>CM053026.1:75988353-77208353 GCA_028564925.1 Lithobates sylvaticus
ATATACACCCTTGAACTTTAGTAATTAAAAAAAAAAAAAAAAAAAAAAAAGGCAAGGCAGATAGACTATGTTCCATGTAGACCAGGGGTGCCCAACCAGTGCCCCGCAGAGCCCTCTGATGTGGCCCACAACCTCCTGCTCTGGGATGGCGGGTTGGCAAGTTTAAATCATGGGTTGCTGAACCGCCATCCCAGAGCATCAGTGTTGTGAATGAAGCCAGCGATAGAGGAAGCAAGCGGCTGAGGAACACAGCCACATAAGCTGATGCTTCCTGTGCCGGCTCCTGTCACAGGTGGAGTGATACCAAAACACAATCTGAGACAACAGCCGGCCATACTGGAACAGAAGACCATTATTAAAAAGGTACGTTTATTACCAATATCACAGTGTATATATGGGCAGATCTATTCTACACTGGTTACTGGGCTGCTTTCAAACTGATCCGCAGCTGCAGCGCAGTGCAACAGCGGGTTACCTGCACTGAGCCATCGACTTCTGTTATTACCTGAAGGTTTGGTGAGCCTTCAGAAAGTGCAGCTAACCTGCAATATATAATAGAAATCTATGGCAAAGTGCAGCTAACCTGCAATATATAATAGAAATCTATGGCAAAGTGCAGCTAACCCAGGAAAGCCACAGGTGCACTACACTGCAATCTCGGTGTGGGCAGTGCATCAGTGTTAAAGCAGCCTTAGCCCCCTTTCACACGATCAGTCCGACCCAATTGGACTCTCCATTCACTTTTATGGAGCAGCAGATATAAACAGACTTGTGTGCGTTTTACACCCACAGAAGGGGATTCGTTCCGTTCCATCTGGGCCGTTCGAGTCGGAGGGCCCATAGAGAAGAACGGGCTGTGTCTGCATATGCAGAGTGGACACGGACCCGTCACCTGCCCGCTCCGCTCATTATAGCCTGTGACCAGTTACCAGGTCGCGTAAGTTGTCCTTGCTCTTTAAAAGGTTGGCACTACCATTTTTTTGGGCTTGACTGAAATCCAACCAATTGCCTATTCAATGAGTGCAAGCAGAACTTAAAGTGACTGTAAACCCTATAAAAAAAAAAAAAAAAAAAAAAAGCAAGACAAAGGCATAATGAGCTAGTATGCATAGCATACTAGCTCATTATGAATTACTTACCTGAGATCGAAGCCCCTACAGCGGTCCTCGTACCCCGTTCCAGTGGCCGACATCACTCCTGGAGTTACTTACGGTTATCGTGGGCTCCGGCGCTGTGAATGGCCGGAGCCAAGATGACGTCACTCCCGCGCATGTGTGCGGGAGCCGCCGGTAACAACACAGTCCAACTGAAGCAATGGCTTGCAACGTTGTCACATGCAAATACAGGGGATATCTCCTAAACCGTGAAGGTTTAGGCGATATCCCGTGTAGCTACAGGTAAACAATTATAGACTTACCTGTAGCAAAAAGTGGTTGTAAAAGGGTTTACAACCACTTTAACCGCCTCGCGACCGCCGGCTGTCTATTGACGGCCAGGAGGCGCAGCTCTCAGGGCGGGAGGGCGTCATGACGTCCTCCCCTTCTCAGCTCTCCAGAGAGAGTGCAAAGCCAGCAGCACGCGCGCCCGCCGTGTCACTGTGCACCCGATGCGCGTGCCCGAACATCGCGGCACCCGCGATTGCCCGGTAACACAGCATGACCATGAATCTGTGTGTGTAAACACACAGATCCACGGTCCTGTCAGAGGAGAGGAGCCGATGGTGTGTTCTCAGTACAGAGAAACACCGATCGGTCTCCTCCCCTTGTGAGTCCCCTCCCCCTACAGTTAGAATCACTCCCAGGAAACATATTAACCCCTTCAGCGCCCCCTAGTGTTAACCCCTTCCCCATTTTTATAGCATGGATCACTGTATAAATGTGAATGGTCCCAAAAATGTGTCGAAAGTGTCCGATATGTCTGCCGCAATATCGCAGTCACAATAAAAATCGCAGATCGCCGCCATTACGAGTAGTAGTAGGAAATATAATAATAAAAATGCTATAAATCTATCCTCTATTTTGTAGGCGCTATAACTTTTGTGCAAACCAATCAATATACGCTTATTGCGATTTTTTTTACCAAAAATATGTAGAAGAATACGTATCGGCCTAAACTGAGGAATAAAAAAATTTTTTTATATATTTTTTGGGGGATATTTAGTATAGCAATAAAGTAAAAAATATTGTTTTTTTTTTTTTAAACTTGTCCCTCATCTTTTGTTTATAGCGCAAAAAATAAAAACCGCAGAGGTGATCAAATACCACCAGAAGAAAGCTCTATTTGTGGGGACAAAATGATAACAATTTTATCTGGGTACAGTGTTGTATGACCGCGCAATTGTCATTCAAAGTGTGGAAATTCTGAAAGCTGAAAAATGGCCTGGGCACGAAGGGGGTGAAAATGCACTGTACTGAGGTGGTAAAGGTGATTTTTTTTTTTTAATAACAAACATGTCATACTTACCTCCTCTATGCAGTTGGTTTTTCACAGAGCAGCCCTGATCCTCCTCTTCTCGGGTACTTCTTCGCTGCTCCTGGCCCCCCTCTCCTGTTGAGCAAGCAGCTTACTATGGGGCAGCCGAGCTGCAGCTCCGTGTGTCCATTCAAACACTGACCTGCCAAATGGCCCCGCCCCTCTCTCTCCTGATTGGCTAACTGACTTTGATTGGCAGCAGTGGGAGCTTTTTTTTTTTTATCCACCTACCTTCCGTTCTCCGCTGGTGGTTGTTGTCCTCCCAATGTTTCCCTACGTCAATGGGCGGGGTTTCTGCAGGGATCAGCATCATTTCCCCTGAGCTCCGCACTGTCTCCTGGGATCTCGAATAAACCATCCCAGGAGTCAGTGCGCCTAGCCGTAGCGAAATCTCGCGAGATTTAGACGACGTGACGTCATCACGCTCCCCTTATCTCGCCTTATTCTGGGGCAAACAACGCCGCTCGTAGCTGTAGCCACTGAGCGTGCGCGGGAACCAGCAAGGAATGCTGGTTCCTCCAAATGAGGGAAGGAGGAAGTGATTGCTTGTGGGCTTCAAATGCCCACAAGCAAGATGAAATCGGCCGAAATTTGCTTTCTAAGGAATCGATTAGGAAGAAAAAAAAGAAGATGGATAACGGGAGAAGACACTAAAAGTATATTAATAACATAACATTGTTTTTACTCATTTAGGAAAAAAATATATATTTTTTTGTCTGTGCAGAACCGCTTTAAGATAAAAAAACCTTTTGCCTTTATAACTCCTTTAAATCTGTAATGTTAAAAATCAAGGTAGCAGTGGATGTGTGTTTTTGCATCGTAGACACGTGGCCATTTGATACAATATAAACAGAATGCAGTTTGGCTTTGGAACAGCTGTAGTTGTAAATTGAGGACAAATGTTTACTAGATACAGACAGCCCTGTGCGTCCGTTCCTTTGGAGTCGTACAAATCCCTTTGTGATACAAAATACTCCACCTTCAACATTTTTCGTTGCTCTAAAGCCGTGCTCCTCAAAGCTACAGGGCAGAAAAATGCATAGCGCCAATCAACCCTAATGTGAAGTTACAATTGTTCTACCAAGCCCAGAGAACAGCTTGCATTAGAGACCCTGTCGGTTATTCAGCAGCTTCATTTGAATTGCTAAAGCATTGTAGGAAGCGAGCGGTACCTGCAGTGCAGCAAAAATTCTCTTCCACAAAATGTAAACAACTTCCCAGCCTAATGAATGTCAGTAAATAATTACAGACAATGGCCTATGAATAAACCAATACACAGCCGACAACCCCACTCAAAAGACTAGAGAGCCCTCCATAACTATACAGTGAGAAAAAGCATTACTACTCCACCAGCAGCAATACGCTGTACAAGCCATAAACTGCAATCAGACTCATCAAATTCATCTTCTTGGTCTTGGTTAGACACATTCCAAGTAATTGGCCTATTCTTTAACCACTTCAATACCGGGCACTCTCCCCCTCCTTCCTGCCCAGGCCCATTTTCAGCGCCGTCATGCAACACTGACAATTGCGTAGTTATGCAACACTGTACCCATATAAAAAAAGTTTTATCCTTTCTTTGAGACAGGTAGAGCTTTCTTGTGGTGGTATTTAACCACTTTATCCCCGGAAGGTTTTACCCCTTCAGGACCAGGCCATTTTCTGCGATACGGCATTGTGTCACTTTAACTGACAATTGTGCGGTCTTACGATGCTGTACCCATATAGAGTTGACGTCCTTTTTTTCCCACAAATAGAGCTTTCTTTCGGTGGTATTTGATCACCTCTGCGTTTTTTTATGTTTTGAGCTTTAAACAAACTTTCTGCTATAAAACACATTCAATAAAAAAAATAAAAATGTAAAAAATGTAAATAAATTCAAATTTCTTCAATGTATTCTGCTATATATTTTTGGTAAAATAAATTCCAACGTCAAGCGTATATTGATTGGTTTGCGCAAAAGTTATTGCATCTACAATCTATGGGATATTTTTATGGCATTATTATTAATTTATTTATTTTGACTAGCAATAGCAGCGATCGTTAGCAGGACTGTGACATTGCGGACGACAAAACTGGCACTTTTGACACTTTTTGGGAACCAGTGAAATGATTACAGTGATCAGTGCTAAAAAATATGCACAGTTACTGCACTAATGACACTGGCAGGGAAGGGGTTAACATCAGGTGCATTCAAAGGGTTAACTGTGTTCCCTATGAGTGTTTGCTAACTGTGGGAGTTGCTGTGACTGGACGAAGACAGAGATCGGTGTTCCTGGTTAGCAGGACACAAGATCTCCATCTTCTCCCCTGTCAGAACAGGGATCTGCCTTGTTTAGATAGGCAGATCGCCGTTCTGCCTCTCCCAGAAACGATTGTGGGTGGCTGGTAGACATCGGTTCATTCATTTAATCCAGGGGTCCTCAAACTACGGCCCTCCAATTGTTCCGGAACTACAATTCCCATCATGCCTAGTCATGTCTGTGAATGTCAGAGTTTTGCAGTGCCTCATGGGATGTGTAGTTCTGCAACAGCTGGAGGGCCGTAGTTTGAAGATCCCTGATTTAATCCATATTTTACGTCAACATAAGATACCTGGCTTTCTATTGTCTCTTGACACATACAAAGCATTTGATTCGCTTTCCAGGGACCATCTAGAATTTGCACTTATGCGGTGGGGATTTGGCAGAGACTTTATGGCCTGGATTAAAGCCCTATATTCGTCCCCTACTGTCTCTGTAAAATATGCTGGGTTCCTCTCCTCACCTTTCTCGATTTTCCGGGGTACGCGACACGGCTGTCCGCTGTCACCGGAACTCTTCATTCTCGCATTAGAACCATTGGTCATGGCCCTCCGGGATAATCCTGATATATCTGGTGTTCCTTATGCGGGCAACCACTACAATGCCAATTTTTATGCGGACGATGCCCTCCTGGTCCTCACTAATCCTATTACCACTCTTCCCAACTTGCAGGTGCTGTTGGATCATTTCTCGGCTATCTCTGGACTCCATATCAATCTCGCCAAAACAACGGCGCCGAATATCACCCTCCCTGCTGACCTGGTCACACAATTTCCCACTCAATAGCTTACTTGGGGATTAAACTTACTTCCTCCCATTCCACCTGGTTTTCGGCAAACTACTATCCCTTGCTGCGCTCCTTAAAAGGGGTTGTAAAGGAAATGTTTTTTTTTTTTTTTAAATAACAAACATGTTATACTTACCTCCACTGTGCAGCTCGTTTTGCACAGAGTGGCCCCGAACCTGGTCTTCTGGGGTCCCTCGGCAGCTGTCTCGGCTCCTCCCCGCAAGTGCTTTTCACCTAAATGCGAGCTCTCTCGCATGGTGAGGAGCACTTGCGGGGGGGCTCCCGTGATACAGCCGATGAGCGCGGGACTTTCGAGGGGCCAGGTAAGTAAAATGGGGGGGGGGAGCGGTATAGTCAGATGTTTTTTCACCCCTTTAACCTCTCTTCTTTGTTCTTGGCAATGCCCCTCCCTCTCTCGGATAGGCTGGATCCATGCAGTCAAGATGACTATCTTGCCAAAAGTTCTTTATTTATTTCGGAGCCTTCCCTATACACGTCCCATCTTTTTATCTCCGTCTTTTACAGAACAGAGTCCTTCAGTTTATATGGACTCATAAACGCCCCAGAGAACCCAGATCGACGCTCTATACCCATATGTTGCAAGGTGGCCTGGGAGCAACTAGCCTGGCCAAATATTACTTGGCAGCACAGATTTCTCAACTATGTTGCATGCCACTTTTCACATCCCGTTGTGTGTGCTCCTGGAACTACCTAACTTCCCCCCCGATTTCTCTACAAGCATTGCTTTGGCTTCCTCATAATTTACAACCCCGGGCACCTTACCATTTTTTACAATTGCACAACTGGATTTTATCTCTGTCGCACTGCCGCCTTTCCTTTTCCTTATTGGTAGGTCATCTTTGTTGACCCTTTCCTGACACAGTGACACATTCCTTGTGACAGTAATAGGCAGTGACAGGTACTCTTTATGGAGAAATCAGAGGTCTATAAGTCCCCAAACTTTTCCTCTGCACTTGAAAGTATTCCAAACGTCAAGATCTGCGTTTTTGAAGACTTTATTTTTTAAAACCGGCGCCTTTTAGATGCCAGTAATCCGGAAAGTGATGTCATGACATCGCTTCCAGATTACTAGATCCGAGACCCGAACGAAGAATCGCGTTTGTTCGGGTCTTCGGTCAGCCGGCGGACGTGCTGGCTGGTTGCTCGGGCCTCCCAGTGGGACAGGAGAGCACGGGCGACCGGCGGAGGGGGTACTGGGCCTGCTTATAATAACAGCCAAGCGGCTGCTGAGCTGCATTGATTGTTATTATAATAAAGCTGACCGTTGTAAAAAACGGTACCGGGGTGAGGCACGCAGCTGCATGCCTCATCCCGGTAAAACCCCTTAAAGCAACATTGGCAATATCGGTCAGTTTTGTGACCGATACTTCTAAAAAAGTGAATATTGGTCGATCCCTGGTAATAACGGTCACAATGTGAGGGATGACAAGCTTTGATTCAGTCTGGAGGTGTAACAGCCCTTTAAAAGAAGCCATTATTACAATGCAAGACCATACGCCGCTGAACGATTACGACACAGGACTTTGTTTATCCCTGAAGTCATACAGCGGTTGGAAGAACTATAAAACTCATGTCATAAATATCCCAAGGAAAAACTCATTCCTGCACAGCACAAGCGTGCAGGTCACAAGATGTCATCTGCGGCCCTAATTCCTTGCTTGCATGTCATTTACACTCTGTTTTTCTGGTTGATGTGGTTACACGGCTGATAGGGATGGTCTCTAGCTGACCGGGACAGGAAGCACCATCAGGGCACTGAAAAATAATTACCCCCCCCCCCCCCCCATCCCAACTGGTAAAGAACAACTGCAGCTGATGTAACCCCACCATGGGCTACCATGAGGACAAGAAGTGCCAACTGTAACCTATATAGACTCTGCAGAACACGACTCACCCACAGAGAAAACCCACTTCTCACTTCTATACCTCCAGCCAAACAATACGCCACATTCAGAGGCAAGAAAACTCTCCTTTTGTATTTAAATCGCAATCCATTGCAAACATCGTCTCCATGACAACCTCCAATACAGGAACTGACACAACGGATTACATCTTCAATAGCGTTTTCTGCCATACAGA
Organism: Lithobates sylvaticus; assembly: GCA_028564925.1. Lineage (NCBI taxonomy): Eukaryota > Metazoa > Chordata > Amphibia > Anura > Ranidae > Lithobates > Lithobates sylvaticus. Next base: position 75,996,016 of record CM053026.1, read on the forward strand.
ACTTTACAATAAGGCTATTTTCACACTGGGGCGCTGGGTGCGCTGGCGGTAAAGCGGCGCTATATTTAGCGCCGCTTTACCTTTGTTTTAGCGGCGCATTTCGGCCGCTAGGGGGGCAGTTTTACCCCCCACGAGCGTTTTCAATGGGAGGGGGCGCTTTAGGAGCGGTAAATACACCGCTCCTACAGCGCACCAAAGATGCGGCTTGCAGGACATTTTTCAGCGTCCTGTAAGCGCACCGCTCCAGTGCAATAGCGCCTGCAAACCGCCCCAGTGTGAAAGGGGCCTAAACCTCAAAGTTTTGTTAAGAAAAATGACTAATGCCGCGTACACACGAGCGGATTTTCTGTCAGAAAAATCTTGGATGGTTTTTCCGACGGAATTCCGCTCAAGCTTGGTTTGCATACACACGGTCACACAAAAGTTTGCTGAACTTTTGACCATCAAGAACGCGGTGACATACGACACTACGACGAGCCGAGAAAATTAAGTTCAATGCTTCCGAGCATGCGTCGAATTGTTTCCGACCATGCGTAGGAATTTTGCACGTCGGAATTGGTACAGACAATCGGAATTTCTGTTCGAAAAATAGAGAACATGCTCTCAATCTTTTGCTGGCTGGAATTCCGCCAGCAAAAGTCCGATGGAGCATACACACGGTCGTATTTTCCGACCAAAAGCGCTCATCTGTCTTTTGCTGGCCGAATTTCCGATCGCGTGTACGGGGCAAAACTCTTTCAGGTCAAATCACATTAAATCGCAAAGATATTAGAAAATGATACAGCGAATCCTCGCCTGCTTTTGTTTATAAATAGATATGAATAGATAATGTAGATATGAACCACTTCAGCCCCCCCCCCCCCCGGAAGAGTTACCCCCTCTTCATGACCAGGCCATTTTTTGCAATACGGCAGTGTCCTATTTTAGCTGACAATTGCGCGGTCGTGCGACACTGTACCCAAATAAAATTGACATCCTTTTTTCTCCCACAAATAGAGCTTTCTTTTGGTGGTATTTGATCATCTCTGTGTTTTTTTATTTTTTGCGCTATAAACAAAAAAAGACCGACAATTTTGAAAAACAAAAACAATATTGTTTACTTTCCGCTAAAAAAAAATCCCAATATAAAAATGTAAAAAAAATCTAATTTCTTCATCAATTTAGACCAATAATTATTCTGCTTAATATTTTTGGTAAAAAAAAATCCCAATAGGCGTATATTGATTGGTTTGCGCAAAAGTTGTACCGTCAACAAACTATGGGATATTTTTATGGCATTTTTATTTATTCATCATTTTTTTTTACTAGTAATGGCGGCGATCATCGATTTTTAGCGGCACTGCGACATTGCGATGGACAAAGCTGACACCTGACACTTTTTCTGGGGACATTATTACAGTGATCAGTGCTAAAAATATGCACTGTCACCGTGCTGACACAGCAGGGAAGGGGTTAACATAAGGGGCAATCAAAGGGTCAAGTGTGTCCCTAGGGGGCTTTCTAACTGTGTGGGGGATGGTCTGACTGGATGAAGACAGAGATCCGTGTTCCTGATTAGCAGGAACACAAGATCTCCATCTTCAGCCCTGCCAAAACGGCAATCTGCCTTGTTTACATAAGCAGATCGCCGTTCTACCTCTCTGTGGAACGATCACGGGGGGACAGCGGACATCAGGTTCGCCACACCCACTGACTGGCATCCCCTGTGTCCAATCAGCACGCGATCGCGCCTTCGGCTGCGCATGCCCCCCAGAGGCTATTGCACGAAATGGCGTACAGGTACGTTGGTTCGCGCAATAGAGCCAACCTGCCATAGTACATCTGTGGTCTGCGGTAGGCGGTCGGCAAGTGGTTGAAGTGTTACTAAACCCAGGACCCGGCATTCACTATATCTGGTCTCCCACAGTACACAGAACATGGAAATGCAATAGTTTTAGTAAATATAAACTGCTAAATACCTTTTCTCATCAGCAGTATATAGCAGTCTTGTTACTTCTATCAGTGGTTGAAGCTTGTAGGAGGAGTTTTACTCTGAAAGTCCTATGAGGCTACAGAACCCCCGAGTCTCAGTCTGGACAGTGCCGACTGGCCATGTGCTGATCACATGCACCCTCCCAAGAAAAAACTATACACACCAAACTGAGCATGTGCAGAGTGCCCCCAAGGCTCTGTACCATCAGGGAGATGGATTGGAGACAGTGGAAGAAGGGGAGGATCAGAGAAGACAGGATCAAACTTTTTTTTAATTTTTACACACAATGCAAAGAATTAACCACTTCAGCCTAGGTTCACACTAAGTGCGGAAATTAAATCTTGTGAGTTCAGCTGAACTCGCACAATTTCATTCCTGCATGTCAAGGACCATTTCAGAGACATGAAGGATTAAAAACCTTCTTTGTGCAGCAGCCCCCCAATACTTACCTGAACCCCATCGCGATTCAGCAATGTGCATGAGAGTCGAGGCTTTCCAGGGACTCTCACTCCTCCTTGGCTCCTGTTGATCACAGCCAGTGAGGAGAGAGGAGGGGCAGGGCCGAGCCACAGCTCTGTGTGTGAATAAACACAGAGCACTGGCTCAGGAGCGAGCCAGTTCGGGTGCCCCCATAGCAAATGGTTTGCTCTAGGGGGACTAAGCAGGAGGGAGGGATCACATCAGGGAATACAGTTTTCATGAAGGGGCCAGCAACAATGCTTAAAGTATAAGTTCACCTTTAAAAAAAATAAAATGCACATTTTTTTTACTTGGAGCCTGGAAAGAAGGACTCGTGCAGACTTGTCAGTGTATCTGTCTGCTCATACATCATACCGGCAGGCAGATACACACCGTCAGGAAGAATGAACGAACTAGCAGATCGCTTAACAGTGGTGTGGTAGTTCATTGAAAACTACAAGCCAACAGCTGCAGAGGCTGTCGGGAGTTGTAGTTCCTCATTCACAAAGCACTGTGAATGATGTGGCTGGGCAGAAAGAGCACCCAATGGCCGAGTTTTTTCCAGAAAGTGTCCAGGGGCACCCAAAGAAGATGCCCACCCGCTGTCACTGGGGAGGGGGAGAGGCTGCAGCTGCTAGAACATACTAAATACCAGTGGAACATGTAACATGTTCCAAAAGGTGAACCTATCCTTTTAATGTTTAGGTGGGTGGTATGTGTCAAGTAACATACACATGAATGGCAGGACCCAAGGTTTCCCAGCATCACACTGCCTCCTCCGGCTTGTCTTCTTCCCATACTGAATCCTGGTGTCATCTCTTCCCCAGGTGACACGCACACACCCAGCCATTGACATCATGTAAAAGAAAACGTTCATCAGACCAGACCACCTTCTTCCATTGCTCCATGGTCCAGTTCTAATGCTCACGTGCCCATTGTAGGGGCTTCTGGCTGTGGATGTGTCAGCATGGGCACCCTGACTGGTGTACAGCTACAGAGTCCCATGCACAACAATCTTCATTCTTCCTGCTTTCAACACATGTTCACTTGCTGCCTAACGGCGAGAATCTGCTACTGTGCGGCCCGCATAAATATAGTCCAAGCCATGGAATTCCAAACTTTTCAGTATGAGGGCCACATTGTATATTTTAAAAATATATGCAGGCCGAATAAAAATACCCATCAGGTACCCCCGTACATCACGTGCCTCCTCAAGGTCCCCATTAGAGTGCCCCCTTACATCAGGTTCCCCATCATGGTCCCCCCCCCCTTACATCAAGTTCCCCATCATGGTTCCCCCCTTACATCAAGTTCCCCATCATGGTCCCCCCCCCCTTACATCAGGTTCCCCATCATGCCCCCCCCCCCCCCCCCCCTTACATCAGGTTCCCCATCATGCCCCCCCCCCTTACATCAGGTTCCCCATCATGCCCCCCCCCTTACATCAGGTTCCCCATCTTGCCCCCCCCCCCCTTACATCAAGTTCCCCATCATGGCCCCCCCCCCCCCTTACATCAAGTTCCCAATCATGGCCCCCCCCCCCCCCCCCTTACATCAAGTTCCCAATCATGGTCCCCCCTTACATGAGAAGCAGAGACAAAGTTTGGAGACCTCAGGTCTAAGCTACCGGCAGAGGTAATAAAACAATGTGCTCTTATGATTTTAGCGTATATGCGCACCAGAGGTTTTGCATTTTTCAATTTGCCTTAAAAAGGTGTCCTAAAGCTGCAGACGGGATTGTAGCTTTACATGTGCAGCACTGTGCTTCCCTGTGTGTGCAAAGGAGGTCCCCATTGAAGAAAAGGACTGCTCATCAAGAAATATGGAGTATTCCAAGGCATGCTGGGTGTGGGAGGAGCCATCTTCACTAACTACAAGGCTGTGAAAAGCACAAGTGTCCAGAGACAGGTCAGAGCTGTGCAGGGCTCCTGGATGTTTGTTTGCTTGGCTGTCATATGATTTACCAGTTGATTGAGCACCAGGTATGTACAAAACATGACAGTGGAATGGACATGGTGATAGGTGGACAGTCAGACGTGCTACATATCACTGTGGTCGAGTCCAGAACATTTAAAGAGTAACTCCACTTTTGTTGAGGAAAAAAAAAAACATTCCCCTCTGGATCATCTATGTATGCTTCAGGGATTTTACCAAAATTTGTTGCAGATTCCTAACTTTCGCTATTCTGAAATAGCTGCTTGTCTGTGCGCCTGTGAAAAGTGCACCTATATGGGAGTGGTTTTGGAATCATCAATCAGCTGCTGCACCTGCAGGGCTCTGAGGAACATGGCGGGATCTGCATCCCTTTAGACGCGATTTCCCTTTGGGAGTATCTCACCAAAAATGTAATTTGGATGCTCAAAAATCAAATTTGTATCTTAGTGCAGATTTCTGGGAAAAGTCAATCACAAGCAGGAAATTATATACCTGGGGGGCGTTCTGTACACCATCTATGTACAGAATGTCTCCAGGTAGCCATATTGCATTATTAAAAATGACCTTTCCTTTTTAATCTGCAGCTCTGTAGTTTTCTGTAAAATGCAATATGGCTACCTGGAGGCAGTTTGTACACAGATGGTGCACAGAACACCCCCCGTTATGTCATTTCCTATTAGTGTGATTGGCGTACCAAATTTTCCCAGAAATCTGCAGTAAGGAACAAATCACATTTCAGGCATCCCCTGCAACAAAAATTTCCCAAAAGGAAATCACATCTATGCACACTGGACGTTAAAAAAACGCCAGTAGCTTTGCAGTGAGTCTTGCAACGTTTAATGTTTTTGCAATCGCGTCTATTAGCGTTTTTACGCAATAGCCATGATAGCCAAGCTGGTGAGCCATGTTTTTGAGCATTTATCAACGTTTATTAGCGTTTGGCGTTTTTTGTGGTCAGAAAAATTACTCCTGGACACGATTTTATGGCATTCAGAAAACAGCCCATAAACTCCACTGCTGATAAAAGTTCAAAAACTTCCATGTGTGCATGGACACATAGGATAACAGAGTGGAGTTTATGGGCGCCACTCCACTCAAAAACGCCCAAACTCTCAAAAAACGGCCGTTTATGAGCTCCAGTGTGCATGGAGCCTAAATGGATGTAGACCCTGCCACTTTCCTTATTAAAGCCCTGCAGGTGCAGCGGCGGATTGATAATTATAAAACCACTCCCATTTGTTTCACTTTCCATGAGGGCACAGAGAAAAAAAAAAACAGCTATATCTTTAGAACAACAAAAGGTAGGAATCTGCAACAAACTGTGTTAAACTTCTTGCAATGCACATAGATCACACAGAAGGGAATATTTTTTTCTTAGCAAAAATTGGAGTTACTCTTTAGACCCCATTCACACCGAGCCTCCACCGGCGTCAGCGATAAAGCGGCGCTATTTTTAGCGCCGCTTTACCATCGTTTGAGCGGTGCTATTCTTCCGTTAGCGGGGCGGTTTTAACCCCTCGCTAGCGGCCAAAAAGGGGTTAAATCCACCAGCAAAACACTGCTCCGTAGCGCAGCGCTGCACCATTGATTTCAATGGGGAGGAGCGGTGAGTTCACCGCTCCGAAGAAGCTGCTGGCAGGTCTTTTTCTGACGCCCTGCCAGCGCACCACTCCAGTGTCAAAAAGCCCTCGGGCTTTCACACTGGAGTGCATGGAGCAGCTGTTTTAAGGCATTTTGCAGGCGCTATTCTTAACGCTATAGCGCCTACAAAACGCCCTAAATGTGAAAGGGGTCTTAAACCTGAAAAACACATCTACAGTTAAACTTACTATAACATCCAATGCAAAAGCCAATCTGAATGAAGATTCGCAGAGAATGGCACTCGGCCCACTTATGTATGATATCTCTATGAAATACAGACCTTTAGACTCGGTTCACACTGGGGCGACTTATCAGGCGACTTAGCCGCCTGACAAGTCGCGTTCCGTTCTGTACAATGGAACCGTTCTAATAGGAGCGACTCAAGTCGCTCCAACTTAGAAAAAGGTTCCTGTACTACTTTAGGACGCCTTGCATTGACTTCTATACAGAAGTCGTTTTGCAAGTCGCCGCTGCTGTCATGTGCAGTTGCGCTGCAAGTCGTGCTGCCTCAGTGTGAACCGGCTCTTAGACGGCTTTCACACCAAGCCGCGGCAGGCGGTAAAGCAGCGCTATTTTAGCGTTATTCGTTTTAACCCCCCCGCAAGTGGGCGAAAAGGGGTTAAATCCGCCAGCAAAACGCAGCCGGAGAGACGTTTTGCCGGCGGTATTGCAGCGCTGCCCCATTGATTTCAGTGGGGAGCAGTGGTGGAGGAGCGTTGAGTTCACCGCTCCAAAGAAGCTGCTGGCAGGACTTTGTGCGACGCCCTGCCAGCGCAGCGCTGCAGTGTGAAAGCCCTCGGGCTTTCACACTGGGGTGCATGGAGCAGCTTTTTTCAGGTGCTATTTTTAGCGCTGTGGCGCCTGAAAAACGCTGGCAGTGTGAAAGGGGTCTTAGGGTATGCCCTGTTAATATACAAAAACTTACAAAAAGTACATTAACATTTTTTCCACATATTTACCTCTGCTGAGATCTATTGGAACGTTCTCCTCCCCGCTGTCATTCCGCCCTATTAAAAAGGAAACAAAAAAGAAAATTAGTAGGAGGAACTAAGCAAAATCTCGGCATCAATACATTTGTATTGAAGGATTTTTAAACATACATGAGAGAAGATCAGTGTACGATCCAATAATAGTCTGGGGCTGAGGAAGCCACAACTAAAGTCTACCTTCTCAGTGCCCTCTAATGGAAAATCCCATAAAACATAATAATTGTGCTGTAGTGATCAACTAGGAGGGTAAAGAGAGGTATGAAATAAAGAGGAGGACAGTCTGGGAGAGAGGACAGTTGTTTTCATTCAAGAGATGCCATGTCTTTTATTCTTCATCACCAAAGGGAGTAGAGGACCACCAAGCATTGGCTAGAACCCGTGTCACCACCGTAAAGAGAAAAGTAAGTTCCTGAGCTACCTTTACCTAAATGAGAGCAGACCATCTATCTATATTACTCCACTACAAAATCTCCTGATGTGAGGACAGGTCCAGCACAAGTGGAACAGCGTGTGCCTGTGGAACCGAGGAATATTTAATCAGCGAGGCACACAAGTTATAAAAACCATCAGAGGTTCTAACCCTTCTCCAGTGTGGGAATATTTCCCCTCATTTACATTCGCTGTGACCACTTATAGATATAGAAAGAAAGGAAAATCCGAGGTCATCTTTAATAAAAACTGAACGCCAAGACCAACAGAAGATGCAGAGATAGGCAGCTGAAGATTGCCAAAGAGAAATTTCAATAAAGTTTGTTTAAGAAAATTAAAAATAAAAGGCGAACAGTGTGATGCAGCACAATCAGTGCATTGGCAGTGCAGTGATCCCAATGCTTCAACAAAGCGGCTGGTATGAATAGGCCCCTAAGGGCCTGTTCACACTACATGCACACTAAACGCTCTGTTTAAGGTGGAGCTCCGCCCCCTCACGAAAAAATCACTTACCTGTCCAGGGCTCCCGCGATGTCGGCACCCCAGACAATTTTCGGATCGGCTCTCGGGTGCTGCCACCGACATTCATGTTAAGGGAAACCAGCAGTGAAGCCCTTCAACGTCACAGCTGGTTCCCTACTGCGTTGCGCTTTCTAACTGGCCAGGCAGCGAAGGAAGGAGGAGGGGAGCCAAACTTCTAAGGAACGATGCCACTGTCTCCCAGAAGTGGGGAAGGGTACCTGTCAAAAACAGGTACCCGTTACCCCTCCCCCCTGAAAGATGCCAAATGTGGGGGGGAGGGGGGAAGCATATAAGCGGAGGATCCACTTTTGGGTGGAACTCCGCTTTAAATGTTTGAGCAGCTGTCAGTTTACAGCTGCAGAGAACCGCGGTGAGGGGGCAGTGTGATGAGCGTTTCAGTGAATTACACGCTCTCACTTTTTTTTTTTCTTTTTAACTTTGTAGGAAGTACACAAAGTGATGCTTAATTCATGTCTCCGCACGGCAGCGTTGTGCGTTGTGACATGCAGTGCTTACCTGTGCGCTGCATTGAAACGTAGCATGTTTACCGCAACTCATTGCACCTGCATTGCAGTATGAAAAGGGCACATAGAACATATAGTAACTGTCAACAAGGAGGAACTTCCCTAGTTCTATGGACTAGGTATATAGACAACATCCTCCTCCTATGGGATGGCACCCCATAATCTCTCACCAATTTTTTCTCCACTTTGAACTCCAATGATCGTGGGATTACCTTAACTCACGAATGGAGTAAAATTGGTGTACATTTTCTGGATCTGGAGATCAGAATGAAGTCAAGACATTAGGAGTTTCAAACGTTTTTTAAACCCACTGACAGAAACAATTTTATCCCTAGGGACAGTTGCAATCATCATACATGGCTTAATGGAGTCCCTAAAAGTACATTTTTGAGACTCCGACGGAATTGTACAAATGTCGAAGTTTTTAAACAACAGGCGTCCGTCCTTACTAATAGATTTCTTGAAAAAGGATATGACCCGACATCTGTACAGCTTCAATACCAAAATGTTCTTTCTTTGGATAGATGCTCTCTCTTTAATCGACCACCCAAAGAACAAGATACGTCATACAAGTGGGCGGTTCTTACCTCCTACTCGGTGCAACATCGAGACATCCAAAATATTTCGAATAAACATTGGGACATACTGAAAACCGATAAGGTTTTGTCCTCTCTTATACCTGAAAGAGCTTAAGTGACTTTTAGGGGCGTCCCGTCCCTACAAAGTAAGATAGCCCCAAACATCATTAATCCGCCCGTTAGACCCTCATTTTTTCATAATTTGAAGGGTTATTACCCTTGCAAAAAATGTGGGGGTATGTCGCTGCAACACAGCGGGCAAGTCTAAAAGCGTCCAATTCCATTCCACAGTTACAAAACGCATTTATCAGATTAAGGGTTTCCACACTTGCGCATCTAGATACGTGGTTTACCTCATAACCTGTCCCTGTGGGAAGCAGTATATTGGACGCACTACACGTACATTCTCCATCAGAGTAGGAGAACACTTGGCCAAAATCAGAGGGGGGGACACTAAACATACTGTCCCCCGTCATTACAAGGAATGCCATGACCGCAATCCTGAAGGGACTTCATTCATTGTAATTGACAGTTACATTCCTCCCTGGCGGGGCGGAGCAATGACACGGGGTGTCTCACAGCTTGAAACCTTTTGGATTTCTTCTTTACAATCGTACCAACCTTGGGGACTCAATCTCGAGTGGGAAATCAAATCTTTTCTTAATAAAGCATAACAACATTGCGCAACATACATATTTTATATTTTATTTCGTTTTTGCCTGTCTGTTTATAGCGTAGTTTTTTTTTTTTTTTTTGTTCTCCACATTCTCCAATTATCCAAATATACATATAAATAATGAGATGGGATCAACTATAATTCTTATTTATTATGCATCATGCAGATTCATTTAAGATTTTATCCTATGATTTATTTTTGTATATATTGTAGCTTTTGAAATGTACGAGGTCAGCCGTATATCACAGCTATTTCAATTCCAATTATAACTGTATACTTTAAAAAGAATCAATGTTAATATACAAAGCCAAAGAATATATAAATACCTTTATAGGACATAAGTGTCCTAGGAAGTTTTTCCTGCCCTACCAGCTGGCTCTTTGTGCCAGTTGGTTTGGTTCTGTTCTAGTCCGTGTTTTATTTCCATTGGCCGTGTATGTTTAACGTCATTTAGTGACCTCTTAATTTTAATTTTAACATTCTTATACTCGAGATTTGCCTGTGCTAAAGTTCCTCTGTTTTTTCTTGCACATGCCCAGTTCATTTTGTGTGTTGTAATGGTGCCAGATCCGGTCCTGTTAAGAGGATCGGATGTTATGTTATTGATTGCCCTGTTTGTTTAGTCGCGGCCTCTATCTACGTCATTCCCGTCCCCATATAGAAGCTTGGACAGCATTGCGCTCCACGCGCACTACATTTCTGGTGTAAACAACGGAAGTCGCGTCACCTCCGCTTTTGGGCGCCATTTTGCGGATGGCGCCGCATCTCAAACACACTGTATGAGATCTTTTTAACCGTCTTCTCTTCCTTCAAGCTGTTATATATATTTTTATCTTAATAAGCACCTAGTATTATTTTCAGCTAATATGTCCATTTACTTATGGAAACAGTCAAAATTGTGCAACGATCTATAGCTATATTGTTAACCACCACAGACTCACAATGAGGCTTGACACACAAGCCATGGGCGCCATCTTCCCTGGAACAGGAAGTAGTTCAATTATTGAACCAGCAGTGATGTTAGACTGACCTCATTTGTGAGTACCTCTGTACCTATATATAAGCGGTGGCCCCAGTGAATCAGCACCCCCAGATGATGCCTCTATAAGGCGAAACATGTCGGGAGACTAATTTGCTGATGCGACTGCTGCCAATTCTTTCCATATATGCTTGCATTTTCTCTGCACAGGTGAGTACCCATCTGCTTTTTTAAAAATACATTTTATTAGCCTATACGGTATCACACTATATGGCCTCATTCCTTTTTTGCCGGTAATACTGCTGGGGATGAACTACACTGTACACCTTCCACCACCCCCATCTTGGGCTTCCATTGAGCGTCCACTGTCTGCATTTATCCGTGGTCTTCACTGCATCATAATCCTGGAACAGCTGCTCATCTAGGTGTAGTCTAAACACCATTCAGCACGTTTGACTCACACGGCATAAGCCTACTGAGTCCACGAAAGTCGGTAAGCCTTTTGTCCAGTTGGTGATTGAAAACTTCAGACAAGCCGCACAAGTCACTTTATAATATTTTGCACACACCTATGTCACTATTTTTGGTATAATATTGTTGCTTTTTATTATTGTCTCATAATCACTTCTAATTGATTATGAATATTTATTATTAATATCCTTCAGCATATTTATTATCAATAATTTTCAGCATATATTGATTTTTCACTACTCATTCACAATCTATATTATAATAGTTTTATTTATTTACCTGTTCAAATATTAATTTTTTTAAACACTTTAGGAGCGCCGCACTTTATATTTATTCACGTTTTTCCTATATAGTAACTGTTTTCTATTATAGGTATTGATGTACCTCGGTTTTGGCCGCCAAAAACAAATCGGCTGAAATAGAGTTTTCATCGCTGTGCCGAAAGGGGAAAAAAGTGCAGATGATGGCTGCCGAAAATGCCCACAACTTTGCATTGCTTATGGTCTGTTTTTCGTAGGTCATGGAACTCAAACGCAAAACGGGTGCATTTTTTTATGCGATCTTGCTGCGTTTTCAATGCATTTCAATGGGGGAGTGCGTTTTTGGTTGGGTTTTTTTTTTTTTTTTTTTTTTTTTAACTGACCAAATACACACCAAAAATGCAGCAAGCAGAATTTTTAACGCTTCAAAAACGTGGCAATAATGGCCGACAATAAATGCGTATTTATTTAAATTCATGATATCAATTGAAAAGTCGAATAGAATACAATTATCGTATTTATCGGCGTATAACACGCACATTAATTTTAAGAGGGAAGTTTCAGGGAAAAAAAATGTAATTTTAAATAAGGATTTTTAAAGCAAAATAATGTCAGTGCCCATCTGCAGCCTCACCCTTGCCATCAATGCAGCCTGACCAATGCCCATTTGCAGCCTCGCCACACTGCCATCAGTGCAGCAGCCTCGCCACTGCCATCAGTGCAGCAGCCTCGCCACTGCCATCAGTGCAGCCTGATCGATGCCCATCTGTAGCCTAGAGAGGACAGGGAGGGGGGTGGGACGAGCACCAACAGATTACTTACAGTGAGAATCTCCTATGATAGACAGAACAGTGGTCCAATGGTGGCCCAGGTAATGGGACTTCCTATTACAGAGGCCGCCAAGTAAACAGGAGATTCTCACTGTATATAATCTGACAGCGCTCGTCCCGCCCCCCTCCCTGTCTCCTCTGAGGCAGCTCAAATTGAAGTATTAGCGTATAACAGGCACATGCTATTTGCACCCGATTTTCAGGGTTAAAAGGATTGTGTTATATGCTATTAAATACAGTATTTATAAAAATATATATTTTAAAAACCGTCAATTTTGGTTTTCGGCCGAGTGCTTCCTGAATTTTCAGTACCGGAATTTTCATTTTCGGTGCACCACCAATTACAGGTACTTGTAAAGCGCCGTCAATTTATGCAGCGCTGTACATACACACACATATATATATATATATATATATATATATATATATATATATATATATATATATATATATATATATAATTAGTACATTCACATCAGAGATTCTGTGCTTAGGCTGCAGGATCCCCACTCCCCTGTTCAAACATCCAAAGCAGAAATTAAGTCGGAAACTCGATAACTCCTTGGCAATATCCCTTATTTGGCTACATCATCTACACAAATATTGTGTAGATGATGTAGCCAAAAAAAGGATATTACCAAGGAGTTATCGAGTTGCTGCTGTTCTGTCAGATTAGCGAACCCGTCAGATCAGCAAACGGAAGGGACGTTCTGTCAGACCCTCAGGCTTTCACATTGCAGACAATGAAGCAGCAGTTTGAGGGTGGATTGCAGGCGCTATTTCTAACGCTATAGCGCCTGCAATACGCCCTTGGTGTGAAAGGGGTCTAAGTGCCGGTTCACACACGGGCAGCCTGACTTGCAGCATGACTTTGCAAGGTGATCTGCACACGACTTCAGCGGCGGCTTGCAGAATGACTATAGATCGATCAAGGATTAAATTTTTTTTTTGTATGTAAAATTTGTTCACATTGATTTATTGCACTGGAATATTTATAGCACATATACAGCACCATCCATCCTTGAATTTTCTTTGGAAGCACTATCTATAGATCGATCGATTAAGGAGGGAGGAGGATGAGGTCAGGACTTGCATAAAGTCCTACATGTCTGGATCTGAATTGCAGCTAAACAGTGGAAGTACTCGCTCTGCTCATGCATGATTTCACCATTCGCTGTTTGAATTGCCCAGTTTTATGACTTGGGTTATGTTTTTTCTGTTTAAGTAAACCCATCAAACACACGTGCAATGAGAATTTCATGTGACAGTGATCATGTGATTTCAGCCTTGAAGGCGCAGACATTCAGAAACCAGTCTGCACCACAGAAAACCACCTGCAAGGAGCCGACCTCCTGCACTGGAATACAGAGGACATTCTACAATCACAGGACAAGGTCTAATATTTCCAGAATTAAGGGATTATCTCTCTGCTGCCTGTAAACTCTTCCATACAGAGCAAAGCTCCGTCATCACAAACAAGACCTGCAAATCTGCTCTCCGGCCCGGTTATCAGCCAATGAAGAGCACATGGAGAAGTGCAATCCAATGACAAAATGAAAGAAAACCCTTACAGTATAATGAGTAAGAAGAGTGCTGTAATGTAAGGCTCCAGCATGACTCACCCTCCACAACACACGGCCTTGTGGGAAATAAAAGGATACGTGTGCTGCAACAATTGCCATTGTTCTGAAAGCTGACTATTACACGGAGATTAAAGGGAAAACACGTACAAAGAGCTCACCAACACAAAATTCCAATCCAAAAAAATTTTAGACTTTTAGTGAATATCTCCAGATTTTTTTATTTTATTTATTTTTTTCAAAAAGGAAAACTGGCCAAAGAGAAAAAAAAAAGTTATATATACTCTAGCTGTATATCTCATGTCGTTACTATGACTCATCGCAAGAGAAAAAAAATCCCCCTACTTTTGGCGTTCATAGTGATACCACAAACGTGTATATTACTTATTTGTAGGACACATTGTTAAAATCCTTTTCATACTCCACACACCGACTATGAATAACATTTGTTGGTTTGTTTTTTTAATCTAAACCAGGGTTCTCAAAACATTCTAAAAACAAAGGGCGCTCTACTCTCCTTCAGACTTTAAGGGGGCCCAAATTGTGGTCAGTGACAGTAGAAAATTGCCCTGTCATAAATGGGAGCAAGCAAGACCCCATCGTCAGTGTGGGGAATAGCGCCCCATGGCTGGGGGTCGGCGGAAGGACTAGCGCCCCGTGGCTGGGGGTCGGCGGAAGGACTAGCGCCCCATGGCTGGGGGTCGGCGGAAGGACTAGCGCCCCGTGGCTGGGGGTCGGCGGAAGGACTAGCGCCCCATGGCTGGGGGTCGGCGGAAGGACTAGCGCCCCATGGCTGGGGGTCGGCGGAAGGACTAGCGCCCCATGGCTGGGGGTCGGCGGAAGGACTAGCGCCCCATGGCTGGGGGTCGGCGGAAGGACTAGCGCCCCATGGCTGGGGGTCGGCGGAAGGACTAGCGCCCCCATGGCTGGGGTTCGGCGGAAGGACTAGCGCCCCATCACTGGGGTCAGCAGAAGGACTAGCGCCCCATCACTGGGGTCAGCAGAAGGACTAGCGCCCCATCACTGGGGTCAGCAGAAGGACTAGCGCCCCATCACTGGGGTCAGCAGAAGGACTAGCGCCCCATCACTGGGGTCAGCAGAAGGACTAGCGCCCCATCACTGGGGAGGGTGGAATAACTAGCGCCCCATCGCTGGGGTTGGTGGAAGGAATAGCACCCCATCGCTGTGGTCGGTGGAAGAAATAGCACCCCATAATTCTTAATGGCCTCCACACATCGTAATATACAGTGCTGTTCTATGCAGCAGCGGTAAAATAAAAAAATAAATAAAAGGGGGTCAGGGACTTTTTGTACATCAGCCCATTCAAATGAATGCAAAAGGAGGGGTGCAACTGCGCAAACCAAAAAAGGGGGTGGGGGGAGGGGAGAGAGCTGAAATGAATCAGCTACACAACAATAACAACCAATGCCGCAGCCACCATCAGGGTGTTCACACACCGACAGTACATGGGAATAAATATATAAATAAATATATAAAATGGGGCGCCAGCATACATACGTAGAAAGGTTAATAAATAACAAGAGTAAATTAAATAGATAATCAGATAAAAATGTGGCGCTGATACACGTCTACCACTCCAAGGGGGATCATCCAGCCAAGGTGGCTCCAGACACAGCGTCCAAAGGAATTAATGGAATAAAAGAAGGAGTATAGCATCAAATAATAAATAAGGCTATACAGACAACCTCAGGTGGGTGAATCAAACAATATAAATAAATAACCCTTGTGTCCAAGAAAAATAAAAATAGTGCAAAGTAAGGACTAAAAGTGGCAATAAATAATCAAATATACAATGGCGAATAACATGCATAAGCCACAATTCGATTAAAAAATATTATTAATAATGCACAAAGCAAACCGTGAATAAATGCACCTGTGTGTTAAAAACAAACAGCACAAATAAACCTGTGTTAAAATATATATAATAACGTGAGTCCAGGATAAAAGTGTGTATATAAATAAATAAACGACAAGTCCTGTGCAATCAAGCAGATATTCCCATATATGGTGCACAATTCCTAAACAATCTCAGGTGGGGTGGTGGATATGATATTTGTGGTAGTCTTTAAGAGAAAAAAGTGATGCTCCTTAACATGCAGGTGTCCTGGGCTGTTTCCCCCAACCCCTTACCTTAAAGGTAAGGAAAAACAACCTTACTGGGCTCCTCCGGATCTGTTCCTCTGACTGGGTCCCTGCCAGCTCCTCTCAGGCGGACATGTGAGCAAACAGATAGATGCAATCCATTGTGTAGTATTTCAAAAGGTTTAATAGGTATAAGCAATAGATAACTTACAGTACATGCAGAGTTAATGCAGCGGTGGATGAAAAAACACACAGTATTATATTTTAACACAGGTTTATTTGTGCTGTTTGTTTTTAACACACAGGTGCATTTATTCACGGTTTGCTTTGTGCATTATTAATAATATTTTTTAATCGAATTGTGGCTTATGCATGTTATTCGCCATTGTATATTTGATTATTTATTGCCACTTTTAGTCCTTACTTTGCACTATTTTTATTTTTCTTGGACACAAGGGTTATTTATTTATATTGTTTGATTCACCCACCTGAGGTTGTCTGTATAGCCTTATTTATTATTTGATGCTATACTCCTTCTTTTATTCCATTACCGTATATACTCGAGTATAGGCCGACCCGAATATAAGCCGAGGCACCTAATTTTACCACAAACAACTGGGAAAACTTATTGACTCGAGTATAAGCCTAGGGTGAGAAATGCGCAGCTACGGTAAGTGGAAAAGAGGGTCAACGATGCCCATTTGCAGCCTCACTGTGCCCATGCAGATGGACACAGTTGACCGATTTGGGGCCCTGTATCTCGGGGTCACTTAGTGCTAGGAACCCCATCTGTTATATTGTAGTGCTAATTCCATTGGGTTGGAATACAACATTTGGGGTTCCTAGCACCAAGTGTCCCCGAGATATGGGGCCCCAAATTCGGGTCAGAAAATCTCAAGCACTTTTCTGCAGCAGAGAATGACATTTTCTGAACCGACTTTGGGGCCCTGTATCTTGGGGCCACTTAGTGCTAGGAACCCCATCTTTGGATATGTTGTGGTGCTAGTTCAACTGGGTTTGAATGCCAAATTTGGGGTTCCTAGCTCCAAGTGTCCCTGAGATATGGGGCCCCAAATTCGGGTCAGAAAATGTCAAGCACTTTTCTGCAGCAGAGAATGACATTTTCCGAACCGACTTCAGGGCCCCGTATCTCGGGGCCACTTAGTGCTAGGAACCCCATCTTTGGATATGTTATAGTGCTAGGTCCACTGAGTTGGCACACCAAATTTGGGATTCCTAGACCCAAGTGGCCCCGAGATACGGGGCCCCAAAGTCGGGTCGGAAATTTTTTTTTTTTGCTGCAGAAAAGTGCTTGACTCGAGTATAAGCCGAGGGGGGCACTTTCAGCACAAAAAAATGTGCTGAAAAACTCGGCTTATACTCGAGTATATACGGTAATTCCTTTGGACGCTGTGTCTGGAGCCACCTTGGCTGGATGATCCCCCTTGGAGTGGTAGACGTGTATCAGCGCCACATTTTTATCTGATTATCTATTTAATTTACTCTTGTTATTTATTAACCTTTCTACGTATGTATGCTGGCGCCCCATTTTATATATTTATTTATATATTTATTCCCATTCAAATGAATGACCTGCTGTGCCTGCACAAAAGCAAACCGCACCATTGACAATAGTGTGACCTGAGCCTTTTACAAATTTTTTTTTTTGCTTACACTTTTCTCCACTGGTTAGGCGAAAAATATACAATGCATCTTTTTCTCCATTTAAAAGGAAGAAGGGGAAATATTTTAGGGATCATTCACATGTACAGCTATTATTGCCGCCCCTCTGATAAGCAAAAAAAACAATCTGCTATGCAGACCCACCATGCCGCAACTGCATGCATTTCATATACTTGAAGGGCGCTTGCAGCACAGCCCCATTTACATGAATTTGGTGGTTGCAGGGAAGAAATTTGCATCGTCTAGGGCCTGCCTAAAGCATCATCGGCTGATTCAATAAAAACTGGACGGAATTGGGCCTGTGTGTGCTGCGGCCGGTCCGATAGAAGCTCGCCATTCTGTTGGCTTCTGTCAAAAGGGCATGACGGAAAAAGGTCCCCACACAGCCAATGACTGAGCGCGGTGTGTTCTGGCATCCCCCTGTCAGAACACAATAGAACAGCAGGGGAGATACGAGCTGACAGTTTTTTTTTTCGTTCAGCCGCTGGGTTGAAAAAAAAAAAAAAAAAAAAAAAAAAAAATGTTTATAGCACCATTTGTTAAAATCCCTTCAATGTACATAGATGACCCGAGCTTTAATCTGTAACTTAGGACAAAGTCAGGTGGATGATCTGACGGGAAGAGTGGAGAATTGTTGTGCATTTGTTCCCTTCTCTATGCAGAGTCCCTTCTTCACACTACATGCAGCATGTGTGGAAAGTGATAACACCTCCTCCTCCACCCACACGCCTGGCAAGGGGCATCCTCCTGTACTGCGTTGCTTACCTGAGCTCGTGAGGAAAGTCATGCAAATCACTAAATCGGGAATTTGCTTACACGTGGCAAAATACGGGTTAAATATTGAACCTTACAAGCAGGTTTTACCACGTAAACAACATTTATCACACTGAGATCACAAAGCAGAACGGTGCCCACAGACAGCCAGCAGACGAAACCTGACCTGAAGCATCTGTAATGAGCCAAGTGACAACTGGCCAGAGCGGGGCTGTCACTAGGGGGCAGTACTTTGATGTCACCGTCACTTCAAGCCCTGGCTCTGTTCCTCTACCACAAACATGTTTTGAAAGCATCTTCTCCCCACTAAAAGGAAGTGGGCTCAAAGCTAGGACTGTACAGTGGGTGCTCTCTACTTCTCTTCAGTGTAAACAACTCTGAATGAAAATGTGTCACCACCCCGAAAAAAAAATATGAAAATGTGTCACCACCCCGAAAAAAAACAGGCAGGCCTATAGTAAACGGTAACAGCAATTAACAAAATCAGAGATCATAATCATCTGACATATTCATGCTGTAAGCAAATAAAATGTGGTCCCTGGTGCTACTAAGTGAACAATATCTAACTAAGTAGTGTGAAAATGCTGCTAGATCTAAAGTGAACACAAGGCACAAAAAAAGTATAACTAAGAGAAAAGTGATCTGCGCAATTTCTTAAAGTGATAGTATCTAAAATTCCAGTGATCAAGTCCAATAAAGTGAAACGCAACCAAAATGTCCAAACAAGTGAAATTGCTCTTCTGAAAAGTGATTACAGGTTCTTCCTAATATGTAAACCTTCACAAAAAGAGCACTCACCTCCATAAGGCCCCTTTCACACGATCGGACCGTTCAGATCCGCCTGTCAGTTTTGACGGCGGACCTGAACGGGCGCTCCATGTTAGTCTATGGAGCGTCGGATGTCAGCGGAGACATGTCCGCTGACATCCGACCCGGTCCGATCTGCCAAAAAAAGGACGTATGGCTCTACGTCCAGATCCGTCGCTGGCGGATCGGGTGAGATCTAATGAAAACGGACACGCTGTCCGTTTTCATCCGCTCGCAAGCCCCTCCCCGCTCAGTGAGCAGAGAGGGACCTGTCATCCGCCGGTTCAGCGGAGATCAACGGAGAGATCTCCCGCTGAGCCGGCGGACTCCGTGGAAGCGGAGTCTGCCTCGTGTGAAAGGGGCCTTAGGGGTATAACGAGCCTTGAAAGTATCCTGTAGTGGGGGTGGGTGCACCGTGGTAGGACTCGGGTTGATGGCTGTAGCGGGAGGTGTTTTTAAGATGCTAGTGATGTCCAGCCAGGTTGTAGTCTCAGTACACTCACTCACCTTTTATGAAGCAGTGAAATCTATTCACTGCTTCATTCTCCGGCATTCACAGAGGAGATCTTTCTCCTCTGTGTGCCTGTTCATGAAGCGGAGTAGATCGCTTCACCCTTGGAGGAGTGGAGTGATCTACAAACGCTTCAAACAGTGGAGAACGGCCCCTGATACTGGAATCTCGTGAGACTTTACGAGATTACTGTACCAGGAATTCACTGAAACACTGAGATGTCCATTTATTAAGCAGTGATAAATTATCACAGCTCAATACACGGACAGAAACCAGTGTGATTAATGTTAATAAAATAAAGAGTCTCCCCTACATTATATATACATGTATACACACACACACACACATTATATATATATACATGTATATACACACACATTATATATACACACATTATATATATATATGTCCCCCTGTCATATGTATGTGTATATATATATATATATATATATATATATATATATATATATATATATATATATATATATATATACACACACACACACACACACACACACACACACACACACACACACACACACATACATATGACAGGGGGACATGGTTACAGTGTTGGGGGGTCTGAACGAGGCATAAGGAAGTTAATTATCTTCCTCTTTCCTCCTCAGATCCCCCGGGTTTCTCTCTTCACTCCCAGCTTCACCACCTCTGAGATGGTGAACCGGGGAGTGTGAATTCTGACACAGATCGCCAGTGAAGCGCTCAGATCGCAGCTTCATACACTGGCCGTTACTGTGTCATTCTATGAGGATTCTCCATGTGCAGAGATAATCGGCGGGAGAACAAGTTTAAACACTTCTCCCCCAATTATCTCTGGTTTATAAACTGTTTATGGGCTGTGATCAGTGGTGATCCTCAGGATCTCCCCTGATCACTGCTTCATAAAAGGACACCTTAGGCTTTAAATTTGTTACTTACCCCCATCAAATCATTCTCTGCAGCTATTACCTTTTGTACCACCACCCCCTGCCTTTAGAATGTAAACTCTACCAGCAGAGCCCTCCTGTACCTTTTGTATTGAACTGTACTGTAATTGTGTTGTCCCCCCCTATACATTGTAAAGCTCTGCGTAAACTGTTGGCGCTATATAAATCGTGTATAATATAATAATACATGTCCCGTTTTTTTTTTGTTTTCCCATTGCTCTTTCTCAATCAAATAACGCTTTATAAAAACGATCTCCATAGTTGCCTGTTGGCATGTGAAGCCCACAGGCATTCTCTTCCTGGATTCTGTGACGTGATTCTCCCAGAATGCAACGCCCGTTCTATCTTAGATCTCGTGCATGCGCAGTAATGTTTATATAGGAGCGCCGTCAACAGCCGTCACTTCAGGGTTCTAAATTGCACAATAACTCATGCCAGGCCGCCGTACAGACTCCTGGGAACAAGCAAAAAGGATCCCAGGAGACAGTGCGGCACAAAAGGAAGTGTCGACATAGCCGCAGCAACCCCGCCCATATCCGCAATCCCCAGAAACCGGAAATGGCCAATATATCAAGGAAAACAAAAGGTAGATATAAAAAAAAAAGTTCCGATTGATATTTAATATTCGGGAGCTATTGTTTAGAAATCGGGTGGAGCTTCACTTTAACTGTCTCTCCTCACACAGTTAAGAGGGAGAATGAGAATCTGCTGCTGTTGAAAATGTCAGAACCGGAGTGGCACCAAGTCAATGTTGGGTCTGAAGGAGCAGCGGACCATCGGTGTAGTGAGAATACAACCTGGCTGGACATCACTAGCATCTTGAAAACACCTCCCTGTACAGCTATCAACCCAAGTCCTACCGCGGTGCACCCACCCCCACTACAGGATACTTTCAAGGCTCGTGACCCTAATGGAGGTAAGCGCTCTGAGCATTCAGCTTTTTACGAAGATTTGCATATTAACCACTATAGACCCGCGCTATTGCCAAATGACGGCTACAGTGCGGATCTATTGTGCCGGGACGACGTCTATTGACGTCGTCCCGGACACGAGCTGAAGGGCGGGGACGAGCCTGAAGGGCGCGCGGCGCGCTCTGTGATCAGCGAGTCTGTGAGACTCGCTGGATCACAGATCCGAGTAAGGGGTCGATCCAGACCCCTTACCACGTGATCAGCTGATCGATCAACTTGGGTACAACCAGCCTTCCGGATTCACTTGCGACTATTTCTGAGCGACAATTTTGAAAAAAAAAAAGAAAACACAATATTTTTTACTTTTTGCTATAATAAATACCCTCATTTCTTTTTTTTTAAAAAAAGCTAATTTTTTTCTCAGTTTAGGCCGATATGTATTCTTCTACATATTTTTGGTAAAAAAAAATTAAAAAATTAATAAAATCGCAATAAGCGTATATTGATTGGTTTGCGCAAAAGTTATAGCGTCTACAAAAAAAGGGATAGATTTATAGCATTTTTTTTCTACTAGTAATGCTGACTGTGACATTATGGCGGACACATTGGACAATTTTGGAACCATTGGCATTAATACAGCTATCAGGGTGATTAAAAATGCATTGATTACTGTAATGTCACTGGCAGTGAAGGGGTTAACACTAGGGGCGGTGAAGGGGTTAACTGTGTTCCCTGCTACGTGATTCTAACTGAAGGGGGAGGAGACTGACTAGAGGAAGTGACGGATCGTGGTTCCTAGCCAATAGGAACACACGATCGGTCACTCCTGTCAGAACAGGGAAGTGTGTGTTTACACACACTCGTCCCTGTTCTGTGTCTCCTGGTCACGTTCGCTCGTGGCCGTCGGCCGCGAGCATCGGCACCGTTGCGAGCAAACGTATAGCTACGTGGTTTCGCACAGGGGAGCCGACCTGCCGCAGTATAACTGCAGGGGCTGGTCCTGAAGCTGTTAATAAACATTGCCGGATGCTTTTTTTTTTTTTTTTGACAGCTCCAATTGCAGGACTTCTTTAACACTTCAGCTGTCAACAGAGGAGACTCACTGACAGCTCAAAGAACCGAGCTTGAAAGTATCGGTTTCCGGTATCGGTGCATTTGCACGAGTACCGATACTTGTGCCAATACTCAGTATCGGTGCAACCCTATTTATGATAGTGCAAAGCTGCACACTTGAGTAGGAGTATTGTACTCCGATGATTTTATTGTTTGATATCAATAAAATACTTTTTTGAATATACATACTTCTAACATTGCCCTTTGTTACCAAAGTAACCTCTTTGTGACTCACTGGGATAGTCTGTATGCTGTTGGCTAAGGAGTACCCCCACAATTTTGTAGTGGACCTTCACCGTACCCGTTTTCTTTTTGTACCCCTCAAAAAACTCCACTCCTTTGGTCTCCGTGACTGTACTCTTCACTGGTTCTCATCCTACCTATCCCACCGCTCCTTCAGTGTCACTTACAACTCTACTTCCTCCTCTCCTCTCTTCTTTTCTCTGTCGGGGTCCCCCAAGGTTCTGTTCTTGGACCTCTCCTTTCCTCAATCTACACCACCTCCCTGGGTCAGTTGATTGCCTCCCATGGCTTTTAATATCAGCTCTATTTTGAGGACACCCAAATCTATCTCTCCATCTCCTCACGCATCACCAACTTACTAGCAGACATAGCAGCCTGGATGTCACATCGCTTCCTCAAACTCAACCTATCCAAAACCAAGCTCATGATGATATTTCCTCTCCCAGGTGCCACTTCCCCTGATTTCTCTGTCAATATCAACGGCTCAAATATCAACTTGTCCCCCCACGCCAAGGTCCTAGGTACAATCCTGGACTCTGAACATATCTTGGATTACTTAAAATATAAGTAATATTTATCCACAGTATCTCCCAGGATATATGTAAAGACTATTCTTAGGTTGTTAATTCGGAACAATACACAATCCTTGAAAGAGCTGATCACATTGACCTCAGGAGACGGACTGTCTGGTCACCTAGGCTGCCTTAAGTGGGGTTAATTAACATGTTAATTATGTGATTGTCTTTTAAGTTGTTGCTATAGGGGAAGGGGGAGTATCCATGAGCAGCCCTACCTCATTATCAACCCCTTGTGTTAAATGTGTATAAAAAGGCTGTTTTCTGTCCAATAAATCAGTTCAAGATCTACAAGCTATTCTCGGCTAGACTTGTATTCCATGCAGCTATAATATCATCTATCTCTGAGGGTCAGATTGGAGGAAGCAGTATTACTGACGGAAGCACTCAGCGGAGTGAGGAAAAAGATCCGTCACAGAGCTGTAATAGTAATAATTAGTAGGGGTTCCCTGAAACCCAAAAAAATTTCAAGGGTTCCTGCATGTTAAAAAGTTTGAGAAAGGCTGGTGCATATGTATGAATGGATGCATGTGAGGTGGGGATATTAGATTGTAAGCCCCTTTGTACCAATTACTAACATGAATTTACAGTATATAAATGAATGGCACTATATAAATACCTGTAGAAAATAAATAATAGCAGTAGCCTGGCCACAAGCGCACTTTAATACATTTCTCAGACTGACAGAATGGGGTGGTTTGCCTTGATTATTACTAACTGATCAGTCTCAGTGTAGAAATATGAATAGAGCACCATTGGGCATTCCTTTGGTCTCCGAATGAACAGGAATAGCTTTGTACAGAGCTTCAGTGGAAGTTTTACAAAATACCTCAAAAATCAGAGGCGTAACTAGAATCTTCAGGGCCCGATGCAAGAAACCAAGAAGGGCCCCCTACCGAGGCCTTTCCCACTGATCCAAGGGCCTTTTACTCCCATTGTGGGCCCTCTATTACGTTCCTGCAGTGGGCCACCTTCCTAAAGTCTTTGGGCTCAGAATTCAGAGCCCAGTCGCTAGTGCGACCCTAGTAGTTCCGGCGCTGGTGTCAATACTTTTTATTATTATTACCGTGTATACTCGAGTATAAGCCGAGGCACCTAATTTTACCACAAAAAACTGGGAAAACTTATTGACTTGAGTATAAGCCTAGGGCGAGAAATGCGCAGCTACCGTAAGTGGAAGAGAAGGTCAACAATGCCCATTTGCAGCCAAACTGTGCCCATTTGCAGCCATAGGTCCCCCGAACTTCAAACTCGGTAGTTAAGGATTCCTAGATGCCCCCTAGCTGCCCAAAGGGTCCCGAAAAGGACATTGCTGCAGATGGACACAGTTGACTGACTTTGGGGCCCTGTATCTCGGGGCCACTTGGTGCTAGGATCCCCAAATTTGGATATGTTGTAATGTTGGTTCCACTGGGTGTGCACACCAAAGTGGCCCCGAAATACGAAGCCCCAAAGTCGGGTCGGAAAATGTCAAGCACTTTTCTGCAGCAAAAAATTCAATTTTCCAACCCGAATTTGTGGCCCCGTATCTCGGGGCCACTTGGCGCTAAGAACCCCACATTTGGTGTGCAAACCCAGTGGAACGAACACTACAACATATCCATATATGGGGTTCCTAGCACCAAGTGGCCCCGAGATACGGGGCCACAAATTCGGGTCGGAAAATGTCATTTTTTGCTGCAGAAAAGTGCTTGACTCGAGTATAAGCCGAGGGACACAAAAAAAAATGTGCTGAAAAATTCGGCTTATACTCGAGTATATACGGTATTTATTTTTACACATACTATATTTTTTGTTTTTATTATATTTTTTAAATATTTTTTTTAGGACCCCCCCCGTTTGGGTGCTTTGGTGAAATATCAGGGGTCTAAACAGAGCCCTGATGTCTCACTTTTGAGACAGAGAAGGGGGCTGAGGACAGATTCATCGGTCCCTTTCTCTGGAGCCTCAGCTGCACAGAATGAATGAACAGGAATAGCTTTGTACAGAGCTTCCGGTACATTCATAAACCGAGGCAAAGTAAACACAGGTTAAAAAAAAAAAAACACACAACAGTCAGTGATCGGCACGGATCAGTGACTCTATTCAAAGGAGCAGATATATGACACATTTACCAGCTCCTTCTCCGCTCTCCAGCCTGACAGATCCCCCCCAAGCATCTGGCGAGAGGTGGAACCCCGGCAGTGCTGCAGTGGGGCCAAGGAAGCACACAGGAGCCCAGGACAGCAATGGGGAGGCAGTGGGAGCGGCATATGGAGGAACCAATGCCCTCCATTTCTGTCCTGCAGTCGCTGAACGTCTGCAGGCAGGAGAGGAGGAGAAGCGGGCATTCAGCGGTTACATGGAGGGACTGGTATTGTTAGCTGTCAGGGTGGCTTCAGGAAATGTGCACATAACAATAAAGCCCTATGGCTATACACATGACCCTATACTGCTGGCAGGAAGATCCGAGTGGTCTGTACTGCATTTTAATTCATACGAGCACACAAGAACTTATGTCTGTATGGTAAAGAAGTGTATTACATTGTGCGCATGCCCCGCCAGCACCTACACATGGATTGATGTTTACGTCGCCTCAAATTAGTCATTCACGTGGCGGTGGCGCATAGGTAGGTTGACGTCAGCTTCTGCCATTCAGAATAGCTGAAAGCCAAGGTCATTCTGCACCCGCGCCGCCATCACTGACTATAGATATGAAATGAAACATAAAAGGACAGTTATAAGAGAATTCAGAAATAAACCCGGCACAGTTAAGTGAAAATGTCTGTAAACACACAAGAAAAAATAAAATAAAAATAAACAGCAAAAACGGCTTCCTAGGATATTCAATATAATTGTGCGCTTTGCTTTGGCAAATAGGTTTACTATAAAATACCTGCTGAACCTGCCAGTAGAATTCAAGCTTTCAGTTCACGTCGTCCCATTAGAGAATGATGAATCTGCTGTGTGCACTACAATGTATTGTAGCCCCATTATCTATATAGAGTATGCTGTGCTGTGTCCTGAGAGCAGTACAGGCCATTTCCCTAAAGACTCAGGCTGAGTGCTTCTTCCCTATTCACAAGCTTTGTATTTTTATCAATGAATTCCTCTGACTGGAAGAGGTGGAACTAATGATCTCATCTGCCCATCTCCTCGCCTCAGCCAGCCAATCAGAGGCAGTCTTGTATTCATTGATAAAAATACAAGGCTTCTCCTGAATGGAAAAGAAGCCGGGTTTATTTCTGAATTCTCTTATAACTGTAACTTTGTACAGAGCTTCCGGTACATTCATAAACCGAGGCAAAGTAAACACAGGTTAAAAAAAACAACAAAACACAACAGTCAGTGAATCGGCGCGGATCACTGACTCTATTCAAAGGAGCAGGTATGACACATTTACCAGCTCCTTCTCCACTCTCCAGCCTGACAGATCCCCCCCAAGCATCTGGCGAGAGGTGGAACCCCGGCAGTGCTGCAGTGGGGCCAAGGAAGCACACAGGAGCCCGGGACAGCAATGGGGAGGCAGTGGGAGCGGCATATGGAGGAACCAATGCCGTCCATTTCTGTCCTGCAGTCGCTGAACGTCTGCAGGCAGGAGGAGGAGAAGCGGGCATTCAGCGGTTACATGGCTGGCTTAGTTCTGGCAGCAGACGGGAAGCCTGTACTGCTACCGAAAACGCAGTGCCACTTACAGTATGGAGCCAACTATATTACAGTACATTGCAGTCTGCGATGGAGGGAGTATAGCGGGGTCCGGTCCGCCTGCGATGGAGGGAGCATAGCGGGGTCCGGTCAGTCCGCGATGGAGGAGCATAGCGGGGTCCGCGATGGAGGAGCATAGCGGGGTCCGCGATGGAGGAGTTTGTTTTGCTAAATAGGTTGACCTAAAAAATACCTCCTGAACCCGAGAGTTTCTTCATTTTTTTTAGGGGGGGATAACTATCTACAGCCCACATCACAGGCAGCCTGCGGGGGCCGCTGTAGCCCCACCTCAGAAGACCAGAGAGGAACTCCCAATGAGGACTTCTCTTCCAGTGACAACTATATAAGAGGGTATGTACCTTCCTTTGCAGAAATTCCTTCTCACTTTCAGTTGTATATAAAAAGAACAGAAAGTTAAAAGTAACACAAAAGACAACATTTTTTTTCATTTTGAATAGAATAAGGGGGGGGGGGGGGGGGTTACAGCCCCTGTAAGATTTTTTTTTTTTTATAGTTGCCATCTGTTTCCATACTCTTGCTATGTCCCCTCTGCAATAATACTAACTTGTCTGCCTGCCTGAGTTTTCTACCGAATGCTCAGCTTCCTTCCTGACACACGCCGGCTGTGTCGGAATGACTGACTACCATGTGCAAAATAACATCATTCCTCACCGGCCAATCAAAGGCCGGTAGCCCAGCCCCCAGGGGGAAGATGGCAGCCGCCAGCGGGGGGAGGTCACTGCCGCAGTGCTGGAAGATGGGGGGCAGTTTAGTTCCACTTTAGGATAAAAGTTGTAGAATAGAAGATGTGTAGAATGACAGATAGAAGCAATGAGAAGAATCTAGAATGACAGGCAAAGGACTGCTTCCAATAAGAAGGGAATAGGAATTCAGATATAAAGAATGACAGGCATGAGCTGGGAGTATAATCAGGGGGGTATGGTGGGGGGATGGATGTAATAACAGGTATACATGTACAGAGCGGATACACACAATGACAGATATAACAATGTCTGCAGAGAGATAATGGGAGTTGGGGAGTCACAGAATGACAGCTGTGTGCAATGTACAGAGTATGTGGTACAGGAGGGGGGCAGAGATAAAAGTTGTGGAGGGTAATAGAAGGCATGGAGGTCCTCATTATATACACAGATAAGTGATGTGGTATAGAAGGGGTAAATGGGGTACACAGAACACAAGGTGGGGGGGGGGGGGTATAATAAAGGGCAGTATTTTGATTGACAGGAAGTTAGGAAGATATGACATTTATTAGGGTTATAAATACATCAAAGATGAACACACGTCAGTGATTGGTGGCAGTGTATAGTAGTGTCAGTGTGGG
Organism: Lithobates sylvaticus; assembly: GCA_028564925.1. Classification (NCBI taxonomy): domain Eukaryota; kingdom Metazoa; phylum Chordata; class Amphibia; order Anura; family Ranidae; genus Lithobates; species Lithobates sylvaticus. The sequence continues at coordinate 76,024,554 of CM053026.1, forward strand.
AGGAGTCAGATCTCAGTTCAGCAATTGGTGGCAGTGTATAGTAGTGTCAGTGTGGGAGGAGTCAGATCTCAGTTCAGTGATAGGTGGCAGTGTATAGCAGTGTCAGTGATAGGTGGCAGTGTATAGCAGTGTCAGTGTGGGAGGAGTCAGATCTCAGTTCAGTGATCAGTGGCAGTGTATAGTAGTGTCAGTGTGGGAGGGGTCAGATCTCAGTTCAGTGATAGGTGGCAGTGTATAGTAGTGTCAGATCTCAGTTCAGTGATAGGTGGCAGTGTATAGCAGTGTCTGTGTGGGAGGAGTCAGATCTCAGTTCAGTGATAGGTGGCAGTGTATAGCAGTGTCAGTGTGGGAGGAGTCAGATCTCAGGTCAGTGATCGGTGGCAGTGTCAGTGTGGGAGGAGTCAGATCTCAGGTCAGTGATCGGTGGCAGTGTATAGGAGTCAGATCTCAGTTCAGTGATCGGTGGCAGTGTATAGCAGTGTCAGTGTGGGAGGAGTCAGATCTCAGTTCAGTGATAGGTGGCAGTGTATAGCAGTGTCAGTGTGGGAGGAGTCAGATCTCAGGTCAGTGATAGGTGGCAGTGTATAGCAGTGTCAGTGTGGGAGGAGTCAGATCTCAGGTCAGTCATCAGTGTTAGCAGCGTATAACGGGATGAGGTCACAATAGTCATAAGAATTTTTTATTTTTTTTTTAAAAGGGACATTTTAGTCATGTGAATTAGAGTGCAACATTTATATTAAAAAAAAATCCTTTTTATTGATCACAATAATCGTTTATAAAATCACACTGGCTGATATGTATCCGGTTATGTCAACATGAACTCATTGAATCCTCCTATTCCTATGTATGCTGAGATAAAAATATGATATTACAGCAAACAAGCTTTGGAACTCCTGCATAGGAATGGCCCAACACGTTTCAAGGTGTATTCTTCCTCAGGGGATAGAAGGTAAATTAAGCTGAAACAAAGTACTTATCAGCTCGGAAAGATGGTAAAAGAACATTCCCAGCAGTGTGGCCACCACAATCACTGACAATGATTGAGAGAGAGCCGGACACCCCACAAGGGCCCCAGCAGTGGATCTGGGTGGAGGAATCACTCACTATATACCGGAGTCATCATTGGAGGATCCCAGAAGGGATCCCTTGCTGTGTGGCTCTGGAAGGATCATTGTCAGTGGGTGAGGGGGCCATGGCCCTGGGAATGATGTCTTTACCCATCTTTCTGGGCTGAGAAGTACACTCTGTCCTTTCAGCTTACTTTACCTCTATCCCTGAGGAAGAATACACTTCGAAATGCGTTGGTCCCTTCCCATACAGGAATCTGAAAGCTTGTTGGCTGCAATACCATTCTTATATCTCGGGATATATAGGAATGTGAGGATTCAATGGGTAAAGATGACAGGAAAAATATGTATCAATGTTTGTTTTGGCCGCATAAGCACCTCAGCAACGCGTTTCTGGAAACGTGTGAAAAATGTGTATTACACTACTTCCTAATGGCTCCCCATATGTTGGTAGCAGTCACGCATTTCCTGAGTGACAAAATGCACTGGTCTCTATGTGGAAAATTGTAAGGAGGCGGGATAGGTGTCCCCCCGTAGTGGGGGAGGGCAGGGTAGGTGTCCCCCCTGTAGTGTGGGGGAGGGGTAGGTGTCCCCCCTGTGGTGGGGGAGGAGGGGTAGGTGTCCCCCCTGTGGTGGGGGGAGGGGTAGGTGTCCCCCCTGTGGTGGGGGAGGGGCGGGGTAGGTGCCCCTCCTGTAGTGGAAGAGGAGCGGGTAGGTGCCCCCCCTGTAGTGGGGGGGAGGTGTCCCCCTGTAGTGGGGGAGGGCGGGGTAGGTGTCCCCCCTGTAGTGGGGGGAGGGGTAGGTGTCCCCCTGTGGTGAGGGAGGGGTGGGGTGTCCCCTGTAGTAGGGAAGGGGTAGGTGCCCCCCCTGTAGTGGGGGAGGGGCGGGTGTCCCTTTGTAGTGGGGGGGAGGGTAGGTGTCCCCCTGTATCGGTGTCACACACTCAGGGAAGGTAGGTAGCCGGTATTGTTGTCTCTCTCAGTGACACATCACGCCCCTCCCATCTTTCTCCCCTCCCTAGGGCCCCCTCAGTCTCCCTCTAGGGGCCCCCGCCCTTCCCGGTGTCCCCCTTACCTCTGATTCTGAGGTGGCGGAGGGAGCGGGCGCGGATGCTGGCCGCCATGTTGCTCGGAGGGGAGACATTCACAACACCGGAAACCTCGTGAGATCCCGCGAGAAGACGGGAAGGGGCGGGGCGAGTGAGGGCTCCTCGGGAGGTCGGTATCCGGGATCTCGGATCACCACATTGATCATTTACAGGAACCTATTCTCTTTGGTTTGGCTGTAAAGCGATTTTGCCGCTAGTGAAGCCCGGGACGCCATCTTTGTGATGGGCAAAGCGCTGAGATTTGGGATGGGGGATGGAGCACGGACTGGAGTAACCCTCACTATCAGCGCAGGAAAAAGATTCGTCTACTGTGAATCACCATCGGCCATGTTTGTTGTGGGCACATCATTGTGTTTGTGATGGAAGCTGAGGGGTTATCCAGGAACCGTATTTAGTTCCTCCATAACGGAATCAGAGTGTACAAATAACCGGACAGTCCAGCCTGAAGTGTATATGTGGTCTGTGAAGCCGCCCTACTTGGGCGGGTTGACCAATGCAGCGGCTGGGCGCGGACTCGCAGCTCAGGGAATGGAGGTGCTGTATGGATGCTGCGGCCGCCATGTTTGTTATGGGCAAATTGATCTATTTATACATGTAAGATAGGATGTTATTTTCCTAATTGTAAGTGGCGTTAGCTTTCCTCGCATTTTTGAGATATTTTATGATACACTTGGCTGGCAATGCAGGATATTCTCAGATGTGTGCCTCTAGGGTTGCCCATAACAAAGATGGTGTAATAGCTGATTTGAAATAGGTGGGTGGCTAGGACCCCCTAGTGGCAGCTATTCTGAACTGGTAACAGTGACTGTGGGATCAGTACACATGACTACATCTACTTATTGGGGGAATTTACTAAGACTGGTGCAGCTGTGCATGGCAACCAATCACCTTCTGGCTTTCATTTTCAATTTTCACGGGCGTGTCAGTTATATGGATTCCGCTTGCTCAGCGGGGGGATCGATCTGTGCTGAGTAGACTGTTGACCGGTCCTGTCTGCTCGCTGTGCAGGGACGGACCTGTCAGAGCCTCGCTCTCCTCTGTGGGGAGATCAGATAAAAACAGACCACCTGTCCGTTTCATCCGACGGATGGAAAATATGACCACCATCCATCTGGATTTGGCGAGCAGGATTGGATTGGATAGCGGCGGGTGTCAGGGGACATGTCACTGCTGACATCCGCCACCCATAGGGGAGAATGGAGGGTCCGATCAGGTCCACCTGAAAAACTGACAGACAGCCGTGTGAAAGGGGCCTGATGATGATCAGTTACTATTCTGTTAGTAAATACCCCCCATTTTTATGATGCAGGATTTATATAGTAACTGGTTTGCATAGCTCCCAACTGTCCCTGAGTTCGAGGGACTGTCCCTGATTTGGAGCAATGTCCCTCCGTCCCTCTTTCCCCCTCATGTGTCCCTCATTTTGGTCTGATCTATATAGTTGTATATAAAATACACTTTTTATCTTTCAAAAAGTGTTTCCCAGCGCTAAACCTTTCATCCAATTTCTAAATTGCTGCATTTGTTCATTTTAAAAGCCAATATAAAAGGAATAATAGTGGTAAAAAAAAGCCCTTCTGGATTTTACTACTTCCCTCCCAAGGACGTCATATGACATCCTTGACTTTCAGTGGGAATATCTCAATGATGCCTGAAGCTACAGACATTATTCAGATATTCTTGTTTTCAGCCAGCGATTCTGCGCACCATAAGAATGATCATATCGGCAATTCCACCGCTTGATCGTTCTTATAGGCAACGGGAGGGGAACGCCCACCCCCCTCCCGCCGCCATCCGGTGCTTCTTCTGGCTCTCCCGTGCCATCGGGGGCACGGAGAAAGAATCGCCTGCCGCCGGATGATGAGCGTAGAGATTTCCAGTGACCAGATGGTCACCAGTTATGACGTCACGCCCGGTACCTGGAAGTAAACAAAGCCGCGATCACGGCTGTCAGCATGAGATCTGTGAATTTTTTTTTACCGATTTCATGCTGTCCAGCCTGGAGGAGAGATGTGGGGTCTTATTGACCCCACATATCTCTATAAAGAGGACCTGTCACATAGATTCCTATTACAAGGGATGTTTACATTCCTTGTAATAGGAATAAAAGTGATCCAAAAAAAAAAATGTAAAAAAAGTGTAAAAATAAAAAAAATTATGTAAAATAAAAAAAACAAAATGTAAAAGCCCCTGTCCCCGGTAACGCGCTCAGAAGCGAACGCACACGTAAGTCCCGCCCACATATGTAAACGCCGCTCAAACCACAGATACAGCTGCACACCGAGGATAGTGTGGGCGGGACTGGAAGACTCAGGAGGAACAGGGGCGGGAGGAGGAGGAGCTGTATTCATCTCTGATCTAACGTACATGAGGAGAGTGAGGGGGTGGCTGGACTCGCTGGGCTGTGAAAGAGTGTCATAGACTGACACTCAGCTCAGCTTGCAGTCACCACTCTTGGAATTTACAGGCTGGTTCTCCTGTCGTAAGGATAGGAGAAATCAGTCTGTTTTTTCAGTAACTGAGAGTCCTGGTGGAGTCCTTCCTGCAACTCGCTCTTCTCCCTGCCAATGAGGATGCAGGGGAAGGAGCAGATCGGGCGGGCCGTGGTTGTGAGGGCGCTCGCATTATGCAGTGTCAGCGAGCAGAGGGAGAGGGAGGAATCACCCGCAGGAGCTGACTGGGGATACTCTCCCTCTCAAAAGAGACTGTGTTACTCCAGCGGCGGCCTGAGTAAGATGTGGCACATCTGCTACGAAGGCCAACAAAAAGACATTGCCTTTTTGTAAAAAAAAAAAAAAATATATATTTTTTTTATTTTGGGGGGGGGGGGGGGCACATGGTGGGGGCACAGCATAATGTTGGGGGGGGGCGGGGCCCCCTCTGGCCCCCCCTAGGGACGCCATTGCCCACACCCGCCAGGAAGCTGACACTCTGCAGCGCTAATCTCAGGTAGTGAGACGTTTCCGAATCGGTGCAACCGCGGATCTGGAAATGTCTCGCTGCCTGAGATTAGCGCTGCAGAGTGTGAGCTTCCTGGTGGGCACGTGGAGTTGTGAACACGGCTGAGCCCATCCTTAGGCCCCTTTCAGACGAGGCGGATCTGCTTCTACGGAGCCCGCCTCTGTCCGCCGGCTCAGTGAGAGATCTCTCCGCTGATCTCCGCTGAGCCGGCGGATGACAAGTTCCTCTCTGCTCACTGAGCGGGGAGGGGCCGCTGGTCTCTATGGAGAGATCGGATGAAAACGGACAGCGTATCCGTTTTCATCAGATCTCACCTGATCCGATCCGCCAGCGACGGATCCGGACGTAGGGCCATCCGTCTGCTTCTGCTCCGTCGCTCCATAGACTAGCATGGAGCGCCTGTTCAGGTCCGCCTTCAAAACTGACAGGCGGACCTGAACGGTCCGTCAGTGTGAAAGGGGCCATAGTCCTGACCAGATCCCTTGGGCTGGAGCACCCCATCCCCCATCATTACCTCTTATTAGTGTCCACCTGTGTTATAGGAGGAGTCCTTTAGTTCTGACTTAGGCTGGATTCACACCTATGCAGTTTTTTTGTCACTCAGTGCGGCTCGCACCTCCCCCGCAATGCCACTGCCAACGTACATTATGGATGGGGTCTTTACTATGGGGGGGGGTCTGCACTGTAGGGGGGTCTGTGCACTCTGTGCACTGTAGGGGGGTCCTGCACTGTAGAGGGGGTTCTGTACTGTAGGGGGGTCTGTGCACTGTAGGGGGGGGGGGGTATGTGCACTGTAGGGGGGGGGGGTCTGTGCTGTAGGGGGGGTCTGTGCACTGTAGGGGGTTCTGTTCTGTAGGGGGGGGGTCTGCACTGTAGGGGGTCCAGAGCTGTGGGGGGATGTGTAATGTAAAGGGGTGCAGAGGTACAGGGGCTGTGTAATGTAAAGAGGTACAAGGGCTGTCTAATGTAAAGGGGCCCAGAGGTTCAGGGTGCTGTCTAATGTAAAGAGGTTCAGGGTGCTGTGTAATGTAAAGGGGTCCAGAGGTTCAGGGTGCTGTGTAATGTAAAGGGGTCCAGAGGTTCAGGGTGCTGCATAATGTAAATGGGTCCAGAGGTTCAGGGTGCTGCATAATGTAAAGGGGTCCAGAGGTTCAGGGTGCTGCGTAATGTAAAGGGGTCCAGAGGTTCAAGGTGCTGCGCAATGTAAAGGGGTCCAGAGGTTCAGGGTGCTGTGTTATGTAAAGGGGTCCAGAGGTTCAGGGTGCTGTGTTATGTAAAGGGGTCCAGAGGTTCAGGGTGCTGTGTTATGTAAAGGGGTCCTTAGGTGCAAGGTCATGTGTAATGTAAAAGGGTGCAGGGTGCTGTATAATGTAAAGGGGTCCAGAGGTGCAGGGTGCTGTGTAATGTAAAGGGGTCCAGAGGGGCAGTTGTGGAGAGGGGGTACACAGTAGTGACAAAAAGATATTTTAAGGATGCAGAGGTATGCAGGGGGCACAGTGGTGTGTTTTTACATTTTAAGGTGGGGTGGGGGGTGCCATATATAGGATCCGCCCCGGGTGCCAAATGCTCTAGGTACGCCCCTGCAGACGCCAGCATTGTGTGTGTATGCTCTGGAAAACCCAGGTGTCTGTCAGATCCTGAATTTCTGGCAGCAAGACAGTCAAAGATGGCAGCATGGGTAAAGGAGGGCTGGGGCCAAAATAGCAGGTATTGAAAGCGTTATTAAACCCAAAAGCAAATATTATTATTCAGGATTTATATAGTGCCAACAGTTTGCGCATCGCTTTACAACATGAGGGCGGACAGTACAATTACAACACAATTCAATACAGGAGGGATCAGAGGGCCCTGCTTGTTAGAGCTTACAATCTAGAAGGGAGGGTCAAGTGATACAAAAGATAATATCTGTGGGGGATGAGCTGTTGAAGAAAATAAAAGTACAGTTGTTAGGTGTGGGCAGAATAGGCTTCTCTTAAGAGAAACGTTTTCAGGGATCATCTAAAAGCAAACAGAATAGGAGATAATCGGACAAATTGGGGTAGGGAGTTCCATAGGATGGGAGAGGCTCTGGAAAAGTCCTGTAGGCGAGCATGAGAGGAGGTGACAGAGGAGCTAGAGAGCAGGAGGTCTTGGGAGGAACGAAGAGAACGATTAGGTTGGTATTTTGACACTAGGCAAGTGATGTAGCTGGGGGCAGAGTTGTGGAAGGCTTTGTAAGTTGTTGTTAGTATTTTGAATTTAATTTGTTGGGTGAGCGGAAGCCAATGGAGGGATTGGCAGAGAGGAGTAGCAGAAACAGAGAGCTTGGTAAGGAGGATGAGCCTGGCAGCAGCATTGATGATGGATTGAAGGGGGGATAGCCTATGTAAAGGTCATCCAATGAGGAAGAAGTTGCAGTAGTCGAGGCGAGAGATGATTAGGGAATGGATCAGGAGCTTTGTTGTGTCATTGGTCAGGAAGGGGTGACATTTCTTATATTGCAGCTTACCAATTCTTAGATGTGATGGCTGCATTCATTTTCTTTATTAGGCTTTCTTTTTTTCTATTTTCATCCGGTGATCCAGCCAGTAAGTCTGTTGTTTTTTCAAAATAACAAGCTCTCTTGCAGTTAAAGAGAGGAGACAAACCATTTTATACTGACAGGGTTGCTTACAATGATCAGCTTTTATTCATGTAAAACCTTTATCTCAAAAGGGAGAGAAAATAGCTGTAACAGCTTATAACGTGTTAGCTGGAGTTCGACTTCAGTTTGATAGTGTATTTAAATCTGCTTGTACATCTAATGCCCTGTACACACGATAGGATTTTTCGACAACAAAATCCAGGGGATTTTCTCAGACGGATTTCCGCTCAAACTTGTCTTGCATACACACGGTCACACAAAGTTGGTCGGAAATTCCGAACGTCAAGAACGCGGGGACGTACGACAGGCCGAGAAAAATTAAGTTCAATAGCCAGTGCTGCTCTTCTGCTTGATTCCGAGCATGCGTGGCACTTTGTGCGTCGGAATTGTGTACACACGATCGGAATTTCCGACAACGGATTTTGTTGTCGGAAAATTTGAGAACCAGATCTCAAATTTTGTGTGTCCGACAACAAAAATCCTATCGTGTGTACAGGGCATTACACTTCCCTATCCTTGATTAGCAATGCTGCTGTCCAAAGGTGCCACCTGTGCTCCTTCATCCAGGGAGACATTCTAATACAGGAGGTGTGTTACTGTCCAGATCACTAGGTGAAAATAGAGGGGGAAAAGCCTAAAAGAAAACGAATGCAGCCACCACATCTAATGATTGGTAAGCTGCAATATATTACAGTTTTGGGTTTATTACGGCTTCAAAGTTCCTCTTTAACCACCGCACACCGATTTACGTCGGCAGAATGGCACGGGTGTAGTATTTCTTGCCTAGCGGGCGAGCGCACGGCACTGGCGGCGCACGCGCACCCGTGGGTCCCGCAGACTCGATGTTCGCTGGAGGCCCACGATTGTAAGGAGGAGAGGCAGAACGGGGAGATTCCTATGTAAACAAGTAATTTCCCTGTTCTGCCTAGCAACATGACAGGGATCTACTGCTCCCTGTGATCTCTGTCATGTTCTAGTGAGCCCACCCCCCCCCCCCTACAGTTAGAACACATTTAACCCCTTGATGGCCCCCTAGTGTTTAACCCCTTCCCTGCAAGTGACATTTATACAGTAATCAGTGGCGTTATCATGTTTAGCACTGATCGCTGTATAAATGGCAATGCTCCCAAAATAGTGTCAAAAGTGGTCCGATCTGTCCGCCACAATGTCATAGTCACGATTAAAAAAAAACGCAGATCACCGCCATTACTAGTAAAAATAAAAATTCCATAAATCTTTCCCCTATTTTGTAGGCGCTATAACTTTTGGGCAAACCGATCTATATACACAATTTCTTTTTACCCAAAATATGTAGAAGAATACGTATCGGCCTAAACTGAGGAAAAAGCATTTTTCTTTTTATATATTTATTGGGTATATTTATTATAGCAAAAAGTAAAAAATATAGCTTTTTTTTCAAAATTTACGCTCTTTTTTTTTTTTATAGCACAAAAAATTTAAACCGCAGAGGTGATCAAATACCACCAAAATAAAGCTCTATTTGTGGGAAAAAAAGGACATCAATTTTGTTTGGGTGCAACGACCGCGCAATTGTCAGTTAAATCGATGCAGTACCGTATTGCAAAAAATGCTCTGGTCAGGAAGGGGGTAAATCCTTCCGGGGCTGAAGTGGTTAAGTCATGTTTTATTGCTTCAAGTCTATAAATCCTGTTTGATTATCATTGATGTGTTCATTATGTTTTACAGCTGTGAAGCTCGAGTGACCCCTAGTGGTGATTATGTGATATTGGTGTAGACAGGAACACATCAGCAGATCATTGTCATGCACCCTCCTTCCTGGATCACACAGGTGGAAGGACTGAAGTGCACAGAACAAAGTCCGTCTTATACATAAAGGCTAAATGTGTCTGCAGGCACCAATTCCAGCTATTACATGTAACAATGGAAGAAAGACCTGGAACGCGGACCATACCTTTCAACTGACTTTTTATTTTATGACTGTAAACTGCAACTTGTGACAGGCTTCTCTGTAGCGTGTGTTTACTGTAATAGGGAACTTTGCACTTTGCAGGGCCTGAGAAGACAGATGTGCCACTAGCCAAAGACATAAAGTGGAAGTAAACTTCCAACATAGAATTTTCCCTATAGTAAGGCTATAATAAGGCTTACCTATAGGTAGTGTAAATATCTCCTAAACGTACGCCGTTTAGGAGATACTTACTGTACATGCAGCCAGTGACATCACTGGCGCATGCACTCTGAAGGAACGGCCACCCGTGCCGTTCCTTCAGAGCCCTGTACCGTGAATGGCGGCTCCTGTGCGCATGCTGGGGAATGACATCATCGCGGCTCCCGCCCGTCAAAGAGCCGCAGTCGGCGAACCCGGAAGCAAGACGGGTGAAGATGGAAGCCCCTGCAGCGATGACAGCGCATCGCTGGAAGGCTTCCTTTTCAGGTAAATTTCACATAATGTGCTAGTATGCGATGCATCAGCATTATTTTTTGTAAAATAAATGAAAAAAAACTGAAAATATAAAAAAAAAAAAAACTTTCTGCCAGAAAACCTATCCAATAAAATAATGTAAAAAAGTCGAATTTCTTCATACATTTGGTCATACATTTTGACCAAAATGTATTCTGCTACATACTTATAAAAAAAATCCCAATAAGTGTATATTGTTTTGTTTGCATGCAAGTTATAGCGCCTACAAACTATGGTATATAGAATGTAACTTTAATTTCTGTAAAAAAAAATTATACTACTAATGGCGGCGATCAGCAACGTATAATGGGACTGCCACTGACATTAATACAGTGATAATACTATACACTGTCACTGTACTAATGACACTGGCTGGGAAGGGGTTATAATCTAGGGCAAGAAAGGGGTTAAAGCGGGGTTTCACCTTCAAAACATTTTTTTTAAAAGTCAGCAGCTAAAAAAAAAGTCGCTGCTGACTTTTAATAAGTACACTTACCCTCCCAAGGCGCCCGCGATGTCGTTCGTGGAGGCCGAGATGTCCCTCGGCTATCCGGCCCCAGCGCCGCCATCCTCCGTAAGGGAAACGGCTTCACGACTGCGCATGCGCGAGTCGGCGCGCGGCCTACTGCGTATGCGCGAGTGCCATTTGTGAATGGGGAACGCGGTGTGTTGTGGGACACAGTTCCCATAACACACCGCGCCCCATTCACCTGAAGAAGAGAAGATCCCCGCGGCACTGGAGGAGGCAGATTAGGACGTTTTTTTTTTTTTTTTTTTTTTTTTTAAATTGTTACTAACATTTTTTCTAGTTTTCATTTTCAGGGTGTTCCACCACTTTAAATATGTGCCTGACAATGTGTAATGTGTGTACAGTGTTCTGCTTTTACTAACTGAAAAACTGAGAAATCGCTCCCCCCCCCGATACAGAGCTCTCTGGGCTGTGATTGTACACAGCCAATCAGCAAGTCCCACCCATAAATCATTGGCCGGGACTTGCTCACAGATTTCCGCTGTGTATTAACACAGCAGAAGTCGAATGCGGGGGGATGCGTATATGCGTGCGCCCTAAACCCGGGAGTAAAAATGGGGCCTGGGCGCTCTATGCTCACCCTTCAGCCTCTGTTAAATATTATGGCGTTATGTCAGCCCCTTTCACTATACACAGAGGCACAAAGCAGGGTTGCCCTCTATCGCCCACCATTTTTATCTTGGCATTACAGCCATTGGTAGCACTCATTTGAGCCCACCTGGACATACAAGGCCTAGAGCTAGCTTTGCTGTTCACAAATGTTCTCAAATTACTGACTGCTGTTCGCAAATTATATTTGTTGCATGTTCTCTCCCCTCATGCCACCTGTCACGATCAGGAGTCAGGCTCGAACACCAGTTGCTATAGCAGTAGCGGCACTACCACCGACTAGCAGGATAGGTACACAGGCAGTCACCCTGGCAGATGACACAGGCTCACCTGAGGTGCGCAGTCTAAGTACTAACTGTTTACCAGAAACCCTGATGGTGGAGATGGGTTTTGCTGTATGTTAGTACCAGGTTGCGGACCTAAGGATCACCCCACCAGGAGGTGAGCAGGCCAGGGTCCAGAAGCGGATAAACAGGTAAGGATCCCACAAGTGAAATAAGTGTAGTCAGTAAACAAGCCAAAGGTCAGTAACGAGTAGTTGCAGGCTGGGATCAAACAGAAGCATAGTCGAGGAACAAGCCAAGTGTCAGTAACGAGTGGTAGCAAAATATGGACGGCAGCAGGGAAGACGAGAGCAAGATACCGGCTGAAGAGAGCACAATAATCTGGCAAACTGTAAAGCCCCATACACACGGTCGGAAAATCCGACCACCAAATCCATCGGATTTGGTCCGACGGATTTAGTCCGACACTGGTGTTGCATACACACGGTCGGACAAAGTTGTCGGAAAATCCGATCATTCTGAACGTGGTGACGTTTGTTGCCTATGACGGGACTACGTAGAGGCTAGTAGCCAATAGCTTTGGTCTTGTAATGTGATCTGAGCATGCGTGGCACTTTGTCCGTCGGAATTCGCTACACACGATCGGAATTGGTGTGATCGGACTTTGTTGTCGGAAAATTTTTAGAGCAAGAGATACAACTTTGTCTGTCGGACAATCCGATGGAAAATGTCCGATGGTGCCTACACACGGTCGGAATTTCCGACAACATTGTCCGATAGGACAGAATCCATCGGAAAATCCGACTGTGTGTATGGGGCTTAAGTGCAACTGAGTGATCGCTCTCCCCCCCCCCCCCCCCATACAGAGCTCTGTGTTGTTTACCAACACAAGAGCTCTGGGCTGTGTTTGTACACAGCCAATCAGCAGGTCCTGCCCATGGATCATTGGGCGGGACTTGCTGACAGACTCCCGCTGTGTATAATCACAGCAGAAGCGCGGGGGGCGTATATGCGCCCTAAACCCAAAAGTAAAAATAGAAAAATGGGGCCTTGGCGCTCTATGCTCACCCTTTAGCCTCTAGTAAAAATTATGGCTTTGCATCAGCCCCCTTCACTATACATAGAGGCACAAAGCAGTAGACATGTGCAATTCGTTTCATAACAAAAAAGAAATTCGGCCAAATTTTGCATCATTCGGATACATCCTAATGTCCAAATAAAAAAATAATGAATTTCAACTAATACGAAAGCGAATATAAGGAATAAATTGGACATAATTCAGTAAAGATCTAATGAAACAAAAGGTCAACTCAAAGTAAATCTTACAGTCCAATCAGCTGATTCATTTTGTGCTGGAGGTTGGATTACTGGCAAAGTGCATTCCTGAGAACTGAGTGAGAAGAGTGATGTATTGTATTTGAGCAGAGGAGAAGAGATATTGTCATTGTGTGTGTTAATAGATTCAATAAACAAACGACTTTCCAAACTACGAACCATTATCACGAATCAATATACATACATAAATATCGAATTTCAACTAATACAAAAGAAATTATAGCAGATATAAGGGCCGGTTCAGACTGCTGCGGTGCGGGAACGCTGCGAATCCACTGCGGGTTCCCGCACCGCATGTCTCCCGCCGGCAGTTCACACTGCCCTATGCGAGCTGCTGGGAGTGTCAGTGAAATGTTAATGACACCCCCATAGCAGCTCGCATATCGCAGTGCACTATCTGTATGGCTGAATTTGCATCGCACAGAGATCGCATATGATTTGAAGTGCAGTGCAGTGCGAATCATATGCAATCTCCCGCACCGCAGCAGTCTGAACCGGGCCTAATGAATGAATTCGACATGATTATAAATTCAGTATAACGAATATCGACACTCTACGAATAATAACGAATTATCCGAAAACTAATTAGCGTAATATAACAGAACGAAATTATGTATTTTACGAATGACAACGAACCGAAACTAAACAAAATTTCCCGTTGTGCACAAATCTACAAAGCAGGGTTGTCCCCTATCGCCCATCATTTTTTTCTTGACATTACAGCCATTGGCAGCAGTCATTTGAGCCCATCTGGACATACAAGGCCTAGAGCTAGCTTTGCACCACAAATTACTGATGTTCGCAAATTATATTTGTTGCATAGTTCCTCCCCTCATGCCACCTGTCATGATCAGGGGTCAGGCTCTAACAACTGTTGCTATAATAGTAGCGGCACTACCACTGACTAGTAGGATAGGTACACAGGCAGTCCTCCTGGCGGATGATGCAGGGTCACCTGAGGTGCAGAGTCTAAGTACTAACCGGTGTTCACCAGAGCTCCTGATGGTGGAGATGGGTTTAGCTGCGTGTTAGTACCAGGTCACGGTTCTTAGCCGGGGTACAGAAGCGAATAAACAGCTAAAGATCAAACTGAAGCGTAGTCTGTAAACAAGCCAAAGATCTGTAATGAGTAGTTGCAGGCAGAAGCATAGTCGAGGAACAAGCCAAGGGTCGGTAACGAGTGATAGCAAAATATGCAGCAGGGAAGACGAGAGCGAGATACTGGCTGAAGAGAGCACAATATTCTGGCAAACCTTAAAGAGCAGAGACATGGCTTAAAGTGATTGTAAAGGTTTTTTTTTTTTTTTTTTTTTAACTAACAAACATATCATACTTACCTCCACTGTGCAGCTCGTTTTGCACAGAGTGGCCCTGATCCTCATCTTCTGGGGTCCCTCGCCGGCTCTCGCGGCTCCTCCCACATCAGATAACCCCCTAGGAGAAGCGCTCTCCCAAGGAGGTTACCTTGCGGGCACGATCCCGAGTCCAGCATTCGGCGTCCATAGCCGCTGAATGTATGACTCGTCCCCGGCGACCGTGTCATTGGATTTGAGTGACAGCAGCGGGAGCCAATGGCTGCACTGCTATCAATCTATCCAATCAAAAGCTAAGAACCCCAGGCAGAGAGACAGCACGTCCCCACTGGGTCAAGTTCCAGGGCTCAGGTAAGTAGAATGGGGGGGGGGGGGGGCGGTCACTGCCAGGTGTTTTTTCACCTTAATGCATAGGATGCATTATGGTGAAAAAACATGAAGGTTTACGACCCCTTTAAATCTCAGTATAAATAGAGCTAAATCTGTGAAGCCCTCAGAGGTTTGTTAGAGAACCATAATGGACAAACCATATCATGAAGGCGAAGAAATACACCAGACAGGTCAGAGATAAAGTTGTGGAGAAGTTTAAAGCAAGGTTAGGTTATAAAAAAAATATCCCACGCTTTGAACATCTCACGGAGCACTGTTCAATCCATCATCCAAAAATGGAAAGAGTATGGCACAACTGCAAACCTATCAGGACATAGCTGTCCACCTAAACTGACAGGCGGGGCAAGGAGAGCATTAATCAGAGAAGCAGCCAAGAGGCCCATGGTAACTCTGGAGGAGCTGCAGAGATCCACATCTCAGGTGGGAGAAACTGTCCACAGGACAACTATTAGTTGTGTGCACTCAACAAATCTGGCCTTTATAGAAGAGTGGCAAGAAGCCATTGTTGAAAGAAAGCCATAAAAAGTCCTGTTTTCAGTTTGTGAGAAGCCATGTGGGGGACACAGCAAACGTGTGGGGGGGACACAGCAAACGTGTGGAAGATGGTGCTCTGGTCAGATGAGACCAAAATGTATCTTTTTGGCCTAAAAGCAAAACGTATGTACACTGATGACATGTTTTTGGGTGTGTCTGGTACGCCCAGAGTCTGCAACTGGGTAAGGATTGTAAAAGAATGGTTACATGTATGAAGTAAAAGAGAACATTGGGACTTTAAATGAGGCGGTGACCTGGTAAGGTCAATTGCCTCCATCCCTATCTAAATGAGACAAAAGGAGGACTGAGGGATGGGACTTTAGATGAAGCATGCAGGTGTAAAAAATGAAAATTTATTGGAAATCAATATGTTACATTAGGGTAATCATGAGTAGACATAGATAACCAATGCAATTCATTCAGGTAATTTTACCTCCTACATATTCCATCTTAAAGAGGAAGTAAACCCTGATGGTCTGACCCTGTCAAGGAAGAGAGATTAAAGTGGTTGTAAACCCTTACAGAGCACTTTAACCTACAGGTAAACCTAGATTAAGGCTTACCTGTAGGTCCAAGAAATATCTCCTTAACCTACACGGGAATTCTGCAAGACACGGGAATTCTGCAAGACTGTGAGTACTGTATACAAGGAGATATTTTACAAAAATAAGGCATGCGCGCCATAGACAACGGCGCAGGCGCACCGGGCGTGCCGCAAGTGAAGGCCAACATATCAAAGTAATATTTACCCTCAAAATACATACATAAGCAGTTGAAGGCTACCGGGTAAATTGGTAGCAGCCTGAAGTCTGCCTTTATGTCTGCTTTCGCAAGCAGCGCACCTTTTCCAAATTTCTTAATTTGCTGAATAGCATCTTCAAATGTGCAATAGGGTACAGATGACATACAAGCATCTATTTCATCATTTAAAGAGCTACCCTTGGGGAATGACAAATGGGGAATTAAGCGAAAGGTATTTGGCTCCTTCTTAGGTATGATGCCTAATGGCAATATCCTAAAAGGTGTGAAAGGAGAGGAATCAAATGGACCTACTATCCCACCTTCCTTAATCCCCTTAATTAACTTCTCCTACTGACTTTAAATTTTTAACGAGCTCACACCATTCACCTTGAAATACTGCCAAAGGGAAACCTCTGGAGAAACCTTCAATTAAGAACTTGTCTGTCTCCTGGTTAGGATATATGACCAACCATTGCTGCATGTTTGTTAGTTTCACTGGGGTGTGAGCTTTTTCCATAATTATCTCTCTGGGAACTTTGAAAATTGGAATTCCTTTTGAAACACCTGAGTAAAGGGTGGTGTCCTGAACAATTCGAGCATTCATGCTTGTACTTGCAAGACTCCTCCGCCCCCCCCCCCACCCCATTTACACTGGTTCTCATTATAAGCAAACCAGTATCCCCTGTAGGTTGTGGCTGCTGCCTATTGAAACCAGTTTTCTGTGGCACCATCAGGTTAAGCCACAGCCCGACATCCTTATTGCCCCACTTCAATGATGGGTATATTGATAACTTTTGTCTAAATGTTTCATCATATTGGAACCATGCTAGACCTCCAAAACTCTTATATGCCTCCAGCACATGCTCCATATGTTGGTCTGTAAGGGTTTACAACCACTTTAACTCACCTATACCGCCAGGTGGTGCTGGAGCATTTGGTATATCTGAAGCAGCATAATTGTCGTTATCAACAATTTTCGTTGCTGGATGAATTGACATCACTGGACGGCGTTATAGACAATTTTCATCACTGAA
The DNA here is from genome assembly GCA_028564925.1 of Lithobates sylvaticus. Taxonomy (NCBI): domain Eukaryota; kingdom Metazoa; phylum Chordata; class Amphibia; order Anura; family Ranidae; genus Lithobates; species Lithobates sylvaticus. Next base: position 76,041,525 of record CM053026.1, read on the forward strand.
ATATCCAGATGTTTAAGATGAATACCAATGCCCATATTAATTTAGCCAAGTTTGTGAATATTTTACCATGTCACTTATATGAGCTTTTTGGGCATTTCATTGCAAATCCATGGCCATCAATATGTTTTTTCCCACTTCTTTCCACAATATTTAGTAGTGTGTGTCTGTGGTAATTGGTGTCCATTCATCCAAAGGAGCATTTGTAAAGTCAGGTACTGATGTTGGATGGGAAGATCTCAAAGGTGTTCAGTAGGGTTGAAATCAGGGATATGTGTAGGCCACTCAAGTTCCTTCACACCAGAGTTGTTGCTCACCATGTCATTATGGAGCTGGCTTTGTGCACAGTTATATTGGAACAGAAAATGGACTTCACCAAACTGTTACCACAAGGTTGGAAGCTCATCATTGTCCACATTAAATTTGTATGCTGTAGCATTAAAAATACCCTTTAATGGAAACATCTGAGCCCTGTAATTTGGAGGAATGTCCACATACTTTTGGTAATATAGTAGGAGTAATGGTCAGATGTTCACAAAATGTTGGCCATATAGTGTACTTACCTTAATTTCTTTCTCCCACAGCTCCAATTTTTCCAGGAGAATGAAGACCTGTATAAGCTTTAGTTGGAGCTTACACAGGGCCGAGGACTCTCTTCCCACTGCCTGTGACAGAGCTGGGTGCCTGAGCAGTTAATTACCAAGCACTGTCACATGGAAGCGGTTAAGTGAGTTATATGGTTATATCCACTTAAGGACCAGGTGTATTCTGACACTTTTTTTTTTCTAGAAATTATTTAGTGTTGGAAAGTACAACAGCATGGTTTCTTATAAACTGACAATAATGTATGAATTATACCTATCTATGCACCAGGTGGCACTGCAGTGTTATAGTGTGTTATCTATGGTAATGTAATGAGAGGACGTGTTTGCTTTCCTCACTGTGTTTTTGTATGTTTCTGCTTCCTGTTTCCTGATAAAGACATGCTGTAAGATATGTTCTGCTAATCTTCCATATGCTGCAAACAAGAAGCTTCTAGCACATGATTTCAATACTCTGCACAACAGTTTACAAGCCCAGCAAGCACTGGAGCAAAGAATTATGCAAGACTGTGAGTACTGTATACAAGCTACTGAAAAATGGCAAGTGCTTCAGATGTGAAGTTTGCAATTGCAAAGCTGAACAATCCCAAATACCAGCTGTGGATGTTTAAACTAGAAATGTTTTTCAGCAAGGATGACTTGTGGCAAGTGCTGAATACAGACAGACCCACAAATGGGGAGATGAAGGACTGGGACAGGAAGGATAGACAGGCAAAAGTGACTATAAGCTTGCTAGTGGAAGATGACCAGCTTATCCACATAAGAACAGAGAAAACAGCCAAAGGTATGTGGACTTTATTATAGAAACTGCATGAGCGTTCAAGTCTAAACAGACAGTTATTTCTGTTAAGAAAATTGTATAAGATGAGACTTGTTGCCCTGCACCTCTGCAGCCTTTCAGAGACATATACTGCTCTTATTAACGCTTTAGAAAATAGACCCAAGCACTAGCTGACACTGGAATATGTCAAAGGGAAATTAATCAATGAATATGACAGAAGGAAAGAAAATATGCAACATGATGATAAAGCTCTTAAGATGTACAAAGGCACAAAGCACCACAAAGAAAGCAGAGCCTGTTTTCACTGTAAAATGATCGGTCACTTAAAATAGGATTATTCTATCTATCTCTATCTCTAACTCTATCTCTAAGCCGAGCAGCGAAAGCTAAAGCTATCCACAAAAGAAAGAGTCAAAGCAGCCACAAAGGAAACTGCAGATACATCATGTAGTGGCACATTTAAATTCACACAGAGAGGCAAGCCATGCAGCTGGTGCATAGACTCAGGAGCGACAAGCCACATGACTAGTGATGAGGCCTTCTTCACAAACATTGATTACAGTGAAAATACAAAGTTTTCCTAGCAAACGGGAAAAGCATCACTGCTGAAGGTAAAGGTCAGGGCTTCCTGAACTGCATTACACCACAAGGCAAGCAGTGTATCCTTGTAAAGAAAGTGCTGTATGTTCCAGAACTAGAAGGCAGCCGTCTATCAGTGAGAAGTCTTGCAAACAACAGTCTCACAGTTAAGTTCCAGGGTGATGAATGCACAATTTACAATAATAAGCGATTCCTCGCAAAAGGAAAACTGTATGATCACCTATACAGGCTCATCGCCACAGACCAGCAAGCCAATATAGTCTCTAATGACCTACACAGCAAATGTATTCACTTTTGGCACAGACGGCTGGGGCACAGAAGTCCAGAAGCTATACAGAACATTATAAAGAGAGGCTTATCAGATGATCTGACAGTAGCGCTATCAGGGAAGTAACTTGGATCAACCTTACCATCTCCCTGCGCGCAGGCGCACACAAATGCACCATGGATTGCCACTCCAGCGGACGCACATTCGCGGCCCTACTCAGCGGCGCGCACGCGTACGCACAAGTGCACGCATAACGTGAATCCCCTGACCAGCCTATAAAAGGAGCCTTGGCAGACAGACAAGTTGCTGGTTTGTCTCAGCTCACCTGTGTTCCTCTGCTTCCTGTTCCTGTTTACCATTTCCTGTTCCTGTTTGCCATTACCTGTTGTGACCCGGATCGTTTGAAGACTACGCTGAATCTCTCCTGACCTGACCCCTGGCTTGCTTTACGGACTTCCTGCTCTCTCCTGCGTTTGACCCTCAGCCTGCTCCTGGATTATCTTCTGCCTTCAGCACTTAGCCTTGCTGGCTCCTGGACTGATTACCTGTGTTTGACCCTCAGCCTGCTCCTGGATTATCTTCTGCCTTCAGCACTTAGCCTTGCTGGCTCCTGGACTGATTACCTGTGTTTGACCCTCGGCCTGTTTCAGGACTTTTCTCACCTGTTTTACAGACCTGCTTGCCACTTACCTTCTGGTCCGGTCCATCCTGCATGAGCCATCTTCCAGACCTTCACACAAGTCAGGTGTCCCGCTGGAGGCTTGTGCCTCTTGGTGCAACCCACTCCCTGTATCACCTCCAGGGGTGGTGTGCGCCGAGTCGCAACAGCCACCGCTCTCTGCATCTTGGCCTCGGTGAGTACCTCTTTGCTAATAGTACAAACCAGCCATGTCAGAGGCCAACAGAGCGGGTTCACCCTTGGAGATTTTATGCCAGCAAGTTACAGTCCTCGCAGAAGCTGTGCAGAAATTGCAGGAAGGGTACACCCAAATTGACAGCCGTCTGCAGCAACTAGCCGGAACACCCGCACCAGTTAACACAGCACCAGCACCTACCAGCGGGGCCTCCTCACCTCAGGCCCATTCACCACCCGCCATGATGATGGCGGTTCCTGAACCGAGAGTACCTACACCTGAGCGATTTTCGGGCGACCGGAAAAAGTTCAGGGCATTTAAAAACGCCTGCTCTTTATATCTGGCCCTGCAACCAAGGACTTTTTCTTCCGAAATAGTGAAAGTCGGATTCATCATCTCCCTACTGTCCGACGAACCCCAGGCATGGGCACATAGCCTCATGGAACAAAGAAGTCCCCTCCTGAACTCTGTGGAAACCTTCTTTAACTCCATGGGTCAGTTATACGATGACCCACAACGTACTGCTACAGCTGAAGCCACCCTGCACGCCTTGACACAAGGAAAGAGACCAGTGGAGGACTATACCGTCGAATTCCGCAAATGGTCAGCTGACACCGGCTGGAATGAGGCCGCCCTCAGGTACCAATACCGACAAGGCCTTTCCGAAACTTTAAAGGATGAACTGGCTAGGGTTGAGAGCCCCGCTTCTTTGGAGGACCTGATTCAATTGGCCACCAAGCTGGACAGACGCATGCGAGAGTGACGCTCTGAGCGCCTTCAGACCCCTCGGCCCAGCTGGATGCTCCCCAAGTCAGCCACTCCTTACCTTCCAATTCCGGTCCCTTCCGGCCCATCGGCCTCGGAAGGGGAACCCATGCAGCTAGGACTTGTTCGCCCTCGTCTCTCCCCTGATGAGAGGCAACGAAGACGGCAGGCCAACCTATGTCTGTACTGCGGAGGGGTTGGCCATTACCTCCGCAACTGCCCAGTGAGACCCTGTAAGCCACCTCTGCAAGTTGTTATGAACTATCAAGCCACAGGTCTTGCCCAGTCTTATGTTACTCTTTTTGTTTCTCTGCAGCTGGCGGAAGAGAGGATTCAACTACCGGCCGTAATTGACTCTGGAGCATGCAGTTGTTTCCTGGACATCTCGGTGGCTCAAAATCTTCACATCCCTCTCCATGACAAAAAACAAAATCTTCTTGTCCACTTGGCTGATGGGTCTTTACCCCGCTCTGGACCAGTGACACAGGAGACCCAACCGATTCTCATCACCACGGACTCAGGCCACCAGGAATTCCTACGCTTTGATTTAATTTCTTCTCCCATGTTCCCTATTATTTTAGGGCTTCCTTGGTTGCAGGCCCATGACCCTCAAGTTAACTGGGGCAAGAAGAAGGTCTCCTTTACGTCTGTTTACTGCTCTCAACACTGTTTCCCTCCAGTCCCAGCTCCTTGTATGGCAGTCATTCCTGCATCCGACAATCTTCAGCATATCCCTCCAGCATATCTTGAGTTTAAGGATGTTTTTGATAAGAAGAAGGCAGATTGTTTACCACCTCACCGGTCCTACGACTGCCCTATAGAACTGTTACCAGGGTCTGAAATTCCTTTTGGGCGCATATTCCCTCTGTCCGAGACTGAACTAAAGGCTCTTAAAGCCTATATCGATGAAAACCTGGAAAAAGGCTTCATTCGCCGCTCTTCATCTCCAGCCGGGGCGGGTATTTTCTTTGTTGGGAAAAAGGACGGCTCCCTCAGACCCTGCATTGATTATAGAGAACTCAATAAAATAACTATCAAAAACCGATACACGCTCCCGCTCATCCCAGAACTATTTCAGCGCCTCCGGACTGCCAAGATCTTTTCCAAACTTGACCTGCGAGGTGCCTATAACCTTGTCCGGATTCGTGCCAATGACGAATGGAAAACAGCCTTCCGGTCCAGGTTTGGGCACTTTGAGTATTTAGTGATGCCCTTCGGCCTGTGCAACGCCCCAGCCACCTTTCAACACCTGGTGAATGATATTTTCAGAGACTACCTTGATGACTTTGTAGTCGTCTACTTGGACGACATTCTCATTTTCTCTGCCACCATCGAACTACACCGAGACCATGTAAGGAAGGTCCTTACCATTCTTAGGAAACATAGACTATACCTTAAGGCAGAGAAATGCGAATTCGAGAAGACTGTTGTCCAATTTCTTGGATTCGTCATTTCCACTGAGGGGATCGCCATGGACCCCCAAAAGGTCAAGGCAATTCTTGAATGGCCCGCTCCAGGGGATAAAAAAGCTGTGCAAAGATTCATAGGCTTTGCTAACTTCTATCGAAGATTCATCATCGGCTTCTCATCCATTGTTTCTCCAATTACGCAGTTAACCAGGCTACATGGTCGCTTCCAATGGTCCCAAGAAGCTCAGGAAGCCTTCACTAAACTGAAATCTTTGTTCACCTCAGCACCCATTCTACAGCACCCAGACCCGCTTTTGCTATTCGTGTTAGAAGTTGACGCTTTTGAAACCGCCACTGGAGCCATTCTTTCTCAGAGACGGGGCCCCAAAGCCCTTTTGCATCCAGTAGCTTTTGCATCCCGAAAGTTAAGTCCTCCAGAAAAGAACTATGATGTCGGGGATCGAGAGCTATTGGCCATTAAGTTCGCCTTAGAAGAATGGAGGTATCTCTTAGAGGGCGCAACCCATCCTATTACAATTTTTACGGACCACAAGAACCTAGAATACCTCAGAACAGCCAAGCGCTTAAGACCACGACAAGCCCGTTGGGCACTTTTTTTTTCTAGGTTCAGCTTCCATATTTCTTACCGTCCCGGGTCCAAAAATGGCAAAGCTGATGCACTCTCTCGGATGCTCCCTGAATCCTCCCAGTTAACCGAGCCCAGCACCATTCTGTCACCTCAAAATTTCCTTCTTCTTACACAATCTGATCTGGCAGCTGCCATTAAAACAGCCTCAAGCTGCTGTACCGATCCAGTAGTGTCTTCCTTGGAGAGACGCAATGATCTATTTTGGGCACAGGATAAGGTCTTTGTCCCTCAGGAAGTAAGACCAGCAATCTTAAAGACTTTTCATGACCACAAGTTGGCTGGCCACTTCGGAATACGGAAGACGTCAGAATTAATTTCTCGTTCCTTCTGGTGGCCTGGTTGGAGGCGGGACTGTCAGAAATTTGTCTCCTCATGTGTTCCGTGCCAACGCAACAAAGGATTTAAAGCCAAACCTTGGGGATTACTGAGACCCTTACCTATCCCTGAACGGCCATGGGCAGATATCTCCATGGACTTTATTGTTGACCTGCCACCCTCAGAAGGGTTCACCACCATCCTGGTCGTTGTTGACCGTCTCTCGAAAATGGCCCACTTCGTGCCCATGATTGGTACTCCATCTGCCTTGGACACTGCCAATACCTTTATTAAGGAAATAGTCAGACTCCACGGAGTACCTAACAGTATCGTCTCAGATAGGGGCGCTCAGTTGACCTCTAAATTCTGGAGAGAACTCTGCAAAACCCTGGAAATCAAGGTCTGTCTCTCATCCGCATACCACCCTCAGAGCAACGGTCAGACAGAGAGGACAAATCAATCTCTAGAACAGTATCTCCGCTGTTTCTGTTCCGGCTCCCAGGATGACTGGTCTTCCCTCCTGTCTTATGCAGAGTTTGCATACAACAATTCGGTACACACGGCTACTCACCAAACACCGTTTTGGTCGAATTTTGGATTCCATCCCTCCTTCCTCCCCAACACCATCCCTGAAACTTCAGTCCCTGCTGTTCAGGATCGGATAGTCTCTATCCAATCAAATTTTCAAAAAATTCAAGAGACCATGCAAAGAGCTCAAGACGACTACAGGAAGCACTATGACAAGGGAAGAAAGGAGAATCCAGCTTTTGGAATTGGCGAAAAGGTTTGGCTAGCCTCTACTCACCTCAAATTACCCTGCCCTTCACGTAAGTTAGGTCCTCGGTTCATAGGTCCATTCACAATCAAGCGAATGGTGAATCCTGTGGCCTTCGAGCTAGACTTGCCCAGATCGTACAGAATACATCCGGTTTTTCACGTATCTCTTAAAACCAGTAGTCCCTAGTCCATTTCCCGGGAGAGAGGAGCCTCCCCCGCCTCCAGTTGTAATCGATGGGGAGGACGAATTCGAAGTGGAAGCCATACTTAGCTGCAGGAAGATGGGAAGACAACTTCAGTACATGGTAAAATGGAAAGGGTACCCATCGGAAGACAACTCCTGGGAACCGTCTGGTAACTTTCATGCTCCAAGATTGATTAGAGCTTTTCACCGGGAACATCCGGAGTTGATGGCCAGCTTGGGCGTCCAGAGGCCGCCCCTCGGGGGGGGCACTATCAGGGAAGTAACTTGGATCAACCTTACCATCTCCCTGCACGCAGGCGCACACAAATGCACCATGGATTGCCACTCCAGCGGACGCACATTCGCGGCCCTACTCAGCGGCGCGCACGCGTACGCACAAGTGCACGCATAACGTGAATCCCCTGACCAGCCTATAAAAGGAGCCTTGGCAGACAGACAAGTTGCTGGTTTGTCTCAGCTCACCTGTGTTCCTCTGCTTCCTGTTCCTGTTTACCATTTCCTGTTCCTGTTTGCCATATCCTGTTGTGACCCGGATCGTTTGAAGACTACGCTGAATCTCTCCTGACCTGACCCCTGGCTTGATGTATGCAGTCCAATGAAAACTTCCACATTAGGCAGGAACAGATATATACTGACTTTCATTGATGATTCTTCCAGGTACACAACTACTTATGTGATGAAACACAAGAATGAAACATCAGAGAAACTTTGAGAGTTCGTTGCCATGAATAGCAACAAATTCCAATGGAAACCAGAAATAAAATGCACTGACAATGGGGGAGAATACATAAGCAAAGAAGTGGCCTCATAGCTGAAGAGACAAGGAATAGTACACCAGACAACCACACCATACACTCCTGAATAAAACGGTGTAGCAGAAAGGAAAAATCGCACTCTTATAGAAATGGCCAGATGCATGTTGTCGGATGCCAACCTACCTCATAAGTACTGGGGAGAAGCAGTCATGACTGCAACCTACCTACAGAACAGACTACCCTTAACAGCCATTAAAAGTACTCCATTCAAAATGTGGCATGGATCAAAGTGTAGCATAGGGCACATCAGAGTGTTTGTATGTAAAGTATATGCCTATATTCCAAGTGAAAAGCGATCCAAGCTGAAGAACAAAGCCATTGAGTGCATTCTAGTAGGCTACATTGAGCAAAATAAGGGTTACAGAATCCTACACCCAAAGACTGACAAAGCGACGATAAGCCGTAGTGTTTACTTTTAATGAGAGCCCATCACGGGAAACACTGATCCCTGAGAGCTGTGAAGTGAATATGCCAAGCAAACCAGAAGAAAAGGTTGACCAAAGTGAACCTGTGCAGGAGTCAGAACAAGAGGTGGAACTCACAATGCCTAAATAAAGTTCCCCGCCAGATCCTGCTGAATTGCCCGGAGTCAGAAGATCCGCTCAAACTACAAAGGGGATACCACCCACCAAGCTGTCATACACTGTCAAAAAACACAGCATACTTGAATCAACATCCTGGGAAGACATAGAAAAACTGCCAAAATATGAAGCCAATAAATAGAGAAAGCAACAGAAGAAGAAAATAAAGTCACTTCAAGAAAATAAAACCTGGACACTCACAGAGCTCCCTCCTAACTGCAAAACTATAGGAAGTAAGTGGACTTTCAAAGTAAAGTCAGACGCAGATATGAATATCCACAAATATACAGCCAGACTAGTTGCCAAGGGTTACTCCCAGAAATTCTGTGAAAATTACGATGAAACATTCGCTCCCGTCGTAAAACACTCCACCATCAGAGCGCTTCTTAGCGTTGCAGCTGGGAAGGGCATGCAAGTAAAACACAGACGTTAAAACTGCTTTCCTATATGGAGACATTAAAGAAGCTCTCTACATGGAGCAACCACCAGGGTTTGAGCAAGGAGCCGACCTTGTGTGTAAACTTCAGAAGAGCATCTACGGTCTTAAGCAACTTGCAAGGATGTGGAATAAGAAAGTGAACAAAGTACTTACTAGAGAGGGATTCTCAAGAAGTAAAGCAGTCTCTACTCCAAGAATCAAGAAGACAGATGGATATACATCCTTATGTATGTCGATGACATTTTAACTTGCTTTGAACAAGAAGGGGATTACAATCAAGCTGAAAGAAAATTTTTCCCAAAATAGATTTTTATTAACATATTTTGAAGTATACAATACAATTGAAACACGAAGTTTGAAATATAATCAAAAAAAATCAGCAGAAACGTATGTCAATAGAGAAAAACGTCTCATAAACGAGATCTATGAAGATAGCAAATACAGAATAATAATGCAAATATAACACATTGCAGTTATAACGAGGAACCTGGAGATAGCTATACCTAGTAAGGAATGACGTCTTGCGGTAAGATTTATCCTATGTTGTTCAGGATGACCTGTTAGCCCCTCCACACGAGTACCCCCTATAGGGTTCACTACTGTACCCGTGTGGTGACACTCCCAGGCCATCTATTGGGGTTGAGATCTCACAATTAAGCAGACAGAGTTTAAGAAGAGAATATCTTAACTGATTTTGGTGAGTCAACCCAGTCAAACCATTGTTGCCATTTTTGTCGAGTTATTGTCTTATTCTTCTGACGTAGTGCTAGAGTCGTTTCGTACATACAGTGTTCGTGAGTGGATCGGACAACCTCGGATATGGTAGGTGGGTTTGGGTCTTTCCACTTCCTAGTAATTGTGAGTCTAGCTGCCAAGAGGATGTGGACTATGATATCTTTGGAGGGGTTGGAGAATCGGTCAATAGTCAGAGAGAGTAGTGCTAGTGCTGGATCTACCTCAATTGTGAGTTTCGTGACTTCAGCTAGGAGGTGGAACACTGATTTCCAAAAGATAGCTAGTTTGGGACACTCCCAAAATGTGTGGAGGAGATTGCCAATGTGTCCACACTGTCTCCAGCAGGAGTTATCCTTGCTGAGTGAAATTTAGCTACCCTATCAGGAGTCAAGTACCATCGGTAGGTTAGCTTGTAGGCCTGTTCCCAGAGAGTGGAGCAGCAGGTAGCTTTGTAGGTGGACTGGGCCGCCTTCTCCCACTGTTCTAAAGAGAAGGATTGGGATAGATCCTTCTCCCATCTGAGAAATGCGGTAGAGGAGGACATTGTGGTTTTAGATTGTAGTAAGTTATAGAACATCGATATACCTTTCACATGTGTGTTGGGTGAATTGAGGTAGATCCAGGCCTTTTGGGGCAAGGTGCAGGTCTGTCTCTGAAGGGTGTGAAGACAATGGAGGGTGCTTATGTACAAGAAAATGTCTGCGTTCGGCAGTCTGTATTCTTTCTGTAAGGTAGGAAATGCTTTGGGTACGTTATTGTGATACAGGTCAGATATGTGAGATATTCCCCTGTCTGTCCAGTGTGAGAATGATGTTGAGTACATCAATCTCTGTAGGGCCTCTATAGGGATAGGTATTGTTGAGTGGGTCAGTTGTGACGTGGGGATCTGTAGGAGGCGGGACCAGGCTTTGGAGGTAGCGACCATAGGGGGTGGTAAGAGTGGTGTCAGTTTTGCTCCGAGTGTGTTGGCGAAGAGCCAGGAAGATAGACGTATGCCCTGAGAGATAGAAGCTTCAATGTTCCCCCATATCGTACGATGGGGTGGGGATGTGAACCATTCTTTTGTTTGTGTGAGTATGCATGCTGTGTGGTAGTCCTGAAAGTTAACTAATCCTAGACCCCCTGCTCTGCGGTGTTTGATTAATTGGGACTGGGCGCATCTGGGTTTCTTTCCTTGCCATATATATTTTGAGAGGATTGATTGCAACGAGTTGAAGTACGTGATAGGTAAAGGGATGGGGAGGGTGCGGAAGAGGTAGAGGATTTGGGGGAGATGTAACATTTTGAACGCTGCTAATCTACCCAACCATGAGAATTCAAAGGACGCTAGCTTAGAGAGATCGGATTGAAGTTTTGTACGGATTGGTATGTAATTAAGAGCGAACAGTTGTTTGGTCGATGTAGTCAGTTGGATTCCCAAATAAGTTATGCTGTTTTCTGACCAGGTATATGGGAACGTTACTGAGAGTCGTTCTTTGGTAGGACCGTCCACCCCTAGATTAAGAATATGGGATTTGGTCTCACTAACCTTATAGAAGGAGACTTCACTGAACCGGGCTAGCGTACTTTGAACCTCAGGAAGGGATCGCTCAGGGTCGGTTATCATTAAAATGACATCGTCCGCGAATAGACTAATTTTATGTTCTGATTTGGATAGGTGAATGCCAGAAATACGACCGTTGGCTCTTATACTTTCCGCTAGTGGTTCCATTACTAGATTGAATATAATAGGCGATAAGGGGCAGCCTTGCCTTGTGCCATTTGAGATCTGGAAGGGTGAGGAAAGGGTATCGGCAGCAAGTACTTGGGCAGACGGGTTGGAATATAGGGCCATTATTGCATTATGGATATTGCCTATTATACCAAATTTGTTTAGGACGGCTGAGATGTAACCCCAATGGACCCTATCAAATGCCTTTTCGGCGTCTAGGGATAGTAGTAGGGCAGGGGTTTTGTTAGTTTCCACATGGTGTATAATATTTAACATACGGCGGGTGGCGTCAGAAGCCTGGCGTCCCTTGGTGAAACCGGACTGGTCTGGAGAGATGAGGGAGGGTAGTATGTTTTCTAATCTGTTAGCGATAAGTTTGGCGTAAATCTTTACATCTAGGTTGAGCAAAGAGATGGGGCGGAAATTTTTTGGAGAGGTGGGTTCTTTCCCAGGCTTGGGGAGAGTTACTATTCTAGCGGAGAGCATTTCTGAAGGGAACGACGCTGCTGTGGCAGACGAATTGAAAGTTTGGACTAGTGTAGGCGCAAGAGTATGTTTGAATTTTTTGAAGTATTCCCCTGTGAAGCCGTCAGGGCCTGGTGATTTGTGACTCGGGAGTTTATCGATCGTGGCGATGACTTCTGCGATATTGAAGGGGGAATTCAGTTCAGTAAATTGTTGAGGTGTGATGGTTGGGAGGTCGACGTTATCCAAGAATGCTTGGATTACGTTTAGTGTGGGTTGGGGGGGTTGTTGGATCAGACTTAAGATTGTAAAGATCTTCATAATACTTGCTAAACCCATTAGCTATCAGATGGGGTTTTAATAGTTTCTCATTGGTGTGTGGGTGGTGGATGAACGGGATTTTAGTTTTGTTTCTGTGGCCCTTAATTCTCAGAGACATTGCTTTACCTGCTTTATTACCAGTGGTATATGACGTGGCCTTGAGAATGTGGTATGACTTTTCATGTTTGGCGAGTAGGAGGGATCTTAATTCATGTCTCAGTGTGAAAATTTTCGCTTGAAGATGTGGGGAGGGATTGAGTTTATTCAGGTCTTCCGTCCTAGCTATGTCAGTCGTGAGTTCGTCTAGCTTTTGAGATGTCTGTCTTTTAGCTCTAGCACCTAGTTGCAGGAATACACCTCTAATAACTGCCTTGTGAGCATTCCACACCACCAGCGGGTCAGATACAGATGCTTGATTATTTGTGAAGTATTCATCTAAGTTTTGTTGGATAAGAGTAGAATGCTGGGGGGAATTAAGCAAGTAATTGTTAACTCTCCAGATGTAGGAGTTGGAATGGGGTGAGTTATCATCAATGGAAATGCTGACCGGAGCATGATCTGACCAGGTGGTGGTGTGGATTTCAGAGCTTAAAATTTTCTGTAGAAGCCACTTGTCTGCAAGAAACAGGTCAATCCTTGAGTAGGTGTTGTGACGCGGCGACAGGAACGTATAGTCTCTCTCGTCCGCGTGACAACACCTCCACACATCATACAAATCATTCGATAAGATAAATGCATCTAACGGAGAGGTTGAACGTTTAGATTCTGAAGTAGAGTCCATTGAAACGTTAGGAACTAAGTTGAAGTCGCCACACATTAGTAGGTGACCTGTCTGGAATTTTCGAGCTGCCCGTAACGTTTTTCTTAGAAAGGTTACTTGGCCCTGGTTCGGAGCGTAGATAGAAACAATGGTATATGGAATGTTGTTGATCGTGCAGTTCAAGAAGATGTATCGTCCTTCAGGGTCAGATACAAATTGTTGAGGGGAAAAGAGGACAGTGTCTTTGATAGCTACCATTACTCCCCTTTGTTTCTTAGTGTAGGATGCGCAAAATATATGGGGAAATCTTCTATGTTGACACTGTGGGGTTGATGTGGAGTCGAAGTGAGTCTCCTGTACACAAAGAATGTCACATTTGAGGGACAAGGCTGATTTCCACAAAGAGGAGCGTTTAGCAGGATGGTTGAGCCCTTTGGCATTGAGGGAGAGAACAGTGAACCCCATGTCTGATGGGTTGTGGGTGCTAGGTAGGTAGAGTACTCACAGTTATGGGAGTCCAGGAATGGTGGAGATCGGGCTTAGGAATTTCTCAGTGGCGTTGTGGAATGTCCAGTATCCGAGGCTGTCCGATTCGTATGTGCTGTGCAGAGGAGGTGGCTTTTCAGTCGGCAGATGAAGGTGGATGAGAAGGTTATCTGGTAAATACAATGTGAAGCTAGGGAAAAAAAAGGAGGTTAGCTATCTCAATACAAAATTGAACAGATGCAATAAAATGGAATGTGTTTGCTCGTAACGGAATACCGTTATGGAGGTTGCGGGGAAGCCGCAAGGGAATATTAAGGGAACACAAATAGAGAAAAAAAAATAAAAATATATATATATATATATTAGAAGCGATTGCACACTGAGGTTCAATCCACGGAACCTAAGAGCTAAAAAACAAAAAAAACAAAATAGCCAGCAACAGGGCTCGACTGAGCAGCTGACCAGTAGTGGGGTAAGTTCAGCAAGCAGGTGTTCAAGCGCATTTCCAGACCAGACTGTGAAAGTCGCATGGAGTAGTTGAGTGGGCTAGTTAGCGTTGGTGATATGTAGATTTCTCTCGGTGTCCACCGAAGGAGAAAGGATTTGGTTTCCTCTGAGGATCATGGTGGGAAGGTGGCGGATCTGGTAGAATCCCCCATGCATGAAGGAGTTTCAGACCACCCTCTAGTGTGGAGATGGAGTGCGGTATACCATTGTAGGTGGCCAAAATGGTGGCGGGGTGACGCCACTTGTACGTAATTTTATGGTTAGACAGGGCCTTGGTGATGGTCTTGAGTTGTCTGCGTAGTTGCAGGGTATATTGAGATAAATCTAGAAAGAAAATTTTGAAATCAAAGAGTTAGGGAACATTAGCTACTATCTGGGGATCCAAATAGAGAGAGATGGAAGTTATCTTCTCAACCAATCTTAGTAAATCTTTAAAATCTTGGAACAATTCCATATGCAAGATGCAAACGAAGTGAAAACTCCTATGGAACCAAGCTATCAAAGGAGCAATGAAGCAGAAAACTTGCTACCCAACAATGACATGTATCGCAGAGCAAATCTGTAAATATGTTATATGTTGCCACTGTGACAAGACAAGACATAATCTCAGCAGTGGGCATACTATGCAGGAAAGTCTCAGCTTCTTGTCAGCGTGACTGGAATGCAATAAAAAGAGTGATGCAGTACCTCAAAGGAACAAATCGGATGAAGTTACGGTTACCAGCAACATCGGATCCAAAAGTGGTCAGATATGTAGATGCTGATTGGGCCGGTGACTGCACAGACCGCAAATCCACTAGTGGATTCATATTCTAGTATAGGGAAAGAACCATAAGTTGGTCTAGTCGAAAGCAAACAACTCTCGCTCTGTTTGCAACTGAATCAATGTACATTGCAGCAGCACACACATGTCAATAAGAGATATGGATTTGTCAACTTTTTGTGGACATTGGGATAGACATGTCAAAACCGATTCCCATTTTTTTAAGACAACCAGGGATGTATAAAGCTTAAACAAACAGAAATAGATAATCCTAGGACCAAACACATCAATGTCAAGTATCACCTACTGAGGGACAATCAAAAGCGAGGTGTTATTGACATTCAATATTGCCCGTCAGAGGAGATGACTGCTGATGCACTCACCAAGCCTTTGTTGAAGGAATGTCATAGTTATTTCCAGAAGACTGAATATAATTTGTCAAAGCACATGCTGTTGAGAAGGGGTGTTGGAAAGAACAACATCACGGTTGCTTATAAACTGACAATACTGTATGCACTATACCTATCTATGCACCAGGTGGCGCTGCAGTGTTATAGTGTGTTATCTATGGTAATGTATTGAGAGGAAGTGTTTGCTTTCCGCACTGTGTTTTTGTATGTTCCTGTTTCCTGTTCCATGATAAAGACATGCTGTAAGATATGTTCTGCTAATCCTCCATGAAAGCAAAGCTATTGCTGCAAACAAGAAGCTTCCAGCGCATGATTTCAATACTCTGCACAACACTTGGAACCCCCAAACATTATATATTCTTTTAACAGAGGCCCTAGAATATAAAATGGTGGTCCTTGCAATACACAGTATTTGTGCAGTGTTTTTTCAAACACAATTTTTTGGGACAAAATACACTTTATTGAATTAAAATAATAAAATACAATATATAACCCATTTTTTTTAAATATGAAAAATTAGGAGTAAATAGATACCTAACATGCACATGCTTGTGGAATAGTGCCAAACTATGGTACTTAAAAATCTCCATAGGTGACACTTTAGAGTTACAGAGGAGGTCTAGTACTCAAAATATTGCTCTTGCTATAACTTTGCGGTGATGTGTGGTGCGGACAACGTTTACATATGTGGGCGTGACTTACATATTTGTTCGCCACTGCACGCAAGCATGGGGGAATAGGGCTGCTTTACATCATTTTTTTATTGGATTTTTTTTATTTTTTACACCTTTTTTTTTTTTGGATCGCTTTAACCACTTGCCGCCCGCCATATAGCAAAATGACGGTGGCAAAGTGGTTTCAATATCCTGACCAGACGTCATATGACATCTTCAGGATATTGAGCTGCCGCACACCCCCGGGGGCGAGTATCGCAGCAATCACTTTTGCGGGGTGTCAGTCTGATCTGATCTGCCACCTATCAGTGCCCACCTGTGCCGCATATCAGTGCCACCTATCAGTGCCCATCAGTGATGCCTATCAGTGCCCCATCAGTGCCGCATATTAGTGCCAATCATCAATGCCCATCAATGCCACCTCATCAGTGCCACCTCATTGGTGCCACTTTATCGGTACCCATCAGTGCCGCCTTATCAGTGCCTGTCAGTGCAGCCCCATCAGTGAAGGGAAATGAAACAAAAAAAAGACATTTATTTTTTCCAAATTTTCTGTCTTTTTTTTATTTGTTTAGCAGAAAATAAAAATCCCAGAGGTGATCAAATACCACCAAAAGAAAGCTCTATTTGTGGGAACAAAATTATAAAATTTAGTTAGGGTACAGTGTAGCATGACCGCGCAATTGTCATTCAAAGTGCGCCAGCGTTGAAAGCTGAAAATTAGTCTAGGCAGGAAGGTGTATAAGTGCCCGGCATTGAAGTGGTTAATTGCTGTCACATGGGCATCACTGATTGGCAGGCATTGTTTGGCACTGATTGTCATACATCAGTGACATACATTACAGTACATCAGTGCCACCTATCAGTGCCCATTCATGCCCATCTGTGCCACCTATCAGTGCCCATCCGTGTCGCCTATCAGTGCCCATCCTTCCCGCCTATCAGTGCCCATTTGTGCTGCCCATCAGTGCCAATCAGTGCCGTCTATCAGTGTCCATCTGTTCCGCATATCAGTGCCACCTATCAGTACCCATCAGTGCCGCATATTAGTGCCCATCATCAGTGCCCATCAATGCCACCTCATCAGTGCCACCTCATTGGTGCCACCTCATCGTGGCCCATCAGTGCCACCTTATCAGTGCCCGTCAGTGCAGCCCCATCAGTGCCCATCAGTGAAGGAGAAAACTTACTTATTTACAAAGTTTTGTAAATGAAACAAAAAAAAATGTTTTTTCAACATTTTCGGTCTTTTGTTTATTTATTTAGCAGAAAATAAAAATCCCAGAGGTGATCAAATACCACCAAAAGAAAGCTATATTTGTGGGAACAAAATGATAAAAATTTTGTTTGGGTACAGTGTAGCATGACCACGCAATTGTCATTCAAATTGCAACAGCGCTGAAAGCTGAAAATTGGTCTTGGCAGTAAGGTGTATAAGTGCCCGGTATTGAAGTGGTTAATTGCTGTCACAAGAAATGTAAACATCTCTTGGGACAACAATAAAGCATGAGAGGTCCTCTTTATGAAGAGATCTGGGGTAAATAAGACCCCACATCTCTCCTCTACAATGAAAAGCATCAAACAAAAATCCTATTGGTCTAATGCTTTCCAAAAAAAGAAGTGAACCAGAAGTGAGATCATGACGTCACTCCCAACCTCCTAGGCCATAGAGATGAGTGGAGGCCATCTTTGCTCTGCTAATCTCTACAGCATGGCCAGCCGCTGCCACTGCCGGATTGGTTCCCGGGCTTCCCGATGAGCCAGGTAAGCCAGAGAATTACCGGAAAGTGGCAGAGGGGGGTGACCCCTACCGCCGCTTCTAAAAGTGATCCAGTGGCTAATTAGCTTTTAGCAGAAAGAGCAGCGGCTGAGGAACATTGGCTGGGGGTACTGCATCTAGCTGCACCCATAACCCCGGTATTGAACTGTAAATTAATTATGTATTTTCCCAGTTAGGTGGTCGGCAAGTGGATATGCTCCAGAGAACAGTGTGGCATGGCAGGGAAGAAAAGATGAGTATGTACTGTTGGTGGAACCACCATTATAGTGAACCTGATGCTTTCCATGTATGAGCTAAGCACAGGTTCACTTTAAGCATAATATTCATTTTAATTTTAATTCCATACCCGGAATTTAATAAACGCAGAGACAGACAGTAGACAGCAATTTTGGTAGTTCTATTGTGACATATTTATTCTTCATTCTTTGTCCTTACATATGAACTAAAAACATCATAACTAGTACAACGCTTGGAAAGGAAAATGTGGTCATATTTGATACATATGTTTGACCTTGTACTACAATTTTCTACTTATAAAATTATTATATAAAAAACTATTGAAAGCAAATTGCATATTTACAGAAAACCCTTACATAAACATTCCGTTCCAGTGCCTGATATTTTATCAAAGACTAACAAACTAATGGCACGTTTATTTTGTTCTTAGAATGTTAATACAAAGTAGCAATTTATTATTACAGCATATCTCAGGATTTAAAGATTAAAAAAAGTCAATTCAAGTACAGCACATACAGCAATATTTTGCAATATAACAGAAAGGCTGAGGTTAGATGGGCGACCTGGCTGCTAGTGACCCTGCGTTTTTTGATTGGTTGCAATCAGGAGTGGCGGGATCCACTAGGGAATCACTCCCTTGCTAGAGATCGAGATTCAGCAGCATTTGCAATGGGAGGGGGATTCAGTTGCTTCAGCTGACAAGGGCGACATTCCAATTGGGAAAAAACAAGGAAACCTCCTAACAAATTTGATGCTGTTGATTTTGTCGCCCATCTGACATCGAGCAATGGCAGTGACATTTTTAACAGACAGTAAAAGAGACCACATAGGGTAATATAGTCAAATCTGAACAGTTTTATAGTCATTTTCATACAGTGAATCACGTTCCTCATCTTTAATCTGAAAGTCAGGTTTTATTTGCTCTTGTCTTCCATTCGCATGCCTTGCCATTATTGTACGGCTCTTGCCTATTACAGTGGAACCTCGGATTACGAGCATTATCCGTTCCAGGAGAATGCTCTTAATCCAAAGTGCTCGCATATCAAAGCGAGTTTCCCCATTGAAGTCAATGGAAAAGAAAATAATTTGTTCCGCATTGACTTCAATGGCATGCAATACCGCATGTGGCCAGAGGTGGGGGGGGGGTGGGCGCCGGAGAGCCTCGGAAATGGCCGGAAAGGCCCGAGGACACCTCGGCTGAGCTTGGCAAACCTCGGAAAGACATGCCGAGGTCAGCCGAGCTGTCCTCAGGCCTTTCCGTGCACTTCCGAACAGCACTGATCGGCGCCGCTCGCCCCCTGGTGCCCCCACCTCAGGCCAAATGCGGTACTGCACACACTTTGACCTGAATCATGCTCGTTTTAAGAGACAAGACTCGCAAACCGAGTTACAATTTTTAAAAATACAGTGCTTGTATTGCGA
This sequence comes from Lithobates sylvaticus, assembly GCA_028564925.1. NCBI lineage: Eukaryota > Metazoa > Chordata > Amphibia > Anura > Ranidae > Lithobates > Lithobates sylvaticus. The sequence goes on from CM053026.1 coordinate 76,060,853, forward strand.
AACGCTCGTTAACTCCGTTACTCGCAATCCGAGGTTGTATATGCAGTAGCTGTATATGCAGTAGCAACCTATAACCAGATTTATACTTTCTTCTCCTAAGGCAAATGTCTTGTGCACCTCCCTTACTACCCCAGTTGACTGGCTAGCCTCAGTATAACACTAACATGATCGGACAGCACAACCACAAAAGACACCCCAAAGCTAGGGGTGGAGCACCTGCAACAAACAGTCTGATTTTATTCAGTACAACTGAAACTGACAACTAAAAGAGTTCTAGCTTATAGGTTGTGAAAGTATGGAATCAATTAAAGCGTATCTAAACCCAAAGACAAAAATGTAATATGTTGTAATTTGTTTGCTTTTTTTAGGCTTTTTTTCCCCTTTATTTTCATGTGGTGGTCCAGCCAGTAAAACATCTCCTGTCTCATCCATTTACCAGTTTTAAAAAACTGTTTAATTTCCGGCACCTGCCCGAAATGTAACACTCCCATTAGTTGTGCTCTCAACCAAACTGTCAAAGCTTTCAATGGCTGGTGTCATAACTGATCACATGTGCAGTATCATGGCAGTTGAAGGTTAACCACTTCCGGACCGCCGCATGCCGATATACGTCCTCATTTTGAAGAGGAATATCGTTGTTATGGCAGCAGCTAGCTGCCATAACCCCGGTCTGGTTTCCGATAATAGTGGTCTCTGCGGCGGCGGCGGGAGAGGGGGCCCCCCTCCTGCCGCTCTTCGGTGCCCTGCGCCGCTTACCAGAGCCGTCGGTAGCGGCAGAGGCGATCGGATGTTAATCCTTCCTGGGTATGGAGACGAGTGAGGGGAAGATGGCCCTAAATAAATGCTTCATGATTGTAACCTGTTGTTTTTATCAACTACATTTTCTGGTGATGTTTGTACCGTAACATTTTTATATATGAAATAAAATATTATTTATATAATTTTTGTTTATATCTCCTCTCCTGTTGCCTAGAATGTCCCTGATACCTGTGTCGGGGGGTATTTGTTCTTCTATAATAAAGTGAGAGAAAATCCCTCGTCAAATTCAGCTTTTCATTTTAGAAGATATGTGAAATAAGCATAGCCCTTGATATTCAACTCTACTGTGTAGAATCGGTGTGATGCTGTAGCCCCCCATCAGATCTAAGCTCGAGAAACTGAGCAATCTCATTCTGCTCAGGGGCAGGGCAAAGCCGGCTGCAGCTCTCAGCCAAGAGCTGAGAGGTGGGGCCAGCTGTCATTCAGGTAGCCGGGTGGATCCTGACTATATCGTCGGGATCCTTCTCGAGCCTGGAGTAGTTCTGCCCCATCAGCAATAGTGGACAATAGCTCACTATAAACTGACTGTGGGTGACAGGAGAGCAAAAGTAAGTGCACTTCTATGACCCACAAGAGAAGTACGGCCAAAAAAGGTTTGGCCATATTTCTCTTTTAAGTGCCATATTTATTTTAAATGATCACACAGCATATACCTATTATCATTTACAATTAATTAATTATGCCGCGTACACACGATCGGACATTCCGACAACAAAACCGTGGATTTTTGTTCGAAGGATGTTGGCTCCAGCTTGTCTTGCATACACACGGTCACACAAATGTTGGCCAACAATTACGAACGTGGGAACGCAGTGACGTACAAGACGTACAACGAGCCGAGAAAAAGGACGTTCAATAGCCAGTGCGGCTCCTTCTGCTTGATTCCGAGCATGCGTGAACTTTTGTGCTTCGGACTTGTGTACACACGATCGGAAATTCCAACAAAAAAGTTTTGTTGGCGGAAAATTTGAGAACCTGCTAGCCAACATTTGTTGGTGGAGAGTCCAACAACAAATGTTCGATGGACCTTACACACGGTCCGACTTACCGCCAACAAGCTCAAATCCAACATTTGTTGTCGGAAAATCCGATTGTGTGTACGGGGCATTACCCTTTTGTATTGAATGGTATTGTAACTGTACTGTCTCCTTTTTTATTATAAAGTGCTGTTGGCGTTATATAAATCCTGTATATTAAAAATTATAAAAAGGCTTTATTTGTATGCACTCATACCTTTTATCACACAAAAATTTTAACATTTAAATCTTCTTCTCTTTGTGAGATTATTTCCCTTCTATGGCATATCATTGCTGAATAGATCTGAATCAGGAACAAAAACTTATTTTGATCCATTGGAATCTCTCCCAGCTGTGCAACTGTTGATGTAGATGTGTTGATTTTCAAATGCAGTAACATATAGAAAGTAATCATTCATTGTGTAATAATATTCTAATTACTGAAATGTGATGAACAGTGGATCCTGATTGGTTACTAAGAAATATATGAAGACATTTTACATATACACAGAAGTATAGTAGCCAACAAGCTACAATGTAGAAAAGATTGACAAAAAATGGCTCTATAGCACCACATGGTGGTCAAACTGGTTATTAATGGACTATTTTACAGATTTATTTAAAACATAACTACTCTGACATTCACAGATATGACTAGGCATGATGGGAAATGTAGTTCCTGACCAAGTGGAGGGCCATAGTTTGGAGACCCCTGGCTTAAAGGATAAGTTCACCTTTTAAAAAAATATAACTGCCGGTAAAAAAAACTTGCATTTCCTTTGAGCCTGTAAAACATTGCACCCACGATCAGCAGATCGCGGGTGCCACACAGGACTCCTGCAGACTGTCAGTGTAGCTGTCTGCTAGTACCTCATACGGACAGGCAGATACACAGAGGGGAGATCTCCCACTTGCTGTCACTAGAGGCAGCTTATTGGGCACCAGCTGCAGGAGTGGAAACATGTAACATGTTCCCAAAGGTGAACTTATCCTTTAAAGTGGCAATAAAATCACAATTTTTTTCTTCTAGAAAATAAAATAAATGCAGTAGGTTTAAATATAAGTAGAGTGTGCCATCTATTCATTTCTCAAGTGCAATCTTTTTTTTCTGCTATGCTTAGACTTCCTCTTTTAGGGTGGCTACATTTGTTCTCTATGCCCCCTTGTGTATGTGAATGTAGCCACCCTCTCCCGCTCACCCTCGAGATGGACTACACATCTATGTACTGTACAGATATATTCAGTGCTATGGGAATTGTAGTACGCATAGAGAGGAGCATGTGACCAGAAAAAGGCGCATCATCGGAGGATTGAAAAGAAAAAACAGAAGCCTGAACATAATTTTTGAAAAATGGTATACTTGATATTTTAGATAGAACAATTGATGTAATAAATGTAAATAAAGATCAGTGTCACTTTAAGTTGTCCATACACTGATAGAATTCTTTCATTATGGCTGTATACAGTACAGATGGATGAATATGCAGTGCCAGCTATTGTATTCTGAAAGAAAGTGCCCGTGGCTGTCAGAATACTTGAACAGGGGCTGCATATGTTTGAATGCAGCTGCTGTTCGCCCATCAATTTTCCACTCGGCTCCTTTGATTTTTCAAAGAATATTGCGTGGAGGATTCCATCAGGGACCAATCACAATTCACTTGGGGTATGGCCAGCTCTAGTAATGTATCCTTAATTTGAATATCAATACATATATTGTTAATCCTCTAAAATGTTGGAAGCATCACATTGTGTATTGTCTGCAGATTGCTTAGACCACAGGAATTCATTAAATGCCATCTTGGGAGTGTCATTAAAGTGGTTGTAAATGAAACAGAAAACAAAGCATATCCTTCTACAGAGTATACTTGCCCTGATCCAAAGCACCTTGTGTGATTCATGTCTCCTGTCTCCTTCCTCCGCTATCTGTATGAATAACTATTGACAGTCTATGCCTACACCAAGCAATCCCAGGAAATGCCTCCCCCCCCCCAGCACTGCACATAACGTGATTGACAGCCTCAAGTGCGCATGTTTCCCTATCAGACTGTGTGGAGGTGGTATGTCCCTCCCCCACTCAGGTCTCAGATTACACTCAGCTCCCTGCTATATGCTGTGCAATGTGTGATATCAGATCCCTGCCCCCAGGTTGCTGAATCTCAGAAATGTTCTGCAAAATGTGTGGAAGCTGTAGAGGAGAGGGGCCTGCAGATAAACAGGTACAACATATGTAGAAGAATTTGTTTAGGCTGGTCACTTCAGTGGGTATATAATGAAGGGGTTACAACCACTTCAAGCTAAATGTTCAAAGGTCCGGCTCAGGTTATAGACAGCTTTGAAAACATGAACCTCTCCAAGGTAGCCTATCCTACAAGTAACGTTCTTATAACTGGGCTTTTGCAAGACTGTGTCAACATACAGATAATTGCACCCCCTAATGCTACAAGCCTGAATGTGAAATATTACCAGAAAAATATGGCACAACGAGAACATAAAACATTAAAACATGTTGAAAGATGTTTGGCCATGCATAAAGAGAAGAATGCTTGCTGAACATATACAATAGTCACTCTGTATGTTGAGTGACTAATACGTCACATTGATAGGAAATTCATAGAAATTTGATTTTTTTTTTTTTTTTGTCACAAGTAATTTTCCTTTATAGAAAGTACTTGCAGCATATAACATTTTAGTTTTTTTTCAAAGAAAACACAAGTGCAAACTGAAGTGATCATATTTACAACAATATTTTGTATGATGTGACAATCCCGTTCTTGCCGAGCAAAATTCTACAGGGAAGTTGCAGGAAAATGTCAAAGTAGGCTCAGTCATTGTCATAGATGCAATCTGTGAATAAAGAATACAAAAACATCACAAATGCGTATTTGTCTGTTCCATCAACTAAACCATACTGTCCAAAAGATGTATCTGTTATAATCCCTAGTATCAGTGATAGTAAAAAGCAAAAATATACAGGGCTCGAGTCCTGCGGGAACGCGTGGGAACGGCGTCCCTGCACTTTTTTCACAGCAGGAACGCCGTTCCCTTTGCAGGACTAGAGCCAGCCAAATTGACAATCTTGCCCTAAAGGCGATGCCCAGCATGGGAACGGAGTTCCTTTGCTATTTTCCCCAACAGGAACTCCGTTCCTGTTAGCAGCTGCCAGCCTGGTCCTGCATATGTGAGTGGTTGCTAGGCTAGGGCCGCTCCGCGTCTAGCAACCAAGTCACATGACGTCTGCTGACACGTGGGCACAGTGCAGTGCACCTACGGCTGAGCAGCGCCTTACAGATGACGAGTCACATGATACTGGTCCGGCCATAGCCACCCACACTGTTGGAAAGGATCCAGCCTGCTGTCTGTGCCCACCACTGCCCAGTCAGTCCCGGGGCCGCCGCCGACTACTCCCGCAGGCGCAGTCGATGCAGCACATTGCAAGCAGAAGTGCTGCCAGATGTCCTCCCCTCCTCTCCTCCTCTCCTGAGCTGAGCCCTCGAGTCCTCCCGCCCACGAGGTCCGCCGCGAGATTGCCGCCGCCATTGACAACAAACCTGCAGGTTAGTGTGTGTTACCTCCGTTCTGCTGCTGTGTGTCCCCCACTCTCCCTCTGTTCTGCTGCTGTCCCCCACTCTCCCTCTGTTCTGCTGCTGTCCCCCACTCTCCCTCTGTTCTGCTGCTGTCCCCCACTCTCCCTCTGTTCTGCTGCTGTCCCCCACTCTCCCTCTGTTCTGCTGCTGTCCCTCCCTCTGTTCTGCTGCTGTCCCCCACTCCGTTCTGCTGCTGTGTCCCCCACTCCCCATCCGTTCTGCTGCTGTCCCCCACTCCGGTCTGCTGCTGTCCCCCACTCCCCATCCGTTCTGCTGCTGTCCCCCACTCCGTTCTGCTGCTGTCCCCCACTCTCCCTCTGTTCTGCTGCTGTCCCCCACTCCGTTCTGCTGCTGTCCCCCACTCCGTTCTGCTGCTGTCCCCCACTCCGTTCTGCTGCTGTCCCCCACTCCCCCTCCGTTCTGCTGCTGTCCCCCACTCCGTTCTGCTGCTGTCCCCCACTCCGTTCTGCTGCTGTCCCCCACTCCCCCTCCGTTCTGCTGCTGTCCCCCACTCCGTTCTGCTGCTGTCCCCCACTCCGTTCTGCTGCTGTCCCCCACTCCGTTCTGCTGCTGTCCCCCACTCCCCCTCCGTTCTGCTGCTGTCCCCCACTCCGTTCTGCTGCTGTCCCCCACTCCGTTCTGCTGCTGTCCCCCACTCCCCCTCCGTTCTGCTGCTGTCCCCCACTCCGTTCTGCTGCTGTCCCCCACTCCCCCTCCATTCTGCTGCTGTCCCCCACTCCGTTCTGCTGCTGTCCCCCACTTCCCCTCCGTTCTGCTGCTGTCCCCCACTTCCCCTCCGTTCTGCTGCTGTCCCCCACTTCCCCTCCGTTCTGCTGCTGTCCCCCACTTCCCCTCCGTTCTGCTGCTGTCCCCCACTTCCCCTCCGTTCTGCTGCTGTCCCCCACTCCCCATCCGTTCTGCTGCTGTCCCCCACTCCCCTCCGTTCTGCTGCTGTCCCCCACTCCCCCCTCCGTTCTGCTGCTGTCCCCCACTCCGTTCTGCTGCTGTCCCCCACTCTCCCTCTGTTCTGCTGCTGTCCCCCACTCCGTTCTGCTGCTGTCCCCCACTCCGTTCTGCTGCTGTCCCCCACTCCGTTCTGCTGCTGTCCCCCACTCCCCCTCCGTTCTGCTGCTGTCCCCCACTCCGTTCTGCTGCTGTCCCCCACTTCCCCTCCGTTCTGCTGCTGTCCCCCACTTCCCCTCCGTTCTGCTGCTGTCCCCCACTCCGTTCTGCTGCTGTCCCCCACTCCGTTCTGCTGCTGTCCCCCACTCCCCCTCCGTTCTGCTGCTGTCCCCCACTCCGTTCTGCTGCTGTCCCCCACTCCGTTCTGCTGCTGTCCCCCAATCCGTTCTGCTGCTGTCCCCCACTCCCCCTCCGTTCTGCTGCTGTCCCCCACTCCCCCTCCGTTCTGCTGCTGTCCCCCACTCCCCTCCGTTCTGCTGCTGTCCCCCACTCCGTTCTGCTGCTGTCCCCCACTCCGTTCTGCTGCTGTCCCCCACTCCCCCTCCGTTCTGCTGCTGTCCCCCACTCCGTTCTGCTGCTGTCCCCCACTCCGTTCTGCTGCTGTGTCCCCCACTCCGTTCTGCTGCTGTCCCCCACTCCCCCTCCGTTCTGCTGCTGTCCCCCACTCCCCCTCCGTTCTGCTGCTGTCCCCCACTCCCCCTCCATTCTGCTGCTGTCCCCCACTCCGTTCTGCTGCTGTCCCCCACTTCCCCTCCGTTCTGCTGCTGTCCCCTACTTCCCCTCCGTTCTGCTGCTGTCCCCCACTTCCCCTCCGTTCTGCTGCTGTCCCCCACTTCCCCTCCGTTCTGCTGCTGTCCCCCACTCCGTTCTGCTGCTGTCCCCCACTCCGTTCTGCTGCTGTCCCCCACTCCGTTCTGCTGCTGTCCCCCACTCCCCATCCGTTCTGCTGCTGTCCCCCACTCCGTTCTGCTGCTGTCCCCCACTCCCCATCCGTTCTGCTGCTGTCCCCCACTCCGTTCTGCTGCTGTCCCCCACTCTCCCTCTGTTCTGCTGCTGTCCCCCACTCCGTTCTGCTGCTGTCCCCCACTCCGTTCTGCTGCTGTCCCCCACTCCGTTCTGCTGCTGTCCCCCACTCCCCCTCCGTTCTGCTGCTGTCCCCCACTCCGTTCTGCTGCTGTCCCCCACTTCCCCTCCGTTCTGCTGCTGTCCCCCACTTCCCCTCCGTTCTGCTGCTGTCCCCCACTCCCCCACTCCGTTCTGCTGCTGTCCCCCACTCCGTTCTGCTGCTGTCCCCCACTCCCTCTCCGTTCTGCTGCTGTCCCCCACTCCGTTCTGCTGCTGTCCCCCACTCCCCCTCCGTTCTGCTGCTGTCCCCCACTCCCCCTCCGTTCTGCTGCTGTCCCCCACTCCGTTCTGCTGCTGTCCCCCACTCCGTTCTGCTGCTGTCCCCCAATCCCCCTCCGTTCTGCTGCTGTCCCCCACTCCCCCTCCGTTCTGCTGCTGTCCCCCACTCCCCCTCCGTTCTGCTGCTGTCCCCCACTCCGTTCTGCTGCTGTCCCCCACTCCGTTCTGCTGCTGTCCCCCACTCCGTTCTGCTGCTGTCCCCCACTCCCCCTCCGTTCTGCTGCTGTCCCCCACTCCGTTCTGCTGCTGTCCCCCACTCCGTTCTGCTGCTGTCCCCCACTCCCCCTCCGTTCTGCTGCTGTCCCCCACTCCGTTCTGCTGCTGTCCCCCACTCCCCCTCCATTCTGCTGCTGTCCCCCACTCCGTTCTGCTGCTGTCCCCCACTTCCCCTCCGTTCTGCTGCTGTCCCCCACTTCCCCTCCGTTCTGCTGCTGTCCCCCACTTCCCCTCCGTTCTGCTGCTGTCCCCCACTTCCCCTCCGTTCTGCTGCTGTCCCCCACTCCGTTCTGCTGCTGTCCCCCACTCCGTTCTGCTGCTGTCCCCCACTCCGTTCTGCTGCTGTCCCCCACTCCCCATCCGTTCTGCTGCTGTCCCCCACTCCGTTCTGCTGCTGTCCCCCACTCCCCATCCGTTCTGCTGCTGTCCCCCACTCCGTTCTGCTGCTGTCCCCCACTCTCCCTCTGTTCTGCTGCTGTCCCCCACTCCGTTCTGCTGCTGTCCCCCACTCCGTTCTGCTGCTGTCCCCCACTCCGTTCTGCTGCTGTCCCCCACTCCCCCTCCGTTCTGCTGCTGTCCCCCACTCCGTTCTGCTGCTGTCCCCACTTCCCTCCGTTCTGCTGCTGTCCCCCACTTCCCCTCCGTTCTGCTGCTGTCCCCCACTCCGTTCTGCTGCTGTCCCCCACTCCGTTCTGCTGCTGTCCCCCACTCCCTCTCCGTTCTGCTGCTGTCCCCCACTCCGTTCTGCTGCTGTCCCCCACTCCGTTCTGCTGCTGTCCCCCAATCCGTTCTGCTGCTGTCCCCCACTCCCCCTCCGTTCTGCTGCTGTCCCCCACTCCGTTCTGCTGCTGTCCCCCACTCCGTTCTGCTGCTGTCCCCCACTCCCCCTCCGTTCTGCTGCTGTCCCCCACTCCGTTCTGCTGCTGTCCCCCACTCCCCCTCCATTCTGCTGCTGTCCCCCACTCCGTTCTGCTGCTGTCCCCCACTTCCCCTCCGTTCTGCTGCTGTCCCCCACTTCCCCTCCGTTCTGCTGCTGTCCCCCACTTCCCCTCCGTTCTGCTGCTGTCCCCCACTCCGTTCTGCTGCTGTCCCCCACTCCGTTCTGCTGCTGTCCCCCCCTCCGTTCTGCTGCTGTCCCCCACTCCCCCTCCGTTCTGCTGCTGTCCCCCACTCCGTTCTGCTGCTGTCCCCCACTCCCCATCCGTTCTGCTGCTGTCCCCCACTCCGTTCTGCTGCTGTCCCCCACTCCCCTCCGTTCTGCTGCTGTCCCCCACTCCGTTCTGCTGCTGTCCCCCACTCTCCCTCTGTTCTGCTGCTGTCCCCCACTCCGTTCTGCTGCTGTCCCCCACTCCGTTCTGCTGCTGTCCCCCACTCCCCCTCCGTTCTGCTGCTGTCCCCCACTCCCCCTCCGTTCTGCTGCTGTCCCCCACTCCCCCTCCGTTCTGCTGCTGTCCCCCACTCCGTTATGCTGCTGTCCCCCACTCCCCCTCCATTCTGCTGCTGTCCCCCACTCCGTTCTGCTGCTGTCCCCCACTTCCCATCCGTTCTGCTGCTGTCCCCCACTTCCCATCCGTTCTGCTGCTGTCCCCCACTTCCCCTCCGTTCTGCTGCTGTCCCCCACTTCCCCTCCGTTCTGCTGCTGTCCCCCTCCGTGGAAATACCTGCTCTCTGATGAGGGCACTGTTATGGGGACACTCTGATGGGGGGGCTGTCTGAGGGGGACACCTGATCTCTGATGGGGGCAATGACAAGGCTGCATTTTATGGGCACTGATCAGGCTGCATTTGATGGGCATTGATCAGGCGGCATTTCGACAGAACACCGGCCCGGAGCTCCTCTTCTCAGGCTGCCTGTATTGTTTGTGCAAAGTGGGCCTCAGGCCACTCCCTCATCTGTGCCCCTCAATGCCCATTTGTTTGTCACAATAAATGTTGCACTTTATTTGTTAAAGGAGTATGATATATATATATATATATCTCACACACACACTTTTTTGTATTTTCGAGGTAGGGAATCTTGGGTGAGTTCCAGGCCAGCACCCTGAGACCAGCCAGGACAGCACCCTGAGATCAGCCAGGACAGCACCCTGAGATCAGCCAGGACAGCACCCTGAGATCAGCCAGGACAGCACCCTGAGACCAGCCAGGACAGCACCCTGAGACCAGGCAGTACAGCACCCTGAGACCAGGCAGTACAGCACCCTGAGACCAGGCAGTACAGCACCCTGAGACCAGGCAGTACAGCACCCTGAGACCAGGCAGTACAGCACCCTGAGACCAGGCAGTACAGCACCCTGAGACCAGCCAGGTCAGCACCCTGAGACCAGCCAGGCCAGTACCGAGTACCCTGAGACCAGCCAGGACAGCACCCTATTTTACACCATTATTTATTGTTTTTATTATTACAAAAATGAGCAAACGAAAAAGCAGCATTACAGATTTCTTCATGAAGGCATCCAGTAAGAAATCTCATGCTGATTCTGCAAGTTGCTCAACTCAGGCTGAGCCTTTGCTTCAGCAGGTGGTGTCCGCTGCAGAAACTACACCAGTCAGTGAATCGGCTGTTGACTTTATTACTGATGTGGCTGAAGATACCGCTGCCAATGTCAGTGATATCATTATTCTTCCGGAATGTTGGGACCAGAATCAGTGGATAGAATTTAAAAAAAAGTACCCTTGGCTGTTTGTAGAAAATGGTCTTTTAGGGTGCAAAGTGTGTCGTGAGGTTAAACACCTTGGAGTCTCGGTTTCACAGGGTGTATCCATTTCCAAAGAATGGAGCACTGGTACAATTACTCCATATGGCCAAACAAAAAAAGATATGTTGACCTCACTGCGTAAAAAAATCTATGTACATAGGTTTTCAGAAGCACATGTAAAGGCAGGAAATATACAAGCAGTATCCAGAAAGGAGATACTGCAATCCAATATTGCAGAACAGCAGAAGCATAAGTTTGAGTCCACCACTAAAGTCTTTCGTACTGCCTACTTTTGTGCGAAAAAAAAATCGCCCTTTCACAGACTTCCCAGATCTTATCAGCTTGCAAGTTGCAAATGGAGCTGACTTAGGAAGTATTCTCCATAGTGAGTACACAGCAGCACAAATAATAGATTGCATTGCTAGTGAAATGAGGAAAAAGCTTTGCAAAGCAATTGTTGAGCAGGCTTCTAAAATTTCTGTTTATATTGATGAGTCTACAACAGTTTCTACCCATTCCGTGTTAATCGTTTATATTCGTGCCTCTGTTAATGGAAAAGACCCAGTTACTTTCTTTCTCGATTTGCTTGATTTGCCTAAAGCCGATGCACAGTCTATTGAAGCCACTCTTCTAGATTGCCTTTCTAAATTTGGATTCAGTAATGACTTTCTTGCCAAAAACTGGATTGGGGCTTGCAGTGATGGTGCAAGTGTAATGCTTGGAAGAAAGGCAGGGGTTCTGGAACGACTCAGTCAAAAATATCCACAGCTTGTGAAATGGCACTGCTTGTGTCATAGGCTTGAATTGTGCATTTCAGACACAATTCATTCTATTCCTGGTCTTCATCATCTCACATCATTTTTTGAGAAGTTGCATGCTGTATATCATCAGTCCCCCAAAAAACTGGCAGAGCTCTCTCAATGTGCAAAAGAATTAGAAGTACAAATTCTTAAAATTGGAAAAGTTTTTTCAGTTAGATGGGTTGCTTCAAGCCAGAGAGCTATACGAGCAGTTTGGGAGTCATATCCTGCACTACACAGTCATTTCTTGAAAGCGAGCTTAAGCTCCACTCATAACAGTCAACAGAAATCTCTGTTTAGTGGCCTTAACAAGGTCTTGACATCAGAAGATTATTTGTTAAACCTTGCAGGGGTTGCGGATGCTGTTCAGGAAATGGGACTGCTATCAGAAGCTCTACAAAGAGATGACATAACACTTCCACGAGCCTATCAGCTAATTAATCGTTCAATTCGTGCAGTTGAAAAAATGAAAGACATGCCTGGCAAACATCTGAAAGAAGTCATGGAATCGCTGGAGGAAGGGAATTTCAAAGGTGTAACCATGAATCCAGAGAGATCAAAAGGCCAAGTGAAGATAAATCTCCCTCAATTCTACCAATGTTTGGTGGATAATTTGCGCTCCAGACTCTTTGCTTTAACTGCGAGCAACAGACCTGCAGCTTCATCACAGTCAGGTGAATTTGAAAGTCTTGTCTCAGAAATCGACATCTTGAATTCACAACGCTGGCCAATCAATGTGGACAGTCCGTGGTTTGAAGGAGAAGTGAAGCTGGAGAAGCTGTGCAAAAGATTCCGTCTCAGCTATAATCCATCCATCTGTGAAGGTTTCAGAGACTACATTGATAACGGTGGTGAAGAGATTCCTGAAAAGCTGAAACCAGTGGTGACAGCAGTTAACAGTCTTCCAGTGACATCCGGTGATTGTGAAAGGGGCTTCAGTACGATGAATTTGGTGATGTCACCCATTAGGAGTGGGCTTGGCATTGAACGCCTGTCTTCTCTTATGTTTATTAGTCTCATTGGCCCCCCTGTGCATTTATGGGATCCTTTACCATACGTCACAAAATGGCTGACCACACATTGCAGCGCAGATGAGACGAAATCTCGCAAAGTTGATAATCTTGCACGGCAAGGACAACGTTATTCCAGTTTGTGGGATATTTTCTAATGGGCTGTGTTTGCATAATAATTTGGAACAGGGTGTATTTGTGTTAGAAATTCCCTGCGAGGGAAAGATCATCACCCATTGTGGTGATTATTCTGTTAGTTTGACAAGTTAACTTATTTTGTTTTTGTAAACTGGCACTTTTCAATAAATGTTGCACTTTATTTTCTGTGAAATATATATGCATTTGAGCGTATCATTTATTTTTATTTTTTTGGGCGGGGGTGCATCTTGGGTGGGAGTTCCCACACTTTTTTCCCCAGGACTTGACCCCTGAAAAATAATAATATCAAACACCTTGTCCTGGAGTACAAAATAAAACATTGTCTCAAAACAGTTTTCGGCAACACACGCTGCGATACTCACCTTTAATTGGGAGCTGTCCTCTGCAGTACTTCCTTTTTGCCTCTGTAACCCTGCAGCTTTTCTCTTGCTGCATGCTCTCTTCCCCTGGGGCGATCGATGGCTCCCGATCAACCCCGCATGCCTGCTGTAGTCGCCCCCCCCGCGCCCCCAGGCAGCCCAGCTCCTCGTCAGAAACAATTTTCCACTTGCAAAATGCGAGTAGGCGAGTGGAAAAGTTGAGGGCTGTATATATATATATATATATATATATATATATATATATGTGTGTTTGAGCTTTGGGGTGCACACCCTAATGCAAAAGGCTGCACATGTCTATGGCAGTCAATGATGATTTGGGGAACCACTTCATGCTTCCCTCTGCTGACCAGCTTTATGGAGATGGTGATTTAATTTTCGATCAGGACTTGGCACCTGCACACACTACCAAAAGTACCAATACCTGGTTTAATGATCATGGTATCACTGTGCTTGATTGGCCAGCAATATCGCCTGACCTAAACCCCATAGAGAATCTGTGAGGTATTGTCAAGAGGAAGATGAGAGACACCAGACCCAACAATGCAGATGAGCTGAGGGCCTCTATCAAAGCAACCTGGGCTTCCATAACACCTCAGTAGTGCCACAGGCTGATCACCTCCATGCCACGCCGCATTGATGCAGAAATTCATGCAAAAGGAACCCCGACCAAGTATTGACTGTATACTATACTGTACATGGACATACTTTTCAGTAAGCCAACATTTCTGTATTTAAAATCCTTTTTTCTGTAATATTTTATTTTGGGGTTTTCACTAGCTGTAAGCCAGAATCATCAAAATTAAAAGAAAGAAATGCTTGAAATGTATCACTCTGTGGGGGTTATTTACTAAAGGAAAATCCACTTTGCACTGAAAGTGCACTTGGAAGTAAAATCGCTGTAGATCTGAAGGGGACATGCAAGGAAAATAAAAAAACAGCATTTTAGCTTCCACATGATTGGATGATAAAGTCAGCAGAGCTTCCCTCATTTCAGATCTTCCCCTTATACTTAGAGCGACTGCACTTCCAAGTGCACTTGCAGTGCAAAGTGGATTTGCCTTTCGTAAATAACCCCCAATGTGTAACATATCTATATAAAACATGAGTTTCACTTTTTGAATTGAATTGCTGAACTGAATTAACTTTTTGATGATATTCTAATTTTATGAGATGTACCTGTATAGGTACTTGTTTGTTATGCGTATGGCCATATGCAGTCTTTGCTTTATGTTCATTGTGAATCCAAAAATATCTGCACTGATTCTAAGGACTGTAAATATTAATGAACTTACCTTCTCCAATATCGTCATAAATTTCCCCATCATCACTGCTATAAAGAAAATACATGATGTAATATTAATAGTAATAATGATAAGTCAACAACATTAAAGTATAACTAAAGGCAAAACTTCAGAGCGGAGAGGGAATAGAACGCCTGTCAGGTCTTTATTGCTGTCAGTTCCCCCGTTAGGGAGATTCACCCACTCTATCCTATTTACCATTATAATTGAAAGAGAAAGTAAAAGAAAATCCCACATTTTTGGTTGTCCCCAGAAAAGTAATAGAGGGGAAATCTTCCAATGGGGACACTAGTTCTGGGGACCTGGGAGGCCCCAATGGATTCATTTAATGTGCAGGGATTTCCTCTCACTTCCTGTTTAGCTATGGGACAGGAAATTAAGGTAAATCTCTGCAATGGTAAACAGATGGCAAAAAAAAACAAAAAAACAGACAGGGGTTATAACCCTCCCTTAATCTATGCATAATGGGAAAAAAAGTTGATATTTAGTTCTACTTTAACTAGAGTTTATACATTTCCTTATTAGCCAATGTGTTTAATTACCAACTAGATTTATGAGTCATATAAAGGTTAAAACAAATGTAAGCCCTAACTTAATGACATTTAGTTTGCAGCAGCATTGCTCTGTATATCATAAATAGCTGTTTTTTTTTGTTTTTTTTTAGAGCATACAGCTTTCACCTTCACCTTTCATCATGAATTTACATGACATTTCTTGGGATTAGTTTCCTCCTTTTTTTTTTTTTTTAATTCTTTATTTTTCAGCAAACATATAGTCATTGGGGAGACACAGAGCTGTACAACAAAACACATTACACGATAATTCGCTGAGAAATGTTTTCAGGTGGCAAGAGAAATAGGCTATGCTGGTTCAAGTTTGGTTTTCTGATGGTGACAAAGGCGGAGTGCCATGCCTACACAATGAGCATCCGCACTTCCACTTATAGTCTTCACTAGAAGCACAAATGACAGGGTGACAACACAGGAGAACAGGGACAGAGGGTTGTCACTTCATAACAGGAAGTGCCTGCACAAGGACCTTCATAGAAGGATGACCAGATATTACCGTATTTATTGGCATATAACACGCACCCCAATTTAAGAGGGAAGTTTCAGGAAAAAAAACTTTTTTGTGTGCCCATCTGCAGCCTGTTGTGTGCCCACCTGCAGCCTGTTGTGGGCCCATCTGCAGCCTGTCGTGGGCCCATCTGCAGCCTGTCGTGGGCCCATCTGCAGCCTGTCGTGGGCCCATCTGCAGCCTGTCGTGGGCCCATCTGCAGCCTGTCGTGGGCCCATCTGCAGCCTGTTGTGGGCCCATCTGCAGCCTGTTGTGGGCCCATCTGCTGCCTGTTGTGCACCCATCTGCAGCTTGTTGTGTGCCCACCTGCAGCCTGTCGTGGGCCCATCTGCAGCCTGTTGTGGGCCCATCTGCAGCCTGTTGTATGCCCATCTGCAGCCTGTTGTGGGCCCATCTGCAGCCTGTTGTGGGCCCATCTGCAGCCTGTTGTGCGCCCATCTGTCCCCTCAATGTAGCTCACCGTATCTCAGATGAAATCACCGAGCCCTCATCTGTTTCCTCACTTTCAGTCAGCATTGACATACACAGTCCCGCCTCCGCCATCGGCATTGGACCAGCTCCTGTGATAGACAGAACACTGGGCCGGTGGTGGAGGTGGGACTGTGTGTCGGAGAGCCGAGTGGAGAGGAGATGACGGCTCGGTGGTCTCTGGCGGCAATCGTCCCCCTCCTTCCCCTCCGAGGTATGCTGTCGGCGTATAGCATGCGCCCGTGATTTCCCCCCTATTTGCAGGGGGAAAAAGTGTGTGTTATACATCGAGAAATACGGTAGTTAAAAAAGATTAAAGTTGACTTGAAATTGCGTTGTCATGTTAAAGATGAGATTTAATATCTGGATTTACATTTGCTTTAATGATCATAAACAGTAGAACAGGCACAGCTTTTTAAGACACTACATATTTTTTAATATATAATTTGTTCAGAGGGTGGAGTTTAAATGGCTTTCCACTTACATCAGCAAGTGGACCCTGTGTTCAGTCTTATCTATGGATTACTTATTATTTTACCATCTATACTGTTGATGATTGGTAGAAAAAACAATGAAAGCATACTTACTGATCAATTATATTGCTCCTTAATACGTAGCCATCTGCAAAGCAAAAGATTTTGATTATGACACTGAAAAACAAATACATGATTCCTCCTGTATTGAACTGTATTGTAATTGTACTGTAATGTCTGCCCTCATGTTGTAAAATGCTGTGCAAACTAGTGGCGCTATATAAATCCTCTATGATAATAATTAAAGTAGAACTATGGCCCCCCCACTAAAAAAATGTGCAGCAGCACTGAGACTGTGTCAGGAGCGTGTAGCACTCCTGATCCTTCACAGCTGCTGGTCTCATTCCAGTATCCTGGTTTTGTTTGTGATACATTCTCTCTGCCTGTCCACCGGCAAGGTGATTAATGTGGACAGTGGGTGGAGACCAAGCCTGATTTAAGCCAGCAAAGCCTGCAGTCTCATGCTTGTGATATTGTGTTAGTAACACATGCTGCAAGCTCCCTGTTTGTCTGTCCTTCTCTGCTGTTTGGATTCCCTAGTTGACGATCTTGGATCAGATATTGACTACTCTCTGAACTACGGACTGAACTGCCTAAAGACTACGGATTTGACCCTGACTATACTGAACCTTGCCTGCCTTGTACCTGGACTGTCATTGAACCACTCTGCCTGTCTGCCAATTGCAAGCACCTGTTTGCTTTGCCCAGTTCGCACCTTTCCCTGTGTGGTGGTCAGGCACTATAGCATTGTATATAAGTCCTGGGGGCAACCGAGTACCAGTAGGCCTGCTTGCCTTATGGGAAAGGGGGCTGCTATAGGTGAAGAACACAGAAGCCAGCTATAGTGTCTGACCACCTGCGTTAGGCCTAAGCATGACATTCTCGGTGCAGAAATGGCAGTGGGACAGTCTCATGTAATGTGTCTCCAGGCTATGGCTGTCTTCTGAAGCATGTCCCCAGTCTCCAGCAATAACTATAGCATAGTTGCAATATCTGATTATCTCCTGTTGCATATGTTCAGTCTGTAATGCTTTTCTGTAGTATTCCAGCATTCAGTGATTATTTGCGGCCCTTTGGTGGTGTCAGGGGCCACACTTGAGGACAACTATATCAAGTAAGTTGACCACCACCTCCTTAGACGCACCCTTTGGGAGCATAGGGACATTACCCTTTACTGCCAATCACAAAGTCACTAATGACTGGTATTGAACATCCACAGAAATCACCCGTTGCGGCAGGCTTTGGGGAGATATAACAAAATCATACAGAGTACTCTTTTTCTTATGTGGGAAGCAGTCAACAATGCCTATCTACAATAAGCAATGTGACAAGATCTTGACATTATCCCATTTTAAAGTATATGTGACCCCTTCCTTCTTTTTATAAGTGATCAGATGACCTCTGTCCTCAGCTGCCTAGAGGGCTCAGAGAGCTAGGGATGGAGAAATAGCAGTACACTGACCTTCCCAGTGAATGGCTGTGGGGGGTCATGTCAGCACAAGTCTGATCACTGGAGGACAGGCAGGCTGTTCTCCCAGCACAGCCAGAAACCTAACCACATTGGGATTGATGTATTTTTATGCCTAGTGTTGTCTGTTAGAAATAGTAAAGCAGGGGGGGCTGGCAGACACCAGGGATTTCACACATAGGAAGCAATACAAAGAACAGGATGAAATGTGAGGGTAACATATTCTTTAAGGGATATATATCATGTGGCCTTTATGTACTTACATTTGCCCTCATTATTTCTACACAGAAGCGTGGAACTACTCGAAAGTTGTAGCACATCCAAGGTTTCTCCAGCCTTCAGAGGTAAGTCTTTGGATCCCCATTTCTTCGTTGACAGATTTAAAACTACCTGGATTGTGGAGAGCACCCGGATATCTCCTGTGAACTGCACAACAAATACCTTAGTGGGTTACATTGTTGACCAGGAATATACATAAAGAGAATTAATGGTTGCTTTTTTTTTTTTTTTTTAGGTCTTGACACATTATTAATTTGCATGTCTATCAAGTTATATAAAACCTAATCTTTATTGTTCCATAAATAAAATCTTTTTTTCAAATCTAATTTGTGTTTTTTTTATTTTACTTTTTTTTATTTTTTACATACTCTATTTTACACATTTATATTTACATCCCATTTTGTCATGTATCAGATCCCATTGTACTTTTTCCTATTTCTCTCCAGCATAGTTTATTTTTCTACTTTCCAAAACGTGCTCTGAATTTTCGATCTCGCTTTTTTGTAGCTGATCCGTCTATCATAGGTTCTAGTCTATGGATGTTTTCTATTTTTAATCTCAAGTTTCAATAAGAAGAATGAAATAATAAAAAAAAGAGATAGAAAATTTAGAATAAGTTTTGAAAAATAAAGTATGCTGGAGAGAAATAGTAAAAAGTACAGCATGTTCTAGAAAGATGATAAATAATAGAAAGGGGATTAAAAAGTCACATAAAATGCACACTTGATCTCTTTGTAGAGTTTGTAAAGTCTTTTAATAAATGGTTTAAAACAGATTACACTATGTGCTGCTTTGAGCTCTATTTCTATGGGATACAATCTATTGATATACCGTATAAAAGAGTGAAGTGCAGCCGTACCTCCGAGGATGAAGATTAACCCTTACGCGGGTAGCTAGTGATTTTGATGGTACTAACATAATCAAGTTAAGGCCCACCCAAGAAGGTGAGTCCAGGTCTATTGGGTGTGTGTACCCGGAGTACACATACATGTACATGTATTACATGGAGAGTGTTCACAAGTCAGTTCATGGATAATGGCTTATTTGGACACAATTTACATACTTGGAAGATTACATTTGGATTGGAGAGTCTGCAGAGAGCGTGTATACAAATTGGCTGAATCTCACAAGTGGACTCTTCTGATTGATCATAGATTAAATCAGGGCTTTTTTTCTAAGAGAATAGGTAGAGGAACTCAACCATGCCCACCACACACATACCTGCCAAATGGCATCAAATAGTAGCTCTTCCCTCTGCATACAACCCCCTCCCTCCACTGCCCTTATCTTCTCCCACCACCTTAAAAGCTCCACCATCTGTCATATGTCTTACATTTATTGCACTATTAAGCTGAAACACCTATCTGGCTGTAGTACCTCCCAGCATACTATACTACAGTCACTTGCAAGGGAGATCATGCAGTAGGAGCATCAACAACGGGTCACCAGAGAAAAAAATGGAGACCACAGAGGGTGCAGCCTACTATGCACCCTCTCCTGCCAATGACTGCACTGAACCCTGGGCACCTGTTTTGTATCTCCCTTGTCCCTGTCCGGCACTCAGTGGAT
This sequence comes from Lithobates sylvaticus, assembly GCA_028564925.1. Taxonomy (NCBI): domain Eukaryota; kingdom Metazoa; phylum Chordata; class Amphibia; order Anura; family Ranidae; genus Lithobates; species Lithobates sylvaticus. Next base: position 76,080,597 of record CM053026.1, read on the forward strand.
TCTGCGCAGGAGATCTGACCTGCGGGAGATACTGGGCAGGGAACAGAAGACCTAAGCCAGAGGTGGTGGCAGTAGCGGAACTTCCAGGGTCGCAGCAGTCGCACTTGAGACTGGGCCCGGCATTCTGCTACTGTGGGAGGGGCACCACGACGGCAAGAAGGACAGCATGGATGCTAAGTGAAGAGCCCACCCCAGGCGATCTTAATCTGTGAGGTGAGGAGGGGGGAGCGAGGGACGCACACAGAGCTTCTGAATCTTCTCCTGCCTGACAGCAGAGATTGATATTCTTACTCGTTTGCACGATGTGCCGATTCCCCAACACTGCAGTTCCAGTCACTCGAACTGTGCCTTATCTCTCTTTCTTCCTGCAACTAGTAAATAATCACTCCCCTCCAGCCCTCAGCATGTACTCTTCCCGTGTCACTTCACCTTCTTCTTTGGACCCATTTGATTCGCTCATCTTCTCCAGCGGTCTGCATCTCTCTCTACCTTGACTGCACAGTCATGCAGTAAGTTAGCAGCGATCCTCCTGAACTTTTTTTCCTGTTACCTTTATCCCTTCTCTTCTCCTATCTGCTTATCCCCCCATAAATCTGCACTACACTTCCCTGCAGCAGCCCCCCTCCCCCACCAGCTCTGGACATTCCACACTCCCATATATCTGACACTCCCAGAAAAAAACTACTTAGACCCCCACCTATTCCCTGGATATCCCATCGCTAAGGCCCCTTTTCCACTGGACGGGCTTCCCAGAAGTCCACCTGCTCAGAGGGTGATCTCTCCACTGATCCTGGGTATATGTGTTTGTTAAGTATCTGATTGATGTAAACAGACCGCCTGTCCGTTTACATCCAACTACCATGCAATCCCATCCACCAGAAGAATCGGATTGGATGTAGGCAGATGTAAAGAGGCACATGTCTGTTTACACCTGCAACTCCATAGGAGGAGAATGGAGGGTCTGGTCGGGTCTGCCTGAAAAATTGACAGTCTGACCCAATCAGTCCACTCATGTGAAAGGGGCCTAATAGTGGACTCACTGGTGTGCTGCAGTTTGGGAGCAGTGTGATTGTATGAAAAGTTTACATGCGTTTTTAACAAAGGTACATCAAATTCCTGCATGCTGCATATTTGCCGTGCTTTCAGATTTGAATTCAATGGAAGCACAACTATAACTGTATGTAAAGCACACACACAATCCTGCTGCGGCCAAACTGCAGCAAACCGATGTGAGCCCACTATAAGGCTAGGTTCACACCTTTGCATGTCAGGAATGTGCACACAATTGTGGCTTTCCTGACACACACAGAAACACACTGGTGTTTAGTAGACACACAGCAGTGTCATTAATTGTTAATGGCACCCAACACATCTGCTAACCCATGCATTTTCACACGCACCAAACCACATGGAGCCACATGGTGTCTCTATCTTAAACGTGAGCTATCAGGGGTCTGTTTAGAGCCCTTTTTCACCTAATGGCTGTTAAACATGTAAAAAAAAGGTTTAAAAAATTAAAAAAAATAAGGGCTTGCTTTGGACTCTGAATCCACATTCAGATTGCTCTTCATAGATCATTTGACAAGCAGTAAGGGGGTGTTGTATTGCCTCTGCACTGCCTGCTTTAACCCTTTCAATTTTGCACTAGCATGCCATAACCATGTGCAGTGCATGCAGTTGTGGTGCACTTGCAGAGCAGCACCATTCACTTGAATGGGTCAAGTTCAGCAGGGATTAGTGGGAAGTGCCCTGGGACCGTAAAGAAAGGCCCCAGGACCGGTGCAAAGGGAGGGGGGGGGGTGGGGGGGGGGGGTCACACTTTTTTCCTTTAGATTTATCAAAAAAAAAAGCCCTGGATTAAATGCTTATATGTGTTTGTTAAGTATCTGATGAATAGACTATTGATGTTATTTTGTGTGTGGTGGGTTAGGAATGAGGGATCAGCACTAACTTAAAAAAGGCACAAGTGCTGCCTGTTTGTGTTGGGTAACCCATTAGACCATCTGTTAAGTCCCCCATCAACACAGTAAGGCTGGCCATACATGTTCAATCCTCTTGTACACTTTTCCTTTAGATTTATCAAAAACCATATAATATGAGGTCAAAACTAAACAACTTTCAATTCTATCCAGTTAGGCAGGCCCATGCACTACATAGTTTAACCCCCCTGGCGGTATGATTCTTTCTGGTTTTTGATGCTGAAAGCGGTACAATTATTTTGCAGGGAAATTTGGCGTTTTATATTGTAGGCCTGGAATTCTTAGGAATAACTCACTTAAATCTGTCCAAACCAGAGTCTAGTAGACATCCCGGGTATGATAAACACAAAATCATAAATTAAAATATAATAAATAACTACAAAAATTATTAAATAATTTAATCAAATCAAAAACACTGAAATTTGCTCAGTTGCAGTATTGTCGCTGTCATTAGATTTAGTGTTTGATAACGAATTTCCCCACAAATCGCTATCGCTCAATTCTGAAAGTGATTCTAATTTATTATCGGTGTTTTCTAGCAGGTCTAAAATCACTTTTGACATAAAGGGACACTTTTTGGTTGCTATGGACAATCTCCAGTTTCCAGGCAGAAAAAAATCTATTTATTATATAAAATAACATGCAGGGCACTGGGCAGACCACTAGGGACAAAGGGGATGTGTATTTTTTTTTATACAGATCAGCGGCACTCGGGCACTGTGTGAATCGAGCGAGCAGACAGCTCGCACACACAGCGGGGAGACATCGCAGGATCCAGGGGACAAGGTAAGTAACTTCCCCCTGTATCCTGCAATGCGAGCCTGAGGTTACCGCTTTTGGTACTGAAGTTCCCGCCCCGAGCCAGACTCGGGAATACTGCCAGGGGGGTTAAGGTAAATCTAAAGGAAAATTGTACTGTACTGTATTAATGGGGGAATACCTCCTGCCGTCCCTGCTGGGAGAACACATTGATTATTGCTAACGGCTATAACAGCGTCCATGGATGTCATGCTCATGAGGTTGCAACAGAATCCAGTGGAGGTTTCTATTCCTGAGCAGGAGACCAGTTTGACACATAATTGTTAGACATGTGCGCCGTCAATAAATTTGTTTCGTTCCGTTTCGTATTAGAATTATTTCGTATTTTATAATTCGTGTCTGAAATTTTCGTAACAAGTACGAATGTTCGTTATCATGAATTTATCATTATGAGTGGCTCCCACCATCCCTGTGCTGTGCTGACTTCCTGGGTTTTACATTTTAGGTTTGTTAACTTTTCGTAACAATTACGAATGTTCGTTCGGAATTCGGATCCAAAATTCATAAACGAAATCTCGTATTTCGTACAAAATTGTCAATTCATACGAAACTAATCACACATGTCTAATAAACGTATTTGACTGTTTTTACCCTAAAGAGTCCATTTGCTTTGGTAAGAGTTTCACTGTACCACAGGTGGCGCAGCACATTAGGGGGTTGGCGTCTTCAACTATAATCAATACTGTGGCATCCATCGATCTGAATTATTGATATTTGCATTATTTGGGACTGTTGATGTCCCTTGCACATTTATTTGGGCTTTCCTTTTTTCACTTTATTTATTCATAGGAATATTCATGGTCATTTCATGAATGTTTGTTTTCATCAATACTTTTAGCACGGCACTTTTTGAGAATTTTTTTGTTTTACAACAGTTGTATCAATGATTGCATACCTCCCAACATTTTGAGATGGGAATGAGGGACACCTACTTGCAGACGTATATAAGCATAGGACATGCCCCCATGACACACCCCCTTAAAGAAGAATTAACCAAAAAAAAGGTTAATTAAATCCACAAGGACTTTTTTTTGCCACTCCTATTCCTTTATATTGGCTTTTAACATTTACAAATGCAGCAATTTTGAATTTAGATGAAAGGTTTAGCACTGGGAAACACTTTTTTGAAAGATAAAAAGGGCATTTTATATACAACTACTGTATATAGTTTAGACCAAAATGAGGGACAAATGAGAGGGAAAGAGGGACAGTTGGGAGTTATGTGATTGTGCCAGCAGCTCTATAAGCTCTTACAGCGTGATTTCATTGTTTTCACACACACACACACATATATATATATATATATATATATATATATCTCAAAATTTGAATAACAACTCAGTAAGTTAAAAGAATACTTGTAATAAACCCCTCTAATTGATTGATTAAAGGCCCATTTACACCATATGCATTGGGCTGTACTGAGCAACCTTGACCGATCCAGTCCCAGCACATAGACAGGCAAATTGGCCTTCTTTCCTATTAATTCAGTTCACTGAAAAAATGACACACTACGCCACATCGCAACACGCAGAAGTGCATAAAGAAGAATGAAATATCATCTGTTTCACCAAAATGTTACCTTAAATTTTTTCCTGAAATCCTTCTCCTCTTTTTCCAGCTTCTTGAGAGTCTTGTAATCTGGTGACCTTCCCAGAGTGTCAGTTCTTTTGCCCATAAATAAACTAAAACACATGAAAAAACTATAAATTTAATTTTCTGCCTTAGCAAAAGGTACATTAAATAGTATGAATGCTCGGCCCTAGACACATTTGTTTCACTGTGATTAGAGAAGACTAGGTTAAGCTTTGAAGGTCAGATTCAGCAGCATTTGCAAAGCATTTTAAAAATGTTCAGGAATCTACTGAGACCATCAAAGTCTCTTGAAAAAATCATACCTGAAGTTCCCTGTAAGCCCCCGTACACATGGTCGGAAATTCCGACCACAAAATTATGTCCGACACTGGTGTTGCATACACACGGTCGGACAAAGTTGTCGGAGAATCCGATCATTCTGAACGTGGTGACGTTCGTTGCGTACGACGGAGCCAATAGCTTTGGTCTCGTAATTTGATCTGAGCATGCGTGGCACTTTGTCCGTCGGAATTCTCTACACAAGATCGGATTTTGTTGTCGGAAAATTTGAGAGCAGGATCTCAAATTTTTTTCCGTCGTATATTCCGACGGAAAAAGTCAGATGGGGCCCACACACGGGCGGATTTTCCGACAACATGGTCCGATCGGACATTTTCCGTCGGAATTTCCGACCGTGTGTACAGGGCATAAGAGAAGAAAGACTTGATAGTTACCTCGCTGGTAGGCCTTGTCTCTTACCTTCCCTCCGCTCCAGTGTTGCAGCCGCTGTAAGACTCTTTGGTATTCTACTCTTCTGGGAGTGCCCGTGTCCCTAGTTGCATGCCGTGGTTCCTGGTACTGACCTCTTGGTCATTATAGGACTCATTGGTGATTAGTGGATCAGACGATGGAGGTCACAGCATGCGTCAGTAAACACAGGCAATCCCAGTAGTGTCAAATGCCAAAGCACTGCAATGAAGAAGAGTATAATGGGTCTGATTTACTAAAGGCAAATAGACTGTACACTTTGCAAAGCACAGTTGCTGAAGAGCTTAGTAAATGAGCACAAGCTCTGCTGATTTCCATCATTCAATCACATGCAAGCAAAAATGCTGTTTTTCTTTTTAATTTCCTTGCACGTGATTGGGTATTCTTTGCCAAATGAAGCTTTACCTCATTTACTAAGCTCTGGAGCAGTCTATTTGCCTTTAGTAAATCAATCCCAATTGCTCTTATTTTACAAAGAACTTCAGATATCCTTTTTAAGAGACGGACACTTCTATTTAAAGCAAATATGGAAGAAAATTGTTTCTTCTAAAATACATAGTTGCCTGGATGTTAGGCTAACCATCTGGCTTTTATCGTTCTTGAGTCACTGGCCTGGAATAAGTACAGTATGTATGTCAGAAGTCTTAGTATGCAATTTTGTTTTAGGTTAATGACTCTCAAGTTGGTGATTATTCAAGTAAGAGGGTCAACATGACAGCCAGGCAATCATCATTTTTAGATGAAGAGGTCAGCAAGGACAACCTCCAAGTTTCTCTTCATTTCTAGTCTGGGAGCATTAAATACAGATCTTAAAAAAAGCCTTTCATAAGAAAAACATGGAAGCTGCCACTCAAGGACGTTTTCTAGGAATGTGAAAGACCTGAGGCACACAAAGGTGGTGAAGTTTGTGGCGCGCAGAAGCAGTGGATTTGGCAAAAGTTGCACCTTACAGTGGGAGAAGCAATAGGGGAATAATTTAACTGAATGGGAAGCCACAATTGTTGCAGTACTTGTGCTCACAAAATATTCTTTAAAGTGCATGTAAAGACTATACACACACATATATATATATATATATATATAAAGACTAATATATATATATATATATATATATATATATATATATATATATATATTGTATCCTTCTATCTGTTCTGGTGACCTTTGTCACAGAGAACAAAGAGGGCAAATTCAATATTTTAGAGTTGCCACTGTTGCCATTGTTCCTGTAACAACTCTGTAAGTTAGGAATTAATTCTATTAGAGATTTCCTTTAATTTCCTGTTACGTCTCCATGACAGGAAATTTAAGGAAGTCTCCCTACAACAAAATAACTTGACAGATATTAAAAGCATATAGCAAAAAGTTTTCCTTACTTAGTGACAAAAGTAGAATCTATAACTAAGCCCCAGCAAGGGCGAAATTAGTTAGTAACGGAGAAGAGCAGAATGGAGTATCTCTGATACATATTTCAATAAAACTGTTTAAGAGAAAAAGATGAACAGTGTGCAACCTGACTTCCTTGAATTAACATGTCTGTGTGGATCTAGCTTTGTGCATGGGGCACAGTCATGCTGGAACAGAAAAGGCCCTTCCCCTAACTGTTACCAGTCTAGGGTTGCCACCTGTCTGGGATTCACCCGGACAGTCCAGGTTTTGAATCATGTGTCCGGGTTTTAGGCAGGCTGAAACCCGGACACATTATTCAGACCGGACTGTGGCTCCCCAAGTAACCAAGATAGTCACACACAAATCTGTTGCTGTTCAGGAGCTGTGGGAGGCAGGGCGATGATGTCAACAAGAGCAATTTGGCCACACCCACTATTCGCTGTGGCACGCTATGCGCAATACATTACTACTCTCCTTGGGGCACCCAAAGGTGTCACAGGCTGCTAAAGTGTTCAACCCTAGTTACCACAAAGTTGTTCAAACTGTCTTTGTATGTAAGTAAATACTACCCTTCACTGGAAACACCTGAACTCAATAGTATGGAGGTGCATCCACATACACCACATAGTGAATATAGCATGCTGAGACCCAGAGAGATTCTTCTATAAGGCTATATATTTCTTCATACTGGTACTCTTTATGACAGGGGTGTCAAACCCTCGGACCGTGAGTTAAATGAGGCCCAACACATAATTGTAAACTTGTGGATATGAATTCAGTCAGAGCATGTCAAAAGGATGCCGGGGATGCCATGTTTGGCATAGCACCCGCCATATTGGCCGACTTAGACAAGCAGGGCACATGAATGTCTGGAGGGATGCCGGAGATGCCATGTTTGCCATAATGCTGGAAGCACTAGCAGGGACCACATGCAGGGACTCTCGTTAGCTAGCACCAGCTAAGTAAGTACCCCTCTCCCCCCAGATTTCATGCAAATACTTGGAAAGATATAGGTGGATGGGAGGCATCATCTCCGATTTTTTTTTAACTATATGTGAAAACAAAAACACTATATGTGAAAAGAAAAACCAATGGGGCTTTAATTATGCTTCCATTTGTAAAAAAACTTTTATTGAATATTTTGTATTAAAAGAGAAGTATGGGTTTTTTGTTTTTTTTAAACTAACTGCCCTCCTGTGATCCACCGGAGAAGATGAGCGTTGGCTGTATTTCTATTTGAATAAAATAGCATAAATAATTTTAATCAGCTGTCGTTTTCACTACTGGAGGCATAATTAAAATTCCATTGGTTTTTGTTTTCACATATACCCCTTAGATGTCAGCTGCACCCCCTCCAAAAGCCCTCCCCGCCTAAACCCCTCCATTCTACCCAAGACACTGTGCCCGGCCATCTCCCATCCCTGCACTGTACACACAGCTTGAACACAAGCACATCGTTTATGAAAAGCCGTTATCAATTATTGCACTAGTTTTATGTTGCCCTCCTTTACTTTTATAATAAAAAATATTACCCCCCCCCCCCCCCAAAAAAAATGAAGTCTTATTACTTAGGTACATTATTTATATCAGTGATCGTTAACTTGTGATCTGCTCGACTTTTTCGGCTCATCATCTATCCTTAGTGTATTTTATGTGCGACCCAAGACACTTCCTCTTTTTCCAATGTGGCCCAGAAAGGTCAAAAGTTTGGACACCCCTGCTTTATGATGATATGTTAGTTTCTCTAAACAGCATTCTATTTCTGTTGACAGGCTTTAAACAATTAAAAGGAAACTATGAAAATATTGTTAGAGCTTTAAAAAACCTACCTAGATTCTGGAGGAGGAGGTGGGAAATCAGTTTCCACATCGTCGTAAACATCGCTATCTGTATAAAGGAAGAATAAAGAACAAATTGCAAATAGGACTAATGAGCTTTGTTTCATTTATAGTCATAATACATTTTTTCCTAAGTATAAATTTTAACGTAAAATTAATTGATAACTGACGTGGATCTGGTTTATTAAAGCAGTGGTTCTCAACCCAAGTCCTCAAGTACCCGTAACGGGACACATATTCAGGTTTTCCCTTACTTTGCACAGCTGCTTTAAATAAATATCAATGACATGGTATATTGATAAGAGCTATTTAATCTAAGGGAAGTTCCCACAACATGGCCCGTTGGGGGTACTTGAGGACTGAGGTTGAGAATTACTACATTGAAGCCCAACGTTGTTTTTGTTTTGGATAGCGCAGGGAAATGGTCAGAACATCCTTTTTTATTGCTGCGCATACATAAAAAGTATGCTGAGGGAAATTCAGAAGCTAGTATCCAGTAAGGGTGCCACACCATTGTAGATAAGAATACCAAATAGTTTATTATTAGAAGATCAACAAAATGAGAAGGCAAATGCATTTTATGACTTCCTGAACCTCCCAAAACATGTTGGCTTTCTTATCTTGTTTATCTTCTAATAATAAACTATTCCAGACATTATCTCCATTGGATTGGTGCCCTTACAGTTATTTACAGATTATTGTAGCCTGCGTTCCTATTAGGCCCCTTTCACACTGGGGCTGGAACCGCGGCGACGGTAAAGCAGCGCTATATTTAGCGCTGCTTTACCGTCGTTTTAGCTGCGTTATTTGGCCGCTCGCGGGGCAGTTTTACCCCCCGTGAGTGGCCGAAAAAGGGTTAAAATCCCCCGCAAAAGCGCCGCCGTAGCCGTATTGCTGCGGTATTACTGTGGTGACCCATTGAAATCAATGGGTAGGAGCGGTATAGGAGCGGTGAATACACCGCTCCTATACCGCTCCAAAGATGCTGCTAGCAGGACTTTTTTTTACCGTCCTGCTAGCGCACCGCTCCAGTGTGAAAGCCCGCCGGCTTTCACACTGGAGTGAATGGGGCAGGTTTTTTCAGGCGGTGTACAGGCGCTATTTTTAGTGCTGTACCGTGTGAAAAAACGCCCCAGTGTGAAAGGGGCCTCAAGGAGACTTTGTCTCACTTCCTGTCACGACAGACAGAGATGGAAATCTCTTGAATGGGATAGAAAATCATACAGTTCAGTAAACTTCATACAGTGTACAGACCCAGATCTTGGTGGGTATTTAAGTGACATCGATAGAAGGCACCAATATGAACATCAACCATACAGTATGAAAGATACCCGCACACTCTATGTAGCTCAGGAAGAGAATATTTTATATTTGCAGAAAGAAATGTGATGATTTAGTGGGGAAGCGTTACAGCTTCTGACAATCATTTGTTTTTGCCAGTGCCTTCTAGACATGTGCATTCGTTTTCGTCCGAATGCATTTTCATCCAAATTTCAGGTAATTTCGTTATGATTTTAACAAACGATAAAAAATGCGCAGGATCTGAAAACCGAAAGATCCGACATAAACAAATGCTTTATTTTCGTTTTCGTTGTGACAACAGTTCGATATAGATAGCAGATTCAACATGACGCTGACAAAAGCGATCTGTGTCCATCGAACCTGTGGTAGAATGTGCCTAACCTTAGCTCTATTAGTCCAAGATTATTCTACATAGAGAGAAAAGATTCGACATTATAGAGACAATAGCAAAAAAGGTTGAATGTGCCTAACCTAACTCTATTAGTCCAAGATTATTCGACATAGAGAGAAAAGATTTGACATAAAGATTCGACAAAGCAGTCGGCGCGAGTGGACATTTGTGGTCAAATGCTCTGCCCATAGGCTATAGAAGAATTCTAATGTTGGTTGACTAGTAATAATAATTAATACATATAATTATTACTAGTGTCATACAACATTAGAATTCTACTATAGCTTGTAGGCGGAACATTCGACCGAAAATGTACGATTGTGGCGTCGTACAGTTTAGCTGCTCCGTCCAATCTTCTTCTTCAGATTCGACCTTAATTATTTTGGATTTTCGGACAAATGCATTTTTTTGACGAAACAAAATAAATAAAAATGAATTTCGGAAGTAACTAAATAAATTTATTTTTCGGAGGAAAACGAAATTCCGAAACAAAATATTTCAGTAGGCACATGTCTAGTGCCTTCATACCTCTGTGACAATCATGTCCTACGATTCCTTGTAGAAGCAATACAAAGACAGTAGACGAGGGTCTCAGACAGAAATAAAAACCCAACATATACCCATAAGTGACATCATCAGTGCCCCCGAGTGTCTCAGAGTTCACCAGGAAGTGCTGGGAGCCACAAGTGCCCCCGGACCTCTGACCACCCAAGAGTAGAGTGGATGAACACCACAGTCAGCATTTATGCTGTTAAATGTTTTTAACCTTGTGAGTGTAGTTCTTACCTTTTATACATTAAATTGTGGTCACACTGCACTTAGGTGGAGCTGCTCTCTCTGTCCTTCAGGACAGGAGCGTGGCAGCTGGCGGAAGGGGAGGAGGAGGCGATGAGGGGAATCCCACGGACAGCTTGTGGCCCTGCTCCTTAACAACCGTCGCCCCCCCCCCATCCATGCATCCGACCCCCTAATCTACATGCTGGGTGCCTGACGCATGGATTCCCACAGAGTTTTTTTTTTTTTTTGAAGCACGGGATTAGAGCCAGATGCTTTATTGGCTTCAAAAAAGGGTGGGCACCCACTTGTGTGACAATAGCGAATGAATATTCGCTATTTTCACACTGATTCTCCTCCCGGCCAATCAGGAAGCAGTCCTGAGTCTGGCTGAAAGGACAGGCGATCCTATTGGACGCCTAAGAGGAGACACATGGTGGAAGTCGCCATGATGCAGAGGAGAAGGAGACGCAATGGAAGCTGTCACCCACTGCCCGCAGGAGCACTGCCCGCCCGTGATCTAGATGGGGATGGGGTAAGTGCGGGGCTGGATGACCGACTGCGAGAGGGTGGCGGTGGGTTCCTGGCCGACCAGGGGGGGTGGTTGTTTGCCGCCCCCTCCCAAAAAAAAACCCATTAGCTGCCACTGACTAAGAAATATGCTATAACTAGCACATCCTATAAGAAATCATCTCAGTCTACTTTTGGATTAAAAACAATCTGTTTATAACTGTTTATAAAAGTGCATGCAATAATTTAGCCAATTAAGTGTTGGGGACCATGATATGCAGATACCTATTTTAGTGGCTAACTAGATAGTGAAGGAAGCATAAGGATAACAGGCCAAGAGAATGCACCAAAAAACATGTGAGCAATGGTAACTTCTGTTTTCCCATCCTATCAGATTCAACTTATAAAAGCTGCTCCTTCTGTTTCCCTATCGGCCAATAAGGTCATCCTCCACACTCTGCAGCCAGTAGGGTGCCAAGAAAGATAGGGTTGAATGACACAGAGGGGTTGATTTACTAAAGGCAAATAGACTATGCACTTTGGTAGTGCAGTTGATCCAAAGCTTGGTAAATGAGGTGAAGCTTCACTTTGCGACAAATACCCAATCACACGCAGAAAAAAAAAAAAAGCATTTTTGCTTGCACATGATTGGATGATGGAAATCAGCAGAGCTTCCCCTCATTTACCAAGCTATGGATCAACTGCACTTTCTAAATACACAGTCTATTTGTCTTTATTGAATCAACTACCAAATGTGACCATGATAATTGTGGCCCATATCTCCTTCGACAAAGCACAGCCAATTTTCAGGGCTCATACAGTAAAATAAGAATGCATAGTTCAGTGACAAGATAAATATACGGCTTTAAGGTCACTTACCAGGAATGGATGAATGTGACCTGTAAAACATAAAGAAAAAAAATTGGATTACTATCTGCACACATTATTTGAATATAACTACATCTCCCTTTCAATTTTATAACAATTTATGGCATGGGTTTACTTAATACTCCCTGCAAAGAGCAGTGATGTGTGGTACAACTTAACTCTTGCATGGGTACAAGCACCCCAATACTAGGAGACATTCAACTACACAAATACAGAAAAACATATACTTTATATATATATTGTGGCAGTGGGACCCTGTGCTACCTGGAAGATTGCTGGTTTACGCCAGATTTTGGAGAGACAGGCACGCTGATTGTGTGCTGAGCTATTTAGTTGTGACCTGACTATGGCTTAGGGCCCCACCCAACAGACAGGAGATCTGTGCATTGGAGTCAGGTGGGCTTCCATTCATTTGCAGGAGTCAAAGGCTGCATGGGGGCAGCCAGAGCATGCATGTCTGCAGGAGGCAGATGTAGTCTGTGACAGAGCAGCAAGGAGCTGATCGGGAGTAAGCTAGGAGAGAGCTTGACTCTAAAGCCCCATACACACGGTCGGATTTTCCGATGGATTCTGTCCTATCAGACAATGTTGTCGGAAATTCCGACCGTGTGTAGGCACCATCGGACAGTTTCCATCGGATTGTCTGACGGACAAAGTCCTATCTCCTGCTGGATAGATTTTTTGACAACAAAGTCCGATCACACCAAATCCGATCGTGTGTAGCGAATTCCGACGGACAAAGTGCTACGCATGCTCAGATCACATTACAAGACCAAAGCTATTGGCTACTAGCCTCTACGTAGTCCCGTCGTAGGCAACAAACGTCACCACGTTCAGAATGATCGGATTTTCCGACAACTTTGTCCGACCGTGTGTACGCAAAACCAACATCGGACAAAGTACGACGGACATGATCCGACAGACCTGGTCCTCGGATAATCCGCGCGTGTGTAGGGGGCTTTAGGAACTCTTTTGGTCTAAGGAGCAGACCTAAGGCCTAGGCTGGAGGCCTGAAGCTGCCGTGTGTCAAGAGAGTATGCCAGAAGGCTTACATTTTCTGATTGTGCAAGATACGGGATAGAGCGGGAGAAGAACCGGAAAGTGCAGAGAATCTGGAAGAGACCCCCGAAGTCGGAAGAAGACCCCCGGAGCTGCCTAATAAATTACTTTAAAAACCTGTCGTCTAGTGTGTTTTTTTTTATTGACACTTTTTTTCCCCAGGTGAATGGGTAGGGGTACGTTGTACCCCATACTTATTCACATAGGGTGGGGGCCAGGATCTGGGTGCCCCCTAATTACAGGGGGCTCCCGGATTCCGATAAGCCTCCCGCCCGCAGACCCCGACAACCAATGGCCAGGGTTGTTGGGAAGAGGCCCTTGTCCTCATCAACATGGGGACAAGGTGCTTTGGGGTGGGGGGGCGCAGGGCACCCTCCTTCCCCAAAGCACCTACCCCCATGTTGAGGGCATGCGGCCTGGTACGGTTCAGGAGGGGGGGTTCTGGGGCGCTTTCCTGACCGGCCAGGCTGCGTGCTCGGATAAGGGTCTGGTATGGACTTTGGGGGGACCCCATGCCGTTTTTTCGGCGTAAGGGGTTCCCCTTAAAATCCATACCAGACCTAAGGGACATTGTCGCTTATCTCTCGCTGCAATAGGAAAATTTGTTTTTCCTATTGCAGCGAGCGCGAGATGTACAGTATCCTGCAGTCGAGAACCAACGAGATAGGATCGCACTGGAAACATTCTCGCGGGCAGGTGCTGTAGCTGCCCTAGCTGCGTATTTGGTCTGTCAGACCAGCATACAGATGAACGGGCTACCCGATAGGAACTGGGTCTGTCTGATTTTTTGAAAAAAATTGTCCGATGAAGCCCACACACGATCGGAATGTCCGACGGCATCGTTCCGTCGGACCTATTCTGCCGGAAAGTCCGGTCGTGTGTACGCGGCATTAGCATCCTTCACTGTCAGACAGCTTCTATTTAAGTGATTTTTTTAATCAACAGGTCTGGCAGTAATCAGGCCTGGGTGTTTCAAGTGAAATTTAACTCTGCTTTCCAAAAATTGTGGTTAATCGCAGTTCATTCATGATTCAGCATTGGAGGGCGCAATTACTTTTTCACATAGGGCCAGGCAGGTTTGAACAGCTTTTTTCCCTTAATAAATTAAATAATAATTTAAAAACTGCATCTTGGATTTACTCGGGTTATCTTTGTGTAATATTAAAATTAGTTTGATGATCTGAATCATTTAAGTGTGAGAAATATGCAAAAAAAATAAAATCAGGAAGGGGGCAAATACTTTTATACAGCACTGTATATATATATATATATATATATATATATATATGTATATATATATGAACCCAGGGGTGTAACTACAGTTCATGCTACAGCAACGCTTTGGTAGGGCTTTCCCAGCAACCTTTCTGCTGTCATTGATCTTAATATAAGGTAGGTCTAAATCCTAAGGTAGGTCAGCACAGCTCTGAAGGTGGTGCACCCCCGAAACGCGTCAGCATGCTCCATGTGGGGTTTTAGAAGCAATTGCACTTTCTACCTGTTATCCTTCCATTTACATGCTGTACACCTTGGTACTTTTGTGAGTATGCATTTTATTGGCTTCCTTCCATTTCAATAAATATATTTTTACTCGGGTAATGCACAAGGGGCATTTTTGTTTGTTTTTTAGGAAAGATTCCAGCCTTAACATTGAATGAGCTAAGTCACCCGAGTGCAAGGACCCTTATATGTTTTAACTAATCAACTGTAGACTATAGTTCCGTATATTTATTTTTCTCTATTTGTTAAGTCCTCTAGGCTCTGAGGAAGAAGGTATCCCTTCGAAACATGTCAGCCAGCAGTGGTCCTTAAGTCCTCTCCTTCACCATTTGGAGACTGTCATACGTAGATTGACTGACGCCATTTGGAGGCTTTTACAAAACAAATATCTTCACATATTTGTGAGTAGTTTTTAATCTGTTTTTAAATTTACTGAAGGATAATGCACAAGGCTGGTGTGCCCTCTTTACTTTATTTTCCACACTTTAAACACAGGTATTAGTAATGCTGGAACCAGCACCCTCCAGCCTGAAAAGACCAAATATAATGCTGTGACATCAATCGGAATAAGAATCTTCTAAAATCCACATAAATCATATTTACACTTACCACTCTGATTCATATTGATTTTATATAAGAGTTATATAGATTATTTATATTAAAATAAAATTACATAAATATCGTAGAATGGTAAAATCAAACATTTCAGGAGAAGCATGATTTACAATAATATATAATGACACACCACAGTTAGTACAATCACAGAAATAAGTGAATATTAGAACAGATAAGAAATAAGTGCTGTTACTGATTATGGGCCTAATAATAAGATATCAATAGAAACTTGCTGGAGGTCACAAGTAAAAACTTAAGGTTGAGATTTGTTTAAAACCTGCAAGCATCCCCCCAGTATAAATTCAATAAATATTGCAAGTTTTTTAGCGAACTAAAAACATTGTAGGATCCTACTCGCTTCAGTGCTGAAGAGAGCTGGAGTCCAATAACAATCCTCTAAAGTACTTATTTGGTAAAATATAAGAGATCTGGGACATCCAAACAAACCCAGCAGAGTGAAAACATGTTTCAGCCAAAGCCTTCGGCAGGCCTCGGGTTGCAGGAAACAATTTCGCTCAGTTTCCCCATCAACACAGACAGGGTTGATGCGGGAATCCCTCCTGCCGGGCCATTTTCTTCTCCTGATCGGGGGGAAGCCACCCCTCTGGAAGAAGACAGTGATTATAGGAACCGAGCTGTTGAGGCTGACATCCCCAGTGTTTATATTGACATAGAGTGGAAGATACTGTGATATTTTTATGTCAAAGGTGTTCAAACGACAACCAAATTGCAGTTTTTTCAAAGAACTAAACTAACTAACTAAGTAAAAAAGAGAACTACATCCTTTAGCACTCTAATGCCGCGTACACACGATTGGAATTTCGGCCAGCAAAAGACCGATGAGAGCTTTTCGTCGGAAAATGCGACCGTGTGTATGCTCCATCGGACTTTTGCTGTCCGAATTTCCGCCAGCAAGTTTGAGAGCATGTTCTCAATTTTACGGTCGGAAAAAGTTCCGATGGTAAATTCCGATCGTCTAACAATTCCGACGCGCAAAATTCCTACGCATGCTCGGAAACAATTCGACGAATGCTCGGAAGCATTGAACTTAATTTTCTCGGCTCATCGTAGTGTTGTACGTCACCGCGTTCTTGATGGTCGAAAGTTCAGAGAACTTTTGTGTGACCGTGTGTATGCAAGCCAAGCTTGAGCGGAATTCCGTCGAAAAAAAAACATCCAAGATTTTTCTGACGGAAAATCCGCTCGTGTGTACGCAGCATAAGGGGTATGCCCAATGGAGCTTAAATGATAATGCTTCATGATAATATTTAATAACTATGTCAATATACATAGCCAAATGTGAACACCCGACCATCTTCCCTATTCTGTTTATTGTTGGACATCCCATTCCAATACAATAGCCCTCCCTTTGCAGTCATAACAGCCTTTATCCTTCTGAGAAGCCTTTCCACAAGATTTTGGAGTGTGTTTGTGGGAAATTTTGTCCATTCAGCCAAAGGAGCATTTGTGAGGTTGGGTACTGATGTTACTTGAAAAGACCTAGTTCACATTTTGGGGTTAATTTACTAAAACTGGAAAGTGCAAACTCTGGTACAGCTGTGCATGGTAGCCAATACGCTTCCAACTTTAGCTTGTTCAATTAAAGTGGTTG
Source organism: Lithobates sylvaticus (assembly GCA_028564925.1). NCBI lineage: Eukaryota > Metazoa > Chordata > Amphibia > Anura > Ranidae > Lithobates > Lithobates sylvaticus. Next base: position 76,097,616 of record CM053026.1, read on the forward strand.
TATATTCAAAATAATGACTTTTACCTACAGGTAAGCCTATAATGAGGCTTAACTGTAGGTAAAAAAAATATCTCCTAAACCTGTACGGTTTAGGAGATATTCCCCGTGAAATGCGCCGCTGACTGCAGCGGCGCATGCGCACAGGGGATTCTCGGTTGAAAGGCCGGCAGAATCTGAACCCTGCCGGGAAGAAGTCTCCCGTGTGCATGCGCGGGAGTGACGACATTGCGGCTCCAGCCACTCACAGCGCTGGAGTCGCGATACCCGGAAGACACGCCGAGGCAACATGTCAGCTACCTCGGCGTGGACCAGGTGAGTTACCGACACCTCGTTCTAAGGTAAGTATTTCATAATGAGCTAGTATGCGGTGCATACTAGCTCATTATGCATTTTACCTTACAGGTGTATTAAAAAAAAAATATTTCAGCGGGTATACAACCGCTTTAAGCTTTGACAAAAAAAAGCTGATTTGTTTCTATGCAAAGCTGCACAAGATTTTAATAGCGTTTTTTAATTTAGAGTTTTAATAATTCAAACTAATTGGGTACCAACTAATCCCAAAGGTGTTTAGTGGTAATGAGGTCATTATTTGGTGCAGACGACTTGAGTTCCTCCACACCAAACTCATCAAACCATGTCTTTATGGAGCTGGCTTTGTACACGTGGGCACAGTCATGCCTGAACAGAAAATGACCTTCCCCACAATATATATATATAGATAGATATATAGATATATATCTATATATAGATATATATATTTGCTTTAGTTTTAAAAATAACTTTCACTGAAAATACCAGGAAGCTGTAAATGAGAAGTAAAATACACAGCTTAATCTTAATTTTATCTCTCTTTGCACTTGCAGAGTGTGGAGCCAACTAGTCAGCCAGGTTTGAAAACCACTTACATGTCTCCTTTCACACTATTGACTCAACAGGTAGACAGATTGGATGCCAGTATTCAGTGTAGCTACATGCTTTTCAGTAGGACTAAGTATATTTAAAGAGAACACATCCCCATATATTCCAAAAATATTCCAATAAAATTATGTGAGCATTTAACATATTTTATGCATGTTGTTTATCAGTAAAATCCTCCCTTATGTAGACATTCACAAGTTATCAGGTGTTGCTGGGTGCCACCATCTGGAGTGTGATGTCAGCTGCTGCCCAGGTGATTCAGAGCAGTAATTCATATGACACTCTAGAGCAGCCTTTCTCAACCTTCTACTCCAGAGGAATCCTTGAAATAATTTTGAAGTCTTAGGGAACCCTGGTAAGATTAGTCCATCAAGCATCATTGAAAAAGCACCCCTTACATTGGTGGCGGTAAGTGGGAAGAATACCCTCCCCTTACAGAGGTGGCCAAAATGACACCCTTGCAGTCATGTTGTTGACTCTGCCAAGTAGCGTTGGACCTGGAACTATGTAGGCACCATCAGATGTGAGGTCAGTTAGCCACAGCTCAAGGAACCCCTTGCTATGCCTGGAAGAACCTTGGATTCCATGGAACCCTGTTGACAATAACTGCTCTAGAGTATTCCTCTTCACTACTCCCACAGCTGCTACATAAGAAATGATGTAAGGAACTAAGTGGAGGGACTGAGATATTGGGCCAGCGCAGAAATTAATTAGACACTCCCAGAAAAGGAGAGGGCTATGACATGCAAGAGTGAAGGAGGCTGTGCAAGAATACGTACTCTTCCTGTAGCAGTTAGATTTTCTATCAAGTTCAAAAGCACATTGCAAGTGATTAAAAATGAAAGGGAAAAGCCTGAATTTTTTTCAAGTCGGTGACAGGGTCTCCTTAATGACCTTTATCATATCTCAGATGTTATTTTAATGATACTGTGGAAATTCATTTTAAATATTGATGCAATTGCTGATCTGCATCTGAAGAATTTCCCCAAACATTACTTAATCATGCATGCTAATAAAATGTATGTAGCTGTTGATGAAATGCCACTCCCCTGCTGGCATAAGGCTCCACCTCTGAGGTGCTAATCCTCTGCTCTCAAGATCCTTGCCAATATTTCCTATTATATCATTCATGCATGCGTGCCACTGGGTATCCAAAAACGCTGGGTGGCCATGTCTCCTGTTAAGCTACTTGAGACTGAGTAGTTTCCTTTCTATGCTAGAATCACCATTAATATATTTATATATGGCTATCATATCCCCTCTTCCAGGAGAATAAGTTTAACCATTTAAGGACAGGAAGAATTTCCCCCTTAAAGAGGGAGTCCACCTGAATATTTTTTATTAAAAGCCAAATACAAATACTGCAGCTGCTGACTTTTAATAAATGGACACTTACCTTTCCTGGAGTCCAGCGATGTCGGCAGCCAAGGCTGAGCAATCGCCGGGCTCTCGGCTGCTGCCAGCGCCCTTCTCAGTGAGGGAATCAGGAAGTGAAGCGTTGCGGCTTCACTTCCCGGTTCCCTACTGCGCATGCGCAAGTCGCGCAATGAGAATGGTCCGTGCTGTCTCTGGGACCCGTGTGTGTCCCAGCAGACAGCGCAGTGGGACAGGAAGAGGCATAGACTCCCGTGGGACAGGTATCTGCATCCCCCTCCCCCCTGAAAGTTGCCAAATGTGACACCGGAGGGGGAAGGGTTCCGAAAAGCGGAGGTTCAATTTTTGTTTGAACCTCCGCTTTAATGACCAGGCCATTTTTTGCGATACAGTGTCGATTTAACTGACAATTGCGTGGCTGTACCCAAACAAAATTGATGACCTTTTTTACCCACAAATATAACTTTCTTTTGGTGGTATTTGATCACCTCTACCTTTATTTTTTGCGCTATAAACAAAAAAACAGTGACAATTTTGAAAAAAAACAAACAATATTTTATACTTTTTGCTATAATAAATATTCAAAAAAAGAAAAAAGTTCCACTCAGAACAGGCCTCGCCATGGTTGACCAAAGAAGTTGAGTACGCGTGCTCAGTGTCATATCCAGAGGTTGTCTTTGGGAAATAGACGTATGAGTGCTGCCCTTTTTTTCTGCAGAGGTTGAAGGGGTGGGGGGTCAGCCTGTCAGTGCTCAGACCATACGCCGCTCACTGCATCAAATTGGTCTGCATGGCTGTCGTCCCAGAAGGAAGCCTCTTCTAAAAGGTGATGCATAAGAAAGTCCGCAAACAGTTTGCTGAAGACAAGCAGACTAAGGACATGGATTACTGGAACCATGTCCTGTGGTCTGATGAGACCAAGATAAACTTATTCGGTTCAGATGGTGTCAAGCATGTGTGGTGGAAACCAGGTGAGGAGTACAAAGACAAGTGTGTCTTGCCTACAGTCAAGCATGGTGGTGGGAGTGTCATGGTCTGGGGCTGCATGAGTGCTGCCGGCACTGGGGAGCTACAGTTCATTGAGGGAACCATGAATGCTAACATGTACTGTGACATACTGAAACAGAGCGTGATCCCCTCCCTTCGGGGACTGGGCCACAGGGCAGTATTCCAACATGATAACGACCCCAAATACACCTCCAAGACGACCACTGTCTTGCTAAAGAAGCTGAGGGTAAAGGTGATGGACTGGCCAAGCATGTCTCCAGACCTAAACCCTATTGAGCATCTGTGGGACATCCTAAACAGAAGGTGGAGGAGCGCAAGGTCTCTAACACCCACCAGCTCTGTTATGTCATTATGGAGGAGTGGAAGAGGACTCCAGTGGCAACCTGTGAAGCTCTGGTGAACTCCATGCCCAAGAGGGTTAAGGCAGTGCTGGAAAATAATGGTGGCCACACAAAATATTGACACTTTGGGCTTAATTTGGACATTTTCACTTAGGGGTGTACTCACTTTTGTTGCCAGCGGTTTAGACATTAATGGCTGTGTGTTGAGTTATTTTGAGAGGACAGCAAATTTACACTGTTATACAAGCTGTACACTCAATACTTTACATTGTAGCAAAGTATAATTTCTTCAGTGTTGTCACATGAAAAGGTATCATAAAAATTTTTACAAAAATGTGAGGGGTGTACTCACCTTTGTGAGATACTGTATGTATATATATATAATTGTATTTTAAATTTTTTTTACACCCTTGCCTGCCTTTCAAACATGTTTTTCCTTATCTTCTTACTAAAAATTCCCTTCATTGTAACAGCATTTGGTTTCTCTGATTACAGTTTAACAGTGAATCAAACACAGATCAGGTGAATTTGGTTAATCTTTGACAGAGAAGCAAATGATTAATGGCAGATATTTGATTGGGAACAATAGCACAGTTATCAGTGAATTAGTACAGCCCGATTGCTGTAAGCAGAGGTGTCACCAATTTTAAGGCTTTATCTTACAAAGAAAACTCGTCTTCGCCCTCTTCAGACTCAGTTTTTTCGGAGACATGTTTCTGTTTTTGTTGGGTCCCCTTCCGCTTCTTAAACCAGGACCACGTGCCGCTTTTCTCTTCCTCCTGCGGTACAGAGCTTTGCAGTGTGTAGAGTGCACCGTTCAGTTCAGACATTCACATTTCAAGGGACAAAGCAACAACAGAACACCAACTGACAGAGTCATTTTCTAAAGCGATAATATCACTTTCTACTTCTTAAATCTCATGGGGATGTGGACGGAAAGGCCTATTTTTCTGGGTTCTGCTTACCTGCCCTAATATAGGGAGTTTCACTTTTCCGGCTGCATTTATTATACTATTTAAAGTGGTGTTTCTACCAAAAAAAAAAAAAAATTGCTTAAAAAAATCATAAAAAAAATAAAAAATTAAATAATTGGAAAAAAAAAATGCCTGTTGCTAGGGGGTTCCTCATAGTCTGCCACCTTCAGTGCCTGGGCACTGACATCACTTCCCCTCGGCGCCGCACAGTCATCTGGGACCTGTCCCGTGTCCCAGATGACTCAGCATCGTATGACGGCCCGCGGCGCCGCTCGCGCATGCGCAGTGGGTGCCCGGCTGTGAAGCCACAGCTGGGTGCCCACAGTAAGAATGCCGGCGCCGCGAGCGGAAGGGGGAACGAGGGGGGGCTTCGTCCCCCCCCATCGCTGGACCCTGGGACAAGTAAGTGTCCGATTATTAAAAGTCAGCAGCTGCAGTATTTGTAGCTGCTGACTTTTAAAAAAAATTTTTTAGGGGGCACCCCACTTTAAAGCTGAAGTCCAAAAACAAAAAAATGTAATAAAAAAAAAAAGTACAGTAATGTATTCACTACTAATAATAAATGAATACATTTACATGCAGAGAATGTCATGGGAAAGAAAAGGGCGGGGGAATAAATTGGGACTTTATATGAGGCATGCAGTCTCGGGGAACAACCAATTATCAATAGCATAGTTGCTTAACTGAGTACATTAGGCCCATGATCAATAAAGTAACATTTACATGCAGTTTTGAATTTGACTAGTGTAAGTACCTGAATTTAATTTCATATCAGCCTACTGGGATTTTCCCTACAGTATAACTCAGGCCATGAGAGGGAGGGGCAGCATTAGGGGCCGATCAGGTGTGATGCATATCCATGTGCTGATAAGGAACATGCTGAGTGAAGGGGGGAGCAGAGGGTTAAGCTCATCAGTGTATGGCTGCTCTATTACTGTTCAAGCACAAACGAGACCGAGGGGGTGACCTAACTGTACTGCCCAACTGTAGGAAATGCAGACTACCAACCTGGCTTTGCTGTCTTTCTGGTAGGACAATATGGGCCGCATAATTACTGGTACAGCAGCACTCCTTCTGGGTAAGGGAGAGGCAGGACAAGAAACATCCAAATAAAAGGGAAAGCATAGAGATGGCTGCTCCTTCACTATTCAATAACAGGCTGAGGGCATGGAGGTGACCGAACTGTATTTTATAAATTGCAATAGATAAAATCAGGTCACCAGTCTGACTGTGCCGTTGTTGTATCATTAGCTGTCCCCCATCACGAAGTGTCCGAGGTGTACTGCGCTTGCGCATTACACAGGACACCGTGATTCCGAAAATTGCCGAGGATGAACGGCGCCTGCGCCGTGAGTCCACTTTCAAGCCCCACCATCCAAGTGGACATAGAGTTAGAATATAAAAGAGCCGAGCGCAGCGAGGCCGTGCCCGAAGCGTGGCGATCGAAGAGAGCCCGCAAGGGGCCCTCTAAGTTTGACTAACCCTATGTCCGCTTAAATGCCGGGGGCTTCACCTCGACTCACGGCGCAGGCGCCGTTCATCTTCCGACAATTTCCGAAAATCTTCTTGATCCGTACTGCGCATGCACTGCGCATGCGCAGTACACTTCGGACACCTAGTGACAGCCAGACACTTGGTGATAGAACACCGTGTTATCAAACTGTGTAAAAGTCAAGGCTGGATGGACTGAAGTACAAATTACGGTATTAAAGTGGGGTGCCCCTTAAAAAATATTTTTTTTAAAAGTCAGAAGCTACAAATACTGCAGCTGCTGACTTTTAAGAATCGGACACTTACCTGTCCCAGGGTCCAGCGATGCGGGGGAACGAAGCCCCCCCTCGTTCCCCGCTACGCCGGCATCCTTACTGTGGGCACCCGGCTGTGGCTTCACAGCCGGGCACCCACTGCACATGCGCGAGCGGCGCCGCACGCCGTTCAGTCATATGGGACCTGTCACGTGTCCCAGATGACTGACTGCCGAGGGGAAGTGACGTTTTTAGCCCGGTTTATGGAAGAGGCAGATTTCGTGGGACCGCCTAGCAACAGGGAGAAATAGGTAAGTGAAATTTTTTTTTTTATCCAATTCATTTTTTTTAGCTCATTTGCTGCACAGAACATTAATGTTGACATTTTGGGGGAAACACCACTTTAAGAATGAATTGTGTATTTAATATTTTCCCAGGGTTCGCCTTTAGGCTCCGTTCACATCTGCGCATTCCCGTAACGCTCACAGAAACTCGCATTTCCATGAATGCTCCCGGAACCTGTGAAAAATGTGATTGTTAATGGCACCCCAAATGGGGGAAGCAAATACAAGTTTTGCTACATGCAAAAATGTGCAACAAACACGGCTAAATGTGCGGTAATAACTGTGCAGATCGGAACACAGAAAAATGCGCCATGAGCTACTTTTCCATGCTTGTCCTGCATAGGGCAGTCCATTGAAATCATAGAGCACGTTGTGCAACAAAAAAAAACTGGCCAAAAAAAAAAAGTTCAATGCAAATCGCTAGGTGTGAATGGGGTCTTAATGTTACAGAGAATGCAGCAGGAGAAGTGACAATCCTTGGCAAGTTTGAGCAGGGCACAGAGTTTCAAGACATATTTTGGTTGGAATGCCCAAGCAATACCAGAAGTCAGCATTTATTAGATGCAAAGATGAACATGGGCCATATTAGAAATGGTGAATTTTGGTATTTCATAATACAAATGATAGTAGCGGATTCATTATTTTGTTTACTAATGTATGCAGAATACATACCTGTCATGGGGATCGTCATCAACTCCATCATAGATGTCATCATTACTCGGTGGAGGTGGGAAGACTAGGCAAACAAAATATCCAGCATTAACTGCTAATTTCATTTAAAGCAAACTTGTCAGTTAGTATAAATGTATAGTAAAAGCCCCAGACACTACAAGATGCTATTACATTTATTATCCAGATAATCTTTACTTGTAAATCTCCAAAATGAGTTGTTAGCCCCATTCGCAGCTTCTACCTGTCCATCTGGAGTATCTTTTTTGCTTTGGCTAACCACTGCGAACCTTCCTAGTCTATCTACCAAAGTTTCCACTCTCATAGGCTTTAAGGAAGCCACTACAAGTCACTACATCAGCATTTTTTTAATGTTAGATTACAAATACTAAGCTAAAGATAATTATTTAATAAGATTCAGCAAGTATTTACTAAGCATTAGCAAATACCTACAGAACTCAGTCCAGTGGTCTCCCAAAGCTCATATCTAGTCCCAAGTCCCAAGTCCAAAAATTGATTATACAGCAGCTTATCAGCTTTTATATGCAGTGGTTGCATTCGTTTTTCTTTTTTTTTTAAGGCTTTTTTTCCTTTATTTCACCCGGTAATCCAGTCATTAAAAAACTTACAAGTGCAAACTACATGTGCAAACTACATGTGCAAAGTGCCCTTGAAATTGCACTGAAAGTGCACTTGGAAGTGCAGTCGCTGTAAATCTGAGGGGTAGATCTGAAATGAAGGGAAGCTCTGCTGATTTTATCATGTGCAAGCTAAAATGCTGTTTTTTATTTTCCTTGCATGTACCCCTCGGATCCACAGCAACTGCACTTTCAAGTGCACTTTCAGTGCAATTTCAAGTGTACTTGTAGTGCAGAGTGGATTTGCTTTTAGTAAATAACCCCCTTTCTTAGATTGCCTGCCCTCTGGATGGAGGGGCAACAAGGACACTTTTGGACAGCAGCCTTGTCAGTCTAGGGAGAGGGTAGTGTTACCTACAAAAGACAACAGACTTAGTGGCTGGATCACCAGGTGGAGATTACATGGTCACCACATTTAAGAAACGGTAAGCTGCAATATTATTGGGTAGCACTACTGGCTAGCAGCACTAGGGTTGTTGGTTCAAATCCCAACCATGGCACTACCTGCGTGGAGTTTGCATGTTCTCACTGTGTCTGTTTCCCCCCTGCACTCCAAAGGCATGCTGATAGGTTAATTGGCTCCTGTCCACGTTGGCCCTAGTATGTGCAGGGCTTTTTTTCAGCTGGAATTTGGTGGAACTCAGTTCCACCACCTCTGGCTCAGGCCCTCTGCTCCCTGCTGACCACTATTACTTGAAAACACAAAAGTCCGGTTTCTATGCCTACAAGTGACTGCTTGTTCCCCAACAGCTCCCACAGATCAGATCTCTTGAGTGGCTGAGTGAAGGATGGGGACAAGGGAGATGCAGGTACATGGGGTGCAGTGCAAATGCCAACATCACTACTGGATGATCTCCCTGCAAGTGAGAGAGGTGGAGCCAACTACAATGTGCGGAGAGGTACTAGAGCTGGCTGGGTGCTTCAGCTTAATACAGAAACAAAAATGTGGAAGATGGTGGAGCTTTTAAGGAGATGGGAAGAAGATGGAAGCAGTAGGGGGGGATTGCATGCAGAGGTCAGAGCTGAAGAGGGGTAAACATGAGATGTGGATGGGGGATGCAGAGGTTAGCAGCTGTGGAGGAAGACTGAATTCTTCACACTGTGTGTAGCGCACACCTGAACTCTGCACTCTGTATGCAGCACACCCCGGAACTCTGCACTCTACATAATGCACCCCTGGTATTTAATGACCCTGTTAAAACCCTCACACTGTTAGTGAAATTTGACCACACCCACTATTTGATGCGGTTTGGAGGGTGTGTGTAAGGGCGGGGGGGGGGGGTGGGGTGGATCGTCGTGATTGAGTTCCTGTACCTATTTTCAGAGAAAAAAAGCCATGTGTATGAATGTGAGTTAGGCCCCTTTCACACCGGGGCGGGGAGCCGCGGTGACGGTAAAGCAGCGCTATATTTAGCGCTGCTTTACCGTCGTTTTAACTGCGGTATTCGGCCGCTCGCGGTGCGGTTTTAACCCCCCGCGAGCGGCCGAAAAGGGGTTAAACACCCCCCGCAGAGCGCCGCCGTAGCGGCGCTTTGCGGCGGTATTGCCGCGGTTTCACCGCGGTGTCCCATTCTATTCAATGGGAAGGAGCGGTATAGGAGCGGTGAACACACCGCTCCTATCCCGCTCCAAAGATGCTGCTAGCAGGACTTTTTTTGTCATCCTGCTAGCGCACCGCTCCAGTGTGAAAGCCTGCCGGCTTTCACACTGGAGTTAAAGGGGCAGGATTTTTTCATGCGGTGAACAGGCACTATTTTTAGCGCTGCACCGCATGAAAAACGCCCCGGTGTGAAAGGGGCCTTAGGGACCTTACATTGTAAGCTCCTTGAGGGAAGGGACTGATGTGAATGTAGAGTATAGATGTAAAGCGCTGTGTAAATTGATGGTGCTATATAAATATCTGCAATAAATACATATGATTGATTTTTGGGTTTAATAGAGTTTTAAAATTAGAATTTAACATTCTCAAACTGGAGCTGGCTAGCACTTATGGTGCTCCAAGAATGCAATTTGACCCATACAGAGAACATTTGAAGGAGGAGATTATCGATGATGGCCCTTGTATGTCTGTCATGACAGGTTTCCATTAAAATGATTAGGATAAAAGTGACCACAACACAAGCAATCCCAAAATCCCCAGACACTACAAGATGCTATTACATTTATTATCCAGATAATCTTTACTTGTAAATCTCCAAAATGAGTTGTTAGCCCCATTCGCAGCTTCTACCTGTCCATCTGGAGTATCTTTTTTGCTTTGGCTAACCACTGCGAACCTTCCTAGTCTATCTACCAAAGTTTCCACTCTCATAGGCTTTAAGGAAGCCACTACAAGCCACTACATCAGCATTTTTTTAATGTTAGATTACAAATACTAAGCTAAAGATAATTATTTAATAAGATTCAGCAAGTATTTACTAAGCATTAGCAAATACCTACAGAACTCAGTCCAGTGGTCTCCCAAAGCTCATATCTAGTCCCAAGTCCCAAGTCCAAAAATTGATTATACAGCAGCTTATCAGCTTTTATATGCAGTGGTTGCATTCGTTTTTCTTTTTTTTTAAGGCTTTTTTCCTTTATTTCACCCGGTAATCCAGTCATTAAAAAACTTACAAGTGCAAACTACATGTGCAAACTACATGTGCAAAGTGCCCTTGAAATTGCACTGAAAGTGCACTTGGAAGTGCAGTCGCTGTAAATCTGAGGGGTAGATCTGAAATGAGGGGAAGCTCTGCTGATTTTATCATGTGCAAGCTAAAATGCTGTTTTTTATTTTCCTTGCATGTACCCCTCGGATCCACAGCAACTGCACTTTCAAGTGCACTTTCAGTGCAATTTCAAGTGTACTTGTAGTGCAGAGTGGATTTGCTTTTAGTAAATAACCCCCTTTCTTAGATTGCCTGCCCTCTGGATGGAGGGGCAACAAGGACACTTTTGGACAGCAGCCTTGTCAGTCTAGGGAGAGGGTAGTGTTACCTACAAAAGACAACAGACTTAGTGGCTGGATCACCAGGTGGAGATTACATGGTCACCACATTTAAGAAACGGTAAGCTGCAATATTATTGGGTAGCACTACTGGCTAGCAGCACTAGGGTTGTTGGTTCAAATCCCAACCATGGCACTACCTGCGTGGAGTTTGCATGTTCTCACTGTGTCTGTTTCCCCCCTGCACTCCAAAGGCATGCTGATAGGTTAATTGGCTCCTGTCCACGTTGGCCCTAGTATGTGCAGGGCTTTTTTTCAGCTGGAACTTGGTGGAACTCAGTTCCACCACCTCTGGCTCAGGCCCTCTGCTCCCTGCTGACCACTATTACTTGAAAACACAAAAGTCCGGTTTCTATGCCTACAAGTGACTGCTTGTTCCCCAACAGCTCCCACAGATCAGATCTCTTGAGTGGCTGAGTGAAGGATGGGGACAAGGGAGATGCAGGTACATGGGGTGCAGTGCAAATGCCAACATCACTACTGGATGATCTCCCTGCAAGTGAGAGAGGTGGAGCCAACTACAATGTGCGGAGAGGTACTAGAGCTGGCTGGGTGCTTCAGCTTAATACAGAAACAAAAATGTGGAAGATGGTGGAGCTTTTAAGGAGATGGGAAGAAGATGGAAGCAGTAGGGGGGGATTGCATGCAGAGGTCAGAGCTGAAGAGGGGTAAACATGAGATGTGGATGGGGGATGCAGAGGTTAGCAGCTGTGGAGGAAGACTGAATTCTTCACACTGTGCGTAGCGCACACCTGAACTCTGCACTCTGTATGCAGCACACCCCGGAACTCTGCACTCTACATAATGCACCCCTGGTATTTAATGACCCTGTTAAAACCCTCACACTGTTAGTGAAATTTGACCACACCCACTATTTGATGCGGTTTGGAGGGTGTGTGTAAGGGCGGGGGGGGGGGGGGGGGGGTGGATCGTCGTGATTGAGTTCCTGTACCTATTTTCAGAGAAAAAAAGCCATGTGTATGAATGTGAGTTAGGCCCCTTTCACACCGGGGCGGGGAGCCGCGGTGACGGTAAAGCAGCGCGGTGCGGTTTTAACCCCCGCGAGCGGCCGAAAAGGGGTTAAACACCCCCCGCAGAGCGCCGCCGTAGCGGCGCTTTGCGGCGGTATTGCCGCGGTTTCACCGCGGTGTCCCATTCTATTCAATGGGAAGGAGCGGTATAGGAGCGGTGAACACACCGCTCCTATCCCGCTCCAAAGATGCTGCTAGCAGGACTTTTTTTGTCATCCTGCTAGCGCACCGCTCCAGTGTGAAAGCCTGCCGGCTTTCACACTGGAGTTAAAGGGGCAGGATTTTTTCATGCGGTGAACAGGCGCTATTTTTAGCGCTGCACCGCATGAAAAACGCCCCGGTGTGAAAGGGGCCTTAGGGACCTTACATTGTAAGCTCCTTGAGGGAAGGGACTGATGTGAATGTAGAGTATAGATGTAAAGCGCTGTGTAAATTGATGGTGCTATATAAATATCTGCAATAAATACATATGATTGATTTTTGGGTTTAATAGAGTTTTAAAATTAGAATTTAACATTCTCAAACTGGAGCTAGCTAGCACTTATGGTGCTCCAAGAATGCAATTTGACCCATACAGAGAACATTTGAAGGAGGAGATTATCGATGATGGCCCTTGTATGTCTGTCATGACAGGTTTCCATTAAAATGATTAGGATAAAAGTGACCACAACACAAGCAATCCCAAATTGAAGAGATGTTAAATGTACTTTGATTTAGTGCTTGTATAGGAATAGAAAAGTATCCAGCACTCACTGCAAACACCATGGATGGAGAAGCATATACCCTTATGGATTGGCATGACTCAACTTGGTGTAATGTAAAGCCAGTCCCACCGATTAGGATATGTCAAAACCTCCCATGGAGTGTCCATATAGATGAACCCTTATGTTGGAACTGTAAGCTGTGTGTGTAGCATTGGTATCATAGCATATCAGTTCAGTTTGCATTCTACCAGTGTTACCAACCCCCCGAAGTAAAATTTACTGGCAGGACCCCTGAAATTTACAAACGCCACCAATTTTTTACTGGCACTGCAAAAAAGTACCTACAATGCCTGTTTTCAGTGCTAAACAGTGCAAATATCAATATGTAAACTATAAACATGTAGCTAGAGCTATTAGCAATGTGTTTAAGTTAAACAAAAGTAAAAAAATATATTTCTTCATTTACGTGGTACAGGGGTCAGAGAGGCTGCGGCGGACAGAGTACAGGAGTCAGAGAGGCTGCGGCGGACAGAGTACAGGGGTCAGAGAGGCTGCGGCGGACAGAGTACAGGGGTCAGAGAGGCTGCGGCGGACAGAGTACAGGGGTCAGAGAGGCTGCGGCGGAAAGAGTACAGGGGTCAGAGAGGCTGCGGCGGACAGAGTACAGGGGTCAGAGAGGCTGCGGCGGACAGAGTACAGGGGTCAGAGAGGCTGTGCGGACAGAGTAAAGGAGGGGGTCAGTCTCTGCTCCTGCTCTCAGTGCTCAGTCGCTCTGTCCTCCTCCTCCATACTTGGCTCAGTATAGCACAATACATCTGAAGTGACATCTGACTGACCTGGATGAATGGATGGAATTTTAAGCAGCTTTCCTTTTCTAGTCCTTATGGATGCTCTGAGCAGCAGAAAGCACCTCTGCATTGTGACATCAGGATCATTCATGTTGTTTTGCTGCCAAGTACAGGACAGTGACCCAGCAGCAGGCATAGCGCACTGAGATTCCAGCTGCAGATTGTGCCCAGTGCCACTGACACATGCCATTGCCATGTCTAGCCGGGGGGTGACATCAACAGACATTATCGACCTCCCCGGACCCCTGCTGTCCTGAGGCGCCGCTGAAAACGAGCGCCAGCTATTCAAAAATGGCGCCAGGCGGTGACATTACATCACTGCGCATGCGCCCGCCTATTGCGGCCGGCCGAGCGTGTACGAGTTCTCCTGAACCCAGCAGGCTTCGGAACGGCGCATGCGCAGTAGTGCTGTCGGCCTGCAGTCATCTTTTTATACGGGCACCGTTGCCCGTAACGGACATTTACGGACACCCCGAAAATAGGGTGATATTTACGGGCTGTCCGTAAATTAACGGACGGTTGGCAACACTGCATTCTACCATTATGAACAACCACAACATACAGGGATATACGATGTAATACTGACATATAATCACACATAGGTTGGACTTTATGGACTTGTGTCTTTTTTCAACCTCACCTACTATGTAACTATGTAACTATGGTCGTATACCTGAAAATGTGTATATTTGATTGGCCTTTTCATACAAGCATATAATACTTACAGGAGTTCCCGGCAGAGCTGTGAATTAAGAGAGACAATAAGGTAAGTAAGCTGGACTGTTATTCTTAGACATACACCTTATTCAGTAATTAGCAGCATTCAGTGCTGTGTGTGTGTGATGGAATGCATATGTAGACTTAAACATGAAAAATGCAAACACTTATGGCTTTATTTTCTACAGTAGGCCCCAGGGCCGAGCTTATACTTTCTGCCCCTTAGGCCAATTTTTTTTTTGCCACCTCCCTCCTACCGAAATTGTCTAGCTAGCCAAAAGCTTGATTACTGCTGAATCAACTGAACATCAAACCGTGGGTGGTCCTGTTGGCACCACTCAGCTCCATATAACTCAATTTAAATATCAAGGAGCCAGGTAGAAAAAAAATTATCAGCCAAACAATGACTGCATCCTATCAGATGCAACCACTGTTTAGGTATTTAGACAGCTGTGGGTGCTGTGGCTGTTTGAATACCATAGCCGGCAGTGTAGATTCTTCTATACACACATGTTTAGTTTGGATGGAGGAATTTACATATTTTTCTAGTTCAGTCTACTAAAATTCAAAAATGTATGGCTAGCTTTAGTATCACATTAACAAGATCAGAGGTCATAGCCCCACAAGTCACCCTATTCTTATCAGTTCTGTTTTAAGTGATGGACCAAGTTTCAGGAAACTATAATATATGAGAAAATGAGCCCTGGTGCTCAACAAAAGGATGAAGTACATGTAATGACATTTCTATGAGGCACAAGCTCGTCTTCCTCAGGGCCTAGGCCAGGTCCTCATAACCCTGAGGAAGACAAGTTTGTGCCTCATTCCAACAAGTACAATGCAGTTCAGACTTAGCTCACTGTTCAGCATTCAGCAACAGATTTGAGTGTGCCACACTCTTCCTCAAGCTGCAAGTATGGCAACAAAACTGTTCATATGCAAAAGAAGATTTACTGTATATTCCAACAAGTACAATGCAATTCAGATTTAGATCAGTGTTCAGCTTTCAGCTTCAGTTTTGAGTGTGCCATGCTTGCAGCTTGAGAAAGAACGTGGCATGCTCAAAAATGTTGCTGAATGCTCAATACAGAGCTAAAACTGAATTGCATTGTACTTGTTGGAATATACATTAAATTTGTTTTTGTATATGAAGAGTATTGCACCCCCTTCACTGGACATACACTAAGCAAAATGATAAACGTGACACTTTTGTTATTTGGTATTTATTATCAGCTGAACTCAAAGATCTATGACTTTTTCTATGTACACAAAAGACCTATTTCTCTCAAATATTGTTCACAAATCTGTCTAAATCTGTGTTAGTGAACACTTCTACTTTGCCGAGATAATCCATCCAACTCACATGTGTGACATATCAAGATGCTGATTAGACAGCATGATTATTGCACAGGTGTGCCTTAGGCTGGCCACAATATAAGGCAACTCTTAAATTTGTAAGTTTTACTGTATTGGGGGGTCGGAGGGGGGTCCGAAAAACAGTCTGTATCTGGTGTAACCACCATTTGCCTCATGTAATGCAGCTGCAGCACATCTCTTTCACATAAAGTTGATCAAGTTGTTGATTGTGGCCTGTGGAATATTGGTCCATTCCTCTTCAATGGCTGTGCGAAGTTGCTGGATATTGGCAGGAACTGGAACACGCTGTCGTATACGCCGATCCAGAGTATCCCAAACATGCTCAATGGGTGACATGTCCGGTGAGTATGCTGGCCATGCAAGAACTGGGATGTTTTTGGCTTCCAGGAATTGTGTACAGACACAGGCACACCCTAATCATCCCTGTGCTCTGTCTGTGTTTCACACCTTATGTTAGTGTTGACTGCCTGCAAAATGTCTGTCCTGTCCCTGTGTAACTCAGTCACCACCAGTGGGGTCGGGTCCAGCCGGCAAACACAGCTGTGCTGCGAGTGGGAGGTAATTGAGCAGGGTACTAGGACCACAGCCGTGGAGTAACCCAGCCGCATTTGCAGATACAGCTTCTCTAGTTCTGGCTGCAGATCCCACAGCTGCCGGCGGAGTGATCTACATCTGCACTCCGTCCCCCCCCCCCTCCAGCCTCTCTCTCCCTTAGAAGCAGCGGACTAGCGGAGCCTGGAGAGCGGCAGACGAGTGGCTGCAGCCTGCTAGATCGAGGTGAGTGAGACAGCACTGAGCAGGGCACCTGGGCAGACAATGGGCAAATGATGCACCAAAAAAAAAAAAAAGCCAACCAATCCATATGAATCTTACCCTGGTTTGTCATTATTGTTATTTATATTGTGTATATATATATATATATATATATATATATATATATATATATATATATATATATATATATATATATATAGTCATATCCACCCTTCAAGAATTTGGGTGGCTCCTGAATCTGGAGAAGAGCCATCTAGAGCCAACACAATCAATTGTGTTTCTAGGGGCTCACTTCAATACGGTGGAAGGCATGATCTCCCTTCCAGAAGAGAAGATTGGAGTAGTTTGAGACAGAATCCGCTGCATCTCATCTCTCCGCTCTCCAATGTTTGAAAGTGATCGGCACGATGACAGCCACTATTCCCATGGTGAAGTGAGCACAATGGCACACACGCCCCTTCCAAAAAGGGTTCCTACATCAATGGAATTCTTCCAGCAAAAACCAGCGTATATTCCTTACTCCAACTATGAAAGTATCTCTACTTTGGTGGCTTCAAGGGAAAAATCTGCACAATTGCCATTCAATCGTCCCCATCACATGGGTCACAATAACCTCAGATGTCAGCAATCGGGCTAGGGCGCTCATTGGGGCGCTGGCGGAAGTGGTTCAGGGCAGATGGAATTCTCCTTCTCTGGGGATTGTCTCCAACATACTGGAACTGAGGGCCACCTTTCAGGCATTCCTGTCATTTCGCCACCTAATAATGAATTTGTCAGTAATGCTTAGGTTGGACAACCGTGGTCGCATATGTAAGAAGCAGGGCAAAACTCGCAGCTTGTCCCTGCTTCAGGAGGAGGTGGAGCCAATAATGAGCTGGGCTCAGAAGAACTTGTCCAACATCTCTGAGGTATACATTCCGGGGATTCAGAATGTACAGGCGGACTTCCTCTCTCGTGTTCAAATGAACACCAATGAGGGGTCTCTCCACATAGAGGTGTTCGAATGGCTCCTGACCCTGGGAGTGTCTCCAGAGGTAGACCTGTTAGCTTCCCCATGCAATTACAAGATGACCAAATACTATTTGAGGTTCCGAGACCCTCAGTCGCTTGGGATAGATGCTCTCACGGACCAGTGTAGGTTTCAGAAAGCCTATCACTTCCCTCCGGTAGCGGTAATACTTCAATTTCTCCAGAGGCTCAGAACAGAGAAGGTGGAGATCATAGCAGTGATTCCTTTCTGACCCAACAGGCCTTGGTTCCCTCTGTTAACACTCCTCAGTTATTGAGACCCAGTTCCCCTACCTCTCAGGCCGGATCTAATACTATACTTACATATCAATAATTCATTATTATTAATAATCATAGACCCCTGAGACTCCATCAGCACAAAATATCCAATGAAATAACAGAGAGCAGAGTTTTGGGTATGGTTATTGGATCCAATTGGGGTTCTTACTTGTTGCTGGCCTCATCCTCTCCAACATCGTCATAAATTTCCTGGTCTGAATCAGGTTTCATGGGAGTGGGCATAGTTACTGTTTTTCTTCTCCTTAGAGAATCATAGTCGACATTCACCATCGTCGTTTTGATGTAACCATCTAAGAACATAAATAACACCATAAAGTAAAATCACTATATGTGCCATTACTGAATTAGACTACCCTATACCAATTGTTCAGCAGTTGTGGCAATGGCGATGTTCAAATCTTTGCTCTGGTATAGTTGTGCATTATTACACAGAGGAGTTAGAAGCTGAGGTACAATTCTAGGTCATCAAAGAACGCCCCCCCCCCGCCACTCTCCTTTAGACTTCCAAATATCTCGTACATCTGTTTTCAACAACACAATAGTTTACCGATTAGGGTGATATGCAAAGAGCAGCACACCACTGCAATCAATGGTCAAAAATCATTGCGTGCACCACTATAAAAATATGATGTCTGATTGGTTGCTTGGAATTGGGTACTTGGAGATTATGGGGTTATTTACAAAAGGCAAATCCCCTTTGCACTGCACATGCTCTAGAATGTGCACTGAAAGTGCACTTGGAAGTGCAGTCGCTCTAAATCTAAGGGGTAGATCTGAAATGAGTGGAAGCTCTGCTGATTTTATCATCCAATCATGTGCAGGCTAAAATGCTGTTTTTTTATTTTCCTTGCATGTCCCCCTAGGATCTACAGTGACTTCACTTCCAAGTGCACTTGTAGTGCAAAGTGGATTTGCCTTTAGTTAAATAACCCCCTATATGTTACTATATATGTTATGTTAGGGAAGTTATAATAACAGTAAAAGAAGGTAAGAGGCAAATGAAAAGAAAACTATTTACATAAACTAGTCAATACAAGAGTCAATTAGGTAAAGATTTCAGTGAATGACAAAATATGAATATTATATATAAGAAAATGATCTAAGAAATAAGAAAAACATTTTTGTAAACTTTTAAGATTTGTAGATTAGCCACTAGAGGGAGCTCTTAGTGGCTCAGTGCAATCACTTTTCTTGTTAATAAGTTGGCCAAGTCACAGACTCACATTGTGATAAGGAGTAGTGAAGCACAACCCTTGTCTAGCACTGATTACTGTTTGTTGTAATCAACAACATTGGCTACTCCAATGTACTTATATAATTACTGTACAACCTAAAAACAGAAACAGGGTTTCAAAAGCTGTAGCACATTCATAGACATACTACAACCTGGCTTACCTGGATAGAATTTAAGAACTCTACCTGCTACTTGGATATCCTGCAAACCTCTCAAACAAGAACTGATCCTAAATAAACACCCCACGCATGGTATTATCTGATACTGTTTCTGCACCCAGATACTTAAGGCAAATGTACTAGGCGTTCCGTATTATACATTATAGGAATAGTTCTTAACTCCACATGTAAATGCTTGTTGTATGTAAACCAGGCCCACACACCTTCTCTTCTTTTCTGTTCTCTCTCTCCCTTCTCCCTCTCTCTTCCTCTCGCGCTTTTCTCCCTGTTCTAGCTCTCGGTGCTCTTCTTGCTATCCTAGCCTCACCCCCCCCCCACTACCCCTCCTACCCACCCCTACTTCCCCCCCCCCCCCATTAAATGGCGTATTGCTGTTAGTGACGGTTTGTAGATTGAAGCCATGATCACACTCTCTGCGTGGAGTCCCCGGACTGAATAGGCTCGGGGACATCCCATAAGACGACTCTTTGTATTGTGATGATGTTCACAGATGCTACTGTACACTGTACTTTTCTACAAAGTTAAGTTATTTTTATTACCCTGTATATGTTGTTTTCTAAAAATGTTCAATAAACACATATTAAACAAAAAAAAGCTGTAGCACATATGGATAATTTATTTATATCAAGCTGATTTTTTATATGTTTATCTAAACCATTGAAATTACTATACATTCATTCTAGCGCTAGGGCGTATTTACAGTGGGGAAACTTATTATTTAATCCCCTGCAGATTTTGTAGGTTTGCCCACTTACAAAGAAATTAAGGGTCTATAATTTTTATCATAGGTGTATTTTATATGATAGAGACAGAACATCAACTAAAAATCCAGAAAAAAACATATGATACAAATGTTATAAACTGAGTTGCAATTCCGTGAGTAAAATAAGTATCCAGAAGCAAATTGTGACTCAGTAGTTGGTGGAGAAACCCTTGTTGGCAACCACAGAGGTAAGACGTTTCTTGTAGTTGGTGACCAGGTTTGTACACATCTCAGGAGGGATTTTGGTGCACTCTTCTTTACAGATCTTCTCTAAATCCTTAAAGCTTCTTGGCTGTCACTTGGCAACTCGAAGTTTCAGCTCCTTCCATACATTTTCTATAGGATTAAAGCGGAGTTCCGCCTCCCCCCCAAAAATTTAAAGTCAGCAGCTACACATACTCTACCTGCTGATTTTTAATATTAAGACACTTACCTTTCCTGGAGTCCAGCGATGTCGGCACCGCAGCCTATTTTTCTATCTGCTGTCGGGTGCTGCACCATTTCCGTTAAGAGAACTCGGCTGTGCATGCGCGAAGCGAGCTGCGCTCTCCTACTGGCCCGACAGCAGGGGAAGGAGGAGGGGGCCGGACTTCCAATGGTCTAACGGAAGTAAGGACAGGGTACTTGTCGAAAATAGGTACCCCCTCCCCCCTGAAAGGTGCCAAATGTGGCACCAAAGGGGGGAGGAACTCCGCTTTAAGGTCTGGAGACTGGCTAAGCCACTCCATGACATTAATGTTCTTCTTCTTGAGTCACTCCTTTGTTGCCTTGGCAGTATGTTTTGGGTCATTGTCATGGTGGAAGACTCATCCACGACCCATCTTCATCTTGAATTCATGACGCCGTATTGTGTTACCAATGGTTTGTTTGGTGACTGTGGTCCCAACTACCTTGAGATCATTCACAAGCTCCTCCCATGTAGTTCTGGGCTGATCCCTCACTTTTCTCATGATCATCATTAACACATTTGTCAAAATCTTGCATGGAGCTCCAGACCAAGGGCGATTGATGGTTATTTTGTATTTCTTCCATTTGCGAATAATCAATTCAACAGTTGTCTACTTCTCACCAAGCTTCTTGCTGATGGTCTTGTAGCCAATTCCAGCCTTATGCAGTTCTACAATCTTGTCCCTGACGTCAAGCACTAGGGACACTAGGGAAATGGAGAATGGTGAGGAGCACCAGGGTTTTGTGATACCCAATAGGTAACAGGTAAGTATAAACACACAATTGGCATAAAAACCAAAAGTTTTTGTTAGAAAAGCTAAAACATCCCCTCTACTTTGGAATTGGGGAATTTGACTCAACTTTCAAGTATAAATGACATGTACAAAGTATGCTAAATAACATAAAAACAATATACACAATATCATCCACTTTAACTGAATATGATGAAGGTATGCTTCCCTGAGGAAAACCATTCTAGTTGAAACGCATGGATGATATTGTGTATATTGTGTTCATGTTATTTTGCATACTTAGTACATGTCATTTATACTTGAAAGTTGAGTAAAATTCCCCCGATTTCAATGTAGAGGGGATGTTTTAGCTTTTCTAATAAAAACCTGTGGTTTTTATGCCAATTTTGTGTTTATACTGACCTGTTACCTATTGGGTACCCCCAAACCCTGATGCTACTCATTATTCCCCATTTGCCTAGTGGATAGTGCTTTGCATATAATTGGGGTTGATACCCACCATTGGGATTTCTCCGGCTGTATTTGGGATACTTATATATAGCTTGTCCCTGGCGTCCTTTGACAGCTCTTTGGTCTTGCCTAAGATGGTGAGGTTTGAAGGGATTCTGTGGACAGGTGTCTTTTATACACATAACGAGTTGTCATTAGGAGCACTTTCTTACATTCACTGAACTACATACTGTAGCAAATCTGTGGGAGCCAGAATTATTGTTGGAAGGTAGGGGATCAAATACTTATTTTACCTACTGACCTGCAACTCAATTTATAACATTTGTATCATGTTTTTTCTGGATTTTTGGTTGATATTCTGTCTCTATCATTTAAAATATACCTATAATAAAAATTATAGACCCTTCATTTCTTTGTAAGTGGGAAAACTCGAATTGTTTCCGAGCATGCGTGATTTTTTGCACGCCTGAATTGCAGACAATCGCATTTTCGGATAGGTCCTTTTGCCGACCGAAAAATAGAGAACCTGCTCCCAATCTTTTTCTGGCTGGAATTCCGCCAGCAAAAGACCCATGGAGCATACACACGGTCGCATTTTCCGACAAAAAGCTCTCATCGGTTTTGTTAAAAAAAAAAAAAAAAAAGCTCTCATCGGAATTTTGCTGGTGGCATTTCCGATCGTGTGTACGCGGCATTAAACTATATCAAAAACCCTGTCATTTTTTTTCTTTGCTGTCTCTGATATGCCTTAATTTCCTGTGTTGTATACAAAACGGAAAAGAGAATGAAATCTCTTAAAAACAAGGAAAATCCACTTTTAGTAATCCCTGGAACAATTGCCTGCGTTAGAAAAACGTTTCCTTCTATTTTTTTCTGGCAACAACTCAAAATTTGGGATTTCCTATTCCTTTCTGACTCAGTGGCAATGTTCACCAGGACAAAGAAAGAGAATGAATCTCCACAGTGAGGACACAGACAACAATAAAAACCTGACAGAGGTTCTAATCATCCCCTACGATATCCAAAATTATAAAAACATTTTGGGGTTTAACCTTTTGCCCTCATAATTTAATCTAAAGCTTAACCTTCAAACCCCTGGCCTTAACCCCAACACTTATAAAAAATTGACTGTGCGAATGTCTCAATCATTCACACAGAAGTCACAAATAATCACCTATGATCCTATGATCATCATCTTCCTCTAGTAGTTATTATGCAGTATTTTTTTTTAAATATCAGAAAAATACTGCATTATGGGCACTAGACAGGGCTTAAAATCATAGGGAATAACTGTATTGGACAAATTATGGGGGTTACTCGTGATGGCTTGAGACATTCGCACACTGTCTTTTTTTTTTATTAATAGACTCCTTAAAGAGGAAGTAAACCCTCTTTAACAACTTTAGCTTACAGGTAAGCCTATATTAAGGCTTACCTGTAGCTAACAGGGATATCTCCTAAACCTGCACGGTTTAGGAGATATACCTGTATTTGCATGTGCCGACGTCATGCGGCACATGCGCACTTGCGACAACTGAAGAAATGGCGCTATATGCCGATGCTTCAGTTGTTATATGCCGCTCTCGTGCGCATGCGCGTGACGTCATCGCGGCTCCGGCAAATCACAGTGCCGGAGCCGCGATACCCAGGAGTCACTCCGGGAGAAGATGTCGACGATCGGAGGGGGAGAAGAGGACCGATGCCGAGGCTTCGATTTCAGGTAAGTGATGCATAATTAGCTAGTATGCTATGCATACTAGCTAATTATGCCTTTGTCTTGCAGGTTTTTTTTTTTTTTTGATTTCTTCAAGAGGGTTTACTTCCTCTTTAAAGTGTATTCCAAGCCTTTTTTTTCAGTTTTGGAAATAGTGTGGATATAATAGAACCCCTGTCTGTTTTCTCCTGCTATCCAGGGTTCCAGAGAGACTTTTCCTTACTTTCTCTCCTGTTGACAGTAAAAGTAAGACCAAGTTGGATGGTAAACAAGTGATTTGACATATACTCACAGATTCCATTCATTCTACCCAGCCATTTTCCTTCAGGGTTATCTGTGACCCGTATGATTTCAATCTCATCACCATTCTTGAAAGAGAGTTCATTTTTACCACCTTTGTGGTCCACGCTGGCCTTGACTTGATGAATAACTTCAATCTTACTTGTTAACTGTGGAGAAAAAGAAAATAAACATTAAAACTTATTTAAACCCAAAAACACATTTAACTTCTTGGCGCCAACAGCACGCAAATATGGGTAGGCCTTGGTGTAGTAACGGAAGCATATTTGTATGCAATATTGCGAAAACAGCTGTGCCGAGAACACAGTGGCTAAAAGAAAGCTCCCAATCAACGCTTTCTGAACATGTGACCGCCGTGACAGCCAATCACGGCGGTCACATGACCCTAAACCCCGCCCCGCGGTCACATGACCCTAAACCCTGCCCCACCTCCCAGCATCTAAAACCCTTTAAGGGGCCAGGAGGCGCCGGTGTTTCTTTCCCAACTCCTTGTTTCTTTCATGGGGCTATCTAGCCATTGGTTTATTTGGGTGACAACTCTCCTTTCGCTTAGCTTAACAGTTGTGTAATCACTTTATTGATATATTATAAATTTCTACAGAAGCCCCATGGAACCATGCGTAGCACTGATTGTATATCACAAATGTTACACTGGGGATCTTATTCCAATAGGTGTTCAACCACTGGTGTTGGTGCCGACCGTTTGCCACAGATATTACCACCTCAACTTCTGGGGATGATGTTTTCCCACAATGCCTCCAGTTACTGACATTACCAATATTTTTACCTATATACTAATCCTAGGTAAGAGTTGTTGGGATCTTTATTGTTCCCCCTCTTTTCCTCCTCCCCGGTTTTCTCTATTTACCATCATACTATCTTGGCACTTTATTTTGTATTATAGATACATCTAATTTGCATTCTCTCCTGATGAGTGTAATACCCACGAAACGCGTAGAGCTTTCTTACAATGCTACGTCACAGCAACTATATGTATCATGTCAGAATTTTATCTTATACTATGATGAATCATTCACTTATACAGTGGAACCCTGGTTTACGAGTAACACGGTTAACAAGCGTTTTGAAAGACGAGCAACTTATTTTTTTAAATCCTGACTCGGTTTGCGAGTGTTGTCTCGCAATACGAGCAGGATTCAAGCCAATGGGGTGTGCAGTACCGCATTTGGCCAGAGGTGCGGGGGCCCTGTTGACACTCGGAACGGTTCGAAGCCGTTCAGAAATACTCTGAATCACTCGGAAATACTCTGTTCCCAAGTGTTTCTGAGCCTTTCCGAAGGTTTCCGAGTTCAGCCGAGCTGTCCACGAGTATTTCCGAGGCTCTCCGGCACCCCCCCCACCTCTGGCCACATGTGGTATTGCATGCAATAGAAGTTAATGTGGAACAAATTATCTTCTTTTCCATTGACTTCTATGGGGAAACTCGCTTTGATATGCGAGTGATTTGGATTACAAGCATTCTCCTGGAATGGATTATGCTCGTAATCCAAGGTTCCACTGTACATTATAATTTTTTTTATGTGATTATGCTTATTGCTTTCTGGGTATGCATACTAAATGTGCATTATATGATGTATCATGTTGGAATACTTATGTGTATACAGTTGTGCTCAAAAGTTTGTATACCCTGGCAGAAATTGGGAAATGTCATTAATATTGAAAATATGACTGATCTTGCCAAAAAGCTGTCTTTTATTCAAGGATAGTGATCACATGAAGCCATTTATTATCACATCATTTTTTGGATACTTTTTAAATCATAATGATAACAGAAATCACCCGAATGGCCCTGATAAAAAGTTTACATACCCTGGAATGTTTGGCCTTGGTACAGACACAGAAGGTGACACACACAGGTTAAAATGGCAATTAAAGGTTAAGTTCCCACATTTGTGGCTTTTTAAATCACAATTAGTGTCTGTGTATAAATAGTCAATGAGTTTGTTAGCGTTCACATGGATGCACTAAGATGGCAAGACACTGAGCCATGAGGAGGTAGAAAATAACAGTCAAAAGACCTGCGTAACAAGGTAATGGAACTTTAAAGAATGGACTAGGATATAAAAAGATACCCAAAGCCTTGAATATGCCAGTCAGTACTGTTTAATCCCTTATTAGGAAGTGGAAAATTCAGCTCTTTTGATAACAAGCCAAGGTCAGGTAGACCAAGAAAGATTGCAGCCACATCCAGCAAAAGATTTGCGCAGGATGCAAAGAAAAACCCACAGGTAACCGCAGGAGAAATACAGGCTGCTCTCCAAAAAGATGGCGTGGTTGTTTTTAAGGAGCACAATTCAACGATACTTGAACAAAAAAGAGCTGCATGGTTGAGCTGCCAGAAGGAAGCCTTTACTGCACCAATGCCACAAAAAAACAATGAGGCATGTCGAGGTTTTGTTGGGCCTACTGTAACCAGGCTTTTTTGTGTCACTTTTACAGTAAAGGCTTCTTTCTGGCAACTTGACCGTGCATCTCTTTTTTTGTTCAAGTATTGTCGTATTGTGCTCCTTAAAAAACAACCACACCATCTTTTTCCAGAGCAGGAATTCCTCTCACCTCGTCTTTTGGCTATGGGACAGCAAGTGAAGAGAAATCTCATGAAATGGACTGAAATGGCAAAAAAAAAAAAAAAAACTGATAGGGGTTATAACCCTCCCTTACTCTATCCAAGATGAAAAAAGTTTTGCCTATAGTCCTATTTTTAGGACCCAATTGCAGAATGACATGAAAGACAACATCATGTCACTAGGTGGTGCACCAGTCTATTCTTTCACTAAAGAAAACTATGGCAGCCATTGACCACCCTACTACCTACTCTTGTCCAAGTTTTCCTATATATCATGGGATTGTACACCTGGAAATTTTGCTTTGGTTAACATCTTGCCGACCAGCCGCCGTCATTATATATCGGCAGGTCAGCTCTACTGCACAAACCGCCATAGCTGTACGTCGGTCTGTACAAGGAGGCTAGCGGGCACAAGCACGCACGCCCCGAGAGCGTGCCCGTGGGTCCCACGGACTTGATGTTCGCTGGCGACCCGCGATCGCGGAGTACAGAGACAGAACAGGGAAACAAGGCAATTCCCGTTCTGCCTAGTGACATGTCAGAGATCTTCTGTTCCCAGTCATCAGGAACAGCGATCTCTGTCATGTCCTAGGTAGCCCATCACCCCTACAGTTATAACACACCCAGGGAACTGCCAGTGACACTTATACAGTAATCAGTGGCTATTTTTAGCTCTGATCGCTGTATAAATGTTACTGGCCCCAAAACAGTGTCAAACGTGCTGATCTGTCTGCTGCAATGTCGCAGTCCTACTAAAAATTGCACAAGAAAATCTTTATGCATTTTTTTAGGGTGTGCCCCCCAAATATCTCTTATGTCTACTAAAAATTGCAGCTCACCGCTAATTACTCGTAAAAAAAAAATAATAATAAAAATGCCATAAATCTATTCCCTATTTTGTAGACGCTATAACTTTTGCGCAAACCAATCAATCTACGCTTATTGTGATTTTTTTTTTTACCAAAAATATGTAGAATATGTAGAATACATATTGGCCTAAACTGATGAAGAAATGTGTTTTATTTATTTGGGATATTTACTATAGCAAAAAGTAAAAACTATTGTTTTTTTTTTCAAAATTGTTGGTCTTTTTTTGTTTATAGTGCAAAAAATAAAAACCGCAGAGGGGATCAAATACCACCAAAAGAAAGCTCTATTTGTGGGAAAAAAAAGGGGACATAAATGTTTGTTTGAGTATAGCGTCGCATGACCGCGCAATTGTCAGTTAAAAGAACGCAGTGCTGTATCACAAAAAGAGCCTGGTCATTAAGGGGGTGAATCCTTCCGGGGCTGAAGTGGTTAAAGCAGCTTATAAGCTCACCTTAAATTTCTTTCGTATCTCTTGTTCCTTCTTTTCTTTTTCCTTTTGCTCTTTCCTGGCTTGCTCCAGTTCCTTTTTTCTCTTCTTTTCATCTTTTTCTTGCTCTTTCCTGCAGTGAGTACAGTGATGAAAATGGAAATGTTATCTAACTGGAACACAAAATATATACATTTATAAAATAAAAAAAACGAAATAATGTGCTATGGGTGACTGCTAGGGTAATTACTTGGCATCTACTGTATATTAATTATACATTTTCACCATCTCCTGCATTCCAGAAATCAAGCTCAGGGTGGGAGTAACAGCATTAACCTGCAGTTATTGGCTCCCTTCTGCCTCTTGTGCTTTACTATTGGCACATCAGTTTACAAAATCATTAACCAATAACAAAGTGTAAGATGCAGAAGAGTGTCAGAAACCAAGTATACAATTGTATTAACACCTTCACGCCTAAGGGTAAAACAAATCTTAATGCCTAAGCACAATTTTGTAACTTTGATACGTGTTAGTAAAACTGTACATATCATCACAACTACTTTGTGCATCCAGATGGATTATACCTTGTTTTCTTCAGGACAAATTGGGATTTATTTTGGTGGTAAATGCTAACAGATATCAAGTGATTTTTTTTTTTATTATCATTTTTTTTTTTATTTAGCTGTATATATTTATTGCTATTACCATAATTTACCACCAGCAAAAAACACAAAATAAATTCTCCTGCTCCTGATGATTGTAGCGATACCACATTTATGAAAGTTAGCTGTTTTTTTGTGCTCGTAGTAGGGCCCAGAAACACTGGTAGGCATTTTTCATTTTTTTTTTATCCTGCCTAAAACACACTGACACTGACAATAACTGACACTCATCTAAAAAATATATATTTTTAAATCCTACCCAAAATGTGCTGACTTTGACCCAGACCTTGACCTTTGACCCTGACGTTGACCCTAACACTAACCCTGGCAAACCTTGATTTTGTTTTTGTTTTTTTTTCTTCATTCTTTTCTTTATTTGTATTTGATTATTATTATTTTTTTTTTACACTTTGGTTTGTTTACATTTTCCTTTCCTGCAAGAAGAGGAAGATACAATGTATCTTCCTCTTCATTCAGAAGAGGAAATAAACACAGGGGCATGTTCACAGTTACTGATCACTGTGATATCGAATCAGAGGCTATCAAAGCGATCGGGTGACCCAAAACTGAGAGCCCCGGTCCCGATCGTTAGTGCGAGACCCAGGGCTCTCGATGAGAGCCAGGTCTCTGTGCTGGGAGTGCGCTGTGCGATGCGCTCCCAGCACAATGGGAGATATGCATATATGAGGCCACACAGGAATAAAACCCATTTCATGAGGCAGCATATATATGTGCGGTCGGTGTGAAGAGATCACATTTTCCAGAAATGGTTGTACTATATGATCTTTAGTATGGGGCATTATTGTAGGTACATTAGGTTTATATAGCACCATCAATTTACATATCTATATAGTACATCCACATAAGTCCCTGCCCTCAAGTAGCTTACACTCTAAGGTCCCTAACTCATATTCAAACTACGGAAAATGTGCATAGGAGACAATTAACCTACCAGCATGTCTTTGGAGTGTGGGAGGAAACCCATGCAGATACAGGAAGAACATGCAAACTCCATGCAGGTAGTGCCCTGGTTGGAATTTGAACAGATTATCGTAATGCTGCTAGATGGAAGTTCTAACCTCTGCGCCACTGTGCCGCCCTTCCAAAAGAAGGAGTTTCCATGCAAGATCCATTTTTATGTGTTATCTGGATGTGTATGGATTATTTTAGAAAAATATTATCTCGCTTAGTGTCACTTTAAATTTGCCATAAATTGTCCAATACTATTTCCATTCCAACAGTTTTTTTGGTGATTTTTTACATTTATTTTTTGTTAATAGGATTTAGATTTTTCATCAGACACAGCCAGACAGCTAGCACAACAGCAGCTTCCCTTGCAACAGTGTCAATTTAGAAATGGAATAAAGATAATTAGAATAAAAGTGTTGTATATAAAAAAAGATAAAACCTGCTCAGTTGCTATTGCCAATACCATCACTTTGGTTTCATTTTGTTCCCTTGTTTCAGGCCCGGGTTCACACTATGTGCAGCACAGGACACAGCAGGGGTCCGGTGCGGCCCTGTTCCCCATTCCAGGTCCGAATTAGGTCTGAATTTCTGCCTGAATTCGGACCAGAAGCGGAGCCAAAGATGCACATGACCCTTCTGCTGTGCGTTCTGTGGCCGCCCCGGAGTGTGTGAACCGACAGTCACAGACTCCTGTCATGCGAATTGCATGCAGAGAAACTGGCATTCAACTTGCATAAGTGTGAACCAAGCCTAAATGAATCCCCCTTTGTTTTACCCCAAAGACAAACGCCACTATATTAAAACATACCTTGGCTCGTCAAGTTCGTCATAGACCTCTTCTCCTTCACTCTCCTCACTCTGTAGAACAATAAAACATGTATTATTCCGAAATAAAATAAAATGTCATATACAGTAAAGATACATTCTCAAAGTGGTAGTCACCCTTGTTTACTTCTAACTAAATGTAAGCCTGTAATAAGGCTTAGCTATAGGCACAGTAAATATCTCCTAAATGTGCACTGCTTAAGAGAAACTTACTTTAGTAGAGCCGATGCATGGGCACTGTGCTCTCAATAGACAGCATGCTGTCCATTGAGAGAGCAGGACTAACGTCATCGTAGTTCAGCCATTCAAGCGGCCGGAGCCCACGAACCCAGAAGGAAGAGCGGATGAGGATGGAAGCCCTGTCAGCAGGTACATCGCACCACTGGAGGACTGTGTTCTTAGGTAAGTATTTCATATTGTGCAAGTATGCGATGCATACTAGAACATTATGCCATTATCCTGCAGGGGCCTTTTTTTTGTTAGTTTGTTTTCAGGTTTACTACTGCTTTAAAGAAACAAAAGAAACATTACGTATATTTATATTTCACCTTGCTTGCTCTAAAGTGGTTCAGAAGACTGAAGGTTTGCAGAGAATGCATTCAGGTAACCAGGGATGTGCACGAGAACAGCAGGTTCTCATCTCTCTTCCTCGTCATATGCTCAGAGACGGCTGCTGTCAATCACAGCCAGTGAATAGGGAGTGGGGAGTGGGGCAGAGCCATGTGCTGTGTGTCTATGGACACACATAGATGGCTCGGTAGCACAAGTGCCCCCATAGCAAGCTGCTTGCTATGGTGGGCTCTTGGCAGGGGGCATACACCAGGAGTGCCGGTGGGGGACCGGGAAAGATGAGGTAAGTATGATGTTTGTTTTAGGGTTTACAATCACTTTAAAGGGAAACTGTAACAGTTGTGGGGTCAATTTTTTTATTTTTATTAGTGTTTTCTGTGTAAAACTATTGCACAGAGCAGGTAAGTATGACATGTTTGTTTTAAATTAATAAATAAGGGTTTAGAATCATTTTAAAGCAGGGGTGCCCAACCTTTTTAAGAGCGAGGGCCACTTAAGCAACTTGGTATCCAGTTGTGGGCCACAATGAGTGGAGCAGGTGGATGACAGGTCATGGCTACTCTATAGGCCTTCCGATCCGATCCACCCAGATTGAAGGGGACAAATTCCCTTCTATTTTTTTTCCCCATCGGATCAGATTGGAGGCAGGCGAGAATAAATGGACAAAAGTCTGTTTACATCTGCCGCTCTGTAGAGGTGAATTGAGGGTACGATTGGGTAGGGCCGCTCTGTAGAGGTGAATTGAGGGTACGATTGGGTAGGGCCGATCGCGTGCAAAGGACCTAAACTGCTTTCACACTGATGTGCTGCGGTTTACCCACACCACGGGTGCAGCGTAGTGCACCTGTGTCTATCCAGCGGGTTAACTGAACTTTGCCATAGACTCTGCTTGTGGCAAAAGACTGCACTGTACTGGAAGTATCGGCTTATGGGGCTGTGCAGCCGCTTTCTTCCTCTACCACCAGCTTCATTCACAACACTGATGCTGTGGTATGACTGGTCAGCAACCTGCGATCTGGGCTTGCTAACCTGCCATTCCAGAGCAGGCTGTCGCGGGCCACATCGGAGGGCTCCGCGGGGCCACATTTGGCCCCCGGGCCACTGGTTGGCCACCCCTGCTTTAAAGGGAAACTGTAACAGTTGTAGGGTCAATTTTATTATTTTTATTAGTGTTGTTTTTAAGTATTATTTTAAGTGTTTAGCCTCATGTTTTAAATTTGTTTTCTCTGATGTACACAATCTTTGTTTAACAAGTAAACATTGAACACATGATCAAAGATTCCCAGAGCACTATGGATTATCTAAAGAGTTAATACATAAGAATCTCTCTGCCCTGAAAGGGTACTGTCATGAGAGTATCCTGAAGTTCAGCGAGTCTTTGTTCAGCATGGGTGGTTACACAAGTCTTTGTTCAGCATGGGTGGCTACACTAGTCTTTGTTCACCATGGGTGGCTACACTAGCCTTTGTTTACCATGGGTCACTACAGTAGCTTTTGTTCAGTATGTGTGGCTACACTAGTCTTTGTTTAGCATGGGTGGCTACACTATTCTTTCATTAGCATGGGTGGCTACACTATACTTTGGTTAGAATTTGTGGCTACACTAATCTTTGATAATGGGTAGAAGCTAAAATATGAGAAAGAAAGAAAAAAAATGAATAGAGGGGGGCTTCCTAACACACCACAAAAGCTGCATGTACTTTTATTTTTTGCAATGCAGTGCACCGCAACACATGTGTTGTGGTGAGCTGCAATGCGCGTCCATTGGCAAGGTGCTGTGGGGTACCATTGTTTTATTTTATTTATTTAAGAACCAAACATCTGCAAAACGTACATTTTTCTACTCGCCTGTACATGTAATGCACATATTTCACAGGTAAATACGTTACTTACTATATCATTGTGTGCAGGGCCTGAAAAAGAGAAAACCCGTTTATTATATAGCAGTGGATTAAACAGAAATGTATATTTTCAGCACAAACCTTTCTTGCACTAGTTGCATTAACTGCAATAATCACAGAATACACATAATTAAATGCATGTAGTCCAATGAAAATTTTGAATTGGATCCTTCTCATGGCAGTGTATTTATTACTACCCCTTAAATATATCTAATCCTAAGAACTAACATGTAATATATTGCAGCTTACCAGTATTTGGATGTGATGGCTGCATTCGTTTTCTTATTTCAGGCTTTTCTACTTTTATTTTATATATTATATTTTATTTTCACTTGCTGATCCTACCATGAACACACTTCCTGTCCTCGGGTGACTATGCTCCCTCACTGTGCTGTATCTATGGAGAAGCAGCGTTGTCTTCCTAGGCTTCTATGTCCTGTTTGGACTGTAGATTCTCCTCATTTTAATAAGATGAGGGTCAGGTGTTCTATTGTCCGTGCATAGAGGTGGCAAGGGATGAAAATACTGCTTGGAAATTCAATGCAGGAGTGCACAGAAATCTTAGAGCTCACTTTATTTTTGGCAGGATCAACAGGTATTTTTGTGTACTTGCAGTGTTTTTTTTTTTTTAAGGAGACAAAGCATGGGGAATTGTGCATGTATTGGAGATGTTTTTTATTTTAAATTATGCCTTGATATACATTTTTGGGTCTATGTATAAAATGTTCGCTGTGTGGACATGGCAAAAATATGCACAATCAGGACCAAAATTGACACATTTTCTATGATTTGTGTAGTTCCTATATCATCAGTGCCACCCACTTTATGGAGCTGATGATCTAGGAACCACACATAAAGTAATAGAGGAATTACGGCAATTTTCATCCTGAAAATGTGCAAAATTAATGTTTTAATGCCCCATATACACGATCGGAAATTCCGCCAGCAAAAGTCCAATGTGAGCTTTTGCTGGCGTATTTTTGTGTACTTTTGTTTGTAAGCTCCATCGGACTTTTGCTGGCGGAATTCATGCCAGCAAAAGATTGAGAGCAGGTTTTCGATTTTTCGGTCGGAAAAAGTTCAGATCGGAAATTCCGATCGCCTGTACCAATTTCGACGCGCAAAGTTCCTACGCATGCTCGGAAACAATTTGACGCATGCTCTGATACATTGAACTTAATTTTCTCAGCTCGTTGTAGTGTTGTACGTCACCGTTTTCTTGACGGTCGAAAGTTCAGAGAACTTTTGTGTGACCGTTTGTATGCAAGCCAAGCTTCAGCGGAATTGCGTCGGAAAAACCATCCAAGTTTTTTCCGACGGAAAATCCGCTCGTGTGTACGCGGCATTGAAGTAGCTAAACTTCAGATTTTGCAAAGTGGAGAGAAGATGAAAAAAAGATTCCCTTCAATAGGACTGCTGATGAATGGTAGAGTGATGATATCCTTAATGTAGGTTTGCCATCTGACCAGTAAATACTGTTCCGGCAAGTAAAAAGGGGACGTTTTACCTATATTAATTATTTGAAGCGAGATCATAAGACTGATATTTTTCCCAGAGATGGTGACAACCTCATAGTTTTTTTTTTAAGCGTGGCCCTTTAATGATATGATGTGGTCATCAGTAGTTCTGTGTTCTCTAAGAATGCTAACTTTCTTTATTTCTGAAGATCTATACATTTCATGGGTGGGTCTGTGACCACTAAGCATGACACTTAACCTGAAACTAACCCCTAACACTAACCTTAAAGTAAACCTGTGCTTCTCACATCACCAGTTAAAAAGTATTCCTCTTAGAAAAATTGGGCTTACTCACATCAGGAAACTAACAGAGAGGTGTGATTGGAGTTTCACTTTGACAAGTGTCACCTCTTTGCATGTACTGTGCAACCATTATTCATTTTACATTATATCATTTTCAATAAGGGGGTCAGGGATGCAGCACAAGGTACAGATTTTATGATTCGTTTTTTCTTTTCTTTTTTGTTTTGTTTGGTCACCACTGGATACTTGTAGGTCAATACAGCCAAAAAGTTCAATGGAGAGCAGATATTGAGCTACTTAGAGGAGTAACAAGATGCTCTTTGCTCAAGTAACATACAGACATCTTCCAATCTTTGCAATCTCATGAGGGGTGCACTGTTCAATCCAGTGGTAGCCCAAATAATACAACAAATATAGCTGGCATTCCAAACAGAATGTTCTGGTTTACATTGTATGTTTGCTCTTAATCAGGGTACTGTGGTGGGTGACCAAAGGTTGGAGCTGGTATGGAGGCCAGTTATTTATACACTATATTACAAAAATTCCGCCAGGAAAAGTCAGATGGAGCATACACACGGTCGGAATTTCCGACCAAAAGCTCACATCGGACTTTTGCTGGCGGAATTTGCGCTCGTGTGTACGGGGCATTAGTCCATAGGGTTCAATATTTAGTTGGCCCACCCTTTGCCAGCTATAACAGCTTCAACTCTTCTGGGAAGGCTGTCCACAAGGTTTAGGAGTGTGTCTATGTGAATGTGTGACCATTCTTCCAGAAGCGCATTTGTGAGGTCAGGCACTGATGTTGGACAAGAAGGCCTGGCTCACAGTCTCCATGCTAATTCATCCCAAAGGTGTTCTGTCAGGTTGAGGTTAGGGCTCTGTGCAGGCCAGTCAAGTTCCTCCACCCCAAAGTTTATGGACCTTGCTTTGTGCACTGGTCCAAATCATTTGGTGAAGGAGGGATTATGCAAGTTGCATGATGGAACATTTTGCATGTAATGCCACGTACACACGATCGGAAATTCTGCCAGCAAAAGTCTGATGAGAGCTTGTTGTCCGAAAATGCGACCATGTGTAATCTCCATCGGACTTTTGTTGGTGGAATTCCAGCCAGCAAAAGATTGAGAGCATGTTCTTAATTTTTCGGTCGGAAAAAGTCCTATCGTCTGTACCAATTCCGACGCGCAAAAGTCCTATGCATGCTCGGAAACAATTCGTGGCATGCTCGGAAGCATTGAACTTAATTTTCTCAGCTCGTGGTAGTGTTGTATGTCATCGCGTTCTTGATGGTCGAAAGTTCAGCAAACTTTTGTGGTGACCGTGTGTATGCAAGCCAAGCTTGAGTGGAATTCCGTCAGAAAAACCATCCAAGATTTTTCAGACGGAAAGTCCGTTCGTGTGTACGTGGCATCAGACAAAAATAGGACTGCATATACTCTTACCAAATACCCATGACGAAGGTGCTTGAACCAGAAACGCGTTGGCTACCGGAGACTACTTCGTACTGGAGAGTACAATTTATTGTCATGCAAATCATGTAACCTGTTTTTTGTCTTTTCTCTTTTTTTTTCCTTTTATGATTCTGTATTTTTTGATATGTCTTTTTAAACCAATGATCATTGTATGATCGAATGATTTTACATGTACATAATAAATATATTTTCTAATCTACCCATGTGTGGTTGTTGCCTACAAAGTCCCAACAAAGAGGGATTTTTTTGTTGGTGTCAGTGGAAGGAATAGTGCCCCGTTGTTGGTGTCAGTGGGAAGCATTGTGCACCATTGTCAGTTTCAGTGGAAGGAATTATGCCCCACTGTTGGATTTCAGTGGAAGGTACAGTGCCTCATCGTTGGTGTCAATAGGAGGAATAGTACCTTGTATCTGTGGTAGGAATAGTGCCCCAAAGGCAAGATAAATGCAAGCAAAGGGCCACACCAGCCCAAAGGCCACATTTTCGAGACCACTGCTTTATAATGTCACTAAGACTTGGAATGGTTACTCTTCTAATTGTCTTTTTCTACCATAGGCCTTTGTAGCCTTGCTCTTTTATGTGGCCTCATATACTTCATTCCCACCATGGGATGTCAGCCATTTGTAGGTATAATTTACACGGGTTCGATTCTCCATCCATGAAATGAATCATGACAATCAAGATGATTTAAACAAAAAATCAGAAAAATGCTGTGTAGCATACATACCCTCAACATCATCATAATTATCATCATCAGGCATACTGTGGAATAAAAAAAAGGAACATTTTAGTTTATTAGCACTGCAATAACTAGAATCACAAAACTACACATATTTCCATGGCTGAGGGGCAAAGACAAGAAGAAATTCCCGGACAACTGTAGGAGGAATGGAGCTGATTAAAAGAAAGTTAAAGTAGAACTATAGGCAAAACTTTATTTTTTTTTACATTTTGGAACGGAAGTGATGGTTATAACACCTGACATATTTTTATTCACTATCTGGGTCCCAAAACTGAGATTTCCCTTCACTTCCTGTCCCATAACCAAACAGGAAGTGCGAGAAAATCAATGCAAATTAAGGGAATTCCTTGGGAACCCCCAGGTCACCAGAACTAGTGCCCCCCTTGGCTTGGAAGATTTCCCCTTTATTACTTTTCTGGGGATAACCCAAAATTTTGGATTTTCTTTTACTTTCCCTTTCAATGATAATGGTAAATAGGACAAATAGAGAGGATGAATCTCCTTAACGGGGATACAGACAGCAATAAAAAACAGACAAGCCTTCCAATCCCTCCCCATGATTGCCTGCATGGGGTGCACAGACATAGCTCCCAACTGTCCCTGATTTTGAGGGACTCTCCCTGATTTGGAACAAAGTGTCCCTCTTTCCTCCTCATTTGTCCCTCATTTTGGTCTGATCTATGTAGTTGTATATACAATTCACTTTTTATCTTTCAAAAAGTGTTTCCCAGTGCTAAACCTTTCATCCAATTTCTAAATTGCTCTAAATTGCTGCATTTGTTCATTTTAAAAGCCAATATAAAGAATAATAGTGGTAAAAAAAAAAAAAAAGCCCTTGTGGGTTTCATTAACCTTTTTTTGGGTTAATTCTCATTTAAGGGGGTGTGGCAGGAGGCGTGTCCTATGCCTACATACATTTGTTAGTAGGTGTCCCTCATTCCATTCTCAAAATGTTGGGATGTATGCGCAGGTTTTCTATGCATCCACATGCACGCAGTCCCATTCATGTCTATTGGGATGTAGCAGCTGCACAGACATGGTTGCTGCTCCCAATTTGCCATGCATGCAGGTGGGAGCGTGTCCCCGATCACATACAGTGTGAATATGGGGACACGCACCAACACGGATGTCAAAGTGGGAGCAGTGGCTCTGTCCAAGCAGCTGCTGCATCCCAATAAAATAAATCGGACTGCCTGCATGCGGACACATAGAACATCTGTGCATCTTGTGTGTGCAAAAAAACGTCTCTTTGCACAAATGTGTTCTTGAAGTGGAACTTTTTGGCAAAAATTTAAAATGGGTGGACAGGCAGGATTTTTAAAGCACTTTGTTCAGTATGAATCTCAATTCTGAATCCCTCTTATTCTTCATTTATACTGTTTTAGCTGGATGGAACCACGGTGCGCAGTGGAGGATTAGGCAGCCATTGCACTCAGTAGTGTTCCAAATGTTGAAGATTGTTTAGCTATCATAACTCTTCTAGACAGTGAAGTGGAGCCTGTACAGGGTCAGCCCCCCCCCCCCCCCCCCCCCCCCCCCCCTGCCCGCCCACCCCCCCCCCCGCCCCCCACCCCCCCCCCCCCGCCCCCCCCCCCCCCCCCCCCCCCCCCCCCCCCCCCCCCCCCCCCCCCCCCCCCCCCCCCCCCCCCCCCCCCCCCCCCCCCCCCCCCCCCCCCCCCCCCCGCCCACCACCCCCCCCCCCCCCCCCCCCCCCCCCCCCCCCCCCCCCCCCCCCCCCCCCCCCCCCCCCCCCCCCCCCCCCCCCCCCCCCCCCCCCCCCCCCCCCCCCCCCCCCCCCCCCCCCCCCCCCCCCCCCCCCCCCCCCCCCCCCCCCCCCCCCCCCCGCCCCCCCCCACCCGCCCCCCCCCCCCCCCCCCCCCCCCCCCCCCCCCCCCCCCCCCCCCCCCCCCCCCCCCCCCCCCCCCCCCCCCCCCCCCCCCCCCCCCCCCCCCCCCCCCCCCCCCCCCCCCCCCCCCCCCCCCCCCCCCCCCCCCCCCCCCCCCCCCCCCCCCCCCCCCCCCCCCCCCCCCCCCCCCCCCCCCCCCCCCCCCCCCCCCCCCCCCCCCCCCCCCCCCCCCCCCCCCCCCCCCCCCCCCCCCCCCCCCCCCCCCCCCCCCCCCCCCCCCCCCCCCCCCCCCCCCCCCCCCACCCCCCCCCCTCCCCCCCCCCACCCCCCCCCCCCCCCCCCCCCCCCCCCCCCCACCCCCCCCCCCCCCCCCCCCCCCCCCCCCCCCCCCCCCCCCCCCCCCCCCGCCCCCCCCCCCCCCCCCCCCCCCCCCCCCCCCCCCCCCCCCCCTGGCCGCCCCCCCCCCCCCCCCCCCCCCCCCCCCCCCCCCCCCCCCACCCCCCCCCCCCCCCCCCCCCCCCCCCCCCCCCCCCCCCCCCCCCCCCCCCCCCCCCCCGCCCCACCCCCCCCGCCCCCCCCCCCCCCCCCCCCCCCCCCCCCCCCCCCCCCCCCCCCCCCCCCCCCCCCCCCCCCCCCCCCCCCCCCCCCCCCCCCCCCCCCCCCCCCCCCCCCCCCCCCCCCCCCCCCCCCCCCCCCCCCCCCCCCCCCCCCCCCCCCCCCCCCCCCCCCCCCCCCCCCCCCCCCCCCCCCCCCCCCCGCCCACCCCCCCCCCCCCCCCCCCCCCCCCCCCCCCCCCCCCCCCCCCCCCCCCCCCCCCCCCCCCCCCCCCCCCCCCCCCCCCCCCCCCCCCCCCCCCCCCCCCCCCCCCCCCCCCCCCCCCCCCCCCCCCCCCCCCCCCCCCCCCCCACCCCCCCCCCCCCCCCCCCCCCCCCCCCCCCCCCCCCCCCCCCCCCCCCCCCCCCCCCCCCCCCCCCCCCCCCCCCCCCCCCCCCCCCCCCCCCCCCCCCCCCCCCCCCCCCCCCCCCCCCCCCCCACCCCCCCCCCCCCCCACCCCCCCCCCCCCCCCCCCCCCCCCCCCCCCCCCCCCCCCCCCCCCCCCCCCCCCCCCCCCCCCCCCCCCCCCCCCCCCCCCCCCCCCCCCCCCCCCCCCCCCCCCCCCCCCCCCCCCCCCCCCCCCCCCCCCCCCCCCCCCCCCCCCCCCCCCCCCCCCCCCAAAGGTGCATTTTGCCGCCCCCCCCCCCCCCCCCCCCCCGCCCCCCCCCCCCCCCCCCCCCCCCCCCCCCGCCCCCCCCCCCCCGCCCCCCCCCCCCCCCCCCCCCCCCCCCCCCCCCCCCCCCCCCCCCCACCGCCCTCCCACCACCCCCTCAACAACGGCAGTCCTAGAGGCATTTTTTAAAATTTAAAAATTTTTCGTTTACATATTTTAAAAATTATTTTTGGCCTGAAGATTACTTAAGACCTGCTTAAAAACATTTACAGAAAAAAGTGCTGGTAGTTCTTATTTTTTATGTTACACGACATTAGCGCAACTGTTTTTTAAAATATAAAAGATGAGGTTGTGCTGAGTAAACAGATATCTTAAAATTGCGTGCGCCCGCAAGGCTTTAAAAGCCCCTACAGGTCATCAGTTTACAGTTACACAGGAGCACTGGTGCTTAAATTATTGCTCTTACTCTGGCGTCTGTAGGACAATCGCCGTTTTCATACGTAGCGTAGGTGTCCCAAATTATGCACTTTTTGTAAGTGTGTGTGTGTGTAGGGGGCTCTAAAAATGTTTTAAATTTTTTTTCATTTTTTATAAGCTTATATGCTTAAAACATTATTTATTTTTACATAACTTTTATTGCTATCACATAGGGGACCAATAGCCCCCTATGTGATAGCATATAGGTAACAGATTCTCTTTATGGA
Organism: Lithobates sylvaticus; assembly: GCA_028564925.1. Lineage (NCBI taxonomy): Eukaryota > Metazoa > Chordata > Amphibia > Anura > Ranidae > Lithobates > Lithobates sylvaticus. The sequence continues at coordinate 76,137,750 of CM053026.1, forward strand.
GACACCCGGGGTCTATTAGGCCCTCGATGTTTCCTCACTAATCCACTGCAGCTGATGGAACACAGGCCGTGTTCTAAAGAGTGACATTTTTGCCCATTCTTCTTTGCAAAATAGCTCAAGCTCTGTCAGATTGGATGGAGAGCGTCTGTGAACAGCAATTTTCAAGTCTTGCCACAGATTATCAGTTGGATTTAGGTTGGACTTTGACTGGGCCATTCTAACACATGAAAATGCTTTGATATAAACCATTCCATTGTAGCTCTGGCTGTGTGTTTAGGGTCGTTGTCCTGCTGAAAGGTGAACCTCTGCCCCAGTCTCAAGTCTTTTGCAGACTCTAAAGCCCCATACACACGCGCGGATTATCCGCGGACCAGGTCCGTCGGATCATGTCTGTCATACTCTCATACTTTGTCCGATGTTGGTTTTGCGTACACACGGTCGGACAAAGTTGTCGGAAAATCCGATCATTCTGAACGTGGTGACGTTTGCTGCCTACGACGGGACTACGTAGAGGCTAGTAGCCAATAGCTTTGGTCTTGTAATGTGATCTGAGCATGCGTAGCACTTTGTCCGTCGGACTACCATACACACGATCGGATTTGGTGTGATCGGACCTTGTTGTCCAAAAATCTATCCAGCAGGAGATAGGACTTTGTCCGTCGGACAATCCGACGTACACTGTCCGATGGTGCATACACACGGTCGGATTTTTCGACAACATTGTCCGATCGGACAGAATCCATGCGAAAATCCGACCGTGTGTATGGGGCTTAACAGGTTTTCTTCTAAGATTGACCTGTATTTGGCTCCATCCATCTTCCCATCAATTCTGACCAGATTCCCTGTCTCTACTGAAGAAAAGCATCCCCCCAACATGATGCTGCCACCACCATGTTTCACGATGGGGATGGTGTGTTCAGGGTGATATGCAGTGTTAGTTTCCCACCACACATAGCGCTTTTCTTTTAAGCCAAAAAGTTAAATTTTAGTCTCATCTGACCTGAGCACCTTCTTCCACATGTTTGCTGTGTCCCCCACATGGCTTCTCGCAAACTGCAAATGGGACTTCTTATGGCTTTCTTTCAGCAATGGCTTTCTTCTTGCCACTCTTCCATAAAGGCCAAATTTGTGGAGTGCACGACTAATAGTTGTCCTGTGGACAGATTCTCCCACCTGAGCAGTGGATCTCTGCAGCTTCTCCAGAGTTACCATGGGCCTCTTGGCTGCATCTCTGATTAATGCTCCCCTTACCCAGCCTGTCAGTTTAGGTGGATGGCCATGTCTTGGTAGGTTTGCAGTTGTGCCATACTCTTTAAATTTTCAGATGATGGATTGAGCAGTACTCCGTGAGATGTTCAAAGCTTAGGATATTTTTTTTATAACTTAACCATGCTTTAAACTTCTTTCCAACTTTATCCTTGACCTGTGTTACTTGGCCTTCATGATGCTGTTTGTTCACTAAGGTTCTCTAACAGACCTCTGAGGGCTTCACAGAACAGCTGTATTTATACAGAGATTAAATTACACACACGTGGACTCTATTTATTAATTAGGTGACTTCTGAAGGCAATTGGTTCCACTAAATTTGAAAACCATTTATCATTTTCCTTCCACTTCACAATTATGTGTTACTTTGTGTTGGTCTATCACATAAAATCCCCACAAAATACACTTACGTTTTTGGTTGTAACATGAGAAAATGTGGAACATGTCAAGGACATACTGTATTTTCTGGCGTATAAGACTACCTTTTACACCGAAATTACACAGCCAAAAAGCGAGGGTCGTCTTATACGCCGGGTGAAGAAGCTGCCAGATGGATATCAGTCCGCCGGGCGCTCTGTAAAATTGTAATATGTATACAGTATGCGCCGCTCAGCCAATCCCGGCGGGCGATGCACTCTGATGAATACAGAGCCTGCTAAGCCTGCCAATCCGAGCAGGCTACATGAGTCAGAGCGGTGCGGGCTGATGTCACAGCCTCTGCCAATCCGAGCAGGCTTTGTATCCATCAACAGATTAGTAAAATACAATGAAGTGTACCTGGCGCTACTGTACTAACACAGCATCATACACTGTGTGTACTTGGTGCTCTACATATTAACAAAGCATCCTGTACTGCACATCCAGCTCCAGATCTCCCCTAAAATACAGGTATGATTTATGGTGCTTTGGAGGAGAGGATTCATTGTTGCTGCCAACCAATTGTGGGATCTCTGGGACTTGTAGTTCACCAGTTTCCTTTTTCTGATGTTAAGTCTGATGTTTTTTTTTGTTTCTGATGTTTTTTTGTAAATGGTGTTGCCTCTGAAGGGGGGTAGTCTTATATGGCGAGTATAGCCCCAAACCTAAGTTTTCACTGGAAAAATAGGGGGTCGTCTTATACACCCAGTCGTCTTATACGTCGGCAAATACGGTATTTTTTCAAGGCACTGTATTTAATGACTGGAGCAGTTCCTCATTTTAAAAGCAATATCCCGCTTTATAATTAGAATAGGGTTAGGTTTTTTAAAACTACATTTCTATTTCTTCTTTCATTTGTATGAGCATTCTTTACAAAATGTTTAGAATTTCTTATCTTTAGGAAAATTTAAGCCTTTTTTTGTGAAGAGCAAAATATTTCTGGATCTTAGGTGCACCATCTAAATGTGTGTACATATAAATGCAATTAAAATTAGAGATAAGTCTGATGTGTCTGATTTTTTTCTAAAGGCTTCTCATGTTTTTGATATGGACAATAAACATGACTAGGGTAAAACAGATGTCAACCGCGAAAACACTATAGCAACCACTACGACACCATACCCCTTTTAGCAACTGTTCTAGAATTAGACAACATCATTCAGAATGAAAATTGGCCATAGCAACCATTAACATATAACATATATAACATATATTACATATAACCAATATAAAACATTCCTTTGAACAGAAACATAATAATATCAATGATAAACAATAATCAAGGTTGCTGATCTTTGAAGGCACTGGAGAAGCAAAATTTGTTTTTGTATCTGCGTAACCACTTACAGGTTCCCAGCTGCAACACACCGACTTGGGGATGATCCCAACTCTCCACATTCTCTGCAGATACCTTCATGTCCCAAATGCCAAGTTAACCCACCATTAACTGGAATTTTACAGATAACCCCATACCATTCCTGGTATGTAGCCTCCTATCTCATGCCAGCCCTTTCGCTTATTTTTATTTTTTTGCTTTGGGCCTATCTTTCTGCCAGTTATCCTACACTTTAATGAAGCCCAATTGAGGCCAGTGGAGTGGAGTGAGGCAACCATTCTCCGACCCCACCCCCTTTCCTGACCGGCCGAGCTGCGTTCTCAGATAAGGGTCTGCTATGGACCTTGGAGGGACCCCCACGCCGTTTTTTCGGCGTAGGGGTTCCCCTTTAAATCCATGCCAGGCTAGGGGGATGCGAGGTGTCAATCTCGCCGATGGAGGCAGCGACATTCACTTCCTTCGCTCGTCCCGTCTATAGAATATTAGAAAAAAAGTCACAGTTACTTTGCTGAGTAACTAAATTACTTTTTCAATGTAGTAAATGAGTTAGGCCCCTTTCACACTGGGGCGGGGAGCCGCGGTGACGGTAAAGCAGCGCTATATTTAGCGCTGCTTTACCGTCGTTTTAACCGCGGTATTCGGCCGCTCGCGGTGCGGTTTTACCCCCCACGAGCGGCCGAAAAAGGGTTAAAGACCCCCCGCAGAGCGCCGCCGTAGCGGCGCTTTGCGGCGGTATTGCCGCGGTTTTACCGCGGTTTCCCATTCAAATCAATGGGAAGGAGCGGTATAGGAGCGGTGAACACACCGCTCCTATACCGCTCCAAAGATGCTGCTAGCAGGACTTTTTTTGCCGTCCTGCTAGCGCACCGCTCCAGTGTGAAAGCCCGCCGGCTTTCACACTGGAGTGAATGAGGCAGGATTTTTTCAGGCGGTATACAGGCGGTATTTTTAGCGCTGTACCGCATGAAAAACGCCCCAGTGTGAAAGGGGCCTTACTAATGCAATTACTTTTTGGGAGAAGTAATTTGTAACTTAACTAATTACTTTTTTAAAGTAAGATGACCAACACTGCTGGAAACTGTTTCTATATGGGTGAAGGTCGGATGCTAAATGCCCAAGATGTAGGAACCTAAAAGGAGACTTAGTCCATATGATGTGTAGGTGTCCAAAGTTAAATAGATACTGGAGTGAAGTTATGGGAAAAATAAATATGGTATTTGGAATAACTCTTGATTTAGACCCTAAGATATGTCTATTGGGCTATATGGAAGAGGATAATAACATGCAGGGTAGACAAATAAGAGCAATAATTAGATGTCTTTTCTTGGCACAGAAATTGATAGCGAGGAAGTGGCTAGCATTAAATCCACCAACTTGTGTAGAATGGGAGAACAAGGTCAATAAAACAATAAAAAAGGAATATTTGTCTATAACAAAAGGGGAAAAGTCAAATTGTTAAAAAAAAGATGGGAATGTTGGACTAGTAGATAAGGGTAGGGTGTGATGCAGAATTAAGGCTAACGGGGCCTTTTTTCTCTAAAACGATCTGACTTTTCGACGGACTAGGTCCGACAGTCTTTCTGACGGACTTTGCAGCGGAGGTCCGCCGGACTTTTAAATGAACAGACTTGCCCACACACGATCACTCCTAAAGTCCGACAGATTCGAACATGATGACGTACGTAGCCAATAGCTGCCCTAGTGTCGGTTTTCGTCTATCGGACTAGCACACACACGACCGGATTTTTTGACCGGACTCGAGTCCGTCGGAAAGATTTGAAACATGTTTTATTTCTAGGTCTGTCGGACTTTTGGGAAAGAAAAGTCCGCTGGAGCCCACACAGTGGAATTGTCCGACGGAATCCGGTCCGCCGAACCAAGTCTGGCGGAAAGTCAGAGGAAAGCGGAGAGAACTGCGCTCCGTGCCCACCCAGTTCTGTGAAAATGGCAAATGAATATTCACTATTGTAACACTTATTCTCCTCTCAGCCAATCAGGAAGCGGGTCATGAGACCCGTCAGCAGATTAGCCGAAAGGAGATCCTATCCAATTGGCCGTGACAAGGAGGGGGAAAACGCTGGGGGACCGAGACAGATGAGATGGGGTAAGTGCGGGGCCCTGACTGACCGAAGAAGGGGGGGGGCTTCTGTGCTGTGGGGGGGGGGGGACGGCGGGTGGATTATTTGCCACCCCCCTCCCACTTGGCTACGGGGAATGGTTTTAAACCATGGAGAAAGCCTTCAGGAGTGGAGGATCCGGTAAGTAAAAACTGCCTCTCGCAGCCCCCTAGGCCTAAACAAGCATTTATTCCCTGCAGCAGGGGGGGGGGGGGGTATTTATCCTTTCCCCAGAGCTCAACTTTGATGTGTACCAAACCATTCCCTATTGATGTAAAGGACAGGTATTGGCTTTGCAAAGTGTTATGAAAGCTTTATGAAAAGGGAGCAAGCTCCTGTGTGAACAAGACCTCATAGTTTTTTGCTGGGCAGCTCGGCTGGCACATATTAAAGATGGGAAATAATAAAAGCAATTGACTATATGAATATCAGCATTACAAGTTCAGAACGTAGGTTATCATTCATTACACATTTTTCACAATAGTGCTTCTTTAGATCATTCGCTTTCATATTGATGGGCAAACCACAAGGAAATTTTTAATCATAAAAAAATGCTGCCTTTAAACCCCCCGGTCTGACCTCCAGCTATATCTGAATCGTACAAATACAGGACAATACCGTATAAAGATATTAGAAGCATTACTTACATGGGCTCTGGAAGTCTGACGTTCCTGGGTGGTAAATTTGGGAGTGACGCGGGGACTAGTGGTGATTTGATGGGGGGCGGTGGAGGCAATGCGGATGATAACGCAGAGGACTTCTGTTCACTGACGAGTACCTTTCCACCTATATATAGCACAAGAGATAGATCTGTTAACAATACAGTGCATATGGAAATGGAGCATAACAAAACATTTTTTTTTTCTATTTTTGTCTGGAGGTTAAAATTTCTGTAGATATCATGTTTTCACTGTTGCCTTTGGGGAGATTTTCCCTCGTTTCCTGTTCTGCCCGACACCTTTCAAACAGGAAGTGAAGGAAACTCCTCCCAGTAAGAGCACAAAGCATGACAAAACCCGTGGCAGCTAGCTAACTGGAGTGTGGACCTTGACTGGGGTAGAAGGGAATGGGGGGAGCTTATTTTCAGCATATAAGACTGACCGTAATACACTTTTTACAGCCGACACTACCTCTGGCCACCACTAGAGGGAGACTCCACTCCAATCCAACTGGATGACCACATACAGGCAGATATAAAGCGTACATAAAATCTGGTGCACTCAAAGGGTTGGAGAGCAGTTCAGCCATTAGCACACACTACTGGATTCCTCCAGCTATCCTACAAGTTAGAACCCCAGAATAATCACCCTTCCCACTGTCCACACCAGACACACAACAAAGGGTAGCTTGCCACCACCTAGCAGTTTGTCCACTGACTGGCCTGCTAGGCAACCACACACACACACACATCTCCATCTGGCAGATTTGCTAGTTTACAATCTGCATGCAATCTGTCAACACTTAATTTTATAACTTAACCGCTTCGGCCCCAGAAGATTTGGCTGCTGAATGACCAGGCCATTCTTTGCGATTTGGCACTGCGTCGATTTAACTGACAATTGTGCGGTCGTGCGGCGCTGCACCAAAACAAAACAAAATGTCCTTTTTTCCCCACAAATCACACTCACTGACAAATAGAGCTTTCTTTTGGTGGTATTTCATCATCTCTGCGGTTTTTATTTTTTGTGCTATAAAACAAAAAAAGAGAACCAATTTTGAAAAAAACACAATATTTTGTACTTTTTGCTATAATAAATATCTCCGTTTTTTTTTTAAAAAAGCTAATTTTTTCTCAGTTTAGGCTGATATGTATTCTTTACATATTTTTGGTAATAAAAATCGCAATAAGCATATATTGATTGGTTTGCGCAAAAGTTATAGCGTCTACAAAATAGGGGATAGATTTATAGCATTTTTATTATTATTATTTTTTTACTAGTAATGGCCGCAATCTGCGTTTTTTTATCAGGACTGCGACATTATGGCAGACACATTGGACACTTTTGACACATTTTTGGGACCATTGGCATTAATACAGCGACCAGTGCTATAAAAATGCACTGATTACTGTAAAAATGTCACTGGCAGGGAAGGGGTTAAAACTAGGGGGTGAACAAGGGGTTAATTGTGTTCCCTCTCTGTGTGTTCTAACTGAAGGGGGAGGGGACTGTCTAGGGGAGATGACAGATCACTGTTCATACTTTGTATGAACACATGATCGGTCTCTTCTACTCTCAGAGAACCTGGAAACTGTGTGTTTACACACACAGATCACGGTTCTCAGTGTGTCACCAGTGATCGCGACCACCGCATCGCATACGCCCCCAGTGGCCACAGGGCGAAGCGACGTTACATAACGTTGTTTCGCCCAGCCGTACCATTCTGCCACAGTAAAACTGCGGTGGCTGGTCGGCAAGTAGTTAATATCCCAAATTTGGGCAATGCATAAAATATATAACAACGTTACAACCTTTATATATTTAATACCCATTATTGAATGTAATAATGTTAACACCATAACCAAATATCGAAATCTCTTTTGTACTGTCATTTCACCTGATTGATTATAACCTTTGTCTGAATGCACTAGTACTGTATACTTGTTCTCTAAGACACAATAAATACTTTTCTGATTAAAAAAAAAAAAGTGGTTGTTAAGCCACTATAATCTAGTCATGCCATCCCCTCTGGTAAATAAAGATATGTGTCCCAGTGTCTGAGCTATATAAAAACTATGCCGATTTCTACCTTATCTCAGCGCGCCTGTCATGGGAGATGCCTAAACACAGGCATCCGGCACAAGTGAACAGATCAATGGGCTGCACTAAAGGAATCAGGCTCCAAGGTAAGTGATAAAATATATATTTATTAAAGAATAAAGACACACGTGAAAACCAACACAGCAAACCACAAACAAGCAAGAACGCAAATAACACACAGCAAACCCCAAAACCCTAATCTAACTAACTAACTATAAATACACAAAAGGAAATGAAACACATATATACAAGGCAGGGAGAAGAGAACAAGGGGAACAGGAGGTCAGGTGGAGGAAGCAGAAGCAAGGGGAAGCCAAGGCAGGAATCAGAGGACAGGTCACAGGAACCAGGTAAGGGAACAACGTCCAGGACAGGGCAGGAAGCGGATCAGGAACAGGTTTCAGGCACAGGATCAGAACAGGCAGGGACAAGGCTTGCAGGAAGGAATTCTGAAGCGCTGAGCTTCAGTGAAGGATGGGCTTATATACTCCCAGCACTTCCACATCAGGTGAAGCTTGATCACTAGCAGGTCCATCTGCTGGGAGACCCCCGCTGGTGGCCACCAGAACTACACCCTTTGATGCTGAAGGAAACAGTGACACCAGCAGGCGATCCAGGTAATAACACCGTTCCTGACAGCATCTCCCGAAACTCACGTGACTCCTCGGCTCTCTCCTCTCCCAGGCTGACAGCTATAGCGGGCAGGGCAGAGAACACCCGCTGACGTCAGGGAGGAGGGGAGGAGGAGAGAGAGCCAAGCGGTCACGTGAGCGTGAGGAGACGATCTGATATAAGGTAGAAATCAGCATTATTTTTACATAGCTCAGACATTGGGACACACTGTTATTTAATGGAGGGGATGGGATGAATAGATTATAGTTTTTATCAGTGGCGGCTGGTGTTTTTTGGTTTGGGGTGGCAAACAACCACCCCCCGTGGCACCTCAACCCCCCGCTGTCTTCCGGTCCACCGGCACTTACCCTAATCGGCGGCAGGGATCAGCGGGCACATCGGGCAGGGAATCAGACTGCGGCGGGCATCTGGCAGCATCTCCTGTGTCCTCCTCTCTTCTGAGATCATGGCGGCTTCTGCCGTGCGCCTCCTCCCCTCCTCCTAGGCATCCAGTAGAATCGCCTGACCTTTCAGTCATTTAGGAAACAGGTATCAGACCCACGCTTCCTGATTGTCTGAGAGGCAATTCAGTGTTAGAAAAGCGAATATTCATTTGTTTTTCTAACACACCTGGGTGGGCTCTGAGCGCAATGTTCTGCGCTCTGAGTTCACCCTATTTTAAAGCCTATTAGAGCCTATGGCTCTAATCAGGTGCTTAAAAAAAGACACCCCCGCCAATGTAATTCACGCACCCGGTGCCCTGAAAGGGGCCGGACGCATTAATAGGGGGTGGCCACGGTGGCCGTGGATAGATTCATGCTGTGCATGAATCTATCCATTACCATATAGAGGGTGGCATGGCTAGAGGGGAGGCGTCCGTGCGCCCTTAATGGATTGGCCGCCCTCTGGTTTTTATAGCAGCAGGAGGGGAGGGGCTGAGAAGGACAGAGCACGGGCGCGGATGACCGAGGCACATAAACTGACCACAGTGTCAGGGCTCAGTTTGCAGGGGGGAGGGCAGAACCAGGCAGGATCAGCCAGGTATTTCAGGTGATACATGGGGCCAAATGACACAGCACAAACACTGTGCTGTATAACATGCTAATGGGAACAGGATCCGTTTTTTATTTTTTTTTATTTTTTAGGGTAACAAAAGGTAACAGGCCTTTTTGGGGTAACAGTTGATGTTACCTGAGATAACAATGGTTAATCAAAGAGATACATTTTCATTATAGCATAGCCATACGTCTGGGTTCCAGGACTTCATCTCTACAGCAGTCCCCCAGAACCTCAACAGAGTCTCTTTAAAGTGAAACTAAAGTCTCATTTCTTTTCCTTTAACCACTTAAGCCCCGGACCATTTGGCTGGCCAAAGACCAGAGCACTTTTTGCGATTCGGCACTGCATCGCTTTAACTGACAATTGCGTGGTCGTGCGACGTGGCTCCCAAACAAAATTAAGGTCCTTTGTTTCCCACAAATAGAGCTTTCTTTTGGTGGTATTTGATCACCTCTGCGTTTTTTTATTTTTTGTGCTATAAACAAAAAAAAAGACCGACAATTTTGAAAAAAACACAATATTTTTTACTTTTTGTTATAATAAATATCCCCTCACGCAGATATACTGCGGCAGAAGGGCAAGTACAGGCAGATTAACATACCTGTACGTTGCCCTTTAAGAGGCGGCTTGCGGGCGCCCGCCGGGAGCTCCGTGAGCGGGATCGCGGGTCCCGCGGACTCGATGTCCGCGTGGATACCCACGATCGTCTCACGGTGAGGAAGAACAGGGAGATGCTAATGTAAACAAGAATATCCCCGTTCTGCCTAATGACACTCTCACTGATCACAGCTCCCTGTAATGAGGAGCGGCGATCAGTGATGTGTCACGCACAGCCCCTCCCCCCACAGTTAGAATCACTCCCTAGGACACACTTAACCCCTACAGCGCCACCTAGTGGTTAACCCCTTCACTGCCAGTGACATTTTTTACAGTAATCATTGCAATTTTTTAGCATTGATCGCTGTATTATGGTCCCAAAAATGTGTCAAAATTGTCCGATGTGTCCGCCATAATGTCGCAGTCATGATAAAAATCGATGATCGCCGCCATTACTAGTAAAAAATTAAATTATTAATAAAAATGCCATAAAACTTTCCCCTATGTTGTAGACGATATAACTTTTGCACAAACCAATCAATAAACGCATATTGTGATTTTTTTTACCAAAAATATGTAGAAGAATACGTATCAGCCTAAACTGAGGAAAAAAAATGTTTTATATATATTTTGGGGATATTTATTATAGCAAAAAGTTAAAAATAATGTGTTTTTTTTTTTCAAAATTTTGCTATTTTTTTTGTTTATAGCGCAAAAAAAAATAAAAACCGCAGAGGTGATCAAATACCACCAAAAGAAAGCTCTATTTGTGGGAAAAAAAGGACGTCAATTTTGTTTGGGAGCCACGTCGCACGACTGCGCAATTGTCAGTGCAGAATCGCAAAAAGTGCTCTGGTCTTTGGCCAGCAAAATAGTCCGGGGCTTAAGTGGTTAAGTACTGTCAAAATCTCATACAATTAAGCCGTGCTGGACAGCTTTGTAAGTCTGGCTGGTTCCCTTGGTTGGGCCCTAGGGCCACTGTACCCCACATCTCCCTTTATATACCGGGGTGACAATCAAAGCCTGTACTAAACTCATTGAGGATCTTGTGCAAATCTACTACCAAGAAGTTGTAGCACCTATTGACAGATCACATGGCAGTACTTTCACAGTTTCACAATACCACTTTCCGTAGTTAGCGTGTGAAGTCATTTATGAGAAATGCCATTACAAATAACTTGCCCTTGTTTCACATTGGTCAACATTTTAGCTTTTTAGAAGTCAGCTTTGAGAAATCTAAGAGCTCTTTCACTCACTTGTGTTAAATTATAAAGCAGCCTAAAAGCACATTGATGCACCTATAGCGTTAATGAGCATTTAGGAAGCATTGTCCAGGTGTTCATGTTGCGTCAGGCAATACTTCTCAAACACTGTGTGCTTTTTTTTTTTTAAAGCTAAGATGGGAAATAATAACTTTTGACGCTTTGCAACAACACCATAAGTGCACTGTATACGCCATAGGCATGTTTACAGTGCAATTACCATGTGGTTGTGGTGAGTTTCAATAGAACTGAATAGAGGCAGTTGCAAAGCGTCAAAGCTTGCTAAACTCAGCAGACAGCCTGGCCGCAACGCGAAGCAACGCTAGCGCTGCAGTGTACACACCTCCATCTGCTCACCATTGTAACTATTTTGTGTTGTGTTGATAGGCATGTGGGAAGCATTAAAAACATGACCCAACCGCCTATTTCAACGTCTGTATGAAAGAGTCCTAATGCTGCGCACACACGACCGGACTTTACGATGGACTAGGTCCGATGGAACAAATCCGTCGGACAATTCGATCGTGTGTGGGCTCCATCGGACCTTTGCTGTCCAAAAATCTGACGGACTTTAGAAATAGAACATGTTTCAAATTTTTCCGACGTACTCGCGTCCTGTCGAAAAATCCGTTCGTGTGTATGCTAGTCCAACGAACAAAAACAGACGTTAGGGCAGCTATTGGCTACTGGCTATGAACTTCCTTATTCTAGTCTGGTCGTACGTCATCACGTTCGAATCCGTCGGACTTTGGTGTGATTGTGTGTGGCCAAGTTCATTCATTCGTAAAGTCCGTTGGAACTCTGCCGAAAGTCCGTCGGGAAGACCGCCGGACCTAGTCCGTTGAAAAGTCCGGTCGTGTGTACGCGGCATTAGTTCACACTGGCATTGAAAGCCAGCTCTTGCGGGGCACTTTTAACGCTCCTCAGATGCCTATGCAAATGATATTATGAACAGCACAGAGTGCTATCCACATTATCAAAATATGAAGCGTTAGCGTCGCCTCAAAATTCATGTTGAGTTTGAAAGGAGTTGACGCTATTCAACTTCTTCCATTCAAGTCTACAGAATGCGGCGTAACCGCGCCGGCATGCAGTTACAGCGCGGTAGTACACTGCAGTTAATAATAGGTGTTTGTGCTGTGGTTTTATCATGCCAAAAACGCATGTCAAACGCGCATAGGGTGTTTGGGGGAGCGTTTTTAACACTCATTAAATGCTTATCAAACACACCTATTAACACGCATTGATGCTATAGGCATGTTGCAACAAGCTCCACCTTTTATCGACAAAAGAATTTCAGGTATCAACATTTTATACATAGTTGCATTGACCCAGCAATGAGCCATTAGAAATCACGGGGCCCCGTACAGCCTACCTGATGGGCTGCAAATCCACCCCCCCCCCCCAAAAAAAGTTAATTTTTTTTAAATTATATCTCCATTTAAAAAAAAAAATCCAATTCTAATTTTTTTTTTTTTTTTTTTTTTACAATTTATTCTCTACACTTTAATTATTTTTTAAATTTTTTTTTTTACAATGCTGTTGGAGGGGGCGGGGCTTGTATGAAATATCAGGGGCCTACACAGAAACCTGACATCTCACCTTTGAGACAGAGAAAGAAATTGAGGACACAGATTGTTCTGTTCCTTTCTCTGTAGCCTCAGCTACACTGAAGATGAATGAACAATTCATAAACTGCAGCCAAGTAAACACAGTTTACTATGCTCAGTTATTAATGGACACAGGAGCGATCCGTACCAATCGCTCACTGTGTCCAATTCAGAAAAGTGAGGTAAATTACATGTTTACCTGCCTCATTCCCCACTCCCCATCCACCTGTGTACCTGCAGCAGCCTGGCGGAAGAGGAAAGTCAGCAGCGATGTGGTTGGGGGGGCGGAGGGGGGTTTTGGGGTTTTAGGCACACAGAGGGGAATCAGATGTGGGCATCCCAAGGAAGGGGATCGGTGCGGTGGTATGGAAGGACAATTACAGAACGATGCACTGTGTGTCTCTCCTTCCAGCACCTAAAAGCAGGCGAGAGGGAAAGGGGGAGAAACCAGCTTTGAGCCGCTAGAGGGAGAGACACAGACACTTTCTCTAAGGCCCCTTTCACACTGGGGTGGGAGCCGCAGTGACGGTAAAGCAGCGCTATATTTAGCGCTGCTTTACCGTCATTTTGCCCGCGGGATTCGGCCACTCACGGTGCGGTTTTACCCCCCGCGAGCGGCCGAAAAAGGGTTAAAATCCCCCGCAGCTTTGCGGCGGTATTGCCGCGGTGTCCCATTCAAATCAAGGGGAAGGAGCGGTATAGGAGCGGTGAATACACCGCTCCTATCCCGCTCCGAAAATGATGCTAGCAGGACTTTTTTGACCGTCCTGCTAGCGCACCGCTCCAGTGTGAAAGCCCGCCGGCTTTCACACTGGAGTGAATGGGGCAGTTTTTTCAGGCGGTATACAGGCGCTATTTTTAGCGCTGTACCGCCTGAAAACCGCCCCAGCGTGAAAGGGGCCTAATTGTCCTCCTGTCCACGCCACACTGATCCCCCTGCTGTCTGGGCCCCCCTGAGTGCCTGAGCCCCCTACAGGAGGCCTGGTGGTACCCTCCTTTTGGCGACCCTGGGGTTGCCAATAGGGTAAGTACATTGTAAGTACACTTACACTTTAAAAGTTCTTCAAAACAGAGTAAGCACTCTTTTCCTTCTTCTCTTTAAGAGCTTGTTCACACCATATCCTATGCAATAGCACATGGCATGTGTATTTTTCAACTTTCAATATTTTTTAAGAAAAGCTGAAATGCATTTTTATGAACCTCTTTTTTACTTTTTTTTAGCTTCATTCTTTTACCCTGCACTGTGTTCTGCAAAAAGTCATGCTATACTATGTATGAACTAAAGCCATGGGGTATAAGGCTATTTGCCATGTCCTTGTGCTGGGACTCTATTGGGCAATGCAGCCCTGATAGTGTGAGAGTCCGTACAGGCAGGAAGTCCATTCTCTTATGAATAAGCTTTCACTTAGCAAGATGGCGCTGAAACAATGAAAAAGACAGAAGATGGCTAAGGAATAAAGTGGATTGTACTGCCCTAAGGATTTTCAATAAAGAAAACCTTCTACATTAGATGTTACTGAAATTACTTCTCTTTTCTGGTAGCTTCCAAGTTGTTCCTCATATTCTTGTCTCAAGCCCATTATCTCACTGCTCATAAATATTAAAGTTGAAAGGAAGAAGTGAAAACTGCAATATCAGCCTGCAAGATTTTTTTTTTTTTTTTTTAAACGGTAAACGAACACATCTGAACAAATATATCCTTCATATATTGTCATTGGAAGCTTCACATAATCAGATACATAAGGAGAAGTGAATTTACAAATGAATTAGTGTAAGGCAGAGTTATGACGGCTAATCTATGTATTAAAGTGGTGGGCCACCCTGAAAAAAAAAACTTAAAAAAAATGTTAATAACAATTTAAAATGAAAAAAAAAATAAAAATTTTTTTTTTACTTACCAGAAATGGCTGTTGCTAGGCAGATCGTCCTAATCTGCCTCTTCCAGCTCCGCGGTGATGTTCTCTCCTCTGCTCCGAGCGCCGTCTTCTAGTGAATGGGGCGCGGTGTGTTATGGGAACTGTGTCCCACAACACATCGCGTTCCCCATTCACAAATTCGACTCGCGCATGCGCAGTAGGAAACGGGCAGCCGTTTCCCTTACTGAGGATGGCGGCGCTGGAACCGGATTGCCGAGGGACCGACATCGCGGGCGCCCTGGGAGGGTAAGTGTACTTATTAAAAGTCAGCAGCTACTTTTTTTTTTAGCTGCTGACTTTTAAAAAAATTTTTTTTTAGGTGAAACACCGCTTTAAATTCATAAAGTATTCCCAAACCCGTTACTTAAAGTGATACTAAACACAAACTGTTTAATTTACATTGCCCTTCTATTTCTGTATGTGGATGATGGCACTGTAATTATTTTAATAATAAAAAAAACATCTAAGTACCTCTTTCATAATTGATAAACCGCTGTCACATGACCCAGACCTTTCCCAGCTTGTCTGCAGGGAAACATAAGCAGGAGGAGCTTCTAGTCCTCTGCTGCTGGTCACATGTTCAAAATAAAATAAAAAAAAACAGCCTTTGGAATACAGAGTATAAATAAATAATTCATTGTAATAAACTGTTTTAAATGGGCATACAAATATATATTTGAAATCAAAACTTTATTATTTTGTGGAAATAATATGGTGTGGGTGGATTTCTGTCAGTCATAGGCTGTGTCACGCCCCTCTAGCCTGTCTTAGAATAAGAGGGAGGTGAAGCCACCATAATCTACATGTAATATCCCACCCCTGTTGTGTTACCTGGTTAGTGGACACGGGGGAGGAGGGGGGGAGTGGGCTGTCATTTAGCACTGTGTTTACGCCCACACGTGTGACTCTATAATTACATGGGCTGCTCAGATGTGATAGGGAGAAAATGCTCAGCATAGAAACTCTTGGAAACTGAGCATGTGCAGAGTTGCCACCACTGCTGCAAAACCCCCTAGCTGAATTGGGGACATGAACAGAAGGTGGAGATAGAGAGCAGCAGGATCAACCAGGTTTTTGCAGAATACAGAAAACGAATATCATAGTGAACAGCATGTAATACACCATTTATTGATAGTTTTTAATGATGTGGTTTAATGACACCTTAAATCTTATATAATGTGTAACATGGTAATATAATTTCAAATTATTTTTTTTTTTGTATTTTTAAATCTGCAGCTGTTATAAAAAAAAATATACACGATGATCCCTCCATAAAGGTCCTTGATAGGTATTTTAAAGGACAGGATGACAATGCGATATCATTCTCTCCTTATGGTGCTGCTGTGTTGTCACCCTGGCTTATTTTCTCCCAATGAAAACTACCAGTGGCCATTCCAACCGATGCATACTTATGTCCCGTACACACGAGCGGATTTTCCGTCAGAAAAAACTTGGATGGTTTTTCCGGCAGAATTCCACTCAAGCTTGGCTTGCATACACACAGTCACACAAAAGTTCTCTGAACTTTCGACCTCCAAGAACGCGGTGACGTGCAACACTATGACGAGCCGAGAAAATGAAGTTCAATGCTTTCGAGCATGCGTCAAATTGTTTCCGAGCATGCGTAGGAGTTTTGCGTGTCGGAATTGCTACAGACGTTCAGAATTTCCGATCTGAACTTTTTCCAACCAAAAAATAGAGAACCTGCCAGCAAAAGTCCAATAGAGCACACACACGGTCAGAATTTCCGACCAAAGGCTCACATCGGACTTTTGCTGGGGAAATTTCCGATCGTGTGTACGGGGCATAACTGATTATGCCTTTGTCTTTCGGGTTTTTTTTGTTTTCAAAGGTTTACAACCTCTTTAAATGTTAAATACCATTAAAAAAATGTAGCAGTGTTCGTAAAACCTACTAAAACAAGATGGATTCCAAAACCGTTATAGTTTCCCCTTAATTTTAGAAAATGTCTGGGATTTAATAAAAAAATATGTAAATATCAACATGATTGTTTAGTGACCACACTAAATATATGCATGTTTTGCTGAAGTCTTGACAGATGAATCTGTTAAGGCCAAGTGTGTTTTTAAACGAGTACCCAAATCAGATTAGGGGCAAAATGCGACAATCCAACCTTGTACTCAGATACTGGTGCTGAAATGTGCTTTATCATTTCCTGTTACACAACTAAAGGGAAGAGTACCTACAATCGGTGGAAGATACCATGAGCTCTGCAATGGGACAGGGGGGCACATGTAACATCCCTGGAGAGGAAATGGAGGAATGGGTAGGAAGGGAAGTCAACTTCTAAAATACAAACCCAACAGGTCTTACATGCAAAAAGAGGATGGCGGTGTGTATAGAAATAGATAAAGATGTCACGGTTTTCAGAGGAAGTAGATAAGGCTGCAATAAAGGTTCCTATATAAACTAGATAACAATCTCTGAATCTTTTTGACCAAATCGGACAACAATCCAATATTTATAGGTCATTGTACGAAAGTGGATAACAATGTGGTCAAGCATGTTAGGAAACCTTGAATGATCATTAATGTACCCCAGTGCTGGAACTGCCTACACATGGTTGCTCTTCTATCTTCAATTACCCCAATCTGAGACACTAATGTAAATAGAGTACTCCTGTTTAGGTGAGAATATGGCCCTGTAGACATTAGAAGATGGATAAATCATCTCTGCATGTCCAACTCTTCTCTAATATCTATGGCCAGTTTAGGTAAAGACACTGGTTGGTTGGTTAAAGAGATGCTGTCACTTTGCCTATTCAGGGCTAAGGGATGGGTTTGGTAAAACTCATCCACCCATTTCAATATGTCCAATGCTCCCTGGTATTGGGGAGCATGAGACCTCTTTCAGTGATGCATTGCTCAAGCCCAGCAGCCAGACGCTTTGCCTGAACATTGTCGCATTATGGGAAAGGTGAAGGTGCAGCAAGGATCGCTGGGGATTGGATGGTTAGGTATCAGGTGGGTAAGAGGGGTTGGAATTTACACAAACACTGTAAGTTTACCAAAAATGGGTCACATGCTCCCCCATACCTGAAAGTTACTAGGTAATTTGCAGTGGCAGTCATAGAAGAATGAGTGATGGGGGAACACTGTAGACAGGGTGTGCTGTGACGTTACTACCAGTTATCTTAACATAAACTATGCTCAGAGACAAGTTGCAATAGGCATGCAAGCTCAGTTTCAGTGCTGGCTGGGATGCAGTAGAAACTCTGAGGCCCCTTTCACACGGACGGCCCGTTCAGATCCGCCTGTCAGTTTTGACGGCGGATCTGAACGGGCGCTCCATGTTACTCTATGGAGCGTCGGATGTCAGCGGAGACATGTCCGCTGACATCCGATCCGGTCCGATCCGCCAAAAGCAGACGGATGGCCACACGTCCAGATCCGTCGCTGGCGGATCGGATCGGGTGAGATCGGGTGAAAACGGACACACTGTCCGTTTTCATCCGATCTCTCCATAGAGATCAGCGGCGCTCGCAAGTCCCTCCCTGCTCAGTGAGCGGAGAGAGGCTTGTCATCCGCCGGCTCAGCGGAGATCAACGGACAGATCTCCCGCTGAGCCGACAGACAGAGGCGGGCTCCGTGCAAGCGGAGTCCGCCTCGTCTGAAAGGGGCCTAAAGGGGAATAAATCTACACTGCTAAAAAAGCTAAACACATTCTCCTAACTACACATATAAAGCAAGGGGGGCTTTTGAGAAGCAATGATCCTGATGACTTCTAGATCGCACTTTGCCACAACAAACTCCCTATTATGGCCCTCTCCTTCTCCATGCCACATTGCAGCCACATGGGCTGCTATGCCTATGGTTGCGCCACTGGTTGTAACTTGTAAGTATAAAGTGATTTGGGGTTGGGGAGGAGTTGAATCTAAACAGACAGCATCACTTTGCATGTAATGAGGTGGGCGGCACAGTTTTTTTTTAACTCCTCAATCATATTTTATAATCTTCACATTCCTGTTCTCTGATACCTTGGCATTAATGATTGTAGCATTAGTGATGGCCAACTTATGGATATAGTATATCCACCAGCTTTCCAAATGGTGCAGCAGCTGGTTTATACAGCACAGGGGCTTTGGGAAGAATGGGGTTTCCAACCAGGACCTGACCTACATGGAGTTTGCATGTTCTCACTGTGCTTGCATGGATTTCATCCCACAGGAGGGAGTTGCCATTAACCGCTTCAGATCCACCCTATAGCAGTTTTACTGCTACAGGGCGGCACCTGTGCACCGGATCACGTATATATAGATGATCTGAAACTTCGGGGTAGGGGGTGCGCATGCACGCTAGCGGCGGCTCACTTTCGCTGTGATTACACACAACATAAGCCGATCAGTGGGTACAGGGTACTCGATGTTCCCTGGCACCTGCCGATTATCAGGCAGAGACACAGAACTGCAATCTGCCTATGTAAACGAGGCAGATCACCGTTCTGACAGGAGAGAAGGAATGGAGTTTGTGTCCAGAAAAGCAGGAATTCCATTTCTTCCCCTAGTAAAAGCACCTCACACAGTGTAGTAAAACACTGGCTAGGCACATGGTTAACGCTTTGATCTCCCCTAATGTGAACCCCTTCCCATCCAGTGTCATTAGTACAGTGACGATGCATATTTTTAGCACTGTATTAGTGTCACTGGTCCCCAAAAAGTGTCAGTTATGCCCTGTACACACGCTCAAGCTGTCTTGCATACACACGGTCACACCAGAGTCCGACCGTCAAAAACGTGGTGATGTACAACACGTACGACAGGACTAGAAAACGGAAGTTTAATAGCCAGTAGCCAATAGCTTCCATCTCGTACTTACTTCAGAGCATGCGTCGGTTTTGGTGCGTCGGAACAGCATACAGACGAGCGTTTTTTCCAATAGTAATTTTTTCCGAAATATAGAACATGTTCTCTAAGTCCGTCTGAATTTTCGGTGGAAAAAGTCCGATGGGGCATACACACGGTCGGAATATACAATGAAAATCTCCCATCGGACTCTTTCTGTCGGAAATTCCACTCGTGTGTACGCGGCATTAGTGTCAGAATATCCGCCGCAATATCTCAGTCATTGATTGCCACTATTACTAGTAAAAAAATAAAAATGAAAATAAAAATAAAAAAAAAATATCCCATAGTTTGTAGACGCTATAATTGCTGCGCAATCAATAAAAGCTTATTGGGATTTTGTTACCTACAATATGTAGCAGAACACATATTTTCCTAAATTTATGAAGAAACTTGATTTTTTTTCCATTTTTTTAATTGTTTGTTTATAGTGTGAAAATTATAATTTTTTGTTTATAGTGCAAAACAGCAAAAAGTAGAGGTGATCAAATACCACCAAAATAAAGCTCTATTTGTGGGTAAAAAAAGGACATACATTTTATTTGGGTACAGTGTTGCATGACTGCGCAATTGTCAGTTAAAACAACGCAGTGCCGTATCGCAAAAAACGGCCTGGTCATGAAGGGGGGTAAAATCTTCCAGAGGACAAGTGGTTAAGGGATATGGGGTCATGTTAATTCAGTGGGATGTTGAATATACAGTTTGCATACTTCAGGCAGGTCTCCAGTTGCCAAGCACTAATACCACAATAGGACATCACACATGAAAGGAATTCAGCTTGTTCCTTTAGATTATTTTTAAAACTTTCTTGTGTAGGACCTGAATTCACTATAGACGTTGCTAAAAGTAGTTCTGCATAGAGAGTCAGACAAACATTCCCTTCTTCACCAACATGGAACTCCTGGCACATTCACATAAAGTGTGTGTAAAGGAAAAGGTTTTTGTTTTAATTTTTTTAAACTTGGGGAAACATTATTAGACCTTCTGTAAAGTTTTTAGTACTCTCCGTGTCCTCACTGTAAAGACTCACCCAGTCTGGTTGTCCTGGTGAACATTGTCACCAAACCAGGAAGTGATGGGAAATCCAAAACGTTATGGTTGTACCAGGTGTGTTTTCGTAAAGCAGTGGGCCTGTGTGCAAGATCATAAGTTGGGCTCTCCTGCCAGAGTAACACCCCTTTCACACCGAGGGCATTTTGCAGGTGCTATAGCGTTAAAAATAGCGCCTGTAATCCGCCCTCAAACTGCTGCTCCATTGTCTGCAGTGTGAAAGTCCGAGGGCTTTCACACTGCAGTGGTGCGCTGGCAGGGCGTCACAAAAAGTCCTGCCAGCAGCTTCTTTGGAGCGGTGAACTCACCGCTCCTCCACCGCTGCTCCCCATTGAAATCAATGGGGCAGCGCTGTAATACCACCGGCAAAACGCCGATATTGCAGCGTTTTGCCGGGGGTTTTAACCCTTTCTCGGCCGCTAGCGGGGGTAAAAGCACCCCACTAGCCGCCGGAAAAACGCTGCTAAAAATAGCGGCATTTTACCACCGACGCTATGGGCGGTGTGGTGTGAAAGGGGTCTAAAAGAAAATGCGTTGCAGGCAGCGCACTGTGGCAACAATTGGGTGTGGTTTTCATTGCGCTGAATATTGGCCGTGGTTTAAAGGGACACAGAGTGCAGGGGTTCAAGAGTTCAAGGAGAGTCCAGGGGCCAGTAGTAAGTGACACAGAGTTCAGGGGTAAGTAGTAAGTGATGTGAAGTTGAGGGATTAGTAGTAAGTGCCAAAGGGGTCAGGTGTAAGTGGTGCAGAGTTTAGGAGTCAGTAGTAAGTGATGCAGAGTTCAGAGGTCAGGAGTAAGTGATGCAAAGTTTAGGGGTCAGTAGTAGGTGACACTGAGCTCAGAGGTCAGTAGCAAGTGGCACAGAGTTCAGGGGTCAGTAGCAAGCGATGCACAGTCGAGAGGTCAGTAGTAACTGATGCAGAGTTCAGAGGTGGGGCATAAGTGGCACAGAGTTCAGAGGTCGGGCATAAGTGGCGCAGAGTTCAGAGGTCGGGCATAAGTGGCGCAGAGTTCAGAGGTCATGCATAAGTGGCGCAGAGTTAAGGGGTTAGGAGTAAGTGATGCAGAATTCAGGGGTCAGTAGTAAATGATGCAGAGTTCAAGGGTCCTAAGCAAGTGACACAGCATTCAGGGGTCAGTAGTAAGTGACAGAGTTCAGGGGTCAGGAGTAAGTGATGCAGAATTCAGGGGTCAGATGTAATTGACACACAGCTCAGAGGTCAGTAGTAAGTTAGGCAGAGTCCAGAGGTCAGGAAAAGGAGATGCAGAGTTCAGGGGTCAGTAGTAAATGATGTTAGGAGATTTGTTTAGGAGATATTTTCCAAAAGACAGGCACCACTGTCTACAGCGCATGGGCCGAAGACAGCGGTGCACAGGCGCACTGAGCGCGCCGCGGTCAACGGCGATATGCCGCGAGTAGCGGCTCCTGTGCGCATGCGTGGGAGTGACGTCATTGCGGCTCCGTCGAATGACAGCACCGGAGCCGCGAGACCCACCAAGAAGATGGAGGCTCCGTACACAAGGGGACAGCGGTGACATCACTGGCCCCTGTGTCAGGTAAGTGACACATAAAGGAATACTATGCGATGCATAGTAGCCCATTATGCTTTACCTTTGCAGGGAAACAAAGAGGAAGTAAAACCCATCAGGGTTTACTTCCTCTTTAAAGAGCAAATCCCACATGTCATTATCTGATATCATTGGCATTTCCTTATAACTTCAAGCAATAGATCACTATCAATAATCTGTTGCAGCAACTCCTAACCTAAACCAGCTCCCTATGAAGCTGAACTGTAATGCAGATGTGTATTCATTGTTACATCATTAAATGTATTTTTCACATGCAAGCTGTGTAAGTACCTGTATTTAGTCTGGTATAATCCCCTTGCAGTAGCAGGGCTGAATATGAAGGAAGAAGCAATACAAGAAGCATGCTGATAGGAGTAGAGAGCAGAAAAATTAGCTCATCACTGTGCTGCTTCTCCTTTTATTGTTCAATCACAGACTGGAGAAGGGACTTAAACTGTTACTAAACCCAGGACCCTGCATTCCCTATATCTGGTCACCCACAGTACACAGAACATGGGAATGCAATTATTTTAGTAAATATAAACTGCTAAATACCTTTTCTCATCAGCGGTATATAGCAATCTTATGACTTCTATCAGTGTCTGGTCGAGCACTAGTTAAAGCTTGTAGGAGGAGTTTTCATTGTCCTCTGACTGTCCTATGAGGCTGCAGAACCCCTGATCCTCTGTCTGGACAGTGTTGATTGGCCCTGTGCCGATCACATGCACCCACCCCAAAAAAAAAAAAAAAAAAACTCTCTAACAATACACACCAAACTAAGCATGTGCAGCTTGTCCCCTAGCTTCTGTTCTATCAGGAGATGGTTTGGGGATGGTGGAAGAAGGGGAGGATCAGAGAAGACAGGATCAAGCAGCCTTTTTACAGAATGAGGAGGATTAACCCCTTAGGTTCCACAGTGAGTATAACAAGCATGCTTTACTGCATATACAGACTGGTTTTACTGTTGTGGGTTTAGTAACACTTTAAAGAGGAATTTCACCTTCCCCCTCTATTATTTTTTTTTCTTCTCCCCTGCTTACCTGATACTAAGATGGCCACAGTTGATACTCACACAGAGGATCCAGCATTGTCCTACTGAGATCCTCTTCTCTGCAGCCGTGGCCAGGTCCCATGTTACTTGGTGACCTCATCGGCAGGCTGTGCCGGGTCTCCCAGGTTCTTGTGCAGCCTACCAATGATGTGCTGCTAGGCCCGCCCCTTCCTCTGTTAGTGAATAGCATGACGTGTGGGGATCCTGGTGCTTCCTGAGATATGAATGTCACAGGCAAATGACGCAAGTATGGGGGTGGGCCAAAACGTAATTAAAGAAAAAAAAAACAATATATGTACAGCGAAGGGTGGGTGGGATGCAGAGGAGTCAAGTCAAATAAATGAATGAACGTCCGCTTTAAAGTGGATGTAAACCCTCACATATACCCAGTGAAGTAAACAACCTCAGATGATACACAGGGATGAAACAAATCTCCCTACATACGTTTTACATGTATATCTGCTGTCTTCAGCTTTATATATTCTTTAGAATTCTAACATCATGCTAGAGATTTTCTCTTCCTGTTCATACAGCCAAGACAACTGATTGGAGGAAAGGCACCCCCCCCCCCCCCCACATAGGCAGAGGAAGGAAGGAATGTGTAGAGCTGTGCTGTGACAAGGCAAGCTCTCTGCTAATCCATTTATAGCAACCTCCCACGACACAAATTTCATGCTGGTTTTATCTTGGTTGACGGAGAACTTGTCAGAAGTTATCATGCTGATGACAGAGTAACTGTCAGGGCTGGGCTCAGCCCTTCCTTCTCTGAGCTGCCTCTCAGCTGTCGGCTAATTGCCAGCTCCTATCTCTCCACAGTTACTCAGCTGTTGATGATATCCTGCTCGTCAGTCCTGCCTACTTAAAGCGGTAGTAAACCCGCAGATTTTTTTTTTTTTTAAACATGTAAGGCAAAAGGCATAATGAGCTAGTATGCACTGCATTATGAAATACTTACCTTAGAACAAGGTGTCGGTAGGTGATCTCGGTCTACGTCTCAGCGTGTCTTCCGGGTATCGCGGCTCCGGTGCTGTGAGTGGCCGGAGTCGCGATGTCGTCACTCCGCATGTGCGCAGGAGGCATCTGCTGGACCTTTCAGCCGGGAAATTCAGAGCGCATGCAGGGAATATATCCTAAACCGTACAGGTTTAGGAGATATTATTTTTACCTACAGGTAAGGCTTACCTGTAGGTCAAAGTAAAAAAATGGGTATACAACCGCTTTAAGCCATCCAGTCTAGAGGAGCTCTGCTTTCGCCTTGGTAAACATCACAAGAACCATCTCCTGCATTCCTGTTTAAAGACTGGCTTTGCTGACATCCCTTGCTGTTCCACTACTTTGATCCCTGACTTCTGGCTTGGCTGACTATCCGTTCCAGTTACCGAACTTTGGCTATGTTTTGACTACGTTTGTTCTATTTACTTTTATTATTAAACAAGTGTGATTTAACTGTACTTCTGTCTCGGTCTGATTTCATGGTTTCTGACAGTAATGAGGCAGAACAGCACAGAGACAAGACTTAAACCTTCTGGCACAAAGTCATTTGGAGTGATGAGACCAAAATTAAGCTTATTGGCCACAACCATGAACACTACATTTGGAGAGGAGTCAAAAAGTCCTATGATGAAAGGTCCACCATTGCTACTGTGAAACACGTAGGTGGAACGCTGATGTTTTGGGGATGTGTGAGCTACAAAGGCGCAGGAAATTTGGTCAAAATTGTTGGCAAGATGAATGCAGTATGTTATCAAAAAATACTGGAGGAACATTTGCATTCATCAGCCAGGAAACTGCGCATGGGATGTACTTGGACATTCGGACATGACAATGATCCAAAACACAAGGCCAAGTGGACCTGTCATTGGCTACAGCAGAATAAAGGGAAGTTTCTGGAGTGGCCATCTCAGTCTCCCGACCTCAATATCATTGAGCCACTCTGGGGAGATCTCAAATGTGCAGTTCATGCAAGACAGCCCAAGAATTTACAGGAATTGGAGGATTTTTTGCCAAAAGGAATGGGCAGCTTTACCATCTGAGAGGATAAAGAACCTCATCCATAAATACCACAAAACACTTCAAGCTGTCATTGATGTTAAAGGGGGCAATACACGGTATTAAGAACTGGGGTGTGTAAACTTCTGATCAGGGTAATTTGGGTAGTTTCTGTTGTCATTATGATTTAAAAAGAGTAAACACAGTTGACTGAAAATAAATGGCTTCAGCCAAACACTAACCATGAGTGAAAGAAAAGTTTTTGTGTTATCATTCATATTCTCTGAAAAATGGCCAAGAAATCATAAATTCTGCCAGGGTATGTAAACTTATGAGCCCAACTGTACATAGTTGTTAAGGTTGAATAAAGACACCGGTCCATCCAGTTCAACCTGGGTGTGCGCGCGTGTATGTGTTTATGTTACGCTGATTTATGCAAATAGGCGATCTTTCCTGTGTGCGTCACGCTATCGAAAGAGGAAAAGGGCTCTCCTAAATTTAAAAGTGAACCTTTGTTTCAGCTTCGCCATTCTGCTGCATTACATAAAAATCACATGTCAATTGTATATTGAGGTGTTTGTCAGCAAAGATGTGTTACTAAAAATTACAAAGGAAATTGAGTTTTTCGAATTTTTCATTCTTTGTTTCTAAATAAACCTGAACTCCAGCCTTATGTTCAGTCCTGCACAATTGTATAGGCTTCCTTCCAGCAGTGTTCATTTTGACATCAAATTTCGATTTAGTTAGTCTTTTGACTAAAATGCCAATTTAATTGTATTTTAGTCATCTGAGTTGGTTTAGTATTAGTCCTATTTTAGTCGACCAAAATCTCCAGTACATTTTAGTCGACTAAAATCGAATGGGTTTAGTTACATTTGAATGCATTATTTCTTTAGAACTACCAAACATTATATACTCCTGGAGTAAAAATCGAATAACATGTTTATTATTTATAGTAGTAGGGTCGGCTCACACCACATGGAGTCCATTGCGTTTTTTTTCTGCATCAGAAACGCATGGATAGTAGGTTATATGGTTTCCATTGGCATAGTTCACACCAGTGCTTTCCAGTTCCAGAAAACAAAAAGTAGAGCATTTTTTCTGCACTGAACTGTACTGGAGCGCGCTAAAACGCATCCAAAATGCACTGGAACGCACATAAACGCACCAAAAAAGCACCAGACTGCACATGTCTCCATTTAATATGAAGAAAAAGAGAGGGGAAAAATGCAGAAATGCGTCCGGAATGCATGCGGACTGTGTTTCTATGTTGTGAACTGGCCCTTAAGGTTTGAGCATGCACTACAGACACAGATTTAGCCGTTTAGTTTAGTTTAAGGCTACTTTCACATTGGGGCTGCTGCCGCAGTAGCACTAAAGCGTCACTCGTTTTAGCGGCACTTTAGCGATGTTTAAGCAGTGCTTTTCGGCCGCTAGCGGAGATCTTTTAACACCCGCTAGCGGCTGAAGAAGGGGTTAAAATGGCCCACGTTGTGGCGCTTCCGAAGTGCTTTTCAGGCGCTTCTGAAACGCGGCTCATTCATTTCAATGGGCAGGGCGTTTTGGGAGCGCTGTATACACCACTCCTAAACTGCCCCAAAGATGCTGCTTGCAGGGCTTTTTCTAACGTTGCGCAAGAGCACCACCACGCAAGCGCACCGCCCCAGTGTGAAAACACTCGGGCTTTCACATTCGGGCGTCATAGGAGGCAATTTTCAGGCACTATTTCTAGCGCTAAATAGACTGAAAACTGCCTCAGTGTGAAAGGAGCCTTACATAAGGTTGGAATTTCCGATGGAAACAGTCCGATGGGAGCTTTTCATCAGATTTTCCGACCGTGTGTATGCCCATCGGTCTTTTTCTATCGGCATTTCTGACGGACTTTAGATTGAGAACCTGTTCTTAATTTTTCTGACAGAA
This sequence comes from Lithobates sylvaticus, assembly GCA_028564925.1. Classification (NCBI taxonomy): domain Eukaryota; kingdom Metazoa; phylum Chordata; class Amphibia; order Anura; family Ranidae; genus Lithobates; species Lithobates sylvaticus. The sequence continues at coordinate 76,165,142 of CM053026.1, forward strand.
AACCTTTCTATCGGATCTTCCGATCGTGTGTATGCAATTCCGACACGCAAAATTCTGACGCATGCTCGGAAACATTTCGACGCATGCTCGGAAGCATTAAACTTCCCCTTTATAGTGCCGTCGAACGTGTTGTATGTCGCAGTGTTATTGACCGTCGGAATTTGGTGTAACCGTGTGTAGGCAAGACTGTTGAGCGAAATCCAGTCGGAACTCCGACGGGAAAACCATCAGAGCTTTTTCCGACAAGAATTCCGACCGTGTGTACACGCCATTAGTCTTTTCACTAAAATAGCATTCTAGTTTAAGTCGTATTTTAGTCATCTGAATTTTTTTAATTTTAGTCGTATTTTAGTCATCTGAATTGTTTTAGTTTTAGTCGTATTTTAGTCATCTGAATTGTTTTCATTTTAAAAAATAGTATTAATTTAGTAGACGAAATTAACACTGCTCTCCAGTACTGAAACTGCTTACTCTAATTTCACTGCACACTGTGAGCTTTTCACAGTATACAGTAGAAGCTGCAGCAAGTCAGATACAGCCAACCTTATTTCCTGGCTGGTGGACATCCAGCATCATCTAACCCTTTCCTCATAGCCTTACTGTTTCTGATATTCTCCTTTCATTCATTGGATGTCATTTTTTTTCAATCATGGAGGCTCAGCATCACCTGCCTAGGAATGCCCATTTCTCCAGAATGCCCCCCACCCACCAAGACGTTTTGATATTTGCAAGCCAATTACTTGTATTGAAGCTAAAGTAAGGTAACTTGAGGCCCTGTTAGGATGGGTGTGTAAAAGGGGGTTCTTGGCTGGTGGTTCTGAATCCCACAATTTGCCCCTTGGATGCTGGACACTGTATTAACTGGCTTACTACCCAGCAGAGAAGTGGAAACCTTGGGCCTGGGGGAACAAACACAACCAATTAGCCGTTTTGTCTTAGATACAGCCATGTATAGGCTAAGGTTCATGAAGAGAAACGCACAGGGCTGCCATCAGGGGGGTACAGCCGTTACAACTGTAAAGGGGCCCACCCACTTGTGTGACAATAGCGAATTAATATTCGCTATTGTCTTCCTGCTTCCCCTCCCAGCCAAGCTCAGGAAGCAGGTCTTAAGACCCGATTGGCCAAGAGGAGAAGCTGATGTATAACCGGTACCGAGGAGGATGTACGGGGAGTTTCCCGGAGATGGCCATCCTCATCGTAGCGATCTCTCTGCTCTGCATCGCCACCAACACACAAGCCAGAGTCCAACCGCGTGAGTACCACCCACCGACTGACCCATACACTCATCGTACGACTCACCCACCGACAGGGGGCTGATCAGTGCAGAGGAGGTCTAATAATGTGACCTCCGGGATAACAGGACAGGCATCTGATAAGGGTGGCGATGTGATGGTGGGACGGGGATCATCAGTGGTTCTAGATCCAATAATGGGAAAGGGATGTGATTACTGGGAGCAGAGCAGAGCGATCTGATAACGGGACAGGGAGGAGGACTATGAGATCTGATAGGAGGTCAGTGATGTGATCTGACAATTACACATGGAGTATGACCAGCCGCCACTGATAAGAATTAAAATAGAGCAAAGAAGGAAGTGCACTGGATTGCACAGAAAATCACCTTATTTATTAATTAAATAAACTTAGACTGGCCATACAGGCATAGATTTCTCTCAATCAGCCTACAGGAGGAAAGAGATCAATCTAGAATTAGACCTGGGCATTTTTCGGCCCCCGAAACCACACCCGACCCTTTGGTGGTCCCTTTCCAGCCAGCGTTGGGTAAATCAGAAATTACAAATCAAATGTCAATGCATGTATGCCATGCACAGAATACAACTGCATTGCTTTTATTTTGAAGGAGACTATTTTTTTTTTCAATTTACATATATGTGTGTGTGTGCCTTCGCACCTTCACAGTAATATGTTGGAGAACAGATGTCTACAAGAGATGGTGGCGGCTAAACTTCTTCCCCTCCCCTCCCAAAGTGTGTGACACTTCTCCATGGCTGTGGAGTAGAAGTGTCGGTTCCTTGGATCTAGGCCAGCCAGTCAAGAAGATGGCAGCGGCTGTGCTTCCGGACTTGTTGTCGCCAAGAACTCAGTGGTTGCACTTTGGCCCAGTCCTAGTGGCTTTGGCCATATAGGAGTGTCTTCCGCTATTGTATCCTGACAGCCGGCACCTGCTGCTGTCAGAATACACAGTGACTGCATCTGGTTGGACGCAGTCACTGTTTGTTTCAATCGAAGTTTGCCATGTTTGGTGGTGACGGCAGGGCCACCCATGGTTGAAATTTTGGTCAACCCAGGAGTGAGATTTAGCCCAAATAGGCATATATGGCGGGCCTAAAGGCACAAGAACAGCCCCCCCTAATACTTACCTCAGCCTCCTCTAGATCCAGCTATGACCACGAGAGTCTTGGCTCTACGGGGGGGGGGGGGGGGGTCGCACTCCTGTTTGGCTTTTGGCAGCAGTGGGAGCCATTGGCTAAATTAGTGTCACTGGTGATGTCAGTGTCTGTTAGTCAGTTCCCCTCAGTGTCAGTTACCATCAGATTTCCCACCACACTATCGTAGTACAATTGTAAGTCGCCGATCACCGCCATTATAGTATATAAATGAAAAATCCAATATACAGTGCCTTAAAAAAGTATTCACACCCCTTGAAATTTTCCACATTTTGTCATGTTACAACCAAAAACGTAAATGTATTCTATTGGGAATTTATGTGATAGACCAACACAAAGTGGCAAATAATTGTGAAGTGAAAGAAAAATGATAAATGGTTTGAGTCAATGAGTCAGTACTTTGTAGAACCACCTTTCACTACAATTACAGTGGCAAGTCTTTTTGGGGATGTCTCTACCAGCTTTGCACATCTAGAGAGTGACAATTTTTGCCCATTCTTCTTTGCAAAATAGCTCAAGCTCTGTCAGATTGGATGGAGAGCGTCTGTGAACAGCAATTTTCAAATTTTGCCACAGATTCTCAATTGATTTAGGTCTGGACTTTGACTTTAACACATGAATATGGTTTGATCGAAACCATTCCATTGTAGCTCTGTCTGTATGTTTAGGGTCGTTGCCCTGCTGGAAGGTGAACCTCCATCCCAGTCTCAATTCTTTTGCAGACACTTATGCGGCGTACACACGGTCGGAATTTCCGATGGAAACAGTCCGATGGGAGCTTTTTCAACGGATTTTCCGACCGTGTGTATGCCCATCGGTCTTTTTCTGTCGGAATTTCCGACGGACTTTGGATTGAGAACCTTTCTATCGGATCTTCCGATCGTGTGTATGCAATTCCGACACGTAAAATTCCAACGCATGCTCGGAAACAATTCAACGCATGCTCGGAAGCATTCAATTTCCCTTCTATAGTGCTGTCGAACGTGTTTTATGCCGCTGTGTTACAGACCATCGGAATTTGGTGTGACCGTGTGTAGGCAAGACAGTTCCGACGGAACTTTTCCGACGGAAAAACCACCAGAGCTTTTTCCAACGAGAATTCCGACCGTGTGTGCGCGGCATAACAGGTTTTCTTCTAATGCCGCGTACATACGAGCGGACTTCTCGTCAGACTGAACTCCGAAGGACTTTTCTACGGAGTTCCGTCGAAACGGACTTGCCTACACACGATCACACCAAAATCCGGTCGTTTAGAATGTGATGACGTACGACGGGACTAGAAAAATGAAGTTCAATAGCCAGTAGCCAATAGCTGCCCTTGCGTCGTTTTTGGTCCGTCGGAACAGCATACAGACGAGCAGTTTTCTCGATAGGAACTGGTTCCGGCGGAAAGATTTGAAACATGTTCTATTTCTAGGTCCGTCAGATGAAGCCCACACACGATCGGAAAGTCAGACAGAATGATTCCGTCTGACCTTTTCTGCCGGAAAGTCCAGTCGTGTGTACAGGGCATAAGATTGCCCTGTATTTGGCTCCATCCATCTTCCCATCAACTCTGATCAGCTTCCCTGTCCCTGCTGAAAAAAAGCATCCCCACAACATGATGCTGCCACCACCATGCTTCACGATGGAGATGGTGTGTTCAGGGTGACGTGCAGTGTTATTTTTCCAGCACACATAGGAAGTTATTTACAAAATTTAAATCCACTTTGCACTGCAAGTGCACTTGGAAGTGCAGTCGATTTAAATCTAAGGAGTAGATCTGAAATGAGTGGAAGCTCTGCTGATTTTATCATCCAATCATGTGCAAGCTAAAATGCTGTTTTTTATTTTCCTTGCATGTCCCCCTCGGATCTACAGTGACTTTACTTCCAAGTGCACTTTCAGTGCAAAGTGGATTTTCCTTTAGTAAATAAACCCCACAGCGTTTTCCTTTTAGGCCAAAAAGTTACATTTTGGTCTCATCTGACCAGAGCACCTTCTTCCACATGTTTCCTGTGTCCCCCACATGACTTCTTGCAAACTGCAAACGGGACTTCTTATGGCTTTCTTTCAACAATGGCTTTCTTCTTGCCACCCTTTGTGGAGTGACCGACTAATAGTTGTCCTGTGTACAGATTCTCCCACCTGAGCTGTGGATCTCTGCAGCTCCTCCAGAGTTACCATGGGCCTCTTGGCTGCTTCTCTGATTAATGCTCTCCTTGCCCGGCCTGTCAGTTTAAGTGGATGGCCATGTCTTGGTAGGTTTGCAGCTGTGCCATACTCTTTCCATTATTGGATGATGGATTGAACAGTGCTCCGTGAGATGTTCAGAGCTTGGAATTTTTTTTTTATAACCTAACCCTGCTTTAAAATTCTCCACAACTTTATCCCTAACCTGTCTGTTGTGTTCCTTGGCCTTCATGATGCTGTTTGTTTACTAAGGTTCTCTAACAAACCTCTGAGGGCTTCACAGAACATTTGTATTCATACTGAGATTAAATTACACACAGGTGGACTCTATTTACCAGTTAGGTGACTTCTGAAGGCAATTGATTCCACTAGATTTTAGTTAGAGGTTTCAGAGTAAAGGGGGGCTGAATACAAATGCACGCCACACTTTTCAGATATTTATTTGTAAAAAAAATGTTGAAAACTGTTTATCATTTTCCTTCCACTTCACAATTATGTGCCACTTTGTGTTGTTCTATCATATAAAATCCCCATAAAATACATTTACGTTTTTTGGTTGTAACATGACAAAATGTGGAAAATGTCAAGGGGTATGAATACTTTTTCAAGGCACTGTATATACCATAGTTTGTAGACGCTATAATTTTCACGCAAACCAATCAATATATACTTACTGAGATTTTGTTTTACCAAAGACATGCAGTAGAATACATTTTTGCCCAAAATTTCTGAAGAAATTTAATTTTTTATTGGATATGTTTTATAGCAGAAAGTAAAAAATATATATATTTTTTTTAATTTTCGGTCTTTTTTTTTGTTTATATAATAAACATTAAACAATACAGTGGTGATCAAATACCACTAAAAGAAAGCTCTATATGTGTTGGAAAAAATGATATAAAGTTAATTTGGGTACAGCGTTGAATGACCATGCAATTACCAGTTAAAGTAGCGCTGTGCTAAATAGCCCTGGTCATGAGCTGAAGTAGTTAGAAGTCCAAACAGGAACAAATAACATTGTTAGGGTTTATACACACTTTAAATAATATGCTATGTTTATTGGTGTTTTAATGCTCACATTTTTATTTTTAAGCTGTACTAAAATAATAAAAGGGGGTTAGAGCTCGGCATTAATAATAGATAACAGTCAGAATTACAGGTCCAATCTGATGACAAACAGTTATTCAATATGTGCTTTTTATGCATATCTACTCACTGTGCAGACAACTTTGGAGCCAGCCTGATTACCTTGGGAACGATCAAGAGATTAGCCCTACACATTTTGAACTGAAACAAGATGGAGACCACCGGGGCCTAATTTAAAATGACAAGACCCTGAACCCTCCTGTTTTGGCCATGTAGCATAGATAAGCAGTTTAGTTTCACATATTCAAACTTATAATAAAATTTCAGCTTACCGGCCCGCTTCCTGAATTTTTCTAAATCCACATTTGGTGGTCTTGTAGGTTTTTGAGGTGGAGGACCTAATTTGGCTAGAGATGGAAATGGCTTTCGTTTTGGTTCGTTGGGATCTTTTGGCGCTTCTAAATTGTCCGGGACAGATGATGTCCTGGGATGTTTTAGTCCGAAAGGTGAAGAACTGTTACCATTTTGGTTCGTTTTCATTTGAAAATCTTTGGCTATGGAGCTAGGTCTTGGGCTGTCATTTGCCTCCTCTGTGCTTTTATTTAAAAACGGGCTTTGGAGTTGTTTAATACCAACAGGCCTTAATGGTACTCCATGGAAAGGTTGCGAGGAAGGACTTCCAGACATGTTTTCTTCTGTTGATTCCTTTATCTGTTTTATAGGCTTGTTGTCCGGGGAACCCGAAAATGTCTTTGCTACCAAGTTGTGTTTGTTGAAATTGTTCTCACTTGGGAATCCGCCCATGTTAATGGGGGGTTTGGCCCCAAATGGCGGCTTCTTTTGGAAAGGAGGTTTGGACTCATTTTCTGAAGTATAATTAACTGATTTAAGTTGCGATGGTTTTGGGAAAGGTGGCTTTTCCTCAGTTCCCTTTGGCTCTGGTGGAAAGGTTGGCTTGAGTCCACCAAACTTAGCCTCCTGTGAAGCATTATTAACAGACACAAAAGTTTTGTTAGCTATAGGTTTTGGAAATGGGTACTTTGGTTCTTCTGTCTGTTGGCTGGGGGTTTTAAATCCAGATGGTTTTGGAAATGTAGTTTTCTCCTCCCTTGCTTGGAAGTTTGTGTTAGAAGAGACAGCAGTCCTGTTGATGCCTCCAACTGGTTTTACAAGTGGCGGTTTGAATTCATTTGCCGGAGCTTTTGGTGACAGTACAGGTTTTGGAACTGCTGGTTTCTTAGGTGTTAATCCTGGTGGAGTGTTGCTCGGTGACTCAAATCCTTTTCTTCTGTCTTGAAATGATCTTAAAGCAGGTGGCCCTGGGGAATTCTCTGCCTCCTCCATGGGACTGGGAACTCCACTGAACATAGCTGCAATCGACTTCACATTTGTGCTTTTCTCCTGCAAGCCGAAAGAAAGAAAAGAGCTCAAGTGAAAGGTTTCACATAGCACAAGCACACGCACACAGCTCTTTCAAAGGCTTCCTGAGCTGAGGCTTGCAACAGAGCTGATTGGTAGAGTGTATTTTACAAGTATCTTCCTGTATGGCTAAATAATGCTGCTTTCTTACTTAGTTTTTTTTTACTTTTTCTTTTTATATAACATAAACATATCTCTTTAGCTACTTTCTTTACTTTTGAAAGGTGCATATTCACTTTGGACTACTTGAAAGACACATATGCACTTTCATGTACACAAAATTATCTTTATTGTTTCAAACTACATAGGCATTTTACATCTGATCTATTTACTTATGTTGTATTGAAGTACAGGTACTCCTCACTTAACGACCAAGTTCCGTTCCAACGACCAGGTCGTTAAACAAATTGGTTGTTAAACGAGGAGTCACAAGAAATCAATATTTTAAGCATTCTTAACTACTGTACTGTACTTTATTGTAAAAAAATGTCTAAACACAAAACTTCAGCTCAATAAAGTTGTTTTAATTTGCATAGTACAAATAAATAAATGAAAATTCTGTACTGTACCACTGGCGGCCCGTGCACTGTGGGCACACAGGCGCCACCCTTTTTAGGACGCCGGATGCATGGATTCCTATAGCGGGGGTGGGAGGGGGTGGTACAGTTTGAAGCACCTGATTAGAGTTAGAGCCTGAGGCTTCAAAATAGGGTGGGCTCGGGGCGCAGAGAGTGTGCCCTGATCCCACCCAATTGTGTGCGATCCATGCATGGGTGGGGGGGGGGGCTGTCGGTGTTCACAGGTAGCTGCATTTGATGGGTAAGTGGCTGCATATGATGGGCACAATGGCTGCGTTTGATGTTGCCCGAGTGGCTGTGTTTGATGGGCAAGTGGCTGCATATGATGGGCACAATGGCTGCGTTTGATGGGCACAAGTGGCTGCATTTGTTGGGCACAGGTGGCTGCATTTGATGGGCGAGTGGCTGCATATGATGGGCACAAGTGGCTGCGTTTGATGGGCACAAGTAGCTGCATTTGATGGGCACAAGTGGCTGCATTTGATGGGCACAGGTGGCTGCATTTGATGGGCAAGTGACTGCATATGATGGGCACAGGTGGCTGCATTTGATGGGCACAATGGCTGCGTTTGATGGGCACAATGGCTGCATATGATGGGCACAGGTGGCTGCATTTGATGGGCATAAGTGGCTACATTTGATGGGCACAAGTGGCTGCATTTGATGGGCACACGTGGCTGCGTTTGATGGGCACAATGGATGCGTTTTATGGGCACAATGGCTACGTTTGATGGGCACAAGTGGCTGCATTTGATGGGCACAATGGCTGCATATGGTGGGCACAAGTGGCTGCATATGATGGGCACACGTGGCTGCATTTGATGGGCACAGTGAGGCTGCAATTGATGGGGGGGGTTTCAGTATTTTTCAATAAAAAAAAAATTTGCGCACCAGCCGCCACTGTACTGTACTGTACAATACAATGATGTACAGCGCGTCATTCAGATGGGGAGAGCTGGTCATAAGTCCGAGCAGTCGTTAAACAGGTAAGTCAACAAACAAGGAGTGTCTCTTGTATTAAACCCTCCACTATTTTACCAGTACAATATCAATGCCCATAAAGGAGGCATAACACAATGAGTTTTTTAAAACTATGTCCGCAGTCACTTACTAGATAAATGTTTCCAATCCGCTGGCTCCTTTTTTCCCAGCATTGCTCTCCCCAAAGTTCAGGGAAGGGGCGATATTGCACACTTAAAATGGCATAAAATCACAAAAAAAAAAAAACACATGACCGGGACTATATGTCCCATCAGAGCCAATAATGCAAGTGCATGCCCGCCCACAGCTGCCAATCACTCCCTTTAGAAAGTGATGGGAAGTAAGTTATTCATTAGCTTTAGCATGTCAGGTGTACGATGTCCAGAGTACGATAGAAAAAGTGGCTCTGTGGGACCCTGCAGAATAATTGAGCCACCCTTAGAATGGGATATTTTTGGGGGGAATTTCAGAGGAATGAGAGCCGTAAAACAGAATTCAAACATCAAACCAAATAAGTGCAAACCAATACTGTCATGTATTATATAACTTTAATTGTATTATATTAAAGTGGTTGTAAACCCTCACATATACCCAGGGCAGTGACTATCCTCAGGTGATACACAGAGATAAAACAAACCCTCCTACATAAATTGTACCTGTCTATCTGCAGCCACCTCTTCTCAACATCTGTTCAAAGTCCAGTGTTTATAAAGCTTTTCTGAGCTGTCAGAATACAGGGGCTGGAAAGCTAAAATTACACACTGCATCAGTGAGGTGAGTTCTGATAGCTGATTGGAGGGCAGGAATACACCCCCCTTCACACAGCACACAGGAACAAAGCTAAGGCTGTCAATCAGCTGGAGGTCCCTTTCCTGTCACCTTTTTTCTCTTGATGTCAGGAAAACTTCTCAGAAGTGATTCATGCTGATAGCAAATGAATAAAGCAACAGAAAGAACTGACACTTAGTGCTCTTAATTGAGGTAAGTACACACTATAGAGGGATATGCTTTGTTCATATTTCATGTCTGAGAATTACAGCCACTTTAAAGTGTAAATTCCCCTTTACAGAAAATCTGTAAGGTGAACTTACACTGGACCCCCTCCCCATCCCCCCCGGTCCCGGTATACTGGAGTCCCACGATCCCTCGATGTGAGACAACCGGGTCGCCGCTTCACTGGTCAAGAGATTTGAAATCCCCATGGCTTAATCTCCAATCCATACCTCTCAGCGTGTACGGATAGGAGGCATTCTAATTGGGCAGCATCGTCACATGGATGGTGCTGACCAATCAGAACCCGCCTAGCCCATCTTATTCATGCTGGAGGAGAGGGGAGAAAGTCAGGAGGATTTTAAATCCCCGGACCAGTAAAGCAATGTCCCGGCAGGGCCGGTGCTACCACTAGGCAAACTAGGCAGCTGCCTAGGGCGCACTGCTTCCTAGCGGAGCTCGGCCACCGGTTTCCCTCCGCGTCTGCATGCTCTGCAGGCTGCAGAATGCAACTAACTAAGTCTGACCGGTAGTGTAATTGGAGGCGCAGCACTGGAGCCAGCGCTAGAGGAAGCAGAGCCGATGCTTTCTGTATAGCGCCGCCTTCTGTCACAGGGACAGTGTAAAGGGGGTGGAGCCAATGGTGGCGAAAAAATTAGGTTTTGCCTAGGGTGTCAAAAACCCTTACACCACCCCTGTGTCCCGGTGTCTCACACCGGGGGATCGCGGACTCTGGTATACCGAGACCGTGTGGGATGGGGAGGGGGTCCAGTGTAAGTTCACCTTACAGATTTTCTGTAAAGGTGAACTTACCCTTTATATTTTGTTTATAACATGCCAACAAATTCAGGAGTACTGTACAATTAAAGGGTAAACATGGGGCCAGACAACCTCTGCCTCATTGTACAGTTTTGAAAGTGACAAACAGTTTTTGTCCCCTTTCTATTTCTAGCCTACTCAGTTGACAATAATTTGGCATCGTCATACTACCATATTATTGCCCAGTATCATCTTTCTGGCTATGTCGTGTGGCAGAAATGTGTTACCTGAGGGTAACATTCCCCCCAATCCCCCACCTAGGCTTCAGTTGCAGTGGCTGGGAAGGGAGATTAGTAACACCGAGCCTATGATTTTACCAGTGGTCTCAATGCCGTCACCTTCATGCCACCAGAGGCAGTCGGCTCACCTTGCCTCATGGTAGGAATGCCCCTGGCTTAGGAAGGATTCTGAGGTTCAGAGTCAATCCCGAGGGACATAAGCAGGGAAAACTAGGTGGGAGGGGGGAGTAGTGGGAGTAAAACTTTTGAGGCACTGTTCGAAGGGGGAGCAAGGGGAGCTGATTTACTGACAGAGGTATTTGAATTACATCAGCAATTCTTTTGTGCAAATTTGAGGATGAATTGCTCCTCTGTGCCTACAGTTACCGAGGTCAGTGAGAGCTATTTTTAAAACTCATTTAGTGCTTGTTAAGAATACGTAAATGCACCTTAAAATTAATGATGGAGATTTTTTTGTTAGGTGACAATACATGAAGAAACTGTTTGAGGGTAGGTCCTGTCCATCATTCTTTTTTTTTAATTCTTTAGTTATATTGTCATATTACATCCAAAAACGTAAGTGTATTTGATCATGAATGAATTTTTAGTGACATGTTTCCAGTGGTATATATACTTCGACAATAGAAACTTAACCAATAACCATCAGACTAATAGGAACCATAATATATTTATATAGTAAATTGTATCAAGAAAACCAGATCAAAAGGTAATGACCCAATGAGTCATCACTAAAACAGAGAAACACTAGAACCTCCAGTTTCAGGTTTGTACCTGTTGTTCTCCAGAGAAAGCTGTCTGGTGCTACTGGGTGCTGAGATCCACCCATTTCTACTACAGCCTTACCTTTCCAACACAGAAGAACCCTTGAAAACTTTCCAGTCTCAGGGAATCCTTGCTAAAAAAAGGCCTAAAGCTGTGTAAGGGGCCCAAAAATGTCTGATGGCTGCCCTGGTGGTGTCTATAGAAACGTATCTGAGAAGCAGAAATTGTTCCTTGCTCAAGGAGCTCATAGAAAGCTCTGGAGGAACCCTAAGCTTCCATGGGATCCTGGATGAAAAACCCTGGTCTACTAGATAAGAAGTTGTTATCCTTGTAAAAATTTTAGATTTTCTATCATCTGTCCTACCTCAAGTTAAAATAAAGCACTTAAACTACTTTCAAGTGTGGACCTACTTTACTTCAAGGGAAAATATTTGGTATTGCTGTGGACTAGAAATGTCCTAAGAGGGAATCCCACTTGTGTATGCAAAACCCCTGCAGGTGGAGACATTATAGTGTTAAGTACATTGGGGCATGGCTTTAGAATCCCCACTTAGCAGAGGCTCAAAATCCCCCGTTACCCAGGTAATACAGTGTTGGGAGTGTAATTACTGCATAGTCATGCCCATCTCACATGAGCCTCCAAAACAGGGTTATATGTATATCTCTGCAATGTCTTTAATAAGTATAGTATATACTTACCGTACTAATTGACTACCATGTCTAACCCGAGGCCCCACCAATATTTAGGCTACATACGACAAAAAAGAACAGGAATTCTTCTACAACAACCTTTTTTTGTCTCGAAAGTCCCAGCATCCATGAAAGCCAGGAAAAAAGAAGTAAAAATCAATAAAATAAGTCAAGATGGCTAAATATTTTCTCCCGCAGCCACTTTGTGGAACACTGCTAACAATTCCCCCTCTTGGCAATATAGCCATAGAAAATGGGTGGTTTGTCACGTGTTCATCCTGACTATTTTGTCTGTGATCCATGTTATGCAGACATGTGGACAATGAGGACAATGAGCATACTTAATCGCTGTAAGCTTTTCTCTTTTTGCACAAAACCCAATAAAAATGATTGAAAAGAAAATGCCTCTTTGTGTGAACAATCTGTGTGTCAGGTTACCAGCAATATTTCCCATTTCAGTCAGCTTACATGTCTGATGGATTGCAAGGGAGCTGAATGTAAAAGCTATAACTACACCATGTGAATTCTACGGGGACCCAACAAGAATAATGCTGACTATGACTAACTACTGTATATATAAAGCCAATTCATATAGCATGTTGGGGGTTTGGGACCTAGGTGCTCTTAAAAATGTATGTTTTTTTTTCCAAAACAAGGACTACCTGGAGTTAAAGTGCTACTAAAGCAGTAGTCAATTCTGTAAAAAAATCCACCTTGCAAGGTAATGTCATAATATGCTTGCATGCATTGCATACTACAGTGTTGCCAACCGTCAGTATTTTTACTGGCAGCCAGTAAAAAACAGGCAATTTTCTCCTGCCAGTAAATGCCAGTAAAAGGAAAAAGTTGCCAGTAAAAAATATGGCTGTGATGTTCGACCTGGTCCAGAGCCGGCCGAGACCATCCCAGCGCCTGCTACAGTGTGTTCAGGCAGCTCTGGTGGAGGCGGTGCCAGAGCATGTCGTGTGATGTCATAGTGCAAGGGAGCCTCGTGTGCGGGTCTGCAGGAAAGGAGCAGGACAGGCCGGAAGCGGGACTGTCAGTGCTGTTTGGACTGGAGTGGACCACCTAGCTTGGAGAGAGACTGTCACTGTGACTCAGGAGGGGCACATGTCGTGCCGGTGAGAAGTCCATTCTAATTTCTTGCCCTCCTGAGTCCTGTCCCTGAGCTACTTACTTACTATATTGAAAATAAAATAAGAAATATGTTTTTTGCCCTAATATCTAACTTAAATCACATTGCTAATTGCATATTGTACTTGTTTGTAGCCTAAATACTAAAATTTGCACTTAAAACTGTAATTTTTGGAAATGGCAGTAAAAACTTGGCTGTGCCAGGAAATTTTGGGTGTCGTGTCAGTAAATTTCAATCTGGTAGTTTGGCAGCACTGGCATACTAGCACATTATGAGAGACTTACCTTAAAACAATGCAGCAGCACGCTGTCACCACTGGCAGGGCTGGCATCTTTACCAGGTATTCCTTCCGGGTTTGCGGCCTCCAGCCGTCTCATTGGCCAAGCCGCAATGACATCACTCCCCCGCATGTGCACGGGAGTCACTGTTTACGACACAGACCTCCTGAAGGAACGTTCCTTCAGAGCACATCTGCCAGCGACGTCACCGACTCCTGCTCCATGGAATATCTCCTAAACGGTGCACATTTAGGAAATATAAAAAAGCTTATAATAAAGCTTACCTGTAGGTAAAAATGGCTGACAAGACTTTACTTCAAATCCCAAAACAACAATGTATTAAATTGCCGTTTACCACATCTTAGCTATGGTGGCTGCATTATTTTCTTTTTTAGGCTTTATTTTCTTTATTTACACCTGGTGATCCAGTCAGCAAGTCTGTAATTTTTTAACTTCCTTTAAAGAGGAAGTAAACCCTAATGGGTTTACTTCCTCTTTGTTTCCCATCGCATAGTAGCCCATTATGTGTCACCGCTGTCCCCTTGTGTACGGAGCCTCCATCTTCTTGGTGGGTCTCGCGGCTCCGGCGATGTCATTCGACGGCGCTGCGATGACGTCACTCCCGCGCTCGTCACTTGCGGCGTATCGCCGTTGAGAGCTATTTAGGAGATATTTCTTTGACAAACAGATAAGCCTTAATCTAGGCTTACCTGTAGGTCCAAGTGGTTTGTAAGGGTTTACAACCACTTTAACAGACGAAGCTGTCCAGACAAAGTAGCAGAGGGTTGAGACAAACCATTTAACATTGGCAAGTGTGCTTACAATGATCATCTTTTATTTATGTATGGAAATCCTTTATCCCAAAAGGAAAAAAACTGTTGCTATACCGGGGCGGCCCGTCTGTTAAGGGCGCATGGGTGCAGCCTCCCCTGCCCATCGCCGCCGTTCCCTATCCATGCGTCCGGCCCCTTTCAGGATGCCGGACGCATTAATTACAATGTGCACCTTATTAGCCCCCCTCCCTAAAGGAAAGCACCAGCAGTCACTGTTGCTATAACTGTTTATAAAGTGTTAGCTGGAGTCCAGCTTCAATTTGTTAGTCAAGCCAAGTCAATCATCTGCTAATGCCGCATACAAACGATCGGAAATTCCGCCAGCAAATGTCCGATGAGAGCTTTTGGTCAGAAAATGCGACCATGTGTATGCTCCATCGGACTTTTGCTGGCGGAATTCCAGCCAGCAAAAGATTGAGAGCATGTTCTCAATTTTTTGGTCGGAAAAAGCTTTGATCGGAAATTCCGATCGTCTGTACCAATTCCGACGTGCAAAATTCCTACACATGCTCGGAAACAATTTGACGCATGCTCAGAAGCATTGAACTTAATTTTCTCGGCTCGTCGTAGTGTTGTATGTCACCGCGTTCTTGACGGTCGAAAGTTCAGCAAACTTTTGTGGTGACCGTGTGTATGGAAGCCAAGCTTGAGCGGAATTCCTTCGGAAAAACCATCCAAGATTTTTCTGACAGAAAATCCATTCGTGTGTACGTGGCATCAGACAAAAATAGGACTGTATATACTCTTACCAAATACCCCTGACGAAGGTGCTTGAACCAGAAACACGTTGGGTACCGGAGACTACTTCGTACTGGAGAGTAAAATTTATTGTCATGCAAATCGTGTAACCTGTTTTTTGTCTTTTGTCTTTTTTTTTTTTCTTTTATGATTCTGTATTTTTTGATATGTCTTTTTAAACCAATGATCATTGTATGATCGAATGATTTTACATATACATAATAAATATATTTTCTAATCTACCCATGTGTGGTTGTTGCCTACAAAGTCCCAGCAAAGGGGAATTTTTTTTTTTTTGGTGTCAGTGGAAGGAATAGTGCCTCATTGTTGGTGTCAGTGGGAAGCATTGTGCACCATTGTCAGTTTCAGTGGAAGGAATTATGCCCCACTGTTGGATTTCAGTGGAAGGAACAGTGCCTCATCGTTGGTGTCAATAGGAGGTATAGTACCTTGTATCTGTGGTAGGAAAAGTGCCCCAAAGGCAAGATAAAGGGCCACACCAGCCCAAAGGCCACATTTTCAGAAGCATTGAACTTCATTTTCTCGGCTCGTCGTAGTGTACGTCACCGCGTTCTTGACGGTCGAAAGTTCAGCGAACTTTTGTGTGACCATGTGTATGCAAGCCAGGCTTGAGCCGAATTCTGTCGGAAAAAACATCCAAGATTTTTCCGACGGAAAATCCGCTCGTGTGTACGCGGCATAACACTTCCCTCTCCCCAATGTTGCTGTCCAAATATGTCTGCTTTACTACTTCATCCAGAATGGAGACACCTAAAGACAAGAATTGTATTACTGTCTGGATCAATAAAGTGAAATAAAGGAATAAAAGCTTAAGAAAAGAAAACAAATGCAGTCACCTCTAGGATTGGTAAGATGCAATATATTATATGTTTGGGTTTGTTACTGCTTTAATATAGTCTATCATTGGTCATTTTTAAAGTTTGAGAAAACTGTAGAGTAAAAATAAAGGACTGTACAGACCGAAGTAGAAAAACTAAGGCAAGAGCCAGGACCATGGTATTTCACTGACATTAAAGAGTATGTAAACCCAAAGTTTCACGTTCCTGATATGTGCCTGCTGTACCATGTACTTGTATGAAAGACTATCCTGTTCTCTTTGAATTGCTTCCTTTGTGTGATATACCTGGTGTTTCTGGCAGTCCCAGCTTTCCTATTAAAAACTGACCACACTAGGCATGAGAGACTAGTGTGGTCAGTTCTGTAGCTGTGCTGGGAATTCAGCCCGCTCTTCTCCAATGATCAGACATGTTTGGACCCCCCCCCCCCCCAAACATTCACTGTATTGCTGTTTCTCCTCCCCCCAGCTCTCTAAGCTCATTATGAAGCTGACAACACAGGTTATGTGATCACTTACAAAAGGTGTAGAAAAGGTATTTATATATATATATATTTTTTTTTATATCTATACACAAATGTTTTGCCTTTCATTTTTATTTTAAACTGAATGGGTTGTTTAGCCCTGGTTCACATTGGAGCATTTGGCATGTGATTTGACATGTCAAATTGCATGCCAAAACGGTGGCACTTTCCGGCAATGGCACCGTCCGAATCGGGGGGCGACGGCGCATTTGCGGCATTACATCGATTGCCAAAAGTAGTTTCTCTACTACTTTTGGTGACTTCAGAGTGCGATTTCCATAGACAGAAAGCCGCACAGATATCTCTAAAAATCACCCCTGAAGTCGCCCCTGAAGTCAATACTGACATGCGGGAATGAAACCTTGCGAGTTGGGCTCAAGGTGAGAGTTTACATACAAGTATACTTTAGATAAAAAAGACCACATAAGATGGCCTGGCATTGGTTGTGACCACAGCTGCTGTTTATAGTACCCCACAACATGTATTCTCATAAATATCACTCAGTGCAGCCAAAGGAAACACAACTGCCACGCAATTTAATTTATTTAAAAAGATGGTAGCGATTAATTAATACTTCTAAAGTACTTGTCTTTTACAGAAACTTCCCACTCAACAAGATGAAAACATGATCAGTAATGAAGTAAGAAGCTGCTTTTGGTTCCCATAATGCGCTCACTGTACACACACACACACACACACACACACACACACACACACACACACACCGTTGGTGTGATGACAAGTCACTGTAAACCTGAAGACGATGTGATGGTTGCTGAAGCCACTTCCTGATTGCACCAGAGATGAACTGGCTTCTGCAGATTTTCTTTTTTTGAAATGCATAAGCTACAGAAATGCCTCTTGAATTACAACGTATTTCCCTATTCTTCCATCAGAAATCTAAACAACAAGTATCTCATACAAGGATAATAGGCATAGCCAAGGTACAAATCTTCCTGCATGACATGCCAGGCTTTTGACTCTTCTTTCCTGCTTCTACCTTTGATGAGCCAACAGCACTGTAGAGCAGAGAAACATACAGACGTGGTAGGATTTGAAAGGCCAAGTCTTAAAAGGGCCAGACAAAATCCTCCTTCTGAGCTTTTGCAACTTGCTGCTGATCTACCATTCCCAGGTATTCTTTAAGGCAACTTTCACACTGAAGCGCTTCTAAACTGCCAGTAAAAACACTGAGTGCTTTTGAAGAGCTTTTCAGGCGCTTTTGAAGAGCTTTCCATTCATTTCAATGGGGAGGGGAGTTTTTCACAGCCCTGCCAGCACACTGCCCCAGTGTGAAAGCGTTCATTGATTTTAATGGAAATACGTTTTCGTGAGCTTTTTAGGCACTGTTTTTAGCATGAAAGCGCCTGAAAAGCGCCTCAGTGTGAAAGTGGTCTAAAGGAGACCTGATGGCGAGGCTGCAAGTGAGCAAGATTTTAGGACAAGCATTTTGACAATCATTATGCTGCATGCAGGGCCAGGTCAAGAAAGGAAAGGCTCTCACCTCGAACATTGTGTCCAAGTAATGAATCCACGAAACAGGTGCTCAAGCTCAAAGTGTTCTCCCACACTGCAGGTAACAAGAAACGCTGAAAAGGAGCCGTAAACTCTGGTATCCGAATTGTAAAAGTGACATAAAAGAGAGCTAATGCGTTTTGGCGAGAGCCTTAATCATAGCCATAGCGATACGGATACCAAAGTTGCCGACCTCTTCTCATCGTTTCTTGATAAAAATTGTGTACCGATAAAAAAGGGACATATTGCAATCATACTAATTTAACTATGTCGTAACAACCCCTTCTTTCAATGGTCCATGGACCAAAGGTAGTAACCCTAGGCTCAACCACTGTACATGTGGAAGCACACGCTCTATTCGCCTTATCACAGGGGTAAGTGGCCTGCTTTGGCATTTTGAAGTTGGTGTCAAAGGACCTTGTACCAGACCTGATGGTATGACTAAGCCCTGTGGACCTGACTTGGCATTCGTTTTTGTGCTCTCATCTATCCCAATCTCATCTATTGGTACTGAAATGTAACCACCAAGCTTCTTGCCTGGACTGTACTGTATATTCTTTAATTTATCATTAGGAAAGTTCCTCCTTCTGTTATGCAATGCTCTTATTTCATTACCAGGAACTATCATTCTATGGTCATGCAAATTATTGCTACAGGCTTCTGTGAAAAGTGTGACTTTAGAACGAGTGTTGTAGCTGCTGACATAGAAGGATCTATTTATAAAAAAAATGGCTGTACAAATGTCACAGCATTTGCACAGCCATCATGAATAATCCCCCATAATGTGTCTGATATGCGTATTTCCTTTGATCATCAGCACCATCTCGTGGCCATAATGTGATAATTTACTGATTAAGGTGTTTCTGGAAAATACCGAATTGTGGCTTTGAGATGTAGCTGGTGTTCATGGTGGTCACAATAAACATATGGACAGATTATGGGAATTATTGGTGACAGCTGTGTGAATGCTGTGATATCTGTACAGCAATTTTTTTTTATAAATAGCCCCGACTCGGCTGGCCACTCGCTTAGCGGAAGTGAAGGCCCTGGGAAGGCACAGAGACTCAGATACCACCTGGTTTTCATCAGAGCTCCTAGAGGTGGAGATGTTGCATTGCAGGCGGTATTCAGGTTACGGTCCTCTGATTTACCCAATCAAATAACTCTCGTGTTAAGGCACTGCACTCAAAAGGCATCTGGGTACTTAGAGAAATCAATGAAAAGAAATATAAAAAAAAGCACTTATTTCCCACCATCAAATAATTGCAACAAGGGAATTTTGTGGTCTTTTAAAGTGCATCAAAGTCAACTTGACAAAATGATTGGATATATGGCCTGTACCTTTAAACTTTAATGAGAAATTATGTTCATAAGAGGCTGGAAATTCCCAAATGTAATCCCCCATAGGGGCCAAGCCAAAGTTCACCGCACATTAGACTCAACCCACTTATACTAACAAGGTTAAAGACGGCATACTCAGAGATGCACCACCTAGTCACATCTCTGGACTGGCTGGTGTTCGCATCACATTTCCTATTGACCGGTGACTCTATGAGCATAAGCATCTATGAGCATTACTCTGGGTGGTACATCTCTAAAGCACCCAAAGATTGGCAGGATTCACCTTTGGAGAAATTCTAGTTTTATTAATTTAGATTAATCATATGTGAATGCCTTTGCGTTCTTAGTACCACGCTGATGTATCAAAATGTAAGTGTATGCTGTGACCATCGATCTTCATTTGCTTTGGGTGCATGACTCAAAAGTATTGAAGACAACCACTGCCAAATAAATAGAGCTTTTAAAAGAAGTCCCTGATTTTGCTCATAACAGGTGTACTTTAATGATCAATTTAAAAATCCTCACCCCTCACTTTGTGTACATTATCCCCTGTCTTTACCGTCCTGCTATAGACTCACTAGAGGGCACCAAGTAACCGTGCTGGATGGCACAGGGGCTCAAGAAAGCTACAGGATATTTGCAGGTAAACTTTATATATGTGTCTCTGGATTTGATCGTGTGACCTAAGCTGATGTCAAATACAGGGGACACTTGGAGAAGTGTCAAGGTATAGAAGTAGTGACTTGTGACCTAAAGCTTTTTCCTTCCATTCAGACTCATATATCCTTTTGGCCAAGCTCTGGGACTGCAACTGACCTCTGTGTTTTTGGACATTTGTACACAAGTACATTTATGTTTTTATTTTTTTTTATTTTTGAAATTTTCAAAGTTTACGTACATTTATGTTTTTCCCATGCAGTTGAAAACCACAGGTTCACGTCAATAGTGGACCCTGCAGTGGGTTATACCTACCTAACTTTTCTTCCCTGTATCTTCCGCTAGACATAAGGAGGAAACCTTGGGTTAGCCCAATGTTGTAATTTAGAGCTTAAACAGGAATGAGTATACCCTCTCTGCCCCCATATGATAATGCTGGGTGCCAATCCCTAAGCTTATAGGACGAAGGAGAGTTAGTTATATGCGGCCCATACTCAGAAGTCCCTACTAGTGTTGTTCTTCAGTCCTGGTGGCCAAATGGAGCCATGGGGTAAGCAAAGGCAAGATATTTCCTCTCATGGGGCTGCAAATAAAGGCAACCTGTTGCTTTCCTCTGCATAACTGTCCTCACATGAACACCAGGACCAGCTAAGATCCTTGCGTGTTTCTGAACTTTAGATCACTCACTCTTTAAAACAGAAAAGTAAAGGTTTGGTCCTCCTACAGAGGAATTTTAAAAACAACATAAAACTAAAACAGAAGAGAGCACAAAGGGGTTTTATCTAACTGAACATTTCTGTGGCACTTACTGCAAGGCAGAACCTACTGTATACTTTTCAAAGTTTAAAATAGTTTCCAGGTTCGCTTTAAATGTTCTTAGAAGCAAGTCTCTCTCATATCATCTTTACAGGAAGCTAAAAAAGATACATGAGTATGGCAGCGTCTCTCTGCACCCTCGTTATCAAGGATATTGCTTCCTCAATGTGTCAGTGTATATTCTAAAATGGCAAGTGCATTTCCTTAGAAGCATGAATACAAAATCAAGCATATCATACGAGCACAGCCGGTCACAGAAAGGAAGTCATTACATGGATTATAGTGTTTAAAATAAGTAAATAAAGAAAGTACCAAATATGTCCTCTTAATGCAGACCTTTGGTCCAAAAGAGAGTTTTCCTTCCAGCAACCCCCTCATCCTCCACAATCTGAATGGGATTTTTCTTTTCCTTGTTTACATTCTTTCATTTTTTTTCTTTTACTGTGGCCCCACTTCCTGCAGTGATTCTCACCTAGGTGAGAATGATGTATACCTGTTCCTGTCATTTTAATCATTTCCCTATTGGTATCATTAAAGCATTCTGAATCTGAATATCCCAAGAGTCGGCACGAGTAAGTACTAAGATTGGACAGTGGGTGGTCCTGGCATGGGTCATTAGGGGCCTGTCAGCCTGTATCCCAAAGATGTCAGAGGGAAAGATTGTGTAAATATAATATAGTGTGGCGCTGATGACTATGAATAATATTCAAGTCAATTGAGTAACAATCTATTGTAAAATGTGTAAAGTAAATGTGATATATAACAACTTATATCACTAAATATCTAGTACATAAAACATAAATGTATATATACCCACTGTGCCAATAATAAAAAATGAACAGTGCAAAATAAATCATATTACAATATGAATCATATAGTGACGTGGGTCTGACTCGCAGACATATTAAAGTCCATGAAACATCAAAATAAGTGAAAATTTAAGTATCCTGAAACAATAAGTGACTTGTGTGAGTTGACTTCAGAAATCCACCACCATATGGAGAGAGGCTTACTGGATTTTTTGGACCCAACTAGGCTTATACCTGTTACGCCGAGCGCTCCGGGTGTCCCCTCCTTCCCGGAGCGATCACGGCGCCCGTTGTCCTGCAGCGCCGCGGTCAGCTCCTCTGACCGCAGGCGCTGCTCTGTCGATGGGATGCGATCCTCGCGGCGGCCTCCGTCCGCCCGGGGATCGAATCTCTCTCTCCTCACCTGCCCCCCGCCTGTGTCTTCCTGTGCGCGCGTCCCCGCTCCCCAGGCGCGCGCGCGCTACTCGGCTGGTTCTTAAAGGGCCAGCGCACTAGTAATTGGTGCCTGGCCCAAAGTACTGTTACACCCAAAACACTTCATATACCCACTTCCCCTTCCTGTCCTGGCCGGATCTTGAGTTGCCTTTAGTGCCCAGTGAAAGCGTTGTGTGTTTTGCTCCTTCTGTGTATCCAGACCTTTGCTGTTGCCCCCGACTACGAACCTTTGCCACCTGCCTTGACCCTTTGCTACGTTTGACCTTGCCTCTGCCTAATCCTTGTGTACCGCGCCTGTCTCAGCTGTCAGTGGGGTCGAGTTGCTATTGGAAGACACGACCTGGTTGCTACCGCCGCTACAAGTCCATCCCGCCTTGCGGCGGGCTCTGGTGAAAACCAGTAGCAACATTAGAACCGGTCCTCCAATACAACCCGTGCTATCGTCCCATTGGCATAGGGGATCCACCTTCTGTTCCCCGCCGTACCCAGAACGTGACAGTAGATCCGGCCATGGATCCCGCTGAGGTCCCGCTGCCAAGCCTCTCGGATCTGACCACGGTGGTCGCTCAACAAGGACAGCAATTAGCGCAGTTGACTGCTATGCTACAGCAGCTTCTGCCATCTCCACCACCACCTCCTGCATCTCCTCCGCCACGAGTTGCTGCTGCGAGAGTCCGCCTGTCCCTTCCTGACAAATTCAATAGGGACCCCAAGCTGTGTCGAGGGTTCCTATCCCAGTGTTCCCTCCATCTGGAGATGTTGTCGGACCAGTTTCCCACAGAACGGTCAAAGGTGGCGTTCGTGGTTAGCCTACTATCGGATAAGGCCCTAGCTTGGGCTACACCACTTTGGGACCGTGGCGATCCTGCCACAGCTTCTATTCCAGCCTTCTTCTCTGAAGTCCGCAGTGTCTTCGAAGAACCAGCCCGGGCCTCCTCTGCCGAGATGGCTCTCCTGAACCTCGTCCAGGGAAATTCTTCAGTGGGCGATTACGCCATCCAGTTCCGCACCCTGGCATCTGAACTCTCCTGGAACAATGAGGCCCTCTGCGCGACCTTCAAAAAAGGTCTATCCAGTCATGTCAAAGATGTGCTGGCCGCACGAGAGATTCCTGCTACCCTGTCTGAACTCATTCAGCTAGCCACCCGCATTGACATGCGTTATACCGAAAGACGCCTAGAGCTACGCCGGGAAAAGGACTTTGGTCGCGTCAGGCGGTTTTCTCGCCTGGCACCTCTTTTCCAGAATCCTCTGCAACCCGTTCCTGCTCCTCCTGCTGAGGAGGCTATGCAAGTGGATCGGTCACGCTTGACCACACAAGAGAGGACTCGCCGCCGAGACCATAATTTGTGCCTGTATTGCGCCAGTCCCGACCATTTCTTAAAGGACTGCTCTATCCGCCCTCAGCGTCAGGGAAACGCTCGCACCTAGCTAACGTGGGAGAGGCGCTGCTAGGTGTGGATTCTTCCTCTCCACATCTGATCATTCCGGTGAGGATTTCTCTGACCAAGAAATCCTCTTTCTCCGCTATAGCCTTTCTGGACTCCGGCTCTGCAGGGAACTTCATTGAAGCCTCTCTCGTCAACAAATTTAATGTTCCAATCATCCGGCTTGCCAAGCCAGTTTTCATCACCTCGGTAAATGGTCAAAATTTGAACTGTATTGTGCGTTACCGCACTGAACTTCTCCTTATGAGAATTGGTGTTCTCCATTATAAAAAGATTGACTTCCTTGTGTTACCCAACTGTACCTCCGAGATCCTTTTGGGCCTACCCTGGCTCCAGCTTCATTCTCCTACCCTCGACTGGTCCTCGGGGGACATCAAAAGTTGGGGTCCTTCCTGTCACAGGCATTGCCTCAAAGCGGTGCCCTTTAAACAAGTTTCCACCGCTGCCGCTCTGCCTAGTCTTCCGAAGCCTTACCAGGACTTTTCCGATGTGTTCTGCAAAAAACAAGCGGAGGTCTTGCCACCACATAGACCCTTTGATTGCCCTATTGATCTCCTCCCTGGAACCACCCCGTCCCGTGGCAGAATCTACCCTCTCTCCATCCCAGAGACACAAGCTATGACAGACTACATCCAGGAAAACCTCAAGAGAGGTTTCATCCGCAAGTCCTCTTCCCCTGCTGGATTGCAGGATTCTTCTTTGTCGCCAAAAAGGACGGGTCCCTACGTCCCTGCATTGACTATCGTAGTCTTAATAAAATCACGGTAAAAAATCGCTACCCACTGCCTCTCATCTCTGAACTATTTGACCGTTTGCGCGGAGCAAGTCTTTTCACCAAACTGGACCTCCGGGGCGCATATAATCTCATCCGGATCCGTAAAGGCGATGAATGGAAAACCGCCTTTAACACCCGGGACGGACACTTCGAATACCTGGTCATGCCCTTTGGGTTATGCAATGCCCCTGCGGTCTTTCAAGACTTTGTGAATGAGATTTTCAGAGATCTGCTGTACACCTGTGTTGTTGTCTATCTGGATGATATCCTGATCTTCTCCTCTAGCTTGGAGGAGCACCGTCTTCATGTCCGTCAAGTGCTCCAGCGACTCCGTGATAACCGTCTGTACGCCAAACTAGAGAAATGTCTCTTTGAACGCTGCAGTCTTCCCTTCCTGGGGTACTTGGTCTCTGGACAAGGTCTCCAAATGGACCCTGAGAAACTCTCTGCCGTCCTGAACTGGCCACGTCCTACCGGGCTACGGGCCATCCAGCGTTTCCTCAGATTCGCCAACTATTCCCGCCAGTTCATCTCCCACTTTTCCACCATTGTCGCGCCTATTGTGGCACTAACCAAAAAAGGTGCGAATCCAAGGTCCTGGCCTCCTCAAGCCGAGGAGGCATTTAACCGCCTCAAGTCTGTCTTTGCCTCTGCATCCGTTCTATCCAGGCCTGATCCCCTCAAACCGTTCTTCCTGGAAGCCGATGCCTCCTCTGTGGGAGCTGGAGCCGTGCTTCTCCAGAAAGACTCCAAGGGCAAGAACGTCACCTGTGGTTTTTTCTCCAAGACCTTTTCCCCCCCTGAAACGAACTATTCCATCGGAGACCGTGAATTACTGGCCATTAAGCTAGCACTTGAGGAGTGGAGACATCTCCTGGAGGGGTCCATTCATCTCATCACGATCTTCACTGATCACAAAAATCTCTCTTCCCTCCAGTCCGCCCAACGATTAAACCCACGCCAAGCTAGGTGGTCGTTGTTTTTTGCCCGCTTCAACTTTGAGATCCATTTCCGTCCTGCAGACAAGAATGTCAGGGCTGACGCCCTCTCTCGTTCCACCGATACCTCTGAGTCCGAGTCCCCTGTACAACACATTGTACCTCCTGAGTGTCTGATCTCTTCAGCCCCGGCCTCCTTACTGCAAGTCCCTCCGGGGAAAACCTTGGTCCCTCCACGTCTTCGTCTTCGGATTCTCAAATGGGGCCACTCCTCTCATCTGGCTGGTCATCCTGGAGTCAAAAAATCCTCCCAACTGATTTCCAGATATTACTGGTGGCCCTCCTTAAAAAAGGATGTGACGAACTTCGTACGGGCCTGTACCATATGTGCTCGCGAAAAAACCCCTCGCCAAAAGCCTGCTGGGCTTTTTCATCCTCTGCCTGTGCCTGAACGGCCTTGGGCCCACATTGCTATGGACTTCATCACGGACCTTCCTCCTTCCCACGGCCATACTGCCATATGGGTAGTCGTTGATCGTTTCTCTAAAATGGCACACTTTGTCCCGCTTCCTGGTCTCCCTTCTGCACCTATACTCGCTAAACATTTCTTCCTCCAGATCTTTCGCCTTCATGGACTTCCTTCTCACATCGTCTCGGATAGAGGCGTTCAGTTCGTGTCTAAGTTCTGGAGAGCTCTCTGCAGTCAACTGAAAGTCAAATTGGACTTCTCCTCTGCCTACCATCCTCAGTCTAATGGACAAGTGGAGAGAGTCAACCAAATCCTTGGGGCCTACCTACGACACTTTGTCTCTGCTCGTCAAGACGACTGGGCTGACCTCCTACCCTGGGCCGAATTCTCCTACAACCTGAAAGAGTCTGAGTCCTCCTCCAAATCACCCTTTCTTGTAGTATACGGTCGTCATCCGCTTCCCCCTCTACCCATCCCCACTTCTTCCGGAGTCCCTGCTGTGGATGAAGTCACCCAAGAGCTGTCGTCCATCTGGAAAGAGACCCAAAAGTCGCTTGCCCTGGCCTCTTCTCGCATGAAGAAAAATGCTGACTGTAAAAGAAGACCTCCTCCTGTCTTCTCCCCGGGTGATAGGGTGTGGCTGTCCTCCAGGTACATCAGGTTCCGCATCCCCAGTTACAAGTTGGGCCCCCACTACCTCGGTCCATTCAAGGTCAAGGCTCGGATCAATTCCGTGTCCTACAAACTAAATCTTCCCCCTTCTCTCCGCATCCCCAACTCTTTCCATGTTTCCCTCCTCAAACCCTTTGTTCTTAATCGCTTTTCCCCCAAGGTCTCCGCTCCTGCTCCTGTCGCCGACTCCTCCGACATCTTCTCCGTTAAGGAGATCCTCGCCTCTAGAACCGTCCGAGATAAGCGGTTCTTTCTTGTTGATTGGGAGAATTGTGGTCCTGAGGAGAGGTCCTGGGAGCCTGAGGGTAACATCATAGACAAAGACCTCATCTTCAGGTTCTTGGGCTCGAGGAGGAGGGGGAGACCCAAGAAGAGGGGGAGACCCAAGGGGGGGTACTGTTACGCCGAGCGCTCCGGGTGTCACCTCCTTCCCGGAGCGCTCACGGCGCCCGTTGTCCTGCAGAGCCACGGTCAGCTCCTCTGACCGCAGGCGCTGCTCTGTCGATGGGATGCGATCCTCGCGGCGGCCTCCGTCCGCCCGGGGATCGCATCTTTCTCTCCTCACCTGTCCCCCGCCGGTTTCTTCCTGCGCGCGCGTCCCCGCTCCCCAGGCGCACGCGCGCTACTCGGCTGGTTCTTAAAGGGCCAGCGCACTAGTAATTGGTGCCTGGCCCAAAGTACTGTTACACCCAAAACACTTCATATACCCACTTCCCCTTCCTGTCCTGGCCGGATCTTGAGTTGCCTTTAGTGCCCAGTGAAAGCGTTGTGTGTTTTGCTCCTTCTGTGTATCCAGACCTTTGCTGTTGCCCCCGACTATGAACCTTTGCCACCTGCCTTGACCCTTTGCTACGTTTGACCTTGCCTCTGCCTAATCCTTGTGTACCGCGCCTGTCTCAGCTGTCAGTGGGGTCGAGTTGCTATTGGAAGACACGACCTGGTTGCTACCGCCGCTACAAGTCCATCCCGCCTTGCGGCGGGCTCTGGTGAAAACCAGTAGCAACATTAGAACCGGTCCTCCAATACAACCCGTGCTATTGACCCATTGGCATAGGGGATCCACCTTCTGTTCCCCGCCGTACACAGAATGTGACAATACCTAAT
This sequence comes from Lithobates sylvaticus, assembly GCA_028564925.1. Classification (NCBI taxonomy): domain Eukaryota; kingdom Metazoa; phylum Chordata; class Amphibia; order Anura; family Ranidae; genus Lithobates; species Lithobates sylvaticus. Next base: position 76,192,629 of record CM053026.1, read on the forward strand.
GAGTCTTGAGTGCTTGTTGGTATAAACACACCCAGTGGCAACTTCCGGACTCCAATATACACCTAAGCGACCAGGGTAGGACCAAGATTGGATGTTGTGGATATCCACTGTATAGAAAGGCAAAAAGGACAATAGTTCTTCCCAGTACAGTATGGACCAAGGAGAAAAAAAGGGGAGCCTCGTAGTGTGATACCGTCTTGAAATGTTTATTTAAAAAGCATATAAAATAGGTACTCACATGTTAGAAGACATATGAACGCATAAAATTGTATATTGGCAACGCAGTGGCATCGGCAAGCCCTTACCGATGCGTTTCTCCTAAACAGGCATCATCTGGGATGATTGTGCCATGGTACGGGTATTGAGCAGGGGATTGCATCAGGACAATGATGGATATGCTGGGCAAATGAGTATGTGATTAATCTATTAATTAGTCTTCCCCTTTATCCACATTATGCTGGCGGACTGTTCAGAGCACAGAACTTCCCACAGAATTAAAGGATTTATATTTAATTTTTCCCGTTTACTTAGTTCTCATAACTCAAGTTACAATATGCCAAAGAAGAGTGGTCTTGGAGACTTTTTTTTTTAATTCAGCGCAAGCGTGGCAGTTGCAGATCTGGCCATACCAGTACAGGCTGTAGAGAGTTGTACCATGTGGCCATTTTAGATATTAGGACCGTTGAAAGTTGAAGCGGGCAAAAAACAATGACCACCTAGCTTGGCGTGGGTTTAATCGTTGGGCGGACTACGGTCAGGTTCCGCATCCCCAGTTACAAGTTGGGCCCCCACTACCTCGGTCCATTCAAGGTCAAGGCTCGGATCAATTCCGTGTCCTACAAACTAAATCTTCCCCCTTCTCTCCGCATCCCCAACTCTTTCCATGTTTCCCTCCTCAAACCCTTTGTTCTTAATCGCTTTTCCCCCAAGGTCTCCGCTCCTGCTCCTGTCGCCGACTCCTCCGACATCTTCTCCGTTAAGGAGATCCTCGCCTCTAGAACCGTCCGAGGTAAGCGGTTCTTTCTTGTTGATTGGGAGAATTGTGGTCCTGAGGAGAGGTCCTGGGAGCCTGAGGGTAACATCATAGACAAAGACCTCATCTTCAGGTTCTTGGGCTCGAGGAGGAGGGGGAGACCCAAGAAGAGGGGGAGACCCAAGGGGGGGGGGTACTGTTACGCCGAGCGCTCCGGGTGTCACCTCCTTCCCGGAGCGCTCACGGCGCCCGTTGTCCTGCAGCGCCACGGTCAGCTCCTCTGACCGCAGGCGCTGCTCTGTCGATGGGATGCGATCCTCGCGGCGGCCTCCGTCCGCCCGGGGATCGCATCTTTCTCTCCTCACCTGTCCCCCGCCGGTTTCTTCCTGCGCGCGCGTCCCCGCTCCCCAGGCGCACGCGCGCTACTCGGCTGGTTCTTAAAGGGCCAGCGCACTAGTAATTGGTGCCTGGCCCAAAGTACTGTTACACCCAAAACACTTCATATACCCACTTCCCCTTCCTGTCCTGGCCGGATCTTGAGTTGCCTTTAGTGCCCAGTGAAAGCGTTGTGTGTTTTGCTCCTTCTGTGTATCCAGACCTTTGCTGTTGCCCCCGACTATGAACCTTTGCCACCTGCCTTGACCCTTTGCTACGTTTGACCTTGCCTCTGCCTAATCCTTGTGTACCGCGCCTGTCTCAGCTGTCAGTGGGGTCGAGTTGCTATTGGAAGACACGACCTGGTTGCTACCGCCGCTACAAGTCCATCCCGCCTTGCGACGGGCTCTGGTGAAATCCAGTAGCAACATTAGAACCGGTCCTCCAATACAACCCGTGCTATCGCCCCATTGGCATAGGGGATCCACCTTCTGTTCCCCGCCGTACCCAGAACGTGACAATACCTAATGAGTCTTGAGTGCTTGTTGGTATAAACACACCCAGTGGCAACTTCCGGACTCCAATATACACCTAAGCGACCAGGGTAGGACCAAGATTGGATGTTGTGGATATCCACTGTATAGAAAGGCAAAAAGGACAATAGTTCTTCCCAGTACAGTATGGACCAAGGAGAAAAAAAGGGGAGCCTCGTAGTGTGATACCGTCTTGAAATGTTTATTTAAAAAGCATATAAAATAGGTACTCACATGTTAGAAGACATATGAACGCATAAAATTGTATATTGGCAACGCAGTGGCATCGGCAAGCCCTTACCGATGCGTTTCTCCTAAACAGGCATCATCTGGGATGATTGTGCCATGGTACGGGTATTGAGCAGGGGATTGCATCAGGACAATGATGGATATGCTGGGCAAATGAGTATGTGATTAATCTATTAATTAGTCTTCCCCTTTATCCACATTATGCTGGCGGACTGTTCAGAGCACAGAACTTCCCACAGAATTAAAGGATTTATATTTAATTTTTCCCGTTTACTTAGTTCTCATAACTCAAGTTACAATATGCCAAAGAAGAGTGGTCTTGGAGACTTTTTTTTTTAATTCAACGCAAGCGTGGCAGTTGCAGATCTGGCCATACCAGTACAGGCTGTAGAGAGTTGTACCATGTGGCCATTTTAGATATTAGGACCGTTTCTGTAATAAAAGGGAATGCATCGTGTTTTTGTTCATACTTTCTTTATTTCATCCTAGATGAAAAAATAGCATTTCAAAAAAAGTCTATTTGCATAGCACCTGAAAGCAAATAGCCACTGCTCCCTCTTAAAGTGTCTGTGACCTCAACACTTCCTATTCCTGATATGTGCCTGCTGTACCATGTACTTGTGTGATAAAGTATGATAAAGTATCCTGTTCTCTTTGTATTGCTTTCTTTGTGTGAAATCCCTGGTGTTCCTGCTAGTCCCCTTGCTTTCCTATTAAAAACTGACCACACGAAGCAGGAGAGCACACCGTGGTCAGTTCTCTAACTATGCAGGGATCTCATTATACTCTTCTCCAATGATCAGACTTGTCCTGACATGTCCCTGCACAGTAGACATATGCGATTAGTTTAGTACAAATTGAAAATTCGTACGAATTTCCGTAAATTCGTACATTCGGGAGGATCCGAAATACGAATTGCTATGCTTCCGAGTTTTGTACAAAATACGAAATTTCATTTACGAATTTTGGATCCAAATTCGGTTACAACGGAAACGTGACTGGTGTTTTGTTGACCAATCAGAGGTTTTCTTCTGCTACTGAGTGAGGGTTAGGAAAATTACCTTTTTTAATATGGGAGTGGGAGACTGGTACTGGTACTCGTTGGGAGATTCAGAATCGGAAAAAATAAGAATGTTGGTTAATTTCGATTATTCGTTATGATGAAGTTAAAAATCCATGAAGTCAGCACAGCACAGGGATGGTGGGAGCCCCTCAATGAGCACAGCACAGGGATGGTGGGAGCCCCTCATAATAATACATTCATCATAACGAACGTTCTTAATTGTTAAGAAAAGTTAACGAACCTAACGAAAATTGGTATTTCGTATGAATCTAAACTGAATTTCGGACACGAATTACGGAATACGAATTAATTCTAATATGAAACGGAAGGGAACGAAACAAAACTAATTTATTGACGGTGCACATGTCTAGCACAGCCATTTAACGGGAAGCTCATTGTGCTGCTGCTTCTCTTCCCCCAGCTCCTATGCAGCTGAGAACAGAGGTAACATGATCACTTACAAAAAAGGGAAAAAGGCATTTATGTTTTTCCTTTTATTTATATTTTAAACAGAATGGGTTGTTTTACAAGGTGATCATTTACAATCATTTTAAAGCAACTTTGTCACCAAAAGAGAAAAAAACCTGTAAAACAATAGGGATGAGTTTGAGGTTTGGGTTGAATATGAGTTCAACCCAAACCCAGCCTGTTCGCAGTTCGGTCAATAGGCGAACAAACTGGCCTGGGCTAAAACCTAGCACACACAATGAGAATATCAGACGAATAATCGTTGTTTTTTTTGTTTTTTTTTGCATGCTAGTCTCATATCGAAAAACAATAGGTTACTATTAACTAAGTTACGAAAATACTTGTACGGAAGAATACAACTTCGGAAGTGATGTAATGTGTTGTATTGTATTGTATTCTTTTGTTTCTGAGCATGTGCGGTCTTGGTCACATGATTTTTTTTTGTAAAAATACTATAATAATTACATTGTTCTTGTTATCGTACAGAAAAATTTTAGTGCTTGTCTCTTCGGATATTTTCGCATTAAACTGTCTTGATTGGCGCTCAAAAGCTTTGTACTAATGAACAGATTATCGTCAAATCGGAATACGATTTTTTTTTTTTTTGTCCGATATTCTCATCATATGTAAGGACTGGAATGGACGTAGGGGTGTGGGATACTCCATAACACTGGAGCATAATAGAGAGAGGATGCTTTCCTCTCCAGCAAATAGAACAGACTGTCTCTTGCGATACGATACTATATGGTAGTTTGTCAGAGTAAAACAGTCTGTAGGAACACAAGGTAATTGTCAGTATAAGTAGAAGAAGACAGGGAATTCTCTATGTTTAGGGCTGGGGACCATGAAGTAGATTTTAGCAGAGGTAGACTGGACCAGTCTACATATTCATGGTTGCGGACCATGAATTGTGCTGCAGCACAGAAAGGAGACTCTACTCACAGAATCCTTGAACAGGATCACTGTATAGGTGCAGCCTCTTGTAGAGTAGCACAGCATCCAGTCCAATGTGTTCCAGGGGGCAGAGGCTCCCTATCCATTTGCAGCTCAAAGATTAATTCCCTCACAGGGAAAAAAGGCAATCTTTCCATGGGCACAATCAAAGGAAATCCAGAATTCGCTGCAAAACTTCACCTTTATTGATCCTTCATGCAAAAGACATCACAGACAGTGCGGGGTACAGTAAAGGTTGATGTGTTTCACGCTGTGACTAGCGCTGACTCATAACCTCATATCGTATCATGAGTCACAGCGTGAAACACGTCTACTTTTACTGTACCCTGACGGTCTGTGATGTCTTTTGCATGAAGGATAAATAAAGTTGAAGTGTTACAGTGCATCTGCAGACGAGTTGCGCTAGCACCTTCACCCAAACCCTCGCTATGCTGTGGGTGTGCTCACCTGGAGCGGCTTTCTCTTCAGTGGTGGTTGTCACAATTGCTTCAAGGCTCCAGCCTATTTACCAATCTCCCAGCCACCATCTGAGCACACCTCCCCAGGGATTGGCTAGGCCCTGTTCAATATGTAATTCTCCCTAGGTTCCAGAAACTTATTTTGAAGGCAGGGGTAGGCAAACAAACTCCCAGCCTGTGAAGCCCTGAGCAGACCAGTCCAAACAATATCCTGCTCCCCTGATTACAGAATTAGCCAAAAACTACATTTACCTAGCAGCCTACCTAGGAGGGTAATTATTAACTGTATTCTTTACCAGGTGGTCCTTTTTATGCCAATCAGCAGTAGACATGTGCGATTAGTTTCGTACGAATTTCCGTAAATTCGTACATTCGGGAGGGTCCGAAATACAAATTGCTATGCTTCCGAATTTTGTACGAAATATGAAATTTCGTTTACGAATTTCGGATCCAAATTCCGTTACAACGGAAACGTGACTGGTGTTTTGTTGACCAATCAGAGGTTCTCTTCTGCTGCTGAGTGAGGGTTGGGAAAATTACCTTTTTTAATATATGAGTGGGAGACTGGTATTGGTAGTCGATAGGAGATTCAGAATCGGACGAAATAAGAATGTTCGTTAATTACGATTATTCATTATGATGAAGCTAAAAAACCCAGGAAGTCAGCACAGCACAGGGATGGTGGGAGCCCCTCATAATGATAAATTCATCATAACGAACATTTGTAATTGTTACGAAAAGTTAATGAACCTAACGAAAATTCGTATTTCGTAGGAATCCAAATTGAATTTCGGACATGAATTACGAAATACAAATTCATTCTAATACGGAACGGAATGAAACTAAACAAATTTATCAACGGCACACATGTCTAATCAGCAGTAATAATGACTAATTGGCTGCCTCTCCTTCCCACCCTACAGATGCACGGCTTTTCAGACTGTGTCATATACACTTTAGAACCAGTCGTCCTGCAGTGTATACAGGTATGCCAAAGGCCCACCCATATTCTGGAAGAGACGAGAGTGCTGGCTGCTGCTGGAGGGAGCCTGAGGGAGAGGAGGATCAGGTAAGTAAATGTGATTTTTGCAGCCCCCCTAGACTTAAACAAATATAAAACCCTTGCAGTGCATGGGGCAGCTTATTATGTATTCCAAATGCCTGGAAAGCACACCTTTACAATTTGGGAGGATAGTATGAATAGAATAAAGTGGACCTTTATGAACGTTCACATTTCGAATGAAATAATAGGGCACAAATCAGCATTATCATTATTTTCTGTAAAAATTATTGATTTTCTTCTTGATGTCAATTAAAAAAAAAAAAAATATGACTTCTCCCAAGCTTTTTTGTGTGACGTAAAGCCAGGCAATGATAACATAGTCTCTGGCTACCAGGTTTTTTTTCTACCATAAATACAAAATTAAAAGTATTAATATAGCTGATCTGTAATATGTGAATTGCTACATTGACATATACCGTATTTATCGGCATATAACACGCGCCGGCGTGTAACACGCACCCCAAGTTTAGGAGGAAATTTTAAGGAATTTTTTTTTTTAAAGGAAACAAAACTTACATTTAAATGCCCATCAATGCAGCCTTGCACAGCGTCCATCTGCATGCTTGTCAGTGTCATTTGCAGCCTTGCAGCCTTCTCAGTGTCATTTGCAGCCTTCTTAGTGTCATTTGCAGCCTTGCGCAGGCTGCAATTAAACTGCAGTGACATGTCAGTGTCACTGCAGTCTTTCAGCGTCCATCTGCAGCCTCCTTACTGACATTTGCAGCCTTGTCCAGGCTGCAGTTAAACTGCAGTGACATAACCGTGTCACTGCAGTTTTAAAATTGGCGCCATTGGCCGTTCTCGCCGTTCTCGGCCGCCGAAAGTGGCTGAGAAAGGCCGAAGGCGGCTGAGAACGGCCGAAAGTTGCAGAGAAAGCCGCTGAGATGAGCCTCACAACGGCGGGGGATCAGCGTATAACACGCACCCCTGATTTCCCCCTGATTTTAAGGGTAGAAAAGTGCATGTTATACGCCGATAAATACGGTAGGTCAGGGTTTATCAACCAGGGTTCCTTCAGAGGTTACTAGGGGTTCCTTGAGCAATGAGCAACTTCTGCCTCTCAGATAATTCTCACTGCACACCATTGATATTTTTAGCTATCGGTAAGGGGTTAATCCTTCCCAATGACCACAAGTGTAAGGAGCATTCTTCCCACTGACCATCACACTAATGTACTAGATTTGTAGATATAGTTGTTTATAACAAGGGTTCCCTGAGAATGAAAAAGTTATTTTAACCACTTCAGCCCCGGACCATTGGCAGCCAAAGGACCAGAGGTCTTTTTTCAATTTCGCACTGCACTACTTTAACTGTAATTGCGCGGTCATGCAATTTTGTAACCAAACGAAATTTGCGTCCTTTTCTTCCCACAAATAGAGCTTTCTTTTGATGGTATTTGATTGCCTCTGTGATTTTTTATTTTTTTGCGATATAAACGGAAAAAGAGCGAAAATTTTGAAAAAAAAAGAGATTTTCTACTTTTTGTTATAAAAAAAATCTAATAAACTCAATTTTAGTCAAACATTTGGGCCAAAATGTATTCAGCCACATGTCTTTAGTAACAAAAAATGCCAATAAGCGTATATTTATTGGTTTGCGCAAAAGTTATAGCGTCTACAAACTAGAGTACATTTTCTGGAATTTACACCGCTTTTAATTTATGACTGCCTATTTCATCTCATTTGTTTTTGAAAATGAAGAAAGTAAAGAAAAAAAATTTTTTTTTTCTTTTTTTCACTTTTTGTTTACATGAAAACATATTCTTTTTTTTGCAAGAAAATTACGTTGAACCCCCCAAACACTATATATAATGTTAAAGCAAAGGCCCTACAGATTAAAATGGTGGGTGTTGCATTTTATTTTTATTTTTCCACACAGTATTTGCGCAGCGATTTTTCAAACGCATTTTTTGTGGAAAAAATACACTTTTTTTATTTTAATGCACTAAAACACACTATATTGCTCAAATTTTTTATGAAATAAAAAATATGATCTTAGGCCGAGTACATGGATACCAAACACGACATGCTTTAAAATTGCGCACAAACACGCAGTGGCGACAAACTACATACATTTTTAAAAGCCTTTAAAAGCCTTTACATGATACCACATTAGATTCACGGAGGAGGTCTACTGCTAAAATTACTGCCCTCGATCTGACCTTCGCGGTGATACCTCACATGCATGGTGCAATTGCTGTTTACATATGACGCCAGACCAACGCTTGTGTACGCCTTTGCGCAAGAGAAGGGGGGGCAGGGGTGCTTTTTTTTTTTTTTTTTTTTTTTTTTTTTTATTTATTTAGCTTTTTTATTTTATTTTTTAAACTGTTCCTTCCATTTTTTTTCTTTGTTATGATTTTTATTGTTATCTCAGGGAATGTAAATATCCCCTATGATAGCAATAGGCAGTGACAGGTACTCTTTTTTTGAAAAAATTGGGGTCTATTAGACCCTAGATCTTTCCTCTGCCCTCAAAGCATCTGACCACACCAAGATTGGTGTGATAAAATGCTTTCCCAATTTCCCAATGGCGCGGTTTATATCCGGGAGGGGGGACATTCCCTCCCACTGCTTGTAAAAGCAGTCTAGAGGCTAATTACCCGCTAGAATTGCTTTTACATGAAAGCCGATCACTGGCTGAAAAGAATGATACCAAGATGATACCTAAACCTGCAGGCATCATTCTGGTATAACCATTCAAAGTCCAGCAACATACTGGACATATATTGTAATCTTTTTTTTTTCATGCAGCCTCTTGGCTGAACGAAAAAAAGAGATTGATTGGTGGGTGTGCCCACCATTAGAATACCTCCCTTCACTCACCCACTTCTAATGATGGGCATACATGCACCATTTATATATGCCGATGCATGGGGGCATCCTCCCGCAAAAGTTATGCCGTGTACACACGGTCGGAATTTCGACCGTATGTACGTGGCATTAGGAGCCAATCGCTCCTCCCCCCCCCTGCTGCCCCCATGCTTCGGCATATATGCTCTTTTTTTTAACTGTGGTGGTGAAATCACCTCCTACAGCGTTGGAGTCGCGGCTTTATGTATCGTGGGAGCAAACGCTATTGCTGTCAAGATAAATAAATCCGCGTTGCAACTGAATGGCGCACCTGAAAACAAAAAAAATGCTTAACACTAAAACACAGTAAACAAAATTACATACCTGAAAAGCAAGCATGATAAAACATAATAAAACATTGCAGAATAGAATGGAGTAAAAAAAGAGCAACAATAGAGAGAGAGAGAGAGAACAATAAAACGACAACTATTTTATTTTTTTTTATTTTTTTGAGATTCACAGGTAAAAAAGCTCCTGACTGAAGCGACTGAATCAAAACGCTACCACAAAAAAAATGTTAGCGATCGCAGGGATCAGGCCTGACTCTGCGAACGCTGCAGTTATGTGTGCTTAGTGTTTTGTAAGTGACAGTGATCGATCGATACTGCACTTGGGTGGGCTGGGCTGGGCGGAGGGGGAAAACGCAGGTGCTAGCAGGTATCTGGGCTGATCCCGCTAACAATGCGTTTTTTTTGGAACCCTAAACTGCTGGGACGCAGACCTTATTTGACCCTAAAACCTAATTGATATCACCCGCCGGGCGATCAGGGGGTTAAACCGTTATTGGGTAATAAATGGCGGGTGCCCTGACAGTATAAAAAACAAGCTAACTAACCAGCGTCACCCGTAACAGTAATACAAAAAAAAACTGGTTAAAAAATGGGGGTGAAAGGGTTAACTAGGGGCAATCAGGGGGTTAAAACCTTTATTAGGTAATATATGGGGGTACCTGACGCTATATAAAAACCTGACGGGAACCTAAATAACGAAATAACTAACTGGCTAACCAGCGTCACCAGTGACATTTATACAGTGATCACTGGTGAAAGGGTTAACTCTAGGGGCAATCAGGGGGTTAAAACCTTTATTTAGGTTGTAATATGGGGGTACCTGACCTATAAACCTATTTATGAACCTATATAAACATGGCGGTTAAAAAAAAAAAAAAAAGGTCAGAAAACCGATCGCTAGTGACACTGGCAAAAGGGGTTGAAGGGGTTAACTAGGGGCAATCAGGGGGTTAAACCTTTATTAGGGGGGGGTAACCTTGGACCTAAAACTAACTGCCCTGACAGTTATTACAGTCACACTGACACTAAATGCATCAGTAAATAAATGATCACTGCAATTAGTGACACTGTGACTGGGGGGGGAGGGGGTGATCTGGGGGGGTGATCAGGGGGTGACAGGGGGGTGGAATATGTGCCTAACTGTACTGGTGTCAGTGTACTGTTGTGCACTAACCTTTACATGTTCACCGCTCGGCGTCTCCGGTCACATAGACCGGCGCACCGAGCGTGACATCTATACAATAGACAGGAAGGGGAAGCTTTTCATTGGCCAGGAGCGATCGCGAGGGGGTGGCCAGAAACCACTGGCCGTCCCCTCGTCCCGGATCGCTCCTGACACGATCCCGACCGTCCCCGCCGGCGGAGGGGGGTCCGATCGGACCCCCCAATCGCCTAAAGAATGGCACGTACAGGTACGTGATTCTGCCTGTACGTGCTATTCTGCTGACGTATATCTACATGGGGCGGTCGGGAAGTGGTTAAGGGTTCCTCTGTGTTGAAAAGGTTGAGAAAGGCTGATATATAGGTATTTGAAAATGCATTCGTTATACATAGGTTTATTTAACCAGTTTTTGGATTTTGATGTAGGATGCTTGAGAGTTAAATGATCTTGCATTCTGTGTGTAAGTCCATGTATCAATAAAATAGTACAATTCTCAAATGTGATTTTAGAATGTGATATGGAAAATTAAGGAGACTATAGTTCTCTTTTAAATATTAGGATTTAATTTAAGGAAAACTAAGCAAAAATACTGCACTCTAAAGCTGGTTCAACCAGATCAAGAGATTCGAGTCATCTAGATTTTGATCTAAAGGCTTACTGGTTCCTGTCCCACATCCTGCCATTAAGCAGCAAACAGGTGCATATGCAGTAGTCAAAGGAAAATGAAATTGGACTTGCAGCAAGTAAGACAGTGGTTGGCTTAGAGCTGAACTTCAAGAAGCGTAGGCCGATCCTTCACTCCCTGAGACCTCTCTGCAGACTAAACTGCAATTACAGTGATACGAAACACAAACGGTTTCATTTACATTGTACCTTCCATTTCTGTATGTGGATGGAATTATTAATAAAACAAAAAAACATTTGAAGGAGAAGTACAGCAAAGCTCATTTGGCTGTATTTCTACTGTGGATCATAGGAGTGCAGTTCATTTTGCACTCCTGTGACCCGTTTACAGAGCCGATCCAGCCTGGGGAAAGATCGCATTCATATGCCTGGACTGGCAACTGGCTCAGCCTCTCAGCAAGTATTTAGTATTGGCTTCTTGACAACCGTACTTAATTTTAATGCATTAGAAATGGCACGCTCAGTGCGTCTGCGTGCTGTTGTCTACAGGGCATGCGCCGTAGACATCGGTGACTGTCTTTTGCAAATATATTCTAAACCGTGTAGGTTTAGGAGATATTTCTTGCACCTACAGGTAAGCCTTAATCTAGGCTTACCTGTAGGTAAAAGTGGTCTGTAAGGGTTTACAACCACTTTAAACACTTGAGACAGTGACTATTTGTTCCAGCACCCAGACTGAGTGGCTTGCTCCTGCAGGACCCTATGAGTTTAATGCTGGAACCAGCCACGGTCAAGCACTAACCACAGGAAGTGAATTTATCACTAAATTTCTACAACAGGAAATAGGTTTCCTTGACTTTTTGCTCTTGATCATTTTATGAAATAATACATTTTGACTCTTAAACCATAGCATATAATCATGAATACATGAAATCATGTGATCACCCAGATTTTATGGTGATCACCCTGGTGCACCCATCCCTAGACACATGGACAATCTCCTGCACAGACATCTCCAGGGAGAGACAATGTGTAGCAAGTTATCTTGACTAGGAAGTGACGGTGTTGGCTGAATGTGGAAGTATTCTGCAATAAGCAAAGTGTCGCCTTGCATGATAACTTTACTTTTCGGTGCTTCCCTTTTTCACATTTCTTCCCCATTTTATGAGGCTATACTGCATTCAGTGTCTTTATTATTATTAGCAGGAGTCATTGCCTGTTTTGACAACCACCAGAAATTTAAGGAGAGTTCAGCATTAGCAGCTGATCGAAGAACTTCAGCAACCGCTATATGATTTCTTAAAAATTATATTCAGGTTTGTGTAAAAGAGGTTTTAGGAACCTTCATGCATAAATATCCAAAAGTTGCAGTGGATTTAAAAAGTAGCAAAGAGCGGAATGATTTCAGAGAAACTGGTGCTTAGGCGAAATGTGCTAAAAGATTTATTTAGAGGGTGTGTTTTTTTTTCTTTGGTTTATTAAAAATTGTTTTCATTTATTAAATTCAGTTTTCTTGGTATTTTTCTTTTTCTCTTTTTTTTGGTGTATTTTTTGTGTATTATTGCTGTAAACTATTTTTTTTTTTTTTAAATTCACGTTCTCTTTTTCTTCCTCTGACAAAAAAAATGTGGCTTCTAGAGAGCACAAGAACAGGTCCCTGATAGGTTAAAGGTACTTAGTTTCAAGGTCATCATAAACTAAACCAAAAAACAGTGCTTGTACCTTAAGTTAAACAATATGAAGTAGGACGTTGCATATGGCGAAACACAAAGGGCGGGACTTCCGGTGACGTCACGCTCGGTTTGTTGGAATGCACGATATGTGACACTTCCTGTTTCGCTTCTGTGTATACTCGGTTACATGTTGGACACTTAGAACAATACAACCTCTAAATGGAACTTTTAGGAGCATAGACAACTATATTTATGTAAAAAACAATACGTTTTATTGGTACACATTAAAAATATACAAAAGTAAAAAGAATCAGTGTGGTTCTAACGTGATTGTTGTTAGTTAAAATACAGAGATAACCATGTGCTTCTGTCCACAAGTTGAGTCAAGGAGACAGAAATCACCTGACGCGTTTCAAAATAAACAGACTTCAGCTTTCTTCTTCAGGGGGTAGATGGTTATCATGAGTAATTATCCACATAGGAAAAAAAAAACATCAAGCGCAAAACTGCATCACATAAAAACACAAGGGAAGGAATTTTGCTATTACGTGCTGCCAGAAATCCACCAGAGAAGGCTGCCGGAGCCTTCGTCTCAGCATCGCTGTGCTCCAGATACCATACTGCCCAGACACCTGTATTCATTTGTTCCAGATACTCTGATTAGTGGATGGTGGAATCCTCCAAGAGACCCCCCCCCCCCCCCCAGTTACTCACCACTGGGAGGATTCATCATCTTTATGTACAACTGTTTAAACATTTTACCCTCTGCCATCTTCTCAGATACGTTTTCAATATTGTATTTAAAAGTTGAGTGAAACATACACTGACTCCCTTCCTTTTTATGTTGGGCTTCCTTTTGGGTCATCTGGGCACCTGGTCAGTCCCATATACTGATGTAATATAAATCTGTCTTCCCTGTTGAAGTCTGGGCATATGTTGTGGTGTACCCTGTCTCTCGTGGATTTCTGGCAGCACACAATAGCAAAATTCCTTCCCTTGTGTTTTTATGTGATGCAGTTTTGCACTTGATGTTTTTTGCCTATGTGGATAATTACTCATGATAACCATCTACCCCTGAAGAAGAAAGCTGAAATCTGTTTATTTTGAAACACGTCAAGTGATTTCTGTCTCCCTGACTTAACTTGTGGACAGAAGCACATGGTCATCGCTGTATTTTTTTTTAACTACACTAATTATTTTTAACTTTTGTATATTTTTAATGTGTACCAATAAAATGTATTCTTTTTACACACATATATATATATATATATATATATATATATATGTGTATATATATAATATGTGTATATATATTTTTTTATTATATATATATATATATATATATATATATATATATAATATATATATATATATATATATATATATATATATATATATATATATATATATATATATATATATTTTTATATATATATATATATATATTTATTTTATATTTTTTTTTTATTATTATTTTTTTTTTTAATATAGTTGTCTATGCCCTTCAAAGTCCCATTTAGAGGTTGTATAGTTCTAAGTGATTTTCATTATTAAGGATGTGGGCATCCTATACCCCTCTGGCAAGATTTTGACCCCGGTGGTTACATGTTGAACGCTATAAGTGCAATTTTTAAGAGGTTTGAGATAATAAAGTAGTTTTACACTATAGGAGGCTTCTCTTTTTGTTCCTAATGTTCCTACTATGTGCATCCCGGGGGTGTGAGAGGATTTGAAGAGGCATGGTAATGCTGGTTGGAGGGTTATTGACAAGTGGTATTTCCTGACTTTTAACGTAGTATTCCTGGCTTCCATTTTTAATCCAGGGATGCACCTTATATCAACAAGTGCTATTTGACTTTCTTGTTAATGCAAAAGGTTAGTTCGGTCAGATGAGTGTGATGTATTGTTTTAGGGACACAGTTTAAAGGAGCATGCATTTGTTTGGATATCTGGAGCAAGTGGGCAGCACTGAATATTGACTTTTATGTTAATTTCTATATTTAATCTTTTTTCACTTGGACATTTGTTGTATGTGTTTCATATTGTTTGATATTATTTAACTTAACCGCTTCTCGACCGCCTCCTGTATATATACGTCCACAGAATGGCATGGCTAGGCAAAGGCACGTATATATATACGTCCCCTTTAATTGCCTAGCCGTGGGGTCCCCTTTAATTGCCTATCCCCATCTGCTCCAACATAAAGAGGCATGCTGAAAACTAGGGATGCACAGAAAACTAGGGATGCACCATTTTCAGCATGGCTCTTTATGTTGGAGCAGATGACAGAGAAGAAGGATATGACAGCAAACCAATGAACTATTAATACAGTAGAGGAACCAGAGAACCCAGCACTGCCTGCTTCCCTATACTGCGTGCTGTAACTAAGATAGATTTACATATCCATATACAGAGCAGACTCAGAATTCTTTAGAATTTTTTTTAAAATTACAATTCTGACTTTCAATCTCAGAATTCTGAGTTTCAAAGTCAGAATTCTGACTTTTAATCTCAGAATTCTGACTTTTAATCTCAGAATTCTGACTTTGAAACTCAGAATTCTGACTTTGAAACTCAGAATTCTGACTTTGAGTCTCAGAATTCTGACTTTAAATCTCAGAATTCTGACTTTAAATCTCAGAATTCTGACTTTAAATCTCAGAATTCTGAATTTGAATCTCAGAATTCTGACTTTAAATCTCAGAATTCTGACTTTAAATCTCAGAATTCTGACTTTGAATCTCAGAATTCTGACTTTTGAAACTCAGAATTCTGACTTTTAATCTCAGAATTCTGTAGAATTTTTTTTTTTAATTTACAATTCTGACTTTGAATCTCAGAATTCTGACTTTCAAACTCAGAATTCTGTACATTTTCTTTTTAAAAAACATAATTCTGTATTTTTTTTTTTATGTTGGCCCCAGGGCTCTTCCATATCTCTAGGACGGGAAGTGAAGGGAAATTCCCTAGATGCAAAATTGCTGAAACAGACAGCAAAAGCCTATCTATTCTTTATCCAAAACTAAAAAAAAAAAAAAAAAAGTTTGGGCTTTGAATAGAACTTAAAGTGTTTGTAAACTCTCCCCCACAACTTTGTCCCATGTAAATAAGCATAAAAAACCCCAATGAACACTGCTTGTAGATATCTCCTTACTTGCTTAGTATTGTTGTAATCATTTTTGTTCTTTAGAATGATGTCACTGAGCATGCCCAGATCTCCCCTGATTTACGGCACACTCTGTATGTGCTTGTCAATCTGTTATCAGGATTTCCTACATCACACAACACTGAAATCCCAGGAGACTTCATAATCACTCAGAGCTTCCTCCTACACCCCAGGTGACCATGTGACATCACATGCAGTGTAAACCTGGCCATCGGACAGCAAAACTGCAGTCTTATCAGCTGAAGCTGATAAGACCTACACAGGCAAATAATAGATAATCAGCACAAGTAAATACTATGAAATAAAACAAGTCAACTATGAACAGGGAAGCAGGGTTGCCATAGAAACGTTGGATTGAGAAGGAGGCTTACTTAACAGTACAGGAAGTGCTCAATGTAAGGGCGGAAATACACTCCACCGTGGACTCAAAAAACAATACTTAAAGCGGTTCTGCACTGCTTTTTTTTTTTTTTTTGGGGGGGGGGGGGATATGCCAAGGCCATCTAGCTAAATTGGGGGACTTACCTGTTCCATCTTCCATCTCGATCGCAGCCGGTTTTCCTCCGATAAAATTCTTCATCTTCTTCTTTTGTGCTGGGGGCCATCTTTCCTGTGGGCATGTGAAACCCCACAGGCACTTTAGATGGCCCAGCATGCACCGCCGTTACTTGCGCGTGCGCAGTAACGGCACATCTGCCGACATCTCACGAGATTTCGGAAGATGTGTCCGAAATCTCGCAAGATTTCGGAAGATGTGGCCGAAATCTCGCGAGATTTCGGAAGATGCCCGCACAGACTCCTGGGATCAATGACACCAGATCCCAGGAGACAGTGCGGCGTGACGAGGATCCCCGCACAGACCCCGCCCACCCCCGAAGAGACAGAAGACAGGAAGTCATCGATTACAAGGTAAGTGAAAAAAAAAAACACATTTCATTTAGTACTCTTTGCCTGATTTGGAAGGCAAAGAGATTTACTAAATGAAATGTGTGCAGAACCGCTTTAAGATGGCGCTGCCTAACCCCTGCAAACAAGTTTTTTAAAGTTTATTTAAACAGTAAGTAATATGCGATTTGGGCTGGATTACAGTGGCTATAGTTTGATAATTACTTATTATAATGGACTAAATGAAAAGAAGCATCAGAGTGGGAGAGTTTACTTCCTCTTTAAAGTGGTTGTAACCCTAAAAAAAACAACAAAAAATCCTATCCCTTTAAGGCATTATCTATAGTACAGTGTTTGTGCCGTGTAATCTGTCCCTTCCTATGTTGTAATATACCTGGTTGATCCTGCCTGTTCCTGTGTCCCCCTGTCTGCGCTGACCACGGTAATCATGGCTGCTGAGCCATGATACTGTGGTCAGTTTACGTGCCTCCATCATCCCGCTCTCTGCTTTGAATCCCTGCCTGTCAGCATTATGCCCCATACACACTAGCGGATTTTCCGTCAGAATTCCACTCAAGCTTGGCTTGCATACACATGGTCACACAAAAGTTCTATGAACTTTTGACCGTCAAGAACACGGTGACGTACAACACTATGACGAGCCAAGAAAATGAAGTTCAATGCTTCCGAGCATGCGTCAAATTGTTTCCGAGCATGCGTAGGAATTTTGCGCGTAGGAATTTGTACAGACGATCGGAATTTCTAATCTGAACTTTTTCCGACCGAAAAATAGAGAACATGCTCTCAATCATTTGCTGGCAGGAATTCCGCCAGCAAAAGTCCGATGGAGCATACACACGGTCGGAATTTCCAACCAAAAGCTCTCATCAGACTTTTGCTGGCGGAATTTCCGATCGTGTGTACGGGGCACAAAAGTGGCTCTCCTCCCCACCCCTCCCACTGCTATTCTACTGCAATATGCAGCAAATAATTACAGTGTGTGTGTTATCTTAAAATGAAAAGTCAAAAGACCTTTTCTCATACCACGGCTGTGTGGTCACGTGATCCCCCTCACAGGGAATCTAGACCCCTCCCACTTCCTTCCATAGATCAGGAAAGGAGAGCAGAGGAGGATCATGTGACCTCACAGCTGCGGTATGAGAAAAGTTATTTAGACTTTTAAAAACACTCATACTGTAGTTATTGGCAGCATAATCCGAAGGGGATACATGTAACGTCACAATGTGAAAAATGAGGCAGGTAATTGTATATATAGAAGAAGAACAGCAATGGCAGTCCTCTACTTATCTAGGCCGTCTCATAACAGGATTCGATTTTGGAAGCTAGACTAATTGCCTGATTTGTATGCTAATTTCAGATGGGTAAATCTAAAATTGAAGCTTCATGCCGTAATATTCGACTCCACAAAATAGGTTTATCCCACTACCACATTTGGCACTTTTTTTATGGGGGAGAGCAGGTATCTGATTTTGACAGGTACCCACTCCCACTTCCTGGCAAGATCGCTGCACGGCGATCTACTTCATGTCCGGCCCCTCCTCCTCCCCCCTCTGCCTTCTGGGACCTGTGTCTCTGAGAAGACGGGAACATTTGGAAAACACAGCGCAACTCATGCGTGTGCAGTAGGAAATGGACTGTGAAGCCTGAAAGTGGTTGTAAACCCATTACAACCACTTTAACCTACAGGTAAGCCTAGATTAAGGCTTACCTGTAGGTGCAAGAAATATCTCCCAAACCTAAAAGGTTTAGGAGATATTTGCAGAAATAGCAGCGGGTGCAGGAGCACCGAGCGTGCCGCTTTTAACGGCGATCATGCCATTAGTGGCGGCACCAGCGCGCGAGGAGTGACGCCATCGATGCTCCGGCCAGTCACAGCGCCAGAGCAGCGATACACGGAAGACACGCCGAGTCAACATGTCAGCGACGGAGGAGGTGAATGAGGGCCGCTTCGGGGGCTTCGATCTCAGGTAAGTGATTCATAATGAGCTAGTAGCTCATTATGCCTTTGTCCTGCAGGGTGTTTTATTTAAATTTTTTTAAAGAGAGGGTTTACTTCCTCTTGAAGGCTTCACTGCTGGTTTCCCTTACTTGCAATACCAGTGCCTGCACCCGAAGCCAATTAATAAAATGGCTTAGGGTGCCGACATTGCAGGATCCCTGGGCAGGTAAGTGTCATTATATTAAAAGTCAGCAGCTACAGTATTTGTAGCTGCTGACTTTTACAGTTTTTTTTTGTCAGGCTGGAACTCCTCTTTAACAGTGGCCAGTATAGTCTCCAGAGGTCTGTTAGCTTTTAGAAGGAAGGGGGAGGAGGAGGGGAGTGCCTGGGCTGTGTGTTTCTATTGATGCACACAGTGTAGACAGAAACAACTCTAGTCCCTGCATGCAATAGGGGCTCCATAGGATGCTGCAAGAGAAAGGAGCTACCCTGAAACAGGAAACCCGGGACACTGGTCATGGCTCCAGCTTAAACTGCAACATAGGCAGGGATAAAAGATAAAGAAGCTGCATACTCAGTAATGATAATTAATGATAATTATACTGCTGAAAGTGCTTTATACTTTGAGTTTTTAATATCATTTTAAGTTTAGTGTTACTACTCTAGAAATACTGTTGGTATTTTTCTCATATTTTTCTCATTACACCCAAGATGGGAATGAGGGACACCTATTAGCAAAATGTATGTAGGCATAGGACACGCCCCCTTGCCACACCCCCTTAAAGGAGAATTAACCCCCCAAAAAAGGTTAATTAAGCCCACAAGTGCTTTTTTTTACCACTACTATTCCTTTATATTGGCTTTTTAAATGTACAAATGCAGCAATTTAGAAATCAGATGAAAGGTTTAGCACTGGGAAACACTTTTTGAAAGATAAAAAGTGCATTTTATATACAACTATATAGATCAGACCAAAATGAGGGACAAATGAGGAGGAAGGAGGGACAGAGGGACATTGCTCCAAATCAGGGACAGTCCCTCGAAATCAGGGACAGTTGGGAGGTATGAACTTTCTTAATAGAATAATCACACAGACTGCTTTGTGACGGAGTATCTTTCAGCAGCCATGACTCTGAGCCTACACATTGAAGTATACAGTAAATCCAGCTAGCTCTTATTAGTCAGATGCCTGTGGGGCATTTCTCCGTGTTTATAGCTGCCAGCTTCCTGGTAACTATTCTTACTATATAACAGTAGGCACAATATATGTTTCTAATAGGGCGAGGCATGCTGTACAAATCACATTTATCAATCATTTTTTTAAGATCAATAACAATAGGAAAGACCTGAGCAATGCTATCTATCTGGTCTCACAGCAGCCACATAAAAAGCATCTGCGGTTGGTATGCGACTGCTACAATAAATGTAGTAATCGAACAAAGAAACAAAAATAATGTAATAGCTAACTCATTACTAACTTTAGTATCTTGCTACTTACATATGCAGTGATTCTGAAGTGCAGTAATGGTGGAAGACAAAGGCAGGTAACAGGAAAGATCCTATTGGTGTATTCCAGGTAGCTGTGAAAATACCTTCTTGTTTTATATTGAGAGCAATGCTAGCCGGTTGCCAAGTGAAGAACAATTACTCTTCTCATAGGTGACTTTATTTAAATAGGAACTGGCTTAATAAAGGGAAGCTGAAAGGGAAACTAAAATGCTCCGTTCTTGCAACAATTCCTGCAAACTTAAAGGGAACCACACGCGAGGCACCATCGCAGTGTTGTAGAAACAATGTAGAAATCTGCCTTACTTTTTACATTCATGATTCTGTTGCTGAGTATTCTGCAGTGGAATATAATCAAAAATGGTTTGTAGCCTGTACCCCATTTCCCGTGCAAACTTCAAAAAATCCTTCCTGGTTCTTATGCGACAGCACTCAAGCCTGGAGGGTGGCCAACTAGACACCAAGCACTAAATTAGGGGGAGGCAGGAGTAGTATCACATGTGCCCTATACCCAGAAGTACCAGGCATTTCTTGGAGGTCTGGAACCAGCATGGGACATTAAGGCCCCTTTCACACTGGGGCGTTTTTCAGGCGGTACAGCGCTAAAAATAGCGCCTGAAAAAATCCGGCCCCATTCACTCCAGTGTGAAAGCCGGCGGGCTTTCACACTGGAGCGGTGCGCTAGCAGGACGGTCAAAAAAGTCCTGCTAGCAGCATCTTTGGAGCGGTATAGGAGCGGTATATTCACCACTCCTATACCGCTCCTACCCATTGATTTCAATGGGACACCGCGGTAATACCGCGGCAATACGAACACCGCGGCTAAAAAAACGGTAAAGCAGTGCTAAATATAGCGCTGCTTTACCATCGCCGCCGCTCCTGCCCCAGTGTGAAAGGGGCCTAAAAGAGGTTCTGTTACACCCAAGGATAAAATGATCAGTTGAACCTAAAATTGTTTTTTTTTAACCACTTTAAGACCAGCCTTGTTTTGGATTTTAGGTGTTTAGATGTTTAAAACAGGTTTTAATGCTAGAAAATTACTTAGAACCCCCAAACATTATATATTGTTTTTTTTTAACACCCTAGAGAATAAAATGCGGTTGTTGCAATACTTTTTTTCACACCGCATTTGCGCAGCGGTCTTACAAGCGCACTTTTTTTTAGAAAAAAATCACTTTTTTGAATAAAAAAATAAGACAGCAGTAAAGTTAGTCCAATTTTTTTATATATCGTGAAAGATAATGTTAAGCCGAGTAAATTGATACCCAACATGTCACGCTTCAAACTTGCGCCCGTTCGTGGCGTCAAACTTTTACCCTCAAAAATCTCCATAGGCGATGTTTAAAAAATTCTACAGGTTGCATGTTTTGCGTTACAGAGGAGGTCTAGGTCTAGAATTATTGCGATCGCGGCGATACATCACATGTGTGGTTCGACCACCGCTTTCATATGCGGGCGATACTCACGTATGCGTTCGCTTCTGCACGCGAGCTCGTCGGGGACGGGGCGCTTTAAAAACATTTTTTTTTTATTATTCATTTTACTTGACTTTATTTATTTTTACACTGTTTAAAAAAAAAAATAATTGGGTCACTTTTATTCCTATTACAAGGAATGTAAACATCCCTTGTAATAGAAAAAAAGCATGACAGGTCCTCTTAAATATGAGATCTGGGGTGAAAAAGTGCTCATATCTCATATTTGGACTTAAATGCAAAAAAAAAAAAAAAAAAAAAGTTGTCATTTAAAAAAATGACAACAGAAAAATGTTCCTTTAAGAGGTATGGGCGGAAGTGACGTTTTGACGTCGCTTCCGCCTTGCTATGGTATAGAGACGGGTGGGGGCCATCTTAGCCTCACTCATCTCCATACCAAGGAAGTGACAGGACCCGATCGCCTCCACCGCTACCAACGGCTCAGGTAAGTGGCGGGAGGGGTGGGGGCACCTCTCCCGCCACCGATGGCGAATCCGCCGCAGAGACCACACGACCAGCGCCTGAAGAGATGGATATCTCGCTTGTGGCAGCAGCTGCTGCCGTTACCGAGATATCCCTCTTCAAAAAAGGGACGTACAACGTCGTACGCTGGTCGTAAAGTGGTTAATTTCTCTAACTAACATATTTGTAGCACCCTCTAGTGTGTGCTAGAAGTAGAGTAGGCAAACCATACTCTGACTCTTGCTGTAAATTTGTGAGTCTGCAACTGGGTAAGGCTTATTAGAGTTCAGGGCTGGATGACTCATCTCAGCAGCTCTCTGGTGCCCCCCCCCTTTGTTTCCAGAGTGTTGGAGAACATTCTGGAAGATAGTGGGTGGAGATTAGGAGTGGCTGCTCAGCATATTTGGAGGTCCCGCACGGGCGCCACCCCCCCATCCTTGTGTCCGACCCCTTTCAGGACGCCAGTTGCATGGATTCCAATGGGGCGGGTGTTTTTTTGAAGCACTGATTCGAGCCAGAGGCTCTAATAGGCTTCAAAATAGGGTGGGCTTGGGGTGCAGAGAATGCCCTCTGAGCTCACCCAGGCGTTTTACAATAGCGAATGAATATTCACTATTTTATCACTGATCCCAATTGGCTGAAAGCACAGGTGATCCAATTGAACGCCTAGGAGGTGTGGAGGAGTCGCACGGTCAAAGCTATTAAGGAAATGATACAGGAGCTGCTGACCGATGCCCGCTGCCCGATGCCCACTGCCGCTACCCGATGCCTGCCACCTAGATCGTGTGGGGGGCTGGGGGGTTTGAGGTGCCGCTGGCCGCAAAGGGAGTAGGGTGGTTGTTTGCCGCCTCCCAAAAAACACCAGCCGCCACTGCCATACCTGATAGAGAAGGAGTCTCCAAATTTTCTAAACAAAGAGACAGTTTACTGTGCTTTAGACTTCATAGGGGCTGAAGTTTGGCCAGTGGAAGTAGAAAATACCCCAGCTTCAGAGGGAGTAAACAATGGTTTAAGCTTTGGTGGTCAGTGGGAGTAAAACAATTACATTTAACTAAACTAACATTTAGTTTTTTGGAAGGGGCGGGGACTTTTTTCCCGCAAAATGCAGCGTTTTGCATGTAATAGAAGTCAATGGACCCGTATCCAAAATGCAAGTACCGCATTTTTACTGCGTTTTTACCGCGATTTTGTTGCGATTTGCGTTTTTTTAAATTATTTTTTTACACTGTATATAGCTGGTTACTAAGGAGAGGGCCGGGAAGCCGGCCGCCGCGTCCTTAGCAACCGATGAGTCATCAGCTGTCAGCTGACTTCCTGCTGAATGTAAAAAAAAAAAAAATGGCGGCTAAAAAAAAAAAAAATTGAGAAAAAAAATGGCGTGGGGTCCCCCCCAGGTCCATACCAGGCCCTTGGGTCTAGTATGGATTCGGAGGGGACCCCCATGCCAATTTTTTTTTTTTTTTAAATGGCGTGAGGTTCCCCCGAAAATCCATACCAGACCCCTATACGAGCATGCAGCCCGGCAGGTCGGCAGCGGCAGTGGCGGCGGCGGCAGAGAAAGAAGAACACCGGACAAAGAAGACAGAAGAGCGGAAGAAGATCGGAGGATGAAGATGCGGGAGAAGATGGAGGAAGAAGCGGCGAAGAAGATTTTTAATAAAAGACTTGTCAAAAACTGTGTACTGTATTTTTTAACAATACACTACACTACTTCTTTCAGGTGTATGGGTAGGGGTACCAGCGAGCGCCCCCCCCCCCCCTGAACCATACCAGGCCGCATGCCCTCAACATGGGGGGATGGGTGCTTTGTTGATGGGGACAAGGGCCTCTTCCTGACAACCCTTGCCCGGTGGTTGTTGGGGTCTGCGGGTGGGTGGCTTATTGGAATCTGGAACCCCCCTTTAACAAGTGGGCCCCCAGATCCCGCCCCCCATGTGAATGAGTATGGGGTATCGTACCCCTACCCATTCACCTGGAAAAAAAAGTAGTGTAGTGTAGTGCTAAAAAATACAGTAGACAGTTTTTGACAAGTCTTTTATTAAAAATCTTCTTCGCCGCTTCTTCCTCCATCTTCTCCCGCATCTTCATCCTCCGATCTCCTCCTTCTTCCGCTCTTCTGTCTTCTTTGTCCGGTGTTCTTTTTCCTCTGCCACCGCCGCTGCCGTCCCCCCGCCAACGACCCTCCTCCGATGCTGCATCCCGCTGATCTGTCGACGCCAATGTCCTACATGTCTTAAATAACTATGGGGGCGTGGCAATCAGATTACGTCATCCGGAGGCCACACCCCGTGTGACGTCACAGAACCATCACGCCATGGGCGATGACATCACAAGGGGGCGTGGTCTACTGGTGACGTAATCCGGTTGCCACGCCCCCGCGTTATTTAATAAATGCAGGACATCGGCGCCGACAGATCAGCGGGACGCAGCATTGGAGGAGGGTGGTTGGCTGGAGCAGTGGCAGCAGAGAAAGAAGAACACCGGACAAAGAAGACAGAAGAGCGGAAGAAGAAGATCGGAGGATGAAGATGCGGGAGAAGATGGAGGAAGAAGTGGCGAAGAAGATTTTTAATAAAAGACTTGTCAAAAACTGTGTACTGTATTTTTTAACACTACACTACACTACTTTTTTCAGGTGAATGGGTAGGGGTACGATGTACCCCATACTCATTCACATAGGGGGGGCCGGGATCTGGGGGCCCCCTTGTTAAAGGGGGCTTCCAGATTCCGATAAGCCCCCCACCCGCAGACCCCGACAACCACCGGGCAAGGGTTGTCGGGAAGAGGCCCTTGTCCCCATCAACATGGGGGCAAGGTGCTTTGGGGTGGGGGGCACAGAGCCCCCCTGCCCCAAAGCACCCATCCCCCCATGTTGAGGGCATGTGGCTGCATGCTCGGATAAGGGTCTGGTATGGATTTTGGGGGGACCCCCACGCCATTTTTTTTTTTTTTTTCGATTTTTTTTTTTGCCGAATTTTTTTTACATTTAGCGGGAAATCAGCTGACAGCTGATGACTCATCGGTTGCTAAGGACGCGGTGGCCAGCTTCCTGGCCCTCTCCTTAGCAACCAGCTAAATACAGTGTAAAAAAACGCAAAAAAAAAAAGAAAATCACTGCAAGATCCTGGCAAAATTGCAAAATTGCGGTAAAATCACAGTAAAAACGTGTGTCTGCAAAAACCCTCAAAAACAACATGCATAGATGTGAATTGCGCCTTATCGAGTATGCTGGTCACATATGACACATATGGATTGTACAATACCTTATGGTAGTGTGAAAGTCTTCCTGCACAATCCATTAATTATATATCAAAACATGTAGTCCTCTATGCTAACGTATATACATTTTAGTTGCTTTAATGGAGATTGTAAAATGAGACTGTTATGTGCTTGGCCAGTTTTAGATTTGTTTTTATGTGTTTCTTTAAAATAAATCGGATATTATAATAGCTATAATATATAACTAGAGTGAATAGGGGTATGGCTGGAAAACCTCAATATACACGGCACCTCATCGCAATTTTTAAACAAAATTATGTGAATGGGGATAGAGAGAGGGGATTAAAATGGTGCCAGAAAATTTAAAATAAAAGAAATCGGATATTGTAATAGCTATAATATATATCTAGAGTGCCTGAAAGTCTTTGTAAAACTGTATTAATTCCAGTTTGTTAATCTCATTGAGTTTTAGGCTGGGTTCACACATGTGCGGTGCGAATTGAAGCTCAGGTTTCCCTGGGAAGAGAAAACTCAGTTGTTCAGCGTTTCATGTCAGTTTTTGATCAGTATCAGCTCAGGATTGCTTCAGTATCAGCTCGGGATTTCTTCAGTAGGGATGAGCCGAACACCCCCCCCGTTCGGCTCGCACCAGAACCCGCGAAACGGACCTAAAGTCCGTGCAAGCTTTAGAACCCTATTAGTTTTAATGGATGCGAACGTTCGAAAAGTGCTAATTTTAAAGGCTAATATGCATGTTAATGTCATAAAAAGTGTTTGGGGACCTGGGTCCTGCCCCAGGGGACATGTATCAATGCAAATTTTTTTTTTTTAAAACGGCCGTTTTTTTTTCAGGAGCAGTGATTTTAATAATGCTTAAATTGAAACAATAAAAGTGTAATATTCCTTTAAATTTAGTACCTGGGGGCTGTCTATAGTATGCATGTAAAGGGGCACATGTTTCCCGTGTTTAGAACTGTCTCTGCGCAAAAAGTGTCATTTTTTAAAGTAAAAAAGCTATTTAAAATCACTCGCGGCTAATGTTAATTGACGGCTCCCGTAATACAGAGAACAGTCATTCATTGAAACTCATTCATAAAAATGAGTCATTGATAAAAAATAAAAAAAAAATGAAAAAAAAAAGCGTAGGGGTCCCCCTAAATTCAATAACCAGGCCCTTCAGGTCTGGGATGGATATTAAGGGGAACCCCAGCCAAAAAAAAAATGGCGTAGGGTCCCCCTCAAAATCCATACCAGACCCTTGAGGTTTGTGCTGTGGCTGTAACTCCCGTGCAGCTTGGCCATTCAAACTAGACATGTGCACTGCTGAAAAATGTGTTTGTTTTCGTTTCATTCGTTTTTTTTTTTTCTTTTTCGTTTTTCGGGTCATTCGTTATGATCGCAATTTGTAAATTCGAAAATTCGTAATTTCGTAAATTTGTAAATTCGAAAATTTGAACTAATAATAACTAACTATTTAATTATAGGTTGTGGAATTTCCTTTCAAATTTGGCTGTTAGTGAACCTCACGAATACAAATTTATCTGAAGTTACTTAATTATCCGAAATATTTAATGCCGTATCTTAATGAATGGAACGTAAAAAATTAATAATAATAAATAACAATAATAATAATAAAAACTTTTTTTTATTTGTTACGTTCCCTTCGTTTAGATGCGTCATTCGTTATTTTGGATAATTCGTAACTTCTGATAAATTCGTATTCATGAGGTTCACTAACAGCTCAATTTGAAAGAAAATTCCAAAACCTATAATTTAATAGTTAGTTATTATTAGTTAGTTAGTGAACCTAACAAATATGAATTTATCCGAAGTTATGAACTATCCAAAATAATGAATGACCCATCTAAACGAAGGGAAGGTAACAAATTCAAAATAAATAATAATAATAAAACGTTTTTATTAATATTATTGTTATTTATTATTATTAATTTGTTATGTTCCATTCGTTTAGATATGGCATTCAATATTTCGGATAATTAAGTAACTTCGGATAAATTCGTAGTAGTTATGTTCACTAAGAGCCAAATTTGAAAGCAAATCCCAATACCTATAATTTCATAGTTAGTAATAGTTAAGTTATTATTAGTTAGTTATTATTTTCGATTTTAGAATTTTTGGGTTTTCGTATTTTAGAATTTCGATTTTACAAATTATCAAATATTCGTAAAACGAGTTTTTGTTCATTCGGATATTTCCAAATGAACAAATTTGTCGAAATTCTTGAAAAACGAATTTGGAACGAAACGAATTGCACATGTCTAATTCAAACAGCTGACGCTCACGACCCTGGAAAGAAGACCAAATGAAGAGGGAAGCAACGGTTACAGCGTGCCACTGGAGTACTTTGTTTTAAGGTTAGTATGTCATAAAGTTTTGCTTTTTTTTCCATTTTACTACCGCTTTAAGGCTCGGTTCACACCATTGCCGCATTTGGCTCACAGCAGGGGTCCGGTGCGTCCTGGTTCACCATTTCAGGTCCAATTTCAGCCCAGATTGTGGGCTGAATTCGCACCTGAAATGGACCAGAAGACGCACAGCGTTTTTGTGCAAAACGCACCAGTCCTGCTGCAGAGATATGTTAACAATCTCCTGCTATTGCGAATTGAATGCGGGCAACCCCCATCAAATTCACAATGAGGGGAACCCAGCCTCAGGTTTAACATGTTAAAGTAGACCTTCCATTAAAATTAAAAGGTCCACTTTACTCACAGGCCAGCCCCCACTCCCTATATGCAAATTAATTTAAAAAGCCATTGAAAATAAAGTTGGTTTGAAAAATAAAACTAACTGAAGACAATTTTTTTTGTCTTGATCTCCAGTGGGGGTAAATTCAAAATTTCTAATTGCTGCAGAACACCAATACGGGGGATATCTTCCAATGGGTATACTTCTTCCCATGACAACTGTCTAAGAGGGGGTTTCTCTTTCTTTCTGTTGAGTCCGCAGGACAGGGAGTGAAAAAGATTCTCCCTAATGGGTCCCAGATGGCAAAAACAAAAACTAACACCAATATTAACACTCCCCTGCTTTATCCCAAATGAAAAAAAGAGGTCACTTTAGATACTGTATACTTTAAATGAAAAGAGAGTGGGCTTGATCCCACTGCAGAAATGCATCAGAAGGCATTTGTAGGGTGAAGGAATGTGAGTAGGAGGACCTTTCATTTATATTTACATGGAAGGTCCACTTTATAGTCATTTCAAAAGTTATTTTCAGTCTTTTTATACCATGCAATTTTCATTAGGGCCCAATTCACAGTATTGAGTTGCGATAATTCACTGCTCACATGTATAGCATCTGCCAGTGGCCCCTTTAAGCCTCCAGACAGAACACTCCTCCACTGGTAGAGTGTTGCTCCCTCCCTGCCCTGGCAAAGAGCATGGAGAGAAAGAGAGAGGAGAACATACAAGGAGAACAAAGAGGGAATTCATTGGCTGCTGCTGCAGACTAGGATAAGTCCACCCTTGGAAACAGACAGAGAAGATCCAGACTGGCTGGTACACAGCCAGGGAGTGCAACCCATCAAACTCATTTTGCATGGAGGAACATCTGAGACTCATGGGGAGTACACTGTGAGCCTGGGAACCGGGTGCCCCAATGCAGCTATTAAAACACATTATCGTGTCTTCCACATGGGGTGGAGGACATGCTTTGAAAGCACCATAAAAGTGATCACATTTACCTGAAAGCCCTTCACCAGTTCTTAAAGCCACTACCAAGCTCATAGCTGCAGCAGCAGCAGTAGCAGTAGTAGCTGCAAGCTTGATTTAACCACTTGTCTGCCACACAGTTTATAAACATACACTGTATTACCAAAAGTATTGGGATGCCTGCCTTTACACGCATTGCCTGCCTTTACGCACATGAACTTTAATGGCATCCCAGTCTTAGTCCATAGGGTTCAATATTGAGTTGGCCCAACCGTTGCAGCTATAACAGCTTCAACTCTTCTGGGAAGGCTGTCCACAAGGTTTAGGAGTGTGTCTATGGGGATGTTTGACCATTCTTCCAGAAGCGTCAGGCACTGATGTTAAACAAGGAGGCCTGGCTCACAGTCTCTGCTCTAATTCATCCCAAAGGTGTTCTATTGGGTTGAGGCAGGCCAGTCAAGTTCCTCCACCCCAAACTCGCTTTCCATGTCTTTATGGACCTTGCTTTGGGCACTGGTGCGCAGTCATGTTGGAACAGGAAGGGGCAATGCCCAAACTGTCCCCACAAAGTTGGGAGCATGAAATTGTCCAAAATGTCTTGGTATGCTGACACCTTAAGATTTCCCTTCACTGGAACTAAGGGGCCAAGCCCAACACCTGAAAAACAACCCCACACCATCATCCCAATTCACCAAATGATTTGGAGCAGTGCACAAAGCAAGGTCCATAAAGACATAGATGAGCGAGTTTAGGGTGGAGGAACTTGACTGGGCCTGACCTCAACCTGATAGAACACCTTTGGGACAGTGGCGGGTGGTGTTTTTTTTGGGGGGGCGGGAAAACAACCACCCACACCTCCCCGGCAGCACCTCAAACCACCCAGCCCCCCGCCCGCTCGCTGTCTTACCCCATCTAGGTGGCGGGTTTCGGCCAGCGGGCATCGGCAGCAGGATCGGGCATCTCCTCCATTCCTCCATCTCGGTGGCCATGCGTCTCCTCCCCTTCACCTAGGCTTCCAATATGATCGCCTGTCCTTTCAGCCAATCGGGTGACAGGTCTCAGAACCCGCTTCCCTATTCATTTGGGTGGGCTCCGTTTCGCATTCTCTGCGCCCCGAGCCCACCCTATTTTAAAGTTGATTAGAGCCTTTGGTTCTAATCAGGTGCTTCAAAAAAAAAAAACACCCACCCTGCATTGGAATCCATGGGTCCGGAAAGGGGCCGGACACATGGATGGGGGGGGGGGGGCGGCGTACGTACGCCCTAATGAATAAATTAGAGCGGAGACTGCGAGCCAGGTATAAACCTTGTGGACAGCCTTCCCAGAAGATTTGAAGCCATTATAGCTGAAAAGAGTGAGCCAACTCAATATTGAACCCTACGGACTAAGACTGGGATGCCATTAAAGTTAACATGCCTGTAAAAATCACAATATAATGTATCTTCACATAGAGGGGCTTAACCACTTGCCGACCGGCGCACGACGATATACGTCGACAGAATGGCACGTACAGGCAGGAGGGCGTATATATACGTCCCTCCTTTAGCCTGTCCGTGCCATCGGGAGCGCGCCGGGAGCGGCGCGCTCCCGCGCCGGTCGGGACCCCGTGAGTCCGGCCGCGGTCCCCGCGGACTCGATCGCCGCGGGGACTCCCGCGATCGTCTCACGGAGCGGCTAAACGGGGAGATGCCGAGATAAACAGCATCTCCCCGTTCTGCCTAGCAACTAGTGACGCCGATCTCTGCTCCCTGTGATTGGAGCAGAGATCAGCATTCACTAGCTGACAGCCACGCCCCCCCACAGTAAAAAAAACACCCCTAGGCCTACTTAACCCCTACACTGCCACCTTGTGGTTAACTCCTAAACTGCCAGTGTCATTTATACAGAAATCAATGCATTTAAATGCATTAATTGCTGTATAAATGACAATGGTCCCAAAAATGTGTCAAAAATGTCCGATGTGTCCGCCATAATGTCGCAGTCACAAAAAAAATCGCAGATCTCCGCCATTAATAATAAAAAAAAAATTATTAATAAAAATGCTATAAAAACTATCCCCTATCTTGTAAACGCTATAACTTCTGCGCAAACCGATCAATAATCGCTTATTGCGATTTTTTTTACCAAAAATATGTAGAAGAATACGTATCGGCCTAAACTGAGGAAAAAAAAATGTTTTTTTATATATTTTTGGGGGATATTTATTATAGCAAAAAATAAAAAATAATGCATTTTTTTCAAAATTGTCGCTCTATTTTTGTTTATAGCGCAAAAAATAAAAACCGCAGGGGCGATCAAATACCACCAAAAGAAGCTCTATTTGTGGGAAAAAAAGGACGTCAATTTTGTTTGGGAGCCACGTCGCACGACCGCGCAATTGTCAGTTAAAGCGACGCAGTGCCGAATCGCAAAAAGGGGCCTGGTCCTTTGGCTGCAAATTGGTCCGGTCTGAAAGTGGTTAAAGCAGAACTTCACCATAAAGAGGGAAATTCCGCTTTATGTCCTCACCCCCCTCCTCTACTACATTCAGCACATTTTTTTGAGAGGAGCAGGTACCAGGTTTTGAAAGGTTTTGCCTAGGCGATCTGATTGGAAGTCCCCCCCCCCACCCTTTTGTCCGTAGCCTTCTGGGACATGTAGCAAATTTGCTTTATCCCTTTTGCTGCAAGAGCCACTTTTGTGTTTTGCTTTTTTTTTTGTTCACAAAAAAATAATTTTAGGCCTGAAGATTGCATAAAACCTCCAAACATTATGTATTTTTTGATACTTTTGGTCATATCGTGTATCTTGCTAGTCAAGGGGTTAAGGTAAGCTCAGAAAAAGTGTTAGCTCTTTGTGGATGTTTTTTTTTTTGATTTTTTTTTAGGCTCATGTAAGTTAAGACTCTTGCACAACGTAAATTCCAGCGTATTTTCCCTGCCTGGGAGGCCCCGGTGCTACGTACAGCCACCCACAGACATGAATGACTGTGCATGGCTGTACTAGGGTATACGCTGTTGCTTGCTTAAACACTTGTACAGGTAATATTCCCAGATTTAAAAAAAAAAACTATATTTTATTTAAAAAAAAGATTATTTTATTTAAAAAAAATGTATTTTATTTTATTTAAAAAAAAATGTATTTTATTTTATTTAAAAAAAAATGTATTTTATTTTATTTAAAAAAAATGTATTTTATTTTATTTAAAAAAAAAATATTTTATTTTTAAAAAAAATGTATTTTATTTTTTAAAAAAATATATTTTATTTAAAAAAAAATTATTTTATTTTAAAAAATTTTTATTTTATTTAAAAAAAAAATTTATTTTATAAAAAAAATAAAAACTAAAGCATTTTTAAGGATATAACATTTATGCCATGAAGGTGCTCACTTTTTTCTCAGTTTGGTTAAGTGTTATTTTTTTTTTTTCTCTTCTAACCACATACAGTAGGCAGCATCTTTGTACTTCTGCCGCTAAGTGGTGGATTTGAATAACAACATGTGACAGTGCATTAAACATCAGTGATATGTCATTAGGTAAACATGTTTTTATTAAAGCGGAAAATCACCAATACTTTTTAGTTTTAGGTGAAGAGGGGCAGGTTTACATTTCCTGCTGGGTATGTACAGTTGGATTTTTCAGAACACCAGCATAAGGCCTACAGTATTTTAGGTGCCATCAAGCAAATGATCCTTTTTTAAATGAGTTTTTGGCACCAATATATCAGATCAGAAGTATTATTGGTATGTCAGGTGCCAAATAAGGCAAGTATCATTTGAGGGTGTGCTCTGTCCAGACAGCTCTATATGACGTTTCAATTACAGAAAGTCTGAAAGCAAATATGCTCTCACTTTTCCAAAAAACACAATTCTTTATGAATCCTGTGTCATGGGTGCTGTAATAAATGTTCATTTTTTAAAAACAAATATTTTATATAAATATTAAAAACTATTACATAGTAGGTAAAAAAAAACGTCCACAATAAAATAAAATTAACCCAAAATACACTATCTTCCCTTTAAGCATAACATTTATATTTAAAAGGTAAAAATTGAGTTAAAGGTTTGTGTCAAAGCAGAACTTCACCCAAAAAGGCAAGTTCCTCTTTTGCTCCTCCCCCTCTACCATATTTGAAACATTTTTTTCTGTGGGGGGGTTCCTATTTTTGGCAGATACCCACTCCCACCTAGACGGTCCAAGTGGAAGTTCGGGCCCCCTCTCTGCTCGCAATCATCTGGGACATGTCACAGGTCCCAGGAGGCTGTGGGACCATTCACTAAGTGCAGTACCGTATCGCAAAAAATGGCTTGATCATTGAGCAGCCAAATCTTTCGGGGCTGAAGTGGTTAAAAGACTTTTTGTTTTTTGGAACCTGGCTGAAGCTCCTCTTTAAAGAGCAATTCCACTTAAGGTGAAATTCTCTAGTCTGTGCTGAGTGGGCAGCATTAATTGCCCACTGGATCTTTATTATAGTGCAGTGCTCTTTATTGGGGTCCTTTTATATCTTCATTTTTTGATTTCTCAGTGTACTTTGATGCCGAATGCCCCTTACTTAGCAGCCATCCATTTGTCTCATAGTCAAAATCCTCTTGTATACAATAGGTATGTGGACCACCTGTACATGAATATTAAAAAAAAAAAGGAGTGCACCACTGACAAACAAACTTAGTTTGTTTCAGCCCTGTTCCTTCAAAGTGGTCCAGAAAATCCTCAAGACGCCATGACAATGACGCTAGTCCTGAGCGGAGGTCACGCTCTTCTCACAATAAATATTCCAGAAGATCAGGATCTTATAGACGTCGTCATTGGCCTCCACTGTGGGCGTCAAGGAAAAAATGCTGGGCCTGTGGCGCAGCTCCACTCCCTGATAAGCTTGTCTGCAGAGACAGGCACTACGCAGCTAACCGGGAATTAGAAGGCCAACAGGTGGTTGACCCACTTAAGTAAATCATGAGAGACTCTCTTTCTGAATTGACGACCATGATTCCTGCTCACCCGGTTTCAAAAGCTGCACAAGTATTGAATGTAGACCCCGACATTCCGGGTCCATCAGCTGTTAGTACTACTTTGCCTCCATCAGGAAAAACAGCTAAACAAACTCCACCGGTAGATTCATCCGAGGAGTCCTCAGATGATACTGAACCATCTGGTTTCAATTTCTCCCTGGTTCAACCCTTTGTACAAGCAGTGAGGAGCGCCATAGCCTGGGAAGACCCGGAAGAACCTCCTCAAAAATCAAAATCAAAGACATATTTCCCATTCCTCAAGAGAAAGAAAATCTTCTTCCCATTAATGGGGGAGATCAGGGAGATCATAGAGGATGAGTGGAACAAAACCGACAAAAAGTTTTCTCTAGCCCATTTAAGCAAACTGTATCCTCTGGCAGATTCGGATACTCAGGCCTTAATCTCAACACCGGTGGTTGATGCGGCAAAGAAGAGGTGGTGACAGTGCGTCGCTCCCCCCACCACCTCTTC
The DNA here is from genome assembly GCA_028564925.1 of Lithobates sylvaticus. NCBI lineage: Eukaryota > Metazoa > Chordata > Amphibia > Anura > Ranidae > Lithobates > Lithobates sylvaticus. The sequence continues at coordinate 76,227,167 of CM053026.1, forward strand.
TTTAGAACCTGCTGCAGTGTATCTCGATTCATCATTTGGTCCTTGCGTGCAACCGGCCGGTGCACTGGACGCCTTTGGTTGATCGTCGTTCATTTAAATGTAAGTGTTTGTGTTACTTTTTTTAAATAAATTTTGACGATATCACACTATGGGAGTTTTTTAATTCCTTTGCATGGCACACATGTCTTGCTGATACCCGGAGGGAGACATATATATTTATTTCGTTGGCTACCACTCTGGAGGGAGATACGGAAGTTCTGTCAGAGTCCAGTGTTAAAAGTGAGTAGGGGTCTGTGACCGGTATGCCATTGGAAGTCAGCCTAAAGAGAATCCATTGAAATGCTCGTTTGACCCCCTGTGACGGAGGGTCACATACCTCTGGTAAGCGGCCAACTTATTCTGGTGGTGGTGTTTTTGGAAATTTACACAACCTGATAAAGAAATTTGTCATTGGACGTTCACATCTGGGAACTCTTTCTTTTAGAAACACGAGTATTTTTCTTTTTGAAACATGAGTACCTGACCATTGGACTTTTTTGCTTAATTATTTTTTCACATATGAACTCTTTTTTTTGGAATTCTTTATGTATATTCAGTTATTATATGTATATACTCCTCACTTTTTGTTTTTCACGTAAGATATTATCACCTCTGACAGTTTATATCACTGGGTGTTTGTATGGTTGTTTACAGTCTATTATGATTATTTAGATTGGTTTGATACTATATTGGTATCTTATTTCACTTATTTGTTCCCCTTATACCAGGGACTACAGCTAATGTGAGTTTTCACATAACAAGGCATTTTACGTTTATTGGTATGCGCAGCTTTTTGTTTTTCTTATCTGTTTTCACTGTTTGTACACAGTATAGTTGCTGCTGCCTCATTGGTTGTTAATTCAACCTCTTTAGTAAGTTGGTGGCTTACTTACATAGATCTGACCCGTAGCGCAGTTTCTTCCCCAAATTTTTTTTGTATGTCACATGCTGGCAACGTAACATGCTAACATGATCTGTGTGCAAATCTCCTTAAAAGAAATACATAAAGGTGAACCAGTGTAAAAAAAAAAATTGCCCGTTCAACCTATGCATTTGCATGTACGTTGCTTAACATTTACTAAGATTTTGGCCGCGCAGTGAACATACGCATGTGAACGAGCGCAACATCCGATTGCGCATGCGCAGTGCTTACATTGATTTCAACGTCCTTGCAGGCACAGCAGGCTTTCTCTGAAAAAGTTACTTTCTCATTCTATTTTGGGCATATTTGTTACTTGGGCAGTTGTTTCTAACCTTTCGTTACATCACCCCATAATATTGGCACCTCCATCTGTCAATATTGATTTGGAGATGCCGTGCGCCATGTCCATAGTGGCGCACAGATTGCATTCTTCCGTGCGCCAAGATCGCTATAGTAAATGGGGGATCCACGCTCCGTTGCACCTCTCCGTGCTCCTCTACTGATGGCGCACGGCTTTCGTAAATCCCCCCTATGTGTCACTTTGTGTTGGTCTATCACATAAAATCCCCAAAAAATAAATTTAAGTTTTTGGTTGTAACATGACAAAATGTGGAAAATTTCCAGGGGTATGAATACATTTTCAAGGCACTGTACATTCATCTCAAGTTGCTCATGGCCTGTTTTCTGCATGTTGTTACTACTGTGTAGGGATGGGCCCGGTGTTCGATTCGAACCCATGTTCGAATCGAACATCGGGCGTTCGCCCGCTCGGCGAGCCCAGAACTATTTGGGCTGCTCGCATCAAATTCGTGTGATGCAAGCGGCCCGCAATGCACTGCGCCAGTTGCAGTGCATTGCTGGCTGATGATTGGCCAAGCATGCACTGTGACCCGCATGCTTGGCCAATCAAAGAGCCAGCAGGGAGGAGAGCAATAATTGGCCACAGGCAGGATGCCTGTGGCCAATTATAGCTCAGGGGGTTTAGTACAGGCCCCACAGTATAAAAGGCCGCGGCGGCGGCGGCCTTGCATATTGTGTTGTGTTGTCAGTGTCAGCGTGTCAGTGTTATGTGCTGCTGACTGCTGACATTATGTGCTATGATTCTGGGGATTTGTGTGTGCGTGCTGTTAGTTACAGCATTGCAGTATCACATCTGTGGGGTGTCTATAGTAAGCCTGTGAAGGGGGGCATGTTTCCTGTGCTTAGAACTGTCCCTGCAAAAAGTGTCATTTTTGCAGGAAAAAAAGCTATTTAAAATCACTCGCTGCTAATGTGAATTAACGGCTCCCGTAACACAGAGAACAGTCATTCATTGAAAGCCATTCATAAAAAAAAAAAATCATTGATAAAATATAAAAAATTTTATTTAAAAAAAAAGCGTGGGGGTCCCCCCAAATTCAATAACCAGGCCCTTCAGGTCTGCTATGGATATTAAGGGGGACCCCAGCTAAAAAAAAAAATGGCGTGGGGTCCCCCTCAAAATCCATGCCAGACACTTGAGGTCTGGGATGGATTTTAAGGGGAACCCCAGCCAAAAAAAATGGAGTGGCGTCCCCCTCAAAATCCATACCAGACCCTTATCCAAGCACGCAACCTGGCAGGCTGCAGGAAAAGAGGGGGGCGAGAGCGCCCCCCCTCCCTCCTAAACCGTACCAGGCCACATACCCTCAACATTGGGAGGATGCTTTGGGGATCTGAGACCCCCAAAGCACCTTGTCCCCATGTTGATGAGGACAAGGGCCTCTTCCCCACAACCCTGGCCATTGGTTGTGGGGGTCTGCGGGCAGGGGGCTTATCGGAAACTGGAAGCCCCCTTTAACAAGGGGACCCCCAGATCCCGGCCCCCCCCCTGTGTGAAATGGTAAGGGGGTACAAAAGTACCCCTACCATTTCACCAAAAAAGTGTCAAAAATTGTAAAAATGACAGGCGACGGTCTTTGACAATTCCTTTATTAAAATCTTCTTTCTTCTGGTCTTCCTTTCTTCATCCTTCGGTTTCTTCATCTTCTCCTTCCGGCATCTTCTTCCATCTTCTTCTTCCATCTTCTTCTTCCTCTGATCCGCTTCTTCTTGCGCTGGTCTTCTCGTCCTTCTCGTCCGGCATCTTCTTCCATGGCGTCGGCGTCTCTTCTGGGCCGCTCCGCGCAATGGGAGTGTCATGAAGATCCTGCCAGAAACCTGAACCCTGGCCGACCTGGCCCACAGGCGCCACTGCGCATGCGCGCCGGGGCGCGTGCACGTGTGTGGCTGCGCACAGGGAGACAGGTGCGTGCTCTGGTTAACGCCAGTTAGCCTATTTAAACATGGCCTGAGCAGACGGTCCCCGCTGTCTGCTCTACAGCGTTGTAGTGTATGTAACCTGATCCTGATACCTCTGTCCTGTTGACCCGGCTTACCTGTGACTACCCAGCTATCTGCCTGTACCCGACCTCGGCTTGTTGTGACCATCCTTCTGCCTCATCCCCTTGTACCTTGATGCCAGCCTGATTCCTGACCTGACCTATTCTGATGAACTCGATCACCTGTATTGCTCCAGTCCGGTCTGAAGTTCTGTTCCCTGTGATGAACCTGATCACCTGTATTGCTCCAGTCCGTTCTGAGGTTCTGTTTCCTGTGCCAAGCCTGATCACCTGTATTGATCCAGTCTGTTCCAAGGTCCTGCTTCCTGTTTGCTTGTTGAACCAGCTTACCTGTCCAGTTCCGGCCTGCTCCGCTATCCAGTCTGCTAAGCTGTCCATCCCGACCCAGCCTGCTCTGCTATCCAGTCTGCTAAACTGTCTACCCAGACCCAGCCTGCTCTGCTATCCTGTTTGCTTGCTGAACCAGTTTACCTGTCCAGTTCCGGCCTGCTCTGCTATCCAGTCTGCTAAGCTGTCCATCCAGACCCAGCCTGCCCTGCTATCCAGTCTGCTAAGCTGTCTACCCAGACCCAGCCTGCTCTGCTATCCTGTTTGCTTGCTGAACCAGCTTACCTGTCCAGTTCCGGCCTGCTCCGCTATCCAGTCTGCTAAGCTGTCCATCCCGACCCAGCCTGCTCTGCTATCCAGTCTGCTAAACTGTCTATCCAGACCCAGACTGCTCTGCTATCCTGTTTGCTTGCTGAACCAGCTTACCTGTCCAGTTCCGGCCTGCTCTGCTATCCAGTCTGCTAAGCTGTCCATCCAGACCCAGCCTGCTCTGCTATCCAGTCTGCTAAGCTGTCTACCCAGACCCAGCCTGCTCTGCTATCCTGTTTGCTTGCTGAACCAGCTTACCTGTCCAGTTCCGGCCTGCTCTGCTATCCAGTCTGCTAAGCTGTCCATCCAGACCCAGCCTGCTCTGCTATCCAGTCTGCTAAGCTGTCTACCCAGACCCAGCCTGCTCTGCTATCCTGTTTGCTTGCTGAACCAGCTTACCTGTCCAGTTCCGGCCTGCTCTGCTATCCAGTCTGCTAAGCTGTCCATCCAGACCCAGCCTGCTCTGCTATCCAGTCTGCTAAGCTGTCTATCCAGACCCAGCCTGCTCTGCTATCCTGTTTGCTTGCTGAACCAGCTTACCTGTCCAGTTCCGGCCTGCTCTGCTATCCAGTCTGCTAAGCTGTCCATCCAGACCCAGCCTGCTCTGCTATCCAGTCTGCTAAGCTGTCTATCCAGACCCAGCCTGCTCTGCTATCCTGTTCGCTTGCTGAACCAGCTTACCTGTCCAGTTCCGGCCTGCTCTGCTATCCAGTCTGCTAAGCTGTCCATCCAGACCCAGCCTGCTCTGCTATCCAGTCTGCTAAGCTGTCTATCCAGACCCAGCCTGCTCTGCTATCCTGTTCGCTTGTTGAACCAGCTTACCTGTCCAGTTCCGGCCTGCTCTGCTATCCAGTCTGCTAAGCTGTCCATCCAGATCCATCCTGCTCTGCTATCCTGCCTGCTTGACCGAACCAGCTCATCTGTCCAGATCCAGTCTACTCTACTATCCAGATCTCCCACCTCGTCCGCTGAGTTGACCTTGTCACTCCACCGGTCTGTTGATCCTGCCAGGCACCCGTGCTCCTCCTCACTCCTGGGTCTCCTGTCCCCCTACCAGGGAACCAGGAGTGGGAGACGCAAGGGAGGTCTCTCTCTGCAATATCGGGCTCGCACCACCAGGTACGTGACAGGGAGGCTCCCGCTGTGTGAGGCTTCGCTGCGTCTGACAGGTCTTTTATAACGGAGGGCACCTGGTGACCCCGCCCCCTCTAATGCACGGGGACGTCATGGGGAATTCCCTATGGCTTTCCCCATGACGTCAGAGGGGGGCGGGGTCACCAGGTGCCCTCCGTTATAAAAGACCTGTCAGACGGAGCGAAGCCTCACACAGCGTGAGCCTCCCATTGCGAGGAGCGGCCCAACAGAAGAACAGACGCCGACGCCATGGAAGAAGATGCCGGACGAGAAGGATGAGAGGACCAGCGCAAGAAGAAGCGGATCAGAGGAAGAAGAAGATGGAAGAAGAAGATGGAAGAAGATGCCGGAAGGAGAAGATGAAGAAACCGAAGGATGAAGAAAGGAAGACCAGAAGAAAGAAGATTTTAATAAAGGAATTGTCAAAGACCGTCTCCTGTCATTTTTACCATTTTTGACACTTTTTCGGTGAAATGGTAGGGGTACTTTTGTACCCCCTTACCATTTTACACAGGGGGGGGGGGGGGGGGGGCGGGATCTGGGGGTCCGCTTGTTAAAGGGGGTTTCCAGATTCCGATAAGCCCGCCGCCTGCAGACCCCCACAATCAATGGCCATAAGGGTCTGGTATGGATTTTGAGGGGGACCCCACGCCATTTTTTTTGGCTAGGGTTCCCCTTAAAATCCATCCCAGACCTCAAGGGTCTGGTATGGATTTTGAGGGGGACCCCACGCCATTTTTTTTGGCTAGGGTTCCCCTTAAAATCCATCCCAGACCTCAGACTTTTTTTTATGAATGGCTTTCAATGGATGACTGTTCTCTGTGTTACGGGAGCCGTCAATACATTAGCCGCGAGTGATTTTGAATAGCTTTTTTTCCTGCAAAAATGACACTTTTTGCAGGGACAGTTCTAAGCACAGGAAACAGCGTTACAAATGCAATAAGTCATAGTAATAGCAGAAGCTCAACTCTCAACCAAGCTCTAAGGATGTCATGGCCATGAAGGCGATCATGGGAAATTCCAGAGGCGGCAGTGAAGGCCCACCCACTCCACCCAAATGTGAGAAATAATTCTGCGTTTGGCTGCTCTTTCACCTTCACAGCTTCCTAGTTTCTTGAAAGTATTATGCCATAAATGACTGTGACTTTGATCTGCATTGCTTCTAGACAGTGACCAGCAGCCCAAATTTGACACCAGTGTGAAATTACACTTTTTGGTGTCAGCAAATATGAAGGAGCTTCCTCTTTGCGGTATTCTCAACTACAGAACAGTACGTGGTGTGGCTTGAAACTCAGACACTATTTACAAAAACACAATTCTGTAGTTCCACTTTGTGCACAAAGACATTTTCTGTGTGGAACGTTTGCATGACAGGAAACCTTTTAATCCTTTTAAATACACAGGTAGAGTGCTAACAAAGGTCTACTCAATGTCTTGTACTTTATATACAAATTCTTGTAAATGTAATACAAACCTGGGGAGTATATTTCATGAAATATGGCCTATAAAGTATACCTCCTTAACTTGATGGTCATTATTTCCTTTCATATCGGTGGTCAGTTTGCCCTTTTGCATTGGTGGCCAATGTGCCCCTGACTTTGATGTTTTGTGGGACAGTGCCCCCTTTACAATGGTGGTCACTGTGCCCTCCTTATATTGGTGGTCAGTGTCCCCTTACATTGATGGTCAATGCCCCTTACTGTGGTGGTCAGTGTCCTCTTACATTGATGTTTGTTTGTTGTTTTGGGGGGGGTTTATTTCCAGTTCATATTGTGTAGTGCATCACAGGTGGCACTAAAGAAGATACTACGCTTAGCTACCATGCGCTACTGCACTTAGCAGTTCTCTGTAAATAAAAAGTATACATTCTATTCTATAAGTTGCTACACTAAATGGATGTTTCTGCATGGAAAAATAATTTTTTCAAATAATTTTTTATTCAACACCGAAAAGAATAAACAAAACAAACACATTGGCTGAAATGGTGCTAAGTTGAGAGGCATACAAATTTGGAAAATGCCTTTAATGCATGAGACCTAAATGTATCGACTGCACTAGTTTTCTTTTTTTTATTTTAGGATTTTATTTCTTTTTTTTCACCTGGTGATCCAGACAGTAATACAATTCCTTTCTTAGAGGGTCCCACTCTAGATTAAGACGAAACAGAGATACCTTTGGACAGCAGCATTGTCAAACTAAGAAGATTTGTATGGACTTCACTAGGAATGAGCAGAAAACATTTAGGTTTGGTTGAACATAACAAATGTTGGGATGCCAATTCTACACCAATCACAGCGGGAGCGGGTCACCAGCGGCGCGCATGCTTGCCCAGACCTGGAAGTGCAGGGTCATGTACTAGGTACGTGATCCTGCTCAGGAGAGCCGCTTTGTTGTTGCATATATACGGTATATGGTCGGCAAGCGGTTAAATCCAATCAAATATGGTATGGGTTTTGAGAGGCTGCCCTGCCATGTAAGTAAAACAGTGACCGGTGATGTCACTGGTTTTTAAAGGACTCAGCAGTGCCTGAACCTATGGGCATCCTTAACTACTTCAATACAGGACACTTGCACCCCCTTTCTGCCCAGGCCAATTTTCAGCTTTCAGTGCTGTAACACTTTAAATGACAATTGCATAATATTTTTCACACAAATAGAGCTTTCTTTTGGTGGTATTTAATGAAGACTGTTTTTTTTTATTTTTTGCTAAATAAACGAACCCCCCCAAAAAAGAGTTTTATTGTTTATGTTATAACATTTTGTAACTAAATAATATTTCTTCACACATTTAGGCTGTGTATGCAAATGTATGCTGCTACATTTCTTTGGTGGAGATAATCCAAACCCAAAACTACCCCTTTTTGGAAAGTAGACAGTTCAAGGTATTTAGTAAGAGGCATGGTGAGTTTTTTGAAGTTTTTAGTTTTTTTCACAATTTTTTTTTTACATAGTGTGTAGTACAGCCTCAGTATACTAGTGTGGCAGTGATCAGGGACACTGGCTGGTGACAGTATGTAAAAAAACAAAAAAACATTATTTTTCTTTTTAATTACTTTAAAAAAAAAAAAAAAAAATCTTTTTTTTTTCCTACATACTGTGACCAGAGCAATACGTTATCATAGTAACACTGTACTACTCTGGGGAGGTAATCGGGATTTATTTTTTACACACTATGATAGCAGACTGTGGCAAGCGTTCGCCATCCCATGTACAATCAGGGGTGTTTTCTGAAAGCAATGTGCCTGTATGCGAGATCATAATAAGTTGGGTCATTCTTCCCAAGAAAAATGCAGTGCACAGCATGCCGTGGCAAAAATTAGGTGTGTTTTTCACTGCACTAAATATTAACGTTGCTTGAATTGACACAGAGTGCAGGGGTTTGGTAATAAGTGAGACAGAGGTCACTAATAAGTGAGGCAGATTTCAGAGGTCAGTAGTAGGTGAGGCAGAGTTCAGGGGTCAGAAGTAAGTGAGGCAGAGTTTAAAAGTCAGTAGTAAGCGTGGAAGTGTTCAGGGGTCTGTAGTAAGTGAGGTGGAGTTTGGGGATCAGTAATACGTGATATGGAGGTCAGAAGTCAGTAGTAAATGAGGTGGAGTTTAGGGTTCAGTAGTAAGTAATGTGGAGTTCAGGGGTCAGTTGTAAGTGATGTGGAGCTCAGGGGTCAGTAGTAAGGGAGGCAGAATTCATGGCTCAGTAGTAAGTAAGCGGGAGTTCAGGGGTCAGTAGAAACTGATGTGGAGTTCAAAAGTGAGTGGTAAGTGACGTGGAGTTCAGGGGGTGAGTGGTAAGTGACGTGGAGTTCAGGGGTGAGTGGTAAGTGACGTGGAGTTCAGGGGTGAGTGGTAAGTGACATGGAGTTCTGGGGTGAGTGGTAAGTGACGTGGAGTTCAGGGGTGAGTATTAAGCGATGTGGAGTCCAGGGGTGAGTATTAAGTGATGTGGAGTCCAGGGGTGAGTGATATGGGATGTGGAATTCAGGGGTGAGTAGTAAGTGATGTGGAGTTGAGGTGTGAGTGATAAGTGATGTGGAGTTGAGGGGTGAGTGCTAAGTGATGTAAAGTTCAGGGGTGAGTAGTAAATGATGTGGAATTCATGGGTGAGTAGTAAGTGATGAGGAGTTGAGGGGTGAGTGGTAAGTAATGTGGAGTTCAGGTGTGAGTGGCAAGTGATGTGGAGTTCAGGGGTGAGTAGTAAGTGATGTGGAGTTCAGGAATGAGTAGTAAGTGATGTGGAATTCAGGGGTGAGTAGCAAGTGATGTGGAGTTCAGGGGTGAGTGGTAAGTGATGTGGAATTCAGGGGTGAGTAGTAAGTGATGAGGAGTTGAGGGGTGAGTGGTAAGTGATGTGGAGCTCAGGGGTGAGTGGTAAGTAATGTGGAGCTCAGGGGTGAGTGGTAAGTGATGTGGAGCTCAGGGGTGAGCGCTAAGTGATGTGGAGTTTAGTACTTCCCTCTGTCTGAAGGACTGTAATTGGCCACTACTAAAGCCCTCCCCCACCTAGAAACAAGAACCCGCCTGAGCCCTCCCAAGAGAAGCTATCAAAGCTGATATCTAACCATAGGTGAGACATTTCCTGCCCAGCACCGGGCATGCTGCAGGGTGGGGAATGTCTTTGCTGCCTATCATTAGTGGTTCTGTTTACAGCTCCCTAGCTGGATAGCTCAGGCGTCCAAACCTGCCTGAGCTCATCCCTGCCAGCTGGATTGTCACTCGCAGCTACAGCAAAGACAAAATAGAATGGCGTTCCCCCATGTTGTACAATGTGTGAGGGCACAGTGGGCCAATGGAGGATATGCCACTGCGTGCAATGCAGGTCTGCTATTTTGTACATTATGACATTGGAAAGCCTTATGCCCCGTACACACGGTCGGAAATTCCGACGAAAAAATCAGATCGGATTATGTTGTCGGAAAATTCGATCGTGTGTGGGCTCTATCGGACTTTTAACGGCAGAATTTCCAACGGAAAAAGTTTGAGAGCTGGATCTAAAATTTTCCGACAACAAAATCCGAGCTGACTTTTTCCGATCGTGTGTAGAGAATTCTGACGCACAAAGTGCCACGCATGCGCAGAAAAAATTTGGAGACGAAAGCTATTGGCTACTGGCCTCTACGTAGTCCCGTCGTATGTGTTGTACGTCACCTCGTTCCGAACGATCGGATTTTCCGACAACTTTGTGCGACTGTGTGTATGCAAGACAAGTTTTGGCCAAAATCAGTCAGAAAAAATCGGACGGATTTTGTGGTCGGAATGTCCGACCGTGTGTATGGGGCATAAGACTGGGCAGCAAAGGGAAGCGGCTTTGGGGGATTGGTCTAGAAAGCTTGCGGGAGTGAGGAAAAAGGTAAATATTATTGCATATGCCTATCTTCCAAGACTAAAAAACATATTTAACCCTTTCAGTGTGTGTGTGAGGAATGTTGCCAGGGTTTTTTTTTTTTTCTGTTGTTAGAGGTTGGGCTTTATTAAAGCCCAACTTTGGGAAACTTTGAAATGGTCCCTTGCAGTAGGGCCGTGCCCACACTGTGATGGTTAAAGCGGTGTTCCGGCCGAAATTATACTTTTTAAATAAAAATACCCCTATAATACACAAGCTTAATGTATTCTAGTAAAGTTAGTCTTCAAACTAAGGTCTGTTTTGTTAGTTTTTAGCAGTAGTTTGTTATTTTATAAACTTGCAGCAGGCCGTGGCCATCTTAAGTGTGGGCATCTGAAGCCAGACTGTATCTCTTCCTGGATCTCATCCTTGCAGATCTCGCACATGCTCAGTGCAGCATAAGCAGTGTAATAGGTTTCAGGTCAGGTTTCCATAGCAACGGCAGTTTGAGAGGAAGTTGCTGCCCCTTCCCAGGAGGCATTGCAAACAGGAAATGATGCGATGGGCCGCGGCCAGGGAGGAGGAAGTGAAAAATGAATACAGCAGACATACAGTCTGTGCTGAAAAAAAAATAAAAAAAATATCCAATTTGTTTACAGTGCACAGTTTAGTGAGGGATGCTGAAGAGTCGTAAAAGTGGGTGGAACTCCACTTTAATTGTTGTTTAGGTCTGTAGAAAAGTAAGCATTGTAAGCTTGGCAGGCGACGATTCCCCATTGCTCTGGTGGTGGACTGTTCCTCAGCGTTATCAAGCTATGGACCCTACATTGGTTCTTGATGACATCAGGACCTTAGACTGCCGGAGTATGGGGATGAAGATACTGTGGGGACCTCCTAGAAGTGGCGAGGATCAGAGGATCAGTTAAGTAAATCTACTTTAACAAATCCCCTAGTCCTAAAAAAATCTATTAATACTAGTTGGGGTTTTAATTAGATAAATTACTTTATTTACTATAAATATACTGCCCTGATGTTTATTAAAAGCAGCTAAAAAGGAACAAGACCGGCTACTGCCACACACTCGTGAGCATTGTTGCAAAATGTTTTCAGCTTCTGATGAATAATATTTATTACTATCACATGACAGAAAAACACTTTGTGTGACTATTTTCCATAACCCAGTAAGCAGTCTGAGATCAAGGCAGGTGGCAGTCCAAAAGAGTAGAAAAAAAGCACAAGCAGCAAAATAGAATCCAGTGTCAGGTATTGCAGATCTGGGTCAGGCAGGGAAGCAGACAGGCAGTCAGGAAGCAATGACGCTATTGCAAGCCCAGAGCTCTGGATTTTGATGTTCAAATAAAGCACCACAGTGGTGCAGTCAGTGAGGAGCAGAGGATGCCTGAGCTGACACTTGCCTAGCAATCTGGATCCTTGCCAGAATGGGAGGTGCATCAGGCTGGGACAGGAGAGTGGCCACTCGCTCCTTTGCAGCAAGCGGCCCCATCACTCCTGATATACGCATTGACTATGCCTTGTGAATTTGCACTGCCCTTCTGAACTATATGCGCATATACACTTTATTAATTATATAACCACCAATTATACCAAAGCGTTTCAACTGTGGAAGAATCTTCTTCCGGGGGTGTAGGTGGAATATACCTAAATAAATAGAAAAATAACAAGTAAAAAAAACGAATTGCAATACAGAGTAATGATATTAATCCAGTAGAAACGCATTGGAAATAATTTGTGGTTATATAATTAATAAAGATAATATATGCTATATGATATTTCTGCTCCTAATTAGGAGACACAAGCAATAGACTAGTAGTCATGTTGTCTAGACTAGAGAAATTTAACTTTGTTGTTCAATAAACATGTTTTTACTTTTATACTACAAAATGTGTTTGTGTGCATTTTTTAGTCCCATGGGAGTGGGGTCTCATAGTGTATACCATGTTTTTATTAAAATCCATAATTTTTTTTTAATTCACTCACATTTTGCGGTGCCCACCTCGGCACCCAGGAGTCATCTGCCGTTTTTTGTAAAAAAAAAAAAAAAAGAGGGATGAGTTTTCATGGATTTCCTAAGGGCCAACAAAGTAGGTAGGAGATAGCCGGACAGATTGAGAGTTTTAAAGGAAGAGAGAGGCTTTGGAGAAGTCCTGGAGAGGAGGTGACAGGGAGCTATGGAGCAGGAGGCCTTGTAAGGAGCAAAAAGTACAGTTTTTTCGTATATGTCAAGACAAGGTTGGTGATTAGCTTGGGTCAGAATTGTGCCTGACTTTGTATGTTGTTGTAAGAATTTAAAATTTTATTTGATGTGCCAGCAGAAACCAATAGAAATTTTGACAAAATGAGGTGGCCAACACTGTTTTTTTGGTTAGGTAGATGAGTCTGAAAGCAGCATTCATACTAGACTGAGTAGGGGGGAATCTGTCTAGAGGTAGGCCAACTTGAAAAGAAGTGTGGGAATGTAAAAAACAAACATACATACTTATCTGTTGCTGCAACTGTCCTCTGCTAGTTCTACGCTGAGAACTGAGTGATCAAAGACGGCTGATTGCTCAGCTCTTGGGTCTGCTCTGAGCACAGAGTGGTGGACTGTCAGTCACCGGCTCTGTGCTCTGCCCCTCCATTGGAAGGCTGGGTTGAGGAGGGGACGGGAGAGGCTGACTCAGGCTCTCAACTCCACGATGAAAAGGAAGGGGCTGCAAGCGTGTGCACCTGCCTCTTGAAACAACACTACACTGGACATACTGTATATGCCATGTAATATATTTCCCTTGTGCATTTACTGTATTTAGACCTTTTTAGGAGGATATGTGGGGTTTCAGCACAAGGCTTTTAATATGGTCTACTTTTAAACTTTCTCGAATAGCAATAAAGATATACTTTTTTTTTTTTTTCATTGATAATGGTGATGCCCTAAGCTTATTTATATAAGTAGTCTAGTATTAAAAATAAAAACTCAACAGAATTTTTTGATTTTCTCTACACTCTTAAAAAAAAATGTTGCCTGAAGTTTAGTGTTGACCCCTCCCCATCGTCGCCAAATCTAAAACACTTTGAAAGGTACTCTTAAATGTTTTCTTATTTCAAGGATAAGGGTCTGGTATAGAATTTTAGGGGTAACCCCACAACTTTAATCCTGCTTGTGTTTTTTTTTTCTTCAGGACATGTGGCCTGGCATGGTTCAGGTATTTGTGTCGGGGGGGGGGGCTACATGCCCTCTGCTGCTCACTTTCCTGGCCACTCAGGCTACATGGTAAGAAAAGGCTTTAGTATAGTATATATTTTGTTCAAATATTTTTATTTGTTACAAAGCCGAGATAATAACATGTACCATTACAGCAGTTATTTTATAGTCCTGTTGTACACAAAAGGTTTTACGTATGAAATGATAAATGCAAAAGTGTTAGGAAACACTGTGAAATACAGTACAAATTTGTTGAAGCCAGTAGGAAGGAAGTAGGCTACCTACGGGGCAGCATAGTTTAGTGTATGCAGGCACCCTATCTTGCAAGGTGGCTCCTATTTTGCCATGGATCATGGCCCGCGTGATCCGATTCTTAGTATAGAGCTACCCCAAAGGAGTCGCTGGTTAAGATGGGTTCTCTGTTTTCCGCTTTGATCTTTCAAAGGCCTCAGCCCTACTGACACACCAGGCTACTAGATAAAGGAGTAAACACACACACAGCTTTCTTAACACCCTGTACTCCCTCTATCTTCAGCATGTTAGATAGCATGTTAACAGACAAATGCAAGCAGTTAACATTTAGAGAGGGAACAAGGTGGGCATACTCTATGTGGCATAAAAGCCCCAGGTCAGCATAAACAGTAGCAATACCACCCAGAATACAAGACAGGCAATGAGTGGATCTTACTTAACGATGTCAGGACTATATTGCCATCATGTCCTAATGGTGGTTGTTCTAGGCCTAGACTTTTTGAGACAACACAATCAGCAAAAAACAGCATAGACAATCAAGAGAAGGGAATTGTAACTTGGCAAGAGGAGCAGTATTTAAAATGGATCTTCAGCTGGCTAACTTTGGGGCCCTGTAAAAGATTGTTGGTGCACTAGAGGTGGGGTATTTTTTGTGGATCCTGCAGGCAGTAGAGATGCTGTTTTAAGAAGGCAGTGCAAACGCTCATTAGCCTGGGGGTGCGTGGTACACAGTATTATGACTGCACCCTGTAATGACAGTAACGTGAGGTGAAGTCAAGCAATAGAAATCTCAAATGGATAGATCTGAGTACAAGGGGAGAGGGATCGGTATTCTGCTCTCAGTGGTATGTCTGGTAACAAGGGTAGATGGGCTGGCGGCCCACACACCAACACTTTGTAATGCTATAGAAGGTTGCGGTTAAATGGTCCCCCCCTCTAGAACTGGTTTCAAAGTAGCGGTAGCTTGATTGACAGTACATTGGACATGCGCACTGCCAAAATATTCATTTTTTTTTGTTTTCGTTTCATTCAGGTTTTTTTTTCTTCCATTTTTTGGATCATTCGTTATGATCGATATTGGTTATTTCAAATAAATTCGTAACTTCGGATAAATTCAAATTTGTTACATTCCATTCGTATAGATGCGCCATTCGTTATTTCGGATAATTTGTAACTTTGGATAAATTTGTATTCGTTATGTTCACTAACAGACAAATTTGAAAGGAAATTCCAATACCTATAATTTAATAGTTTATCATTATTATTATAATTTGTATTATTATTTATTATTAATAAATAATAATAATAATAATAATAAAAAAAAAAACTATAATAATGATTAATAAACGTAATATTTTAATTATAATAGAAATTATCCAAATTTTTTTTGTTCTTTCTGATTTTCATTCTTATATTCGTTCTATATTCAGATCGTTCTTATTTTCAGATATTCGTTCTTTCTGATTTTTGAATTTTCTGATTTTCCATCTTTCAAATTTTCGAATATATCGGGTGTTATAGGATCTGTTAAACATGGGTGCTTGGAAGAGTTAAGCCATAGGACATTATCGATGGTGAGGGGTTCTTTATCCGTCCCACCCAGAGTGGAATTTCTCATGTGGCTTTACTAGCTGGGCCAACTGCAAGCTGTAAAAACTAGGAAATTGGGGAAGGCCTAGACCGACAGTCAACCTAAGCAGAAATAGTGAACTCTGTGGCAACCTGGGTTTTAAAGCACCCCAAACGTAGTGATGTACATGTCTCTGAAAGATCCTAAAAAAATTAGCTGGAACGGACTCAAAAGACATATACAATTTTTGTTAACAACATCATCTTTACTCTTGAGCCAATAGGTAAGTAAGGGGGGCCACTGAGAGGAACTTTGTGAACATAGGCCTACTAGTTCCATACATTTTGGTAACGTTGATACCTAATGCCACGTACACACGATCAGAATTTTCGTCGGAATGAGCCGGGCCGGATTCTGGTTTAGTCCCTTACAATGTAACGAATGCGAGTTAAAATGTACTGTACCCATGATCGTGTATCTCACCTCACATACCGTCACAAGGGATATGAGAAATTTGTGGGAGGTTAAAAACCCCTTATATCAAAATAAACCAGCTAGGAAGGCATCGCTGGAGAAACTGCTGCAATTTTTGAAGATGCAGGTCCCCGACGCAGACATCGAGTTTGTGGATAAGAAAATTGATAGCTTGAGAAGCACGTATAGGAAGGAGCTTAAACAGGAAGTAAACCCTGATGGTCTACTTCCTCTGTTTCCCTGCAAAGGTAAAGCATAATGGACTACTATGCATCGACAAATGAGCCACCGATGTCACCGCTGTCCCCTGTAGCACGATGCGTCCATCTTCCTTCCGGGTATTGCTGCTCCGGCGCTGTGAGTGGCCAGAGCAGCGATGACGTCACTCCGGTGCATGCGCACGGGAGCCGTAAGTGACGGCATGTTTGCCTTCACTTGCGGCGCGCCCAGTGCGTCTGCGCCGTTGTCTACGGCGTGCATGCGCCGTAGACAGCGGTGCCCTATTTTTGTAAAATATCTCCTTAACCATGTAGGTTAAGGAGATATTTTTTGGACCTACAGATAAGCCTTAATTTAGGCTTACCTGTAGGTCAAAGTGGTCTGTAAGGGTTTACAACCACTTTAATAGGGTCCAGGCTTCCATGAAATCAGGAGTAGCAGCAACGGATGTGTATGTGTCTGTGGTACTACAACAGTATGCGGTTTCTGAAAGACCAGATTGAAGCCAGGTAATCACTTTCTACACTTCCATCCACCCTTCCCTCAACCCCAGATGAGGTTTCTGAGGACCAACCTGGGCCTTCCATCCTGGAAGAAGTTGAGGAGCCCAGCTGGAGCCAGGTATAGTATTTTTTCACATATTTATTGTCCGAAAATGAATGTTGTTAACTAGATGTTATTTTTTATAACAAATTAATGATTTAACAAAGTGTTTTACATATCAATAGACAGTAGTGGCCAACAAAGATTGTGACAAGAATGAAAAATGCTGGGGTCAGAATGATAGTCTTTTCTATTTATTAACATTCAATTTGCAACAGTCATGAGCTGAAAATTGTGTATGATTGATGAACCTAAAACTATGTCCCTTTTTCATACACAGTAAGACCTCAGCCAGGACGAGGCTCTGGAATGTGTCAGCCAGGAGGAGGCGGGGGTAAGTGTCAGCCAGGAGGTGGGGGTAAGTGTCAGCCAGGAGGTGGCTAGGCCCATTAGCCTCACCCAATCCTAGGTGCCTTCCCTACGCCTTACAACAAAAAGGGCCAGGAAGGGGAGTAACGTGGAGGAGGCAGCACTGGGACTCATTAGGGATGCTAATGCGGCCCTGAAAACACCCCCCCCCCCCCCGACGCTGAAGAGGCCTATGGCTGCTATGTAGCTGCAAAATTGCAGCAAATGGAGGAGGGCCAACCCCTCATGTGTGAGAATATTATTTTTCAGGCCCTTCAGAAGGGGTTGAGGGGCCAAATGAGTGATAACATGCACTTATGCGCGCTCGCCCATCCTCCTCCTCCTCCTGCCACAAGTCCACCTCCAGAGCCACAGCCTCCAAGGAAGGCTGCAGGGAAGGCTGCAAGGAAGCGTGGAGGGAAGGCTGCAGTGCCTCCCCCTCAGTGCAGGTGCGGCGTGGGGAATTTTGAAATCGGAATCCATTAGCATCTCACTGACACTTCCATGTACTGCTCTGCTGATGGAGAAAGAGTCATGTACCCCTGGGCTAGAGTTTAGCTTCCTCATTCTAGCCAAATCAAAAACATGTTTACCTTAAGTTCCCCATCTATTGCAAGAGGTGCAGAGAAGGTATCTTATTCCAGGTGTATGAGGACTCCTGACCCAACACATTAGTTCTCCTCTTCACTTCACAATCCTTATCTGCTGTTTTAACCACATGCCGACCGGGCCATAGCCGAAAGACGGCTACAGCGTGGTCGGCTTATTCTGGGTGGACGTCCGCTGGACCCGGCGCATTATCACATGATCGCTCCGTCAATTGAGGGATTGATCACATGTAAACAAACCGGCGTCACGTCATGACGCCGGTTCCTCTCTCCCCTCTCTGTACCGATTGGTACAGTGAGAGGGGAGAAGCGGAGAGGGGGAGAGATTGCAGCAGCGCTGTGGGCTGGATGTGTAGTGCCCACAGCGCTGCTCTGTGACAGTATTGTGCAACTCTGTGCAATAATCTGCCAACACTGTGCATTACTCTGCCAATACTGTGCAATAATCTGCCAATACTCTGCAACACTTCAATACTCTGCCAATACTCTGCCTATACACTGCCAATACTCGCAAATACTCTGCCAATACTCTGCCAATACTCGCCAATTCTCTGCCAATACTCGCCAATACTTTTAATAGAATTTTAATAGAAACAAAGAATTTTTTTTTTACCAAATTTTCAGTCTTTTTTGATTTATAGCGCAAAAAATAAAAAACCCAGCGGTGATTAAATACCACCAAAAGAAAGCTCTATTTGTGTGAAAAAGGACAAAAAAATATTTGGGTACAGTGTTGCATGACTGAGTAATTATCATTCAAAGTGTGAGAGCACCGAAAGCTGAAAATTGGTCTGGTTAGGAAGGGGGTTTAAGTGCCCAGTGGTCAAGTGGTTAATGTGCACTAGGCATATGAGTGAAACATAAAACAGTTTACCATGGCATCAGGCATCTGTGCTTCATTTTTTGAACCTGAGCCAGGTAGGTTTTAGTTACACCCCGGGTCAGGTCTCACAACCAGCTTTAACCTTGACAAAGTCAAACAAAGCCACAAGATCCATAGAAGTCTAAAACAAATATTTAATAACTGAGAGTGTTTAGTGCTGAGCTGAAGCTGTGTCTTGTGTTACAGTATCTCACAAAAGTGAGTACACCCCTCACATTTTTCTAAATATTTTATTATATCTTTTCATGTGACAACATTGAAGAAATTACACTTTGCTACAATGTAAAGTAGTGAGTGTACAGCTTGTATAACAGTGTCAATTTGCAATCCTCTCAACACGCAGCCATTAATGTCTAAACCGCTGGCAACAAAAGTGAGTACACCCCTAAGTGAAAATGTCCAAATTAGGCCCAATTAGCTATTTTCCCTCCCTGGTTTCACATGACTCGTTAGTGTTACAAGGTCTCAGGTGTGAATGGGGAGCAGGTTTGTTAAATTTGGTGTTATCGCTCTCACTCTCTCATACTGGTCACTGGAAGTTCAACATGGCACCTCATGGCAAAGAACTCTCTGGGGATCTGAAAAAAATAATTGTTGCTCTACATAAAGATGGCCTAGGCTATAAGAAGATTGCCAAGACCCTGAAACTGAGCTGCAGTACATTGGCCAAGACCATACAGTGGTTTAACAGCACAGGTTCCACTCAGAACAGGCCTCGCCATGGTCAACCAAAGAAGTTGAGTGCACGTGCTTAACGTCATATCCAGAGGTTGTCTTTGGGAAATAGACATATGAGTGCTGCCAGTATTGCTGCAGAAGGGGAAGGGATGGGGGCTCAGCATGTCAGTGCTCAGACCATACGCCGCACACTGCATCAAATTGGTCTGCATAGCTGTCATCCCAGAAGGAAGCCTCTTCTAAAGATGATGTACAAGAAAGCCTGCAAACAGTTTGATGAAGACAAGCAGACTAAGGACATGGATTACTGGAGTTCGAGGTGGTACGTAACCCCACAAAGAGCAAATGCATATAGTGGAGATAATGCCCCAACATGTTGGCGAGGTTGCACTGCACTGGGGACCTTCTCACACCTATGGTGGGAGTGCCCCAAAATAGAAACCTGTTGGGACCAAATACTAGAAGTAATTTATAGGATAACGGGAACAAAGGATCAAAAAGCAACCATGGACATGTTTGTTCCATGACACAGAGAAGGGGGTGAGACAATACAGGTATACCTTAACCCCGTATCTATTGAACGCAGCGAATGCCCTAATCCCATGCTATTGGAAAACCCAGGTGACCCCGCCCTTGAAAGAGTGGATCGAAAGGATAGAATGGACAAGAATTATAGAAGAGTCGATCCACAAGGTAGAAGACCTAGAAGGGATACACCACAGGACTTGGCACCAACGGCAGGTGTTTAAAAGAACGGAGATATACCTGGGGCTAATGGAAAGAGAGTGTTGATAGTGAAGGAAGGCAGTGAGCGAGACAGGGTAGGTCACTCATTTCCCTTCTTTTCTTTTTTTTTTTTTCCCGTCTGGCCTTAAATTAGGGGGGGGGGGGGGGCGAGTGAGGGCAAGGTAAAGGAGGTAACAATTGTATGTTAATCATGAATGTAAAAGATTAAAATGTTTGTAAATCCAGATAAAATGAGAAAATAAAGAATATATAAAAAAAAAAAAAAAAAAAGAACATGAATTCGACTCGAGCATTGGCTGTTCCCCGTTCGCCGAATAGTGAACAATTTGGGGTGTTCGCGGCAAATTCGAAAGCCGCGGAACACCCTTTAAAAGTCTATGGGAGAAATCAAAAGTGATAATTTTAAAGGCTTATATGCATGGTATTGGTCCTGCCCCAGGGGACATGTATCAATGCAAAAAAAAGTTTTAAAAACGTCAATTTTTTCGGGAGCAGTGATTTTAATAATGCTTAAAGTGAAACAATAAAAGTGAAATATTCCTTTAAAATTTCATACCTGGGGGGTGCCTATAGTATGCCTGTAAAGTGGTGCATGTTTCCCGTGTTTAGAACACTCCGAGAACAAAATGACATTTCTAAAGGAAAAAAAATAATTTAAAAGTACTCGCGGCTATAATGAATTGTCAGTCCCAGCAATACACATAAAAGTTTATTGATAAAAAAGGCATGGGATTCCCCCACAGTCCATTACCAGGCCCTTTGGGTCTGGTATTATTATTAAGGGGAACCCCGAACCAAAATAAAAAAAAATGCGTGGGGGTCCCCCCAAATTCCATACTAGGCCCTTCAGGTCTGGTATGGATATTAAGGGGAACCCTGTGCCAAAATAAAAAAAATGGCGCGAGGGTCCCTCTAAAAATCCATACCAGATTTTTGTGTGAGAGCACCGAAAGCTGAAAATTGGTCTGGTTAGGAAGGGGGTTTAAGTGCCCAGTGGTCAAGTGGTTAATGTGCACTAGGCATATGAGTGAAATATAAAACAGTTTACCATGGCATCAGGCATCTGTGCTTCATTTTTTGAACCTGAGCCAGGTAGGTTTTAGTTACACCCCGGGTCAGGTCTCACAACCAGCTTTAACCTTGACAAAGTCAAACAAAGCCACAAGATCCATAGAAGTCTAAAACAAATATTTAATAACTGAGAGTGTTTAGTGCTGAGCTGAAGCTGTGTCTTGTGTTACAGTATCTCACAAAAGTGAGTACACCCCTCACATTTTTCTAAATATTTTATTATATCTTTTCATGTGACAACATTGAAGAAATTACACTTTGCTACAATGTAAAGTAGTGAGTGTACAGCTTGTATAACAGTGTCAATTTGCAATCCTCTCAACACGCAGCCATTAATGTCTAAACCGCTGGCAACAAAAGTGAGTACACCCCTAAGTGAAAATGTCCAAATTAGGCCCGATTAGCTATTTTCCCTCCCTGGTTTCACGTGACTCGTTAGTGTTACAAGGTCTCAGGTGTGAATGGGGAGCAGGTTTGTTAAATTTGGTGTTATCGCTCTCACTCTCTCATACTGGTCACTGGAAGTTCAACATGGCACCTCATGGCAAAGAACTCTCTGGGGATCTAAAAAAAATAATTGTTGCTCTACATAAAGATGGCCTAGGCTATAAGAAGATTGCCAAGACCCTGAAACTGAGCTGCAGTACATTGGCCAAGACCATACAGTGGTTTAACAGCACAGGTTCCACTCAGAACAGGCCTCGCCATGGTCAACCAAAGAAGTTGAGTGCACGTGCTTAACGTCATATCCAGAGGTTGTCTTTGGGAAATAGACATATGAGTGCTGCCAGTATTGCTGCAGAAGGGGAAGGGGTGGGGGCTCAGCCTGTCAGTGCTCAGACCATACGCCGCACACTGCATCAAATTGGTCTGCATAGCTGTCATCCCAGAAGGAAGCCTCTTCTAAAGATGATGTACAAGAAAGCCTGCAAACAGTTTGATGAAGACAAGCAGACTAAGGACATGGATTACTGGAGTTCGAGGTGGTACGTAACCCCACAAAGAGCAAATGCATATAGTGGAGATAATGCCCCAACATGTTGGCGAGGTTGCACTGCACTGGGGACCTTCTCACACCTATGGTGGGAGTGCCCCAAAATACAAACCTGTTGGGACCAAATACTAGAAGTAATTTATAGGATAACGGGAAAAAAGGATCAAAAAGCAACCATGGACATGTTTGTTCCATGACACAGAGAAGGGGGTGAGACAATACAGGTATACCTTAACCCCGTATCTATTGAACGCAGCGAATGCCCTAATCCCATGCTATTGGAAAACCCAGGTGACCCCGCCCTTGAAAGAGTGGATCGAAAGGATAGAATGGACAAGAATTATAGAAGAGTCGATCCACAAGGTAGAAGACCTAGAAGGGATACACCACAGGACTTGGCACCAACGGCAGGTGTTTAACCACTTGCCGACCGCCCCCTGTATATATACGTCGGCAGAATGGCACGTACAGGCAGAACCACGTACCTGTACGTGCCATTCTTCCGGCGGGTGGGGGGTCCGATCGGACCCCCCCCGGCGGGGACGGTCGGGATCGCTTCAGGAGCGATCCGGGATGAGGGGACGGCCAGTGGTTTCTGGCCACCCCCTCGCGATCGCTCCTGGCGAATCAGATGCTTCCTCTGTCTGTGTCAATCAAAACACAGGCAGAGGAAGTGATGTCACGCTCGGTGCGCCGGTCTATGTGACCGGAACGCCGAGCTGTGAACATCTAAAGGTTAGTGCACAAACAGTACACTGACACCAGTACACATAGGCACACAAAACACCCCCCTGTCACGCCCTTGTTTATATAGGTTCATAAATAGGTTTATAGGTCAGGTACCCCCATATTACAACCTAAATAAAGAAGGTTTTTATATAGCGTCAGGTACCCCATATATTACCTAATAAAGGTTTAACCCCCTGATTGCCCCTAGTTAACCCTTTCACCCCCTTTTGCCAGTGTCACTAAGCGATCGTTTTTCTGATCGCTGCATTAGTGTCGCTAGGTAACCAGTTTTTTTTTGTATTACTGTTACGGGTGACGCTGGTTAGTTAGCTTGTTTTTTATACTGTCAGGGCACCCGCCATTTATTACCCAATAACGGTTTAACCCCCTGATCGCCCGGCGGGTGATATCAATTAGGTTTTAGGGTCAAATAAGGTCTGCGTCGCCCCAGGTTAGTGCCAGTACCGCAAACACCCACGCACAAAGCATACACCTCCCTTAGTGGCACAGTATCTGAACAGATCAATATCTGATCTGATCAGATCTATACTAGCGTCCCAGCAGTTTAGGGTTCCAAAAAAAAACGCATTGTTAGCGGGATCAGCCCAGATACCTGCTAGCACCTGCGTTTTCCCCCTCCGCCCAGCCCAGCCCACCCAAGTCAGGCCTGATCCCTGCGATCGCTAACATTTTTTTTGTGGTAGCGTTTTGATTCAGTCGCTTCAGTCAGGAGCTTTTTTACCTGTGAATCTCAAAAAAATAAAAAAAAAATAAAATAGTTGTCGTTTTATTGTTCTCTCTCTCACTCTATTCTCTCTCTATTGTTGCTCTTTTTTTTACTCCATTCTATTCTGCAATTTTTATTATGTTTTATTATGTTTTATCATGCTTGCTTTTCAGGTATGTAATTTTGTTTACTGTGTGTTTTAATTTTTTTGTTTTCAGGTGCGCCATTTATTTATTTATCTTGACAGCAACAGCGTTTGCTCCCACGATACATAAAGCCGCGACTCCAACGCTGTAGGAGGTGATTTCACCACCAAAAAAAAAAGAGCATATATGCCGAAGCATGGGGGCAGCAGGGGGGGGGAGCGATTGGCTCCTAATGCCACGTACATACGGTCGAAATTCCGATGCATCGGCATATATAAATGGTGCATGTATGCCCATCATTAGAAGTGGGTGGATTGATGCCTGCAGGTTTAGGTATCATCTTGGTATCATTCTTTTCAGCCAGTGATCGGCTTTCATGTAAAAGCAATTCTAGCGGGTAGCCTCTAGACTGCTTTTACAAGCAGTGGGAGGGAATGTCCCCTCCCGGATATAAACCGTTGGGAAATTGGGAAAGCATTTTATCACACAATCTTGGTGTGGTCAGATGCTTTGAGGGCAGAGGAAAGATCTAGGGTCTAATAGACCCCAATTTTTTCATATTTTTTTTTCATCAATAATTTGAGCAATATAGTGTGTTTTAGTGCATTAAAATAAAAAAAAGTGATGCGCAAATACTGTGTGGAAAAAAAAAAAATGCAACACCCACCATTTTAATCTGTAGGGCCTTTGCTTTAACAATATATATAGTGTTTGGTGGGTTCAACGTAATTTTCTTGAAAAAAAAAATATGTTTTCATGTAAACAAAAAGTGTCAGAAAGGGCTTTGTCTACAAGTGGTTAGAAGAGTGGGTGACATAGGCTTCTAAATGTTGTGCATAAAATGCCAGGACAGTTCAAACCCCCCCCAAATTTTTGGAAAGTAGACACCCCAAGCTATTTGCTGAGAGCAATGTTGAGCCCATTAAATATTTTTTTTTTTTGAATTGAATAAAAAAAAAATAAAATATTATATTTTTACAAAAAGTTGTCACTAAATGATATATTGCTCACATGTCATGGGCATATGTGGAAATACACCCCAAAATACATTCTGTTGCTTCTCCTGAGTACGGGGATACCACATGTGTGGGACTTTTTGGGAGCCTAGCTGCGTACGGAACCCCAAAAACCAATCACCGCCTTCAGGCTTTCTAAGGGTGTAATTTTTTTATTTCAAATCACAGTTTCGGAGGCCATGGAATGCCCAGATGGCATAAAACCCCCCAAAATGACCCCATTTTGAAAGTAGACACCCCAAGCTATTTGCTGAGGTATTGTGAGTATTTTGCGGCTTTTTGTCACAAAGTTTTGAAAATTGAAAAGAAAAAAATTTTTTTTTTTTCTTTACTTTCTTCATTTTCAAAAACAAATGAGAGCTGTAAAATACTCACCATCAACAAATAGCTTGGGGTGTCCTTTCCAAAATGGGGTCATTTGGGGGGGTTTTGTGCTATTTTGGCATTTTATGGCCTTTGATAGGTAGTGAGGAGTGAAATCAAAAATTTGCACCCTTAGAAATCCTGAAGGCGGTGCTTGGGTTTCGGGGCCCCGTAAGGCTCCCAAAAAGTCCCACACATGTGGGGGGGGGGGGTGCGATGTGTGAGCAATATATCATTTAGTGAAACTTTTTGAAAAAAAAAAAAATCTTTTTTATTTTTGTCTTTATTCAATCACTTGGGACTAAAAAAAAAAATATTCAATGGGCTCAACATGCCTCTCAGCAAATGAAATAGGCAGTCATAAATTAAAGCGGTGTAAATTCCAGAAAATGTACTCTAGTTTGTAGACGCTATAACTTTTGGCAAACCAATAAATATACGCTTATTGTTTTTTTTAACAAATACATTTTGGCCCAAATGTTTGACTAAAATTGAGTTTATTAGATTTTTTTTTATAACAAAAAGTAGAAAATCTCTTTTTTTTTTCAAAATTTTCGCTCTTTTTCCGTTTATATCGCGCAATTACCAGTTAAAGTAGTGCAGTGCGAAATTGAAAAAAGACCTCTGGTCCTTTGGCTGCCAATTCCGGGGCTGAAGTGGTTAAAAGAACGGAGATATACCTGGGGCTAATGGAAAGAGAGTGTTGATAATGAAGGAAGGCAGTGAGCGAGACGGGGTAGGTCACTCATTTCCCTTCTTTTTTTTTTTTTCCCGTCTGGCCTTAAATTAGGGGGGGGGGGGCGAGTGAGGGCAAGGTAAAAACAATAAAAAATATAAAAGATAAAAAAAGAAAAAAAAAATAAATATATATAAAAAAAAAAAAAAAAAGAACATGAATTCGACTCGAGCATTGGCTGTTCCCCGTTCGCTGAATAGTGAACAATTTGGGGTGTTCGCGGCAAATTCGAAAGCCGCGGAACACCCTTTAAAAGTCTATGGGAGAAATCAAAAGTGATAATTTTAAAGGCTTATATGCATGGTATTGGTCCTGCCCCAGGGGACATGTATCAATGCAAAAAAAAGTTTTAAAAACGTCAATTTTTTCGGGAGCAGTGATTTTAATAATGCTTAAAGTGAAACAATAAAAGTGAAATATTCCTTTAAATTTCATACCTGGGGGGTGCCTATAGTATGCCTGTAAAGTGGTGCATGTTTCCCGTGTTTAGAACACTCCGAGAACAAAATGACATTTCTAAAGGAAAAAAAATAATTTAAAAGTACTCGCGGCTATAATGAATTGTCAGTCCCAGCAATACACATAAAAGTTTATTGATAAAAAAGGCATGGGATTCCCCCACAGTCCATTACCAGGCCCTTTGGGTCTGGTATTATTATTAAGGGGAACCCCGAACCAAAATAAAAAAAACAATGCGTGGGGGTCCCCCCAAATTCCATACTAGGCCCTTCAGGTCTGGTATGGATATTAAGGGGAACCCTGTGCCAAAATAAAAAAAATGGCGCAAGGGTCCCTCTAAAAATCCATACCAGATTTTTGTGTGTTGCTACAGCAACTGACAGCGAACCTGTCTATGGAACAGGAAATAATGGCTAATACAAGTCAACGTGGATTGGTGCGTCGCAGATGCAACTGAATTTGAATTGTAGTGAAAGGTATGTGAAATGAACAAATGAAAATTTTGCCATGACAGTGGCATGAATCGGTGTGCTGCGATTGCGACTAACAACGAACCGGACTGTGGAGCATGGAATGAAATGAGATGAAATTACTAGAACAAACCGGTGCAGATCGGTGCATTGCAGATGCGACTGGATTCGAATCGGAGTAAAGGGTACGTGAAATGTAACAAATGAAATGATTTGCCATGACAGTGGCACTAATCGTTGTGCCGCAATTTACGACTGACAACGAACCAGACTGTGGAGCTTGGCATTAAAATGAGATGACAAAAACTAGCCGGGACGAACCGGTGAGTCGCTGATGCGACTAGATTGGGACCGGAGGGAAATGCAAACTAAAATAACTGAAGTGATAGACAGTCGGGGTTATTTACTAAGAAGAAGGCACTGCACCAGTTCATACATTAATTGGTGCACCGGAAAAGTCATTAATTGAACGTGCACCACCCAATCCTTGTTGTCTGCGTGACATGTCCAGTCTGTAATTCTGGTAAGATGTGAGGCAAGATAGTAGTTTTTAAGTTTGGGAAGCCCATTCCTCCATTTTAATTATCTCTTGTGAGTAATTGTAGACTAATTCAGGGTTTTTTGGTCGCCCATAAAAATCTCCTGAGCATGGAGTGTAGCGTTCGGAAAAAAATTTGATGGTAAAAGTATTAGGATGGTCTGAAAAAAATACAGGATTCTAGGTAAGACTGTAATTTTGATGATGGCTGCACTGCTGAACCACGAGAAATATTTTAAAGACCATCTCTCTAGGTCCCTGTTTATGGCTTGTAAAAGGGGTTGAAAGTTTCTTGTATAAAGTGAGTCAAGTTTCGCTGTCAACCATATCCCTAAGTATTTGAGAGCTTTGTTTTCCCATTTAAACTTGCAATCGTTTTGTGTGGTATTTTTTGTGTTCTCTTTCAGTGTTAAATGTAATGCTTCGGATTTTTTATAGTTTATTTTTAAGTCTGATACGTAGCTGTATTATACTGTACTATATATTGCATAGATTAGGCATGGTAATGAGTGGCTGAGTTATGAAGAACAGAAGGTCATCAGCATAAGCTGCGATTTTTTAAGTTCTACCTCCTACCTGAAAGCCGTGTATAGATGGTGAGTTAATCACTATGCGGATTAATGGCTCTAGGGTGAGAATGAAAAGCAGCGGTGAAAAGGGGCAGCCCTGTCGCGTTCCGTTTCGGATTATTACCGTGTCTGATAGTGCACCGTTGATTTTGATTTTCGCTGTCGGTTTATGGTACAGGATCGCTATCCAAGATATCATGTGGTTTCAGCCCAATGTGGCAAAGAGTCGAAGACTTTCTCCGCATCTGTGGAGAGTAACATGCCTTCAATATCACCTGTTTGCGTTTTGTTGATTATCCCTCACCTCCTTTCCCGGCATGAAGCCTACCTGTTCTGGGCCTATTAGCTGGTGTAATGCCGCATACACACGAGTGGAATGTCCGACAGAAAAAGTAAGACGGAATCTTTTCATCGTATATTCCAATCGTGTGTGGGCCTCATCAGAATTTTTTTTTAGAAAATTCTGATGGCCCTAGAAATAGAACATGTTCTAAATATTTCCAACGGAACCAATTCCTAACGGGAAAACCACTCGTCTGTATGCTGTTCCGAAGGACCAAAAATGACGCATGCTCTGAAGCAAGTACGAGACGGCAGCTATTGGCTATTGAACTTCCTTTTTCTAGTGCCATCATACGTGTTGTACGTCACTGCGTTCTAGACGGTTGGACTTTGGTGTGATGGTGTGTAGGCAAGACAGTTTCATCGGAAATCCGTCGGAAAAACCTTCAGAGTTTATTCCGACGGGAAAACCGGTCATGTGTATATGGCATTACAGTGGTCTTAAGCGGTTTGCTAGGATTTTTGCAAATAATTTCAAGTTGAAATTAACTGCTTCAGCCCCGGAAGATTTTACCCCCTTCCTGACCAGAGCACTTTTTGCAATTCGGCACTGCGTCGCTTTAACTGACAATTGCGCGTGTGATGTTACACCAAAACAAATTGATGTCCTTTTTTTCACCACAAATAGAGCTTTCTTTTGTTTGTATTTGATCACCTCTGCGGTTTTTATTTTTTGCGCTATAAACAAAAAAAAGCGCGACAATTTTGACAAAAAAGGAATATTTTTTACTTTTTGCTATAATAAATATCCCCACAAAATATATAAAAAAAACAAATTTTTTTCCTCAGTTTAGGCTGATATGTATTCTTCTACATATTTTGGTAAAAAAATCGCAATAAGCGTATATTGATTGGTTTGCGCAAAAGTTTATGGCATTTTTATTATTTTATTTTTTTATTAGTAATGGCGGCGATCTGCAATTTTTATCATGACTGCGATATTATGGCGGACACATTGGACACTTTTGACACTAATTTGGGACCATTGTCATTTATAGAGCAATTGGTGCTATAAAAATGCACTGATTACTGTGTAAATGACACAGGGGTTAAACACTAGGGGGCGATTAAGGGGTTAAGTGTGTCCTAAGGAGTGATTCTAAATGTGGGGGGGGATGGGCTACCAGCGATCACTGCTCCCGATGACAGGGAGCAGTAGATCTCTGTCATGTCACTAGGCAGAACAGGGAAATGCCTTGTTTACATAGGCATCTCCCCGTTCTGCCTCTCCGTGACACAATTGCGGGACACCGGCGGACATTAGCCCTGCAAATTAAAGGGGACGTACAGGTACGCCCATTTGCCCACCGCTGCCATTGTGCCAACATATATCAGCGTGCGGCGGTCGGCAAGTGGTTAAGGAGGGAAATCGGTCTGTAATTGGTGCAGTCTAGTGGGTCCTTGTTAGGTTTGGGCAGCACCGTAATATGGGCTCTCAGGAAATCCTCTGGGATCTCCTGGGGGTCCTTTAGGTAGTTAAAGGTTTTCAATATAATGTGGTGTCAGGAGTGTGGAAAAGGACTTATAGTAGAGAGCTGTAAGGCCGTCTGGACAGCTACATTTTAGCAGTCTTTCCCCAACCAGAGAGTGGGTGAGCCCTATTTATATGATATGACTTGCAGGGGGCAGTAACCTTCCTGAAAAAATGTGGGAAAAACATTAACCCTTCTTACTCAGTCACCACCAGCTCAGCAGGTCAACCTGAGGAAACAGTCAAGACATTGTAACAATTTGCAACTGGCTTGCTCAATTAACTTGAGGGCATGAACACAGACATGAAAAACACCACATTACTAATATTTATAGGTAAAGGTGATATAGGTAGGGAATATCTGATTGCCTCTCGGGGGATCAGGAAGGATTTTTTTCCCCTGCTGGAGCAATTTGGATCATGCTTTGCTCGTTTTTTTTTTTGCCTTCCTCTGGATCAACTGTGGCTATAGGATTGTGTATATAGGATTGTATACATATATGTTTTATATATTTTTTTTTCCCTTTTATTGGTTGAACTAGTTGTACTTTTTACAACCAGACTAACTATGTAACTGTCGCGGACGACTACAGGGACCTTTTATGCTCACATTCACCCTGTTATTTGTTATTGCTATATCCCTCTTTTTGTTACATTTTTGAGAGACCGTTTTCTTGGATTTACCCAAAGACTATTCTTAGTTTGTTTAATTCTGAACAATATATGAGAATTGAAAGAGCTGGCCACATTGGCCTACGGAGATGGACACCTGGGTTGCCTTAAGTGCGGTGTTAATTACCATGTTAATTATATAGTTGTCAGCTAAGTTGCTGCTTGGGGGGGGGGGGTAGGCAGTAGCCATGAGCCAGTCCTACCTTGTTATCTAACCCCTTGTGTTAAAAGTGTATAAAAAGGTTGTATTCCAATAAATCATTCAACATTCATACAAGCTATTACCGGCTAGCCTTGTATTCGATGCAGCTATAATTAATATATCTCTCTGATGGTCAGACTGGAAGAAGTGGTATTACTGACGGAAGCACTCAGCGGAGTGTGGGATAGGATCTGTCACAGTAACTATGTCACAGTAACCCTTCAAAACCCTCTTGGTGTCACCTGCCTACAAATGCCCCATTATTGATTTTGATGGGAGGAATATTGCCCCATTGCTGGTGTCAGTGGGAGTAATAGTGCCCCATCATTGGTGTTAGTGGGAGGAAGGGTGTTCCATCATTTGAAGGAATAGTGTCTTGTATCAGTGGACGGAATAATACAGCAAGAGCCAGATAAATGCAAGCAAAGGGCCGCATCCAGCCTGAGGATCTCAGTTTGGAAGCCACTGCTCTACATGGATGAAACAGAAACTAAATGGATGCATGAATAAGAAGGTTTTGTCTAGTTATGAGCTTGTCCAACTACAACAAAACAGAGGGTACAAAACACTAAAAAATGAATAAAATAAACAGGCCAGTGCCGGGGATATTTTTTGGGTCAAGGTCAGGTCGTTTTTTTTTTTTTTTTTGGACCGGATTTTTTATTTTTAAAATTGGTATCAGTGTCAGTATGTTTTAGGTAGGATAAAAAAAAAGCTAAATGCGCTCTATTGTTTCTGGGCTGTACTGCAGATACAAACAACAAATAACATACACATATGTATCACTGCAATCGTCAGGATCAGGAGAATTTACTGAGTCGTTCGTTGGTGGAATGTTATGGTAGTAGTAAGAAATATACAGCTAAATTTAAAACAATTTTTTTTTTTACTATCTTGGGCCAGTTTTCCTTTGATAATATAAAAAAAAAAAACAGGAGCTAGCCATTACCATTTACCACCAAATGAAAGACCAATTTGTCCTGAAAAAAACAAGGTATAATCCACCTAGATGCACATGCAAGTAATTGTGATGATATGTACCGTTTTACTAACATATGTCAAAGTTGCAAAATTGTGCTTAGGCATTAAGATTTGCTTTACACTTAGGAGTCAAGGAGTTAAAAGCAAAGATTTGGAAGAACTTTGACATTTGAACTAATGAAGGCCTCTTGACCCCTCTAGGGAAAGAGAGCCCTGACAGATGGGGGCATGACCAGGGCGGGTCAAAGTGACCGAGGGGTCACTAAAGATTGGTTGGGAAGTGGGTTGGGCTGGGCCTGAGCTTGATAAAAGTGTTGCACCCAGAAAATTCCGGATCCATCTGGAAGAGTCGTTTGGAAGAGCTGCCCACCCTCCCGCCCTATAATTTGCGTTGGTATGTCACAGCTTGCTGCGGTTTCTTGACCTTTCCAGCATAAAATGGCTGTTATGGGGATATGCTCTTGATGGAAATGAGAAGAAGACGGCCTGTCCAGCACTTATGGTAAGCACAGGCCCCTTCTTATCTCCTTCCCCTCCTTTGGATTTATGTGCTCACAGTATAACTGTGACAGGCACTGTTTGAAGTATTCAGATGTTATGTGTTGGATTTAAATAAATAAAGCTGTGGCCTTGGCCTTTCCAACTGAACAGTTGTAAGCGTGTTATTCATTGGGATGAAGGGGCAAGGGTTAAAAGGTGGTTATACAGATACTTTACAGTGTATGGTACCTCAGCAGTCATGACATTTGTCATATGAACTTAGAATGTTCATATGAAAATCCACTAGTGTATAGCAAACATTTAAGGGTATACCCTTTATCGCAAAAAAGGTATGCCTATATATCAAGAATAATGTACAAGTGAACGTGAGAGATGACATCACTAAGGGAGCTAGGGAAGAGGTGGAATCCTTTGGGTAGAGCTCCAAAGGGACGAAGCTAAGGGGAAAATAATACCGGGAGTATGCTATAGGCCCCCTGACCTGAGGGAGGAAGGGGAGACAGATCTCCTATCACAATTTGGATTAGCAGCAAGGATGGGAAGTGTTATCATAATGGGGGGTTTAATTATCCAGACAAAGACTGGGTGGAGGTAACCGCGCATTCATCTAAGGCTTGCCAGTTCCTAAATGTCTTGCAGGACAATTTTATGGGTCAGATGGTAGACGCACCAACTAGAAATAAAGTGTTACTAGATCTACTGATTACCAACAATACAGACCTGATCACGGATGTGGAAATACGGGGCAACTTAGGTAACAGCGATCACAGGTCAATTGGCTTCAGTATAAATCACACAAATAGGAAACATAAGGGGAATACAAAGACACTGAATTTCAAAAGAGCCAACTTCCCTAAACTACAAAGCTTGCTAGAAGGCAAAAATTCAGATAAAATCTTAGGAACAAAGAAGACGGAGGAGAGATGGGTTTGCTTTAAGAGCACGTTAAATAAGGGCATTAGCCAATGCATCCCATTGGGTCATACATTTTAAAAGAGAGAACAAAAGTCCTGGATGGCTTAACTCCAATGTAAAAATGCAAGGTTGAGGGATCATCATCAGCATTCAGACTTTATAAAGTATGTAACAAGAAATGTAAGGGTGCAATATGGACGGGTAAGATAGAACATGAAAGACACATAGCGGAGGAGAGCAAAAAAAAATCCCAAAAAATTCTTTAAGTATGTAAACAGTAAAAAAGGGAGGACAGACCATATTGGCCCCATAAAGAGGAAGGACATCTGGTTACAAAGGATGGGGAGATGGCAAAGGTATTGAATTTATTCTTCTTAGTCTTCACGAGGGAATCGGGGGCTTCAGTAACCAAAACTGTAGTGTTTATCCTCATGACACATCACAGGAAGCACCTCCATGGTTAACAGAGGACAGAATTAAAATAATTAGATTTGGGAAACTTAACATTAATAAATCACCAGGACCAGATGGCTTGCACCCGAGGGTACTTAGGGAACTCAGTCAAGTAATTGCCAGACCATTGTTCCTAATTTTTACTGACAGTCTACTGACTGGAATGGTACCAGCTGATTGGAGAAAAGCCAGTGTAGCACCAATATTTAAAAAGGGCCCAAAATACATCCCTGGGAATTACAGACCAGTTAGCCTAACATCAATAGTATGTAAACTCTTGGAGTGGATGATAAGGGACTATATACAAGATTAGTAATGAGAATGGTATCATTAGCAGTAATCAACATGGATTCATGAAGAATCGTTCTTGCCAAACCAATCTATTAACCTTCTATGAGGAGGTGAGTTGCCATCTAGATAAAGGAAGGCCCGTAGACGTGGTGTATCTGGATTTTGCAAAAGCATTTGACACAGTTCCCCATAAACATTTACTGTACAAAATAAGGTCTGTTGGCATGGACCATAGGGTGAGTACATGGATAAAAAATTGGCTAAAAGGGCGAGTTCAGAGGGTGGTGATAAATGGGGAGTACTCGGAATGGTCAGGGGTGGGTATTGTGCTGGGACCAATCCTCTTTAATTCGTTCATAAACAACCTGGAGGATGGGGTAAACAGTTCAATCTCTGTATTTGCGGATGGTACTAAGCTAAGCAGGGCAATAACTTCTCCGCAGGATGTGGAAACCTTGCAAAAAGATCTGAACAAATTAATGGGGTGGGCAACTACATGGCAAATGAGGTTTAATGTAGAAGGGAAATTTTAAATAATGCATTTGGGTGGCAAAAATATGAATGCAATCTATACACTGGGGGGAGAACCTCTGGGGGAATCTAGGATGGAAAAGGACCTGGGGGTCCTCGGCAATGGCAATGTTTGATTTGCTAACAAAGCAAACAGAATATTGGCATGCATTAAAAAGGGGATTAATTCCAGAGATAAAACAATAATTCTCCCGCTCTACAAGACTCTGGTCTGGCCGCACCTAGAGTATACTGTCCAGTTCTGGGCACCAGTCATCAGGAAGGATGTTTTGGAAATGGAGCGAGTACAAAGAAGGGCAACACAGCTAATAAAGGGTCTGGAGGATATTAGTTATGAGGAAAGGTTGCGAGCACTGAACTTATTCTTTCTGGAGAAGAGACACTTGAG
This sequence comes from Lithobates sylvaticus, assembly GCA_028564925.1. Lineage (NCBI taxonomy): Eukaryota > Metazoa > Chordata > Amphibia > Anura > Ranidae > Lithobates > Lithobates sylvaticus. Next base: position 76,261,721 of record CM053026.1, read on the forward strand.
AGGGGATATGATTTCAATATACAAATACCATACTGGTGACCCCACAATAGGGATAAAACTTTTTCGCAGAAGAGAGTTTAACAAGACTCGTGTCCACTCCATTAAGATGAGAAGAAAAGAGGTTTAATCTTAAACTACGAAGAGGGTTCTTTACTGTAAGAGCAGCAAGGATGTGGAATTACCTTCCACAGGCGGTGGTCGCAGCGGGGGGCATCAATAGTTTCTTGAAACTATTAGATAAGCACCTGAATGACCGCCACATACAGGGATATACAATGTAATACTGATATATAATCACACACATAGGTTGGACTTGATGGACTTGTGTCTTTTTTCAACCTCACCTACTATGTAACTATGTAACTATGTAACTATTTATGGCCAAATGGTAGTAGAAGCTGGTGATAGAACTGGTAGTAGTATACTAAATTGGTAGTGGTAAACTATGGCAGCCCATACATTGATCTATTTCAACCAGTGGGTTGAACAAAAAGCAAAATAATCAAATTCCCTCATTCACACATTCAATGTTGATGGGTGAATCTTTTCAACTATGGTATTGTTTTGACAGCAGGGAAACGTCTCCACCATCAGAATACAATGATCAATGTTGCTAGTTATAGCCAGTTCCCCCTGATGACGTAAATTCTGATAAAACGCGCGGGGCGGAGTTTACGCTCATGACCTCACCATGCCTGCCGATTCCAGGAGGCTGGGACTGGTATATGCTGCTTATATGTTTGTTTTTAACAATTTCATTGCGAGTAGTTGGTACTTTCACTTTTAATAAATTTCATATACTGTTTTACACTATGGAAACATTTTGATGTATTTCCATGCATGACATGCTGGGGTAACTACCTACCATCTCTCATGAGAGTGTCCCCATTGAGAAGGAAGAAAGGTGCGGAGGACTTCCAATTTAAGGGAGATCTTTTCACATTGTGCTTATGAGTCTTTTAATTTAGAATCCATTTTCTCTGGTAAGCAGCCACTTTATCACATGGTGGGGGTTCACCTGGGTGTTTCACGTTTTTCGTTTGATAATCATATCAATGGTGTAGATTGGACTTATGTTGAGCACTGGAGATTTATTATCTTTTGAAGTGAATACAAAGACTCATCATTGGACTGTTATCACTTATGGGACTTTTCTTTTTTCTTGTTTCTTTTAAAGATTTTATTTGACTTTCATATTTATTACATTTATCACCATTTCATGTTAGCGTGGCAAATTTTGTACTATGTTAGCTGTAGCCAGTGGCACTGATGGTTTGGAAAAAACCAGACAGGCTGATTGTACACAAATTGATTGATAGATTCACTTGTGTACAACCAACCTGCCCGGACATGGATCGAAATTTGCCCGGTCCCTAATGAACTAGCCGAATTTCAATCCATGTATGGCTGGCTTAAAAATGGTAGAAGTCCATTAGTAGAATTTAGAACGAAAAATTTGCAGAAAAATGTATAGGAAAATATATACAAAATTTTAATATGTTCTAAAATAGTTCAAGATCTTGTCTATTGTTGTTAGTTTTTTTTATTTATTTTTTATTTTATTATTATTCCGTACGTTTTTTTGGCTCTGTGTAACTTCTGCATACTTTCAGCTATTAAAACCATTCAACTTTTAAAATGTTCAGCTCTTTCAGCCAATGATGGGACTTCTTCAACTTTTTTTCTACTATTTATACTTTTTTTATCACCTCAACACAACATAAAAAAGTTGAGAGCATGACACCCTCTTCTAGTTAGTACAGAAGTCATGTTTTCTGGTTCAGCCATGAAGGATAGAGGAAACAATATATTTTCTTACAATACACCTGTCACTGTTATTTACATCTATTATGATGAATGAAGACTAGGAACTGCCAGATGCAGATTGGTATCTTTATTGGGAGTTGCCTTGTGTTGGACTGTGAGTCATTACTTACCATCACTGTTTCCAAAGCTGAAATATGCATAATGCAAGTCGTGGGGATCCCTGCTAAGGACAAAAAACACCTACACTATACTATCAAAAGTATTGGCACGCCTGCATTTACACACACATGAACTTTAACCCCTTGGCACCGGCGGTCGTCAGCCCTTTAAGGGTTTTGCTATGCCAGGAGGTGGGGCGGGGCTTATGGACACATGACCAGTGATGTAAGTAACTGAGTTAAGATAAACTGAGTTACGTAACGCAGTTACTTTAGAGGGTAACGAGTAATCTAACTGATTACTTTTCCCCTCATGCCGCGTACACACGTGCGGACTTTTGCCGGCGGACCTAGTCCAGCGGACAATCCCGCGGGACTTTCCAGCTGGGTCCGCTGGACTTTCCGAGCGTGTGGACTTGCCCACACACGTGCGGACTTGCCCACACACGCACGGACTTCTCCGGCGGATAATCCGCCGGCCAAAGTCCGCGGGACTTTTGAAAATGAACGGACTTGCCGCTCATCGGCAAGTCCGTTCATTTAGCACGTGACTTCAGATTACGTAGCTAGCGTAGGCAGTAAATGCCGCCGCGCTAGCTCCGTAAGCTGGCATGGATTTAAAGGGACTGCCCACGCCGAAAAAACGGCGTGGGGGTTCCCCCCAAATCCACGCCAGACCCTTATCCGAGCACGCAGCCTGGCAGGCCAGGAAAGGGGTGGGGACGAACGAGCGCCCCCCTCCTGAGCCGTACCAGGCCGCGTGCCCTCAACATGGGGGGTGCCCTGGGGAAAGGGGGGCCGTGCGGCCCCCCCCACCCCAAGGCACCTTGTCCCCATGTTGATGAGGACAAGGGCCTCTTCCCGACAACCCTGGCCGTTGGTTGTCGGGGTCTGCGGGCGGGCGGGGCTTATCGGAATCTGAGAGACCCCTTTAATAAGGGGGCCCCCAGATACCGGCCCCCCACCCTATGTGAATGAGTATGGGGTACGATGTACCCCTACCCATTCACCTAAGGTGTAAAATGTAAAGTTAAAAAAACACCCACACTTTTGAAAAAATAGTTTATTGCACTGCTCCGGGGGTCTTCTTCCGTCTTGGGGGTCTTCTCGCCGGACTCCCCCGCCATTTACCAAGCTCTTTTACCGAGCGGGGGAAGTCCGGCTACCTTCTTCGTCGTCGCCGCCGTCTGGGGTCTCGATCCGCCTTCGGGGGTCTTCCGGGGGTCTCTTCTGTTCTTGCGGCGGTCGTCGTCTTCCGCGCCGCCGGCGCCTTCTTCTTCTTCTTCTTCTTCTTCTTCTTCTTCTTCTTCTTCTTCTTCTTCTTCTTCTTCTTCTTCTTCTTCTTCTTCTTCTTCTTCTTCTTCCGATGTTGACCCGACGCTCTCTCTGCCCGGAATGCCTGTGCCGCTCTGCGCTAGGACTTATATAGGGGCATGGAGACAGGGTCACATGTTCATGTCACATGGTGACCCCGCCCCCTTGCGATGTCACAGTCCCAGCATCCTCTGGGACTGTGACAACACAAGGGGGCGGGGTCACCATGTGACATGAACATGTGACCCTGTCTCCATGCCCCTATATAAGTCCTAGCGCAGAGCGGCACAGGCATTCCGGGCAGAGAGAGCGTCGGGTCAACATCGGAAGAAGAAGAAGAAGAAGAAGAAGAAGAACAAGAAGAAGGAGAAGGCGCCGGCGGCGCGGAAGACGACGACCGCCGCAAGAACAGAAGAGACCCCCGGAAGACCCCCGAAGGCGGATCGAGACCCCCAGACAGCGGCGACGACGAAGAAGGTAGCCGGACTTCCCCCGCTCGGTAAAAGAGCTTGGTAAATGGCGGGGGAGTCCGGCGAGAAGACCCCCAAGACGGAAGAAGACCCCCGGAGCAGTGCAATAAACTATTTTTTCAAAAGTGTGGGTGTTTTTTTAACTTTACATTTTACACCTTAGGTGAATGGGTAGGGGTACATCGTACCCCATACTCATTCACATAGGGTGGGGGGCCGGTATCTGGGGGCCCCCTTATTAAAGGGGTCTCTCAGATTCCGATAAGCCCCCGCCCGCAGACCCCGACAACCAACGGCCAGGGTTGTCGGGAAGAGGCCCTTGTCCTCATCAACATGGGGACAAGGTGCCTTGGGGTGGGGGGGCCGCACGGCCCCCCTTTCCCCAGGGCACCCCCCATGTTGAGGGCACGCGGCCTGGTACGGCTCAGGAGGGGGCGCTCGTTCGTCCCCACCCCTTTCCTGGCCTGCCAGGCTGCGTGCTCGGATAAGGGTCTGGCATGGATTTGGGGGGAACCCCCACGCCGTTTTTCGGCGTGGGGATTCCCTTTAAATCCATGACAGGTGACGGAGCTAGCGCGGCGGCATTTACTGCCTACGCTAGCTACGTACCTGAAGTTACGTTCGAAATGAACGGACTGCTCCGTGTGTGGGCAAGTCCGTTCATTTTCAAAAGTCCCGCGGACTTGCCTACTAACGGCGAGATTGTCCGCTGGACTGCCAAGTCCAGCGGATAATTTTAAAACAAAACTTAAAACTTTGGTCCGCCGGACTTTGGCGCCAAAAAGTCCGCCGGCGCCCACACACGAGGGGATTATCCGCTGGACTTCAGTCCAGCGGATAATCCCGCGGGATTGTCCCTTCGTGTGTACGCGGCATCATGGTAACTCAGTTCCCATTACTTTGGCTTAGTTACCCCAATTACATCTACTGCCACTAGATGGCAGTAGTGTAATTCCGGTGTCCTGCCAAAAAAGTTCCCCCGCCGGATAAGGACCCCCTGTACTGTGCAGGTGCAGGGCTTGCGCAGTACGAAGGACTACGGAGCTTCCGAAAATTGCCGAACCTAAACAGCTCTGAGTGAACTCTACACCGCGCAGGTGCAGTTAACATGTAATTGTACGAGGCGATGCCGTACGCTCCCGATGCTCGTGCTACTATGCAAGGGGCATCTATCGTGTAAGTAAGGGGCGGGTCTAGTATTACTGTAACCAAGGGGCGCATTTATTATTATTGTTATATATCGAGCTCTGCCTATTAATTTAACATTCGCCCTCTTCTGTAGCCATCCGCCCCTTACACGATATAATAAGAATAATAGACCCACCACTTGCTTACACGCTATAACAGATCTGCCCCTTGGTTAGAGTAATAATAGAGCAGCCCCTTGGTTACACGATATATAACTATAATAATAAATGCGCCCCTTGGTTACAGTAATACTAGACCCGCCCCTTAGTTACACGTATAGAATATTTAAAAAAAAAAAGTCAGTTACTTTGCTGCGTAACTAATTACTTTTCCAATGTAGTAACTGAGTTACTAATGCAATTACTTTTTGGGAGAAGTAATTTGTAACTTAATTAATTACTTTTTTAAAGTAAGATGACCAACACTGCACATGACTGCCGTGACTGGCTGTCACGGCGGTCACATGATCGGAAAAGTCCCAATCACAAACGTAAATCGGGAACTTTCCGTGAGCCGCCGGTCACTGTGTCGGGAGCGCACAAGGCACGCACTCTCGGCACAGCACTGTCAGCGCTATTGAACGCAAGTATGTGGCCGCTCGGCGCCAAGGCCCGGCCGCCGAGAGGACGCATATTTGCATGCACTCGGCGCCAAGAGGTTAATGGCATCTCAGTCTTAGTCTGTAGGGTTCAATATTGAGTTTGCCCACTCTTTGCAGCTTTAACAGCTTCAACTCTTCTGGGAAGGCTGTCCACAAGGTTTAGGAGTGTGTCTATGGGAATGTTTGACTATTCTTCCAGAATTGCTTTTGTGAGGTCAGGCACTGATGTAGACGAGAAGGCCTGGCTCGCAGTCTCCTCGCTAATTCATCCAAAAAGTGTTCTATCGGGTTAAGGTCAGGACTCTGTGCAGGCCAGACAAGTTCCTCTACCCCAAACTCGTTCATCCATGTCTTTATGGACCTTGCTTTGTGCACTGGTCCAAATAATTTGGTGGAGGGGGGATTATGGTGTAAGGTTGCTTTTCATGGGCTGGGTTTGGCACCTTAGTTCCAGTGAAGGGAACTCTTAAGTCGTCAGCATACCAAGACATTTTGGACAATTCCATGCTGGGGAAACAGTTTGGGGATGGCCCCTTCCTGTTCCAACATGACTGTGCACTTGCCTGGCCTGTACAGAGTCCTGACCTCAACCCAATAGAACACCTTTTTGGATGAATTAGAGCGCAGACTGCGATCCAGGCCTTCTCTCCAACATCAGTGCCTGACCTCACAACAAATGCACTTCTGAAAGAATGGTCAAACATTCCCATAGACACACTCCTAAACCTTGTGGACTTCCTTCCCAGAAGAGTTGAAGCTGTTATAGCTGCAAAGGGTGGGCCAACTCAATATTGAACCCTACTGACTAAGACTGGGATGCCATTAAAGTTAACATGCGTGTAAAATCTGGTGTCCCAATACTTTTGACAATATAATGTATCTTCGCATGGAGGGGCTTAAAGCATAACTTCACCATAAAGAGGGAAATTCCGCTATATGTCTACTACATTCGGCACATTTATTTGAGAGGAGCAGGTACCAGGTTTTGAAAGGTACCCTATGCCTAGACAATCTAATTGGAAGTCCCCCCCCCCTTTTTGTCCGTAGCCTTCTATGTAGCAAATTCGCTTTATCTCTTTTTCTGCAAGAGCCAATTTTGTATTTATTTATTTTTTGTTCACAAAAAAATTATTTTAGGCCTGAAGATTACATAAAACCTTCAAACATTATGTATTTTTTGAAAGAAGACACCCTAGAGAATAGAATATTGGTAGCTCTAATTTTTTTTTTTTATGTCATGTGATATTAGGGCAACAGTTTAAGAAATGCAAAAGTTCAGTAAACACACTAAAGCTTATTTTTAATTAAATAAAAACATTAAATAAATTTTTAAGCACATGAATGCAAATAAATTAGCCATTTTGTGGTAAAGTATAAAAGATGAGGCTGCACCCAAATAGATGCCCAACATATTAAACATTAAAATTGCGCCCCTGAATCAGTGACAAACCTCAGTACCCTATATTTTCCATAGAAGATGCTTTAAAGCACCTTTGGTTCATAAATTTAGAGTTAAAGAGGAAGTAAACTCTCTTAAAGAAAACTTAAAAAAAAAAAAACTGCAAGACAAAGGCATAATTAGCTAGTATGCACGAGAGCGGCACAGTACAACTGAAGCATCGGCATATAGCGCCGTTGCTTCAGTTGTCGCAAGTGTGCATGTGCCGCATGACGTCGGCACATGCAAATACAGGTATATCTCCTAAACCGTGCAGGTTTAGGAGATATCCTTGTTAGCTACAGGTAAGCCTTAATATAGGCTTACCTGTAACCTAAAGTTGTAAACGAGGGTTTACAACCACTTTAACTGTGAACATTGGGCCTAGAATTTTGGATCCTACTCCAGTGTGCTTAGTAATATGAAAGCGTTTTTTCGTGAGTAGGCGCCCCCGGCGCATGTCTTTGGGTTTCTTACATGTGTGTATGTGGGGATGGGGGGGCCTGAAAATATTTTGGAGCAGGGGTTTTAGGTACTTGGGTGTAACGTTAATTTTTTACATAAAAAAGACAAAAGGTCCCCTATGTGATGCAATTGTGTTGACAGGTAGAGAACCTGTCAACACAATTGCATCACATAGGGGACCTTTTGTCTTTTTTTTTTTTTATGTAAAAAATTAAAGTTACACCCAAGTACTTAAAACCCCTGCTCCAAAATAATGAGACACCAGGGGTCCAAAAGATGTTTTACGCATTGCGTCAGTAACAGGAAAGGGATATCAGCAAATGTACATTTGCTGATCTTCCCCTCAACTTGGTGGCACCTGCCATGGTGTATCTAGAGCTGTCAATGGCACGTGGAGCCTGGGAAACATGGTGGGGCAGAGTGGCTGGCAGTAACCAGGGAGTGTAGAAGTGATTGATTTACTGACACCTGACAGCTGACAGTCATCTTGTCAGATTTACACGCACTCCCAGTGGTTGTATCTGTCGGGAGCATGTGTAAAACCACCCCAAAGGTGGTGGTGGTAAAAATGTTTAAGAAAACTTTTAACTTTTCCAGAGAGAGACAGACATTGCCCCTTCTCATTCTGCATATTTTAGTATCCTGACTGTCTTGTTTACCTTGTCTCTTAGCTGCAACAAGCATGCAAATTTACCCAGACTCACATACATACATACGTCCTGTTCCATGTCAGCTACTCAGACCTTACTCAACCCAGGTTATCAGTGTACTAGACAGACAATTTGCATCTTCGGCCCGGTTCACACTAGGCCAACTACAAAGTCGCTTGACTTTCAGTACAACTTTGGAGTCTGACTTTGATACGACTTTGATGTAACTTTTTACATTCTGTGGCATTGAAGTCGTATCAAAGTCAGACCAAAGTAGTGCAGGAACCTTTTCTAAAATCAGACAGACTCATAGCTCACAACTATCCCTGATTTGGAGGGACTGTCCCTGATTTGGAGCAATGTCCCTCTGTCCCTCTTTCCTCCTCATTTGTCCCTCATTTTGGTCTGATCTATATAGTTGTATATAAAATGCACTTTTCATCTATCAAAAAGTCTTTCCCAGCGCTAAACCTTTCATCTGATTCCTAAATTGCTGCATTTGTAAATTCCAAAAGCCAATATAAGGTAATAGTCGTGGTAAAAAAAGCACTTGTGAGTTTAACCAATCTTGATTTTTGTACAATTCCCCTTTAAGGGGGCGTGGCAAGGGGGTGTGTCCTATGCCTGCATACTTTTGCTGATAGGTGTCCCTCATTCCCATCTCAAAAAGTTGGGAGGAATGCAGACTTGTGTAGTATCAGTTAAAACGGCTCTCATAGGGATACATTGAATTTCACATGTCATCCAACTTGGGGGTCTCACTGGTTGGATCTCATGTCGCATCAGCCTTCGGAAAAGAATAGGCACTGTAGCTCAACTGTGCAGCTGCTTTCTCCGTGACACTTTGCCTGCTATCTAATAAGTACATGCAGTGCAGAAAACAGAGACTATAGTGATGTTGAAAAAAAGACACTTTTGTATGACATCAACCAACCCTGCAGTTGATTCAGAAAAAGGCATTTAAACCAATGGTCCAATTTAACCCAACAAGTAAAAAACGAATCTACGGATCAACATTCCACAGTGTTATTTCTCATAAACATTTACAATTATTAGCCATTTAGATTCCCAAACTTTTTCTGAAGCAGTACAGCACAAGTCATTGGGGTTACTTTACTAAAGGCAAATAGGCTGTTCACATTGCAAGGGACGTTTCTCTAGAACAGATCTGTTGCTTTCCATCATCCAATCACGTGCAAGACAAAATTCTATTTTCTTTGATGTGATTGGGTAATCCTTGCAAATTAAATTTAAAACCTCTGGAGAAAATCTCACAGTGCAACTTCACTAGCAGAGTCTATATACTATTTGCCTTTAGTAAATCAAAACCATTGGGGGTTATTTACGAAAGGCAAATTCACTTTGCACTACAATTGCATACTACAAGTGTAAAGTGCACTTGAAATTGCACTGAAAGTGCCCTTTGAAGTGCAGTCACTGTAAATATGAGGGGTAGATCTGAAATGAGGGGAAGCTCTGCTGCTTTTATCATCCAATCATGTGCAAGCTAAAATGCTGTTTTTTATTTTTCTTGCATGTCCCCCTCAGATCTACAGCGACTTCACTTCCAAGTGCACTTTCAGTGCAATTTCAAGTGCACTTTGCACTTGTAGTTCAAAGTGGATTTGCCTTTAGTAAATAACCCCCATTGACTTCTTAGAGGTCTGTTGTCAGAATGTCCCTATCTATCTATCTATCTATCTATCTATCTATCTATCTATCTATCTATCTATCTATCTATATCTATCTGTTTGTATAGTTCTATTTACAATTATAAAAAATAACTATTTGTCGTACTCACCATTGTTGCTCCTGTACGAGTTCTGTTTGTGAAATGTACTGACAGAGTTTAATAATTATCCTTTGCACGTAGTTGAAGCTTGGAACACACTTCCTCTTTTTTTTTCTTTTGGTTCATTAGGTCTTATCAGAGAATGGTTATCTGAGCCACTCTACGGTGCTCTCCGTCCTCAGTCCTACTCTGATTTTATGTGAAAAGTGGAGGAAGGCGGACTTCATAGAGTTGTCTCTGGTAGACACTTGTGGCTTTGGTGGATCTAAGGAACACTTGTGACTTGCAAGTCAACTGGTGATTTGTTATGTGAATTTCCTCTTTCCAAACCTCTGTAGTTGATATCTGCTGGGTGTTTTTTTTTTTTTTTTTTTTTTTTATTGTTCTTATCTATTTCACTTGCTATATTACTTAATCTTTGTATTATTTAATATCCTTTATAAGGATCTCATGCTTTTCCTCTGAGTCACATGCACAGGGTTGGTATATATAGTTTAGCACTGATGTATGAGTTACAGTAGCAAGAATTGCTCAGGATTAACGTATATATGAACGCTCACCTTGTAAAGCAACCCATTCAGTTTAAAATAGAAATGAAAGGCAAAACATTTGTGTATACATAAATAGTAAATAAATACCTTGTTTTTCATGTTCTTTTAGGCCCCTTTCAGACCTACGGATCCGTATTTAGTGCTCTGCTTGCTCAGCGAGGATCGCTCCTTTGATCCCCGCTGAGCCGGCGGATGACAAGTCTGCCTCTGCTCTCTGTGCACGGATAGACCTGTCAGAGCTCCGCTCTCCCCTATGGGGGGGATCGGATGATTACGGACCGCCTGTCCGTTTTCATTCAATCCGATCAGCCAGATGGATGAAAAATAGGGTTTGCATCCGTCTGGATTTTGCAGAGCCAGTGAATGGCTGTGCAGGGGGGCGTGTCAGCACAAGTCTGAGAGCAGGCTAAGTTCCCAACACAGCCAGAAAACTGACCACAATGTGCTCTTGTTGCGTTTGCATGTAGTGCGAAAACATGGACAAAAATGCATTAATGCATTGCCCTCATCGCGCATCATTTTAAGTATTTTTCTATGCGTTTTGTGTTTTTTATGCTTTTTTCTTGGGTCAGTTTGTTGTTGGGTGGATTAAAAAACACAAATCTTGGCAAAATTGCTGCAAAAATGCACTACATGCTTTTCTGCAGCTTATCCGTTGAAGTCTATTAAACAAAAAACGCACAGTTTTGCTTTTAAAAAAGTCCCTGACCCCTTCCAAAAATGCAGCAGCTGAAAAAAGCATAGATGTGAATGTGCCCATTGAAAGCCATGTTAAATGGACTGTAGTGCATTTCTGTAAAAAGCAATAAAAAGCGCATAGGTGTGAACCAAGCCTTAAAGTGGTATTAAAAACGCAGTTAAAAAAAAAAAGGCAATGCAATGCAAGGCAATTTTATAATGTGCTAATATGCATCGCATACTAGCACATTATGAAAGACTTACCTTGAAACTAAGCCCTCCAGCAGTGTGCTGTCACCGCTGACAGGGCTTCTATCTTCACCCGGTTTCCCCTCCAGGTTTGTCATGAGTGGCCAGGGGCACAATGATGTCACTCCCGTGTATGCACACGGAAGCCACAGTTTATGGCATGGGCTCTAAAGGTTCAGCACGGTATGCCGGGCCTTCAGTGCACATGCACAGGTGACGTCACTGGCTGCATGCAGTGTAAATATCTCCTAATCAGTGCAAGTTTAGGAGATATTCACAGTACCTACTGGTAAGCCTTATTATGTGATAAAACTGAGTACTACCACTTTAAAAGCAAAACGGTGTGGTTTTTGTTCAATAGACTTCAATGGATTATGCTTAGATTTGCATTTTCTAATTCGCCTAACAAGAAACCGGGTCAAAAACAAAAAAAGCATAAAAAATGCAAAACGCGTGAAAAACTTGTGAAAAATGCGGCAAACGCATATGCAAAACCATAAAATGCACCACAAAAAGCACTGCAGAAATGGATCAAAAGCAAACTACAGCCTTACACCTTTTTCCTCCTCAGCACATCCACCATAACCACCATAAAAGCCAGAAGAGAAAAGCTCCAGATAGGGAAACACCATTTTAAAAAATGTTTAGAGACCTTTTTTAAAATAAAATACATTTAAAACATTTTTTTTGCAATAAAGCCATTCAGATCCATTTCTATGTTTCATAGTTTCATAGTTAGTAAGGTTGAATAAAGACACCAGTCCATCCAGTTCAACCTGAGTGAGTGTCTACAATTGTCCCTATCCTTGTACATTGCACACTCACATTGGTCCCTGGTGATAAAACTGTTAATACCTATGTTAATACCTACTGGTGCTAATGTATCCAGGGTATATATCCATTTTGTCTCATTCTGCAATAGTTTTTGCTTTTTATTTTGTCCCCTCCAGTGGCATTAAGCGGATTGGCGAACAGCATAAAGAATGGTTACTTCACTTTCTGCAGTATTTGAATAAAGTGTATAGTGAAAAAAAACTAAAATAAAGTTACAGATTGGTATATGACAAATCAATGGGGTTGACTGAAAGTCTTACTTATTTAAAAGAGACAATTTTAGGGTGTACCTAAAGGCAATTTTTCAGGTAGAGTGGTGAAAGGTCGAAACCCCTGTCATTCTTTTTTCATGTTTGCCTGACTGCAGAGATTTCCCTTCACTTCCTGCCCTGCAGGCATAACAGGAAGCAAGAAGATGTCTTCCTAAAGAGATGGAAATACCCCTAAAACTGTTTTCTTGAACATGTGTTCTATTAGCAGATTTTGCCTTTATTCCTTGTTTGTTAACAACTTTTTGAAATTTTAGATTTTTCCTTACTTTGCCCAGCGACAATGGTCATTATGATAAATAGAGAGGGAAAATTACACCAGCAGTGAAACGAACAGCAAGAAAAACCTGTAAGTAGAATGCATTTACTGTCACCATGATAGTACATAGTACAGTGGTAACGCCAGGGGGTGTTACACACACTGAGGCCACTATGAGTGTGTGTAAATCTGTGTGCAAATATGACAAGTCGACTGTCAGATGGAAGAAATCCAGCAGCTGTGCAGCCTCCAGATCGATTCTACACACTCTTGTATGTAACAGTCCCCTTTTCCCCACCGTGTGCCCATTGACGGACCTGGGACTGGCATGCCGGTGCCTCCTGGTCACTTCCGGGATCTGGTGTCACTTATAGATCTGCTCTCTATTAGCTTCATTAGAGGACAGGTGAGACATCAGGGATCTTTTTTCTTTTAGACCCCTAATGTCTTATTAAAAAGAACCTGTCAGAAAAATGTATCGCATAGGGGACTTTTTGTCCCCTGTGTGATGGAAAAAAGTTTATTTAACCGGTTCCCGACCACCACACGACAATGTACGTCGACAGAATGGCACAGACAGGCAAATGGGCGTACCTGTACGTCACTTTGAATTTGCCGACATCACATGCGCGCCGCGAGCTCCATGAGTAGGATCGCGGGTCCCGCGGACTCGATCGGATACCCGCGATCGTCTCATGGAGAGGAAGAACGGGGAAATGCTAATGTAAACAAGCATATCCCCGTTCTGCCTAGTGACACTGTCACTGATCACAGCTCCCTGTAATCGGGAGCGGTGATCAGTGATGTGTCACACAAGGTCCCTCCCCCCCACCGTTAGAATCACTCCCTAGGACACACTTAACCCCTACAGTGCCACCTAGTGTTAACCCCTTCACTGCCAGTCACATTTACACAGTAATCAATGCAATTTTAATCGCACTGATCGCTGTATAAATGTGAATGGTCCCAAAAATGTGTCAAAATTGTCCGAAGTGTCCGCCATAATGTCACAGTCACGAAAAAAATCGCAGATCGCCGCCATTAATCGTAAAAAAAATGTATTAATAAATATGCCATAAAACTATCCCCTATTTTGTAGAAGCTATAACTTTTGCGCAAACCAATCAATAAATGCTAATTGCTATTTTTTTTTTACCAAAAATATGTAGAAGAACAGGTATCGGCCTAAACCGAGGAAAAAAAAAAATGTTACATATTTTTTGGGGATATTTATTATAGCAAAAAGTTAAAAATATTGTGTTTTTTTTTCAAAATTGTCGCTCTTTTTTTTGTTTATAGTGCAAAAAATAAAAAACGCAGAGGTGATCAAATACCACCAAAAGAAAGCTCTATTTGTGAGAAAAAAAGGACATCAGTTTTGTTTGGGAGCCACACGCAATTGTCAGTTAAAGCAAAAAGTGCTCTGGTCTTTGACCAGCCAAATGGTCCGGGGCTGAAGTAGTTAAAAAAATGTGTAAAAAAAAAAAAGTACAAATTTTAAATTAAATCCAAGAAATTAAAATACCCCTTCCCCCTATACAAATTTTTTTTTGACATACGCTATACATGTTACATATCACCTCTCATGCCATAGTAACAGCAATAAATCTAGGCTCCTTATTCTCTGTTAGGCCCCTTTCACACTGGGGCGGGAGCGGTGTTGGCGGTAAAGCAGCGCTATATTTAGCGCTGCTTTACCTTCGTTTTAGCGGCGCTATGTGGCCACTAGCGGGGCGGTTTTAACCCCCGCTAGCGGGCGAAAAAAGGGTTAAAACCTCCCGCTGCTGCCGGCAGTATAACCGCACTGCCCCATTGATTTCAATGGGTAGGAGCGGTTTAGGAGCGGTGAATACACTGCTTCTTCACCGCTCCAAAGATGCTGCTAGCAGGACTTTTTTTACTGTCCTGCTAGCGCACTGCTCCAGTGTGAAAGCCCTCCGGCTTTCACACAGGAGTGAATGGGGCCTGAAAAATGCCTCAGTGTGAAAGGGGCCTTAACTCTATACTGACCTGTAGGGGCTTTTACAGCGTTGCCTATGGAAAATATAGTAAAGAGCAAGATGGAGAGATCAAATGAAAAAACACCACATCCCAAATATGAAGAAAATTCAAACAATTAGAGAAAGGGGCAAAGAGGGAACAAACCTCAGGATTTTTAGGGTGTTAGGTATAGAGATCAAGACTCATTGGGTAGCATAAAATGTATAGTTTTATTGAAGAAATAAAAACATGAGAAAAAAAAGGTACATCCATATTAAAAGGTGAGTTATCTAATAAAGCATTTACAAGCAAAGCACTAGCACTCTCGACATATTTCACTCGATAGAGTTTCTTCAGGAGATTGCTGGTGTGGCACTTTCTATACTATAGATAACAAAACATTGGGTAAGTATCTCATGAGAGTATTAAATAATAATACATTAACATGAAAAAACATGCAAATTGGCATATAAATTAGAGGGAACTATGCAAAATTTATGAAAAAACAATATTATCAAAACATAAGGGCATAGAAACATGTGGACACAAGAACAAACCAAACCTCACCAAGACTGCTTTAAATCCGTAGAAGGTATACACAGAAAAATAAATTCAGTGAATGCATTGGACATCCCATCATTCCAGCTCTGCCTCTTAGTTGCAAGCAGAGAAGAACTACAACAGTGGTATTTCTAAAAAGAAATATATATGTGGATAAGCCTATAGAAAGCGTGGGTTGGAGTATTTATCAAGGTGATTGTAAAAATAAATATATAGCCCCTGACCAAAGAATTTCAGGAGAAAATAATTACCTTGATTTGCAATGGGATTGAATCAATAGGAGTTTTACTGGTACTGCTGAGGAATGACTGATCAGCAGGTAACTAAATATGTTTAACCTAGTAACGGACATCCAAACGGAAAGGTTTGGCAAAAACCGGGCACCATTTACAAGGTGAACCTATAAACAATATAGAGTATATAGTGCAATGCTAATGAAGTTTGGTTACTACTAAGGCAATCTAGTGGTTGAATGTCCATAATGAATGTGTCTTACCAAGAAATTAACATAGCAGGTAAATGAGACCCAGGAAAAATATCAGCTCTAACATGTATAGGATGTCTCAGGCAGAGTGTGAAGGCATGTTACTGCCATTTAAATAGCTCCTCTCTGTCTCGGCGGCGTCACCGCCGAGTCACGGATGTGAATAAAGGATGCCACTGCGCATGCGTCAAGGGTGACCATGATACAGGGAGGGGCTATGGGGACCAAATGTGCCCCCTTTTATGCCAATCTGTGGGGGACACTCACAAAGGGGGACACTGGAGGGAGAGCGCACACACAGGGGGACACTGGAGGGAGAGCGCACACACAGGAGGACACTCACAAAGGGACACACACACAGGGGGACACTGGAGGGAGAGCACACACACAGGAGGACACTCACAAAGGGGGACACACACAGGGACACACACACACACACACACAGGGGGACACTCACAGAGGGGGACACAGGAGGGAGAGCGCACACACAGGGGGACACTCACAAAGGGGGACACACAAAGGGGGACACTCACAAAGGGGGACACTGGAGGGAGAGCGCACACACAGGGGGACACTGGAGGGAGAGCGCACACACATGGGGACACTGGAGGAAGAGCGCACACACAGGGGGACACTGGAAGGAGAGCACACACAGGGGGACGCAAAAACTACTCTGGCAGCGGAAGGGTTAATAATAAACGTTTTTTTATTTTTTTTGTCTGACATATAATTAAAAAGTTGTTATATAAAATAAAATATTTTTTATTTATACTTTAAGAGAAATTCAAAATGTAAGGGGTACTGTCTAACTCTTCGTCATGCTAGCCAAAGCTAAAAAATGTTTTGCCTTTGGGTTTAATTTAAAGATGGGATTTTGGCAGATTTTTCACCAAAAGTATAACCCACTAGAGGGATCTGGAAAGATTCATCTGGCATCATAGATTAATAGCAGACAAAATGGCAATACTTTCCAGGAGTCCTATATGTTTCCTTATATGAGAAGGCCAGGAGTCAGCAGGATGAAGCAGTATGGTAAAGTACATAGCAATTCAGAAGAAGAGGGCAATGATCTTCAGGAATGAAGTGGGAACTGTAATGATTTATTAGGTTCTATCAGGTAGCTTCTTCAGAGCGGAAGAAAAATGAGAGCACAGTTCATGTCTGCTGGGGAAAATTACGCCTTAGTGGATAAATATTAGACCTGGTTGCTTAGAAGGAAGTATAATCAAACTTTCCTCACATGGAAAATACATTATTAAGTAAAAAGAAAAAGGAAGTAAAAAGAACAAAATAATTATTTGCATCAGCAAACCAAAGAAAATTAAGAATTAATAAAAGTTGATGTACAGTAAGAATTAAAGAGGAAGTAAACTTCCACTGAAGACATTTAGCTACATTTACCAGCCTGTGAGGGGAGAGGACCCAATCGTCTCCGCTGCTACCGACAGATCTGGTAAGTGGTGGAGACCACCGGTGCGTGGTGGAAAGGGATGCCCCTCTCCCGCCCCCGATAAAAGTGATCTTGCGTCAAATCTGCCGCTGAGACCACTTTTATATCAAATCGGACCGCCCGCTGTTGAAGAGGATATCGGGGTTATGGCAGCTATCTGCTGTCATAACAACCAGCCGACGTACAATTGCGGCAGGCGGTCCTTAAGTAGTTAAAGCCGAGCTCCAGGATAAGCAAATATTGTGTAAATACAAGCGTCATGTGTTCTTTTTTGAATCTTGGTGTGCTTTGTGTATTTCTGCCAGATCTGTGCAGTAATCCAGTGTGAGACTTTACCGCTGTCCAGGAACTTCCTGTAATAAAGACCGCTCACTGCTGCTCTCTCTCCTTGTGCAGGGTGACTGGTCTTGTCTCCGTCCCCCTCCTGTAGTTTTCTGCAGGTGTTCCGTTAGATTCGGCAACCTGTCAGAATTTGTAACGAAAGTAAAGTTCCGACGCCGCCATCTTGCTACACTCCTCCACAGTAAGCATACACTAATGAAAGGGACAAGCGGACATCCTGTTAGACCCACCGGGAGTTTTGCATTTCACACTTATTTTTAACAGTAAACGGAGCTTATATAGTGAAATACAAGATTTAGAAATCCGTCCGACTGTTTACATGTTGAATTATAAAAGCAGCGGTGTTCTGTGAGATTAGAAAACTTATGGCATCAGCAGCTTTGCCGCTGCTTTTAAAATTCAACATGTAAACAGATCGTCGGATTTCTAAATACTGTATTTCACCATATATGGCATAGTTTCATAGTTATTAAGGTTGAATAAAGACATCAGTCCATCCAGTTCAACCTGAGTTAGTGTCTACAATTGTCCCGATCCCTGTACATCACACACTCACATTGGTCCCTACCCTCAAGGAGCCCACAATCCAAGGTCCCCATTCATATACTAGGGCCAATTTTTGGACAGAAGCCAATTAACCTACCTGCATGTCTTTGGATTGTGGGAGGAAACCGGAGTGCCCGGAGGAAACCCACGCAGGCACAGGGAGAACATGCAAACTCCAGGCAGGAAGTGTCCTGGTTGGGATTCGAACCAGCAACCCTTCTTACTGCTAGGTGAGAGTGCTAACCACTACACCACTGTGCGGCCCCATAAGTATGTTTACTGTTAAAAATAAGTGTGAAATGCAAAACCCCAGTGGGTGTAACAAGATGTTGGCTTGCCCCCTCCTCAGTGTATCCTTACTGTGGAGGAGTGTGGGGTGTAGCAAGATGGTGGCGATGGAACGTCACTTCCATTACAAATTCTGATGGGTCGCCTAATCTGATGGAACACAGGCAGTCTGTAGTGGGTGGAACCTACTGAGCCCCTCCCACAGCTCTGCTCTTGGCACAGGTTATGTGCAGCACAGTGATGACATCATTGTTACAAGGTAATAATTGACTTTGCAAAGTCATTTGGTGCACATAAAGTCGATTTATAACCTTTGTGGCAATTCAAAAATATATGAAAATAAAAATATAGTGGGATTTACTGAAATGCCTAACCAGGGCTTTTTTTCTCAGAGAATAGGTGCAGGAACTCCGCCTTTCGGAGTTAGCCCTTGTCTCTGCTCCTACCCACCTCCGAGCACCATTACTTAGTTCCACCCCCTTCCCACTTCCCAATACTGCCCATTTTAGAAAATAAAGAACCAAGTAACATTTGTGGTACTAAGTAATTTGGATGGAATTTGTTAATGATAACAAGAAAAGCAGTAAAAACGCAACAATAGACCCCCAGCAGCAACAACAGATCCCCCCCACAGACAGCATCAATAGACCCTCCAGCAGCCAGCTACAATAGATTGCTCCCTCAACAGTAAATCCCGCCCAACAACAACTCCCCCCCCCCCCAGCAACAATAGATCACCCTCCAGCAACAACAGACCTTCCCCCTGAAAAAATAGATTGCTTCCAGAGACTGCCCCCAGCAGCAACAATAGACTTCCCCAGCAACAATAAACCCCTGCAATAAAATAGCAACTCCAATAACAATAGATCCTCCAGCAGCCAGCATCAATAGACACTGTAACACAATCCAACACCCCTTGCCATTACATACATTCAGTTCTGAAGGTGCCGGAACTGCGTTCCCCCACGTTCCCGCTGAAAAAAAGCCCTGCGCCTAACCATGCAAAGGTGCTTTAGAACCCACCTCTCTATGTATTAAAAAAAAAAAAATTCAAAGCATATAGGGAAACAGCTTTGACCTTAAAAGAAGGATGAAGCACAATAGGTATTTGTTTAAATCATTTGAATATCAAATTGTTGGAGCTGGTTTTGGCCGTCATAGGTCTGCAGCATTAACAACTGTAGTTGCTGTCATAAGTATTTCCTCATTTCTTTGAAGGATAACTACAGTTCATTTGTATTGTGTTTATATGTACATGTGGATGGGATCAGCTAACAAACTCATCAATGAGTGCCATGCTTTTTCTTTGTACATAAATACAATTTTATTTGTCAATTCCATATGCACGTTTTGCTTCCCAGTTAGGATGCTCATAGAGAGCTAGGACAGCATTGGCAGACTCTGCAGGCTTTGGCTAATCTTATGGGTTACCTATAGAAGTTTGTTTATATCCTAACGCTGTACAAGCTTAAAGTTGCACTAAACAATATCCTTATTCTCCAAAAATAATCCATACACATCCACTACTTAACCACTTGCCGACCTAGCCACCGCCGTTATACAGCGGCAGGTCGGCACATTCCCACAAATTGCCATAGGTGTACCTTGGCTCCTTTAAGGAGCCGCAGCAGGTGTGCACGCCCGCTGTACAGCGGGGGACCCGATGGTTGTGGCCAGCACCTGCAATGTCCGCTGGCCACCCCTGATCACAGGAATGAGAGCCAGAGCAGGGATCTGCCAATGTAAACAGACAGATTCCTGTTCTGACAGGGGAGTTAGAGAGAGATCTGATCAGGAACAGCGATCTATCTCCTCCTCCAGTAATCAGTGGCTCTTTTTAGCTCTGATTGCAGTATAAATTATGTCAATGGTCATTGGTTCCAAAAAAATGTCAAAAGTGTCCGATCTGTCCGCCACAATGTCGCAGTCCTGCTAAAAATCGCAGATCACCTCCATTACTACTAAAAGAAAATTAAGATGAGAGATGAGAGACAGAACCTTGTGGCTGGAGGGGTTGCTACCGACAGAACAAGCCCCAGACTGGTGCAAGGTGCACTTGCCCGCACTGGAGCAAAGGAAAAAGTAAAGCAAGCCGTCATTTAGTGCAAAGAGAGAGCAGATGGGTGCGGTTGCCCATGGCAACAAAGCAAAAATCCATACAGCTGACTTCATACGGCCTATGCTGCCTTCTGACTGAAGACTTTTTGGATGATTGCTTCCTCCAGAGGATGGCCCAAAAGTCGCTGGGTTGAGTTGGTGCAACCTTTTCTGATGGAGGAGTACCAAGAGGTATACCGCGGGATGACTACGGCAATTTCCTAGGAGCAATACAATCTAGAGAGCGATGGAAAAGATGAGCGGGGAGAATGTGGTCTCCCATAGCAACCGGAGAAAGTCTGTTTGCAGAAAAGAGGAGCTACAGCAGAGATGTGGCTCAAATTCTGAGTGAAGAGGTTTGTGCAAAAGTGTCTGTTGTCACCCCTGGCAACCGTGAAGGAAATTTTGTTCAGCCTGCAGGGGGTGATAGAGAGCACAAGAAACCAATGGTTTAAAGTTATGGCTGCTTGTGTGAAGTGGTCAGCCTAGAGAAGAAGGCACAGTATCCAGCATCCTGCAAGGGATATGACCATGTGTGTGGGTCTGCTGTTACCCCTGGCAACAGGAAATCTGTTTGGCCTGCAGGGGATGTTGGAAAATCCAAGAAAGATGCAATGTTGCCCCGTGTCCATGTGGGGCATTAGTTTGTGAGAGTTTTAACACCTGCCAAATGGAATGGTAAGACTGTTGCAGTTACAAATATGAGAGAGCCTGGCTATGGGACTATTCCCTGTGAAGTGGGAATAAGTCCAGTGAAAAAAATTGCTTTCAGAGACTTGCTGCAAGTGAATACCTTGTATAGCAGCAATGCCCAGTTTGAAGCTGAACCTGCAGCAAGCTTGAGGACTGATAAGGTCTCCATGCAATGCTCTTTGTAGCAGAGAGGCAAGGGTTAAAGCTAAACCTAATGATGTGCTGTGTACTAACAATTCTGAAAATTGTGATACATTTGCCTCTATGTTGGTGTTTAAAAGGGAAAACAGTTCTGTGCAAAGGACAGGACTGATTCAGCAGAGTGCTGAAGTATATATGCCAGGGGTGACCACTGAGAGATATGTGCCCTTGCCCCTAGCAATCATGACAGGTGCAACAGGGTTGTCCTTGGAGACCTCCCAGGAACTCATGGTGTCCGAGCTTAAAGCGGTTCTGCACCCGTTTTTTTTATTTTATTTTTTTGGGCTATATGCCAAGGGCATATAGCTCAATTGGGGGACTTACCTGTTCCATCTTCCATCTCGATCGCCGCCGGTTTTCGTCCGATGAAGTTCTTCATCTTCTTCTTTTTGTGCTGGGGGCCATCTTGCCTGTGGGCATGTGAAACCCCCACAGGCACTTTAGATGGCCCAGCATGCACCGCCGTTACTCGCGCGTGCGCAGTAACGGCACGTCTGCCGACATCTCACGAGATTTCGGAAGATGTGTCCGAAATCTCGCGAGATTTCGGAAGATGTGGCCGAAATCTCGTGAGATTTCGGAAGATGTCCACACTGACTCCTGGGAACAATGACACCAGATCCCAGGAGACAGTGCGGCCTG
The DNA here is from genome assembly GCA_028564925.1 of Lithobates sylvaticus. NCBI lineage: Eukaryota > Metazoa > Chordata > Amphibia > Anura > Ranidae > Lithobates > Lithobates sylvaticus. The sequence continues at coordinate 76,283,688 of CM053026.1, forward strand.
ACGACGATCGACGCAGAGACCCCGCCCACCCCCCGAAGAGACAGAAGACCGGAAGTCATCAATTACAAGGTAAGTAAAAAAAAAAAAAACACATTTCATTTAGTACTCTTTGCCTGATTTGGAAGGCAAAGAGATTTACTAAATGAAATGGGTGCAGAACCACTTTAAGGATGACTGTGAAGCCACTCCGACGGGTGAGAGAGTGTCTTATAAAGCAAGAAGTGATGTAATAAATATCCCACAGGCTCAAGCTGGTAATGAGCTGGGACAGCCTATGAGATTTAGGAATGATAATCAGGAATGTATTTCTGAAAATGGTGATGATGAAGGTATTCCCATGGCAACCACAGGCAGTACCGCAGAGTTGTCCCTGGAAATCTCACTAGGACTCCCTGTGTTGGAGCCGGCGGGGGTCCAGGACAGCTCTGATACTGCTCAGGTGGAACACAATGGGAAAACCGCTGAAATGATGGAGCATGTATTATCACAATCTGATGTGGTTGACAGTGACTGATGCAGGATGCCTGCTGCTAAACCACTCTGTCCACCTGTGACTCCATGGGCAGACGGAGCAGTACTGCTGGTGACTGGAGCACAGATAGGATAGACTGGGATAGTCTCGTCATAAAGGTGTTGGCGTGGTGGAAAGACATTTCTGAAGGTAATAGCAAGGTGGACACTATTGCTGCTGTGACAAATGATGGAGAGGCTGCAAAGCCAGTAGACACTGGTATATTGGCTGTTGCAGAACTTGACCCCCTCCAGGCAGAAGGATCGGAAAAGGGTGCATACATAGTAGAAGTTTTGTCCACAGCAAAAGAGATGAGTCAGGATGGTGGGATAATGAAAATGAGAGGATGAGTGTGACACATGCATTTTGCAGTGCTCATGTGGAGCCACAAGTTTTGTCAGTTGCCTCTGAGGTAGAGAGAGGTCTCTTTGAGTGTCTCAGCCTCTCAATCCTTAGCAAATGAGCCCCTCCACGTCGTTGGTAAAGGAAAAGTCCCTAGAGTTCTGCGTTTAGACGTGGCAGTAGTGGGAATTCGGTCCATCATTCGCAGGGAGGTGCAGTTTGAGGTACCCGGAGACACTCTGACAGGAAATAACAGTGTTGGTAACTGTAATGGAAAAGTGTATGAGAAGAACTGTAGAGCACTGTCGGACAGCTCAGAGGTATTGGTTGAGGTACCAATGGACACAAAAATGGTTAAAGAGATTGGTGTGGAAAAATGTGGTGAAAAATGTGCGTTGGTAGGACAGTAGCTATTGGAGTGTTATACAACAAGGGGGCGATGTGAAACTGCTGGAATGTCCCATATGGGGTACCTGCTTGCCTGTAGCTGGTCCCTCCCTAGACACTGTCCTAGCAAACAGGGTGACAAGAGGTCCTGATGATAATGAGTTGAATAACCCCTTTTGGAACATTGCTATTGAGGTTAAACAGAAGCATGTGGTGTTGATCTCAGATGATTTGGTTGCCAAGGGTAACCACACAGGGGTTAGTGAACCTGAGAAACGGATGTTGTTGGTTAGTGTTGCATCAGGTAGTGAGAGGGGTCAGTCCCTGACAGGTTTCATGGAAGTGGGTTCCCAACAGTCCCGGGAGAGTAGGTCTATGGGAGAAAAGAAGAAAAGGAGGATCCCGTGGCCAGAAGGTAGAAGGGATAGAGAGGTTAGTGGGAGCCCACGGTTTAGGAAGAAGTGCTGGTGGAAGCACACCCGGAAGAAGATGTGGGTGGAGTGCCCCTTTAGAAAAAAGGTTTGGCAGATTAGGACTCCTGATGCTGATAGTTGGCACAGAGGTGCCAAGGTGAAGTGCTGGTGGAAACATACCCGGAAAAAGAAATGGGCCTACGCAGTTAATGGCTGGCACAGAGGTGTCCCATCCATGGTGACGGGTTTATGTGTTCCTCCCTCCGATTCGAAACAAGGGGGGAGGAGAATGCTGGTTTACACCAGATTTTGGAGAGAAAGGAATGCTGATTGCACAGCTGTGTACTGGGCTATTTAGTTTTGACCTGGCTATGGCTCAGGGTTCCACCCAACAGACAGGAAGTCTGTGCAAGGGAGTCAGGTGGACTATAATTCCTCTGAGAGGAGTCTCTGAGAGGAGTCAGAGACTGCATGTCTGCAGGAGGCAGACATACTTGGTGACAGAGCAGCACGGCGCTGATCAGGAGTGAGCTAGGAGAGAGCTTAACTCTTGGAAACTCTTTTGGGTCTGAGGAGCAGACCTAAGGCCTAGGCTAAAGGCCTGAATCAGCCGTATGGGAAGAATGAAAGCCAGGAGGCTAAAGTATTGAGTGTGCAAGATACAGTAATAGTGGAACCCCCCTGTGTGGGTACTGATGTCTTTGTGAACTTTTTTGTGCTTTTAAATAAAAGTGGGCTACCAGGCCCTTAAAAATACAGTTTTGTACTGGCGTACTCACTGGAAAACGCACCTACCGTTTGAGTCTGATAACCCCAATCTTACAATATATATACCGTGTTTCCCCGATAGTAAGACACCCCCGATAGTAAGACGTATCGGGAGTGTCAGAGGGGACAGCTAATGTAAGCCGTACCCCGAAAGTAAGACGTATGTCTTACTATCGGGGAAACACGGGGGTTTTCCCTTCACAGACCATAGCCGAATGAGATGCAGAGTAGCGCAGGAAGCGTCTATCTGTCATACGCTGTCTCTCATGTCACTCAGCGCTGCTCGCTCCCCGGCGGCCCCTCCTCTCTTCTCGTCAATCCCCATTGGCTTGAGACATCATCTGGGATAGACGAGAAGAGAGGAGGGGCCGCCAGGGAGCGGGCAGCGTGACATGAGAGAAAACATGACAGATAGACGCTTCCTGCACTACTATGCTCGCAAGTAAGTGTCCCCAGATGTGCCCCATGCCCTGATGCCCTAATGTGCCCCATGCCCTGATGCCCTAATGTGCCCCATGCCCTGATGCCCTAATGTGCCCCATGCCCTGATGCCCTAATGTGCCCCATGCCCCATAATGTGCCCAGATGTGCTGTGCCCCATAATGTGCCCAGATGTGCTGTGTCCCCCATAATGTGCCCTGATGTGCTATGTGCCCCATAATGTGCCCTGATCTGCTATGTGCCCCATGATCTGCCCCATAATGTGCTATGTGCCCCATAATGTAAGACATACCCCGAAAGTAAGACATAGTGGGGCTTTTAGGGATAAAAAGAAAGTAAGACACTGTCTTACTTTCGGGGAAACACGGTATATATATATATATATATATATATATATATATATATAAAATCTCCTGTCAGCAAGCAGTTATACCAAAATCATGGCTGCAGCTGTATTGAACAGGGCCATCCAAAATCGCCTGTAGTGGTTCCTGGGCTTTTGCTGCTCCACCAAGGATCCTGGGACAGCAGGGATCCCTTCACACATAGGAAATGGAGGAACATCCATTCCCCATCTCCTCTGTGTTGTTGTGCTGAATAAAGCTGGCAGCAACAAGAATTTTGTAATTTCCTGCTTTAGAGCTGTCATTCCCTGGAGCAGCTCATCAAGCATGATCTATGCTTGATGAGCTGCTTTGGAGGGCAGGGGAGGCATCGCATACTAGCACATTGTGTGACACTTACCTGCAAACTAAGCCCTCGTCGTCCCCACTGGAGGTGTGAGATGATTTAATCGGTGCAGTATACAGTAAATATCTCCTAAACGGTGCAAGTTTAGGAGATATTTACACTACCTATAGGTAAGTCTTATTATAGGCTTACCTATAGGCACAAACATTAGAGGGACGTTTACTTCCTCTTTAATACTGGCCATCCCTTTTACATAACATTTACAATATATATATTTGCATTATTTTCTTTTTTTTACATCTATACATAGATCTAATGTTTTAGTTACATTTGTGCCTTCCAGTTTAGTTTCTATTTCTTCACTGTGTTCTCTTTTTTTCTTTTAGGTTTAGGGAAACAGAAGTGGGGAAATTGAGAGTTACAGTGTTTCAAAATTTGGTTAAAATCCCCTTAGACTTAGAATATCAGACAAGAGTTTCCTACTCTCTCTAAAACTAGAAAAAACGTTTTTCCTGCAGTTTAACTAGTTAAATTATGCAAAAGAGTTTAAAGTGGTTGTAAACCCTTACAATCCACTTTTTGCTACAGGTAAGTATATAATAAGTAAAAATATAAAAACAAAAAATGTAGCGCTAAATAAAATATGTGAGAACACTCATTCAGGACGAGACTATAAAATCACGGCCATTAATGTTTGTTCTAGTATAATGTGAAAAGAATTTTTTATCAAATGTGCACCTCGTGCAAAACGTATAGTGCTTAACGGACAAATCTCATCCCAATCAGATGTATATAGTGGGGATAACCGTGCCAGTCTGTCCTCATGAACGGGGATGGTGGCGCTAGTATATCCACTCAACACAGTGTACTCAACACAGTATACTGATTCACGGAAATAAGATAGTGTGTATTCAATCAAATGTGTGCCATATAGCCAATGATAAAGGTCAGTCACCCAAATTCAGGCTATCATGGCAATTTAAATACTAATAATGTGCTCAAGAAAGACAAATTGGGATGATCTCACCCCTAAACAGTAAAGAAATAGTGCTATCTCCTTAAGTGTATAGACAAATAATATAAAAACTATAGACTAATTGCAGTAAAATATTCGCACTAGAATTAGTGAGATTTTACATGAGTATTCATGCTGTGATGTAGGGTGGTATCATACATACATGGGAAGTCACTCCTTTTACTCACATAGATCACATAAATAGGTATGTCAGACAGTGTAAATAGACACACCACACATGGAATTATCTATGAAGTTATACCATTTGTCCCCAGGGATCGCATAAATGGGTATATTGGAAACTGTAAACAGCCATACTATGAATAGGGGTGTCTAAACAAAAAGTCACCAATAAACTTTAGCAAACATAAATTATGTTGAATATAAAGTCCATAATTGATATGGTATCGAATGGTATTCTTAAGGGAAAGCTTGATCAGTCTATTTGCAATGAGCCCCAGTTGAAGTCTTTATTAGACGAAACGCGTCGGGAGAACCTTGCTTATATACCGACTCTAGTGCGTCTTAAGCTTTTGGATTTGCTTTTAATACGACAATTTTTTATTGATTTGTATTCCGGAAGCAAAGTTTTTTAATAAATGAGGTCCTAACTTGGACTTTTTTACACTATGAGGAGGCCCTCTCTCTCTTTTTTTTCTTTTTACCCATATACCATCACGTGGTGAGTTAATCCGCGCACGTCCAGTAGAGGTCTGATTGGTGAATACGTCTTAGCGAACCACTGCTGTCTGGTGAGTGTGGAGCGACATCTTCGGTGAGCTCCACTCCAAGCATCAATCTACTATAGGCGTAAGCCTTAGGATATCGAGCCTGATTGACCCCCAACCATCGGTTAGAGGGTCCACCTGATGTGGTAAGCGTACCGTATTCCTTTACTTCTACTGGTTTTGCAACTAAATCCAACATCAAGAGGATATTGGTTTCAAGCTTTCCCTTAAGAATACCATTCGATACCATATCAATTATGGACTTTATATTCAACATAATTTATGTTTGCTAAAGTTTATTGGTGACTTTTTGTTTAGACACCCCTATTCATAGTATGGCTGTTTACAGTTTCCAATATACCCATTTATGCGATCCCTGGGGACAAATGGTATAACTTCATAGATAATTCCATGTGTGGTGTGTCTATTTACACTGTCTGACATACCTATTTATGTGATCTATGTGAGTAAAAGGAGTGACTTCCCATGTATGTATGATACCACCCTACATCACAGCATGAATACTCATGTAAAATCTCACTAATTCTAGTGCGAATATTTTACTGCAATTAGTCTATAGTTTTTATATTATTTGTCTATACACTTAAGGAGATAGCACTATTTCTTTACTGTTTAGGGGTGAGATCATCCCAATTTGTCTTTCTTGAGCACATTATTAGTATTTAAATTGCCATGATAGCCTGAATTTGGGTGACTGACCTTTATCATTGGCTATATGGCACACATTTGATTGAATACACACTATCTTATTTCCGTGAATCAGTATACTGTGTTGAGTACACTGTGTTGAGTGGATATACTAGCGCCACCATCCCCGTTCATGAGGACAGACTGGCACGGTTATCCCCACTATATACATCTGATTGGGATGAGATTTGTCCGTTAAGCACTATACGTTTTGCACGAGGTGCACATTTGATAAAAAATTCTTTTCACATTATACTAGAACAAACATTAATGGCCGTGATTTTATAGTCTCGTCCTGAATGAGTGTTCTCACATATTTTATTTAGCGCTACATTTTTTGTTTTTATATATTTGAGTACAATTGGTCATATTGTTGTATGTTGGCAGCTTCACATATCTGTTTTGGAGTGGCGCAGCTATTCACCCACACTTTTCAAAGTATATAATAAGGCTTATGCCCCATACACACGAGCGGAAATTCCACCAGCAAAAGTCCGATGAGAGGTTTTGGTCCGAAAATGCGACCGTGTGTATGCTCCATCGGACTTTTGCTGGCGGAATTCCAGCCAGCAAAAGATTGAGAGCATGTTCTCAATTTTTCGGTCGGAAAAAGTTCCAATCGGAAATTCTGATCGTCTGTACTAATTGCGACGCGCAAAATCCTACGCAATTTTGACGCATGCTCGGAAGCATTGAACTTCATTTACTCGGCTATTCGTAATGTTGTACGTCACCGCGTTCTTGACGGTCGAAAGTTCAGCAAACTTTTGTGTAACCGTGGGTATGCAAGACAAGCTTGAGTGGAATTCCGTCAGAAAAAACATCCAAGATTTTTCAGACGGAAATTCCGCTCATATGTACATATGTATGTATGGGCTCTCAGAAAGAGCCTGGAGGCTTAGTTGAAAGACACCAAGTGAATCTACACTCATACGGTATTGCCGGACCGGCTGCAAGATACTGGTACCATATGAGGGCTCTCTAAATTTTGTCTACATCCTTCAGTTACAACAAGTTTGTGGCAGAGACTTTAACTACAAGTGTTCTACAATAGGGTGACCAGACATCCCCGGTTTCCGGGGACAGTCCACGGATTGAGGATACTGTCCCTGAACCAAGTCTGTCCCCGGTTTTGTCCCCGGATTGGATTTGAACAGGGGCTGGGGCAATTTCAAAGACAGTCAGTGCAGAATTAAAAAAAAATCTGAATTACAGATTTGCCGCTCCTACTAGCTTAGGGGGTGGGGGTGTATTTTTTTCATTATCTGTGCCCCTTTCTGATGATCATGTGCTGGTCGGAGTGGAGAGAATATTTCTTCAGTTTCGGGTGCATGCCTGTTCCGCTCCTGCTCGCATGTTCTTCTGCCTTGGCGCAAGTCCCGGCCAGCCACCTGCCCATCTCCTTGCCTTTCCTGGTGGAGTGATCTTCCTCTGCTCCCCACCCAGTAGTAGCTGGGGCCCGGAGAGTAAGACTTGATAGGCTGTGAGTGGGGCGGCGACAGGCAGGGAGTCGCTAATTGCCGCCATTACTAGTAAAAAAGAAAATGTCCCCAGATTTAATTTAAAAAATCTGGTCACCTTATTCTACAACCAAGTCTGTGGCAGAGACTTTGCTCTATTTAAACACTTTATCGGTTGCTAGGCCTAGTGAGAGGCAGTGATGTAAGTAACTGAGTTAAAATAAACTGAGTTACCTAACGCAGTTACTTTAGAGGGTAACGAGTAATCTAACTGATTACTTTTCCCCTCATGGTAACTCAGTTCCCATTACTTTGGCTTAGTTACCCCAATTACATCTACCGCCACTAGATGGCAGTAGTGTAATTCCGGTGTCCTGCCGAAAAAGTTCCCCCACCGGATAAGGATCCCCTGTACTGCGCAGGCACAGGGCTTGCACAGTACGAAGGACTACGGAGCTTCCGAAAATTGCTGAACCTAAACAGCTCTGAGTGAACTCTACACCGCGCAGGTGCAGTTAACATGTAATTGTACGAGGCGATGCCGCACGCTCCTGATGCTCGTGCTACTCTGCAAGGGGCGTCTATCGTGTAAGTAAGGGGCGGGTCTAGTATTACTGTAACCAAGGGGCGCATTTATTATTATTGTTATATATCGAGCTCTGCCCATTAATTTAACATTCGCCCTCTTCTGTAGCCATCCGCCCCTTACACGATATAATAATAATAAACCCGCCCCTTACACGCTATATAATAATAATAATAGACCCGCCAATTGCTTACACGCTATAACAGAGCTTCCCCTTGGTTACAGTAATACTAGACCCGCCCCTTAGTTACACGTATAGAATATTTAAAAAAAAAGTCAGTTAATTTGCTGCGTAACTAATTACTTTTCCAATGTAGTAACTGAGTTACTAACGCAATTACTTTTTGGGAGAAGTAATTTATAACTTAACTAATTACTTTTTTAAAGTAAGATGACCAACACTGGTGAGAGGAGGTCTATCCAGTAGCCGTGAGAATCCAGTTGTGAGTGGCTATTCTCTGGAGTTCTATAGTGAGAGGCTTTCTGTTTTGAGCAGTTCCAAGAGTACCTGAACTTTCTACCTAAACCCTCTATCCTTTATTGAGAGACTGTGTTTGTCTACCTTTTTTGCAAATAAAAATCCCAAAGTGGATCCAGTGTCAGTTTCTACAGTTCTTTGGGCCACCTACCTCAGAAACGCCTAGACGCACACGAGGTCAAAAAGGTAACGGTAAGCCCAAATCAAACCAGCAGCTCCTTCGGGGGTCAGTGCTACATAACCAACCCGTCGCCTGCTGTCCTTGCAACTTCTGACAGCTCAGCGTTCTCCCTGCATGATGGCCTTGGGTCATTTCCATCCGTGCAGTATTCATCAGAGTTGTCTCCACAATTATTGTCTGTGTTACATAGCAACCTCCTTTTTATACAGCGAACTGCAGACAAGATTAGGTATCCATAGCTCCCAACCTTTTGAGATGGGAACGAGGGACACCTATCAGCAAATATATGTAGGGATAGGACACACCCCTTGCCATGCCTCTTAACCACTTTCAGACTGGACCAATTTGCAGCCAAAGGACCAGGCCCCTTTTTGCGATTCGGCACTGCGTCACTTTAACTAAAAATTGCGCTGTCGTGCGTCCTTTTTTTCCCACAAATGGAGCTTTCTTTTGGTGGTATTTGATCGCCCCTGCGGTTTTTATTTTTTGTGCTATAAACAAAAAAGAGCGACAATTTTGAAAAAAACACATTCTTTTATATTTTTTGCTATAATAAATATCCCCAAAAATATATAAAAAACTTTTTTTTTCCTCAGTTTAGGCCGATACGTATTCTTCTACATATTTTTGGTTAAAAAAATCGCAATAAGCGATTATTGATTTGTTTGCGCAGAAGTTATAGTGTTTACAAGATAGGGGATAGTTTTATAGCATTTTTATTAATAATTTTTTTTTTTTATTAGTAATGGCGGCGATCAGCGATTTTTATTGTGACTGCGACATTATGGCGAACACATCGGACATTTTTGGGACCATTGTCATTTATACAGCAATCAATGCTATTTAGATGCACTGATTCCTGTATAAATGACACTGGCAGTGAAGGAGTAGGGGTTAAGTATGCCTAGGGGTGTGTTTCTTACTGTGGGGGGGCGTGGCTGTCAGCTAGTGAATGCTGATCTCTGCTCCAATCACAGGAAGCAGAGATCGGCGTCACTAGTTGCTAGGCAGAACGGGGAGATGCTGTTTATTTCCGCATCTCTTCGTTCAGCCTGTCCCCGCGGCGATCGAGTCCGCGGGACCCGCGACCGGCCTCACGGGGGTCCCGACCGGCGCGGGAGCGCACCGCTCCCGGCGCGCTCCCAATGGCACGGACGGCATTAAGGAGGGACTTATATATACGCCCTCCTGCCTGTCCGTGCCATTCTGCCGACGTATATCGTCATGCGCCGGTCGGGAACTGGTTAAAGGAGAATTAAACAACAACAAAAAAAAAGATTTGTTAAACCCATGAGTGGGTTATTTTATTTTTTTACCACTACTATTCCTTTATATTGGCTTTCGAAATTTACAAATGCAGCAATTTAGAAATCAGATGAAAGGTTTAGCACTGGGAAACACTTTTTGAAAGATAAAAAGTGAATTTTACATACAACTATATAGATCAGACCAAAATGAGGGACAAATTAGGAGGAATGAGGGACAGAGGGACATTGCTCCAAATCAGGGACAGTCCCTCGAGATCAGGGACAGTTGGGAGCTATGGGTATCTGATTACATCGTTTTGTATTATATATTAATTACATAAATTAGTTAAACAACCAGCAGTGAAGATGTCTGCAGCATTTGCTTACCATCCTAGACAGCCACATATGCACAGTTAGAATGCCCTCTTGTGGACACTGCTGGTATGTGCACTGTTATGTAGGATGAATCAGAGCTGAATATACAGAATCACATCCACGTTATATAGGTCATCTGCGGCATTTCTTATCTCCAGCCCACAGGTAACCCAACTTTTTTTTTAAAGTCCATTTCCTCTTTTGAGTTAAATTTGGACAAGATCTACTTTATCTTTGTACCCATTCATAGAGCATAACTATATTAATTCCTTACAGTTGGGCTGTACTAGGCCTGCAAGGGATGTTTAGGACTAGGGGGTATAGAAAAGAAGATATACTTATCATATCGGATACTCTGCATTGCTCGATTGCTAGAGCCATGCCTGCAGCATCTTCTCCCCATATGCCAGTGGTCTGGCAGATACTTGTTAAAGTATGTTAAAGAATATGTAAATCCAGCATTTCAAATTCCTGATATGTGCCTGCTGTACCATGTAGTTGTATGAGAAAATATCCTGTTCTCTTTGTATTGCTTCCTTTGTGTGAAATCCCTGGTGTTCCTGACAGTCCCTCTGCTTTCCTATTAAAAACTGACCACACTAGACACTCTGTGTGGTTAGTTCTATAGCTATGCTGGGAACTCAGACTGCACTCCTCCATTGATGAGCCTTGTCCTGACATCCCCCCCCCCCTGCACAGCCATTGACTGGGAAGTTCAATGTGCTGCTGTTTCTCCTCCCCCAGCTCTTATGCAGCTGAGAACAGAGGAAACGTGTTCACTTATAAAAAACATTATGCAGTATCTCACAAAAGTGAGTACACCCCTCACATTTTTGTAAATATTTTATTCTATCTTTTCATGTGACAACAATGAAGAAATGCCACTTTGCTACAATGTAAAGTAGTGAGTGTACAGCTTGTATAACAGTGTAAATTTGCTGTCCCCTCAAAATAACTCAACACACAGCCATTGATGTCTAAACCGCTGGCAACAAAAGTGAGTACACCCCTAAGTGAAATGAAAATGTCCAAATAGGGCCCTATTAGCCATTTTCCCTCCCCGGTGTCATGTGACTCATTAGTGTTACAAGGTCTCAGGTGTGAATGGGGAGCAGGTGTGTTATCGCTCTCACTCTCTCATACTGGTCACTGGAAGTTCAACATGGCACCTCATGGCAAAAAACTCTCTGAGATCTGAAAAAAATAATTGTTGCTCTACATAAAGATGGCCTAGGCTATAAGAAGTTTTCCAAGACCCTGAAACTGCGCTGCAGCACGGTGGCCAAGACCATACAGCGATTTAACAGGACAGGTTCCGCTCAGAACAGGCCTCGCCATAGTCAACCAAAGAAGTTGAGTGCACGTGTTCAGGGTCATATGCAGAGGTTGTCTTTGGGAAATAGACGTAGGAATGCTGCCAGCATTGCTGCAGAGGTTGAAGGGGTTGGGGGGTCAGCCTGTCAGTGCTCAGACCATACGCCGCACACTGCATCAAATTGGTCTGCATGGCTGTCGTCCTAGAAGAAAGCCTCATCTAAAGATGAAGCACAAGAAAGCCCGCAAACAGTTTGCTGAAGATAAACAGACTAAGGACATGGATTACTGGAACCATGTCCTGTGGTCTGATGAGACCCAAATAAAATTATTTGGTTCAGATGGTGTCAAGCGTGTGTGCCAGTAACCAGGTGTGGAGTATAAAGACAAGTGTGTCTTGCCTACAGTCAAGCATGGTGGTGGGAGTGTCATGGTCTGGGGCTACATGAGTGCTGCCGGCACTGGGGAGCTACAGTTCATTGAGGGAACCATGAATGCCAACATGTACTGTGACATACTGAAGCAGAACATGATCCCCTCCCTTCAGAGACTGGGCCGCAGGGCAGTATTCCAACACGATAACGACCCCAAACACACCTCCAAGACGACGACTGCTTTGCTAAAGAAGCTGAGGGTAAAGGTGATGGACTGGCCAATCATATCTCCAGACCTAAACCCTATTGAGCATCTGTGGGGCATCCTCAAATGGAATGTGGAGGAGCGCAAGGTCTCTAACATCCATCAGCTCTGTGATGTCATCATGGAGGAGTGGAAGAGGACTCCAGTGGCAACCTGTGAAGCTCTGGTGAACTCCATGTCCAAGAGGGTTAAGGCAGTGCTGGAAAATAATGGTGACCACACAAAATATTGACACTTTGGGCCCAATTTGGACATTTTCACTTAGGGGTGTACTCACTCTTGTTGCCAATGGTTTAGACATTAATGGCTGTGTGTTGAGTTATTTTGAGGGGACAGCAAATTTACACTGTTATACAAGCTGTACACTCACTACTTTACATTGTAGCAAAGTGTCATTTCTTCAGTGTTGTCACATGAAAAGGTATCATAAAATATTTACAAAAATGTGAGGGGTGTAACTCACTTTTGTGAGATACTGTAAATACCCTTTATCCCCTTTTTTTATATCTACTGTATACACAAATGTTTTACTTTTCATTTCTATTTTAAACTGAATGGGTTGTTTTATAAGGTGATCATTTACAATCACTTTAATTGCAAAAATAATGTTACAGGAAGATTTTGTTTTGTAATAAAACGATCTGGCAACAGGGTCTCATTAACCACTTGCTTACCGGGCACTTAAACCCCCCTCCTGCCCAGACCAATTTTCAGCTTTCGGTGCTCTCACACTTTGACAATTACTCAGTCATGCAATACTGTACCCAAATGAATTTTTTGTCCTTTTTTTCCCACAAATAGAGCTTTCTTTTGGTGGTATTTTATCACCTCTGGGTTTTTTATTTTTTGCGCTATAAATGAAAATACCAAATTTTTTTTAAAAAAAAACACATTTTTCTTTGTTTCTGTGATAACATTTACCAAATTATAAATTTTTCTTCATAAATTTTGGCCACAATTTATACTGCTACATATCTTTGGTAAAAATAACCCGAATTAGTGGCTATTATTTGGTCTTCGTGAAAGTTAGAGAGTCTACAAACTGTGGTGCAAATCATACAAAATTGATCACATCTGATGTACAGGTGGCCTATATCATTTCTTGTGACCCGAACAAGTCAGGAAAGTACAAATACCCCCCAAATGACCCTTTTTTTGAAAGAAGACATTCCAAGGTATTTAGTAAGAGGCATGGTGAGGTTTTGATGTTGTCATTTTTCCCCACAATTCTTTGCAAAATAATTCCCCCCCCCCCCCACAAAATTGTCATTGTAATAGGTTATTTCTCTCACATGGCATGTGTATACCACAAATGACACCCCAAAATTAATTCTGCAGTATTACGATACCACATATGTGGTACTTTTTCACAGCCTGGCCACTTAGAGAGGCCCAACATGCAGGAGCACCATCACGTGTTCTAGGAGCATAAATTACACCTCTAACTTGTTGACTACCTATTACACTTTTGAAGGCCCTGGAGCACCAGGACAATGACACGTGGCACTGACGTGGCACTGATGACACGTGACACTGATGTGGCACTGATGGCAGATGCCACTAATACGGGGCACTGATGACACGTGACACTGATGTCAGATGGCACTAATATGTGCCACTGATGAGAGATGGCACTTATACGTGGCACTGATATCATGTGGCACTAATACGTGGCACTGATGAGAGATGGCACTATTACGTGGCACTGATGACACGTGGCACTAATACGTGGCACTGATGACAGATGGCACTGATACGTGGCATTGATGACACGTGACACTGATAACAGATGGCACATGACACTGACAGGTGGCACTGATGACAGATGGCACTAATATGTAGCATTGATGACAGATGGCACTAATATGTGGCACTGATGACACGTGACACTAATATGGCACTGATGACAGATGGCACTATGTGGCACTGATAACACGTGGCACTGATGACAGATGGCACTTATACATGGCACTGATGACAGATGGCACTTATACATGGCACTAGGGACAGGTGGCACTGGGGGACAAATGGCACTGGGGACAGGTGGCACTGGGGACAGGTGGCAATGGGGACAGGTGGCAATGGGGACAGGTGGCAGCAGGGACAGTTGGCAGCGGGGACAGATGGCAGCGGGGACAGATGGCACTTTTTTTTTTTTTTTACGGCCGCTGCAGCCGTTCATCTCTCCCTCCTCACACGCTGTCTCTGTGTGAGGATGGAGAGCGACGCTGAGAGATGATCTCATATGTTTACATATGAGATCATCTCTCATTGGACAGGCCGATCGAGCTGTAAACGGCCTCTGTGATTTGCCGTTTACAGCGATTTGTGACTGGTAGTGTCCGAGGGACACGGCCAGCACAGAACTTCCCCAATCCGCGCTCTCAGGAGCGAGCATTGCGGAAGTAAACAGGAGGGCGTCCAGGGACTGTAGCTGTCTGCGCTGTAGCCGTCTTTCGGCTATAGCCCGGGTGCGAAAAGGTTAAGTGTGTTACTACATATTAGTGCATGTTGATGTAGACATTTACCATTGAACAATGTTCCAAGCTTTACCAATCATTGATCTGCAAAATTTTGCACATGCAATATAGGCCGACATTCATATGAATACTCAACATTGTCAGATAGGACCTGCAAAAATCGTTACTCATTAAACAAGTTTGCAGTTCAGGAGTTCCAACTTCACTGCCTGAATCTTTGGTCTGAGTCACGGTTTACAGATGAAAGGAAAAGTAAGGCTGGCCATAATTTAATCAATTTTCTTGTACTATTTCCCTTTAGAATGATTTACCAAAACCATATAATATGAGATCAAACCCAAACACTTTAACTTTGTATATGATCAGGAAGGCCCTTGTACTAAATCTAAAGGATATTGAATAAGACAATTGTATAATGTATGACCAGCTTAACCACTTCAATAC
Organism: Lithobates sylvaticus; assembly: GCA_028564925.1. NCBI lineage: Eukaryota > Metazoa > Chordata > Amphibia > Anura > Ranidae > Lithobates > Lithobates sylvaticus. The sequence goes on from CM053026.1 coordinate 76,298,895, forward strand.
CGCTCCATAGTCATATGACGCCCACAAGGTGGATCTACCATCCTGGGTGGGCGTCATATGACGTCCTCGGATTCCCGGCCGCCTGGGGGGGGCGCGCGCGGCCGCCTGGGGGGCGCGCGCGCGCCGCGGCATCGCTCGGGACCCGGTGCGAGTGCCCGGTGGCTGCGATGTCCGCCGGGCACCCGCGATTGCCCGTTAAAACAACGGGACCGGGCGGGACCGTGGAGCTGTGTGTGTAAACACACAGCTCCACGTCCTGTCAGCGGGGAGGAGACCGATCATGTGATCCCAGTACGGAGGATCACTGATCGGTCTCCTCCCCTTGAGTCCCCTCCCCCTACAGTTAGAATCACTCCTATAGGGACACACATTAACCCCTCCAGCGCCCCCTAGTGTTAACCCCTTACCTGCCAGTCACATTTACACAGTAATCATTGCAATTTTATAGCAACGATCGCTGTGTAAATGTGAATGGTTCCAAAAATGTGTCAAAAGTGTCCGAAGTGTCCGCCGCAATGTCGCAGTCACGAAAAAAAATCGCAGATCGCCGCCATTACTAGTAAAAATAAAATAAAAAATTCAATAAATCTATCCCCTATTTTGTAGACGCTATAACTTTTGCACAAACCGATCAATATACGCTTATTGCGATTTTTTTTTTTTACCAAAAATATGTAGAAGAATACGTATCGGCCTAAACTGAGGAAAAAAATAGTTTTTTTTAAAAAAAAATGGGATATTTATTATAGCAAAAAGTAAAAAATATAGTGTTTTTTTTCAAAATTGTCACTCTTCTTTTGTTTATAGCGCAAAAAATAAAAACCGCAGGGGCGATCAAATACCACCAAAAGAAAGCTCTATTTGTGGGAAAAAAAAGGACGTCAATTTTGTTTGGGTGTAACGTCGCACGACCGCGCAATTGTTAGTTAAAGCGACGCAGTGCCGAATCGCAAAAAGTGCTCTGGTAAGGAAGGGTGTTTAAAAGCCCTGTATTGAAGTGGTTAAGGGTGAGAGCACAAGAATTTTCACCTTTAACAATGCCAACTTACATAAATCTACTCTGACTGGTTTCTTTTCAAAAAGTCCAATGTCCACTTCAATATGCACACAAAAAATGTATTATTACCTGTTCCGCGCTGATAGTAATTTCTGCGGTCAATTTGTTTGATCGCACAAGTTGTGATGGGTTTACAGCACTGAGATTCTCCAAGGAACTCAAACATCACTTTCCACCATATTGGTCAAACTTCACAATACTGCAAGAACGGTACTTGAAAAATAAAATATAATGTAGCATGTTAACTGGAGCTGAAAACTTAGAACTGTCAACTAAAAATGTTATTTTCCTGAGCAATTTTTATTTTCTATTTATTCCAGGTAATAATATAGCACCGTCAATTTTTACGCAGCGCTTTACATACAGTATCTCACAAAAGTGAGTACACCCCTCACATTTTTGTAAATATTTTGTCAGCAGGTGAGGGGTAGCTGACTTCTTCTGTAGGATTAGTTGCCGGTACAAATTCTGGGGCTTCTGCACTGAGAGTCCCATTATTATCTTCCTCCACCTCTGAAAAGACCCAAGCATCTGTATCTGCCTCTGCATTTGCATCTGCATCTGCATCTTCTGTAGGCCACAACCAACTCATCCCTACTTCCTCACCCTGAGGGGTTGCCAGCTGAGATCTAGTTGTTGGCCTACACACATCAGTGGATGGGGATGGGGGTTCCTCCTCGGTGCAGGGCTGGTGCAAGGATTTTTGACACCCTAGGCGAAACACCATTTTGCCGCCCCCTTGGCTCCACCCCTTACTCGACCCCCTTTGCCCTGCCCATGTATACCCTACCTTTTTATAGACTGCTAACATTTTGGGGGTGGAGTCAGTGACTGGCCCGGCACATGATACGCATGCAGCGTATGTAGGAGCCTGGAGGTGGTGGTTGGGGGGCACTAGCGTGACGCCCCTGACTGATGGGCACTCTAGGCTGGTGCCTACCTTGTCTATAGGTATCGCTGGCCCTGTACACGGAAAATGTACACAGATAATCAAGGCACTGATGATCAGTGCAGGCCCATCAGTGCTGTCTATCAGTGCCCATTAGAGCTATCAGTGCCGCCCATCAGTGGGCACTGAGTGCCACCTATAAGTCTCCATCAGTGCCACTTATTAGTACATCCTATCAGTGCCCATCAGTACAGACTAATCAGTGGGGAACCCCTCATAATGGGCACAGCGGGTGTACAGACCCAGGAACTCAGCACAGAGATGGTGGGAACCTCTCATAATGGGCACAGCGGGTGTATAGACCCGGGAACTCAGCACAGGGATGATGGGAACCCCTCATAATGGGCATATTGGGTGTACAGACCCGGTAACTCAGCACAGGGATGGTGGGAACCCCTCAATGGGCACAGTGGGTGTACAGACCCGGAAACTCAGCACAGGGATGGTGGGAACCCCTCAATGGGCACAGTGGGTGTACAGACCCGGGAACTCAGCACAGGGATGGTGGGAACCTCTCATAATGGGCACAGCGGGTGTACAGACCCGGGAATTTGGCACAGGGATGGTGGAACCCCTCAATGGGCACAGCGGGTGTACAGACTCCTGGATAGGAGGGGGGCAGCATTTACTTGAACGTATTTGCTGTATTTTCTTTTTGCAATCACTGACTGCTGGTGGAAGGGAGAGGAGGAGAAGACCCATTTTAGATGCTACAAGTGAAGGAAAATACAGGCCAGTTCTAGTAAATTCTGCACCCCCAGGCTGCACTATTATCAGCAGTAACCAGGAGAATACATAGGGACTAGTGGGCAGCAGCCTGACTTGTAGGCAGTGTTTTCTATGGGTGGTCACCAGCAGAAAAGATAAACATAACGAGAGCCAAGACACTGAGCACCCTGCACAGCACTGATATCAGCTCCAGTAACAGCGTGTTGTGTACCAGGACTGAGCACTCACCGACATCCTCTGCTGCCCACCTGCCATGCTGTGACCTGTGTATTGTGATCGGGGGAGGGGGAACATTCCGAGGAGCTGGGGGGGGGGGGGGTTATCAGGAGGAAGGGGTTGAACGCTGTAGTGTGTCATGCCGAAGGAAATGTTTACTGTCCTATAATGGGGGCGGCTGAGTGAATTCAGAGTGCAGTATGCAGAGCAGTCAGTGTTGTGAATAGGGCGGAATTTACAAGCATCAGTCGGCTGTATTTCCCTCCTCTGATGTCTCCCTATACACGGGATGTGCGGCTCCCCAGATAGGACTTTATCAGTGTGTGTATCATGTGCCCAGGACCAGTGTCGGGAGCTGCTGAAGACACTTCCAGGCCAGGCTGCTCTGTGTATTGCTGGTAGGAGGGGAGCGCAGATCACTCCCATACAATGCGGAGCGGCTCAAACAAAAATCTCCTTTCCCCAGTGACTGAGCCGAGCAGCGCTGTCTCTGCAATCCTCCCCCGCCCCCTCCTTGTATTTGTCAGTCCTCTCAGACTGACACAAGGCTGTGTCCTCTCCTCACCAGAGAGCTGTGTACGCAGCAGCCGCAGTTGCGCCCTAGGTGGCAGTGCGCCCTAGGCGGCTGCCTAGTCCGCCTAGTGGTAGCACCGGCCCTGCCTCAGTGCTTATCCTAACTGCCTCAGTGAGAGGCAAGAGGTGATTCCAGTGCCAGGTCTTCACTGGTCCAGTGCTTCCTTCTGGCTTGATTTCATATACTGGGAGCCCTGGAAGTTTCCTACACACAACATAAGGCTGTGATCTCCAGTGATCAGCCAGCTTATGCTTGCCTGGGATGCCTAGCTTCCTTCGCAAAACCCGGTCACCTGGTTGAAGATCTTGGACTCTCACCTTCAGGTCAAAGTTTCTCTTGTTCCTATTTTCTCTGGAGCTTGATGTGGCTTGGGCCTGCTCGTAAGCGATTCTCAAGTTCCTTCTCAGTCTATCCACATACCCTCTATGGGAGGTCTCTGATGTGTGATCCAAGGAGGTTCCAAAAGCCAGATCCACTGGTAATTGGGCTTCACGGCCAAACATTAATTGGTAGGGTAAATACCCAGTGGCATCATTTTTGGTACTATTGTAGGCATGGACCAGTGCAGTGATGTGTCTACTCCAGTGGGGTTTCTGCTCTGCAGTTAACGTCCCCAACATATTCAGGAGGGTCCTGTTGAACCTTTCCGGCTGGGGGTCCCCTTGTGGGTGATAAGGAGTAGTCCTAGACTTCTGTATGCCCAATAAATCCAGCAGTCTTTTTATCAATCTGCTCTCAAAGTCTCTTCCTTGGTCCGAATATATCCTTTGAGGTAAGCTATAATGAACCAAGAACTTCTCAACAAGAGTCTTTGCCACTGTGGTTGCTTGCTGGTCTTTAGTGGGAAAAGCCTGGGCATAACGGGTGAAGTGATCTGTTACCACCAAGATATCCCCCTCCCACTAAGGTCAGATTCTAGACAGAGAAAGTCTATGCAAACCAGTTCCATTGGGCCCTGGCTTTCCAGATGGCCCATTGGCAGCCCTCTGGGGCAATGTCTTCCGTATGCACCTGAGGCAGGAATGACAGTAGCTCTCCACTTTTTTTCTCATGTAGGGCCAATACAATCTGTCTTTTACTAACTGAAGAGTCCTTTCAGCTCCCAAATGGCCATGGTGGTCGTGTAGGGCAATCAGTACCCTCTCTCTGTGCTTTTCCGGCAAAAATAACTGACACTCTTCTGTATCACCGGAGGGGCCCCTTCGGTAGACCACCCCCTGCTGCAACTGCAACCGATCCCATTCCTTCAGCAACAGCCGGGCTTCCTTACAGGGACTCTTCTGCAATACATCAGACTGTTGACATTCCAAGGCCTTCAGCACCATCCCCCACAGCGGGTCTTCCTCTTGATCTCTCCTGAGATCCTTCCTGGATAGCTTGGGAATACCTTCTTGCACAACCTGGGAGACATTGCAATAGCACCTGGGAACTCCCGCTGGGGACACTCCTATGTCTCCGGCTCGGCCCCCACTTTTTCCATAGTGGCTTGTCCCTTCACACAGGGCTCTTACCCCTTCTGGAGTAAGCTGAGTCCAGTCTCCTGGGGGAGTCTGAGGGTCGTGAGGCCTTCTGGACAGAGCATCCGCATCTCGGTTACCAGCCCCTGGTCTGTACTTCATGCTTAAAGTGAATGCCGAAAGAGCGGCTAGCCACCTGTGACCAGTGGCGTCCAGCTTCGCAGTGGTGAGCAGGTAAGTGAGGGGGTTGTTGTCTGTCTTCACTACGAATTCAGCCCCATACAGGTAGTCCTTCAGCTTGTCTACCACTGCCCACTTTAGAGCCAGGAATTCCAGCTTGTGAGTCGGGTAGTTTTTTCTCAGCAGGAATCAAACTTTTGCTCACATAGGCGATGGGTCGCAGACACCCTTCATGCTCTTGGTAGAGCACTCCTCCCAGTCAGTCTCGACGGGCATCCACATGCAGCTCATAAGGCTTGGTAGGGTCTGCATAGGCCAACACCGGAGCAGTGGTTAGGCTCCACTTTAGCTGTCTGAAAGCTTCCTCACACTCTAGAGTCCACTGATCCTGGATGGATTCTTTTTTCCTTCTGGGTCCTTCTTTTGGCTTTCCTGACTGATCTGGATTTTCACTAGCCTCTTCTTGATTCTTTAGAAGCTCAGTGAGTGGGTGGGCTATTTTTGCGAACCCTTCCACGAACCTTCTATAGTATAAGCGAAACCCTAAGAATGACCGGAGTTCAGTTACGTTGGTGGGCCTGGGCCAAGAGGTGACAGCTTCTAACTTCTTGGGATCAGTTGCTACTCCCTCTTCAGACAAAATGTGTCCCAGGTAATTCACTGAGGGCTGGTAGAACTGGCATTTCTCCATAGAGAGCTTCAGGCCTTCCTCATGAAGTCTCTTCAGGACCTTTTCCAAGCATTCCTCATGCTCTTCCAACGTTCTTCCAAACACTATTATGTCATCCAGGTAGACCAGTACTTCTATTAGATTCATGTCACCCACTGTTTTCTCCATCAATCTCTGGAAAGTTGCTGGGGCCCCAGACAGTCCTTGAGGCATGTTGTTGAACTCAAAGAACCCCACCGGGGTGATGAAAGCAGTCTTTTCTCGGTCTTCGGGCACATGGTAATCTGATAGTACCCACTCTTCAAGTCCAGTACACTAAACCATTTTGCTCCCGATAGGCTCTGTAAAGCATCCTCTATTCGTGGTGTACTGGTCAGGAATGGTCCTCCGGTTCAGGGTCCTATAATCGATGCATAGGCGTAGAGATCCGTTCTTCTTTCTCACCACCACTATTGGGGAGGCATAAGGACTCCTGGACTCCCAGATAATGCCCGTTCTGTTGAATTCAGCCAATTGTTCTCTCAGATCCTCCAGGTCTCCCAGTGGGATTCGCCTGACCCTTTCTCTGAAAGGCTTGTTTTCTTATAGCTGAATTCGATTTAGGCCCTAGCTCTTTCCCTCCATGCCAGGGTGAGTGGCGTGTTCTTGAGACAGAACTCTTCGTAAGGGATCTCTGCTGTTGATCCTTCCTTCAGGCTACATGCCGAGACTGGGGTTGCTGGACAAACTTGCCCCAACAGTAACCTGGAGGGCACCCTCACCCGCGCAGTTCCTACGTTACGGATACTGATGGGAACTTTGCCGTGGGTCCTCTTCAGTGTCCTGGTGGGCAACACTTCTGGGATAAGTTCTAACCCCTTCTTGTCTTCCTGACTTGTATCTTCAAGGACAACGAAAGCGCCTGGCTTCTTCCAACTCAACTTGACAAGGGCCCGCAGGCAAACTACTTCACCGGGCTGGACCCATTTCTTCCCCTATTCAAGAGACAGATTTTCCCTACTCCCTCTTCAGGAGCCCTTTCTTCCTGCTTTAGGTCCCGGTATATCTGGGCCAACATCGGATGTATTTTAGTGGGGGGGGTCCCTTCTTGAGTACCAGCGGCGTAAGAAGCCTTCTCACCAAGTCCGTGTTCGTCCCAATAATAAGGGAACTTTTGTCAGCCCCCGGGGGGCGAGGGCACACTATGACCAAGGTGTCGAACGTCTCAGCCTCTCCTGCTGTACTTGGGTCAAACGTGAGTCTGACTGACAGGTAACCATCATATGGGAAGTTTTGAGTGCCTACCCCCCATATTTCCAATTTCTCCAATTTCTGAAGTGACAGGTGCTTGAGATGTCAGTCGTAGAAGTCCCTGTATAATAAGGTCACTTGAGCTCCAGTATCCATCAGAGCCTTTGTATAGATCCCCTCAACTTGAATAGGGACAATCGGGGAGGGTCCCACCAGCTGGGGGGGAATCCCACTGAATGCGGTACCTTTGACCTGCTTGGCGGCCTGTATTTTCACCCTAGGTTTTGGGGGTCTCTCTCTCTCTTCTGCCCCGGTTTTAGTGCACCCCCAGAGATTTGAGGTGTGGGAGTCAATGTGGAGTTGGTTACAGCAACCGGGCGCCCAGTTGACTCCTTCACTGGGGCCCTCCGAAGTTTTCCGCCGGTTGTTTGAACTTTGTCTCAGCTACTGGACTTGGGCATACTCGTCTGAGATGTCGAGTGCAGTCTGGTGCGTCTGGCGTTCCATTACCCCTGTTGGAGGATCGTTTGCTGATTTTAACCTCACGCTTGATCGACTCACCACCAAGGTGTGTGGGTCAACACCTTCGGGTAAGGGTACCCATTACTTTATTCCATACAGTCAGTGTTTTTTTACAAAAGGAAATATCTTTCTACATGAAGTCTTATTGGGTGTCGTTTTGAAGGTGTTTACAATTTTATGTATGCATTTGCAGTCCCATACTCCTTCCAGGAATTTTGCCCATCTGTCATCCGGGATTAATTATTCATTGATGAAGGGACGCTTTTTTCCTTTATATGGTTGTGACTGTACGCAGGTTTTAATCTATTCAGCTGGATCCATTTATTAGAACTGTGGACTTTTCACATATTTCCATGGATTTAGTTTTTTGATCTGTTTCACTTTTGTTATTACATTTGGCTTTGTGCCATTGGGCCATTTTTTTCACATTTTCATCACTTTTATTTCACATAATGAGTTGTTACATTTAGTGCTGCATTTTTTGTTTATTTATATTTATAACTCATTCACAGAGGGGGGCACTGCAATAGGAGGCAGTGCTGAGTGTGTATACAGGTTAGTGCTATGAGAGCAGCAGGAGGGGGAGGGGCGGCTCACACACAGACAGAGAGGGGAGGGGGAGGTGGGAGGAGGACACGAGCAGAGAGGAGGGCAGATAGCAGGCTGTTGATGACAGCGGCACATAAACTGACCACGGTGTCTGATCTCAGCAGCCATCATACACCGTGGTCAGTTTACAGAGGGGTGGAAAGAAACTGGCAGGATCAGCCAGGTTTTTTATGTTTTACGGGGGGCCAAATGACACCGGACAAGCACTGTTTTGTATACATGCTTTAAAGGAGCAGGATCCATTTTTTCTTTTTTTGGGGTTAACAAACGCTTTAAGCAAATCCTATCTGATAAGAAAGTGAGTAAGCAACCGCCTTCCTGACAAAAATATCTGTAGTAAAGACTACTAAGCCCATCAGTATTGCTGAAAGAACACTTAATAAGAGGACCTGATTGGCTGTCCTACCTATCATGTTGGCTGACATCTCTGCGTAAGGTGCAGATGCTTCTTTACGAACATGCAGCAGTTACTTCCGGTGATTGCAGCCCAGCCATATAGCGGGCCCTTAGAATTATCTTTAGAAATCGCAAGGCGATTGTGAGCTGGATCCTTCTACCATTGCTGGTTTCTAAGTATCTAACTAGTATTTCTAACTAGGTATAGTTGTCATGGCTAGCTAAATGACCGTTTGCAAGTATGCTATCTTTGGTCTGGGTGAATTGAAGGAGTACTTAACCCAAAGTTGGTCAAACTAATGCTGCTATATGATAGGCACACAAACGTCCACAGGCTCTTGATGTAATGAAACAGAAAAGCTGTAAACTGCATGCCCAAAGGTTCTTATACTAGAAGCTGGCTTCAGGTGAGTTTGAATGTCGACCTTGTGCTCAAAAACAATTGAGCACCACCCATGATACCCTTCCATTTGCACATCCAAATTCCCAGGGCATGCCCCTAAAGCACTCCCCCCTCCCCCTTCAAAGGGACCACCCCAAAAGACTCTAGTGCAGATTAAAACAAGCACCAAAGATAACAACAAACTGCTCCTGTAGCAAGTGCACTAATTCGGCTACAATCACCTCAAGTCCCTCGTAGAACATAGAACAAGTGAGGATAGAAGCATAGGCAGCAACCTTGCCGATTTAAGAAACAGGAGGCACTCATAGGTTTAGTAGAGTGAATTCTGTCAGGACAGGATGGGACCTGAACCTAAACCATGGGGTTGGATGATGGTCTGCTGAGTCGACTTGACATGGTGGAGCTAGAAATCAAAGCATCAGTACAGGCATGTAATCTTTTTAGAGGGTTCCAGCTCCCACTTCCCCCCGCGGTGCCAGAAGGGAGATTACCTCTCCCCCTCCCTCTCGGCAATCATCTGGGACACATCACAGGTCCCAGATAATTGCCCAGCCAGTCACAGCGCACAGCACGGCTCACACATGCGCAGTGCGTGCCCGGCTGTGAACCCACAGTGGCAATGCCGGCGCCGCAGAGAGGAGGGGGAGACGAGCGGGGCTTTGTTCCCCCGCATCGCTGGGACCGGTAAGTGTCTGATTATTAAAAGTCAGCAGCTGCAGTATTTGTAGCTGCTGACTTTTAATTTATTTTTCTTATTGGAACTCCGCTTTAAGGGTTCCCTGCCAAATAAGGCCACCAGTCCAAACAGTCGCCCCACCAAGTGAAGGCTTGTGAATTACCGCAGGGAAGGACTTGTCCAAAGAAGGAGAAAGTCCTGAGGCTTACACCAAGATACGCATGCATCACATGTGCAGCAATAAATGTAACATCTAAGAAGTAGAACTCCCAGCTTAGCATGAAGGAATTCCTAGACTCCACGATGCCATGTTTCTCAGAATGTGAGATTCAATCATTAAGCTGTCAAAGGCAGCCTAGAGCTGGATGGCAAAAAACATTCCTTGGGAACAGATGATCCTGTAGATCCCTGTCTGGCAACTGTCTGACGTCCCTTTAGGTTAGCTGTTCCACATCTGCCTGGGCAAGCCTTAAACAATGAGGAACACCGGAATGCCTTGTATCTCAAACATGCGAGACAAACTACAGAAGGAGGAGGTCAGGAAGTACTGATACCATGGAGTCACCAGAGGATCCACTGCACCCACCAGAGGACCCTTGCGCTCCATAGAAAAAATGCTTCTAAAATACAGCATGCAGTATTTTTCCAAAATATGCAGTATTTATCTCATGAAACCATGAGGTATTTTATCTCATGCGATATCCAGTGGGACGAATACAGTGGAGCAGAATTAGAACCCCTGTCAGATTTATTTTTTGCCATCTGTATCCCCATTGGGAAATGTCCCCTCTATTACTTTTCTGGGGACAATCCAAAATGTGTGAGTTTCTTTTACTTTCACTTTCAATGATAATGGTACAAAAAGAGAGGGGGAAGCTCCCAAATAGGGGCACTGACAACAATAAAAACCTGACAGGTGTTCGAATCCACCTTCACTCTATCCAAAACTATAAAGTAAACCTTTAGTTGTACCTTAAGTAAACCAACCCTAGTGATTTCCATATTTCCATATTTCCAAATTTAGGTTTCTATGCATTACTGTTGAGAGAACTGATCCAAAAAGGCAGAGACTACTCAGAATTGGCTATTATATTTTTACAGTCCTTAACCGCTTCCCGACCGCCTCACGCAGATATACTGCGGCAGAATGGCACGGGCAGGCAAAATCACTTACCTGTACGTGGCCCTTTAATTGCCGACCCGGTCGGGAGCTCCGTGACCCCGGCCGCGGGACCAGCGGACCCGATCGCTGCTGGTGTCCCGCGATCGGGTCACAGAGCTGAAGAACGGGGAAGAGGTTTGTGTAAACAAACCTCTCCCCGCGCTTCCTACTCTGCCTGTCATTGATCGGCTGTTCCCGGTCATCGGGAAAACCGATTAATGATGTCAGACGTCAGCCCCGCCCCCTAATGTAAAAAAACACAACACGTCGCAGCCCATAACCCCTCCCCTCCCCCTAGTGGTTAACTCTTTCACTACCACTGTCATTTATACAGGAATCAATGCATTTAAATAGCATTGATTGCTGTATAAATTACAATGGTCCCAAAAATGTGTCAAAAATGTCCGATGTGTCCGCCATAATGTCGCAGTCACAATAAAAATCGCAGATCGCCGCCATTACTAGTAAAAAAAAAAAATTAATAAAAATGCTTTAAAACTATCCCCTATTTTGTAAACGCTATAACTTTTGCGCAAACCAATCAATAATCACTAATTGCGATTTTTTTTTACCAAAAATATGTACAAGAATACGTATCGGCCTAAACTGAGGAAAAAAAAAAAATTTTTATATATTTTTTGGGGATATTTATTATAGCAAAAAGCAAAAAATATTGCATTGTTTTCAAAATTGTCGCTCTATTTTTGTTTATAGCGCAAAATATAAAAACCGCAGAGGCGATCAAATACCACCAAAAGAAAGCTCTATTTGTGGGAAAAAAAGGACGCCAATTTTGTTTGGGATCCACGTCGCACGATCGCGCAATTGTCAGCCAAAGTGACGCAGTGCCGAATCGCAAAAAGGGGCCTGGTCCTTTGGCTGCCAATTGGTCCGGGGCTGAAGTGGTTAAATGGCACATGTCTGGATAACTACTTAACTGCCACATGCATTTAATTATTTATTTCCTTTTGTGAACTGAGATTAACACCTTTTTGTGCAGTATTTAATGATTGTTTTTAGCATTTTGCAGTAAATACAGAAAAACGGCATAATGAATTGACAGTTTCAGGATCGCATGCAATATTTAGGGAAAATGTGTTCAGAATCTTAAATACTGCATACGTTCAGCTTTATTGATAGGAGCCCAAAGCCTGGGGTAAAACTAGGCCAAAGGAATTGCCTCACTTGAGGCTACCCACAGTTCTCTGCCTCTCATAAAAAAGTGGAGAGCCAGATGGCTCCTGGTCCGGAGAGCTTGAATCTGAGACCAGAGTGTGTCAAGTTATCAATGAAGAAAAGCACTCTGTTCTGAGCTGTGAGCGGGACTCAAATATTCCCAAGGCGAGCCAGTTCCAGCATTTATCTCTGAAGGTTCTGGACCCATCCATATTGCTGGAGTATCTGAAGGATCATGTCAGGTTGCTCAAAAGAGCCTGCACCATTTGTTCCTTCAACAGGAGGTCATCAAGGGATCCCACCATGAGAATGTTTCAGGAAGGCAATGAGGCTAGTACTGGTTCCAGCATCCTAATACACAAAGTGCTGAGGAGAGGACAAGGGGCAGGACCCCAGATTGGTAGTGCATAGGTCCTATAGCAAGGCACATAAATTGCTGAAAGGATGTGAACATTAGCAAACGTTGATGCCCGCAAAAGCCAGAAAGTCTCCCAGGTGAAGGAAGGCAATGTAAATTTTGTATTTTTCTATGGAAAACCTGCATCTGAACCCTGCCCACTAGAGCTTCAAGATGTGAACTAGGTAATGCCAACCATGGGCTTTTGAACAGTGAACGGTTTGCCACAACAACTAGGGCAAAACACCTTGACCTAGCAACCTTCAGTGGATATGAGGAGGCAACAAGTGGAGAAAAGACGCTTCCTAACAATCAGAGGGAGAAAAAGACCTTGTGATCTGTACTCTAGGTGTTCAAACTCAGCAGGATCACTGATGTTGTTGTCCTGGACTGTAGGTTATGTCCTCCAGACAAGGAGATCACTTCGAAGAATATAAACCTGGCTACACTGCTGTATACAGGGATAGTTAGAGCCCAATTTTTCACCCCAAAAGATCCACAGAAGGGGTTCCTTGCCTTATCAGAGCCTTTAGCATCCCATGGTCAGGGATTGCCTTACAGGAGAGGCTGAACCTGAGTGGAAAACCATAAAAAGTGTCAGGTAAGGGTTCCTTTTCTTCACACTGGTTGTGAGTTCCGTGAGAACAAAAAAATAAATGGGCTGTTATGTGAGTATTACCACATGTATACTGTCATGGTAGCGCCAGGAAATAATTTTAAGGTTGTAATTTTAGTTGCATGTTTACTACTTTGTGCTATTTTTAATTTGTCACTATTTTGCAATTGTTAAACACACATGCACACACTATCACACTATATATATATGAATATATATATATATATATATATATATATATATATATATATATATATATATATATAATATACACACAGTATCTCACAAAAGTGAGTACACCCCTCACATTTTTGTAAATATTTTATTATATCTTTTCTTTTTGAAGAAATGACACTTTGCGACAATGTAAAGTAGTGAGTGTGCAGGTTGTATAATGCCCTGTACACACGGTTGGAAATTCCAACGGAAAAAGTCTGATCGGATTATGTTGTCGGAAAATTCGATCGTGTGTGGGCTCTAGTGTACCTTTTCCGTCGGAATTTCCGACAGAAAAAGTTTGAGAGCTGGATCTAAAATTTTCTGACAACAAAATCCGATCTGACTTTTTCCGATCGTGTGTACAGAATTCCGATGCACAAAGTGCCATGCATGCTGAGAATAAATTTGGAGACGAAAGATATTGGCTACTGGCCTCTTCGTAGTCCAGTCGTATGTTTTGTACGTCACCTCGTTCCGAACTATCAGATTTTCCGACAACTTTGTGCGACCGTATTTAGGCCAAAATCCGTCGGAAAAAATCTGACTTATTTTGTCATCGGAATGTCTGACCGTGTGTACAGGGCAGAACAGTGCAAATTTGCTGTCCCCTCAAACTAACTCAACACACAGCCATTAATGTCTAAACGGCTGGCACCAAAAGTGAGTACACCCCTAAGTGAAAATGTGCAAACTGGGCCCAATTAGCCATTTTCCCTTCCCAGTGTCATGTGACTTGTTAGTGTTACAAGCTCTCAGGTGTGAATGGGGAGCAGGTGTGTTAAATTTGGTGTTATCACTCATACTCTCTCATACTGGTCACTGGAAGTTCAACATGGCATATCATGGCAAATAACTCTCTGAGGATCTGAAAAAAGAATTGTTGCTCTACATAAAGATGGCCTAGGCTATAAGAAGATTGCCAAGACCCTGAAACTGAGCTGCAGCACGGTGGCCAAGACCATACGGCTGTTTAACAGGACAGGTTCCACTCAGAACAGGCCTCGCCATGGTCGACCAAAGAAGTTGAGTGCACATGCTCAGTGTCATATCCAGAGGTTGTCTTTGGGAAATAGACGTATGAGTGCTGCCAGCATTACTGCAGAGGTTGAAGGGGTGGGGGGGGTCAGCCTGTCAGCGCTCAGACCATACGCCGCACACTGCATCAAATTGGTCTGCATGGCTGTCATCCCAGAAGGAGGCCTCTTCTAAAGATGATGCACAAGAAAGCCTGCACACAGTTTGCTGAAGACAAGCAGACTAAAGACCTGGATTACTGGAACCATGTTCTGTGGTCTGATTAGACCAAGATAAACGTAAATGGTTCAGATGGTGTCAAGCGTGTGTGGCAGCAACCAGGTGAGGAGTACAAAGACAAGTGTCTCTTGCCTACAGTCAAGCATGGTGGTGGGAGTGTCATGGTCTGGGGCTGGATGTGTGCTGCCGGCACTGGGGAGCTACAGTTCATTGAGGGAACCATGAATGCCAACATGTACTGTGACATACTGAAGCAGAGCATGATCCCCCTCCCTTCGGGGACTGGCCTGCAGGGCACTATTCCAACATGAGAAGGACCCCAAACACACCTCGAAGACGACCACTGCCTTGCTAAAGAAGCTGATGGTAAAGGTGATGGACTGGCCAAGCATGTCTCCAGTGATCATCTGTGGGGAATCCTCAAACGGAAGGTGGAGGAACGCAAGGTCTCTAACATCTACCAGCTCTGTGATGTCATCATGGAGGAGTGGAAGAGGACTTCAGTGGCAACCTGTAAAGCTCTGGTGAACTTCATGCCCAAGAGCGTTAAGGCAGTGCTGGAAAATAATGGTGGTCACACAAAATATTGACACTCTGGGCCCAATTTGGACATTTTGACTTAGGGGTGTTCTCACTTTTGTTTCCAGCGGTTTAGACATTAATGGCTGTTTGTTGAGTTATTTTTGAGGGGACAACAAATTGAAACTGTTATACAAGCTGTACACTCACTACTTTACATTGTAGCAAAGTGTCATTTCTTCAGTGTTGTCACATAAAAAGATATAATAAAATTGTTACAAAAATGTGAGGGGTGTACTCACTTTTGTGAGATACTGTGTATGTATGTGTGTGTGTGTATATATATATATATATATATATATATATATATTTGTTAGTCAGTATAGCTTTAGTAGGAAATCGCTAGTTGTATTTTTTGCACTAATAATAATTTGTGTATTTTTAATCAAAAATATTGTTTTAATAAATATTTGCACCGTCATTAATATATATGGTTTTGGGAGACCTTTCTTAAGCTTTCAAATCTGTGAAGTTCCTTTAAAAGAAAAAACAGTAAAGTGGGTTCAGCCATCTAAAGAGTGGAATGAAAGGCGGGGCCTGACAGTGAAAGGGTTCATCAAAAGGTCCCTAAAAGCCTCAATAACATCATTTACTGGAATAGCCATACTGCAGTTCCCATCAGTAAACAGACAATTGATGACAGGAAACCTCTGTGCAAAGTTTACCTTTTGTATTTACCAAGTTTCGTAATCTATCCAGGTTTTAGAGTCGGGTCCATTGAACCTTCCACGCATGGCTTGCAGAGTGTAAAAATCTCCAGGGTGGCATTTTATTTTAATTGTCTCATTACATATAATCAACAGCGGTGGCAGCCAGAGGAGCATTTGCTTATGTAACAGCTTTTATAACGGCTCGTTCACACCATAGCGCAAACATTTTTTTTTCCTGTGATGCAATGTACCTTGCTACACTTGCTGCATTTTTTAAATCTTATTAAATTTTTTTGAACAGTATGCTATGGACATTCTCTGTAGCCCATGGTGACATTAATGCTTTGTGTCTTATTCTTATTTCAGCGCACACCAACTGAACGTGTTGGTGTGAATTTAACTCATAGGACATAATTACCTTGTTTTTGCATTGGGACTGCATTTGGCAACTGAACCAACATTGCTGGTGTGAAGCCTTCACAGTGAAGGAGTTTTAAAGCCTAGATCCATGTTGTTTAAATAAATAGTTTGTTTGGACGGAGCTAGTCCAAATTGTATTATTTCCTTCACTAACATATGCTCTCAGTGCTGCATTACCTGTATGTAGCCTAAGCTAGTGGCATCAGGATGGGAACTTCCTCTCCCACTTCATAAAACAAAATCGAATTGGGCTGAGCGCTGCTGAGCTATTCACAGAAAACCTTGGCTTTTTTTTAATTAATACGCTTCCGCTTATTGCTTAGTAAACCCCATTCATGAATTCTGACCTGGCCACGTACTTCTGTAGTGTTTACTTATCTCTCTCCAAAGCTCTGAATCCCGTGTCTTTCTGATTCTCCGTTTTTCTGTTGTCAGCAATTCAGCATGATAACTTCTGACAAGCTCTCTGACACAGGAGATAAAAGCAGATGGAAATTTGTGTCAGGAAGGAAACTTAGAGGTAGATAAGCAGAGAGCTTGTCTATTCACATCTGTTAAAGCTGAATTTCTAGCTTAGTTAAAGATTATAGATACAACCATGATAAAGTGAATAACGCAATTAAAATGATTAAACCTTTGTCTGTATAAGGATATAAACGTACGATAACAGTGCGAAAAGTTAAACAATCACATTTATTAATACAGGAAAGAAACGTCAGAATAATTTAGAACTTATCATAAACTTAGGTGTTGGTACATGTACAGGGTTATCTAGGCTTTAAGAGATATTTAAGGCCACAGAGTACACAACAGGTATACACTGATCAACAAGGTTATCAAAACATATTAAAAGTCCTAGGAGAAAGAGTAAAGATTAGAGATACAGAGAGAGAGGGGGGGGGGGGGGGGGGGAGAAAGAGGGAGAGAGTACATTACCCCGGCAGCTACATCTCCAAAATCATCAGGCAAAGAGAGGGCTCGTATACAGCTGTAGACTTATTTATATGCCAAAAATGCCCCTTCCCCAGTCTCAATGTTCATTGGCTCCTGGGGGTCTTTGGGGCTAGCTCAGTGATTGGTCCTTTTCTAAAGGCAAAATCCCTGTCAGGTGGTCTCCAAGATCTATGAGTCATCAGCTCCTCCTAGGTAAAAGGGGGGGACTGGTGACACACAGGTCCTGATAACCAGATATGACAATAGTATGTTAATGACCCCTGGGGAGAAGGAGCCACATCTATTGTAAGAGAACAAGAGATATTCAATTAACACCTGGGCACAGTCAATCTATGGAAAGAGGAAAATCTAGCTTGCCTGTCCTAAAAATATACACATATATATATATACATCCGATGGGGCCTGGCAATCCAATTCCATTTTAAATATTCAAACTCTCCACCACACATCACAGCTCTGCAAGTTTCTTTGTTCCTCTGCCTATGTGGAGGGGGGGGTGCCTTTCCTCCAATCAGCTCACACACAGTGTATGCCCATACTCCCCTCACACTCGGCAGGTGCTCAAATTTTTTTTGGGGAGCGCAGACAAACTGAAAAATATTGAACCACCCCCCCCCCCCCACCAATTGCAGCTTCACTGTGCCCATCAAAGGCAGCCGCTGTGCCCATCAAGTGCAGCCATTGTGCCCATAAAGTGCAGCCATTGTGCCCATAAAGTGCAGCCATTGTGCCCATCATATGCAGCCACTTGTGCCCATCAAATGCAGCCACTTGTGCCCATCAAATGCAGCCACTTGTGCCCATCAAATGCAGCCACTTGTGCCCATCAGATGCATCCACTTGTGCCCAGTATATGCAGCCAATTGTGCCCAGTATATGCAGCCACTTGTGCCCATCAAATGCAGCCACTTGTGCCCATCATATGCAGCCACTTGTGCCAATCAAATGCAGCCACTTGTGCCCATCATATGCAACCACTGTGTCCATCAAATGCAGCCACTTGTGCCCATCATATGCAGCCACTTGTGCCCATCATATGCAGCAACTGTGCCCCACAATATGCAGCCACTTGCGCCCATCAAATGCAGCCAAATGCAGCCACTTGTGCCCATCAAATGCAGCCACTTGTGCCCATCAAATGCAGCCACTTGTGCCCATCACATGCAGCCACTTGTGCCCAGTATATGCAGCCACTTGTGCCCATCATATGCAGCAACTGTGCCCCACAATATGCAGCCACTTGTGCCCATCAAATGCAGCCACATGTGCCTGTCAAATGCAGCCAGTTGTGCCCATCATAAGCAGCCACTTGTGCCCATCATATGCAGCCACTTGTGCCCAGTATATGCAGCCACTTGTGCCCAGTATATGCAGCTTGTGCCCATCATATTCAGCCATTTGTGCCAGTCAAATGCAGCCACTTGTGCCCAAATGCAGCCACTTGTGCAGCCACTGTGCCCAGTATATTCAGCCACTTGTGCCCATCAAATGTAGCCAGGGGCGTCCCCTGGCTCGGATGTCACTTCACTAACCCCCCCTCCCCCCACACGGCTGGTCCGGCGGCACTTACCGCTTGTGTGGCGGGGCTCTGCTCCTCTCCTGGAGTGAAGGGGCTTTCTCCTCCTCTTCTGTAGTGGCGGGAAGTGGCGGCTGCGGCTCCTGTGTCCGCTCGGCTCCTCCAGGCTTCCTCTGCTGTGTCTCCTCTTCTGTCAAAGCGTTAGGCATCCAATAGGATCGCCTAATGCTTTGGCCAATCGGGAGACAGGTCTCACTGACCTGCCTGATGATTGGCAGGGAGGAACTTTAGTGTGAAAATAGGGAAAATTTGCTATGCCACACAACAGGGTGGAATCGAGACGCGGGAGTGCTCTGCGCCCCAAGCACACCCTATTTTGAAGCCTATTAGAGCCTCTTAATTTCCAACCATAGTATTTCATGTATCCGGCATCCTGAAAGGGGCAAGGCACATGAATAGGGAGGGCGGTGGAGGTGCATGGGGGGGTGGCGCCCGTGCACCCACAATGGACGTGTCACCACTGCTCACACTGCTGAAACAGGAAGAAAAATGTCTAACAAGATATACACTTTATAAAGAGTCTAGAAAGCTGAAGACAGCAGGTAAATATGTAGAACTTACGTAGGGAGATTTGTTTTGCCTCTGTGTATCATCTGAGGGTGTTCACTTCACTGGGTATATGTGAGGGTTTACAGCTTAAAGTGGGGTGCCCCCTAAAAAAAAAAAAAAATGTAAAAGTCAGCAGCTACAATTACTGCAGCTGCTGACTTTTAATAATCGGACACTTACCTGTCCCAGGGTCCAGCAATGTGGGGGAACGAAGCCCCCCTCTTACTGTGGGCACCCGGCTGTGGCTTCACAGCCGGACACCCACTGCACATGCGCGAGCGGCGCAGCGCGCCATGATATGCCACACAGTCATCTGGGACCTGTCACGTGTCCCAGATGACTGACTGCGCTGAGGGGAAGTGACGTCAGTGCCCGGGTACTGAAGGAGGCAGACTACGAGGGACCCCCTAGCAACAGGCATTTAGAGGTGAGTAAAATTTTTAGTTTTTTTCCAAATTTTTTTTTTTTTTTTTTTATGAATTTTAAGCTTTTTTTTTTTTCTTTAAGGTAAAGATGCAGGCGGATGACATCTTGATCTCCAAGATGAGTGTATGCATTCATAAAGTACAAAGCTTCCTGTGATTGGCTGAGCAGCACTCAGCCTGACTCGACTTTGTCCTGGGAGTGGGCAATGAGGCTACATACAGTTCATGCAGTCCTGACAGCCGCTGCATGTGTTAGTGAAGGAAATTAGTTTGTTTGAACTACAATGGTTCCAATGAACTAAACCTCTCGCCCGTAGGACATCATATGATGTCCTTAGGTTGAAGTGATTATATCTGGATCATGCCTGAAACATCAGGCCTCATTCAGATATCTTTGTTTTCAGACGGATCTTCATTCACGGATATTTAATCACTGGATTGCTTTTGCAGGCAGCTAGAGGGGACATCCCGCCCATTCGGTGCCTCTGCAGGCTCTCCCATGCGATCGGGAAAATGGAGTACCGATCCGGCTGTGGCGCTGGATTACCATAGAGCTGGCTGTGAACCAGATGACCCTGGGAGGCTGGAAGTCATTATGTCACTTCCGGCTCTGGCAGATGTAAACACTGCCAGTTTTTTTCCCTGTAAAGCAGAGATCAATGTTTGTTTGTTTTTTGATCTCATGCTTTCCAGGTTAGAGGAGATATCTGGGGTCTTATTGACCCCAGATGTCTCCATAAAGAGGACCTGTCATCATAGCTCCCAACTGTCCCTTATTTGGAGGGACTGTCTCTGATTTGGAGCAATGTCCCTCTGTCCCTCTTTCCTCCTCATTTGTCCCTCATTTTGGTCTTAACTCTATATTTGTATATAAAATGCACTTCGTATCTTTCAAAAAGTGTTTTCCAGTGATAAACCTTTCATCCAAATTCTAAATTGCTGCATTTGTAAATTTTAAAAGCCAATATAAAGGAATAATAGTGGTATTTAGTGGATTTAATACATTTTTTTGGGGGTTATTTCCCCTTTAAGGGGTGTGACAGGGGGCATATCCTATGCCTATATACGTTTGCTAGTAGGTGTCCCTCATTCCCATCTCAAAATGTTGGGAGGTCTGCTGTCATGCCTTGCACCCACATATTTAAACGGCATTCGCGCCACACTTGTGAGGTATCGCCGCAAACTTTAGCGTGAGAGCAACAATTCTAGCACTTGACCTCCTCTGAAACTCTAAACTGGTAACCTGTATTCAAATTTGTAAGCCTAGCCTATGGATATTTTTTAAATTTGAGTGTGCACAATTTTAAAGAGTGGCGTGTTAGGTACCGTATCTATTTACTTGGCCTAACTTCACCTTTTATATTTTACAAAAGAATTGGGTTATATATTGTGTTTTTTGTGCATTAAAATTCATTAAAGTGTATTTTCTTCTCAAAAAATTGTGTTTGAAAAAAAATTGCTGCGCAAATACCAAGTGATATAACAAATTGCAACAACCGCCATTTTATTCTCTAGGGTCCCTGCTAAAATAATAAAAAAAAAAATCTATATATCTATATAGATCTCTCTCTCTCTCGCTCTCTCTCTCTCTATATATATATATATATATATATCTCTATCCATCTATACCTATATAAAAAAATGATATATATACACACATATAATAATTTTTGGGGGTTCTGAGTAATTTTCTAGCAAAAATAAATATTTTTACATGTAGAAATTCCATAATCGGCCTGGGCTGGAAGTGGTTAAGGCTTATTAAAATGTTTTATTTTAGTTTTGGATAGTGTAGAGAAGGATTAGTACCAGTTTTTTTTATCGCCGTCTGTGTCCTGTCATAATGGAAATCTCTCAATGGGGGACACTTACAAAGAGAAAAACACATTTTAGTAGAGTCGGGAAGGGTTAGAACTTTTGATAATGTTTCTGCTGCCTTCCTTTCCCGGTGGTGACTGCTCCCCCTTTTACTCATTGGAGCACTAAAGAACAGAAAGTGGAAATCTTCACCAAAGACAGAATTAAAATCAGATAGAAATGTAAATTCTTCCGTAAGCTGTTAAAAGTTTTTTAAAAAAAATGTTGTCTGGAGTTGAACCAACTGGGAGCTTTTTTTGTGAGCTGATGATGTGAACTTGCACTGAGAAAAGCAACAGGTTGACTTTAATGCCGTCCTCCATGATATGTTATACATTCCCTCCCTTCTAGCCCGAAACAGGAACACACAAAACATTCTGAGATTTATTTCTTTATTTGTCAAACCATGAAACAAGAATAAGCTGTATCTCAATGCATATTTATTGTATGTTTATTACTTACAGAGGTACAAGGTTATCTATGCATGTTGTCTTTCCTTCTTCCTTGGTATGTTACACAAGTACTACATTTACAATTTAATTGACTCGTTCAAACAGAGACCTTACTGCCTTCATAATAGAAGATCTTTTTCTTCAGCTCAGCACAAGATTTTCCTTTCTCTGTCTCCAGCACACGGCTTACCGCCATTCTGTGGGGGCGGGTTATTGCACTGACGCGTCTGCGTCCTTTCTTCATTTTTACAGGGAGACGAGCCACTCCAGCAGCTCCAATGTCCATCGATGGCTGTAGAGGCTGTGCAAAAAAAATTATAATTGATCAATAGGAGAAATTCTGAATTGAAAGTTACAAGTTAAATAGAATGTTTGTGTTTTTTCCACTTGTAGGTATGTACTGTAAGTAGATTTCTTTTTATTAGGCCACATAGAGAAAGGCTGGCTGGGGCAGTACACTGTAGTCTGCCAGCTTGGTGAAGAGGACAGGCGATGTGGATGCTGACATAGTTTGCCACTAGTGTTGAAAGTTGCTGGCTGATTTTGAAGTTACTAGTGGAGATATACTGTATATGCAGTATGAGGACAAGGTCCTCTGGCACTCAAAGAAGAATGCCAAAGTCCCTCCATACTAGAGCTCTTTAGATCAACGCTACAAAAACTAGAATTTAAAAAAGCTAAGGGTAGGGAAAGATGAAAAGTGTTCCTGATAAGGAAAACTCAAAAGATATGCCACATCCCAATGTATAAAGAAACAAAGAAAACACCCTGGGGTGGGACTTTGAAGTCACTACCACATGAACAGACAATAACACAGCTGACAATAATAGTAAAATATAAAGTAAAAAATGTTTTTTTAATTAATGTGGATGTTCAGATGTATATGCAAATGACTATGATGTAAGTTGTGAATACCCTCTGTATTTTGTATATGTTTATTTAGTAATACTTGTTATGGTTTAAATATTGCTGATCATTCTGCTTTTGAATTATATAGATATTACATATGCAGCAGCTACAGGCCGATCTCCCTGTTAAATGTCGACATCAAATTATACTCTAAAGTAATGGCCAATAGACTACTCCCCCTTATTCCCAGCTGGGTCTCCACAGACCAGACGGGCTTCATGCCGCATAGAGAAGCCAAAGATAATTCCCTCCGTGCAATATCGCTAATACAATATGCACAAAGGTCGGCCCAGTCCACCCTACTTATATCCACTGACGCTGAAAAAGCGTTCGACAGGGTGGACTGGGACTACCTGAAGATGACCCTACGCCACTTTGGGCTGGGGCCCAAAATGTTCCATTGCATTACCTCCCTATACTCCTGTCCCACAGCCCAAATTCGAATAAATGGTACACTTAGTGACTCATTCCAACTGTTTAATGGGACTAGACAGGGTTGCCCCCTTTCACCCCTCCTATTCGCCCTTACCCTAGAACCTTTCCTAGCAACCGTGAGACGGGATGTAAACATTCACGGGATCCGGGTAGGCAATAAAACTCACAAATACGCGGCCTACGCCGACGATATTTTATTTTTCACACAACAACCCCATATCTCACTCCCCAACTTAATGAAGGCCTTCTCTACCTTTCAGACAATATCTAACTTTAAAATAAACTTATCAAAGTCCGAGATTTTAAATATTAACCTACCTAGCAGGGAGGTAGAACGAATAAAACCCCTCTTCCCCTTTAGATGGGTGAACCGTAGCATGAAGTATTTGGGAGTATTTCTCACGCCTAATATTCATTCCCTCTTTAAACATAATTATGTCCCTCTACTGAATAACATCAGAAAAGACCTCACAAAATGGAAAACGCTTGCACATACATGGCTGGGTAGAGTGAACATAGTAAAGATGAACATCCTGCCTAGAGTGCTATTCTACTTCCAAATGCTCCCAATGGGTGTGCCCATAGGGTTCTTCACTTTACTGCAGACCATGGTCTCCCGCTTTATCTGGAGGAATAGCCACCCTAGAGTATCCAGGGATGTACTTTTTCGTTCCAAGGGCTCTGGGGGACTGGCCCTCCCAAATTTTAAGGCGTACTATATCGCTGTGGCCCTGTCTAGGATCTCAGAGTGGAGATATGCCGCCAATTCTAAATTATGGGTAAGTCTAGAAAATGCCCTAAGTAGCGCAGACCTTGCGGTCACTCCATGGCTCCCACGCCCCTATAGGCACCTCGCTACAACTACCTCTTCATTAACCACTTCCACCTTGGACATCTGGGACTCTCTGCATAGGAAGTTTTCATGGTCATATACATCACCCTTGCTGCCGCTCCTAGGCAATGCCTACTTCCCCCCCGGGCAACTAGATCCCGGCTTCAAGACTTGGTCCCCAAATAGACCTCTCCTACTCCATCATGTTCTTCAAGCCAACACTCTCAAACCCTTAAGGGAGATTCTTGGCCCCAAACCACTAGTGCTCCTTGACAAATGGAGGTTCAACCAACTACGACATTTCCTAGGTTCTCTTCAGCAGCCACTGAGGGGGTTACAAGACTTGAACGGCATTGAGGAAATACTATATCCAGCAGACCCACCTGAACACTGTATTTCACTTTTTTATAAAGCGATCATCAAGCTACAGGATGATAAATACCCTTCCTATCTTGCTAAGTGGGAGGCAGATCTGGACTCCTGCCTCCCAGACAACCAAAAGGACAAAGTCCTGATGTTGGCACACACCTCCTCAATAGCGTCAAAAATGACCGAGGTAAATTACAAATTGCTAACTAGATGGCACTATACCCCATCAAAGCTCCATCAGATGTTCCCCGCCAATTCCCCGTTGTGTTGGAGGAATTGTGGGAGCAAAGCAACCCATGCGCACATATGGTGGTCGTGCCCACTTATTCGCCCCTTCTGGGCCAAGGTCATCCAAAGTATACACCAGATTTCCAATGTCAATCTCCCCTCCGAACCATGGATCATCCTCTTTCACGCAACCAAGGAACCAATTGGAAAATACAAGCGTTCTATAGTTCCTCACCTACTCAACACAGCCAAGGCATTAATACCTGCACTATGGGGCCAGCCTGAGACTCCAACAATGAAAAAGTGGTTTCAAAAAATATCCGAAGTTGCACTTATGGAAGACATCACACACCACGACAGGAACACCTCGGAGCGCCACACCCTGACTTGGTCCCAATGGACGGACTTTAAAAACACCACTGCCTATAAGGAAATAGTTGTCCAATGAGCGATGGGTCCGAATTCATACAAGGGGCCGGGCCTCCTTTACCTTAAGCGGCCTTTTGAGACCACTGCTTAAATGTTTGCATACCCCTTTTTCTTGAGATTGCACACTTTAAAACTTCTTGTATGAAGGTAACATGCATGCATGCCGGCCACCCCCCCCCCTCTCCTCCCCCCCCTTCTTCTTCTTTCACTTCCTACCCACACTACTTTACCCCCCCCCCCCCCTGTTCTTTCTAAACACTGGAATACATATGCATAGCCTATGCACTTTTTATTTTTTATTTTTTCTTCTTTATTTCGCCTTGCTTGATTATTGACCACCACTACGGTTGCAAAGTCCAAGTGTTTGAATATTTGCTTGTTGGTCTAGAAGTACATGGAGATAAATTCTCCCCAACAGTTTACAGTAGAGCTAGTAGTGGCCGTTATAAGCTTTGAACACTGTCTGAAATTACTCACGATCTAAACGCAAAGTTGCATGGTCTGTTTTGAAGGTTTATATTATCTGTATGTCTTGTTTTTCCTCAATAAACATTTATTAAACAAAAAATATAGATATTACATTTGCTTTGAAAACCCTGATGAAGGAGACAGCATTCATCTCTGAAACGCGTTGGGTTCAGGAAGCTATATCTTTTCTTTGTTTATGTACATCCACGCTTATGTGCAATATTTTATATGTGTTCTTCAATAAATACTTTATACTGTATTTTTCTATTATTGTCTGTTCATGTGGTAGTACCTTAAAAGTCCCACCCCCAGGGGTTTTTCTTTGTTTCAGGGTAGGGAAAAAAGGCATTATTAAAAGAATATGGGTTAACTAAAATTTTTAACAACAAATTTTAGGGTTAAAAAATAATTTAGTTTGTGATTTGCCCGTTTATATAGGAACTAGGATCATGTTTCTAGAATACAGTATTTTTGAAATATGGCGCCACAAACATAAATTAACACAAATTTAAAAATTGTACATGCAAACATTTACAAAAATTAGCAAAAAACACTAGGCTTAGAAGGAAATGAAGAGCGTTACCGTAACTGTAGTTGAGTACCAAAAACAGAAAATGCTATTTTATTGATTTCAAATATTCAAAGCAATTTCCTCCATGCTTTATTTTGTTGCGAAATAATTTTGAAATACACCCCCCTTAGCATTTCTACTGCAGCTTGAGTAAGGACAGATGATTCATGTAGCCTTTTCATCTTGGAATCCATCTGCCCTTAGCTCATGCATACAGACAGAAGGGTGTGCTTAGCTGAGAAAGCCCCTCCTTCCCTTCTCCATAAAGAAAGGAAAAATAAATGCCCATGAAAATTCCTGGGATGTATGACATCACATTGACCAATTGAGAAAGTTTTTAAAAAGTTTAAAATAAGTAAATATAATATACCTTCCTATTTACTAATGCTAGCGGCATAAGGATTAAAAATGTTGATTGAGAAATTTTAGTTTTGCTTTACTAAAAATGAATTAGGATTTACTAAGGATTCTGTCTCTTTCCTGGTTATTTATGCATGGGATGGAGAGAGCAAAGGGGAAATTGTTGAAAGGTAGTTGTGCTCAAATACTCTACATTGTGTTGCTAACAATCCAGAGAAAAAGAGGGGAGTCGCAATTTTTCGGTCCAAAAAAGTTTTCTTCACATCACTTGACATCATAAGAGATGGGGAAGGAACGTAGCTCTTATGCCGCGTACACATGATCGGAATTCTCGTCGGAAAAAACTCTGACGGTTTTTCCGACAGAATTCCGACGGAATTCCGCTCAAGCTGTGTTGCCTACACACGATCACACCAAATTCCGACGGTCAATAACACAGCGGCATAAAACACGTTCGACAGCACTATAAAAGGGAAGTTTAATGCTTCCGAGCATGCGTCGAATTGTTTCCGAGCATGCGTCGGAATTTTGCGTGTCGGAATTGCATACACACGATCGGAAAATCCGATAGAAAGGTTTTCCGTCGGAAAAATTGAGAACAGGTTCTCAATTCAAAGTCCGTCGGAAATTCCGACAGAAAAAGACCGATGGGCATACACATGGTCGGAAAATCCGATGAAAAGCTCCCATCGGACTGTTTCCATCAGAAATTACGACCGTGTGTACGCTGCATTAGTCGCAGGGAAAATCAACAAACATGATCACCCTCATTTGCTCCTAAAGCAGGCCAAATGGATTTTTTCACTTATTGCCCCACATGGCAAGCCATGTTATAAAGGGAGGAGATAGCAATATCCATTTCGACCTTAGATAAGTCTAATCCATATAAATACTGAAACATCCCCATAGACAACGTCATCAAATAGTGAGGTTACTACACCAGCACAACATACTGGTGTAGAGACTGTAACCCAACGGTGAGAGACTACACATTTTACTCTCATGTGCTTTGTACATGTTAACGTATAGATTACCTCTTTACATTCTCTCCCTTACTTCTGTTTATTAATTCAGCCTTGATCCTGCCAGTACCTTCCTCTTTGAAGTATGCAAGTTCAAATTTCTTGGTGACTGCCACCATCGCATATGTTGCCTCCTGCTCCCACGCAAATGCACCCACCACCACATTGTGGAAGGAGATGGCGGGTTGTGCTTTTACCCTGTCTTGCAAGGCCCTCCAGGCTGGGCCAGCCTTTAGGCCCATTATGAACTGATCCCTTAATATGTGGTCTGCGTCAACGATGTCAGCACAGCCACGCACATCCCTTTTCTCTAGGCACCTCCTCAGGTTCTGCATGGCTACTGTGTAAGGCTTTTTAACCTTTGATTCTACAATAAACCAACAATTTTTTCTTCATCTCTGGATGTGCAGCTTTTTCTCTTTGTTGCATGGATTTCCCAGGTTGCAGACCTTGGCAGGCACTAAGTCTTGTTGCCACAGCAGTATCAAGGGATCTTTAATTTGCAGACAGCCTTGGAGTGGTGTACATTCTGCTTCCCTTTTCCTACTGTGTAAGGCTACTTTCACACTGAGTCGCTTTACAGTCATTTTAGTGTTAAAAATAGCACTTGCAAAGCGCTTCTCCTGTCACCCCAGTGTGAAAGCTTGAGTGCTTTTACATTTGAGCGGGGCGCTTGCGGGACGTTAAAAAAAGGTTTAGGAGCGGTGAATACACCAAGGCAGCACCATCACTGTGCAGGCTTCATTCTCTAGTCTCCAGTCTCTCCTGCCACTCTACCAAGGAAATGTTAGAACCATTGAACTTCGGTATAAGAGCTAAGGCCGATTCTAGTGGAGCCATGCTGGAGCCCGATCCTCCTTCCGCACCCACTGCCAGGGACATATCCAGCCGTCTGCCACCAAGTGTAGGTGGAGTGCAGGGCGGTGCGGCTGAATAACACATGCAATAAAAGGAAGGAATAAAATGTCAGAAGGCAGCCCAACCGGGAACACTCACAGTTCCAACAGCGAGTAGAGAGCAGATTATAGCAGACTGTCAGCGTCTGTAGAGAGGGGAAGAATGTGACCCGGCCGTCTTGTGCCCAAAAGGCAGGTGTCCAGAGAGATTGTGAGCCCTAAGCTTTCCCTCCTTGTCAGGAACCTTTCCCTGTCGCTAGGATATGAAAAAGAGGTTTGCTTCACAGCTGACAGACTGCACACATTTGCTCCGCTCATACAGGCTATTGCCCACGAGACAAGATCATTAGGTGTTTTTTCATATGACGCTCCATAGACACTGTTCCATTATAGAAGATGGGCACCCCATTTTGGTTGACTTTCTCCACCAGGGGTTAAATGATATACCCATTCTTTTCTAAATAAGGTATTGCTGTATAAAGTAGGACAGCATTCTTTGTAGTTTTTTTCTAGCATCTATGAGCAACTTTGGAAGCATGGATTGGTCTGGAATACCGGGGTTGCCACTCATGTTTGTGGCCTAAACTGATACGTCAATCCAAGTAATTTAGTGTGTTTTTCAGCTGCTGGTGGAATAATTTTATGTTTGGGAGTCACAGCTTTTGGAGTGGCTAAGACCGCATGGTCCCTGAGGAAGATCCGCACCATTTGTGCATTTGAAACGCGTCAGTATCTTGCTGCCAGCACTCTGTCCTCCTATAGCTGTTTTTTCCCATCTTTTTCCATACACATGGTTTTATCATTGGTTTCATGTTTTGTATGATGTAATGTATGTATTGCACAATAAACTTTGTTACTTTTATACTATAACACTGCCTGACGTCCATTTAAAGTCCCACCCTTTGAGGAACCTGTTTTTCTACAATTTCCCTGTCGTTAGTACTGTCCCCATCTGGCAGGGGGACCTGTCCATACTCTACCATTTTAAAAATGTGTGCCAACCCTGGGAGCCAGGGCCTTAAATCCGCTCTGCCTGACCCAAGATGGCTTCCAGAGTCACATGGGGTGGCAGCATTCAATTGGATGCTTCCCCATTGACCCAGGAAACCAGAGGAACTGTGTTCCCCCTGACTTCCTCTTCAACACAGTGCTGCTGGGGAAAGGCGCCTCCTGCAGTGGAGAAAGTAGAGTGCACCTGCCTACATGTATGCTGTATATGTATATATGTTCCAGCAAAAGAATGCCATACTCTCAAATACTTCTCCAACTGCCAATGTCTTCTTCAGTAGTACAGCCTACTATGATCCAACTCCCGCAAATGCAGGTCAGGGTCTCACAATCCTGCCTCTACACTGCCTCTGACCGATGACAGGAGTGGACACTAGTGTTAAAAAATGTTGTCTTAAAAAATATTATTCTTTTTTTGGCAGAAAATACATTCAAACGTCTCTTCTACCAAAAAAAAAAAGTCAATGCTAGCACTATTGCTATATTTCAGAACAGATCAGCTTGAAACAACTGCCAATTTATGGACAGTGCCTTTGCCTCCCAATGCCTCATTCACCTAGTTACATTTACTTACATGGATATAGGTCAGACTTTTTTGATGTCTGGCAAGCCACACCCTCAAAGTAGTTTGTGCACTTGCACAAACATTCACCGTCGACCACAAGCAAGGTACCGCCATTTCTACATGGCTGGCATTTACATATGCTGTATTCCTCAATGTAGTCATGAATGGCTTTTTGCAGGTGTTGACTCTTGTTGTATGCCTCCTTCAAATCAAGTGGGATCAGAGAATAAATTGGTGACCTCTGTAGACAACAAAACACCAATTATATAAATAATAACACATACAATTACATGTGAAAAGACTTGCATGTAAAAAGTTTGCAACGTTATATATATTTACTTTATATATGTTACTATGTTATTATGTTTTATTTACTTTATATATGCAAAGTACATAGGGTGCAGCTGTTCTAGCCCTGATCAAGTGTAACTGATGTAGAAAAAAAGCACATAAAAGACGCCAGCACACGGCATAAGTACACTACTCGTCTCTTGCTATATCTCTATTTTGCTCCTCACACCAAAAGTTTTAATACATAGCACACCAAAAGGTGTGCTTAGAACGCAGAGCCGATCGGCCCTATAGGCACACTATGCAAGCTGCTTAGGGCCCCGCCGCTGAGGGGGGGCCCCCAAGACCCAGACCCAGACCCACTTTTAGAGTGCAGTGAGGAGAGGTGGGAGGAGGTGGAAGGCGGCGATCGGCAGCTCTATGGTGCCTGAGTGGGCGGCAAGATCTCCCTGGGGCTTGTAGTACTCTCAGTGTATACAGTGGAGAGGAGAAGGGAGGGGCCTCTGACCCAGGCAGGTATCAGTTTCACTTTCACTCTGCTTGAACACTGTTGCTGATGCCCGGGTCAGAGGCCCCTCCCCTCTCCGCTGTATACATTCGGAGATAGAACTACTAGCCCCAGGGAGATCCCCTCTGCCTGTGGACACCATATAGCTGCCGATCCCCGCCTCCCACCTCCACCAGCCAGGTACAGGGGAACCTCTGCCAGGGGGGGAGTCAGCTGTTTGGGGGCCCAAATGTAAGAGGGGGGGCTTTCTGGGGACACTAATATAAGGAAGGGGGCCTCTGGGGACACTAATGTAAGAGGGGGCTCTTTGGGGACACTAATGTAAGGGCGGGGCCCTCTGGGGACACTGATGTAAGGACGGGGCCCTCTGGGGACACTGATGTAAATACTGGGCCCTCTAGGGACACTGATGTAAGAGGGGGCCCCCTGGGGACACTAATGTCAGAGGGGGGGCTCTCTGGGGACTCTGTGTAAGGAGGGGCTCTCTGGGGACCCTGTGTAAGGAGGGGCTCTCTGGGGACTGTAAGAGGGAAGGCTCTCTTGGGACACTAATGTAAGGGGAGGATCTCTTGGGACCCTGGTGTAAGGGGGGGTCTCCCTGGGGACCCTGGTGTAAGGGGGGGGGCTCTCTGGGGACCCTGATGTAAGGGGATGCTCTCTGGGGATCCTGATGTAAGGGGAGGCTCTCTGGGAATCCTGATGTAAGGAGAGGCTCTCTGGGGATCCTGATGTAAGGGAGGCTCTCTAGGGACCCTGATGTAAGGGGGGGGCTCTCTGGGGACCCTGATGTAAGGGGGGCTCTCTGGGGACCCTAATGTAGGGGAGGCTCTCTGGGGACCCAAATGTAGGGGGAGGCTCTCTAGGGACCCTGATGTAAGGGGGGCTCTCTGGGGACCCTAATGTAGGGGGAGGCTCTCTGGGGACCCTGATGTAAGGGGGGGGGCTCTCTGGGGACCCTAATGTAGGGGGAGGCTCTCTAGGGACCCTGATGTAAGGGGAGGCTCTCTGGGGACCCTAATGTAGGGGGAGGCTCTCTGGGGACCCTGATGTAGGGTGAGACTCTCTGAGGACACTGATTTAAGGGGGGCTGTCTGGGGACCCTTGTATAAGGGGGGCTCTCTGGGGACCTTGGTGTAAAGAGGGGCTCTCTGAGGACCCTGATGTAAGGGGGGCTCTCTGGGGACCTCATTCTGTTCTATATTGTTGTACTTATTCTTTGACTGTTTTGTTTAAAGGAGGGAGGATTGTTTTGGGAGCACTGAAGTGTCAGGTGTGACTGTGTGGCAATGGCAAATGGTTTACATAGCTCACGGCATCACGGGTCAAGTAGAGGGCCCCTTAGCAGAATTTTGCTTAGGGCCCCAGGGAGGTCAGGATCGGCACTGTTAGAACGTAAGCAAGAGGATGGTGCAGAGTTGGGTTTACCCACGCAGGTCCTGTGCTTGGTCAAGTAATCTGTCTAAGAACTGGGGGGCACAAGGGCACGAGTCATTGCACTTTGTTCTGGCCACCCAAAAGCTATCTGTCCTGTGAAACTACACATACATTTATTCTGTGGAAATGTTACTAGGATATTTTCTCTCAAGGTCCTCATTCATGAAGCCTAGCATGCATCAGAAAAATACAGCATTATGGCCACTAGATGGAGCTGATCATCATAGGAAAGAAATAACGACTTTGATCATCAGCTCCATCTATTGGCTATAATGTGGTATTTTTCTGATTCACACTATTCTTATAAATGTAGAACATCGGACCTGGAGCAATAATAGCCTAGTAACATTTGATGTTGCCCTCATTCGCACAGAACAAATGCATATGAAGCTTTGCACGATAGATAGCTCTGGAATTTCTTTTATAAATACACCCCTAAGTGTTACATAGTTACATAGTAGGTGAGGTTGAAAAAAGACACAAGTCCATCAAGTCCAACCTATGTGTGTCATTATATGTCAGTATTACATTGTATATCCCTGTATGTTGCGTCGTTCAGGTGCTTATCTAATAGTTTCTTGAAGCTAGCTATTGATGCCCCCCGCTGAGACCACCGCCTGTGGAAGGGAATTCCACATTTTTGCCGCTCTTATGCCCCGTACACACGGTTGGAAATTCCGACCACAAAATCCGTCTGATTTTTTCTGACGGATTTTGTCCGACACTGGTGTTGCATACACACGGTCGGACAAAGTTGTCGGAAAATCCGATCATTCTGAACGTGGTGACGTTCGTTGCGTACGACGGGACTACATAGAGGCTAGTAGCCAATAGCTTTGGTCTTGTAATGTGATCTGAGCATGCGTGGCACTTTGTCCGTCGGAATTCGCTACACACGATCGGAAAAAGTCAGATAGGACTTTGCTGTCGGAAAATTTGAGAGCAGGATCCCAAACTTTTTCCGTCGGAAATTCTGACGGAAAAAGTCAGATGGAGCCCACACACGTCGGAATTTCCGACAACATGGTCCGATAGGACATTTTCCGTCTGAAAATCTGACCGTGTGTACGGGGCATTACAGTAAAGAACCCTCTACGTAGTTTAAGGTTAAACCTCTTTTCTTCTAATTTTAATGAGTGGCCACAAGTCTTGTTAAACCCCCTTCTGCAAAAAAGTTTTATCCCTATTGTGGGGTCACCAGTACGGTATTTGTATATTGAAATCATATCCGCTCTCAAGCGTCTCTTCTCCAGAGAGAATAAGTTCAGTGCTCGCAACCTTTCCTCATAACTAATACCCTCTAGACCAGTGATGGCGAACCTTTTTGAGTCCGAGTGCCCAAATCACGACGCAAAACCAACTTATTTCTTTCAAAGTGCCAACACAGAATTAAACCTGCCAGCGTCTCTGAATGAGCCCTAAGGGACCAAAAACGCACGATTCTGCCAGATTCGCTCAGAATGCATTGTGCAACATGCACTGACCTACCTGACACATTGCACCCACCTACCTGACACATTGC
Organism: Lithobates sylvaticus; assembly: GCA_028564925.1. Lineage (NCBI taxonomy): Eukaryota > Metazoa > Chordata > Amphibia > Anura > Ranidae > Lithobates > Lithobates sylvaticus. The sequence goes on from CM053026.1 coordinate 76,332,696, forward strand.
ACCGGCCTGACCATTGCACCCGCCTACCTGACACGTTGCACTCGCCTGCCTGACCATTGCACTCGCCTGCCTGACCATTGCACTCACCTGCCTGACCATTGCACTCACCTGCCTGACCATTGCACTCACCTGCCTGACCATTGCACTCACCTGCCTGACCATTGCACTCATCTGCCTGACCATTGCACTCACCTGCCTGACCATTGCACTCACCTGCCTGACCATTGCACTCACCTGCCTGACCATTGCACCCACCTGCCTGACCATTGCACCCACCTGCCTGACCATTGCACCCACCTGCCTGACCCATTGCACCCACCTGCCTGACCATTGCACTCACCTGCCTGACCATTGCACTCACCTGCCTGACCATTGCACCCACCTGCCTGACCCATTGCACCCACCTGCCTGACCATTGCACTCACCTGCCTGACCATTGCACTCACCTGCCTGACCATTGCACCCACCTGCCTGACCATTGCACCCACCTGCCTGACCATTGCACCCACCTGCCTGACCCATTGCACCCACCTGCCTGACCATTGCACCCACCTGCCTGACCATTGCACCCACCTGCCTGACCATTGCACCCACCTGCCTGACCCATTGCACCCACCTGCCTGACCATTGCACCCACCTGCCTGACCATTGCACCCACCTGCCTGACCCATTGCACCCACCTGCCTGACCATTGCACCCACCTGCCTGACCATTGCACCCACCTGCCTGACCCATTGCACCCACCTGCCTGACCCATTGCACCCACCTGCCTGACACATTGCACCCACCTGCCTGACACATTGCACTCACCTTTCTGACCATTGCACTCACCTACCTGACCATTGCACTCACCTACCTGACCATTGCACCCACCTACCTGACACATGCACTCACCGAATTAACACCTTTATTGTGCAAAATTTAGTCAAAACTGTACTGTACATGTCCACTCCACATTGATCTTACCTGTCTCCAGTCTCTCTGGCAGCTCATTCCCGCCCGCAAGTCTCCTCTGATCCCAGCCGCGTGTTCTCCCAGTCATGCACAGCACGTCACCGCTGATTTGTTTAATGTTGTGTGCGGTGTGGATGAGACGGCTTCTATGATTGGATTAGCGTGCACACGTCCACGCCACCCCCCCCCCCCGGGCGCTTATTCTTTGTCACGCCCACTCGGACACATCACGGCTAGCCTACAGAACTGTGGGAGATGTAGTTTGCGGCGCGTTGTGGACGATTCGATTTTACTGTGTGCTTTTCTTATTTCATGGCGTGCCCACAGAAAGTGCTCGGCGTGCCGGCAGCGGCACGCGTGCCACGGGTTCGCCATCACTGCTCTAGACCCTTTATTAGCTTTGTTGCCCTTCTTTGAACTCGCTCCATTTCCAGTACATCCTTCCTGAGGACTGGTGCCCAGAACTGGACAGCATACTCCAGGTGCGGCCGGACCAGAGTCTTGTAGAGCAGGAAAATTATCGTTTTATCTCTGGAATTAATCCCTTTTTAATGCCAATATTCTGTTTGCTTTGTTAGCAGCAGCTTGGCATTGCATGCTATTGCAGGTCCTTTTCCATCCTAAATTCCCCCAGAGGTTCTCCCTCCATTGTATAGATTGCATTCATATTTTTGCCACCCAAATGCAGTATTTTACATTTTTCTACATTGAACCTCATTCGCCATGAGGTTGTCCACCCCATTAATTTGTTCAGATCTTTTTGCAAGGTTTCCACATCCTGCGGAGAAGTTATTGCCCTAATTAGCTTAGTATCGTCTGCAAATACAGAGATTGAACTGTTTACCCCATCCTCCAGGTCGTTTATGAACAAATTATGTTTATGAGGATGTGACAGTAAAGGGGGCAGTTAGCTTGAAGAGGGGTCCAGATGTTGTTGCAGTTACTACAACCATTGTTCCTATACCATTGCGTACAGTAACAAGCTCCTGGAAGTTACAGAAAGGAGAATGTAATGCCACCTACACAGTGCAACAAGAACAACAAGGGTAGCAGTCACACAAACGACTTCATAGACCTATTACCAAACTCTTTTTGTTTCAAATCAACAGATTGCCATAAAGTATATGCTTAGAAGGAGGTGATAGGAGACAACATTTTTGACTTCCAATATAACATAATACAAATTGCTGCAATTATTTTGGAGTAAGTAGAAGTCCTCTGTGACATTCAAGAAGGAGAAATACATTAAAAAAAAAAAAAAAAAAAAAAACTTACCTTAGACTTTAAAATCACAGGATTGTCTCCTAGGGAAGCAGCCCATTCTACAAAATCATTAATGTCAATCTTTTCATCATGCTCAAGTTTAGCATTTAATTTTGCGGCAACAGCTGTTGACCCTCCCTTAACAAAAGAAACGACTTTGTGAATGATACCCGTTTTATCATTTGTTCCTGTAAAGATACAAAAAGGAGTCAGAATAACAAAATCACAAGTCTATCTAGAAAGCGATGGGGCAGGGGTTGTATTCAAATAATAGTCATCATTCTGCAACCGCAGCTAGCACTAATCCCCACTAACATATTTTTTTTTTTTATCATCCTTCAGTATAGATTGTAGCATAGCCCCCAAATGTCCCTGATTTGGAGGGACTGTCCCTGATTTGGATCAATGTCCCTCCGTCTCTCTTTCCTCCTCATTTGTCCCTCATTTTGGTCTGATCTATATAGTTGTATATAAAATGCACTTTTTATCTTTCAAAAAGTGTTTCCCAGTGCTAAACCTTTCATCCAAAATCTAAATTGCTGCATTTGTAAGTTTTAAAAGCCAATATAAAGGAATAGTAGTGTTAAAAAAAAGCCTTTGTGGATTTAATTAACCTTTTTTTGGGTTAATTCTCCTTTAAGGGTGTGTGGCAGGGGGCGTGTCCTATGCCTACATACGTTTGCTAGTAGGTGTCCCTCATTCCCATCTCAAAATGTTGGGATTCAGTGTCTGGCAGCAGAGAAAACTTTTACACGGGCACAGCTCGAGGAGGGGACTCTTAGCCCCCATACACACGATCGGAATTTTTTCCGACGGATTTTGTCCGACACTGGTGTTGCATACACACGTTCGGACAAAGTTGTCGGAAAATCCGATCATTCTGAACGTGGTGACGTTCGTTGCGTACGACGGAGCTACGTAGAGGCTAGTAGCCAATAGCTTTGGTCTCGTAAATTGATCTGAGCATGCGTGGCACTTTGTCCGTCGGAATTCTCTACACACGATCGGAAAAAGTCTGATCGGATTTTGTTGTCGGAAAATTTGAGAGCAGGATCTCAAATTTTTCCGTCGGAAATTCCGATGGAAAAAGTCCGATGGAGCCCACACACGGGCGGGTTTTCCGACAACATGGTCCGATCGGACATTTTCCGTCTGAATTTCCGACCGTGTGTACGGGGCATTATTGTAGTGTTGTGTACAGCCAGGGTTGAGCCGGTGTTCTGTCAAAATAGCCAACTTGTCAAAAACTCCAACTACTTTACTTCTGGTTTCTTTAAACCATCAGTAATTGGAGATTTTGATGAATTGCTGTTAGGAAACAACACCGGCAACTGAATATATTATGAGCGGAGATTGGCACTACGCCCTGATACTAGCCAACAAAATGGCCGCACCCGAACTTTGTTCTTGTTAGCCGTTGTGCTGTAAAAACAGCTAAATCTTCCTGTGCCGGACTGTATTCGGTTGCCGGTGTTGTGTCCAAACAACAGTTCGTCAAAATCTCCAGTTACTGTTGGTTTAAAGAAACCGGAAGTGACGTGGTTGGAGTTTCTGACAAGTTGGCTAATTTGACACAACACCGGTTATCTATGAGATTACCGCTACCCATCAAAATATGCAAAAGTGAAGTTCCGTCACGGCCATCTTGGTACACCTGCACTCGTCCGCAGTAAGCCTACAGTCAGAAGGCGGCAAGCAGACATCTTGTTACACCCACCGAAGTCTTGCATTTCACACTTATTTTTACAAATAAACTGAGCTTATATAGTAAAATACATTATTTTGAAACCCATCAGACTGTTTTGATGTTGAATTTTAAAATCAGCGATGTTCTGTTAGATTAGCAAACCTGTGAGATCTTAAATTCAACATCATAATGTGTTACGGACTTCCAAATACTTTATTTCACAATATAAGCCCAGTTTACTGGTAAAAATAAGTGTGAAATGCAAGACTCCGGTGGGTGTAACAAGATGTCTGCTTGCCGCCTTCTGACTGTAGGCTTACTGCAGAAGAGTGTGGGTGTACCAAGATGACCGTGACGGAAAGTCACTTCCGTTGCATGTTCTGATGGGTAGCGGCTTTCTGATAGAACACCTGCCCTCTACCTAATAGAAAGGCACACGGGATGTGGACTGCTAGCATTGTGGGAGATATAATTCTGACAGAGTAAGCTGGCTTTGGGGAGCTGGACGGAGTAAACTGTAAATCCCACAAGGCACAGGAGCAAAGAGGAAAGATGGTTCCTTGCTGGAAGTGTGGTGTGATGAAGTGCACATCAGGCTGCTAATAGATCACTCACCCTTGCACCTTAGAGGGAGAGATGCACAGTGACAGACATTCTGGGACAATGAAGAGTAGCAAAGATACTGTCTGATCAAGGGGGAGGATGCTACAGACATGGACGTACTGTGCTTCACCTAGTATATGGAGGGAGACCACCCTTGCTGATAAATGATGTTTGTGAGAAACCACAGCTAAACCCTGCACTACATCTTGACAAAAGAGGGACAGTGTTTTCTACGAGTATCACCGGGCCAGGGACTTTATCAGTGATGACCTGAGCCATTGTCATCATCAGTGCTTAAAGGGACATTATCCTGAGCGCTCCAACATAACAGTTGGGCCCCAATGAGCTGGCGAGCAGAAGAGAATATAATACAGTCTGTTGAACTGTTATGCTCCGTACACACGGTTGGATTTTCCGACGGAAAATGTTCGATGGGAGCTTGTTGTCGGAAATTCCGACCGTGTGTAGGCTCCATTGGACATTTTCCATCCGAATTTTCGTCACACAAAATTTGAGATCTGGATCTCAAATTTTCCGACAACAAAATCTGTTGTCGTAAATTCCGATCATGTGTACACAATTCCAACGCACAAAGTTCTACGCATGCTCGGAATCAAGCAGAAGAGCCGCACTGGATATTGAATTTCATTTTTCTTGGCTCGTCGTACGTGTTGTACGTCACTGCGTTCTTGATGTTTGGAATTTCCAACAAGATTTGTGACCGTGTGTATGCAAGACAAGTTTGAGCCAACATCCGTCAGAAAAAATCCATGGATTTTGTTGTCGGAATGTCCGATCGTGTCTACGGGGCATTAGAGTGGTGTAATTCTCCTTAGTTAGAATTGCCCCCAGCATGGGGTTTAGGACAAGTTGCTCTCTACACCCATTGCTTGTTTTTTTGTATTTCTACTGTTCACCTATTTACAATGTATTTCTTGCTATAGTTTAACTGTTTACTATGTCTTTACTGTTGTTCGTATCAGGTATGGCACCAGGGTACTGCATATACATCTGCAATAAATATTCCCCACCCAGCCATGTGGTGCTATTTTCAGAGTCGGGGGCACAAGAACAGGGGATCCAATACATCCAGCAGCTTCTTCAGGGGTTGGAGGTAAATTGATACATGTGGACAGGCCTAGCTTTTACACATGATCCCTCAATTGCAGCATTTATTGGGCATCCATTTAAATATTAGATCAAGAAAATCTCCAGTTCTCAAATGTTTGATTCTTCCGGAATACTGATTTCAAATAGATTCTGAGATGTTTAATTAACATGTCTGATCTATCAAAATGACACAATTCACAAATTGTGATAGATAAACTGTGGAGATTTTCTGAATGTATATTAACCACATGTCTCCAAATCACGTACCTGGTATGTCACTTGACTTCAAGTGGTTGGCTTTGATCGGGTCTCCACTATGGTAACATAGAAGCGATGACATGACCAGCATGTAAACACGCCTTGTGAAAATTGAAAGCATTCAAAAATGCTGATCTTGGCCTTTTGAATGCTTCAAATGCAAAGGAGTGATTTGGGGTCTTATAGACCCCAGATCCCTCCATGACGAGGACCTGTCACATGCATATTGCTGTCACAAGGATATTTACATTCCTAGTGATAGCAATAAAAGTAAAATAAATAAAAAAAAAAAAAAAACTGTGTAAAAAAAAATAATAATGTATAATTGAAAAAATATTTTTTTAAAGTGCACCCGCCCCCCCCCCCCAGCGTGCAAAGGTGAATGCGTGCATTGGTCCAGCACGCACGCAAACAGCGATCTTTTCACCCATGTGAGGTATCACCATGAACGTCAGCTCATGGGCAGCAATTCTAGTACTAGACCTGCTCTGTACATCTAAAGTTGTAAACTGTAACGGCTTTTAAAGTGTCGTCTATGGATAATAAAATTGTTTGTTGCCGTTGTGCTGACGTGCGCAATTTTAAAGCGTGTACACAGGATAAAACTTGGAGGGACTCAGAAAACAGTAACCTCACCAATCTCTATTAGAACCAGTACTGAACTCGCCACAAGGGGTAATGACTTGACAGCATCTGTTTGGCAGTGCCAGCAGCCATGGCAAACTAAATACTATGAAGATTCCTCCACCCATGCTCTGTTCCTTTGTGCTTTGTCAAGGGGGGGGGGGGGGGGGGGTGTCCCTACCCTCTAATAAGCTCTCAGTGATAACTGAGCTCTGCAGAGTGTAACTTCAACTCCCAGACCCCTTTTTTCTGACAACTCAGACAAGCTTTATAAATTCGGCACTCTGAACGGCTGTAGAGATGAGAAGACTGCAGATAGATAGGTACAACTTTTGTAGGAGGATTTTCTTAATCTCTGTGTATCACCTGAGGCCAGTCACTTTACTGGGTATGTAGGAGTTTTCAACCACTTTAAAGCGGTTGTATTGCCCGCTGGCTGGGTGATTTTTACCTATAGGTAAGCCTATAATAAGGCTTATCTGTAGGTAAAAAGAATATCTCCTAAACCTGCACAGTTTAGGAGATATTGGCCTGGTGTATCCTGCCAGAACTTGCCGGAACGGAGGGCTCCCGCTCGCATGCGCGGGAGTGATGTCATCGCGGCTCCAACCACTTACCGCGCCGGAGCCAGTGATCCCGGAGGAAACATCGGGAGAACAGGTCAGCTGCCTCAGCAGTGAACGGACGCACTGCAGGAGCTTCGTTCTAAGGTAAGTATTTCATAATGTGCTAGTATGCGATGCAGGTTTTTTTTTCACAGTTTACAACCGCTTTAAGCATTCTGTTGTGGTGCATTTACAGCACCTGTTAACGTGAATTGTATTAGGCAGCCCATTGATTATTAATGGACTGCCAGCGCACTGCAACAGATCAAAAAACGTATATGGGCAGCACAGTGGTGTAGTGGTTAGCACTTTCGCCTAGCAGCAAATGAGTCACTGGTTCAAATCCCAACCACGACACCACCTGCCTGGAGTTTGCATGTTCTCCCTGTGCCTGCGTGGGTTTCCTCCAGGTACTATGGTTTCCTCCCACACTCCAAAGACATGTTGGTAGGTTAATTAGATCCTGTCTAAATTGGCCCTAGTATGAATGTGAGTTTAGATTGTAAGCTCCTTGAGGGTAGGGACTGATGTGAATGTACAATGTATATGTAAAGTGCTGCGTAAATTGACTGCACTATATAAGTACTTGAAATAAAATAAACTTGACCTTTTTTGGCAATGCATCACATCAAAATGCATTGTTCTGCAGTGCCTTGTTCCCTACTGTACAACGCATTGGAATGCCATTCAAAGCGAATGGCACTGCAACACACCATACATAGAGCAGGTGCATTGCTGCAATGTACCATGTGAACGGGCCTTACAACTACACTAATCCATTTGTCTAATCTCTAAATTATTTATTTCCTTATCTTAAAATGCCAGTATAATATAAAGTAGTGGTAAAAAGAAGAAAGAAAGTGGATTTATCTTTTTTTTTTTTTGCACACCAGTCCTTCGTAGTCTACACAACTGGAGGCATGGCGGCGGCATGCACTTTGCCTACATACTTTCTACTTACAGGTGTCCCTGTTTCTCATCTCAGAAAGTTGGGAGGTGTGCAGTATAAAGCAAACGATCTCCAAAGCCAATATTAGGGACTTCTACTCACATTCCTTGGTATATAGATGTCCATTAGTACATCTAATGGACTATTGCTTATTGACTATGGTGGGCATTGGTCCATAAGAGTGTTTAAAATTCTAATAATAATATTCAGCATAACAGCTGCAATTCCTCCATAATGATAACAAAGATCATTAAAAAACACTAATTGGCATCTAAAAGATATATGTACTTACCCACTTCTTGACCACCAATTTTTTTACAATTTGGATTTTTTAACTTGGCATTTGCGTCTATTCCTGGACCATCTATGCTTAAGCCAAGATTGAATCCGAGACATTCTTCTACTATTTTTTCAGTGACACCTGTGTTTGGAAAGAAAAATGTTACTGGATAGGTAAGCTGGCCAATGAAGTTCTGATCCTAATCAGTTTGGTTATCATTTTTGATACATACAATCTGTAGTCAGGTGATTGGCTAAGAATGGAGAGTGAGAGAAACTCTGGCTGCAGCAGTTCTTTGTAGCTCCTGCCCTGCAGTGCTGAAATGGGTAACAGCTATATCAACAAGAGGAGGGAGCTGCTGAGCAGGAGGAGTTCAATAGACTGAGTCAGGCAGCAATGCACTGTGGGAACTGTAGACTAGAGGAGAGGGACACTACTGTAATTAAGAGTTTTTGAACTGCATTTCCCAAAGAGAGATTGCCAGGAGGAGGGGAAAGAGATGCATTTTCTCAGGCTGTACAGGACATAGCTTCCCTTTTTCCATGAGGGAGACTGGAGAGTGCACAATGCTGTTATCACTGCTGCATGTCTGGATCTGGAGTGCTGAGCTTGGGAGTGCCAACAGCCAAAGTAACCTGGGTACATAGCAGAGGATGGACTAATCACTGTGTGTGTGGTGAGCTGTAATATCGCTGGGACTGGTCAGTTGCTGCTGTGGGGATTTACTATTTGCTGCTAGAGAAAGAGAGACTGAGCCCTTTAGGAACTGACCATACAGCCATGTAGTAGACTTATTTCTATCTGCAGGCTTGACTAGGGCTATTCTCATATGCACCATCAGTACAACTGGGCCACAACGCTAGCCAGCTGAAGAGTTGGGATTAAAGACTGTCCGTTTACAGCTGCTAAACAGTGACCTTCACCTATTGCTTGTGCTAAGAGGTACCTCTCAGGGGACATTGCACCATATCCTAGCCATTCTCCTAGACTGCACTCTAGACTAGTTTTGTATTATTCACATTGTAGTTAATGCTTATATGCACTGTTTATTGCTGACTTTGCTGATTCATGAGTTAAAGCGGGGTTCCACCCTAACGTGGAACTTCCGCTCCGCGGAACCCTCCCCCCCTCCGGTGTCACATTTGGCACCTTTCAGGGGGGAGGGGGGAGCAGATACCTGTCTAAGACAGGTATTTGCACTCACTTCTGGGCATAGACTCCCACATATACTTTGTATATTCCTTAGCATTAGTTACATAGTTAGTCAGGGTAAAAAAAGACGTGTTCATCAAACTCAAATGATAAAAAAAAAATGAAAATTGAAAATCTGCATCCACTGAAAAATTTGACACATCCGCAAGGGACTGGATGGTTGTGACCGGAAGTTTTAATTCCGGACTAAACTTTTTCTAGCACGTGTGCTTTACAAGAAATTTCCCTTTTCCTGACTGAAGATCACATTCACAGGATCCAGAACCATTAGAATTTAGGTTGTTCAGATAAGAAGCATCTTCTTTCCCTTGCCTTTGATTTTTTTTCATGTTATTATGCTTGAAAGTGACCACCAATTTGTCTTCATTAACCCCTTGCCGACCGCCTCATGCAGATATACTGCGGCAGAAGGGCTCGTACAGGCAGAATCACGTACCTGTACGTTGCCCTTTAAGAGGCGGCCACCGCGCATGCGCTCGGCAAGCTCTGCGAGTCGGGTCACGGATACCCGCGATCGCCTCACGGGGAGGAAGAATGGGGAGATGCTAATGTAAACAAGCATCTCCCCGTTCTGCCTAGTCACAGTGTCACTGATTTCTGCTCCCTGTGATCGGAGCAGAGATCAGTGATGTGTCACACACAGCCCCTCCCCCCCACAGTTAGAAACACGCCCCTAGGACATACTTAACCCCTACACTGCCACCTAGTGGTTAACCCCATTCACTGCCAGTGTCATTTACACAGAAATCAGTGCATTTGTATAGCACTGATTGCTGTATAAATGACAATGGTCCCAAAAATGTCCGATGTGTCACCATAATGTCGCAGTCACGAAAAGAATCGCTGATTGCCACAATTTAAAAAAAAAATTATTAATAAAAATGCCATAAAACTATCCCCTATTTTGTAAACGCTATAACTTTTGCGCAAACCAATCAATAATCACTTATTGTGATTTTTTTTTACCAAAAATATGTAGAAGAATACGTATCGGCCTAAACTGAGGAAAACATTTTTTTTTAATATATTTTTGGGGGATATTTATTATAGCAAAAAGTAAAAAATAATGTGTTTTTTTTCAAAATTCTTACTCTTTTTTTTGTTTATAGCGCAAAAAATAAAAACCGCAGGGGTGATCAAATACCACCAAAAGAAAGCTCTATTTGTGGGAAAAGAAAGTACATCAATTTTGTTTGGGAGTCACATTGCACCACCGCGCAATTGTCAGTTAAATCAACGCAGTGCCGAATCGCAAAAAGTGCTCAATTTTGGTCTCATCTGACCAGAGCACCTTCTTTCACATGTTTGCTGTGTCCCCCACATGGCTTCTCGCAAACTGCAAAGGGGGCTTCTTATGGCATTCTTTCAACAATGGCTTTCTCCTTGCCACTCTTCCATAAAGGCCAGATTTGTGGAGTGCACAACTAATAGTTGTCCTGTGGACAGATTCTCCCACCTGAGCTGTGGATCTCTGCAGCTCCTCCAGAGTTACCATGGGCCTCTTGGCTGCTTCTCTGGTTAATGCTCTCCTTGCCCGGCCTGTCAGTTTAGGTGGAGGGCCATGTCTTGGTAGGTTTGCAGCTGTGACATACTCTTTCCATTTTTGGGTGATGGATTGAACAGTGCTCCATGAGATATTCAAAGCTTGGGATATTTTTTAATAACTTAACCCCCTTCAAGCTTCTCCACAACTTTATCCCTGACCTGTCTGGTGTGTTTCTTGGCCTTTATGATGCCGTTTGTGCACTAAGGTTCTCTAACAAACCTCTGAGGGCTTCACAGAACAGCTGTATTTATATTGAGATTAAATTACATACAGGTGAACTCTATTTACTAATTAGGTGACTTCTGAAGGCAATTCGTTCCACTGGATTTTAGTTGGGGGTATCAGAGTAAAGGGGCTGAATACAAATACACGCCACACTTTTCAGATATTTATTTGTAAAAAATGTGGAAAACCATTTATCATTTTCCTTCCACATCCCAATTATGTGCAACTTTGTGTTTGGTCTATCACATAAAATCCCAATAAAATACATTTACGTTTTTGGTTGTAACATGAGAAAACGTGGAAAATTTCAAGGGGTATGAATAGTTTTTCAAGGCAATGTATTTCGTTCAGGTGGCTCCTTTGACAAAAGTTGATTAAAAATACACTTTTGTTGACCTGTTGACCTAGGTGTTGCCGACATGGTAAGTCATGGAGCAAACTCTGTGTATGTGCTTGTACATTTGAAAGAGGCCATTCAATCTGATTACAACTGGTTCCATTGGTTTCTTTAGGGCCTGTCCCCCATGGGAAATACTGTGGTAACACATGCACCACAAGGCACTTTAATGTGCATTCACTTTAAATGGGCTCTAAATGCAGTTAAATTTGATGCTGATACAGTATATTCTTTTTTTGCAGTGCACTGCAACACACAAAAGACATTTATCAACACAATTAGTTGCAAATCTTCTTCAGCACAGTCTCTGAGACAGGTTTACAGACCTTTGCATCTGTATTCCTAAGTGACCATTTGCAAAGTTCAAAGACAGATTTATTAATGAAGATGAGACAAATTTCCACTCTCAACAGATGCATTACTAAGAAGCGGTCAGGGTCAGGATTCATTTAGCAAGTGCAAATGCTACTTTAGAGCAGCCAAATGTGGAATTTATGATTCAGGTTGTAACCAATATTCAATATTTCTCAGCGCACCAGTTTAGCATTTCGTTGCCTTGCAACAGGATTGATAAATGTCACCCAATGTTGGGTGCCATTTAATGCAACATGGTAATGCGAATGATACAGGGTCCAACATTCTTTGGCAAATAGAAGGAGAAGAAATAGAAACAGTGACATATTTCGTCTTCCTAGGTGACTGTAGCAATGAAATTAAGAGACGCTTGATTCTTGAGAGGAAAGCAATGGCAGACCTAGACGACATTATAAAAAGCAGAGACATCATCACCCTACAAAATGCTGTATAGTCAAAGCTATGGTAGTCCCAGTAGTAACCTATGGCTGTAAAAGTTGGACCATAAGGAAGACTGAACACCTTAGAATTGATGATTTTGAACTATAGTGTTGGAAAAGACTCCTGAAGGATCATTTTGACTGCAAGAAGATCAAACCGGTCATTCCTGAAGGAAATCAACCCTGAACATTCACTGGAAGGATCCTGAAGCTGAAACTCAAAGACTTTGGCCATCTAATGCAACAAGAGGACTCATTGGAAAAGACCCTGATGCTGGGAAACATGGAAGGAAAAAGGAGAAGAGGACTACAGAAAAAAAGTTGGATAGATAGCATCATTGAAACTTTGAACATGAAAATAAGCAAGCTCCGGGAAGCAGTGGAGGACAGAAAAGCCTGGCGCGCTATGGTTCATGAGGTCACAAAGAGTCGGACACAACTAAATGACTGAACAACAACAACAATGTTAATGGTCCCTTATTACATAGACATTTGGGTTACCTAAGTGTTCAGAGTTATGCTATGGAGCATCCAAGAAAGAGGCACATGCAGACACCCTTAACCGCTTCCCGACCGCCCACTGCATATATGTGTCAGCAGAATGGCACAGGCAGGCAAAACCACGTACAGGTACGTGGCCCTTTAATTGCCTGGCCGTGGGTCGCGCGCACGCCGCCAGCGGCGTGCTCGCCACCCGGTGGGGAGCTCCGTGTCCCCGGCCGCGGGACCAGTGGACCCGATCGGTGCTGGTGTCCCACGATCGGGTCACAGAGCTGAAGAACGGGGAGAGGTCTGTGTAAACAAACCTCTCCCCACGCTTCCTGTCATTGATCGGCTGTTCCCTGTCATCGGGAAAGCCGATCAATGACGTCAGACGTCAGCCCCGCCCCCTAATGTAAAAAAACACACACATGTCACAGCCCATAACCCCTCCCCTCCCCCTAGTGGTAACTCTTTCACTGCATGTGCCATTTATACAGGAATCAATGCATTTAAATAGCATTGATTGCTGTATAAATGACAATGGTCCCAAAAATGTGTCAAAAATGTCCGATGTGTCCGCCATAATGTCGCAGTCACAATAAAAAATCGCTGATCGCCGCCATTACTAGTAAAAAAAAAATATTAATAAAAATGCTATAAGACTATCCCCTATTTTGTAAACGCTATAACATTTGCGCAAACCAATCAATCGCTAATTGCGATTTTTTTTTTTAACAAAAAATATGTAGAAGAATACGTATCGGCCTAAACTGAGGAAAAAAAAAATTTTTTTATATATTTTTTGGGGATATTTATTATAGCAAAAAATATTGAATTTTTTTCAAAATTGTCACTCTATTTTTGTTTTTAGCGCAAAAAATAAAAACCGCAAGGGCGATCAAATACCACCAAAAGAAAGCTCTATTCGTGGGAAAAAAAGGACGCCAATTTTGTTTGGGAGCCACGTCGCACAACCGCGCAATTGTCAGTTAAAGCGACGCAGTGCCGAATCGCAAAAAGGGGCCTGGTCCTTTGGCTGCAAATTGTTCCGGGGCTGAAGTGGTTAAAGCACTGGTTTATGTTGGGGGTTACACAACAGAGAGAATATAGAGGACAATAATTTATAACTGTTCAATCACCATTTCTCCTGAGCTTTTCTGACCATGGGCATATGTCTATAGCTAGCTTTAGAGTGACACTTACCTTTCTTTTTCATAACGATATCATCCAGTACATATACAAGATCATATACTCCACCAATGTTTCCAGAGACTGCATAATGAGTGCCATACATTTCCAAAAAGGCAAAATACTCTGCCTTGTCATAAAAAGTTGGCAGGTTGTTCACATCATCAATAAAAGTTGAGGACACAACAAAACCCCGAGTCCTCATCTGAAATGTTGCCAGCTGTACATTTCCTGATATCCGCAGGAATTTTTTATTCTGTAAGAAAATAAAATATTTCTTTAATGTATTTAAAAAAAAAAAAAAACACTAGTACTGTAGTAACAAACATAATGTTGTAGTAGAGGGAGTTGATTGTGTACTTACATGGGTCCTGGTTCTCCCATTAAAGTAAAACTAAACGCAAAACATGTTTATTAATTTTGGATAGTGTAAAGCTGGATACACACTATACAACTTGTGTTGTTTGTTTTCCTTTAGATCTACCAAAACCATGTAGTGCAAGGGCCTACCTGATTGCAAACAAATTTAAACAGTTAAGGCTTGACCACATATTATATGGTTTTGGTAAATCTAAAGGAAAAAATCTAAAGAAAATTGTATAGTGTGCATCCAGCTTAAGGGAGGGTTAGAACCCCCATCTCTTTTTTTGCCGTCTGTGTGTAGGCAGGGGCTAATAGTGTTCCCTTTTTTTGTCTCCTCCTTGTACCGCCCCAGGAATTGAGGTCATAGCTCTGCCCTTCCTGTCAGGATCTTAAAAAAATGGTAAGTGGTGCTTAGCTAGAGAATGGAAGTTGTACAGAGAGAGGGGCAGCATAATGGAGTAATGAAGTTGTTTGCCCTTAGGGGGCATTCCTTGGAGTTGGGCTAGTTGCTGTAGTACAACCCTGACAGGAGACTTTTATTATGCCATTGAAGCTGGGTACAGCTGTTTTGTTATATTGCCTGTGAAGAGATGTTTCTATCTTCAAGTGTGAGCTACAAGTGCTGAATATATAGTATTAAGGTATGGGCTTTGCTTCTGCCTGTGGCGATATCATTCAAGAGGATCCATGATACCTGTATGAAAGAGTATAGCATGGGCCAGTACATGATCAGGTTGCAGGTGGCAAAATGGGTATAACTTTTGTTACATTGCACAAGTGTTGATTTACAGGATCCTAAAGAGAACTTACAGTATCTAGTGTAAATCTGCTTGGGTTGGAAGTGGTCATGATCAGGTGATGAAGTCACCTGTCTGGCACTGAGGAGCAGACCCCTCTACAAAACACATGTCAGATGACCTGAGCCCCTATGTGACATGGGCCCCAGGTGTGACTCCCGAAGCCCTAATCTGAAACAACATGTAGGGCCCTGTGAAGTGAATATTCCTGACTGTTCATGGGGCTTTGCTATAGGTGATCAGGGGGATGGTCTAGTGGAAGTTTACAACCCACTAGCTGTACACAAGTGGCAGATAATACATTGCCTTGAAAAAGCATTCATACTCCTTGACATTTTCCACATTTTGTCATGTTACAACAAAAAACTTAAATGTATTTTATTGGGATTTTATGTGATAGACCAACATAAAATGGCACATAGTTCTCAAGTAGAAGGAAAATGATAAATGGTTTTCAAATAAATATATGAAAAGTGTGGCGTGCATTTGTATTCAGCCCCCTGAGTCAATTCTTTGTTCTTTTTGGGTATGTCACTACCAGCTTTGTACATCTAGTGAGTGACATTTTTCCCATCCTCCTTTGAAAAATAGCTCAAGCTTTGTCAGATTGGATGGAGAGCGTCTGTGAACAGCAATTTTCAAGTCTTGCCACAGATTCTCAATTAGATTTAGGTCTGGACTTAGAATGGGCCATTCTAACACATAAATATGCTTTGATCTAAACCATTACATTGTAGCTCTGGCTGTATGTTTAGGGTCATTTTCCTGCTGGAAGGTGAACCTCCACCCCAGTCTCAAGTCCTTTTCAGACTCTAACAGGTTTTCTTCTAAGATTGCCCTGTATTTGGCTCCACCCATCTTCCCATCAACTCTGACCAGCTTCCCTGTCAATGCTGAAGAAAAGCATCCCCCCAGCACGATGCTGCCACCACCATGTTTCACGGTGAGGATGGTGTGTTCAGGGTGATGTGCAGTGTTAGTATTCTGCCACATATAGCGTTTTGCTTTTAGGCCAAAAAGTTCAATTTTGGTCTAGTCTGATCAGAGCACCTTCTTCCACATGGCTTCTCGCAAACTGAAAATGGGGCTTTGTTTCATTAATTACTTTCTTCTTGCCACTCATCCATAAAAGCCAGGATTTGTGGAGTGCACGACTAATAGTTTTCCTGTGAACAGATTTTTCCACCTGAGCTGTAGATCTCTGCAGTGCCTCCAGATTTACCATGGGCCTCTTGGCTGCTTCTCTGATTCTTCGACCACTATGTTTTCAGAGCTCTGTGAGCAAAGAGCTGCAGACTGTCAGTCACAGCTCTCTGCTCATTTGCCTCCTCGCTCATTGGAGCGCTGAGCTGTGGAGGGGGCAGAGCAGGCCCTCTCAGGCTCTCATCGGCTCATGGAGAGGATGAGCCGAGTGTCAGTCCAGGCACCTGGCGGATCCAAGCTTTATTGTAGTGATGATGTGGTGCCTGAACTGATATCCGTGACGTCAGCAGAGAGCAGACTTCAGCCCGCTCTCTGCTGAAAACGGGTCACAGGAGTGCAAAACTGATTGCACTCCCGTGATCCATAGAAAAAGTCCAGCCAAACGAGCTTTGGCTGGACCTAGGACATAGGATGCATTAACCGCTTCCCGACCGCCTAACGACGATATACGTCGGCAAAATGGCCCGGGCAGGCAGAATCACGTACCTGTACGTGATCGTGCATGTGCCTGCCTGTGGGTCGCGAGCGCGCCGCTAGAGCTCCGTGACCCCGGCCGCGGGACCAGCGGACCCGATCGCCGCTGGTGTCCCGCGATCGGGTTACGGAGCTGAAGAACAGGGAGAGGTTTGTGTAAACAAACCTCTCCCCGCGCTTCCTACACTGACTGTCAGTGATCGGCGGTTCCCTGTCATCGGGAACGCCGATCAATGACGTCACACGTACAGCCACGCCGCCCTACAGTAAAATGAACACAACACGTCACACTGACTCCTCCCTGCCCCCTAGTGGTTAACCCCTTCACTACAACTGTCATTTACATAGGAATCAGTGCTATTTAAGGTGAAAAACCTGAGGGTTTAAGAGCTTTATATCCTCCCACCTTCACACTCAGGTTACAAACCAGAGAGAAGACCACAATAGTGGTCAGAAGTGACGTCACCAGATGTGGTGTTAGTTGCATGGCTCCGCCTAATGCGTTTTGTCTGTTTGGTGTTAATTCCGGCGCAGTGGAGCGCATGGCCATCTTTTTTGGTAGTGATTGTGCCATTAAGCTACAATTTATTGATCTCATCTCACTGAGTTTCCTTCCTCCCACAGTTTTCCCGCTTGTTCCACTGGATATCTCCTCACCACTCTTTACCATCTTTACACTGAGCTTACAAACCAGAGAGAAGACCACAATAGTCTAATACTGTTTATTTACATGGGCAATGCATACACCCACTTCAAACGAATGTCCCAAAAGATATTCATATATATTGTATGTATACAGATGATATAACGGGAGATTTGCAGTCTAGCTGAAATTTTATTTTATTAGTATAAAAAAATAAACAAACATGTTTAAATGAATGCAATAAATGTTTCCACAACCCTCCACCATTATAAAAATAACAGTGCAGGCGGTCCCCTAGTTACAAACATCTGACTTACAAACGACTCCTACTTACAAACGGAGGGAGACAACAGGAAGTGAGAGGAAATCCACCCCTAGGAAGGGAAATTCACTCCTGTAAAAGTTATTATGGGAAAAAGGTACCTCTACTGATGCTTTATCACCAGGGCTTGTTTCCACAACAACCCAACATTTTCAAAATCAAATTGTCATTGGGACAGAAAGTGACGTGAAATCTTTTGAACAGGGGCACAGACAGCAAAACAAACATTACAGGGGTGTTAACCCTTCCCTATGCTATCCAAAAAGCTTAAAAATAGTTTTTTTTCGCTGGAGCTACACTTAAAAAATTTACCTGTTCCACCTTACAAACAGATTCAACTTAAGAAAAAACCTACAGACCCTATCTTGTTTGTAACCCGGGGACCGCCTGTATTGTCAAAAATGTTTAGGGGACTGATTGTTACTATGTGGAGAGCCTGGAAGGCATAGAGCCCCCTGTAAGATTTATGTGCCTTACCTTGTCTAATTGGTACTCATTGATATTTTTCACACTCTCTTTCTTAGTTTTATTCAATCCGATCTCTCCACCGATTGTAAGTTTTTTGCCACTAACGCCCGCAGCAGCAGCTTCTTCAATCGCTCCACCATCCTTATTTCCTGCAGCGCCTTCAACACCGCCGACATCTCCTCCGGCGTTTTTGTTTAGTTCAGTTGGTGTGAGCTTGAAGGATAGCGATACCTCAAAGCTGTCTGTGGTTTCCTTCAAAACACTTTCCACCACAGAAACACTGTCAATGAAAGTTTCTGATGTAAAAGCCTTGTCAGCTACCGTCTGAGGAATATAGAGAGATAACAGTAAACAGAAAATTATAATAGGATCCAGAGGGACATTTGCCACAATGCAAACTGCATTAAACCATAATTAAACTTACAGTTTAGTACCGTTCAGCTCACACTGCTACAGTAATTTACTACATATTTTTTTTTTTTTTATTAAGGTCATAACTAAAAATATAATCAAAATTTGCAAAGTTGAATGCTGCATAATACCAATGTATTTCGATATCTAGCCTACAGGTGTAAGTTTTGGTTCTTTTTGCAAAGTTTTCTACTTTCAGAATGTCTTTTGTTGTAAAAAGCTTGTTTACAGACCTCAGAAGCTCAAGCTAAAAGTTACACAAATGAATAAGAGCAGTGACATCTTACAGCTCACTGCTAACTCCTTCTGTATGGCTTAGTAACTTTCTCTTTAACTAACCCAAAGTGATCTGGAAATTGTTAGTCTTATATATATATTTTTTTTAAATTGTTGAGTATATGACCTCTTGTACACGGGTACTGATGTTTGAGCAGCTGCGTAATTTCAGATGTTTTGCATGTAGTTGCACGTATTTGCACATAAATGTGCGCTTGCATTTAGTTGCAGATTTGTGGCACAATACATTCCTAGGTAAAATGAATTATCATGTATGCTCATATGCACTTATTTGCATGTACCGGCACACAATACTGACCAGGAACACTGATTTTTCTATTTCTTTTTACTCTTGTTTACCTACCAATGGACTGAATTTTAGATCAGTAAAAAACCCTGCTGTACTGAGCTTTTTCAAGCTGCAGTGCCTATAGCGCAAAAAAAAAACATATAAAAGAATAACTTTAAATATATATAACATCAATTAAAATAATATTGACTCACAGTCATGTATAATTTGAATGTACAATATGGACTTTTTAGGCACATAAACTATGATAATATATATAAAAATAA
The DNA here is from genome assembly GCA_028564925.1 of Lithobates sylvaticus. NCBI lineage: Eukaryota > Metazoa > Chordata > Amphibia > Anura > Ranidae > Lithobates > Lithobates sylvaticus. The sequence goes on from CM053026.1 coordinate 76,352,407, forward strand.
AACACTCTTCATTGGTTAGCAATATTAAAAATCACTATAATTACAAAAATTCCTTACAAAAATGCACATAAAGAGGCGTATTTCCCGGATAAAGATGAAATAGGAAGCTTTGGAGATGCATAACATCCACTGCATGTATCAACAGCTCCCGAAGAAGCGATTTCCTTTGCCAAACATGTAGCGCAGGGATATACAATTAGCAGACCTCCAGCTGTTGCAAAACTACAAGTCCCATCATGCTTTTGCCTCTGGGTGTCATGCTTGTGGCTGTCAGAGTCTTGCTATGCCTCATGGTACTTGTAGTTCTGCAACAGCTGGATGTTCGCTAATTGCATATCCCTGATGTAGAGCATACGCTATCTGATCAAGGTGATATCCCCGCTTAAAATGAGTTGTTGATTCATACAGCCGTGGCTGAAAGTTTTGAGAATGACACAAATATACATTTTCACAAAGTCTGCTCCCTTCGTTTTTTTGATGGCAATTTGCATATACTCTAGAATGTTATGAAGAGTGATCAGATGAATTGCAATTAATTGCAAAGACCTTCTTTGCCATGAAAATGAACTTAAAGCGGAAGTAAAGCCTCTTAAAAAAAAAAAAAAAAAAAAAGACACCCTGCAAGGCAAAGGCATAATGAGCTAGTATGCATAGCATACTAGCTCATTATGAAAAACTTACCTGAAAACGAAGCCCCCGAAGCCGTCCTTATCCTCAATCTTCTTCGCTGCCATCCAGGGCCGGAGTGACTTCCGGGTCTCGCCGCTCCAGCGCTATCATTCGCTGGAGCGGCGAGACGTCACTCCCACACATGCGCAGGAGATCGGCATATCGCCGTGATCTCGGCATCTTCAGTGCGCCCTCAGTGCGCCTGCGCGCCGCTGTCTACGGCGCATGCGCCGTAGACAGCGATGCCTTTTCATCGCTAAATATCTCCTAAACCATGTAGGTTTAGGAGATATTTATTGGACCTACAGGTAAGCCTTAATCTGGGCTTACCTGTAGGCCAAAGTCATATGGAAGGGTTTACTTCCACTTTAATCCCATCAAAAACATTTCCACTGCATCTGTGAAGAAGGCTTCAGGACGCCCAAGAAAGTCTGAGGACTGGGGTAAATTCATTTTCTCTGATGAATCCCCTTTCCCATTGTTTGGGGCACCCGGCAAAAACCTTGTCCGGAGAAAAAAAGGTGAACGCTACCATCAGTAATGTCCTGTCCTCTGTCATGTCATCAGTAATTTTTACTAAGAACACAGTTTGGTTAGGAACAATGCCTTTTCCAGTATGATGGAGCACCGTGCCATAAGGCAAAAGTGATAACTAAGGGGCAAGGGGAACAAAACATCAAAATGTTGGATCCAAGGCCAGGAAACCCTCCAAACGTTAATTGAGAACTTGTGGTCGATCCTCAAGAGGCGGGTGAACAGAAAAAAAACACATACATTTTGACAAACTCCAAGCAATAATCATGCAAGAATGGGCTACCATCAGTCAGGATGTGGTCCAGAAGTTAATTGACGTCATGCCAGGGCGAATTGCAGAGGTCTTGAAAAAGAAGGGTCAACACTGTAAATATAGTGAGGCCCGGAGTGATAGGAATGTAATGGAAATAGTGAAGAAGGGGAGGCAATGAATGGGTTAAGGAAGTTAAAGTTGTAGAAGCAGGAAGGAGAGAGGATTGGCTGAGAAAAGCAGGAAAAGGAGGGGTCTGGTAGTTTACTTAATGAGGAGGCGGGGCTCTCAGGCATTAGTGGAGGGTCAGCAGGTGAAGAAGCAGGCAGTTTCCCGCCCACCCTCTCTGTTGTCTGTTTTTCTTTCTTTGCAGGTGTGGTATGAACAGGGAAGTCATGGCAGCTGATTGGATGGCGGTAGATTGGTCTGTGACGATGTAAGAAATTACTTACGAGATGGAAGTGTGGGGGACTCATCGGTGGTATGTGCCCCTCTGGTGGATTCCAGTTAACATGGTTTAGCTGGAATAGGGTAATGGTTGCACTGTGGGTAGTGGGGTTGTCTCCGAGCTGGTGTTCACGGCTGAAGGTGTTATCATGGTAAAGGTCCCGCAGTGTAGCAGTGGATTATATTTTGGAATGTTGGGGTTGCCGCCACAGACCAACAGGCCTGAGGACTGTTTATTTTGGTTTCAGTTGTTGATGTAAAGAATGTTATTTGACTAAGTGTTTTGGTTAATAAAAAGGCTGCTATGGTCATTTGTACTCTATTTCATGTCTGGTCTCGTTAATCTAGGTAATTAGAAGGGGTGGAGGGTGAGTACTTATGGTCCGGCAGGTAAAAGGAAAGTTGGGGACATCTGATCTACACTGGTCATGACTCTTTGCATAAACCTAATGCAATTGTCAATAAAAGCTTTTGGCACTTATGAAATGCTTGTAATTAAAATTCAGTATACCATAGTAACATCTGACAAAAAGATCTAAAAATACTGAAGCAGCAGACTTTGTGAAAATTAATATTTGTGTCATTCTCAAAACTTTTGACCACGGCTGTACAGTGGATGTTATATTATGAGCATCTCCATAGCTTCCTATTTCATCTTTTACGGGGAATACACCTCATTCCACACTTTATGATAATTTTATATGGTATTTTTGTAATTATAGTGATTTATAATATTGTTAACCACTTCCCGCCCGGTCAATAGCAGAATGACGCCTGGGAAGTGGTTTTGTTATCCTGACTGGGCGTCATATGACGTCCTTCAGGATAGCATGCCGCCGCGCGCCCCTGGGTGATCGGCTTTTCCTCACTGACAGGGGAGGGGGTCTGCACTGATTGTTGATGACCACACTGGACCACCAGGGACTCCACTAAGACCATCAGGGAAGTGGGCAACATGTGGATGGCCAGGTATGTACCCCCTGGCCATCCACATGTTCAAATGAAAACGCAATCTGTGCTAATCAGGGCACTGATTGGCACCAGTATGTAATAAAACAGTAATTCAACCTAAAAATGCAACATAAATAGGGTGAATCAGTAGCGCTAGTGTGCAAAATAGTGAATAAATACTATGCAAAATAAATATTGTGCAAATATATAAACAGTGCTATATAAATATCAAAGTGCAAAAATAGTAGTGTATAATTGACTCAACGTATAACTTAATAGCAGCAGTGTATCTATTTCTCTTAGTGACAAGTGAAAAAGTTCATAAACATATAAAGTCCAGATTGTAAATAAATAGGTAAGTGATTTTCCAAGTGTCTTCAAACACAGTTTCAAACTTGAGTCTTCTAACTGGCTTGAATCTGCCACCACACCACGTGTTTGTGATCACACTCCCTCTGAAAGGCCCACTCACCAGCTCACAAGGCCTCACACTCTCGTGTTTGGCAGCAGCGTGTTTTACCCACTTCAGGGGTTATTGAAGGTCAGCTTGTTTGATCCGTTTAGCTCTCAGTGCGATTCCATATGCAAGACAATGAATAAAACACTCCACATAGTGTAAAAACGTATGATAAAATTTATTCACGCAAAGCACTCCAATGGTCACACTCACATTTCAAAGATTAAAACAAGCCTCCAATCCAAAAGCACGGCAAACCAACCAACGCTGATATATAAAAGTATAAAAATATATATACTGCGGTCTCGGCGGACCAAGAGAAAGACCCTGGTGGTGGTATAGTTGTAGTCCACAGTGGCGTAATATAAAAATAAATAAATACAATCTTTACTTTTTGCTCTGTAGCCTCATTCCCGACATGTTTCGTCGATTGGACTTATTCATGGGTATGGCTACACAGCCCATTTCAAACTAATTTATAGTGATAAGGGGGCTAGTCACATGAGAGGAGAATTGGTCATGTGACGTGCTATGAGCAATCAAGTGTGAACTATTACACATGATAGTGTCCATTCCCTCATCCTAAATTGCGAGAAAAGACTATTGGTGGTGTCACTGATAATTGTACAATAATGCAGGAAAAGCGTTACTAACAGTCCAGTGCAATAATTACATAAGCAGTTTAACCCTAGATGCACCCTCAAATGTGTATATTTGTTTACATGGTGAGCGCTATAGGTACTCAGGGTGCAGGGACAGTGAACTCTGCATTACCTTAAGACTTCCTGGGTTGTTATTCATAAGGGTTCCCAATTTCACCAGGATGTTGCCAGTGCAGAGTCACTATCCCATTCAGATGCCCTGCGCCATGATCACTGCTCAACTAGTGTGGATGGATGTATATGTGAGCTGAGGGGACACCTAGAGCCCGCCGTTGAGTCGCTGTCTAAACCCTATTGCGCAGGCGCAAGCCGCGCCTCACTATAGGATGATGGCCCGCCTGTGTGTTGTGCTGTGGGGTGCGCGCGCACCTTCTGATACCATACACGCGCGCACAGAGCCAGTGCGCACGCGCGCGGTGGTTAGCCTCCCCAGCTGGTTGATAGCCGTCCACGGCTGGAGATGCCTGGTGCGCGCGCATTGATTGTTGTGGTATGCGCGCGCACACACAGTTGACCAGTGGGTCATCTATCACTGAGGATGTGTGATGCGCGCGCAGGGGTTGTTGAGACATGCGCGCGCACACAGCTGAATGGATGGACGCAGGGGGTCGTTCGGCCTTGGCTGGGGACGCGTGAGGCGCGCGCATTGTTTGTTGTGACATGCGCGCGCACTCAGCTAAACAGACAGGCACAGACGGACAGCCATCAGATTAATGGATAGAGCGCCATCCACACTAGTTGAGCAGTGATCATGGCGCAGGGCATCTGAATGGGATAGTGACTCTGCACTGGCAACATCCTGGTGAAATTGGGAACCCTTATGAATAACAACCCAGGAAGTCTTAAGGTAATGCAGAGTTCACTGTCCCTGCACCCTGAGTACCTATAGCGCTCACCATGTAAACAAATATACACATTTGAGGGTGCATCTAGGGTTAAACGGCTTATGTAATTATTGCACTGGACTGTTAGTAACGCTTTTCCTGCATTATTGTACAATTATCAGTGACACCACCAATAGTCTTTTCTCGCAATTTAGGATGAGGGAATGGACACTATCATGTGTAATAGTTCACACTTGATTGCTCATAGCACGTCACATGACCAATTCTCCTCTCATGTGACTAGCCCCCTTATCACTATAAATTAGTTTGAAATGGGCTGTGTAGCCATACCCATGAATAAGTCCAATCGACAAAACATGTCGGGAATGAGGCTACAGAGCAAAAAGTAAAGATTGTATTTATTTATTTTTATATTACGCCACTGTGGACTACAACCATACCACCACCAGGGTCTTTCTCTTGGTCCGCCGAGACCGCAGTATATATATTTTTATACTTTTATATATCAGCGTTGGTTGGTTTGCCGTGCTTTTGGATTGGAGGCTTGTTTTAATCTTTGAAATGTGAGTGTGACCATTGGAGTGCTTTGCGTGAATAAATTTTATCATACGTTTTTACACTATGTGGAGTGTTTTATTCATTGTCTTGCATATGGAATCGCACTGAGAGCTAAACGGATCAAACAAGCTGACCTTCAATAACCCCTGAAGTGGGTAAAACACGCTGCTGCCAAACACGAGAGTGTGAGGCCTTGTGAGCTGGTGAGTGGGCCTTTCAGAGGGAGTGTGATCACAAACACGTGGTGTGGTGGCAGATTCAAGCCAGTTAGAAGACTCAAGTTTGAAACTGTGTTTGAAGACACTTGGAAAATCACTTACCTATTTATTTACAATCTGGACTTTATATGTTTATTGAAATCAATGGGAAACCGCGGGGATACCGCCCGCAAACCGCCGCTGCAGCGGCGGTTTGCGGAGGTTTTTAAACCCTTTTGCGGCCGCTAGCGGGGTTGTCACTAAGAGAAATAGATACACTGCTGCTATTAAGTTATACGTTGAGTCAATTATACACTACTATTTTTGCACTTTGATATTTATATAGCACTGTTTATATATTTGCACAATATTTATTTTGCATAGTATTTATTCACTATTTTGCACACTAGCGCTACTGATTCACCCTATTTATGTTGCATTTTTAGGTTGAATTGCAGATTTTACATGTTTATATATTTTAAGTAGCTGCTGTTTGATCTATTTATATATATATGTTTTACACTTGCACTTTTATACCTTCACTAATTTTATAGCCTACACACCTGCGGCGCGGTGGGGGTAGATGATACAGAGGGCAGTCTTCCACAGTTTTATATCATTTACCAACAGTACATGTAATAAAACAGAACAGTGATGCCCAGCAATGCCACCCATCAGTGTCGTTAGTGCCACCTATCAGTGCTCATCCATGCCCATCAGTGCCCATCTGTGCCACCTATCAGTGCCACCCATAAGTACCCATCAGTGCCGCATATGAGTGCCAATCAGTGCCGCCTATGAGTGCCCATCAGTGCCGCATACGAGTGCCACCTATCAGTGCCCATCAGTGCCACCTATCAGTGCCCATTAGTGCCACCTATCAGTGCTCATCGTCAGTGCCCATCAGTGCCACCTTATCAGTGCCACCTCATTGGTGCCCATCAGTGCCGCCTTATCAGTGCCCGTCAGTGCAGCCATATCAGTGCCCATCATTGAAGGAGAAAACTTACTTATTTACAAAAAAATTTACAGAAACAAAGATAAACTATTTTTTATTTTTTCAAAATTTTCTGTCTTTTTTTTATTTGTTGCGCAAAAAATAAAAACCGAAGAGGTGATCAAATACCACCAAAAGAAAGCTCTATTTATGGGAACAAAATGATAAAAAATTTGTTTGGGTACAGTGTTGTACGACCGCGCAATTGTCAGTCAAAGTGCGACAGCGCTGAAAGCTGAAAATTAGCTTGGGCAGGAAGGTGTCTAAGTGCCTGCTATTGAAGTGGTTAATCAATAAAGAATGTTTTATTTTTATATATCTTGTCATAGTTTATGTGCCTAAAAAGTCCATATTGTACATTCAAATTAAACGGTGCATTGACTTTTGGGACGTAGCACTTTATCACTACCAGTTGTATCCACGGTGCAACCCGGTGGATACTATTCAATTTATTGACTCACAGCAATTCTAATATCCCTCTAGCTGACCTTAAAGCGGTTCTACACCCATTTCATTTAGTAAATCTCTTTGCCTTCCAAATCAGGCAAAGAGTACTAAATGAAATGTTTTTTTTTTTTTTTTTTTTTTACTTACCTTGTAATTGAAGACTTCCGGTCTTCTCCCTCTGCGGCGGCGGGCGGGGTCTTGCGTCGATCGTCGTCACGCCGCACTGTCTCCTGGGATCTGGTGTCATTGATCCCAGGAGTCAGTGCGGGCATCTTCCGAAATCTCGCGAGATTTCGGCCACATCTTCCGAAATCTCCCGAGATTTCGGCCGCATCTGCCGAAATCTCGTGAGATCTCGGCAGATGAGCCGTTACTGCGCACGCGCGAGTAACGGCAGTGCATGGTGGGCCATCTAAAGTCCCTGTGGGTGTTTCACATGCCCACAGGCAAGATGGCCCCCAGCACTAAAGAAGAAGACGAGGAACTTCATCGGACGAAAACCGGCGGCGATCGAGATGGAAGATGGAACAGGTGAGTCCCCTAATAAAGGTAAGCACACTTTATATTACATCCTTAAAAAAAAAAATTTTTTTCAGAGTGCAGAACCGCTTTAATAAGAGGGAGTTGTCAATGTATTCTAAAGAGCCTCCATTAGCGAGCACATGCTGAAGAATTCTATACCTCCTTCCATGTAGAGGATTCCCCTAAAGACAGTATGCAGCCCTTGCGCTAGTATAGTGTATGAACAGAGATCTATCTGTCACCTCAGTGTCCAAGGCAGAGTTTGCCCAATGACCAGCAGTGACCAGGTGGGAAACAAACCTTGCAGATATAAACCATAGAAAGTGTCACAAACTTAACATGAAAGGGGGTTATTATTAAATATATATATATACACCTTTTCCTTACCCGGTAATTCAAAGTTGCGACATTCCATGGTGTGCGATAATATGTTCTTGTGTTACCATCACGGACTCGATTACAGAGTCCGTTAAAATGTTCATTGTCAAAAGGGTTTGCCTTTGTGTCCGTTCCAAGAACACTGAGTCTGGAAAAAAATATTTAAATATAACATAGAATTGTCTTTCTATAACACAATAAACACTGTATAAACACAAACGCAATTAGTGATGACAATCCACAACTAAAGTTTAGGTTAAATTAAACATGGCCTGGCCTAAAACATTTTTAAGACAAGAATACACTGTCATGTATGTCACCTGCTGAAGGAAAGTACAAAATTAAAGTGGTTCTAAAGTCTAAGGTCCTACTGCTGTCAAAGTGCTGTGAAGAGGAAGCAGGGGCATCGCTTACCAGCACTGTGTGTGTCTATGGACACACACAGCCCTGCTCAAGAGCATGTATGCTTGGGTTCCCCTAAAGCACCCGGCTTGCTAAAGAGGCACCCGGAGGATGGAGGAGCAGACAGTGCCGGCGAGGAACTGCCATAGTGGAGGTAAGAGACCATTCTGTACAATATTTTTGAACAGATCAGGTAAGTATAACTTCTTTTTTTATTTTAAGAAGAAAATACACTTTTGTATCACTTTAACAGATCTCCTTGCAGGATCGACAGGGTAAAAGAAAACAATGTGACGTGAGCAATTCAGAGAAACAAAAAACTGCTGTGTTATTGTCAGTGACAGACTGCATCACGTGTCATTTTTCATTTTGCCCATAGATCCACTTCAGTCTTAACTTAGGCAAACATCCAAGCTCACTGTTCACAAAAAGAATATTGTGAAACTAGAGAGTGCATAGAAGGTCAACTAATCAGATGTAGCCCACCCCCCTAAAGGCTAAGTTCACTTTATCCCAAAAAATAATAAATGCAAAAAAATAAATAAAAAAAATTGCGTATATTATATTATATTATATATATATATATATATATATATATATATATATATATATATATATATATATATATATATATATATTAGACATGTGCACAATAGAAAAATTAGTTTAGTTTCGTTTCGTTTCTGTTCATTTCCGTTGATTCGTAACAATTCGTAATTTCGTAAGTCGTCGCTGCTCGTATTCGGACTCGTTCGTATTTTCGTAAGAGTTATTTTTGCGTTGATTCGTTTTTCCGTTAGTTTCATTTTAGTTTATTCGAAATTCGGACGCAGTCGTATTTTCGTAGATTTAGTTACATTCTTACTTTCGTAAGATTGATTTATTCGTACTTTCGTAACATTGTTTTCTTAGATTCGAAATCGGAGCATAATTCATAATTTTATGTAATGTGTATGCTATTATTACATTGTAAGAGACACGGAAAATTACGAATCGAAAAAAAAAGTTACGAATGTACGAATTTTTTCGTTCAATCCATTCGAAGCACGTTAAGCAGCGCCATTGTAAGAGACGCGGAAAAGTACGAATCGCAAAAAAAAAAGTTACAAATGTAAAAAAAAGTTACAAATGTACGAATTTTTTTTTCGTTCAATCCATTCGAAGCACGTTAAGCAGCGCCATTGTACAAATTTTTTCGTTCAATCCATTCGAAGCACGTTAAGCAGCGCCATTGTAAGAGACACGGAAAATTACGAATCGACAAAAAAAAAGTTACGAATGTACGATTTTTTTCGTTCAATCCATTCGAAGCACGTTAAGCAGCGCCATTGTAAGGGACACGGAAAATTACCAATTCAACAAAAAAAAAAAAAAGTTACGAATGTACGAATTTTTTCGTTCATTTTGATTTTCGTTGTTCCTGTTTTCGTTTTTCGGATTTTCTTCTTTCGTAGTTTCGTTTCTAATTTGGTTATTTCGGATTTTCGTTGTTTTTCATATTCGTTCGATTCGATAATTCGTTAAAATTTTTAGTGAATCATTCGAACGATAACGAATGAACAAATATAACGAATTTGAACGGAAAACTAATTAAAACAAAACGAATTGCACATGTCTAATATATATATATATATATATATATATATATATATATATATATATATATATATATATATATATATTGCAACTGTGATTAGTTGATCATGGGTGTAGTTCCAGGCTCTTGCAGACTCTTCCTCCAGCTCTATGCATAGGCGTGTGCACAGGGTGTGCCGGATGTGCCCAGGCACACCTTAATCACACTGTTTACATTAACATTATTGCTCTGTGTGCCAGTGGGGAGATGGGAAAGATCTCCCACCGAGTAACTCTGCTTAACCTCCCTGGCGGTATGATTCTGTCTGGAATTTAGTGCTGAAAGCGGTACAATTATTTTGCATGGAAATTTGGCGTTTTTATATTGTAGGCATGCAATTCTTATGAATAACTCACTTAAATCTGTCCGAACCAGAGTCTAGTAGACATCCCGGGTATGATAAAGTTTGAAACACAAAATCATAAATTATAATATAATAAAAATATATATATATATATATATAAATGATTTAATAATGTAATCAAATCAAAAACACTGAAATTTGCTCAGTTGCAGAATAGTCGCTGTCATTAAATTTAGTGTTTGATGATGAATTGTGATTCTCATATTTTTTCGGTGTTTTCTAGCTGGTCTAAAATCACTTTTGACATAAAGGGACACTTTTTGGTTGCTATGGACAATCTCCAGTTTCTAGGCAGAAAAAAATCTTTTTATTATATAAAATGACATGCAGGGCACTGGGCAGACCACTAGGGACAAAGGGGATGTGTATTTTCTGTATACAGTGCTGTAATCTGTAAGATTACAGTACTGTATGTGTGTTGTGTTTTTTTAACTTTTTTGAATTTGGCGCCGATCTCCGCTCCCGTGCGTCGGAACGTCACAGGGAACGGAGATCAGCGGCACTCGGGCACTGTGTGAATCGAGCGAGCGGACGGCTCGCACACACAGCGGGGAGACATCGCAGGATTCAGGGGATAAGGTAAGTAACTTCCCCCTGTATCCTGCAATGCAAGCCCGAGTCTGGCTCGGGGTTACCGCTTTTGGTACAAAAAACTCAACCCGAGCCAGACTCGGGAACACCGCCAGGGAGGTTAAAGGAGAAGCGTTGAAGTATTTCCCTCTTGAATCTGACACAGCATACCACAAGGAAGGCTGTATGTACAGTATATACAGTATATACTGTATATATATTTTTATTTATTTCAGGTACTTATATAGCACTGTCAATTTACGCTTTACTTTACATAAATATTGTGTGCATATATAAATAAATATATATATATATATTTTATATAAAACACACACACACACACATGTGTGTTTGAGCTTTGGTGTGCACACCCTAATGCAATAGGCTGTGCAGACCTATAGCTCTATGTCAGTATCAAGTTATGGGCTTTCAAGCGGAAGTAAACCAATCGATTTAACAGTTTAAAAAAAAAAAAGGCATGCCGGGAATGCTAACTGCACATTGGCTGTGCTCTCAACCAAACAGTCAAACCATCCAATGGCTGGTGTCATAACGGATCACATGTGCAGCACCGTGGCAGTTGAAGATTAAGCAGAGGCAAAGATGGCAGCTTCCTTGGCTGAAAACGATAGGGGGTTTACTTCCACTTTCAGTTGGAGAGAGGGAGGAAGTGTCAATGGATTACGAGTGCGGTGATCAAATTTCAAAAGTGAGTTGCTGCAGTGGAGAAGAACCCCCACATGCTGTTACAGGGGGCAATTTGGGGGTAGGTAGGATCTGATTTGCACCATGTTACATGTTACACCCCCCTAAATGCGGTCTAAAAGGTGGAGTTAGCCTTTAACCCTGGGTGGTAACAGTGGTCCCCCAGGTGGCTCTGTGGGCTAACAACTCCATCCTGGGGTCTGGTCATTGGTGTATTGTCGAGCGGGAAAAAAATTGGGTGCCAGTCACTTTAGTCTTTTTAAAATGTATTGCTGTACTCAATAACAGGTGAGAGAATGTAGGTATGCAGGTCCATCATGATACTATTACCAACCCGTTTCCTGCTGTTCTGGCTGGCTCAGACAGTTCAAGATTATCACCACGACAGACGGGTTTTGGGTCTCTGTCTTCACACTCTTCATCAGAGAAATCTCCACAGTCATTGTCAACGTTACACTTCAGCCTCTCCTTTATACATCTACCTGTGTATATCAAAAAGAGAGAATTATTACATTGTAATGATATTTATCAATTTCTTTAAAAGGCAATGCATGGATCCCAACATTTTGTGCTGGGTATGCAGTTTAAAAGCCGTTTTAGGAAAATGATTGAACAGAGAAAGGAGACCTATGAACTGTTCCGCCATTAAAATGTATTCCCATCCACATCTGTTGGGATAACCAAAATACAAACTCTTCATAGAATTGAAAGGAGATTGTGGTATGCATGTGTAGGTGGAGCCAAACTTGACAAGATAAAAATTGAAAACAAGGCTGTGCGGTGTTGCGCATGTTAGCGGGTCGCCAACATCAATTTCATTGTGGAGACCCTGTCAGGCTGAAGGACATATTACACTTCAGAGCCACACACATTTAGAGGGATTGCATCTCATCTTTAGATGTTGGCACGTCTATTCCTGCCTGTCCCGACACACGCCTAAAAAGTTATTTTGAGGAAAGTGGCACAGAGCACAAACTTCCCTCCACCAGCTTGTCTTGTGCCAACAGAGGGAAGCCACCATATTGCAAGGCCTTCCACATCATGGCTTCCAGGCTTGATCATTAGGGGGATCTATACCACAGCAGGCACCAACATGGAGACAGAGGCAGGAAGTATTAAACTGCTCCTCACTGCTAGAACCAGTCATCACCAGCCACCACCACTGCTTTCTCTGCCAGCAAGCTGCTTCTTGTTACACTCTTCTCACACCATAAAGCCCGGTTCACACTTGTGCAGCTCAACAGGCCAGGTTTTGTGCAGCCTCCCAAAAATGCAGGGAAAAGGTCCCTGCTCCAGTTTTTAAAACTCAGCCTGTGCGGGAACTGCAAGTGCAGTGTGGTTCCCAGTGCGGAAATCGGCTGCTGTGATTTTCAGTGCATGCGGGTGCCATTAGGATTAATGGCATCCACATGCATCTCCTGTGTTTTTCTGGGCGGGTGGTGGCGAGACCCACAGCCACCTCCACAAGTATGAAACATCGGGAGGCGGTCAGCTGCTGGTTTTCTAGCATGCACGTCTTACAGAAGCTAGTCGGACCGGCTCCCAACATTCGACCCGTGTGTACAGGACCTAAAGTTAAACTGATTGGTTACACTTTTACTTCTTAACCACTTGCTGATGGCTGCATGCCGATATACGTCGGCACAATGGCAGTGGTGGGCAAATGGGTGTACCTGTATGTCCCCTTTAATTGGTATCGGCTAGTGGGCATGCACGCCGCCCGGTCACGTATATCGTGACCGCGGGTCCCGCAGACTCGATGTCTGACGGTGTCCCACGATCGTGTCACGGAAAGGCAGAACAGGGAGGTGCCCATGTAAACAAGGCATTTCCCTGTTCTGCCTAGTGACATGACAGTGATCTACTGCTCCCTGTCATCGGGAGCAGTGATCGCTGTCATGTCATGTCAGTGTTAGCCCATCCCCCTACAGTTAGAATCACTCCCTAGGACACACTTAACCCCTTGATTGCCCCCTAGTGTTCAACCCCTTCCCTGCCAGTGTAATTTACACAATAATCAGGGCATTTTCATAGCACTGATCACTATATAAATGAAAATGGTCCCAAAATAGTGTCAAAAGTGTCCGATGTGTCCGCCATAATGTCGCTGTCATGATAAAAATCGCAGATCGCCGCCATTACTAATAAAAAAAATGAATAACAAAAGTGCCATAAATCTATCCCCTATTTTGTAGACACTATAACTTTTGCGCAAACCAATCAATATACTCTTATTGCAATTTTTTTTTTACCAAAAATATGTAGAATACATATCGGCCTAAACTGAGGAAAAAAAATAGATTTTTAGATATTTTTGGTGGATATTTATTATAGCAAAATGTAAAAAATATAGCTTTTTTTTCAAAATTGATGGTCTTTTTTTGTTTTTTCTAGCGCAAAAAATAAAAACCGCAGAGGTGATCAAATACCACCAAAAGAAAGCTATATTTTTGGGAAAAAAAAATACGTCAATTATGTTTTGGTGTAATGTCGCACGACTGCGCAATTGTCAGTTAAAACTATGCAGTGCCGAAAAGCAAAAAGTGCTCTGGTCAGGAAGGGGTAAAATCTTCCAGGGCTGAAGCGGTTAACCCAGACGGTTAGCCATGGCCCTGCTTCCTCCCTACTCCTCTGGATCCTTTTCCCTATCGCTATCACTATCCCTGGCAGACAGGGATCCTGTCCCTAACCTTCCCACTTGCATAAAGCACACAACTCAGGGGTCAGAGCCTTAAATAGACTCTGCCTGACCCAAGATGGCCACAAAGTCACATGGGGCACCAACATCCAATAGGAAAGCTGCTTCCCTGTGACCAAGGAAAAGATAGAGGAACCAAGTTCCTCTCAACTTCCTCCCCTGTCTGCACTGCTGCTGTGGTCGAGTACCACCTGCTGTGGAGAATAAAGACTGCACCTGCCTAGAGGGATTTTGTGCTTCGACACACCTCTTTCTTTCTTAGCAGAGAAGTGACCAAGAAAGATAGTTATATACAGGTAACAACATACATGCAAGCGGTGCTGGGCTTTCTTACTAGTATGGACTTAAATATTGATTTGCAAATCCCACTTTTCGGCAATCCCCTGTTCCCCACTGGCATACACCCCGATAGATTTGGTTGGTGGGTGAACAAGGGACTATACCATATAGGCGACTACCTAGACCACACAGAAATATGTCCTCCCTCGCACTACACAGGCAGTTTGGAGATGCCCCCTACAGAACGCTTCCACTTACAGCAAATTTAACTTTCTTCAATCATTACGGAAAGACGGGTAAGACCTGGCAGTATGCACCATGTTTAAAAACAGGGGCATGCTGGAGGTGCCGGAGCGGCGTTCCCCTGAGTTCCCCTGCGTTCCCGCTAAAAAAAAAGCCCTGGGTACAGTCAATAAAAGGACACTATTGTTTTCTTTTCAATAAGTCACAGTCTGACTTGCATTGCTTACCATTTTCACACTGGAAATCGTTCCCGCAGTCGATTACTTTCTCCACGCAAGGTTTATCCGATTTACATCGTTGGACTTCTCCTAAATTGCTCACACAAGGTTTGCCGCCAAACTGGCCAAACTTCTCAACACTGCGAGAGCGATACTAAAAAGAGAGAAACTTCAATGAGCAAGTTTAGGTTTTCTTAGTCAGTCAAACACACGACAGTCAGTCAAATACTTTAAATACTGATTAGTGATTGGCTGCCACTTCTTACCTGGAAGTTGAGATTGGCCTTACTATTGGCGGTATGTTTGGACCCTTTTATTAACTGCTGGAAAAGAATCCTAAACTGCCACTCTTATGAAGGAGGTACGGGGGTTGCTGTTGCTGACCTCCTGAAGAAAATGCTAGTATTCTGGCTATGTCTGACTTCAAACAGAAATGAGCAAGTAAAAAATAGCAAGTAGGCAGGCTCTTTATTGGAGATAATAAGCGCAGTTGACAGTAATGATGCTGTACGGCTTAGGGAACATGAACTGAGGATAGCGTGTCCATGGTATAGGTTATCCACACAGTGTCTCCATGAGACAAATCTTTGTACAATACCTCTTTTCAACTGGTATAGAAATCTGTCACAGGCACTAACACTTATAGTGCAGAGGTACAACACAAATCTAAAGAGTGCCTATGACCACTGGCATAGTGTGGGTTGTCAGTGTCCGGGGCAAGGCAAGTAATATGCACCCCATAACCCTGGGACTTTCAGATACCCCCTCCCTCATCATACCCACCACTCTGATCACACCGCCCTAATAACCCTACCCTGATCACACCCCTCATATACCCCCACCCTGATCACACCCCTCAGATACCCCACCCTGATCACACCCCTCAGATACCCCCACCCTGATCACACCCCTCAGATACCCCCACCCTGATCACACCCCTCATATACCCCCACCCTGATCACACCCCTCAGATACCCCCACCCTGATCACACCCCTCAGATACCCCCACCCTGATCACACCCCTCATATACCCCCACCCTGATCACACCCCTCAGATACCCCCACCCTGATCACACCCTCAGATACCCCCACCCTGATCATACCCTTCAGATACCCCCACCCTGCTCAAACCCCTCAGATACCCCCACTCTGCTCACACCCCCCAGATACCCCCTACTCTGATCACAACCCCACAGATACCTCTACCCTGATCACATCCCCCAAATACCCCCCCCCCACTCTGATCCCACCCTCCATATTCTCCCACTCTGATTGCACCCTCAGATGCCCAGATGCCCCCCTAGATTCCTTCACTCTGATCACACTTCCAGATACCCCCTCCCCCCAGATTCCTCCACTCTGGTCACAACACCAGATTCCCCCATCGCTCCACTCTGATCACACCTCAACCCCCCCTCATCCCTCCAATTTGATCACACCTCCAAATCCCCCCAGATCTCTCCACTCTGATCACACCTCCAGATACCACACCAGATGCCTATACTGTCATCATACCCCAGATGCCCCAACAGATCCCTTCATTATGATCACACCTCCAGATCCTCCCATCTCTCTACTGTGATTACACCCCCAGATCCCCTCACCCCTCATCTCTGGTCGATCCCACCTCCATATCCCTCATCTCTCCACTGTGATCACACCCCAAATCCCCCACCAGATCCCCTCACTCTGATCACACCTCCAGATCCCCCCCAATACCGCATCTCTGATCACACCTCCAGACACCCTCCCCCCCCCTGATCCCTCCACTCTGATCACACCTCCAGATACCCCACCAGATCCCTCTACTATGATCACACCCCCAGATACCCCCTACCACATCACACACACAATCCCCCACTTCTCACCGGTTCTGCAGCACCAGAGACAAGAGGGTTAGCTGTGTTCCGTGCAGGCAGGGGAATATTTCCAGCAGGATTTCTTTGGTGGCAGCGGCAGTTGCAGCAACCAGCGGGGAGCCTCCTCCGCCACTGGCACCCCCTGGCCTGACCAACCCCACCCCAGCATGTTGCTCACTGCCTGCACACACTCAGGATCAGGCTCTGCCCATCGCTCTACCCTAAGGTGGCTGTCTGGGCTGCCTTATGGTGGTGCCAGCTGTGTCTGCGCCCATCTAAATGGTGCACCAGGGGCGACCACACTTGCTTTCCCCCCACGCTACGCCACTGCCTATGACACTCTATGAATTCTATGGATAGCGTATCTAATCCAACTAAGCTGACTGACAACGACCTAACCAATTGTGCCCAGTGATGGGAACACATCAGCTGAAGACTGGTTATCGCTATCATTTGACAGTGATCATCTGATAAATTAGTGTTGCCTATACATTTGTTTTCTGTGGCCTAGTTCACACAAGGGCATATCAATGCATATCACACTGTCTGCATTTGGGGACATTCATCCGCAACCTCACAGATGTCAGATTAGGAGCAGCAGCTGTGTCTATGCAGTCACTGGGTCCCAATAGATATCAATGAGACTGACTGCATGGGGATGCATGGAACACCTGTGCATCCCCGTTCAGGTGAACACAGCTCTCACACGGCGTACGCATTGATATGTCACATGTGAATGGGGACTAAAAATACAATGGGGTTGAGGTATTAAATGTAAATAGATGATGCACTTTGCAAGTACATTTGCTTCAGAGCTTAATAAATAAGGTAAAGCGTCACTTTATTTATTATTAATATTATTATAGGGACTTATATAACGCCATCAATTTGCGTAGCGCTATATACCGGTGTATATAAACATAGCTCCCAACTGTCCCTGATTTGGAGGGACTGTCCCTGATTTGGAGCAAAGTCCAAAGTCCCTCTTTCCTCCTCATTTGTCCCTCATTTTGGTCTGATCTATATAGTTTTATATAAAATGCACTTTTTAACTTTCAAAAAGTGTTTTCCAGTGCTAAACCTTTCATCTGATTTCTAAATTGCTGCATTTGTGAATTTACAAAGCCAATATAAAGGAATAGTAGTGGTAAAAAAAAATCACTTGTGGGTTTAATATTATTTTTTGTATAATTCTCCTTTAACGGGGCGTGGCATGGGGGTGTGTCCTATGCCTACATACTTTTGCTAATAGGTGTCCCTCATTCCCATCTCAAAAAGTTGGGAGGTATGTATAAATTGTACATTCAGATCAGTCCCTGCCCTCAAGGAGCTTACAATCTAAAGTCCCTAGTTCACATCCATACATACACATGCTACTTTACACAAATACCCTATTACACGCAAGGAAAAAAAAAACTGCATTTTTGCTGGCACATGATTGGATGATGGAAGTTAGCAGAGCTTCCCCTTATTTACTAAGCTCTGGAGCAACTGCACTTGCAAATTGCACAGCTTGTTTGCCTTTAGTAAATCAACCCTCTTATCTCTGATTGTGCTGTTGACAAAGAGCAAAGCTAAGCATTTTAACCTTAGTTATTTCAAAGACAAAAACATCTCCCTATGCAGGAGTTCATCCAAAGAATAAGTGAACTAATCTCCTGATTTATGGCCCGCAGGGGCGGACTGACAACTGATGGGGCCCCCTGTGTCCCAAGCCATACCTGCACAGGGGGACATTGGGGGGGAGCACACAGGGAGACACTGGGGGGGGGAGCACACAGGGGGACACTGTGGAGGGGGGAGAGCGCAAAGGTCGGTGCGCCCTTCTGTTTTTTTGTTTCCTTAGTGTTATGAACACCCATTGTTCAGAGGAGGGCTGCAAGATTTTGGACATTGCCTTGAGGAATTATACATATATACTTGTTCATGAACCAAGAGACTAGACACCAGAGCGCAGGAGAATTTGTTGTGAGGGGGGAGAGCGCACAGGGGGACACTGGGGGAGGGAGAGGGCACAGGGGGACACTGAAGGAGGGACACGGCACAAAGGGGGACACTGGGGGGGGAGCACACAGGGAGACCCTGTGAGGGGGGAGAGGGCACAGGGGGACACTGGAGGGGGGCGCACACAGGGGAACACTGGGGGGGAAACACACAGGGGAACACTGGGGGGGCGCACACAGGGGGACACTGGAGGGGGGCGCACACAGGGGAACACTGGGGGGGGGAAACACACAGGGGAACACTGGGGGGGGGACACACAGGGGAACACTGGGGGGGGGGAAACACACAGGGGAACGAACACTGGGGGGGGGGAAACACAGGGGAACACTGGGGGAGGGAAAACCACAGGGGAACACTGGGGGGGGGGGGGGAAACACACAGGGGAACACTGGGGGGGGGAGCACACAGGGGGGACCAAGTGCAAGTCCAAGCCTTGCACTGTATCACCTAGGAGTCTAGGACGGACAAGAAGAGAGGAGGGGCCGGTGGGGAGCAGCGTGCCGTTAACGGTGTTATTACAGCCGCTTCAAGGGGCCTCTCGTTGGGCCGGGCACGGCCCCCTAATGGCCCCGGGCCCTCTGGCGGCGACCAAATCACTGATGGGTCAGTCCGCCCCTGATGGCCCGTAACCACCAAAGAACCTCTGAGCAACCAATAAAAAATTATTTATTTTGCTACAGGGTTACATACCTCCCAACTATCTGAGATAGGAACGAGGGACACCAATTAACAAAAGCATGTAGGCATAGGACACACCCCCTACCACGCCCCCTTAAAGGAGCATTGTACAAAAAAAAATATTGGTTAAACCCACATGCTTTTTTTCCACTACTATTCCTTTATATTGGCTTTTGCAATTTACAATTGCAGCAATATGGAAATTAAATTAAAGATTTAGCACTCAGAAACACTTTTTGATAGATAAGTAGTGCATTTTATATACAACTATATAGATCAAACCAAAATGAGGGACAAGTGAGGAGGAAACAGAGGGACTTTACTCCAAATCAGGGACAGTCCCTCGAAATCAGGGACAGTTGGGAGCTATAGGGTTAAATTGGTCAGCTGATATATATAAGTTTTTGTTTGTTCTTAAATTGCATTACTTTTTTGACACTAGCAGTCACATTTACTAAAACTGGAACATGCGCTGCATAGAAACCAATCATCTTCCAGGTTTAATTGTCAAAGGTTAGTTGAACAAGCTGAAGTTAGAAGCTGATTGGCTACCATGCACAGCTGCACCAAATTCTGAGTGCTCCGGTTTTAGTAAATCTCTCCCCACTGTGTAAAATAAAGTGATAAACCATAAGAAAGTTAATTTTAATGAATAAAGCAAAGCAAAGAACAATACTTTGGATTCCATAATAATGAAATCAGTTCATTGAGATATGAATTCTGATTGGATGCTGTAGGTTACAATATGTGTACAGATTCTGTTTAATCTTATTTTAAGTCAGTAAACGGGTATCTAAAATATTCTTTCTTAATTTTACTTTTGTTCTATGTGCCTCCCCATAAGCTAATTGATTAAAATAAATTAATAGTTTAATTAAATTAATTAACCACTTAAGGACCGAGCCTCTTTTTGAGATGTGTTGTTTACAAGTTAAAAACATTTTTTTTTTTTGCTAGAAAATAACTTAGAACCCCCAAACATTATACTTTTTTTCCCTATCATCCTAGAGAATAAAATGGCGGTTGTTGCAATACTTTCTGTCACACCGTATTTGCACAGCGGTGTTACAAGCGCACTTTTTTTGGAAAAAATACACGTTTTTGAATTAAAAAAGAAGACAACAGTAAAGTTAGCCCATTTTTTTTTATATTGTGAAAGATAATGTCACGGTGAGTAAATTGATACCCAACATGTCATGCTTTAAAA
The DNA here is from genome assembly GCA_028564925.1 of Lithobates sylvaticus. NCBI lineage: Eukaryota > Metazoa > Chordata > Amphibia > Anura > Ranidae > Lithobates > Lithobates sylvaticus. The sequence continues at coordinate 76,373,184 of CM053026.1, forward strand.
TTGTGGAATGGCAACCAGCTTTTACCCTTAAAAATCTCCATAGGCGAAGTTAAAAAAATTCTACAGGTGGCATGTTTTAAGTTAAAGAGGAGGTCCAGGGCTAGAATTTTTGCTCTCACTTTAACGATCGCAGCGATACCTCACATGTGTGGTTTGATCACCGTTTTCATATGCGTTTGCTTCTGCACGCGAGCTCGGTGGGGCATTTATTTTACCTTTTATTTTTTATTTTTACACTGTTTTAAAAAAAAAATTCACTTTTATTCCTATTACAAAAAATGTAAACATCCCTTGTTATAGGAAAAAAAGCATGACAGGACCTCTTAAATAAGATCTGGGGTCAAAAAGACCTCAGATCTCATATTTACACTTAAAGGCAATCAAAAAAAATGGCCCTTTAAGAGCTGTTGGCGAAAGTGACATTTTGACGTCGCTTCTGCCCTGCATTGTTATAGAGACGGGTGGGGGCCATCTTCCTCTCACTGGTCTCTATGCCCAGCCAGGGTGAAGATCCAATTGCCTCCACCGCTGCCGTCTGATCCAGTAAGCGGCGGAGGGCGGCGGGAGGGGGGGCCCTCTCCCGCTGCTGATAAAAGTGATCTCGTGGCGAATCCGCTGCAGAGACCACTCTTATCAGAAACCGGACCGCCGGCTGAACACGAGGATACCGAGGTTATGGCAGCTAGCTGCTGCCATAACAACAATATCCCCAAAGTATACAAGTCAAAGTAATGCCGCGTACACACGAAGGGACTTTTCCCGGCGGACCTAAGTCCAGCGGACAATCCGCTGGACTTTCCAGCTGGGTCCGCTGGACTAAAAAGCGAACGGACTTGACCACACACGATCACGCAAAAAGTCCGACGGTTCACGCGATGACGTACAGCACGTACGACGGGACTAGAAAACGAAAAATACTAGAAAAATACTTGCTACTGAGCATGCGTCCTTTTTGGTCCGCCGGACCATACTACACACGGCCGGATTGTCCGCTGGACTGCCAAGTCCAGCGGATAATTTTAAAACAAAACTTAAAACTTTAGTCCGCCGTACTTTGGCCAAAAAAAGTCCGCCGGCGCCCACACACGAGGGGATTATCCGCTGGACTTCGGTCCAGCGGATAATCCCGCGGGATAGTCCCTTCGTGTGTACGCGGCATTAGGACGTATATCGGCGTGTAGCGGTCCAGAAGTGGTTGAGTAAAATTAATTCAAACAAATTAATTAAAATGAATTATCCTTTAGTACAATTCTGGGTTCCAGAACAATTTACTTTACAAGAAATACTCTATTGCAAGTTATAGTTATTCCGTTATTATAGTTATGGTTAGACTAGTTATATTTCATTACTTTGCTTTTCTCTAAGCCCAGGTTGTTCTGACCCCTTTCCCAGCCTGTGACTGGACAGTGAAAGGAGAAGCAGCACAGTGATTAGCTCATCTCTCTGTCACTCTGCTTTCTCCTATTATCAGCATGCTTCTTGTCAGCACATGAGCTGATTGATACTGCTTCTCACACTCCAGCCTTGCTGCACAGGGACTGCAAGAGGCTGACACCAGGTCATATTCAGGTACTTATCCTGCTTGAATTAAAATACAATTACCGATGTATAAATGATTATAGAGCTACATTATTATGGGTCTTTTATATCTGCCTACAGTTTTATCTTTAAATTGACTCACTAGTAGTTGTAGGACGTTACACTAATTTATTGCTGCCTTTTATATATTTCATGGTGTTTATCATTTTGTTTATCATTTTATTAAAAAAACAATTATCCATACAGAAGTAACAAAAAAAAGTAAGTTACCCTTTGTTTTGTACATGGGTCACACTCAGTCCATTTGCCCCAGGAGCTCAGCAGGCAGTCTACTGGTGGTGGAGCATCTGTTTCTCTTGGTGACCTACAGTAAGAGATGTATCAATATTTTTTCTATATCAACGTACATATAAAGGAGTATTACATTTACATGAATGCGTCCATATTTTCTCATTACTTATGCAAGACTGATGCGTCTTAGTGGCGATTGATGAGCCAGTTTCCCATGCCCAGGCAGTAGAGTTGCCACCTCATCCCTTTAAACCCGAACACCTTTGAATTACACAAGTTCTGAGGCTAATTAAATGCAGATAAGGGCTCTTACACACGGGGCGGATCCGTAATGATCGGCCCCGTGAAGATCCGCTGCTCAGCGGGGATCGCACAGCTGATGACAGGAGGAGACACAGTGTGCAGGGACCGCCCTGTCAGTTCTCCGCTCTCCTCTATGGAGGATCGGATGAACACGGACCGTCTGTCCGCGTTCATCTGATCCGCTCTGCAGTTGGATGAAAAAATAGGGTTTTCCTCCGTCTGCAGAATCGGACAATTGCGGAGGCGGACAATAGCGGGTGTCAGCGGATGCTCATCAGCTGACACCCGCTACCCCATAGACATGCATGTATGTCCGTTTTTCATCCAAAAACGGATGGATGAAAAACTGACATACGGTCCGCACGTGTGAAAGGGGCCTAAGGCACTAAGTTTAATTACCACCTTAATCAGCCGCAGAACCTGTGTAATTAATATGTGTTCGGGTTTAAAGGGATGAGGGGGCAACCCTAGTCCAGGGGCCTGCTCTAGATCAGGAGCATGAGAGGTTGGGTTACCTCTTGCTTGTTGCTGGGGAACTCATTGGGGGTTATTTACTAAAGGCAAATCCATGTTGCACTACAAGCACACTTGAAAGTGCAGTCGATGTAGATCCGAGGGGGACATGCAAGGAAAATAAAAAACAGCATTTTAGCTTGCACATGATTGGATGATAAAATCAGCAGAGCTTCCCCACATTTCAGATCTTCCCCTCAGATCTACAGCGACTGCACTTCCAAGTGCACTTTCAGGTGCACTTGTGGTGCAAAGTGGAATTGCCTTTCGTAAATAACCCCCAAAGCCATATTGCAGAATCCAAAACTCTCTGCCTGGCACCCTGAGGACCACAGGAATAGACACCAGTACACCGGCCCTCTCTGTATTAGACTGGTGAACAATGGAAAATTTTGTTTAGTTTCAGTTCGTTGCCATTCGTAAAATACATACCGTATATACTCGAGTATAAGCCGAGTTTTTTCAGGACATTTTTTTGTGCTGAAAATGCCCCCCCTCGGCTTATACTGGAGTCAAGCACTTTTCTGCAGCAGAGAATTACATTTTCCGACCCGAATTTGGGGCCCCGTATCTTGGGGCCACTTGGTGCTAGAACCCCCAAATTTGGTGTGCAAACCTAGTGGAACTAGCACTACAACATATCCAATGGTGATGGTGTTCCTAGCACCAAGTGGCCCCGAGATACGGGGCCCCAAAGTTGGTTTCTGAAAATGTCATTCTCTGCTGCAGAAAAGTGCTTGACATTTCGAACCGAATTCGGGGCCCCATATCTCGGGGTCACTTGGAGCTAGGAACCTCATCTTTGGATATGTTATAGTGCTGGGTTTGCGTACCAAATTTGGGGTTCCTAGCACCAAGTGGCCCCGAGATACAGGGCCCCAAAGTCGGTCAACTGTGTCCATCTGCAGCAATGTCATTTCGGGGCCCTTTGGGTGCAGCTAGAGACCATCTAGGAACCCTTAACTACCTTTTTTCAAGTTCGGGGGACCTATGGCTGCAAATGGGCACAGTGAGGCTGCAAATGGGCACAGTGAGGCTGCAAATGGGCATTTTTGACCATCTTTTCCACTTACAGTAGCTGCGCATTTCTCACCCTAGACTTATACTCGAGTCAATACGTTTTCCCAGTTTTTTGTGGTAAAATTACAACCATTTTTTTGTATATTTGTTGTCCATGCATCTTGGGAGTGGCATTGGGTTTACCTATATACTTGGTGCTTCCAGGTGTCCCTCTTTCTTATTTCAGAATGTTGGGAGGTATAGAATGGAAGAAAACCAATAGTAACTGAATGTAAACATGTAAGATAAGCACAATTACCCAACAAATGGACAAACTATGGGTTTCTTTCTGCGCATAGCATACAAAAGCAGCTCAAAATAGTTCAGAAAGGAGGAGATGGAAGCAGTTCAGAAAAAAAAATACAAAGCATCTCAAATACATCTTCATGGTAAGATGAGTGCACCTGAAAGCATGCTGTATTTGCCCACCTACACAAGTCCTAATGCCGCGTACACACGGCCGGACTTGCCAACGGACTAAGCTTCGTCGGCATTTCCGACGGAAAGATTTAGAACATGTTCTATATCTAAGTCTGTCGGAAATGCCGGCAGAAAAAGTCAGATGGGGCATACACACGGTCGGAATGTCCAATGAAAAGCTCCCATCAGACTTTTTCTGCCAGAAAGTCCGGCCATGTGTACGCGGCATAAGGCTACTCATAAACATTAGACTACAGGGCTGACCTTACCATACTCATATACCTGCAAGCAGGGGCATTGCTAGGTCTACAAAAGATCTGGGGCTAGAGTCCATAGCAGCGTAGTAAAGAAAGTCATACGCTTGGGAGGGCATACACATGTATATACAGCAATATACGTGTGTGTGTGTATATCCCCAGAGAGCCCCCCACTTACATAAGGGTCCCCAGAGAGCCCACCCTTACATCAGGGTCCCCAGAGAGCCCCCTCATTACATCAGGGTCCCCAGAGAGCCTCCCCCTTAAAATCAGGGTCCCCAGAGAGTCTCCCCCTTAAAATCAGGGTCCCCAGAGAGCCCCCACTTACATCAGGGTCCTTAGAGAGCCTCCCCCTTGCATCAGGGTTGGGTTCCCAGAGAGCCCCTCTTATATTAGGGTCCCCAGAGATCCTTCCCCTTAAATCAGGGTCCCCAGAGAGCCTCCCCTTAAATTAGGGTCCCCAGAGAGCCTCCCCCTTAAATTAGGGTCTCCAGAGAGCCTCTACCTTGCATCAGGGTCCCCAGAGAGCCCCCCACTTACATCAGGGTCCCCAGAGAGCCTGCCCTTCCCTTGGGAACCCCTGCAGAGACTCAGGGCTATGAGCCCCAGATTCGGGGCTGTAGCCCCAAAAGCCACCCCCTAGCGACGCCACTGCCTGCGATGTTCGTCCTACAGGACCAAAACAAGAGAGGTATGGCACAGGCAAACACTGCCATATCTTTTCTCAGGGGATAACATTGTACTTTGGCTGACTGACAAGACCAAATGTCCATTTTGTCACAGTAGGCATGTGTTTATATGCAGTAGAGCCAAAAGGGTGGATTTCCGCTGTTTTATATATTTATTTCTCATCAGTAGGCATGTCCATTTCATGTAAGGTTATTTACATATTATCTTAATATTCTAAACGGGTTAGAAACAAGGAAATACCATGTTTTAGATATGAGATCCAAGCAAATGGTATGTGGTGTGCCTAAGGGGCTCAGTGAAGAAAATCTGGCCCTGCTGATGTTCCCTAGATGTAGGGGTAATCAGGCTTAAAATTATCATATTAGGCAACTCTCATCTCTATGGACTGTCTAAATTAATAACTTTAAACGTTAAAATCTTTATCTGCTGCTGGTCCTCTGTGGAGGAGATTCTCAGTCACATAGGCACTGCCCACATAAAATATGCAAAATGTGTTTAATGATGTACAAACTAACAGAGGAAGATAGTCATTTCCTGCAATTTCTTACAAAAAACAAAACAGAAATAATAAACAACGATTAAACTGAAACTGCTTACCTTACGTTCCCTGATACCGAAGACGGACATTGTAATGTACAGAGCACAGAGATGAGTCCCAGTAGAGGAAGAAGTGCAGCCATGGTGGCTAGGAAGAGGCTACTGGGGACAAGCTGAAGAAGTTGGCTTGATATCTGTTTGCTAATAAGTTTTGTTACTCAATAACAGAAGGATAAACAAAGGGTTGGATGTCACAAGGGCCCGCCCCTGACAATGGTATTTTCACATCTGCAATATTTGTAAATGGGATTTACTTCTCGTTGGTGAAACAATGCAATGGCATAAGTGGCAGTGGGCCAACAAGAGCTGACCGCCCTTGCAGTGACATATATTAAACACAGTACTACCTTCTTACAGCAAAGCCGGTGCACGAAGGAAGTACTAAACACTCATTACTATAATAGGGCTCACATCATACACTCTCAACATACAGTGGTGTGAAAAAGTGTTTGCCCCCTTCCTCATTTCCTGTTCCTTTGCATGTTTGTCACACTTAAGTGTTTCGGAACATCAAACCAATTTAAACAATAGTCAAGTACAACACAAGTAAACACAAAATGCAATTTGTAAATGAAGGTGTTTATTATTAAAGGTGAAAAAAAATCCAAACCATCATGGCCCTGTGTGAAAAAGTGATTGCCCCCTAAACCTAATAATGGTTGGGCCACCCTTAGCAGCAACAACTGCAACCAAGCGTTTGCGATAACGTGCAATGAGGCTTTTACAGCGTCCTGGAGGAATTTTGGCCCACTCATCTTTGCAGAATTGTCCTAATTCAGTTACATTAGAGGGTTTTCGAGCATGAACGGCCTTTTTAAGGTCATACCACAACATCTCAATAGGATTCAGGTCAGGACTTTGGCTAGGCCACTCCAAAGTCTTCATTTTGTTTTTCTTCAGCCATTCGGTGGTGGACTTGCTGGTGTGTTTAGGATCATTGTCCTGCTGCAGAACCCAAGTTCGTTTCAGCTTGAGTACACGAACAGATGGTCGGACATTCTCCTTCAGGATCTCTTGGTAGACAGCAGAATTCATAGTTCCTTTTATCACGGCAAGTCTTCCAGGTCCTGAAGCAGCAAAACAGCCCCAGACCATCACACTACCACCACCATATTTTACTGTTGGTATAATGTTCTTTTTCTGAAATGCAGTGTTCCTTCTACGCCAGATATACTTGGACACACACCTTCCAAAGAGTTCCACTTTTGTCTCATCGGTCCACAGAATGTTGTCCCAAAAGTCTTGGGGATCATCAAGATGTGTTGTGGAGAACTTGAGACGAGCTTTGAGGTTCTTTTTGCTCAGCAGTGGTTTTCTCCTTGGAACTCTGCCATGCAGGCCATTTTTGCCCAGTCTTTTCCTGATGGTGGAGGCATGAACGCTGACCTTAACTGAGGCAAGTGAGGCCTGCAGTTCCTTGGACGTTGTTGTGGGGTCTTTTGTGACCTCTTGGATGAGTCGTCGCTGCGCTCTTGGGGTAATTTTGGGCGGCCGGCCACTCCTGGGAAGGTTCACCACTGTTCCATGTCTTCGCCATTTGTGGATAATGGCTCTCACTGTGGTTCGCTGGATTCCCAAAGCTTTGGAAATGGCTTTATAACCCTTTCCAGACTGATAGATCTCAATTACTTTCTTTCTCAATTGTTCCTGAATTTCTTTGGGTCTCGGCATGATGTGTAGCTTTTAAGGATCTTCTGGTGGACCTTACTGTGTCAAGCAGCTCCTATTTAAGTGATGCCTTGATTGTGAACAGGTGTGGCAATAATCAGGCCTGGGTGTGGCTAGAGAAATTGAACTCAGGTGTGGACAACCACAGTTATAGTATGTTTTAACAAGGGGGGCAATCACTTTTTCACACAGGGCCATGATGGTTTGGATTTGTTTTCACCTTTAATAATAAACACCTTCATTTACAAATTGCATTTTGTGTTTACTTGTGTTGTCCTTGACTATTGTTTAAATTGGTTTGATGTTCCGAAACACTTAAGTGTGACAAACATGCAAAGGAACAGGAAATGAGGAAGGGGGCAAACACTTTTTCACACCACTGTATACCACTTCTCATCATATGTATGCCTCCAGTGTAAGTTCACCTTCAAACAATCCCCCTATGCAATTCTATATCCAATGAACAGCATATACAATAGCTCCCCCTGCAGGGCAGCCATCCGACATTTTTGGGCCCCTTACACAGCTTTAGGCCCGAGCCTGACCACCCACATTCCCCAGGGCTTGCCCACGGGCCATCCTACCGAATCCACACACCGGCCACCCCACCTGTACGCACTCAGCCCCCCTCAATCCTGTATATATGTCAGCCTTCTTCACACCTGTATATATGTCAGCCCCCCCTCACACCTGTATGTCAGCCCCCCCCCCACACACACCTTCTATATTTGTCAGCCCCCCTCACACCTGTATATTTGTCACCCCCCACCACACACACCTTTATATTTGTCAGCCCCACACACATCTGTATATATTTCAGCCCCCCCTCACACCTGTATATATATATATCACCCCCCCCCCCAAACACACACCTGTCTATTTGTCAGCCCCCTCACACCTGTATATATGTCAGCCCCCCACACACACCTGTATATATCAGCCCCCCCACACACCTGTATATATGCCAGCCCCCCACACACACCTGTATATATCAGCCCCCCCACACACCTGTATATATGCCAGCCCCCCCACACACACCTGTATATATGCTGGCCCCCGACACACCTGTATATATGCTAGCCCACCCACACACATCAGTATATGACACCCCCCCCCCAACACATACACCTGTATAATATGCTAACTCCCCCCCACACACCTGTATATATGTCAGCCCCCACACACACACCTATATATATGCTAGCCCCCCCACACACACCTATATATATGCTAGCCCCCCCACACACACACACACCTGTATATATGTCAGCCCCCCCTACACACACCTGTATATATGTCAGCCCCCCCTCACACCTGTGTATATATATATATATATATATATATATATATATATATATATATCAGCCCCCCCACACACACCTGTATATTTGTCAGCCCCCCTCGCACCTGTATATTTGTCAACCCCCCTCACACCTGTCTATGTCAGCCCCCCTCACACTCAGACCTGTATATTTGTCAGCCCCCTCACACCTGTATATATGTCAGCCCCCCCACACACACCTGTATATATCAGCCCCCCCCCCCACACACACCTGTATATATGCCAGCCCCCCCACACACACCTGTATATATGCTGCCCCCCGACACACCTGTATATATGCTAGCCCCCCACACACACCTGTTTATATATGCTGGCCCCCCCGACACACCAGTATATATGCTAGCCCACCCACACACACCAGTATATGCCAGCCCCCCCACACACACCTGTATATATGCTGCCCCCCGACACACCTGTATATATGCTAGCCCCCCACACACACCTGTTTATATATGCTGGCCCCCCGACACACCAGTATATATGCTAGCCCACCCACACACACCAGTATATGACAGCCCCCCAACACATGCACCTGTATAACACACCTGTATATATGTCAGCCCTCCCACACACACCTGTATATATGTCAGCCCCCCTCACACCTGTATACATGCCAGTCCCCCACACACACCTGTGTGTGTGTGTGTGTGTGTGTGTGTGTGTGTGTGTGTGTGTGTGTGTGTATATATATATATATATATATATATATATATATATATATGTCAGCCCCACACATACACAAATCTGTAAACACACACGAGGATCTGGCCCCTCTCTTTCACACCCCCTACTTGTAAAGAATTTCTTCCTACCTGGTCCCAGCTCGTTTTCACAAAGCTGACATGTTGCTCACACAGAAAAGCCCAGTACACGAGGGGTGCACATGCACATAGTAGCCAGAGGTGGCAGTAAAGAGCTTGATGTCTGAGCTCAATGCCACAGAGAGCACACGCTCCGAGATCGTTTCTGTAAGGCACAGCATGGCTCCCCTTCACCCGTCCTGCCTTCTTGGCCCCGGGGCCCCTTACAGTTGTAACGGCTGTACCCCCCTGATGGCGGCCCTGACCCCCTGTTGGAAACGATGAAGGCCTTCCCATTACAGATGCAGCTGTTGGGGGTGCTCTACAGAAAAAGTGCCAGCCTCGTTCTTCTTTATCCTGCCATTGGCAGGACGGGCTGAATTCCACAATAATGTGCCCCCCTAGTGTTCACTCTGGGCAAATCAAACTGTATGTGTGTGTAGTGCATCCTCTCCCGACTTCAGCTGAGCTTAGTCATGGCCGCTCTGGGCTGTTCAAACTTCACATGCATACAGTGTGCGGTTGCTTGTAGAGGGGGTTGGACCCTCTGTTGCCTTCAGAACTGCCTTCATTTTTCGTGGCATAGATTCAACAAGGTGTTGGAAACATTCTTTAGAGATTTTGGTCCATATTGACATGATGACATCACATAGTTGCTGCAGATTTGTTGGCTGCAAATCAATGATGCGAATCTCCCGTTACACCACATCCCAAAGGCTAATAGATTTCAGTTTTTAAAGGGATTTATAAGATTGTGAAAGCAATCCAGCTGTGTGTATGGGAAAACCCATTATATAGCTAGGAAAATAAGTATAGTATAGAATGCGGGAGATAAAACTTTAACACCATGTTTTTTTCGGTCATTAGGAACACCAAATATTAATAGCACACACACTGAGGGCAAAATGGGTATAGGAGCCAGTAACAATGATGGCGGTTAAACTACTTCCGGTATCGCGGCACAGCCATTTCCGGCAGATAGGACATTAAACAGGGGTATAAAAAGAGAGAACAAATGGGGATACAGCAGCTTCCTGTGACGCAAATTACATTGCGAAACGCATAGCGGCTGCTGAGAAAACTATTTCGTCACTTCTGGTCTAGCAAAAGCGAGGCTTGGAACGCACGCCGCTGTTTGGAACGCACACCGCTATACGGAGATACAGGGACAAACCAGGAAACAGACCGAGACCCTCTCTCCATATACACGGCTGGATTAGCTTGGTGCCGTCATATAGGCACTGTAGCATGTGAGTTGAACCATATATGTCTTTTAACCTTTTTTAATAAATAATAATTGCTGAAAAATAATCACCCTGTATAAACAGTGCTAAAAAAACAACAACATAATTAATCACCTATATACATGAAGTGAAAAATTAAAGTGAAGTGTGATTGTATATTTCTTGCAGGTATCCAAATAAGGAAAACAAATCCAAACAAAAGTCCATAAACTGTTACTTGTAGTGATAATGTTTCAAAAAGTGACAGAAAAGTGAATGAAAAATCATGAAGCAAATAAAGTTTTGAAGTGTCTTTAAACAAAGTTCTTGAAGTGACTTGAAAAACAATCTTCCACCACACCACCTGTGTTCAGTGCTCTTGCACCCTAAGGAAACGCACTCACCAGCAGTATATGCCTTGCACTCTCATGCTCGGCCAACTCGCTTAATAGCCCCACATGGGTCACAGATGGATCCAGACAGAATGTTAGATAGTTGTACTCCACATATAAGGAAAAAAGAGATGCTTCCAATAGTGAAGTAGAGTAAACCATTTATTTCAACAGCACACAAAATTCCTCAACCATTGTACTCACATCCTTCATATAAAAATAAGGCACTTCAGCATAATCTTTTCAACAGGAAACAAGGACCCAGCAGTGGTGACCCGATATATTATGGTCTCGGCGGACCCGGCGTTAATACCAATATGTCTCACCCTCCACACTGTCTCCTTTCTCTTTCACTTCACTTCAAACGGCACAGCACACCCAGTAACTGGAACGTTGAATGTTAAATGTTCCTCATAGTTGCCATGTAACCATGCCCATGAATTTTGTGTGCTGTTGAAATAAATGGTTTACTCTACTTCACTATTGGAAGCATCTCTTATTTCCTTATATGTGGAGTGCAATTATCTAACATTCTGTCTGGATACATCTGTGACCCATGTGGGGCTATTAAGCGAGTTGGCCGAGCATGAGAGTGCAAGGCATATACTGCTGGTGAGTGCGTTTCCTTAGGGTGCGGTAGTACTGAACACAGGTGGTGTGGTGGAAGATTGTTTTTTAAGTCACTTCGAGAACTTTGTTTAACCACCTCAGTACAGTGCATTTTCACCCCCTTCCTGACCAAGCAATTTTTCAGCTTTCAGCGCTGACGCACTTTGAATGACAATTGCGCGGTCATACGACACTGTACCCAAATGAAATTGTTATCATTTTTTCTCCACAAATAGAGCTTTCTTTTGGTGGTATTTGATCACCTCTGCATTTTTTATTTTTTTTTTGCGCAATAAACAAAAGAAGAGCGACAAATTTAAAAAAAAAAAAACAATATTTTTTACTTTTTGCTATACTAAATATCCCCAAAAAATATATAAAAAAACATTTTTTTTTCCTCAGTTTAGGCTGATATGTATTCTTCTACATATTTTTGGTTCAAAAAAATCGCAATTAGCGATTATTGATTAGTTTGCGCAAAAGTTATAGCGTTTACAAAATAGGGGATAGTTTTATAGCATTTTTATTAATATTTTTTTTTTTATTAGTAATGGCGGCGATCAGCGATTTTTATTGTGACTGCGAACATTATGGCGGACACATCGGACATTTTTGACACATTTTTGGCACCATTGTCATTTATACAGCAATCAATGCTATTTAAATGCATTGATTCCTGTATAAATGATACTGGCAGTGAAGGGGTTAACCACTAGGGGGCGGGGAGGGGTTAATTATATTCCCTGGGAGTGATTCTTACTGTGGGGGGAGGGGACTCACAAAGGGGAGGAGACCGATCAGTGTTTCTCTGTACAGAGAACACACCATCGGTTCCTCTCCTCTGACAGGACCGTTGATCTGTGTGTTTACACACACAGATCCACGGTCCCGCTGTGTTACCGGGCAATCGCGGGTGCCCAGCGGACATCGCGCCGCTGGGCACGCGCATCGGGTGCCAAGTGACACAGCGAGAGCGCGCGCGCGCTCCCTGGAGTGCACAGAAGGGGATGACGTCATATGATGCCCTCCCACGCTGAGAGCTGCGCCGCCTGGCCGTCATTTGACAGCCGGCGGTCGCAAGGAGGTTAAAGACACTTCAAAACTTTATTTGCTTCAAGATTTTTCATTCACTTTTCTGTCACTTTTTGAAACATTATCACTACAAGTAACAGTTCATGGACTTTTGCTTGGATTTGTTATTTGGACACCTGCAAGAAATATACAATCACACTTCACTTTAATTTTTCACTTTATGTATATAGGTGATTAATTGTGTTGTTGTTTTTTTAGCACTGTTTATACAGGGTGATTATTTTTCAGCATTGTCTACACAGGTTAAATATTTAGTTTATTCACAGACACTGATTATTAGCGCTGCTGTTTTATTCATTTAAAATCACTTTACATTATTTATTTAAGTAGCTGCTTAGTTTATTTTTATACACATAGGTGTTTTAATTAATTTTTCTTTGTGCGCAGTGGTGGTGTGGAATAGTAGGAGGGCGAACGATTTTATCATACCAGTTTATTTTGAATAAATAATAATTACCTACTACACTTTGATGGCTCTCCATATGTCTATATGAGAGATAATAGCGCAAGAGGCATTAACATACTGCTTGGAAAGGCTGCTGGCGGACCCATCATATGAGTGGTTATCCTAAATGAACCAAAGGCGCATGTTCTGGTTTATCTGGTGAGTGGCCATTGCACTAGGTGGTGGTGAAGTGACGTTTTAATGGTGGATATAGAAGCACTAAACACTGAGAAGGAGAAGTTATCATCACACAAAAGTGATCACTCACAAGGACATCCATCGCACTGTGTTATAGACTTTTATGTTGCTAATTTACACTAATATATATATATATATATTATATATATATTTTATAAATATATATATATATATTTAGGTTTTTCTTCAGTAAATTTCAAATTTTTTATTTGTTTGCCGATTTGCATATACATTTTTAGATTGTCAATATTTTGATTAGTTGGCACAGGAGGATTAGCTAACACAGGAGGACACTTGTACATTTAAGAGTGGTAGTAGTTATGGCAATCCATGTATTTTTTAATTTTTCAATATTTTACCCACGGGTGGTAAATATTTTTTTGATTGCAGCAAACTAAGTTGTAGATATATTTAAGTTGGTCTTTTTGCGCCGGTAGCACATTGTTTTTTTTTTTTTTTTAGACTGGTGGCACTGGTGGGCACTGATGGGCTGCACTGATAGGTAGCACTGTTGGGCATTGGTTGGTGGCATTGATGGGCACTGGTAGTCGGCACTGATAAATGACACTAATGAGGAGGCACTGATGGGCACTGATTGGTAGCACTGATGGGCGGCACTGATAAATGACACTAATGAGGAGGCACTGATGGGCACTGATTGGTAGCACTGATGGGCACTGATTGGCAGCACTGGTGGGCACTGTTGGGACTGTCCCTTTTAGAAAAGCTGGTTATCGACCGCTGATTGGCTCTTTACCTCAATCTGTGCTCTCAGTATCCTCTGGATACTGTGATCACAGAGCGCGCCGCCTGCACCCCTGCCGGCTTCCCAGAACTTGCCGACTGTGCTGTAGTGGTTAAATAAAAGAATTGTCAAAAACTTGTGTTCTGTTTTTTATTTACTTTTCACACTTAAAACAGAACACAAGGGGGTACCCAATTCTCATTCACATGGGGGGGGGGGGGCATCATCTGGGGGCCCGTTAACAAAGTGGCACGCATCCAAAGTCACATCAAAAGCACATTAAGTCGCAGGGTAAAGTAGTATCAAGTCGCAGGGTAAAGTCGCAATTGAAATCGCACAAGTCTGAATCGGATCTTACCCCATCTCTTTACACAAAAGCTTCTGGCAGGAAACACTTTGCATATGCCATCCACTATCGCGGGACGCCTCTCTGGGCCCTTGTTGAGTTGGCTGAAGATCTGAACACCTACACTGCAAGAACTTATCTCTCTTGCACCCCCTCCTCCCCCACACACACACATAAAGGACTCAGTTCATTATATCTGTGATCATTAAGGGGAACCCTTTCTCAAAAGTAGCCTATCGCATTCTTTACATATTGTGATCTATAAATTGTGCTGTTTACTTTCTGGGCCCATGGCATCGGGATATTAAGGGAGAAGTTTGACACAGAAAGGTCTTTCTCCTCCCTTTAATACCTGGGGTCATAGGTTCTTCCAGGGCCTGTTGGTCATCACCATTGGATCTATTGTGATTTACCTTGCATTGTGCATTCTTTGTATACTTGCTAAGACTAAAGAGATTAAAGGATATCTGCATTAACATTCCTCTTTGTTTGCTGACTGACTTAAGGATCCTTTGTAAAACAGTAATTTGCTTTGCTATAGTCTGTTATCTCTGCAATTGTATTCTTTCTTTGAATAATGTGTGAACCCAGGGTGTCAGAGATGTCAGGAGGCTTGCAAGGTCAGGGCAACCTTTGGGGACAGTCATCTTTTAGCGGCCCTTACAGGGGGTGGCACTGCATATGTGTTTTGCGCTGCACTTTATATGGCATATTTATATTGGTGTGGGAACCCATGACAGTGCACAGCAGCAAATAATTATTAGTTTTGCTTATTAATTTTGGAGGTAGCGTGGGGAATATTTTGTTTCACTATTAATCGGCTATAGAATTGCATAGGGGGATTTTCTAAAATCTTCCTGAATGTGAACTAACTCTTTGCAGCCCATCTCTGGGATAACCATCTCTGCATCCTGCACATTCCTATTGGCAAGTAAGAGTCTCCCATATTAGTAATAGACCAATGAGAAGGATTTTGTTTTGTACAGATACTTTAAAGTATAGGGCAAACATGTTATATACCGTTGTCTACTAGTCCTTGGATAAGTTGGACTGGTAATTATGACATTTATCACTCTTCCTGTGTTCGGGGGACAACGCACACTAATGCCGCGTACACGCGGTCGGAATTTCCGATGGAAACAGTCCAATGGGAGCCTTTCATCGAATTTTCTGACCGTGTGTATGCCCAACGGTCTTTTTCTGTTGGCATTTCCGACGGACTTTAGATTGAGAGCCTGTTCTTAATTTTTCCGACGGAAAATCTTTCTTTTGGATTTTTCGATCGTGTGTATGCAATTCCGACACGCAAAATTCCGACGCATGCTCTGAAACAATTTGACGCATGCTCGGAAGCATTAAACTTCCCTTTTATAGTGCCGTTAAACGTGTTGTATGTCGTGGTGTTATTGACCGTCGGAATTTGATGTAGGCAAGACAGTTTGAGCGAAATTCCATCTGAAATCCGACAGGAAAACCATCAGAGCTTTTTCCGACGAAAATTCTGACCGTGTGTATGCGGCATTATGCCCTGTACACACGGTTGGACTTTCCGATGGAAAATATGCGATCGGAGCTTGTTGACGGAAATTCCGACCGTGTGTAGGCTCCATCGGACATTTTCCATCGGAATTTCCGAAAACACAAAGTTTGAGAGCTGGTTCTAAAATTTTCCGACAACAAAATCCGTTTGCGTAAATTCCGATCGTGTGTAGACAATTTCGACACACAAAGTGCCACGCATGCTCAGAATCAAGCAGGAGAGCAGCACTGGCCTTTGAACTTTGTGTGACCGTGTGTATGCAAGACAAGTTTGAGCCAACATCCGTCGGAAAAAATCTGATGGATTTTGTTGTCAGAATGTCCGATCGTGTGTACAGGGCATTACTCACAGTGTCCATGGAGGAACAGCGTTGTCCCCCTAGGACAGGATATGTGTTTGACTACAGAACACCTCCTACACCACCTAGATTTCTTGCAGGATCAACAGGTTTTGTTTTGCACTTATCAAGCAGATAACAAATCCCTCCATCTCATCCTGCTGCCCCCAAGGACAGATCCATTCCCAAAAGTAGTCCCCCATATGGAGTATGGAAAAATCTGAGGCCACAACTGATTCCTTAAATACAGTTACTGAACTCTTTGCTATAGAGTAGATGAGCTAATGACAGTCAAAGGGTTTGTTCACATATGTGGCAGCCCTTGTCACCCCTTTGAAAAGCGATCAACAGGGGATATTTTTCAGTGGTGTTTACCAGGCAAGTAAATTGCATGCAATTGCGGCATGGCCCCGTAGACTAGCATTGCAGCCATAGCATGTGTATAGTCTTGAATGGCTGTGTGTCGGTGTTCAGGTGGGTTAATCACCTGGTTTTAACTCCCCTCAACCGTACATGTAAACAAATCCATACATAAGAATGACAGCAACAGCTTGAAACACCTAGTTTTAACTCCCCTTGGCCATACCAGTAAACAAATCCATACATAGAAATGACAGCAACAACTTGAAACATGTTGCAAACATTTCATACTGGGACAGAGAGAGTAACTCAGGTAAGACGTGAATGTCCCAGCTTTTCCTCAACCGAGTAAGGCATGCTGCTTTAGCTCCCACCAGTGAGTTGTCCAAGCACCCCCCCCCCCCCCCCCAAGCGAATCTAATACTGGGTGTCCTGAATCTACATGGTGACTTTTGGAGGGTCACAACTCGGACAAGTAAATCTATTCTTTTACAACTGCTAGCAACTTCTATACCCCAGGACCCTTCACATGCCTCCTATATCTCCTGTACTTCTCCTGAATCTGAGATGCCCAATAGAGGAACCCTTTTCCTAAAGGGATTTTTATCCTAAAAGGGACTGCGCCCAGTTACAGCGTTTTTTTAGTCAGCAGTGTACCACTTTCACAACATTTTTTTTTTTTTTTTTAACAAACAGTGGTGCTTTATTCAAAAATATGACATAGTACAGGTTATGCATGACTCGAGTGATAACATTGTCAATTGCCTTGAGCAGTAAGCTGGATTATACCAAGTTAGGTTGTACTTAGACCCGATGGGATCGCTGCCCACCACTATACGTATCATTTAGTTGCAAGACATGTTCTGTATTGTTGCAATTCTTTAGAGTAACAGTGCTGTTGTGCAATCTTAAAACTTCCCAAATCAAAACCTGCACACCACAGCATGCACATCAGGTCAGTGTCCACGGTGCCCAGACCTTCTCAAACTTCCAGGAGCAACCCCTGTTCGAATAGGTCATTTTATACAATGGGAGTGCTGCGTTGACTTTCATTTCCCAGGCAGCTACTTCGGGTTTGTGGGGATGTAGCCACTTCATTAGAATTTCTTTCTTGGCATAGTACAGGAGGTATGATATCAGTAGCTTCAGATGGTGTGGACGTTGGTCATCATCCGGGATTCCCAGGAGGGCCAAGGATGGGGTGGGTATCAAAGTTAATTGTGATCTAAGGTTATTTTCCGCAAACACCGCCTCCCAATATGACCAAATCACTGAGCACTCCCAAAACATATGTAGATATGAGCCCTGCTGTGTTTTGCAGTGAGGACACATGGGGTCCCGCTCCGGGAAGATCCTATGTAGCCTCTCTGGAGTATAATACACCCTGTGCAGAAATTTGACCTGTATCAGCTTATCTCGGGACGATATTACAAGCTTGGGGCCCTGTTCTAGACAATCCTCCCAGTCCTTTTTATACAAAGATGGGATACCCCCCTTCCAGTATTCCCACAGTTTCTCCATCCTGGGGAGGTCTGTACATAAGAGGGCACCATAGAGGGCCGAAAGCGGTTTGCGTAGGTCTTCAGATGCCAAAAGTTCTTCAACAGAGTCAGCCTTGACAACGGGAGACCCAGGAAACTGGGCATTAGCGGAAGTACCGAAACAGCATCCAGCCAGGCAGTCCAAACTTCTGGGAGACTGTCGGAAAACCTAGGAGGATGCCCGCTGGCATAATGTCTCCAACAGTCTTCACCCCGTGTCTGGCCCAATTCACAACATTTATTTAATGCCAATCTACAATGCTGCCATTCATAACTCAAAGAACAGATTTTGCGGACTATTATTATCAGCTACCTTTCATCTCACCCTAGGTCCCCTGTGCTTATATACACTCACTTTATTAGGTACACCTGTTCAATTGCTTGGTAATACAAATTACTAATCAGCCAATCACATGGCAGCAACTCAATGCATTTAGGCATCTAGGCGTGGTGAAGATGACTTGCTGAAATTTAAAACGAACATCAGAATGGGGAAAAAAGGGGATTTCTGTGACTTTGAATGTTGTTGCATGATGGACTGGTCTGAGTATTTCAAATCTGCTGATCTATTGGGATTTTCACGCACAACTATCTCTAGGGTTTAGAGAGAATGGTCAGAGAAAGAGAAAATATCCAGTTATGTGGATGAAAATGCTTTGTGGATGTCAGAGGAGAATGGGCAGACTGGTATGAGATGATAAAAGGCAAAAACAGTAACTTAAATATCCTCTCGTTACAACCAAGGTATGCAGTATACCATCTCTGAATGCACAATACATCGAACCTTGAAGCAGATAAGCCACAGTAGCAGAAGACCACACTGGGTGCCACTCCTTTTAGCTAAGAACAGAAAGCTGAGGCTACAATTCACACAGACTCACCGAAATTGGACAATAGAAGACTGGAAAAACATTGCGTGGTCTGTAGAGTATCAATTTCAGCAGTGACATTCAGATGGTAGAGTCAGAATGTGGTATAAACAACATGAAAGCATGGATCCATCCTGCCTTGTATCAATGGTTCAGGTTGGTGGTGGTGTAATGGTGTGGGGGATATTTTCTTGGTACACATTGGGCCCTTAGTACCAATTGAGCATCATTTAAATCCCACGGCCTACCTGAGTATTGTTGCTGACCATGTCCATCCCTTTATGACTACAGTGTACCCATCTTCTGGTGGCTCCTTCCAGCAGGATAATGCACCATGTCACAAAGCTCAAATCATCTCACCACTGGTTTCTTGAATATGACAATGAGGTCACTGTACTCCAATGGCCTCCACAGTCACCAGATCTCATCCAATAAAGCACCTTTTTTAAAAAAAAATAGTACAGACTGTCCTTACATATATGTATAGTGCAATCAGAAGCTTAATTCAGACAGTGATTAAATGAACGATTAATCAGTCTGGAGAAAACATAAATACCCTGAAAAAACAGCAACTAACACCATTCACACACACACACACTCATCCAAACTCACAGCACACACCACAACAGCAGTTTATTTCCAGAAACCCACAGGCAGTAGATTTTTAAACATATAAAAAGGAATCTATCCATTTGTGTAGGCATATATCAAGTATCGATCACTTATCCACAGTAGCATTTCACTCATTGAGAGAGCTGTGACGAGAGGACATCCCCCCCCCCCCCCCCAGAAGTCCGATACTGGTGTTGCATACACACGGTCGGACAAAGTTGTCGGAAAATCCGATCATTCTGAACGTGGTGACGTTCGTTGCATATGACGGAACTACGTAGAGGCTATTAGCCAATAGCTTTGGTCTCGTAATTTGATCTGAGCACTTTGTCCGTCGGAATTCTCTACACACGATCGGAAAAAGTCTGATCGGATTTTGTTGTCGGAAAATTTGAGAGCAGGATCTCAAATTTTTTCCGTCGGAAATTCCGACGGAAAATGTCCGATGGAGCCCACACATGGGTGGATTTTCCGACAACATGGTCCGATCGGACATTTTCCGTAGGAATTTCCGACCGTGTCTACGGGGCATTAGTCTCTGCAATTACTGGGTATCAACCCTGGGAACCCCTAGACAAGAACAACGAGTACGAGGTGGTGGAGGTAATCAGTAAGCCCAGAAAATGTAGCTGCTCCGCACGGGGTTATGTCGCTACATATATATATATATATATATATATATATATATATATATATATATTACTAAAATCTATGCAATGCATATAACTGACCTAGAGAAAATTTATAAAAAAGACAATATTGATATTGTTTCTACTATACCACAGTTCTGTCATGTTTGAGGCTGAGTACTAATTACCTTCTTGTGGTCTTGCCTAACTCTGCGTGTGTTTACTGCAGGTTTCACAACTTGCTGTATTGGGTATCCTTGGATTTAGTGTGACCTTGTGTCCTGGATATTTGTTTCTGGCCTACAGTACAATCTCCCAGTTCCCAAATGCTGTCCAGCTAGCAAAGTAATGTTTACAGATCTTCCTGCATATTCTGAAATCTATTTAACCATTCAACTTTGTGGCAATAGTTACATTCACAATTTCTATCTCAGGTGGATGAGCCAGTTTCACATTTTTCACACATGACAATGGTATCTGCCAAAGACAGAATTATTTAACTTAAATTTCTGCACAGGCATATTACTCTCCACAGCCCCCTTGTCAGTATTTTCCCTTGTGTCCAAGATGTCAAAGGTAGGTTGGTACTTTTTTCCACATGGTGTGGGCTTGCCCTTTTTGGGCCGTTGTAGTTGATGCTATGAATACCGCCTATGATTTGATTCTGGGGTTGTATCCTGTAATTTGTCTACTGGGTGCTCTTGATGGTATGGAAGTAGGTAGATATGTCAAACTTAGTTTTTTATGCCTCTTTCTATGTCAGGAGAGAAATTTATTTACACTGGAAGTCGCCCACTCCACCCACTCTATCTGCATGGTGTGCCTCTATTAACGAAGTCCTGACTCTCAATTTTGAAGCAGGACATGTTGGGCATCAATTTACTCAGCATAACATTATCTTTCACAATATAGAAAAAATTTGGCTAACTTTACTGTTTTCTTATTTAAAGAAAAAAAAATAAATTGCGTTTGTAAGACTGCTGTGCTTTTAACTTGTAAACAAGTGTCAAAAAAAGGCCTGGTCCTTAAGTTGATCCTTTGTAAGGAATGGTACTACTCTAGCTCATTGATTGCTTTCGCGCTTCCATTTATTCCTTTGCATATGGACTGAATTTACTTTTTGTCATGGTATTTGATAAGTAGCTGTACAAACACAGTTTTCTATTCTCTATTTTAATGCTGATCATACATTGTGTATCGTCCATGTTTGACACTGGATTTAAAGCAGAAAGGAGAGAGGCGCCTCTAAGTGTAGGAGTTTAAAACAATTTATTAGAAGGTATGACAAGTAAAAACTCATGTGGAGTCAGTATGAGAAAGGCACATCAAAGGTATGTCAGGAGTGACAGTCCTCTATAAACGCCGGTTGCAGTCATGGCTGTCCTCTGCTCACATCTAAGAAGTTGTCCGAGAAGATGGAAAGATCCCGGGCGTGGGCATGGTAACATTACCAAACCTGTGTGATGTGTTTCCAAGCATGTAGCGGCAGTCGCGCTACTTTTTCAAGCTCTACAATGACCCGTTTTTCAGCAGACAGTGGGCTGAAGTTTGCTGTATGCTGACGTCACAGAGCCAGTCCTGGCTCGGGTAATATTGTGACAATGGAGTCGGGATCTACCCTCTCATTGACCCGCTGAGAGCCTGAGCTGGCTTCTCCCGCCCCCTCCACAGCTCAGCGCTCCAGTGAGCAAGGAGGGGGCAGAGCAAAGAATGGTGACTGACAGTCACCAGCTCTCTGCTCACGGAGCCCTGAGAACCAAGCGATTGGAGAGGTTAGATCGCTCGGTTCTCGGTATTAGAGCCTGTGGGGGACAGATGCAGCATCGGACTGATGTTGCATCCACCTAGGTAAGTATGATTCTGAAAAAAAAATCTCTTTTAGCCTAGGTTCACACTGAAATGAGGGTTTGAACTCGTACGACTTCAAAACGGCATTTCAGTCTGACTTCGGGGGCGATTTCAGAGACATCTGTGTGGATTCCTGCACAGATGTCTCTTGAAATCGCCCCCCAAGTCGCCAAAAGTAGTGCAGGAACTACTTTTGGGAATCGGTGCGGCAAAGTCGGCGTTGCACCGATTCAGACAATGCAGTTGCCGGCAACATGCACCGTTTTGGCATGCAATTTGACATGTCAAATTGACCCGTTGTGGATGGGGGCATAGGTACATGTACAATTTTAAATAGCCCCTTTTAAACCAAAGAGAAAGAAAAACAACATATTGAATAATATCTTTTAATATAACATTATATAAGGAACACAATTTGAGTTTGTACAGACAGAGCAAAGAATAAATAAAATTTGTAAGTCTATTACATACCCAGTTTAATTGAAAAAAAAAATGCAATTAAACATTATCGATTGGTTTCCTTTACAAAATAAAAAGTGCATTGATAATATAGGTATATGTAGAGTATCACACAGGACCTTCTTGACAAATCACTTCCATAATTAAAAGGTTTCCAGTTTAGCAATACATATATATGATTTACTTATATACCATTTCATAGTTCAAGTTCATACTGAAAAGTATTGAGGCCAGACTATTAATTATGTCATGAAAAAGATACTTCTTCAGCTGTATTTCCAAGCTGATACCATATCAACTACAAACAAAAAAAAAAGAATCTAAAAATATTCCCTAAAAATCATCTTTACTGTGTTTGGTTGTAATATAAATGATTGAAGCCACTGTGAAAAATGAACCTAGGATGTTCCAAGTTCATTGATGGTTTTAGAATTCAACTAGCTATTCAGTTGGATCACATAAGTCCTTTAGCTTAAAAATTCCATAGAAGATTCTGTGAGCTCTATGGTCATAGACCCAAATTGTGCCCGAAGAGCATGTCTCAATAACAGATACCTGAAAAGTAGTTTGTTGTTGAGGCCATATTTAAGTCTATGTGTTTCAAAAGATAGTAGGGTATACTCCTTAATTATATGAAAAAGGTGTGTAATGCCAAAACTGGCCCACCACGTTGAGTTCGGGTGGCCAAAGAGCTCAGAAATATTTGGATTCCGCCACAGGGGCGCCTGTGGCAAAATATCGGGTGAGGACTGTGTCAGCATTTTTCCCCCCTCCCTCCAAGCTATAAAGCAAACCTCAACAGGGGAGAATCTGGAGCCTCCAGACCTCCTTGATCTATGCAATTCATCCCTCAATGAGGTAGGAGGTTAAAATAAGGTCAAAAGGTAGGCAGTGGTGGGAGTTTGGGGGTCAGAGTGCAGCCAGTCATGGATATAGGTGAGCTGGGAGGCGAGGAAATTATAGCTTAAGTTCGGGCAAGCTAGGCCGCCCATGGCCTTTGCCGCTTGTAGGGAGGACCTGAGTTTGGCAACCGTTCCAGATAAAGGTGAGAATAGAGCACCTTAGTGGTGGAACAGGAGATTGGCATCATGGATGTGCAGCCGACAAATCTGCAGCAACTGCGTGATGCTATCATGTCAATATGGAGCAAAATCTCTGAGGAATGTTTCCAACACCTTGTTGAATCTATGCATCCAAAAAAAAATTGGTTCTGAAGGCAAAAGGGGGTCCAATCCAGTACTAGCAAGGTGTACCTAATAAAGCGACTGGTATTTGTGTGTGTGTGTGTATATATATATATATATATATATATATATATATAGCGCCGGTACTTTTGATAAGTACGCGCTATGCATTTAAATTTAGTTTTTGCCCAAAACTGTAGTTGAGTTTTGGGGTTAATTATTCTAAATTATGCTTTGGCATCAGTTTGGCTGGGCTGTATTGAGGTTCTGCCTGATCATAGGTGGGTGAGCACCTGTGACAGGCCTTAGAACACAGTCTGGTTGGACGCATTGGGTACCAATCTCTTCTTGGAGCCAATCAGTGGGCACGTACAGTGGTGTGAAAAAGTGTTTGCCCCCTTCCTCATTTCCTGTTCCTTTGCATGTTTGTCACACTTAAGTGTTTCGGAACATCAAACCAATTTAAACAATAGTCAAGGACAACACAAGTAAACACAAAATGCAATTTGTAAATGAAGGTGTTTATTATTAAAGGTGAAAAAAAATCCAAACCATCATGGCCCTGTGTGAAAAAGTGATTGCCCCCCTTGTTAAAACATACTATAACTGTGGTTGTCCACACCTGAGTTCAATTTCTCTAGCCACACCCAGGCCTGATTATTGCCACACCTGTTCACAATCAAGGCATCACTTAAATAGGAGCTGCTTGACACAGTAAGGTCCACCAGAAGATCCTTAAAAGCTACACATCATGCCGAGACCCAAAGAAATTCAGGAACAATTGAGAAAGAAAGTAATTGAGATCTATCAGTCTGGAAAGGGTTATAAAGCCATTTCCAAAGCTTTGGGAATCCAGCGAACCACAGTGAGAGCCATTATCCACAAATGGCGAAGACATGGAACAGTGGTGAACCTTCCAGGAGTGGCCGGCCGCCCAAAATTACCCCAAGAGCGCAGCGACGACTCATCCAAGAGGTCACAAAAGACCCCACAACAACGTCCAAGGAACTGCAGGCCTCACTTGCCTCAGTTAAGGTCAGCGTTCATGCCTCCACCATCAGGAAAAGACTGGGCAAAAATGGCCTGCATGGCAGAGTTCCAAGGAGAAAACCACTGCTGAGCAAAAAGAACATCAAAGCTCGTCTCAATTTCTCCACAACACATCTTGATGATCCCCAAGACTTTTGGGACAACATTCTGTGGACCGATGAGACAAAAGTGGAACTCTTTGGAAGGTGTGTGTCCAAGTATATCTGGCGTAGAAGGAACACTGCATTTCAGAAAAAGAACATTATACCAACAGTAAAATATGGTGGTGGTAGTGTGATGGTCTGGGGCTGTTTTGCTGCTTCAGGACCTGGAAGACTTGCCGTGATAAAAGGAACTATGAATTCTGCTGTCTACCAAGAGATCCTGAAGGAGAATGTCCGACCATCTGTTCGTGTACTCAAGCTGAAACGAACTTGGGTTCTGCAGCAGGACAATGATCCTAAACACACCAGCAAGTCCACCACCGAATGGCTGAAGAAAAACAAAATGAAGACTTTGGAGTGGCCTAGCCAAAGTCCTGACCTGAATCCTATTGAGATGTTGTGGTATGACCTTAAAAAGGCCGTTCATGCTCGAAAACCCTCTAATGTAACTGAATTAGGACAATTCTGCAAAGATGAGTGGGCCAAAATTCCTCCAGGACGCTGTAAAAGCCTCATTGCACGTTATCGCAAACGCTTGGTTGCAGTTGTTGCTGCTGCTAAGGGTGGCCCAACCAGTTATTAGGTTTAGGGGGCAATCACTTTTTCACACAGGGCCATGATGGTTTGGATTTTTTTTCACCTTTAATAATAAACACCTTCATTTACAAATTGCATTTTGTGTTTACTTGTGTTGTCCTTGACTATTGTTTAAATTGGTTTGATGTTCCGAAACACTTAAGTGTGACAAACATGCAAAGGAACAGGAAATGAGGAAGGGGGCAAACACTTTTTCACACCACTGTATGTCCCGATGTGTATTCCCGGAGGGGGTTTCTTAAGGTGCTGAAGTCACGTGGTTCTAAGTTCCGGTCCAGAAGTTGTTGCTGACTCTATGGCCCTGGTCCTCCTGTCCAGCCCCCAGAGGCCCACATGGCCTGGGTGCGGATCCATCCGTTTCTGAGCCTCGGAACTGGCTAGTTCAAGGCGCAGTAACTGGAAGGAGGATTCAAAGGTTTTCCAGTGCCGTCTCGGGTTTGGAGAGGCCCAGCAACTCTACATGCGACCAGGGGAGGACTCTTCGGAGGAGGGCCACGCACAAGGCTGGCTGCTTGGTAAGAGCCTGAAAGCTGAGCTGTAAGGACACTCATTGAATCCGCATTTCTTGCGGTATCGCCGGACCGGCTGCAAGATACTGGTACTGTAAGAAAAGTTCATAACCTTATCCTTGGGTTACAACTAAGTTCCTGTGAGAGACTTTTGCATTCATCTAAAGTTTCACTACCAAGTCTGTGGCAGAGACTTTGCTAAGCTAAAATCACTTGTTGGCTGCTAAATCTACAAGCAAGGATTTATCCAACAGTCGAGTTATCCAGTTGCGAGTGGCTACTCCCTGGATCAGATAAAGAGAGACATTTATTAAGTGTCAGCAGTTCTAAAGTACCTGAGCTAAACTTCTACACCCATACCCTCTATTCCCAACTGAGAGACTGTGTTTCTGTTCAAGGTTTTAAGCAAATAAAAATCCTAAACAGGAATTCAAGTGTAATGCCCCGTACACACGGTCGGAAATTCCGACCACAAAATCCGTCAGATTTTTTCCGACGGATTTTGTCCGACACTGGTGTTGCATACACACGGTCGGACAAAGTTGTCGGTTAATTTGATCATTCTGAGCGTGGTGACGTTCGTTGCCTACGACGGAACTACGTAGAGGCTATTAGCCAATAGCTTTGGTCTCATAATTTGATCTGAGCATGCGTGGCACTTTGTCCGTCGGAATTCTCTACACACGATCGCAAAAAGTCTGATCGGATTTTGTTGTCAGAAAATTTGAGAGCAGGAAAAAGTCCGATGGAGCCCACCCATGGGTGGATTTTCCGACAACATGGTCCGATTGGACATTTTCCGTCGGAATTTCCAACCGTGTGTACGGGGCATTAGTCTCTGCAATTACTGGGTATCAACCCTGGGAACCCCTAGACAAGAACAACGAGTACGAGGTGGTGGAGGTAATCGGTAAGCCCAGAAAATGTAGCTGCTCCGCACGGGGTTATAGCGCTACATATATGTATATATATATATTACTAAAATCTATGCAATGCATATAACTGACCTAGAGAAAATTTATAAAAAAGAGAATATTGATGATGTTTCTACTATACCACAGTTCTGTCATGTTTGAGGCTGAGTACTAATTACCTTCTTGTGGTCTTGCCTAACTCTGCGTGTGTTTACTGCAGGTTTCACAACTTGCTGTATTGGGTATCCTTGGATTTAGTGTGACCTTGTGTCCTGGATATTTGTTTCTGGCCTACAGTACATTTCCCAAGTTCCCAAATGCTGTCCAGCTAGCAAAGTAATGTTTACAGATCTTCCTGCATATTCTGAAATCTTATGTACTGTTGGTAAATGATGTATAGCTGTGGAAGACCGCCCTCTGTATCATCTACCCCCACCGCGCCGCAGGTGTGTAGGCTATAGAATTAGTGAAGGATTAAAAGTGCAAGTGTAAAAAGTATATATATATCAAACAGCAGCTACTTAAAACATATAAACATGTGGAATCTGCAATTCAACTTAAAAATGCAACATAGATAAGGTGAATCAGTAGCGCTAATATAAACAATAAAAAATACAATATAAAATGCTGAATAAATACTATGCAAATAAATACTGTGCAAATATATAAACAGTGCTATATAAATATCAAAGTGCAAAAATAGTAGTGTATAATTGACTCAACGTATAACTTAATAGCAGCGGTGTGTCTATTTCTCTTAGTGACAAGTGAAAAAGTTCATAAATATGTAAAGTCCAGATTGTAAATAAATAAATAGGTAAGTGATTTTCCAAGTGTCTTCAGACACAGTTTCAAAGTGGAGTCTTCTGACTGGCTTGAATCTACCACCACACCACGTGTTTGTGATCACACTCCCTCTGAAAGGCCCACTCACCAGCTCACAAGGCCTCACACTCTCGTGTTTGGCAGATGCGTGTTTTACCCACTCCAGGGGTTAATGAAGGATGGCTTGTTTGATCCGTTTAACTCTCAATGCGATTCCATATGTAAAACAATGAGTAAAACACTCCACATAGTGTAAAAACGTATGATAAAATTTATTCACGCAAAACACTCCAATGGTCACACTCACATTTCAAAGGTTAAAATCAAGCCTCCAATCCAAAACCACGGCAAGCCAAACAACGCTGATGTATAAAAATATAAAGTATATATATATACTGCGGTCTCGGCGGACCAAAAGGAAGACCCTGGTGGTGGTATAGTTATAGTCCACAGTGGCGTAATATATAAATAAATAAATACAATCTTTACTTTTTGCTCTGTAGCCTCATTCCCGACATGTTTCGTCGCTTGGACTTATTCATGGGTATGGCTACACAGCCCATCTCAAACTAATTTATAGTGATAAGGGAGCTAGTCACATGGGTGGTGACCCAATCATGTGACAAATCATGTGACATGTTGTGTGCAATCAGATGTGGGCTGATACACATGACCGTATACATTCCCCTATCCCGGCTTGCGAGAAAGATCATTGGTGGTGTCACTGGCAATAGTGTCATAATATGAAAATAATAATAATACTGACAACTTCATGCTATATTTGTACGGGTAGTTTTTACCTAAAATCAATCTCAAATGACTACTCTAATATGCACACTGGTGATCCTTGATGTGCAGAAAGTGTATATATTAGGGATGATTGTCACTGTATTACCTTAAAGATGTCAGGGTGGATGTTTACTGGGAGTCCTGGCTTCACAACGGTATAGTGCTGTGGAGACTCGCTATTATGCTGTATATGTATTCCATTTCGATCACTGCATATCAGATGCAGCTCACTGTGCATCCATTGGCTCTGTATTTGCTGATTTATTGTGTGCGCGCGCCTGTCATCACAAACAGTGCGCGCGCATCACACATCAGCTGTGGATGAGTATCTCTTCTCATGGCTGTGAGGGCCGCTGCATCTGCGCTTGCGCAGTAGTTGTAGCTCAGTGAGGGATGGACGTTGGTGTACTGTATGTGCGCGCGCATATTGTACTGGTCACTGCGCGCGCACTGGGCTTCTCCAGCCGTGGATATTCATCCACCAGCTGAGAATGCAGACCGCCGCGCGCATGCGCACTGGCTCCGTGCGCGTTGTATCAGGAGGTGCGCGCGCATCCAACAGCACACCACACTTCCGCATCTCATCTTAGGATGATGGCTCGCCTGTGTGGTGTGCTGTTGGATGCGCGCGCACCTCCTGATACAACGCGCACGCGCACGGAGCCAGTGCGCACGCGCGCGGCGGTCTGCATTCTCAGCTGGTGGATGAAGGAGCGCGTTGTATCAGGAGGTGCGCGCGCATCCAACAGCACACCACACTTCCGCATCTCATCTTAGGATGATGGCTCGCCTGTGTGGTGTGCTGTTGGATGCGCGCGCACCTCCTGATACAACGCGCACGCGCACGGAGCCAGTGCGCACGCGCGCGGCGGTCTGCATTCTCAGCTGGTGGATGAAGGAGCGCGTTGTATCAGGAGGTGCGCGCGCATCCAACAGCACACCACACTTCCGCATCTCATCTTAGGATGATGGCTCGCCTGTGTGGTGTGCTGTTGGATGCGCGCGCACCTCCTGATACAACGCGCACGCGCACGGAGCCAGTGCGCACGCGCGCGGCGGTCTGCATTCTCAGCTGGTGGATGAAGGAGCGCGTTGTATCAGGAGGTGCGCGCGCATCCAACAGCACACCACACTTCCGCATCTCATCTTAGGATGATGGCTCGCCTGTGTGGTGTGCTGTTGGATGCGCGCGCACCTCCTGATACAACGCGCACGCGCACGGAGCCAGTGCGCACGCGCGCGGCGGTCTGCATTCTCAGCTGGTGGATGAATATCCACGGCTGGAGAAGCCCAGTGCGCGCGCAGTGACCAGTACAATATGCGCGCGCACATACAGTACACCAACGTCCATCCCTCACTGAGCTACAACTACTGCGCAAGCGCAGATGCAGCGGCCCTCACAGCCATGAGAAGAGATACTCATCCACAGCTGATGTGTGATGCGCGCGCACTGTTTGTGATGACAGGCGCGCGCACACAATAAATCAGCAAATACAGAGCCAATGGATGCACAGTGAGCTGCATCTGATATGCAGTGATCGAAATGGAATACATATACAGCATAATAGCGAGTCTCCACAGCACTATACCGTTGTGAAGCCAGGACTCCCAGTAAACATCCACCCTGACATCTTTAAGGTAATACAGTGACAATCATCCCTAATATCTACACATACACTTTCTGCACATCAAGGATCACCAGTGTGCATATTAGAGTAGTCATTTGAGATTGATTTTAGGTAAAAACTACCCGTACAAATATAGCATGAAGTTGTCAGTATTATTATTATTTTCATATTATGACACTATTGCCAGTGACACCACCAATGATCTTTCTCGCAAGCCGGGATAGGGGAATGTATACGGTCATATGTATCAGCCCACATCTGATTGCACACAACATGTCACATGATTTGTCACATGATTGGGTCACCACCCATGTGACTAGCTCCCTTATCACTATAAATTAGTTTGAGATGGGCTGTGTAGCCATACCCATGAATAAGTCCAAGCGACGAAACATGTCGGGAATGAGGCTACAGAGCAAAAAGTAAAGATTGTATTTATTTATTTATATATTACGCCACTGTGGACTATAACTATACCACCACCAGGGTCTTCCTTTTGGTCCGCCGAGACCGCAGTATATATATATACTTTATATTTTTATACATCAGCGTTGTTTGGCTTGCCGTGGTTTTGGATTGGAGGCTTGATTTTAACCTTTGAAATGTGAGTGTGACCATTGGAGTGTTTTGCGTGAATAAATTTTATCATACGTTTTTACACTATGTGGAGTGTTTTACTCATTGTTTTACATATGGAATCGCATTGAGAGTTAAACGGATCAAACAAGCCATCCTTCATTAACCCCTGGAGTGGGTAAAACACGCATCTGCCAAACACGAGAGTGTGAGGCCTTGTGAGCTGGTGAGTGGGCCTTTCAGAGGGAGTGTGATCACAAACACGTGGTGTGGTGGTAGATTCAAGCCAGTCAGAAGACTCCACTTTGAAACTGTGTCTGAAGACACTTGGAAAATCACTTACCTATTTATTTATTTACAATCTGGACTTTACATATTTATGAACTTTTTCACTTGTCACTAAGAGAAATAGACACACCGCTGCTATTAAGTTATACGTTGAGTCAATTATACACTACTATTTTTGCACTTTGATATTTATATAGCACTGTTTATATATTTGCACAGTATTTATTTGCATAGTATTTATTCAGCATTTTATATTGTATTTTTCATTGTTTATATTAGCGCTACTGATTCACCTTATCTATGTTGCATTTTTAAGTTGAATTGCAGATTCCACATATTCTGAAATCTATTTAGCCATTCAACTTTGTGGCAATAGTTACATTCACAATTTCTATCTCAGGTGGATGAGCCAGTTTCACATTTTTCACACATGACAATGGTATCTGCCAAAGACAGAATTATTTAACTTAAATTTCTGCACAGGCATACTACACTCCACAGCCCCCTTGTCAGTATGTTCCCTTGTGTCCAAGATGTCAAAGGTAGGTTGGTACTTTTTTCCACATGGTGTGGGCTTGCCCTTTTTGGGCCGTTGTAGTTGATGCTATGAATACCGCCTATGATTTGATTCTGGGGTTGTATCCTGTAATTTGTCTACTGGGTGCTCTTGATGGTATGGAAGTAGGTAGATATGTCAAACTTAGTTTTTTATGCCTCTTTCTATGTCAGGAGAGAAATTTATTTACACTGGAAGTCGCCCACTCCACCCACTCTATCTGCATGGTGTGCCTCTATTAACCTCCCTGGCGGTATGATTCTGTCTGGAATTTAGTGCTGAAAGCGGTACAATTATTTTGCATGGAAATTTGGCGTTTTTATATTGTAGGCATGCAATTCTTATGAATAACTCACTTAAATCTGTCCGAACCAGAGTCTAGTAGACATCCCGGGTATGATAAAGTTTTAAACACAAAATCATAAATTATAATAAAATAAAAATATATATAAAAATGATTCAATAATGTAATAAAATCAAAAACACTGAAATTTGCTCAGTTGCAGAATAGTCGCTGTCATTAAATTTAGTGTTTGATGATAAATTGTGATTCTAATTTATTATCGCTGTTTTCTAACTGGTCTAAAACCACTTTTGACATAAAGGGACACTTTTTGGTTGCTATGGACAATCTCCAGTTTCCAGGCAGAAAAAAATCTTTTTATTATATAAAATGACATGCAGGGCACTCGGCAGACCACTAGGGACAAAGGGGATGTGTATTTTTTGTATACAGTACTGTAATCTGTAAGATTACAGTACTGTATGTGTACTGTGTTTTTAAACTTTTTTGAATTTGGCGCCGATCTCCGCTCCCGCGCGTCGTAACGTCGCAGGGAACGGAGATCAGCGGCACTCGGCACTGTGTGAATCGAGCGAGCAGACAGCTCGCTCACACAGCGGGGAGACATTGCAGGATCCAGGGACAAGGTAAGTAACTTCCCCCTGTATCCTGCAACGCAAGCCCGAGTCTGGCTCGGGTTACCGCTTTTGGTACTGAAGTTCCTGCCCCGAACCAGACTCGGGAATACTGCCAGGGAGGTTAACGAAGTCCTGCCTCTCAATTTTGAAGCATGACATGTTGGGTATTAATTTACTCAGCATAACATTATCTTTCACAATATAGAAAAAATGTGGCTAACTTTACTGTTTTCTTATTTAAAAAAATAAAAATAAATTGCGTTTGTAAGACTGCTGTGCTTTTAACTTGTAAACAAGTGTCAAAAATAGGCCTGGTCCTTAAGTTGATCCTTTGTAAGGAATGGTACTACTCTGGATCATTGATGGCTTTCACGCTTCCATTTATTCCTTTGCATATCGACTGAATTTACTTTTTGTCATGGTATTTGATAAGTAGCTGTACAAACACAGTTTTCTATTCTCTATTTTAATGCTGATCATACATTGTGTATCGTTCATGTTTGACACTGGATTTAAAGCAGAAAGTAGAGAGGCGCCTCTAAGTGTAGGAGTTTAAAACAATTTATTAGAAGGTATGACAAGTAAGAACTCATGTGGAGTCAGTATGAGAAAGGCACATCAAAGGTATGTCAGGAGTGACAGTCCTCTATAAACGCTGGTTGCAGTCATGGCTGTCCTCTGCTTACATCTAAGAAGTTGTCCGAGAAGATGGAAAGATCCCGGGCGTGGGCATGGTAACATTACCAAACCTGTGTGATGTGTTTCCAAGCATGTAGTGGCAGTCACGCTACTTTTTCAAGCTCTACAATGACCCGTTTTTCAGCAGACAGTGGGCCTCTCAGTGACCCGCTGAGAGCCTGAGCTGGCTTCTCCCGCCCCCCCCCACAGCTCAGCGCTCCAGTGAGCAAGGAGGGGTCAGAGCAAAGAATGTTGACTGACAGTCACCAGCTCTCTGCTCACGGAGCCCTGAGAACCAAGCGATTGGAGATGTTAGATCGCTCGGTTCTCTGTATTAGAGCCTGCGGGGGACAGATGCAGCATCGGACCGATATTGCATCCACCTAGGTAAGTACGATTCTAAAAAAAAACAACGAAATCCCATACATCTCTTTTAGCCTAGGTTCACACAGAAATGAGGGTTTGAACTCTTACAACTTCAAAACGGCATTTCAGTCTGACTTCGGGGGCAATTTCAGAGACATCTGTGTGGATTCCTGCACAGATGTCTCTTAAAATCGCCCCCGAAGTCGCCAAAAGTAGTGCTGAAACTACTTTTGGGGATCGGTGCGGCAAAGTCGGCGTCGCACCGATTCGGACGATGCAGTTGCCGGCAACAGGCACTGCTTTGGCATGCAATTTGACATGTCAAATTGCATGTCAAATTGACACGTTGTGGATGGGGGCTTAGGTACATGTACAATTTTAAATGGCACCTTTTAAACCAAAGAGAAAGAAAAACAACATATTGAATAATATCTTTTAATATAACATTATATAAGGAACACAATTTGAGTTTGTACAGACAGAGCAAAGAATAAAGTAAGATTTGTAAGTCTATTACATACCCAGTTTAATTGAAAAAAAAAAAATGCAATTAAACATTATCGATTGGTTTCCTTTACAAAATAAAAAGTGCATTGATAATATAGGTATATGTAGAGTATCACACAGGACCTTCTTGACAAATCACTTCCATAATTAAAAGGTTTCCAGTTTAGCAATACATATATATATATGATTTACTTATATACCATTTCATAGTTCAAGTTCATACTGAAAAGTATTGAGGCCAGACTATTAATTATGTCATGAAAAAGATACTTCTTCAGCTGTATTTCCAAGCTGATACCAGATCAACTACAAACAAAAAAAAAAAGAATCTAAAAATATTCCCTAAAAATCATCTTTACTGTGTTTGGTTGTAATATAAATGATTGAAGTCACTGTGAAAAATGAACCTAGGATGTTCCAAGTTCATTGATGGTTTTAGAATTCAACTAGCTATCCAGTTGGATCGCGTAAGTCCTTTAGCTTAAAAATTCCATTGGTGTAAGAAAATAGCTCCCGCAGTCCCAGAGGTATGTCACAATAAAGTCCACATTTCGGTAGAATCCAGAAAGGCTGTCGGGTGGTGAGCAAATTTGTCTATTGGTGATATTGCACAAATGTTGGAAATAACCAAATATTTCTTCCAGGACATTGTTACTTCCACGTACTTGTAATGGGAGAGTGAGCACATAACAAGACTTGGTTAATAAGGCAAACAGCGGTGAGCGGTAATGATCTGAAAAGTGCAGTAACCCCTAAAGCAAGCGGTTTAATGGAGGTGAAATATGCATTCTTTAATTGCCTGCTTGGTCAACGTACTTTAAACTTTGCTTTACTCAATCCGAGAATTTACATGTACATCTCAGTTAAATGTTTAACAAGGACCAGTCATATAATTAAAACGTATACACAGTGCTTGGTATATTATGTATAAAAGGAGATCAAGGATCTCTTTAAGGTGCCATCTCCTTAAAGTGTATGTAAAAGGTAAAACATTTATTTTTTTCAGTTTTGGATATAGCAGGAAAGGGTTAGACAGACCCATCTTGACCAGGCTTTTTTGGAACTCTAGGGATTCTCCAGAGGTTGCTAGGGGATACTTCAGCAAAGAAAAATGTCTGCCTCTCAGATAAGTTCCCACTGACAACTATGATCTTTTTTCTATCTGTAAGGGGGGGGGGGATTCCTCCCAATGACCTCAAATGTGAGGGAACAGTCTATAATGCTAATTTATGGTGAATTGTAGATATAATAATTATTAGCAGCAGTTCCCTAAAACCGGAAACTTAATTCAAGGGTTCCTTTGTGTTCAAAAAGTTGAGAAAGACTGGGTTAGACTCTGTTAGGTTTATGTTGCTTTGGTTGACTCCACTAGGGAGATTTGCCCTCACTTTAGAAAGATTGTCTGTTGTGTTTCTGGGAAAGCAATGAAAGGTAAATCTCCCCAACAGGTAAGGACAGCAATAAATAACCTGCCAGGGGTTTTACATTTTCTCTCCAAAACTAAAAAAAAAATTATAAATTGGCCGTTACTTACACTTTAAGAGCTTAGTAGGCTTTAGAAAAGCAGTCTGCTCCTCTACAATTCTACTAGTTCCTCCACAGTTAGAATTGAGTGGAAGCAGCAAGATCAAGAAGAGCCCCACAAATCCACATTGTATCAGGGCCCATGGAAACCTGCCACAGCCCTTTAACAAATTGTATGTGGATAAGTGGAAACACTCAGTTTCACTGTGTAAAGTTACTACCTTGTAACCTAAAGCACACAGGTAGGTGCATTTATCATTATAGTACAATGGGAAATGGCTTGTAGGCTAAGCATGCAGACAGTGTGCTTTGAGTTATCTTATAAGCCTGCAACTGAGCAGAAGGGGATGTATAAAGCCCCCACGGTGTACCAAATTGTATAAACTAGACCTTGAGTTAAGGGTGTAATACCATAAATGTGATGGGCCATAGTGAGTGCCATGATCTACAGTGGAGGAAGCCTTATGGTGGAGGAAAACAACATGTCAAGAGGAGACGCCTACCAATTTACTAGTAGCTAGCAAGGTGATCAAGGTCAAAGATCATGAGGTGAGATGACCCAGCGATGGCACACGATTCTAGAGAACTGATGTGAGCTGCAACCATAGTGTATGTAGCAGTTATGCTCTAAATCTGTCATCATGGAAAGGCACTGAAAGTGCTAAAAAAATTAAAATAAATTGCTTGCCTAGTAATCAGCAGCACTAAGGTTTCACTAGCATGTCTTTTCAATTATAATTGCAAAATGGAGGATGGCTTTAGATTGGAGAACCCTTCCCACCCACAGGTAATGATAGGAAAGACTTTATCTTAATTATAAAGGTAGGCTAAGATGAAAGCTTCTATTCCATTAGCAAATACCAGACCCATGAATTAACGTTTTTTTTATGACCGCCCAAAGCATGTTGGAAGACCTGTCAATAGAGAGTACTATGTCCCTTTTTTATTTATTTATTTTTATTCTGCTTGGTGAATAGAGACCAATACCAAGTCACATGCCAATTTTCTAAACCAGTCAGCCCTGCTTGTGGCTTGTCTATGTGATTGTTGAAATGGTTGGGATAACAGTAACTCCTTTACGACAGCAATATACATATAAGCCTCAGCGAGGCAAGTGAGCCTAAACACACGTCCACCACATACATGCATTACTGTCTTGTTCTTGGGATGCTCTATCTCCCCCCCCCCCCCCCACAACTATAACTGAGATGTCATGGGCAGCTGACGGTCAACTACAGACAATTGTAAACTGGTAGGATGGCCAATGGCATCAGCGCTGTGCAGCCAATAATAGTCTCACATGATCGGCAACCCCTCCTACCAGCCTCGGGCATCACAGTTCATTGTATGTGCAAACTTGAGTCGGCATAAAGGACTTAAGTTTTGTGCTCAGGAATGGTTAGCTTCAGTCGGCTAATTCAGATATAATGACACAAATTCAGGGTTGTTCGATATACCAAAGGGCACTAAAGGGCAAAGAAACCTTCCCACCACCCCACTGAACTTATCCAGCCTACCCTCCCTCCCCACAGCACCACAGTTACCTAATTATTCCACTTAATCCAGCCATGTCCTTCTGTGATGAGTATCTTTGACTTACCAGCCATTTTTTTTTTTTATGCCTGCATGAGTGCAGTAGAACCTCAGACTGTCGGATGAGCACCATTGAAGTCTGGGGTTCTACCAGAAATGTGCGGACATTGGGAAGAAGAGGACAAATCACAGGATGTAAACATTTAGGCCGACCATGATTGCACAAAGACTAAATAAGTATGGGGCTGTGAATAGGGAGAGAGTTGGGTTAGATGACCTCAACAGGAAGGCAAGAGAAGGGTAAAAGGGTAAAACTTTCAAAAAACCTTGTTCTGCCAAACATAATTGGACCTCACTAGCATACTATAATTTAGCCTTTACTTTGGGGATACAGCAGTCTTCAGTAAAAAAGCATATACCAATGAAAGAGATATAAGACCAGTTCTCACTTGCAGTGCCGCAGCAAAGAAATTTGGAAACACCTAGCCCTGAATAAACTGGGAATTGTGGGAGGGAAGTTCTTTTATGTGGAAAATCAAAGATGTAACTGGGAATTTGTGTACAATTTACTTTCAGGACAATTCAAGTTGCAACTGTTTTTGGCACGTTTCATAGCTGTATCTATAATAACTGTAATGCCCCGTACACACGGTCGGATTTTCCGACGGAAAATGTCCTATCGGACAATGTTGTCGGAAATTCCGACCGTGTGTGGGCTCCATCGGACTTTTTCCGTCAGATTTTCCGACGGACAAAGTTTTATCTCCTGCTCTCAAATTTTCCGACAACAAAGTCCTATCGGACTTTTTCCGATCGTGTGTAGCGAATTCCGACGGACAAAGTGACAAAGTGCCACGCATGCTCAGATCACATTACAAGACCAAAGCTATTGGCTACTAGCCTCTACGTAGTCCCGTCGTAGGCAACAAACGTCACCACGTTCAGAGTGATCGGATTTTCCGACAACTTTGCCGACCGTGTGTATGCAACACCAGTGTCGGACAAAATCCGTCGGAAAAAGTCAGATGGAATTTGTGGTCGGATTTTCCGACCGTGTGTACGGGGCATTAGAGTCCAAAGGTCTCCACACACACAGAAAGTGCCTGGAAGCTTTGAGTGGACACTACTATTGTATTCCAATTCTGGAGGAGATAAACATTTGATTGTCTTGTTTTCTCATCTAATCACCATATTCTCCCAACAAAAGGCTTGCACTGTGAATGTCTGCTCAGTTCATAAACATGCATACACTAAAAGTTATAAGTGTGCATGTTTATATGAGGGCTGTACCGAAAGTAATGCAAAAGTGGGCATAACTTTTAAAAGGATAAGTTCCCCTTTGGAACGTGTTACATGTTCTACCCATATTTAGGGTGAAACCTGCAACATGTTCCAGCTCTTGCCCCCATTCCCCCTGATCCCCCCTCCCTGCGACAGCAGGTCGGGGTTCTTCCCCCCAAAACAGTTTTCACGTTTTAAAAATAGTGCGGCTGTGCAGGGCTCCACTCACACAGCTGGGCCATTAATTCACATATTCCTGTGAATGAATAAACTACAAGAACCGTCTTCGACTGCAGAGGCGCTGATGAGCACTCTCATAGTTCACTGACATGTTCTCTGGCTTTCAAACCGAAAACCTGTACAGAGGTACGGGCTGAAAGCCAGAGGACATGTCTGCAGGAGCCCTGCATTGCACCCATGGTTTACTGATTGTGAGTGCAATGCTTTCCAGGCTCATGCAGAAAAAATAATGAATGAACATTTTTCTTCCCTGCAAAAATGTATGCATTTAATATTTCTTCGGTAAAGGCGAATTTAGCCCTTAAGGTTTCTCAAATTTCACATGTTGTAGCGTAACACGCCCTCGATAGTAACCCTTCTTCTTATTATTAATTTTCGTTGCAGGCAAATAATAGATTCCAAGAATAAGCAATGTGTTCTCTAATATCCAAAGAAGGATACAGAATGTTTATGGAGATGACACCATTGAGAAAAGTCACCAATGACAAGACATTGCACTTGTCAATGATGTCATCTCCAAAAACCTTCTGTAACCTTCTGTGGGTGTTGGACAGCCTGCAACCCCCCCTCCCCCCCCCTTTATCAAGAACTCAATGAGGACATGTTGCTTCTACTTGGAATCCATTATTTACCTGTAATGAAAAAGAAGTGTTACTATAGAGTAGAGGAACAGTTACCAGGGGTGGCCTGTCCATTAGGGGTTGCCCAGGCGCCGCCCCCCTCCCCCCCCCATCCATGCATCCGGCCCCCATGCAGGATGCCGGATGCATTCATTCCAATGGAGTTTTTTTTTTTTAAGTCTGTGATTAGAGCCAGAGGCTACAAAAAAGTGTGGGCTCAGGACGCAGAGGATTGCGAATCAAGCCCACCCAGTTGTGTGACAGTAGCGAATAATTATTCGCTATTTTCACACTAATTCTCCTCACGGCCAATCAGGAAGCGTGTCTAAGACCCGTTTCCTGATTGGACGAAAGGAGAAGCGTTCTGATTGGCCACCGAGGAGGGAGGAGACGGAAGCTGCCGTGGTGCCCACGGAGGAAAGCAGGGGAAGGGGAAGCTGCCCCTGATGCCTGCTGCCTGTCACCTGTGTGAAGCGCTGCCCGCCATAGATGGGGTAAGTGCTCCGGACCCTACCGACTGACTGGACTGGGGTGGTTGTGGGTGCATTGTTTCCTGCCCCCCCCCCCCCCCAGAAAAAAAATTACCACCAGCCATCACTGACAGTTACTTTTCCAACATGTGAAATTTGAAAGACCTATGTAAGTGAATACAAAAATTATGCCCACATTTTTATTACTTTTGGTACAATGTACATGTTTTGTTGGGTGCCATACAGTGTCTACAGCTAGGGTAAAGGCAAACTCCACTCTAACCAATGTCAGTGTGTTGTATCTGACACCCCCCCCCCCCCCCCCCCCAGTTACTCTTTTGAGGCAAATGCATATGTGACAGTCTGTCTTCCAAAATCCCAACTCTAACTTGTGTGTTCTGTTGTGGCTTATTATAGGGAGAATGATGGAAAAGATCTACGAAAATGAAATATATTCTGGATTCAGTGCAAACATATTAGTAAATGTTGTAAAGACAAGATGATGAAATGGCTCCCCCTGGAGTTTTCAGAGTTCAGTTGTTTCCTGCTATGTGCATAGCTGTAACGAGAAAAGATACAAATATTCAATCTAATAGAATATGCATTTTTATTTAAGCCTATATATTTACAACCACATCATCATAATTAGATGGCATAATTTTGCAGAGGCTTAGTAGTCTTTCTATTCCAAAACATCATTTATTAAGACCCCTTTCACACCACACCGCCCATAGCGTCAGTGGTAAAACACCGTTATTTTTAGCGGCGTTTTACTGTCGGATTTGCAGCACATTTCGGCCTCTAGCGGGGCGCTTTTACCCCCCGCTGGCAGCCGAGAAAGGGTTAAAACCCCCGGCAAAATGCCGCAATATTGCGGCATTTTACCGGCGGTATTACAGCGCTGCCCCATTGATTTCAATGGGGAGCAGCGCTGGAGGAGAGGTGGAGGAGCGGTGAGTTCACCGCTCCTTCACCGCTCCAAAGAAGCTGCTGGCAGGACTTTTCCTGACGTCCTGCCAGAGCACTGCTGCAGTGTGAAAGCCCTCGGGCTTTCACACTGCAGACAATGGTGCAGCTGTTTTAGGGTGGATTGCAAGAGCTATTTCTAACGCTATAGCGCCTGCAAAACGCCCTTGGTGTGAAAGGGGTCTAAATTCTGCTGGATGGAAGTGGCCTCTCGCCAAAATGTGCAACCTGTACCTCATGCAGTGCCCTACTCCAGTGGTAACATTTCCAGGCTATAGTAGCCATTCTGTCTGATACTGATGCCATCTCCCACACCACCTCCCCTGGGTCCTGGTGAGTTGCATCATCCCCAGGAACTGGCTCTCTTTGGCTGCATGTACACTGCATGGTGCATGCACTGTGCAGTGTACATAGTTACATAGTACAATTTAGGGATCATAGGACAAAAGGTTGTTTGGCAAGAGACTTTGTGGGTTTCTTTTGCCAAAAATCACTAGCTTCTTGCAGTTTATCATAGTGGGACTTTATTTCTGCTCTCTGGACCTTGGTTGCAGGAGATACACTCAGAAATTCAATAAAGTTATGGTTATGAGGGCATACCCCTATGCCCAGTTTCTTGTATCCTGCCATCCACTTCTCTGTCACTATTAGTGGAAAACCCCATC
This sequence comes from Lithobates sylvaticus, assembly GCA_028564925.1. NCBI lineage: Eukaryota > Metazoa > Chordata > Amphibia > Anura > Ranidae > Lithobates > Lithobates sylvaticus. The sequence goes on from CM053026.1 coordinate 76,414,738, forward strand.
TGTAAAATTGACAGTTGCTTTGTAGTTCAGGAAGGGCTCCTGTGTAAAATGACGCTTGCAGATAAAGTCTGCAAGTGTCATGAGAAATACAATGTAACTAGTGTTGCACCGAAATGAAATTTCTGCACCGAAACTGAAAATTCAGGATGCACTTGGCGGAAATAGACAGTTTAAAAAAAAAAAATGTAAAATGTAATTAATGTGACTTGCATTTTTCCATTGAAGTCAATGGGACACGATTTTGCATTGAAGTCAATAGGGGGGCGATTTTGCATTGAAGTCAATAGGGGGTGATTTTGCATTGCAGTCAATAGGACGTGATTTTGCATTGAAGTCAATAGGACGCAGCATGCCATTATCGGCACCCCTTTTTTTTTTTCTATGGGCAAAATTCTGATAACCCCACATTTGGCCTATAACTTTCGGCAGCCGATATATCGGAGCATCCATGAATGTACCATCAATATTTTTAGTTTTGGTCATATATAGATCAAAGGGACAACATTTTATGTGCTTATGACATCAGTCAAACAACCTTACAAGTAAAAAAAACAAACTTTTGTCAAATAAAGTCTGTTACTATTAAGGATATTTAAAGGAAGTCAGGAAGGGTAGGAACTTGTTATTTTTTTGCTGTCCATGCAAAGTGTCACAGCACCCCCCTTTCCCCATTTCTTATATGAGAGTCACATAGACCGGAAATTTAGCTAAATTAAAATGCGTCTTTAAATTTCCATTAATTTTGAGTTATTTTTTCAGTGTTGCATTAAAAAAAATATGCAAAACTGAAAGAAAAAAAACATTACATTTTTAAATAACTTTCACATACATTGTTCCACAAATGTTTTTGTTTCCCTGATTTAGGTATTTCTGAGAAAAAAATGCATTATGGCCATTAGGTGGTGCAGACGATATACTGTAGGAAAGTGATATGCAATTAGCAGGTGTCGCTCCGCGCCGACGTCGACTCGTGTATGCAGTTGGAGTATCTAGGGAGGACGGGTTTGTCCGTGTGTGTCCAGCCGGTACACCGGACTTAAGGCTCTTATATTTTTCCTAAATTGTAAGTGCAACAATTATAGCATTCCTATATAAGTCAGCACGCAGCGCTCACACGGCATTACAGCGGGAGAGAGCGTTGTGTCAACATCGGAAGAAGAAAGAAGAGAGAAGAGGGACAAAGGACGGAGGAGACTGGCTCCTCTGCTGGTAAAAGAGCTGCAAGAAGATAGCGGAGGAGCCGGCAGAAGAGCGGGAGACGACGCCGGAGAGTGCGAGAAGAGGCCGTACACCGGGAGAAGAGGCCGAACAGAGCGGAGAAGTCGGAAGTCGACCCCCGAAGTCGGAAGAAGACCCCCGGAGCTGATTAATAAATTACTTTAAAAACCTGTGTTGTGTTTTTTTTTTTTATTGACACTTTTTTCCCCAGGTGAATGGGTAGGAGTACGATGTACCCCATACTCATTGACATAGGGTGGGGGGCCGGGATCTGGGGGCCCCTTTATTAAAGGGGGCTCCCGGATTCCGATAAGCCCCCCGCCCGCAGACCCTGACAACCAACGGCCATGGTTGTTTGGAAGAGGCCCTTGTCCTCATCAACATGGGGACAAGGTGCTTTGGGGGGGGGGGCCGCAGGGCGCCCCCCTTCCCCAAAGCACCCACCCCCCATGTTGAGGGCATGCGGCCTGGTACGGTTCAAGAGGGGGGGTGCTCACTCGTCCCCACCCCCTTTCCTGACCGGCCAGGCTGCATGCTCGGATAAGGGTCTGGTATGGATTTTGGGGGGGACCCCCACGACCTAAGGGCCTGGTATGCTCCTGGAGGGGGAACCCATGTCGGTTTTTTATTTAAAATTTGGCGTGGAGTTCCCCCTCAAGGAGACACTGTCGCGTCCATATAGATGAAGATCCGACTTGGAGGGGACTTCCATTGAAATCAATGGGTACAAGTTGCCTAGAAAACAGATTGAAGTAGTACAGGAACCTTTTCTAAAGTCAGAGCGACTTCAGTAGCGTTCATTAAGACGGCTCTCATTCACTTGCATGTAATTTCTGATGTCAAGCGACTTGGGGCGACTTGCGGTCTGACAAGTCGCCCTCCCCCAAGTCGTGGTAGTGTGAACCGGCTCTTAAAGTAATTCAGATCGGTTCCCCTGTGCCCTCTTGCTCTGCCAACTCTAGTGTGGCAGGTGCGATTGAGCACATAGGTGAACGCTCAACACAATCTTCACTTAACTTTGAGTGGTACTGGTTTAGTGCAGCTTTTTTCATTTTTTCTTTTTTTTTTTAAGCACATGATTAGAGTCTGAGACTCTAATTGGCTTAAAAAAAGGGTGGGTTCAGGCGCAGAGCACTGCGCCCTGAGCCCACCCAGTTGTGTGACTTTAGCAAATTAATATTCGCTAATGTCTTCCTGCTTCTCCTCCTGGCCAATCAGGAAGCGGGTCCTGAGACCCAAATGGCCAGGGAGTCTTAGGACACCTGGTCAATCGGGTCTCAAGACCCACTTCCTGTTCAGCCAGGAGGAGAAGCAACAGCCCTGGATCTTCCCTCGCACGCTGGAGCGAGGAGCAGCAGGTGGAGTGGGCAGCAACAGTCTCTTTAAGCTTCCAGGTGCCCTACTCCGGATCCAGCACCTCTTTGTCATCTGCCTCTTAAGGTAAGACCACTGATTTCCGCCCTCCCCAAAATATTGAGCACCAGCTGCCACTGGTTTGCATAGAAAATAATTTTTTTTTTTGTAAGATAGTACTGCCAAAGGAAAACGTCTGTCCCAAACAAGATATATGTATCACTTTTGTATCTTAAAGGGCCCCTCAATTCAGACTATGGGCCTATGGACTATGTCCATATTCTTAACAAGCCAAACTAGTTAATAATATACATAAAAATGTAAATATTTTAGGAACTAACAGTAGTTTTGAACATAGTTCTGGGGAAGGGTATTTTCAGACACACAATTATCCTTTTGGGGCCATCACAAACAACCAAAATTGACCCAGTCTACCAATTCACAGTAAAAACAGAGGGTTTCATTGCACACATTTGCAAATACTTGTGGAAGCCACAGTGCCCATGTCAAGGCCCCTCTGTATACTGCGGTCCTAATTCTATATTTTTAAAGTGGTTGTAAACCCTTACAAACCACTTTGACCTACAGGTAAGCCTAGATCAAGGCTTACCTGTAGGTCCAATAAATATCTCCTAAACCTACATGGTTTAGGCGATATTTAGAAAAGAAAAGGCACCGCTATCTACGGCGCATGCGCCGTAGACAGCGGCGCGCAGGCGCACTGAGCATGCCGGAGATTGCAGTGATGTGCCGCTCTCGTGCTCATGCGCGTGAGTGACGTCATTGCGACTCCAGCGAATGACAGTGCAGGAGCAGCATGACCCAGAAGTCACTCCGGGAGTGATGGCGGAGGACGTGGACGAGGGTCGCTTCGTTCTCAGGTAAGTTATTCATAATGAGCTAGTATGCTTCAACTTGGAGATTCTCAAAAATATAGTTGGAACGACAGTATACAGAAGACCCTTGATGTGGGCACTACAACTTCCACTTATATTTGCAAATTTATGGTGGTGGTTTTTTAACATGATTTGTTAGGGTCAATTTGGTGTGTATGCAGGTTAGCTGGTGTGCTGGGAAAGATTTGTTTGTTTGTTTGGGATGTACAATGCAGACCTTACTGCCAAGGCTAGTTATGATTTGGGGTGGTTGCCATCTTTTTATATAGCTCCTTTTGGGGCCACCATTTGTACTTTTATGTACATAGTAGAGAATATTGTTAGAAGGTTTTATATTCTTAAGGTGATTGTACCCATATCAATGCACTTACAGCAACACAATTGAGAAATATACATGATCATTTTTTATTTGCATTAGCAGTTCAATTTTCAGGACAAGGTCTTGGGGATCTACCCTCCTCCTTCCGGGTCCAAGAACACTGAAAGCTTGTCCCTGAAAAATGGAACTGTTAGTGCAAATCAAAAAGTATAGCTAGTTCTCAACAGGTCTTCTTTTTTTTTTTTTTTTTGGTTTATTTCTTTAGAGAAATCAAAAGCATCAAAGTGGACAAAGGCTATACTGAGAGTCAAGAAATACAAAATGACTTACAACAAACAGTACAGACACATTCTTAAGCAAACGGATTTCCAAATGGATCCCCAAATGGATCAGAAGATGTTATCTGATGAGCCAACGGTTTCTGAAAAAAGAAGATTTTGAAGGGACATCGTCACTTATAATTCAATCAAATATTAACTAAGCTGCAAGGCACATTTAGAAAAATGTATTTAAAAAATTTGCTGTTGCTGTAAGTACCTAAATAGTGTCCGTTGAAGTTTGGCTTCAAGAAAAAAGAAAATGAATGGAGCCAATACATCTGTTTGGTAAGCTGCAATATATACAATTTTTGGTTTTGGGTTTAATACCGCTTTAAAGCGGAACTCGTGGAAAAAAAACAATTATGGACCAGTTGCTGTGTAAAAACAAATGACCTCTATTGATGCCTGTTCCACATTTTTCAGCTTCTCTATTCAGTAAAACTTGCTTTCATTCAGCCCCCACATTATTGAAAACAGTGAGCATCCAGCACTTATGCCGCGTACACACAGTCGGAATTTCCGATGGAAACAGTCCGATGGGAGCATTTCAATGGATTTTCCGACCGTGTGTATGCCCATCGGTCTTTTTCTGTTGGAATTTCCGACGGACTTTGGATTGAGAACCTGTTCTCAATTTTTCAGACGGAAAACCTTTCTATCGTATTTTCCGATCGTGTGTATGCAATTCTGACACGCAAAATTCAAACGCATGCTCGGAAACAATTCGACGCATGCTCGGAAGCATTAAACTTTCCTTTTATAGTGCTGTCGAACGTGTTTTATGCCGCGGTGTTACAGACCCGATGGGAAAACCATCAGAGCTTATTCCGACCGTGTGTACGCAGCATAAGACCTGCAGTTCCGGCTGTAGTACAGACTTCACAAGGGGCCCCATGCTCGGCAGCTCTTCCGGGTAATCTTTTCATTTAATGTAAGGTTTTTTGTAATTGGAGGAGAGGAATTAGTAACGTTCATCTACCCCTCCTCCGACCACGGAAAGCCTTGCATTCAGTGAAAAGAATCAGTGCTTTTTCTGAATAAAGGAGGTACTGAGTGAGTCACCTGCTGTGATAATTTGTACTGCACTTGAGACTACAAGTCTCAGCCAGACATGCTGAATAAATGTACAGAGCAGCAGTCATAAACATGGGACAGGCATCATTTATTTTTTTAGAGCAAATGGCCCAATATTGTTGTTTTTTTTTTGTTGCCGGATTTGGAGAAGCGGGACCAGCTGCATTTGGCATAATAAGTAATTTGATAATGTGATGTTTAGCGCAACTACCCTTTGATCACTGCCAGTGACAAAAAAAATTTGCGTAAGATATTTAACACATTGGAATAGAATTTTAAAGGGTAACTTCAATGTAAGCTAGACGCCATCAGTGAGAAAGAAAAGTAATAAGGAGATTGGTGCGCAACCCATTACTTTAACACCGGGACAAAATGTACTAAGGATTTTATAACTAATATGAATGAGGATTGGAGAGAAAGAAACCTCATGCCTTGAGTAGCTTACAATTTTGAAGGCTTCAGACTATTTTTACTCTATCCGCTCGGCAGTTATAAGAGGTTTCCAGGTTTGGAAGGAAATCGTTTTTAAAGCATAAAATGTATTTTAGATAATACTAAACAATAGAAGCAAACACCTTATGAATATGTAGCCCAGGGAGCAGACGCTGGATGTTGTTTGGGTGCATGAACAGTATCACTTTATGATCCTTATCATCTATTTCCTTTTGTGAGACAAAGCCTACCTCGTCTTAACTTTATGATCCTTATCATTTATTTCCTGTTGTGAGACAAATCCTACCTGGTCTTAATAAATTAGATAATTCAGGGACATGTTATTCTAATATCACAAATATATGCATATTTATAAGCAGTAATAGCTCTTATTTCTGTGGTCCCCCCAGTGGGTCCTTTTCTGGTGTTCACAGAAATATATGGCAGTTGTGAGGAAGGATGTAGGCTTGGGTCAGTTTTGAGTTGATTAAACAAATGAATTAGATGGCAAAATGGGGGAAATTATCTCACCCATGATTCTGTTATCAATAATTGCGCCTAGTATCTTGATATACTATTTAGCAGCAGTACTGGCTTGTAGCTCTCTGGTCCCTTACCAGGGGGTTCTTTTCTTGTCTGGGGATCATAGAAAATATGTGAAGAAGGATGTAGACTTGGGTGAGTTTTGAGTCGATTAAATAAATTAATCAGATGGCAAAATGGGGGCAATTATATCTATAGTACTGGTAAACTGTGGAGGTCCGGCACTTGAATAGCCCTCTAAACTTCTTTTAGAGTGATGCTAGGTATCAGAAATTCTCAAAGTGAAAACGAGGAGCTGGATAGTTTGATAATTTCTGATTTTTAGCTTTGGAATGACCATCTTTTATATTGACCCTTCACCATTTGGAATGAGACTGTATTCTAGGAGAACATAAGGTGGGAACTAAGCAGGCATTAATAAGTATTAATAAATGTATATAAATGTACCGCTAAATATGTTTTTATTTTAAGTTGGTTGCGGATATTATAGAGTAAATTTTGAAGATCATATGGTTCCTTTAAAAGAGATTATATGCAAGGTCCAGGCTGTGTGCATGAGTTAACATACAGATTGATTACCAAAGCCAAACCATTGACATAGACTGGAAACATTTTGCTAATTCTGTTTCAACTGCTTTCACTGATCTACTTATAAAAATCATGGAAAGATTATAGGGGGATAAAAGAAATCTGCAATACAGTATGGTCTGAAAAATATAATTTAAACTTTCTGGGCGCTTGAAGTTTTGCATGGCCAAGGTTTTTTATGCACATGGGGTAAATGGCGTAGATTAAGGCTGTAGAGGAATTATAATATTTTGCTAATGTAGGAATATTCTTATTGTTCAAAGTACTGTCAAGAAAAGTGGGTCAGTTACGAATCTGATTTTGACTTTAGCCATACAATGGGGTATATATTCTTATACTTTGTGATGTATATGTTTTTTTGAACCCATATTTTTAAATGTTTACATATTTTACAAAAAGTAACCTTTGGCATGTCTTTTACAAAGGTTTTGCACATAAATGCTTTAAAAAAAATGGAGCAAAAAAATAAAGGGCTTTTATTGCCCAGAGCATTAAACACTTCTTTACTGAATATATATCGCCCTTATGCCAAATATGCAACCACACAGCCACCCTTTATTGCTTCATTTGTGGACCCAAAAGTTAGGATAGAAGCACTAATTTGCAAACGGGCAGCAAAGATGGGAGTTATCTCTCACATTTTCTGGTAACATGTCTGCAGACTCTGATAGTCTCCTCCAAACAGGTTTCCGGTTTCCAACAACAGCTGTATGTAGCATGTCTGCAGTATCTGAACATTATTACCTAGAGGTGTCTGCAGGCTCTGACAGTCCTCTCTAGCATTACATATACTACTTTCAGGGGCATTATCTGGTAGTTTGCACTTTCGGGGCCCCCTATACCTGTCATACCTCTCCTCCATTTCCATAAATACAAGAGAAATCATAAATCATAGAGGTTAAAGGACTAGGGAAATATGTATAGCTGAACAAAGAATGTACAATAAATATGGCACAAGTGGAAATTGTGAAAGTAAATCTTAAAGCATTGGCTTTTTAATAATAAAAAAACTTTTCCTGCATTACTCACCATCACTGTACCCACTGATCTAGCACTGGTTCTCTTCAACCCACTGCCTGACAACCCAGGGTGCTAAGGACCCATCCCCTGGGGATAGTTTGCCAGGCTACCCTGGGCTTACGGGAGAATTCTGCAGAGAGTGGTGCCATGCAATTAGATGCTGCTGGTTTCTGCAGTATCAGTCACCTGCTCAGCACTGAAGGAAGTAGAGGACCCATTACACCATGTGGCCACACCAAGGACCCATGGAAAGAAATATGCATTAAAAGAAATAAAAAGTTCTGAAAATGGAAGGGATGGGCAACCTAGGAAAGGGCATTAATGTGGCACAACTAGGGCTCCACTCCTTGGCTGGAGGCTGCCACTGCTCATTTTTCAAAATTAGCATATTTCAAGGCTGGAATATGTGGTGCTGGAACTAGTGGTCCCTCTGGATACCAGTCTAATGCTGTGCTGATGCCTTAGCTGTACCAGACAGAAGCTGTCCTTGTTTCATTTTAGAAGCTCTTTCTTACTTTTTGTAACTGGAAAGAGTCAGACTGACTGCAAAATATGGACTTTCACCTTTGGTCAGCAAACAGGCTATTTATTTTGCAATTTCGAAAGACGTCCTTAGTATAACTAGTGTCCATTAACTAATAAATTCTATATGCAAATAAAATCCCACATAAAGGCGTATTTACTAAGAATTTGCCACATATTTATCTCTCTGTGCCTGAAATGTATTGGTGGTGTGGTGCTAATAGAGGGTAAATATTACATCTATTTTAATCCTGCCCAGTTCTCAGTACTTTTAGGCAGTGATGTAAGTAACTGAGTTAAAATAAACTGAGTTACCTAACGCAGTTACTTTAGAGGGTAACTAGTAATCTAACTGATTACTTTTCCCCTCATGGTAACTCAGTTCCCATTACTTTGGCTTAGTTACCCCAATTACATCTACCGCCACTAGATGGCAGTAGTGTAATTCCGGTGTCCTGCCGAAAAAGTTCCCCCGCCGGATAAGGACCCCCTGTACTGCGCAGGCGAAGTACGAAGGACTACGGAGCTTATGAGAGACTTAATTCAACTTGAAAGTTCATCTTCGTCCCTTCTCCTTTTCACATCATTGTAGCTTAGATCACCTTATGTGAGGCAACTTTTTTTTTTTTCTTTTTTTTTTTTTGTATATTAAATCCGACTTTAACATTTTTATTAATCCGATCAATATTCTCCCCTTCCCCCCTGCCCCCCTTTCCCCCCCCCTCTCTCCCTCCCCTACCTCACCCACCTCGGTCCTCTAAATCCATCGATATAGACCTACTCTGCCTAAATATAATTTTCCGTTACTCGTACTGATTCTACAACCTCAATTCTTGCGCGTAGCTCCATGATTTTTTGAAGGTTCTCCAACACTCCCATTTTCCTTTCCACCCTGTCCCTTTTTCCTCTACCTCCTCTCTCAGACTTTCCATCCTATAGGTTTCTTCTACTGCGTCTATCCAGTCCCAAATTTGTGGGCTTTCTAGTCCTTGCCAATTCTTTGGAATAAGTCGCTTTGCTGCGTTTAGGAGATGTGGTATTATTGATTCCCTGTATTTCGCTGTCCCTTCGTCTGTTCCATGGAACAGGATAACCCATGGGTCATACTCCAGTGTCTTTTGGGTAATTTCTCTTACTAGGTCTATTATTTTTACCCAATACGTTTTGATTTTCGGACATTGCCACCAAATATGTGCCATGGTTCCGATCTCCCTGCACCCTCTCCAACATTCAGGAGATTTTCCCGTTTGGTATCTGCTTACTTTGTCTGGGGTCGCGTACCAACCAGCTAAACATTTGTAATTTAACTCTGCTGTCTTCATGTCCACCGCAGAATTATGTGCTAATTTCATTATTTTTCCTATTTTCAAAGTGCTATTCTGTGCTCCTAATTCCCTTTGCCATTTGGTGATGAATGGCGGGGTCACCAGCCCGTCAGTCGTCATAAGTATTTTATATATTCTTGAAATTGTATTTCTTGTATTTTCTGCTGTGCATACCCGCTCCAGCTGTGACAGGTCCTCTTCTGACCTGATTGGTTGTGGTAGATTCTTTACAAACTGGCCTAGCTGCTGATACCGCCACTCATTTATCACCATTAGCTCTTTCTTGTGTTCTAAGTCTTGTAGTGTTCTTAATTTTCCACTTTCCATTATGTCCCTTAATTGTGCCCTGTCATTTTTAATCCAGTTACCTCCAATTTTTTCCCCCCCCGGTGCAAACAACTCATTATTTTTTAACGCTATTAAAGGTGAATTGAAATCTCCATTTAAACTTTTATAAACCTTATCCCATATTCTTAACATGTTTTGTGTCAGTGCATGAGTATTTATTCCTATACCTCTAAATTTTGGGGGGTTCCATATTATGTCTTTCAAACGTGCATTACACAGTGTACTCTCTATGCTCACCCACCTTTTTTCCCTACTGTCCCTTACCCATTCCACTACTCTGGATAATACTACAGCGTTATAATAGTTTTGAATGTCGGGTATTCCTAAACCTCCTCTTTTTTTTTCCTGTTTTAATGTTAGAAAGGATATTCTTGGCTTTTTATTTTTCCATATGAAGTTCATCCCTATAGTTTTAAGTTTTCTGAGGTATGTTTGTGATAGTGCAACAGGTATCATCTGGAATTTGTAAGTTATTTTGGGGAGGATGACCATCTTTAGAGTATTTATACGTCCGATCCAGGATATTGGCTTATTAAGAAGTCTTTTGCCTTCTTGTTTAATTTCGTCTAGGAGTGGTATATAATTAATTTTATAAATCTTTTCGAGGGAGTTAGTTAGTTTTATGCCTAAATATTTGATTATTTTTCGCCAGGGGAAATGGAACTCTTTTTGTATCTCATGTTTTGCTCTTTTAGTCAAATTTATGTTCAGTATCTCTGATTTGGCTAAATTAATTTTAAAATTTGATAGTTCTCCATATTGTTTTAGGATTATGAGTAAATTCGTCAAAGTGGTCCTTGGGTGTCCGATGTAAAATAATATGTCATCAGCAAAAGCTGCTATTTTGTGTTCTTCCTCTCCTACCCAAATTCCTCTTACTTCTATGTTGTTTCTTACGGTGGCCAAGAGTGGTTCTACCGATATAATAAACAATAGGGGGGACAGGGGGCATCCCTGTCTCGTCCCATTCTTCATCTCGAAGGGGAGGGATGATAGTCCGTTTATTTTGACTGATGCTGTGGGGTGATGGTACAGTGACTGGATCCACTGGATCATTCTTGTTCCAAATCCCATTACTTCCAGAGTCTGTACCATGAATCCCCAGTCTACCCTGTCGAAAGCTTTTTCAGCGTCAATCGACAGGAGTAGACCTGGGGACCCGCTTTCTTTTATCCTCTGAATCAAAAGGAGTGACCTAACCCCATTATCCCTCCCTTCCCTACCTGAAATAAAACCCACTTGATCCGGATGTATCAATTTGTTCATCAAGCCCTTAATCCGCCTTGCCAATACTTTAGCGTAAAGTTTTATATCTGTGTTTAAAAGCGAGATCGGCCTATAGCTGGAACAAATTGATACATCCTTTCCCTCTTTTGGTATAACCGTGATTGAGGCGTTCGCAGCCTCTCTACTCAATCCATATTCCACTCCCAGGCCATTAAGGTACTGGCACAGTCTTGGAACCAGGATCTCCCCATATTTCTTATAATAAGCTGTTGTAAACCCGTCCGGGCCCGGACTTTTGCCTGGCGCCGTATCTTTTAAAGCTTCTTTAATCTCTTCCTGAGTTATGGGTGTCTCTAGCTCCTCCCTCTCCTCCTCTGTAATTACTGGTAGTTGTGCCTTAGTTAAGAACTCTTTTATTTTCCGAATTTTCTCCTCCCCCGGAGGCGCCCTATTCTTTACGGAGTACAACTTCTCGTAGTAATTCTTAAATATTTCTGCGATTTCTTTAGTTTCATAAACCATCTCTCCAGTTTCAGTTTGTATTTTATCTATATAATTTACCGATTTTTTCTTTTGGAGTATTTTAGATAGATGTTTACTAGCTTTATTTCCCCATTTATATCGTTCTTGGGCTATTCTATTATATTTTCTTTTTTCTTCTTGGTCCATATGTTCTTTCAGTTCCCCTCTTTTAATAACTAATTTTTGGTATAAGGTGGGCTGGGGGCTTAAGTGTTTTTTATGTAGTTGCTCTGCTATCGCTACTTCCTCCCTTAACCCCTTTATTTTCTCTGCCCTCTCTTTTTTCTGTTTTGCTCCTAGCGCTATTAATATTCCTCTCACGTACGCCTTATGGGCCTCCCACAGTGTTGCTGCTGAAATCCCTTCCGTGTCATTTATCCGAAAGTACTGCTCTATTTCTTTTTTCAGCTTCTCAGCGCTTTCCTCCTCCCTTAACATTGCTTCGTTTATTCGCCATTTAGTGGGGTATCTTTGATTTCCTACAGTTTTTAATCTCATTACTACCGGGGCATGATCCGACCATGAAGTTATTTCTATTTTTGTTTCGGTTACTTCACCGACCAGTCTGTGGTCTACCAGGATATAGTCTATCCTAGAGTACGTCCCGTGCACAGGGGAGAAGAACGTAAAGTCTTTACTTTTTTGATGCTGGGTCCTCCAAGCATCAACTAGCTGGCATTCTTTTAATTTTTGTTTTAGTGCTTTTAACTGTACGTTCCCTGTCCCCTGCACACGGGACGTACTATCTACACTCGGTTCCAGACAGAGATTAAGATCCCCCATTAAGATCACATACCCCCTCTGAAAAGCAATCAGTTTTCCCAGTACTTTAATCAGGTATTTTGCTGGGTTCGTAACCGCCACTAGATGGCAGTAGTGTCCCATTACTTTGGCTTAGTTACCCCAATTACATCTACCGCCACTAGATGGCAGTAGTGTAATTCCGGTGTCCTGCCGAAAAAGTTCCCCCGCCGGATAAGGACCCCCTGTACTGCGCAGGCGCAGGGCTTGCGCAGTACGAAGGACTACGGAGCTTCCGAAAATTGCCGAACCTAAACAGCTCTGAGTAAACTCTACACCACGCAGGTGCAGTTAACTTTAGTTGTTCCTTTAATGTATTAAGCTCCTGGTCTTGTTTCTCTGTTCTGTCTTCTATTACTTCGACCCTCGTCAAGAGGTGTCCCAGATCTCCTCTTAGGCCATTTAGAGTGATGATGCCCCCCAGTTTGTCCCTCTCTTCTCCCTTCCCTTCTCTTGTCTACCTTCCCTCTTACCCTTTTCAACGTCCCGGTTTTAAATTTGATCAGCTTCAAGATGCTCGTGCTACTCTGCAAGGGTTTGCATCTATCGTGTAAGTAAGGGTAAGTAAGGGGCGGGTCTAGTATTACTGTAACCCAGGGGCGTATTTATTATTATTGTTATATATCGAGCTCTGCCCATTAATTTAACATTCGCCCTCTTCTGTAGCCATCCGCCCCCTTACACAATATAATAATAATAGACCCGCCACTTGCTTACACGCTATAACAGATCTGCCCCTTGGTTAGAGTAATAATAGAGCAGCCCCTTGGTTTACACGATATATAACAATAATAATAATATGCGCCCCTTGGTTACAGTAATACTAGACCCGCCCCTTAGTTACACGTATAGAATATTTTAAAAAAAAACTCAGTTACTTTGCTGAGTAACTAATTACTTTTCCAATGTAGTAACTGAGTTACTAACGCAATTACTTTTTGGGAGAAGTAATTTGTAACTTAACTAATTACTTTTTTAAAGTAAGATGACCAACACTGCTTTTAGGAATGGAGTACATGTTATCCCGCAAACATTTACTGACAGGATATTACCTTTCATGCCTTCCTTTTACCTACTGCACCACAATGAGGTACCACTGTCCATGTATAAAAAAAAAAATCGATGGTGAGGTACCTAGTTAACGCTGCCTGGGCATGTATTCGGCCTTTATGGAAGTCGGTGCACCCACCTACTCTATGGCAATGGATCCTTAAAGCGCGGGACATTAGGGAAATGAAAGGTCTGACTAACTTCAACAGAAGAAAAAACTGAATGGTTTACTAAAACAGGGTTCTATTGGCTTGAATTTCCCTGTATGGATGAATTTAAAAAGATTCTGGTGGGATAATCTCCTGCACTGCTAGCATTTGCTTGACAATAATAGTGAGGTCTATGGTGTTATAGATCATTCCTGAATTGTGTCTGTTGAGCGCAGCACATCACAGTGGCCAAATAAAGACAGTGCTATTTTTAAGAAAGACCAATGATTAAATGTTTGCTGTTGTTTTTCAACATAGTCTAGAAAACTAGAAACTGGTGTGGTTGCTAAGAGTAATAAGGCACTACATTCTACCAATCTGTTCTCTTTTCAGATTCAGAACCATTGTGAACAGCTTGTATTGTTTTCCTTTTTCTGTGAATTCAGTAAGAGAACAGACACAAGCTAGCAGTAAGTGCCAATAATTGGGACTGCCAATAACGCTGTGTCTCGGCCTTTCACTGTTTTGGAAGACAAAGTGAGGACATCCATTTGGCAGGAAGTTCCTTTGTCTGTTCCTACTCATTTACATGAATAAGTGGTCTGAGCTCTAATAAAATACGCATTGTAAGTTAATATTTCAAGGAGGTAAAACTGGGACCTGTCAGGAAGCAATACATATGATTTGTGCTATTTTAGTAAGTCAAGCTTACATACCACTCCAATGTTCTAGAAATAAAATAAATATTCAACAACACACCCTTTTTACATTCACATAATCATCTCTTGCGAATCCTAGAAATAAGGGCTTCTATATCGGCTCTACTATATTAATGGAGAAAGCGCAAAAGTGAGAATAACCCCGCTTCCTCCCTGGATGTAGTGAGAATAACCTCTTTCCCTCCCTGGCTATAGTGAGAATAGCATTGTTCCTTCCCTTGCTAAAGTGAGAATAACACTGTTCCCTCCCTGTGTCAGGGCTTGTGCCTGGGACTTTGTGAAAGGCAGTCAGGTTCCTCCACCCCAAACTCGCTCATCCATGTCTTTATGGACCTTGCTTTGTGCACTGGTGCGCAGTCATGTTGGAACAGAAAGGGGTCATCCCCAAACTGTTCCCACAAAGTTGGGAGCATGAAATTGTCCAAAATATCTTGGTATGCTGACGCCTTAAGAGTTCCCTTCACTGGAACTAAGGGGCCAAGCCCAACCTCTGAAAAACAAGCCTGCACCATAATCCACCCTCCACCAAATGATTTGGACCAGTGCACAAAGCAAGGTCCATAAAGACATGGATGAGTGAGTTTGGGGTGGAGTAACCTGACTGGCCTGCACAGAATCCTGACCTCAACCCGATAGAACACCTTTGGGATAAATTAGAGCAGAGAACAGCTGAAATCTATCAGTAATTAGAAAGCAATTCTGCCCCTTGTCAGTGCAAATTAATATCAGCTGGTTCAGTCTCAACTAATAGCCTAGAAAAAGGTGTCTCATTACCAAGGTGCCACACAAGAAACATCTCATGATGGGTAAAAGCAAAGAGCTCTCTCAAGACCTTTACAACCTTATTGTTGTAAAACATACCGATGGCATTGGTTACAGAAGGATTTCTTATTTTTTTTTTCTCTTCTTTTTTTAAGAGACACACATAGTCCATAAAATTTTTGTAGCAAATAGTGCAAATTTGATATAGAAAATCAGTTGTTGTTTCCCTATCTACTTCTCTACCCACTTATCCCACCCAAAAACCTCCCCCCTATACACACACTACTAGTTTCCGAATTCCCCTTGTTGGTTGTTCCAGAAATCGGCGGAGCAGGTACGTGGGCGGAAAGAAAAATGGCCCCCCATTTAGTTCTGTGACATGGATAACTAGGGTAACTCTACGAGGGGGATTTGTGAGTAAGGAACCGGCGGGGGGGAAAATCTGTCCACCCTGTCGTTACCCACCCGCGGCAGGCATCCCATCTCGCTCAGCCAAGGGCTCCATATGCCCATAAACTTCTTGAGATTATTCTGCCTAATAAACATTGCCCTCTCACACCATATCATAGAGTTGATTTCATCGAAGAAGGAGGAGTCCTAGCCTGCCAGTTCTGTGCTATAAGGATTTCTAAAACATAAACCAGCCACGACCAGGTGCTCCTCGCAAGTTTCTGACAGAGGAGTGAAAAGAATTATCAGAAGAGTTGTCCAAGAGCCAAGGACCACTTGTGGATGGCTTCAGAAAGACCTGGAATTAGCAGGTACAATTGTTGCTAAGAAAAAAGGGAATGCACTCATCCGCCATGGCCTGTATGCACACTCACCATGCAAGACTCCATTGCTGAAGCAAAAGTATGTTGAAGCTCAGTGAACGTTTGCTGCACATCACCCCAAATGGCACTGTACATCACCCCAAAAACACCCCAATACCAAGAGTGAAGTTTGGAGGTGGGAACATCATGGTGTGTGGCTGTTTTTCAGAATATGGTGCTGGCAAACTTCATATCATTGAATCATCATAATCATTGAAGGAAGGATGAATGGAAAAATATACCAAGACATTCTTGATAAAAATCTGCTGCCATGTCCCAGGATGATGAAGATGAAATGAGGGTGGACATTTCAGCAAGACAATGATCCCAAACACAAAGCCTGGGAAACTCTCAATTGGTTTCAAATAAAGCTGCTAGAATGGCCCAGCCAATCACCTAACTTGAATCCAATAGAAAATCTATGGAAAGAAGATCAAAAATCAAAGTTCAAGATTTGAAGACTGTGTGGAAGAATGGGCCAAAATCACACCTGAGCAATGCATGTGACTAGTTTCTTGAAGCTGTTATTACCAACAAAGGATTTAGTAAGAAGCATTAAATAAATTAGCGTGTTCAATACGTTTTCCCTGGGTCATTCCATTTTATTACACATAACTTCATTTCTGAACTTATTTAGTTGGTTTCTTTGTATTTATGGATTGCATGGGTTGTTACTGACATGTGGTGAAATGCAGGGTCGGACTGACCGATCGGTGATTCCGCCCGAGGGCCCGGAGTCATTAGGGGCCCGTGCCCGGCCCAACGAGAGGCCCCTTGAAGTGGCTGTAATACTACCACTAATGGCGCACTGCTCCCCGCTGGCCCCTCCTCCTTCCCGACCGTCCATGATGGACGGGAGAGTCTCATGGTTTTCTGCGCTGTGTTGAATGCTTTTTAATGCTGATAATAATTTAAGAACTAACTGACTGACGGATTTTATGGAACATGTCATTTTGAGTTTAAATAAACGATAGAGAAAAATTGAATTATGCCTTTTTTTCTGTCCGAGTACCTGTGGGAGATCCAGTACAAGCTCTGACACCCTCCATGACGTGGATGACAGCCGTGGTTAACATATCAAAGCTAGATGTATTCATCTTTCTGGTGAGTGAGAACCCATAAGGGGAGTGTGACGCACGGCTTGTGGATTCTGGTGTGAGGTGTACATCTTCAATAACACATTAGGACCAATATATGTGTCTCCCTGGACTTTTATCACCATCTGACATTCTTCTGTTTTCTCATGTGCCATTACCATATGAAAGCTGGTCATAAAAAGGGGATCAACTCCAGAGATAAAGCGATAATTCTCCCAATTTACAAGACTCTGGTCTGGCCGCACCTAGAGTATGCTGTGCAGTTCTGGGCACCAGTCCTCAGGAAGGATGTACTGGAAATGGAGCGAGTACAAAGAAGGGCAACAAAGCTAATAAAGGGTCTGGAGGATATTAGTTATGAGAAAAGGTTGCGAGCACTGAACTTATTCTCTCTGAAGAAGAGATGCTTGAGAGGGGATATGATTTTAATATACAAATACCGTACTGGTGACCCCACAATAGGGATACAACTTTTGCGCAGAAGGGAGTTTAATAAGACTCGTGGCCATTCATTAAAATTAGAAGAAAAGAGGTTTAACCTTAAACTACGTAGAGGGTTCTTTACTGTAATGCCCCATACACACGATCGGAAAAATAGAGAACCTGCTCTCTATCTTTTGCTGGCAGAAATTCCACCAGCAAAAGTCCGATGGAGCATACACGTTCCGACCAAAAGGCTCACATCAGACTTTTGCTGACGGAATTTCCGATCGTGTGTACGGGGCATAAGAGCGACGAGGATGTGGAATTCCCTTCCACAGGCGGTGGTCTCAGCAGGGGGGGGGGGGGGGGGGCATTGATAGTTTCAAGAAACTATTAGATAAGCACCATACAGGGATATACAGTGCAATACTGACATATAATCACACACATAGGTTGGACTTGATGGACTTGTGTCTTTTTTCAACCTCACCTACTATGTAACTGTGTAACTATAA
Source organism: Lithobates sylvaticus (assembly GCA_028564925.1). Lineage (NCBI taxonomy): Eukaryota > Metazoa > Chordata > Amphibia > Anura > Ranidae > Lithobates > Lithobates sylvaticus. The sequence goes on from CM053026.1 coordinate 76,432,773, forward strand.
TAAGCAATGACAGTAGCGCCACTGTGGTAATCAGAGGTACCTTTTGGAGTACCTGTGGACATTTTACTATACTGTACAGATAACAATTTATCTGTTTTCAATTATGTGGAGGGGTACTTAGTGATATGTAAAAAATGCTTGTTGTGCAGGTATGACACACATCTGCACAATCAGTACAAACATTGCCGTATTTTCTCTATTATGTGTAGTTTCTATATCGTCAGCACCCTCTAGTGGCCACCACACATTTTTGTTTCCTGATATTTTTCAAAAAAACAAAAACGCATAATGGCCACTGAGTGGCACCAACGATATAGGAACTACACATATTAGAGAAAATACAGCAATGTTCACCTTGTTTGTGCAGATGTTTGTCAACAGCAAACATTTTATACATATACCCCTTAGTAAACGTCAAACACAAGGCCCACAGTTCATTTCATGTGGCCCTCAAACCCAGGGCTTTTTTTCAGCAAGAATATGGCGGAACTCCATTCCACAACCTCCGGCACTCACCCTCCACTCTCCGCTCACCACTGTCACTAGTAACCACAGAAGCCTTCTGTGTTTACAAGGACAGCTTTCCACTCACAGATCCCTGCCTGCCCGGCACGCTATCTGTGTGCTCTCCCTGCCACCTTAACCACTTGCATATTGGGCACTTTTACCCTCTTCCTGCCCAAGCCAATTTTCAGCTTTCAGCGCTGTCGCACTTTAAATGACAATTGCGCGGTCATGCTACACTGTACCCACATGACATTCTTATAATTTTTTTTTCACACAAATAGAGCTTTCTTTTGGTGGTATTTAACCACTTCCCTACCCGCCCATAGTCATATGACGCCCACAAGGTGGATCTCCCATCCTGGGTGGGCGTCATATGACGTCCTCCCATTCCCGGCCGCCTGGGGGGCGCGCGCGGCGTCGCTCGGGACCCGGTGCGAGTGCCCGGCGGCCGCGATGTCCGCCGGGCACCCGCGATTGCCCGTTAAAACAACGGGACCGTGCGGGACCGTGGAGCTGTGTGTGTAAATACACAGCTCCACGTCCTGTCAACGGAGAGGAGACCGATCATGTGATCCCAGTACGGAGGAACACATGATCGGTCTCCTCCCCTTGAGTCCCCTAGTGTTAACCCCTTCCCTGCCAGTCACATTTACACAGTAATCAATGCAATTTTATAGCAACGATCACTGTGTAAATGTGAATGGTTGCAATGATTGGTTTTTCAATGATTTTTTATGTATATTGCTGGGATCCGACAATACATACACAGCCGCAAGCAATTTTAATTTACATTTTTTTCTTTAGAAGTGTAATTTTGCTGTGGTACAGTTATAAACATGGGAAAGAGGTGCTACTTTACAGGCAGACTAAGGGGACCCCCCCCCCCCCCCCAGGCATGATATTTAAAGTAATATTTCATTTTTATTGTTTCACTTTAAGCATTATTAAAATCACTGCTCCTGAAAAAACAGCCGTTTTAAAAACTTTTTTTTGCATTTATACATGTGCCCTGGGGCAGTAGCCGGGTCCCCAAACACTTTTTATGGCAATACCTTGCATATAAGCCTTTAAAATTAACACTTTTAATTTATCACGTTCGTGTCCCATAGTCTTTAACAGTGTTCGCATGCTCGCACAAATTTTTCGTCTGTTCGCATTTTCTGGTGCGAACCGAACCGTGAGGTGTTCGACTCATCCCTACTATTGAGTCTGTGGGCTCAGGACTTGGGACACAAGCCAAATAGGTCAGAAAGGTCCCTGAGGCTGTTTAGAGGACTGGGTACAGAACCCATAAATTGTTGCCATGCGTTAGATCATATTTCTAACTGTTGCCTAAATGATAAACCAATGCAATGTGATAATGCTTATTTGAAAAACGCATGTCTTTTTGCACAGTGCCATGTACTGCCTCATATCAGGGATACATGGAAAAACAAATGTGTGCGATTTCAGGGGATGCAAAGCCTGCCACTGCTCTACTAGGCTCTGGTTGTGTTGAGACATTAATCAAAACTGATTTTGTTAACCCTGCAAAATTACACCCTAGCACTATTGGGGTGATTTGTATACATGGTGACGCACGTGACTACCAGACTTATTTGGTCGAGATTGATACTCTCTGGGGCTCTGTGACACATTCAGTGGGAGTGGTACCCTCATAAAGCCTTAGTGGGGAGAGATTTTCCACATTTTTGGAGTTTGTTGGAAAACAAATGGAGTCAAGAGGACAGGACTCCCCCTGCAGGGGAAATGCCAGAACTCACTTTTGACCCTTTTAATTGAAAGCTGAAGGGGAAACTGTTGGTGTGTCCAAGGAAGGGGTATGTCCTTTTCTTCTCTCTTTAATGGCTGGGGAGCATGAGGAGCTGGAATCCAACCCACAGTTTGAGGATAATGAACAAGAAATTTTCTCTGACTAATAATGAGAGTGGACAGAATGTGGCGCCTGACTTACAAATCAGAAAAGATGATTTTTGTACAGAAGAACTGAAAGACTCCATGCTTACTAGAGCCAAAAGTATTAAAATGATAGATGGGGAACCCATTGAACCTGATGTTGGGGTGTCTTTTCCCTACATGGCTTTTAAAAATAACTTGCTGTATCAAGCATTAAAGTAAGGGGAGGAGGTGTTAGAACAGCTAGTGGGCCCCAAACCCTATCGCTGGAGGATATTAGATTTAGCCCATAGTCATGTAATGGGTGGACACCTGGGTATAGAGAAAACTAAGGAGCGAATAATCCAGAGATTATTTTGGCCTGGCTTACATGCAGATGTCAAAGAATATTGTGAGTCATGCTCCAGAGTGTAATTTTTCTGTACCATTGCCCCAGTTTTGCAGTTCGCTGGTACCATTACTGATAATTGAAGTGCCTTTTGAAAAAATTGGCATTGATCTGGGGGGACCAGTGGTGAAGTCTGCCCGAGGCCATCAGCCCATACTGGTAATACTGGACTATGCCATACAGTATCCTGAATCCATTCCCTTCCAAAATACCTCAGCTATGGCTATTGCCAAAGAGCTTGTCCAGGTATTTAGTCACGTGGGTATTCCAAAAGAGGTATTAACGGATCAGTGCAGACCTTTTATGTTCAGAGTCACTAAAGAATTGTGTAAGTTGTTCAAAATCTCCCATCTCTGTACCTCTGTCTACCATCCCAAACTGATGGTCTTCTGTAGAGATTTAACAAGACGCTCAAAAACATGTTAAAAAAGGTGGAAAAAGATGGGTGAAATTGGGATTTTTTGTTGTTGCCGTACCTCATGTTTGCTATACCAGAGGTACCTCAGGCATCTACAGGTTACTTACCTTTTGAACGACTGTATGGTAGACATCCCAGGGGATTACTAGATGTCGGAAAAAAAATGTGGGAGGGAGAGACCACGCCCTATAGAAGTGTCATTGAGCATATCTCGCTGATGCAGGATAGAATTGTGGCTGTCATGCCGTTTGTACCGGAACCTATGGAGCAAGCTTAGGAGGCCCAGAGAAGGGTTTATAATCAGGGTGCCAAGAATGCTGATACTAGTCCCCACAGTTGGGAGTTAATTCCTAGCAAAGTGGCAAGGTCCCTTTAAAATTATGGAAAGAATAGGGGAAGTAAACTACAAAGTCCATCAGCCAGAAAGAAAGAAACCAAAGCAAAACTATCACGTTAATCTCTTAAAACCTTGGAAGGACAGAGAGACTTTGCTGGCAGTACCGACCCCTTTAAGGAAACGGTCCCCATGACACCTAAGGTGCCCATAACTGAAATTAAATAGAGACTTTTTCTCTCACCTGCCCGGACTGACTACATTTATACAACACAACATAATTACAAAACCAGGGGTTTGTTTAAACAAAAAGCCCCATAGAATACCCAGGGCCAGGCGGGAAGCAGTTACAAATGAAGTAAAGAACATGTTAGTGTCAGAGTTAGTAGTGATAGAAGAATCCTACGGTGACTGGTCAAGTCCCATCGTTTTGGCCCCAAAACCAGATGGAAACAAGGTTTTGCAACAATTTCAGAAAGTTGAACAGTGTGTCCAAATTCAATGCATACCGGACGCCTCGGGCTTGTTGACAGATTGAGAACTGCCCGGTACATAACTACTTTAGATCTGACTAAAAGTTATTGACTGATACCCCTAATGAAATCTGCAAATGAGAAGATGACATTCTCTACCCCGAGTGGTCTTTCCAGCATAAGCGAATGCCTTTTGGTTTGGATGATGCTCCTGCCTCATTCCAGAGAATGATAAATAAGACTTTAACCACTTTCAAACCGGACCAATTTGCAGCCAAAGGACCAGGCCCCTTTTTGCGATTCGGCACTGTGTCGCTTTAACTGACAATTGCGCGGTCATGCGACGTGGCTCCCAAACAAAATTGACGTCCTTTTTTTCCCACAAATAGAGCTTTCTTTTGGTGGTATTTGATCACCCCTGCAGTTTTTATTTTTTGCGCTATAAACAAAAATAGAGCGACAATTTTGAAAAAAATGCATTATTTTTTACTTTTTGCTATAATAAATATCCCCAAAAAATACATACATTTTTTTTTTTTCCCTCAGTTTAGGCCGATACGTATTCTTCTACATATTTTTGGTAAAAAAAATCGCAATAAGCGATTATTGATCAGTTTGCGCAGAAGTTATAGCGTTTTCAAGATAGGGGATAGTTTTATAGCATTTTTATAAAAAAAATTTTTTTTTATTAGTAATGGCGGAGATCTGCGATTTTTTTTGTGACTGCGACATTATGGCGGACACATCGGACATTTTTGACACATTTTTGGGACCATTGTCATTTTTTACAGCAATTAATGCTATTTAAATGCATTAATTCCTGTATAAATGACACTGGCAGTGAAGGGGTTAACCACAAGGGGGCAGTGTAAGGGTTAAGTATGCCTAGGGGTGTATTTCTTACTGTGGGGGGGCGTGGCTGTCAGCTAGTGAATGCTGATCTCTGGTCCAATCACAGGGAGCAGAGATCGGCGTCACTAGTTGCTAGGCAGAACGGGGAGATGCTGTTTATCTCGGCATCTCCCCGTTCAGCCTTCCCGTGAGACGATCGCGGGGGTCCCCGCGGCGATCGAGTCCGTGGGGACCGCGATCGCACTCACGGGGGTCACGACCGGCGCGGGAGCGCGCCGCTTCGGGCGCGGGAGCGCGCCGCTCCCGTCGCGCTCCTGATGGCACGGACAGGCTAAAGGAGGGACTTCTATATACGCCCTCCTGCCTGTACGTGCCATTCTGTCGACGTATATCGTCGTGCGCCGGTCGGCAAGTGGTTAAGACCACATCACCAATACGCAAGTGCCTAGTTTGACAATGTAGTCATCCACAGCCCAGATTGGGAGTCTCATTTACCCTGGGTGCAAGCAGTAGTAGATTCCCTTAGGAAAGCAGGACTTACTGCCTACCGCAGAAAGTGTGCCATAGGTTTTTGAGGAGGCCAAATACCTTGGCTATGTTATCGGTCGAAGGCTGATTCAAAAATGGCCTCAACCTATAAAAAAAAAGCAAGTTTGGGCGTTTCTTGAAATCACAGGATACTATAGACGCTTTATTCCCAATTTTGCCAACATTGCAGCCCCACTGACAGATCTGATGAAAAGTGGAGGGTCGGTCATGATTAAGTAAAATTCTGAAGCAAGTTCTTTGTGCACATCCTGTTCTCATAACCCCAGATTTCACAAATGAGTTTGTGGTACAGACAGATGCCTCTTATGTGGGATTGGGTGCTGTCCCAAATCAGAGATGTGGAAGAGCACCGATTTGTCTACTTTAGCATAAAGCTTAATAGACATGAGAAAAACTATGCCATTGTCGAGAAGGAATGTTTGGTTATCAAATGGGTCTTGGAGGCCCTCAAATATTACTTGTTAGGGAGACAATTTAAACCAGTTATGGATCATTCCCCTCTCAAGTGCATGTGCGATGACAAGGAGAAAAACAGTACTGTGACAAGGTGGTTCCTTGCTTTACAAGCATTTCATTTTACAGTGGAGCATAGAGCTGTTAAACTTCAGAATATGTTGATGCCTTTTCCTGTGTTCATTACTTTGTTGGGACAGCTGCTCAGGAGCTTGAGCAGAGGGGGAAGATATGTGACATTATGAAAGGCAAGGTGATTGATGGACGCTATGTTGGAAAAAGGAGGTTGGGAGAACACCACTCTCCCATATGGTGATGAGACTTTAGAGGACATGAGGCTGTTACTGAGGTGAACACACACAATTGTTGATAGTAATAGTAAGTTTATTACAAAAACATAAATAGCATAAAATTGACAAATACATCAAGCAAAATATGGCAATAGTGATAGTTAAATCCTTATAAAACTTGAAGGATGCTGGTGCATGGAGTATTCCGACACGTTTCGCATAACCATGAACTGCTTCTTCTGGGCAACTCTACATGCATCTATATTTTACAAAAAGCATCATTATAATAACAATAACATCATTCATTTATTACATAATTCTCAAAACACATATATGGTGTAATACCATTAATATAAGTACTCGCCAATTTGCATAATATTGACCATATGTGACCAACAGATGATGGTCTGATTTTCCTCCTTGTGATGTTGTTGGTCACATATGGTCAATATTATGCAAATGCGTCGGAATACTCCATGCACCAGCATCCTTCAAGTTTTATACGTATTTAAGTATCACTACTGGCAATTGCCAAACGTGGCTTGATGTATTTGTCAATTTTATGCTATTTATGTTTTTGTAATAAACTTACTATTTTACTATCAACAAATGTGTGTGTTCACCTCAGTGACAGCCTCACATTTTCTAAAGTCCCATCACCAAATGGGAGAGTGGTGTTCTCCCAACCTCCTTTTTTCAATATTCTTACAGGTATGTGGATGTGATTTTTTGTCCCTAGAACTGGTCTAACAATTCGATATATATAATGGATGCTATGTATCACCTTGCATGCGTTCATATGCAGGAAACTAATGTGGAATCCGGTCTGGGTTTTCCAGGCCAACGTGGCAGTATTGCCTCCGGACCAGATTTTAGGTTCCATTGCTGACCACCAGCAGGTGGTATAAATAAAGCAGGCTGGAGCAAGAGGTTGCCTTTGGCTTGGGACTCAGGAAGCCAAACCTGGGAGAGCTATTGATGTGAAATTTGCTTTGCGAGAGAAAGAAAAAGGTTTGCATTATCTTTGTTTTGTGGGTGACACGGGAAGAGGCCCTTCACCTGTGAGATAGGAATCACTTCTATTTAGTTAGTTTTAAACTGTATAAAATTGCAAGAGGGTGTACCGGCGCCAGCTCCTATAATAAATATATTTATGAAGGCTGCAATCTAGAGAGTAAAGATACTAGTTGTACGATTACTAATTAAGATTGTAATATAAATTGAGAATTGCGCCAATCACACTGTTACATTGTTGTCACCTAAGCCCTGGTTATGATGGATTAATTCTGTTGCTACTGCTGTCAATTGCCGGTTCCTTTGAGGGTTCGGCTGGTTCTAAATTATATCAGATGGACAAGAAAAACTCCTATTATTAACTAGTGAAATAAAGTAAAATATAAAATATAATAAAATATGCAATCCTGAAATTCCCAATCCTAAATATAATAAGCAGCCCTAAAGCTCCCAATCTGTTTGATATATCTGTTTCCCTTTGCAGGATTGGGAGCTTTAGGACTGCTTATTATATTTAGGATTGGGAATTTCAGGATTGCATATTTTATTATATTTTATATTTTACTTTATTTCACTAGTTAATAATAGGAGTTTTTCTTGTCCATTTGATATAATTTAGAACCAGCCGAACCCTCAAAGGAACCGGCAATTGACAGCAGTAGCAATAGAATTAATCCATCATAACCAGGGCTTAGGTGACAACAATGTAACAGTGTGATTGGCGCAATTCTCAATTTATATTACAATCTATTTAGTTAGTGCCTGGATTTAGTTCTATTTAGTTAGTACCTGGATGGGAAAGGATTTATTTTCTGTTTTGTTTTATTTCCATGCAACCTTTTAAATAAAACTGGCTACAAGTCAGACTTTTAAGAAACACTTGCTGTCTGGGTGGCCTTTTTCCAAGTGAAGGTGATCCCCAATTGAGCTAACCCCCACAACACACGCAAATGTTTTGCCTTTCATTTCTATTATAAACTGAGTGAGTTGTTTTACAACATGAGGGTTCACATATACTTCACGGCATTCATTACATCTCCAGAGGGAGCCTTAAAGTGGAAATTCAAAACACTAACTATACTTAAATCTACTCCCACTTCCGTTCTAAGCCTATTCTATGTACCTTGTGAAAGGAAAGATCTGTATACTTACCTATTCTGAGGGTGCTCCGGCCTAGTCACATGATCAGGCCTCAGCAACCAGCTTCAGTGTAGAGGAGGGACAGCTGACAGCAATTGCTCCATAGTAAGCCTATGGGTGACGTCATTGCCCAGGCTCTGCAGCCGTTGTCCGCAATCTCTTCTTTACACTGAAGCCAATGCTGAGACCCGATCATGTAACCAGACCAGAGAACCTCAGAACGGGTAAGTATATAAATCTTTCTTTAACAGGATAGATAGAATAGACTTAGAATGTGGATGGGAGTAGATTTAAATATAGTTGACGTTTGACTGAACTTTTACTTTAAGGCTCCCTCTAGAGATGTAATGAAGTATATGTGAACCTCACCTGGTAAAACAACCCATTTAGTTTAAAATAGAAATGAAAAGCACTATTATCTTCAGTAAAGACATTTTACAACTTTTAGTTACTTTTTTGGTATAGTTCAGCAGATGAGGAAAGTAGGTTCAGTGAAATTTTAAACTTTAGGTCTATTTTGATACTATGTCCTTACTCCATACTGTACAAAACTAGACTGTTACTTACAGAGTTTTGTAATGGAGCACCAAAGGAGTCTGATCCAAATGGGTTTTCGAACAACCCTTCGCTGGGTTTGGTCACTGGCAGTGTTTGCACTCGTGGGGCTGGCTTTGGTGGCTCTGTCAGTCAAATAAACAGTTGCATTATTAACATCACAAAATTTAACATACTGATATATCTAAAAACATATTTCTTGCTTTTTAAGAAAAGAACAATATACACTTTCACCAATAACACCAAAATACCAGGTTTATAAGAAGGTGTAATTTTTAAGGTTAAGTGGACTTGTCATCCATGTTGATAAAAGTCCCACCTAAAAGAAGACAGAACAAGTTATTAATATTCCCTTTGTTCTGTGTACCCCCCAATCCTATTTTCATGTTGTTACCCAGGATATGACTTACTTAACTTTAGGGTTTAGCCCTCTTCCTAGAACTAAGTCCTGCTCACCACCATGAACACCTTAGTGACCGTTAAGTTTACACTCACTTGACAAAAAAATAGGTAGATGAGTGGAGTTTAGTCCCAAAGTGAGAGAGGGTCAGCCCTTAGACATAATGTGAAGCCAGGATCAGAGGGGCACACAAAGAAGCTTGTTGTATCTTTAGGGCTTAGCCCATTTCCCAGAGTGAACCCTTATCCACCCCCATAAGCACCTTACTGGTCAGTAAAGCTGGGTACTCATTATAAGATTTGTTTCCTTCAACCTAGCAGACTGAAAGAAAAAAACTACTCATCGCCATACTAACACAAGCGATGTTAGTGCAGAGACTTCCCCCACTGTGCTATTGTATTCTGGCAGGGGGAATTTTCTCCCGCCAGAACACACTCATCAGCTGCGAGCACTAATCAGATACTGGTTTTCCAGCATGTCCATTCAACAGCCACTTTTTGGCCCATGTGTACCCAGCTTTAGTGTGCACTAAATGGACAAGAAGATGGTAGGTGGATAGGTTAGCGTGACGATCTCCCCCGCTGTGCTATTTTAGTCTGACAGGGGGACTTTCCCCCTGCCAAAACACACTCATTAGCACTCGCAGCTGATCAGATGCTGGTTTACCAGCATGCACGTTTAACAGAAGCTGATTTTTGGTCCGTGTGTACCCAGCTTAATTGTGCAATAAATGGACAAGAAGATTAGGTAGGTGGATGGGGTTTAGTCCCAAGTCAGAAAAGCTCAGCCCCTAGAGACAATATAAAACCAGGATCAAAGGGCGCACAAAGAGACTCTTGGGTATCTTTAGGGCGTAGCCCTCTTCCTAGACCTAAGCCTTGGCCACTACCAACATAAACAACTTATTGGCCAGTAAGTGTTGGTGGAAGTTAGTCCTAAAGTCGGGGAAGCCCAGTGCCTAGAGCCAATTTAAACCATGATCAGGGGGCACACAACAAAACTCTTGGGAATCTTTAGAGCTTATCCTTCCTCCTAGTGCTAAGCCCTGCCCAATACCACCATGAGAACCTTAGTGGCCAGTAAGGGTGCACTCATTGGACTCATTCTGTGGGGTGGGGTTTAGTTCCAAAGTCAGGAAAGTCCGGCCCATAGAGAAAAAATAAAGCCAAGATCAGTGGGACACACAAACAATTGTTTGGGTATCTTTGGTTACTTGATTATATTTTGTTCCAGGAGAGAAAAGTGACATAGATGAGTGGAGCTGTCCTTCAGACATATCAGGTATTACTGCAGGCATGGACCTCAGTTTGTACAGGGACACATTCTTGTGCATTGTCTGTTTGCTGATGTGGCACTTGCGTTAACCCTCAAATGCGTGAAGGCTAGCTCTTTTCATTGCAGCAAAAGAAAATCGGTACTGAGAGAAATATGAAGGCTTCCATTGCTGACCTTTCTCTAAAAATACTAGTTCCCTGGCTTCAATACTTTCTGAATCGCTGACCCTGAACAGACACACTGAATAGAAAAGTCAGAAAGAAGTCATAACACCTGATTTAAATATATTTGTTTAGGGTCAATGGTTCAGATAGTACTGAACTGGATTGTAAATGACAATTGTAATAATTGTGGCAATCAATCACTTCTGTTGCATTAGATCATAAGCATAAAAAACAAACACACATCCCTGCTGCAGTATTGGTCTGAGAACTTAGCAATCACATGACTGCTGATCGCTCAGTTATCAGTCAGCTCTGAGCAGAGAGTGGTGATTGTTAGTCACCACTCTCTGCTTTGCCGCAGCAGAGCTCACTGGAGCGCCGTGCTTGAGAGGGGGCAGGTGCAGACGGCTTCAGCTCTCAGGCACACTATGAGATCAGGGGCCAGTTGTTAATCAGGCAACAGGGTGGATCCCCATAATATGTTCAGGTTTCTTCCAGAGCATGAAGTAGGTCTGTGACATCAGCCGAAAGGGATCTTTAGCCCACTGTTGGCTGATTCTGGGTCATAGGAGAGCACAAGTAAGTGCACCACAAGAGAACTATGATCAAAAATACCTTTTGCCATACTTCCCTTTTAAAGTGTATGTCTGGGCAAAAAAAAAAAAGAACACCTCTCCACCCACACAGAGAACACTTTCCATTAATTAAGAAAATGCAAAGTGTTCTGTGAATGATGCTGTGCGAGAGACCTCCTGTGTTCACCTAACAGCAAAGCAGTCACTGGGCATGGGACCCGGAAGCCAGTGGAGAACACTGTAGTAGTGATGCCGACCACAGTGATTTAAAGTTTTTCATTGTATCTTTCAGCTATTAAATGCACATACTTGGACCAATGTGTAGCACTGTGTCTTAATTAGGGGATACTACCCAAATTAAGATTTGCTGGCTGATTGTCAGCCAAGACTGATTTGTAGTTCTGTTTTTCACTTGATTTTCCCCTAAACTCAGTGGAGCTGTGATTTCTCACTGCTGCCAGTAGGTGTCATTGGTACCACTGGCAATAGTATGAGATTTTGCAACAGGGCTGAGTTATGAGTATTCCTTCAGCCAACCCAGGAGGAAGTTCATGCCACTGGTGCGTGCTGGAGGAGGATATATTTGGGACAGGCCTTGTGATCGCTCTCTTCCTGCAGGGTGCAGACTGGGGAGGTGGTGCATCTCGACTGAACTATTCTATTAGGCCAATAGCCTGTGTGGGACCTAACATATGCGATAGACCTGAAGTGGCCCTGGAACTGTCCTGCCAGTCAAAGGAGGATACCAGAATCAAGTTCCAGGAGGATGATTTTCCTGGAGAAAGCCAGGATGAAGGCTGGTTTCTCAGGAGGGTATGTTAGACTGTCTTGGGGGTGCACAGAGCCTAGGAAATAGAGAGAAGTCTATGAACCAGCTAGGATGCTGCCTAAAGTGTTGTCAGGTCAGCTTAAAGGTTCTGACACTGTGAAGCTGGGACATAGATCTGGATAAATCTGGATAAATCTGTAAGGGATATACTTGGGTATCCGGGACCCCTAACCCTCACCTGTGAGTTATCCAAAAAAATGTCTAAAACACGTGACTGACACTCAGTGTTCTTTCTGTACCCCTCCTTAGCCATTGACTTAGCACTGGAGAGAGATGCTGGCCAACCCGTGTCTCTGGAGGTGCCACCATGCCTCTGGGGTCAGGAAATTGCTACAAATGTAACTATGCAAAAATATCCATACCTAAGGTTTGACAGCATGCTACTGCTACTAACGTGTTATACAGAGTTATGTACATAGTTACATTATTATACATGATTATACACGTGTTATACGTGCTATTTATAAAGCATGTGACTTTCAGCAAGGGCCATACACACAGACCAAATATTAGGCAGCATTGGCAGGTTCAATAGGAACTGTCCGACATTTGGCCTGTGTGGAAGGGGCATGATCTTAAAAGGTCTGCTGATCAGCACCCGATCGGCGCTCTCAGCCAAAGGCTGTGCTCTGGTAGGGAAGGCCACCCCCTGTCAGAACACAATAGCACAGCAGCGGAGATCACTGTACTACCATCGGGTAGTTAGTACAGCAGCTCTCCCTGAGCTTCAGTTTTTTTTTTTTTCCGTTCAGTCCACTGGGTTGAATGAAAAAAAAACTACTAGTGTGTACCAGACTTTAATCACCACATTTTAACACATGGACCTGGAAGATTCTCCACCAGAGAATATATAAGGGCTCTAGGCGTAAGTGGTGGCAAAGTGAGCAATCGATGGTGTGAAGTAACACCTGATCATCTGTGACCTTTTCCCATCATGGTGGGCATACCCTAGAAGGGTTATTTAGAGACTGGGTTCCATAGCATTGGACCACGGCCATGGACTTGAATAGCACCCCGCGGCTGACACCTTGCACCAAGTGGCAAGGTGAACACACATGCAGGATCCATTGGCCAAAGCAACATTACAGGCCAGCCCGACTCAAGGTTTTAATGAGCCAGGGCTGATTGAGATACACTGCTTCTAGACTGGCAGTAGAAGAAAGTGAGGACTTGATTGAAGAATCCAATGATAAAATAATAAAGAAAAATAAACGTAATAAAGTTAAGCTAAGGGTGAATCTCTACATGAAGGAAAAAAGGTTCATCACCTTTAGACATTAGCACAAAACTGAGGACTCCGAGTGGGTTAGGGCTATAGGAGAAACACCCTTGGAGCGTGTCCTCTAAAGCTCTGCCAGTGTCCAATTACCTGAAGGCACATGCCTATAACCCATGGTGTATAAATACTTTGCCTGTGTCCTGTACTGTATGATTACAGGGTTACTGGTTACTGCCAATGTATCCAGACAGACTTACTACAAAGGCACAATTTGTATGTGCTGATCTGACTTTTAAAGGTAAAGTCAATTTTCATAGATGCTATTCATGAATTGTTAGAAAACTGAAAGACGTCCTCTATTCACAGGTAAACAGGACAAATAGAGAGGGTGAATCTCCCTAACAGGACACAAAACAACAACAACAGGCAGGGGTTCTAATCCCTCTCCACTCTATCCAAATAAAAAAAAAAACAGTTTTGCTTTTAGTTATACTTTAATACTCTTCATCTTTACTACTGCCTCTCCCCAAAATTTTCACTATGCAAAATTTTTCACTTTACCACAGCACACAATAACAGATGCACTCCCAGTGACTAAAGGCCATATCTGGGCATACTTTCCATGAACAGAAACATTTACACTTTACAAAGTGTATCTTTTTATCAATACAATATTTACCATTAAATTAAAAAAACACTTAGCACATTACCGTTAATTTTAGAAGAGAGTTGACTGATATCATGATCGTCATGGTCCGCAATTTCTTGGGGAATTCCAACTTTGCTACTGAAATAATTTGAAAAGGCTCCAGTTGTGCTACTTGAGCTGTTTTGGTGCTCTCCACGTCTTGCAGGGACAGCAGGAGGCTTAGCCAGCTGGTAGTCTTTAAACATATCCTTCACATTCTTCTTTTCCTTCTCACCCAGAGGATCCAGAGCAGTAAAAGCATCACTTTCTTTCTTAGGTGACTCCTTCACTGGAGCTGGCCTTGGTGGAAGCTGTGGAGGGCTTGAAATAATTGGTCCTGACTGAATTAATCCAGAGGGTAATGTTGTTGGTCTAGGTGGAAAAATGTTCATTTGGAAAGGGTTACTTGATGCCTGGGTCCATCCTGGTGGTTGGACAGATACTGGTTGATTCCATAATGGGGTATTTTGTACAGGTGGAGGAACTACAAAGTGGGCTGGCTGGTTCCAGGACACCATTGATGACGGGGATGAAAGGACATTTGGCAGATTAAAGCTAGGCTGGGCTCCCAATACCGGATTGGGAAGCGTGGTAGCTGGCTGAGTAAAAAGTAGAGGTTGTTGATGCCATTGCTGAGTTTGAGATGAATTTAGTGGTAGAGTACCTACAGCAAAAAAAACTGAGATTTAGTAACTAACATTGAATTATACCTCCTAAACAAGGTTCTAGTAAAAATATATTACTGATCAATAGGCACTTAGCTAATCCTCCAGCTTCTTGAAAAGCCATTTACAATGATTTCACATCTGTTAGAAATGTTAAGTCCGATTGATCTTTGCAGACTTTGGCAGTTTTCACCACTAGGGAAGAGGATTACTTGGCAGGACAACAAGGCAGGAGAACTTCAATCTATATTAATAAAGATGGAGCTGGTGGGAGAGCTGGCACATTGGATTGGCAAAGCCCAGCCTTTCCTTGCTGAGTTTTTCAGTGAAATTGGTATGACAGCTGTGAATGTGGGATGAAATAGGAATGGTCCAACAGAGGATAAATTAAAAGTAAAAAATATACATAACAAAATTGCAACCTACTTACAAGTGGATCTAATTCCATTAGTTGTTAAAAAAATATACACAAGTTATTTCCCATTCTTTATAGCTTGGCATTGCTTATAATAGTAGCTCAATAGCTACTGTTGCTAGCCTAGTATTTTTACTTCAGCATGATAGCCTTAAAGAATAACCTGGCATACTCACTTTGTATTACATTTCCAGGGGAAATTGATAAGGAACTAAAGAAGAGCTGTACAAATTTCCAAAGCCAGGAAACAAGGCTAGATACCAAATTACAGTTGTGGCCTGTATTTGAGCCTTTACTATTGGTATCTAGCATTATAATCAAGCACAAAATTTGATTGACTAGATACTAAGTTCTTGAACAATTAGTCCCCTCTCCACCCCAACTTTATTTGTCACTCCAACGAGGTAAGTTTAGCAAGACCCAACCCTATTTGGACACACTAGAATATGCATAGCCATGGGAATAGGTTAGGTGAAACGCTAGCTAGCTAGCTAGTATGGTGGTTCATGTAATAAAACCCTAGTTTAACAATTCCTTGAAGATCCTGCTTTCACTCACCAGCACCTCCTATAGGTGGTATAGCGGAAAGGTTGTTAGCATTAAAAAGATCCAATGGGTTTGGTTGTAGTGAGGTTGATGTAGTTGGTGCGGATACTGATAAAACCGGCTCTGGGTTTACAGAGTTCGATGAAAAAATGTCTGACCCAAATATGTCATCAGTAGCTGGCTGCATAAAAAGAAAGACAACAGGTATTTAAACCTTGTAACAAAACAGTTTATAGATGCACAATTGTTACTACTTTGGTGTTTCTTCATTCAGCACCCTCTTAAGAAACAATGTCACGGCAAAGATTGGATTAGTGGGCAACCTCTATACATTAAAGAAGCATTTGCATCAAGAAGAAGTATATAACAATAAAAAAGTTAGCACAAAATAGTTAGTGTTTGTTATGGTTAAAACAATGCACATTTGATTTCTTTTTTTTTTTTTTTTACTAAGGTAATTCTAGAACAAGTAACAGTCGACCCCACTCCAAGAGTGGTTACACTGCCATGATTCATGTTTCTTTGTGCTGGGTATCTTTGGGCACCCATATTCGTGTACTGTAGCACCTCTTGTTGCATTCTAAATAACATAAAATAATAATAATAATAATTAAAAAAAAAAAATTTAATAACCATTCAAGGAAACTGGGAACCCTTCATAATGGACATAGCAAATACTCAGACCCAGGAACTCAAGTGCAACATCTCAAGTACAACTCGCAAACTATCCAATATTGAACATTGGTTTTAAATAAACAAACCATCAATAAGGTGTCACTCATTTTTCTAGGTCGGACGCCAAGGTACAAAGATGTGAGTTGTACATTAGCTAAACAGACAAGGTTATTTTTCCTGGTGGTTTCCTGGTGGTTTGACCCTCAGATAAAAAAGCAGCTGTGTCCTTAATATCTACTACCTAAAAAAAGCCTCAATTACATAAGGACGGAAAATCTGGCATACCTAGTTCAACGGTTTGTGTAATACATTCCTATGTTAGTTCTGGAATATATTTTAAAAGATTTGATCATCTCAGCAAACAAATTGATTCATTCAATGAATGGGACTGGTTTGCAAACAGTATTGTACTTACCATTAGTACACATAGGTGGCAGCATGAGGTAAAGAAGTAATACAAGTTAGAATTTTTGTAAACATTTGTAAAAAAATGAAACAAACTAGGGTAGAACCAAAAGGCCAATATGGCCACTCTGGCAACTGCCAGATGGGTTGTTATATCTAGATATCACATGGACTGCCCAGTTGTAACATTTTCTGTTTCAATTAAAGGTTTACTGCATTGTGTACATATCCTGCAAAACTCCTACCAGAACTCTACTGGGTTAAAAGTAAATCTACTTTAGAAGCTTTTTTTCACCTAAAGGGTGTCTAATTCTAGATTTTGTTTATTTGAGAACTCTGCTTGGTTAAAAGTAATTTTAGTTTAGAGGCATTGCTAACTGATAAGCTTTAAGGGATTTTAAAGCTGAAACTCATAAAAAAGAGTCCATTCACACAGGGGCAACACGACTTCCAGCGTGACTTTGGGAGGCAACTTGGACACGACTTGAGTATGAATCACAACACGACTTGAGGCAACTTACAAGGCAACTTGAAGTTGCCTCCAGGACAGGGGACTTTGCCAGTGGCCAATCACCTAATAATCAGCTCTGTGGGAGGGAGGGGTTTGCCTAGGAAACAATTTTTACTTCCTGGAAAGTTGCTTCAGTTAAGACAGGTTTTTTTTGAAAGCCGATGGCGTGCAAAACACACTCAAAAACTCACCCGGTGCATAAAAAATGTGCACAACATAAAGAGGTGCAACAAAAAAGTGCAACGGGTACACAAGTCCTCTAAAATCAGAGGACCTAGTCCTGAATCCCCCAGGGCGCAAGGCTCCAGACAGGGACAAGGACACGTAAAACTTGGTCTTCATGGCCGAAACCAATCAGACCCTGTTCTCTGAAAGGTCTGCCGAAACAGACCCACCAAAATACTAGGTGAGGCTCCCTCGAAGGGAGACCCCAACCCTATGAGAGAGGGCGAACTAAGCCAGAAGGCCATGTCCACCCCCTCCCCAGACTTTCGGGACAGGCCCTGGGACCCTACTCATCACACAGTGCTAAACGTGTACAAACAAAAAAATACAAAAACGTGACAAACAAAGGTAATACATAAAATAAAGTAGGGGAAGGGATAGTGAAGAGGAGGAGTGAAATAAGTGGCCATTGTGCAAGACAATGACCAGGCCCTCCGGGGCAGGAATCAAAAATTCCTCTGGTCCTAGCCAAAAGGCCCGGCCCAAGAGGCAGGTGCTAAAAAAGCGTGTTGCTAAAAGAATGGTGCAGTAACCTTGGTGCCTGTAAATCAATGTGACCCTCACTCACAGTGATTGTACGGCACCCCTGGACTGCCACTCCCGGGGCACATACTCCATTGGCTTTCAAACCCCAACTCTGACCCACAGCCCAGACCACAGCAGCCCCCACTCTGGCTAGGAAGGCAAGGAGTTCAGGAAGCATAGGGAGAGCGAGACCCTCAGCAAGCTCAACCCCGCTCCATCCCTCCTGCCTAATTACATTCAGAGGTACTAAGCATCCCACCCTGCATGCAGGTTGGAGCCCGGTGTTCCCTCCCGAAAGACTGTCCGGAGCTAGAGCTACCCCAATCTAGGCCAGAAGGCCAGGGACCCGACCCTCTGGGTCAGACCCAAGAAGCAGCACCCATTCTCACCAGGAGCACCCTTCCGGACTGCTCGGACTCAGGCCCCACTGTCACCAGCATGGATGACCAGATGCTGACCCCTGCCGAAGCAGCCCTTCCAGGTGCAATAACACCATCCGATTTGCGGGGGTCCCCCACTCACTTAGAAGTAACCACGGAGCATCTTCAGGATGACTGATAAGAACAGATACTACACTTGATCTTAGCCAAAAGGCCGAGAAGCGATTCAGTTAAGACAGGGTATCCGACTCAGAGGCAACTTCCATTGAAATCAATGGGTACAAGTTGCCTAGAAGTCGGAATTAAGTAGTACAGGAACCTTTTCTGAAGTCGGAGTGACTTCAGTAGTGTGCATTAAGATGGCTCTCATTCACTTATATTGATTTTATCATGTCGCGCAACTTGAGGCAACTCGGTGCAACTTCAAGTCGGATCCAAAGTTGCCCCTGTGTGAATGGACTCTTAAAGCATCATATTACTGTTTGTGTCCTTGCTAGTGAGTACCACCATGTATATTTGTCCAAGGTAACATATTTTAGAATTTAAAGTTGGTTTATAGGCATACATGTGTGGGTAACTGTTTAAATGGCAGGGCTGCCTGATATTCCAAGCCTGATTCGAACGTTGTCTTCTGCTATCTGAACAGCTGGATATCACACAAGGAAGCTCATTTCTCTTTTGCATTTTATAATCTAAATATTACATACAGTGTACACATACTGTATATTTTTTACTGCATCCTGGTTAAGCAAATTATAATAGAAGAAAATACAACTAGAAATGAGTAGAATTTGCAGAAACAGCAGTTTGATAGAACGAGTCCTAATTTTTTCTCTGCAGGTGGATTTTGGTAGTCCACTCAGTTTATTTTGAACTAATATAAGGGTATTTCTGTGTTTTAATAAATAAGGGCAATAGAAAACTCAATGACATTTACTTGAATGTATTACAAAATAAAGCTAAAAAAAAAAAAAAAAAAAAAAAAAACAATATTGCCATGGGGACCTCAACGAGGTTTTTGCCCTAAACAAGAAAATAAATGATTTATTTACTGTATCAACTGCAGTTTGATAAGAAATAATCTGATTGCTCTCAAATGTCACCAAGACCTGTTCTCCCTTCCTACTTGTACTTTTAAAGGGTGTTATAGTTGCATCGCTGGATGGTTGAGGAAGGTATCTTGAGTTTAGTATTAGGCCTCATGTACACGGCTGCTGGTAAACGGACGTTCAGAGGCAGTTGGCTGCTTTTTTCAGCTGCCTCTGAACTCATCCAATATTATCTTATGTGCACAGGTTAGTTTAATGTAGTTTTTAGGCAGTTGCGTTTATAGGCTTTTCTTTAAAGGCAAAAATAACAGTATTTCTTTAAAGACATATAGGAAAAAAGAACTCAAAGACTGAGAACTAATGAATATGCAATGTCAACCCTTCACATCAAACTGAAATCAGGGGTCTTATTTTACTTATATGCAACTATTATTATTGCTGTCTAAGCTAGAAGTGCATATTCAGTTAACTTTGAGTGTCACAACATCAAAACAATATATCCAGCATGGATATGCCTGTGAAACTGAGCCCTTTCTCCAAAAAAAAGCAGAATTGTATAAAAAAACTGTCACTGTTCAGGGACAACACAGAGAAGAGAGCAGCACATCATCCTTAATGATGGGAGCTACATTACCCTGTACCACTGATAATATGTATGCACCAAATACATATTTTCAGATGTCTTCATTTACTGTGGAAATCTGCTATTCGCCACAGAAAAAGTGTATTAAAAAATAAAATCACCTTTACACATCTCCTTCCTCTTCCAGGCTTGGTGCTCTGAGGTGGAGGGCTAATAGTTATAGGGTCAGAAGACTGTGGGCTGACATTGCCGCTCTTGTGACTGAAATTCCCCTCTGAGTTCTTTAAGCCATTTTGCACATCCCCTGCTTTGGATGAGCAGTCACTAAATGGATTTGGTTTAGGTCTGCTTAGAGAACCATTTTCTTTGTGTCCTAGCACGCCATTTTGAGTCCTTGCAACAGGAGCAGACTGGTTACCATTAAAAGGCCACTGGTCTGACTTTTGCTCCTGTTTACCGGAATGGCTAGTTATTTGGTCAAACTGCTGCCCAAACTCAATGTCGTCAGTTAGATTCCCATTGCTGTCGGGCCCGTTCCTTAGGCTTTTTGCGTTTTCAGTTTCACGATTGACAGATTTAGAAGAATCATGTAGAGAAGAAGTTGATTGATCTGCAGTTGCAAAAGGATCATCACTAAAAGGATCTGGATTAGGTGCAGGAAAAAAGTTGAGATTGGTGGAAAATGGGTTTTCAGATGAGAAAGGTGACCGTGCTTTGGGATGAGGAACAGAAGAACAAGAGTGGGTGAAAGGATTTCCTTTAATGCAGTTTTGATTGGTGTCGATTTCAGTGAGTAAATCCACTAACAGGATATCGTTACTTTCCTAGCGATGCGGGAAGAAACGAGATGAAACATTAGCGAGGCAAAAGTGCAAATCACCAAAGAAAGCAGAACACAAAGCACAATATACACATAGATCAACATAAATTCCACTTATTTTAGTCAAGACGAAAAGCAATTAAAGCAGACCTTTGGAACTCTACCCTTTATGGCAAGGGGGTCTCCCTTACATTTGGTCCAGGGCATGACAGTCAGGGCTCTACTGGGAGCTAGACTTCCTGGTTTCTTTGTCTGGAATGCATTTTCCATATACTCCTTGCAAAAGAATAGTGACCATTAAAATATATGTAGACTCCAACTAGTTTCTACAAGGAATTTATGGAAGAAGAAATCCAGGTTGTGCAGCTCACAACAGAACACTAGCTATCACAGTAGATCTGAAGGTGGGAGGTTTGAGCTCTTGTGAACTCCAGCAAGGAGAGCTTTCCTCACTTCCAACCTGTAAAAAGCACAATTGAAAGTGTCAAAGTAGCCATAGGTAGGAAAATGTCAGATTTTATCTTCCTCAGAAAATGTAGAAGAGATGGTGAAACTCACATTTACCTTTTTTTATGAACCCACTGAAGGGTTTGCTGTCTAATATAAAAAGTATTGGCCACAGTCCCTTTTTGCATTTTTATAATAAACAGTTTAGGTTAAGGTATAAAATGTTTACAGCATTCACCAGTAAAAGCTCTTTTTGAGGTGCTATTGAATTTTAACTGAGCATCAAGACTATGATGTCCACTGTGCCTACAATATACTTCTGGGATACATTAGGCTCTTCAACCTCAACTCAACCCCTAGCAAAAGCTACCTACTCCTTGCTACAAATACTTGGAATAAATCCATTATTAATATTTGCCTACTAATGTAAAATAACCATCTCCTGAGCACTTCTTGACTTGCCTAAAGGCAAAAACTTTTAGTTTAAAAAATTGACAGAGTGAAGAAGGAACAGAACCTCTGTTCCTGCTGAGGAAATTCACCCTCTCTGTTTGTTGTCCATTGTCACTTGGAAAGTGAATAGGGGAAAATCCAACATTTGTTTTTGTCACCATAACATAAAGAAGACACTTGTTTTAGTGACAGCTTTCTGAGAGGAAACAAGCTTTGGTTGTACTTCTCCTTTAATTGTGTGATCCCTACACAGCATAACTTTAGGCTCCTTTCACATTGAGGCACTTTGCAGGCGCTATATAGTGCTAAAAATAGCGCCTGCAAAGCGCCCTAAAAGAGCCACTCAATTCACTCCAATGTGAAAGCCCGAGGGCTTTCACACTGGAGCAGTGCGATTGCAGCACAGTCAAAATAGTCCAGCAAGCCACATCTTCGGAGCGCTGTAGGAGCAGTGTATTCACCGGTCCTAAAGCGCCGCAAACCCGCAAAACGTAGCAGCCCTTTGCGGGCGGTTTTAACCAACTTTCGGCTGCTAGCGGGGGTTAAAACCACCCCGCTAGTGGCCGAATAGCGCAGCTAAAACAAAGGTAAAGTGCCCGCCCACACCAATGTGTAAGTAGCCATATAGATGTGTAGCGCCCTGCCCTAGGCTGGATAAATTTTGTTTTTGGCTCTGCTGTACTTAACTGAGCAGCAATTTATTTTATACGTCCAGTAAGATCTCCCTAACCCTGGTGGTTGATAGCCTAGGAGTAGGAGGGTCGGCCACTTGGTTATGAATATTTATCTGACTTCAGCCAATGCCTGGGAGACTGGCCCAAAAGCTGTGGCTGGGGAGAAGATAAATGTGTGGGATGGTCTGTTCAGAGGTCTCTCTCCACGGGCCTCTACCCCTGGAAGGCAGTCTGTGTTACTGAAGAGCTGTTGCTGTTAGGCCTCAGCATGTGCCTGGCTGAGGGCCTGGAGGAGCCTGGCTGTCTCTGGACATGGTGAATAGGACCATTTGCCTAGAGCTGAAGGTGTGCCTGTGCTTTGAGGGTCAGAAGCCAGAGGTTGCTACAAGGACTGTGACTGCGCTTACAGGTCTGGTGCACCGTCAGAGCTGGCTGCCTACAGCTGGAAGAGGCAGCCAGCTGAAAAGGACTATGATGATGGCACAGAGCCTGTTGTGTGGCACCCAAACAGCAGATTGCAGCGGGACAAAGCTACATTTGCTGAGCGGGTACTTTGAAGAGTACTACAGCACTACAGGTAAGTGAAGAAAAAAACATTGGAGGTGAGGGGAGTTAAATGCCACTTTAAGATGCGCTGTGTTTGGCAGTAATTAACCAGACCGTATCTTTCATAACTTTCCCAATTGTAACACTGGCCACATATGTTACAATTTAACTGCCGAATCTCTAAACAGTCTCCTTTACAATCTAAGGTCCTTGTCTCACATTCATACATACACATACTAGGGTCAATTTATACAGGAGCCAATTAACCTACCAGAATGTCTTTGGAGTGTGGGAGGAAACCAGTGTACCCAGAGGAAACCTATGCAAGCACAGGGAGAACATGGAGCTCTCTGCAGGTAGTGTCCTGGCCAGGATTTGAACTAAGGACCCTAGTGCTGCAAGCACATTATGAACTCGCACATTGTTTTATGAACTGTTTTTGCTGTTGAGCAACCAGTCAGTTTACGATTTCCATTTTTCCAGGTCAATAAAGAAGATAAAAATGAAAGGATCAGTGCACCCTAAATCTCTACATCTACAGACATCCACGATCTAACACTAACCTTTCTAACCCTGTAAAGAAGAAATCAGTATACATACCATTCTTGAAGCCGATCCGACCCGATCCCACACTGAGCTGTCAGTTTCGACTTCGCTGTGAAGGCGGGTGCCGAGGGCACAGCCGACAATGGAAGCACCATAGTAACTCTATGGGTGACGTCACTCCCCATTCATTTCACAGACATTGTCAGCTGTGTCCTCTGTAGAGCTTACGCTGCTGGAGACCGGACTGGATTGGCTTAAAAAAAGGTAAATATACTGATTTCTTCTTTATATGGCTAGATAGGTTAGGCTTATATTGTGGATGTTTGGAGATGTAGCAATTTTAGTGTTATGCCGCGTACACACGATCGGACTTTCCGGCGGACCAGAGTCCGTCAGACAATTCGCTTGTGTATGGGCTCCAGCGGACTTTTTCTTCCAAAAAGTTCCGCAGACCTAGAAATAAGACTGGCTTCAAAACTCGAGTCCGGTCGAAAAGTCCAGTCGTCTGTGTGCTAGTACAACGGACTAAAACCGACGCTAGGGAAGCTATTGGCTATGAACTTCCTTATTCTACGTCATCACGTTCAAATCCGGCAGACTTTTGGAGTGATCGTGTGTGGCCAAGTCCGTTCGCTTGAAAGTCCGTCGGACCTCAGCTGCAAAGTCCGTCAGATTGTCCGCCGGAAAGTCCGATTGTGTGTACGCGGCATTAGGGTGGACTTATGCTTTAAGAGTTAAACTGATTTGAAATTAACAACCAAACCATACCTTCTTGCAGGCACTTTGATGGGTAATGGTGCTAGGAAAAGGGTAAAGGATCTGCTATCTGTTCACAGGCCTGGGAATTCATAGAACAGTAGGGAATTAAACAATTGGGGTGCAGAGAGGTACTGTATTTCAGTAGTTACATACAGTGGTGTGAAAAAGTGTTTGCCCCCTTCCTCATTTCCTGTTCCTTTGCATGTTTGTCACACTTAAGTGTTTCGGAACATCAAACCAATTTAAACAATAGTCAAGGACAACACAAGTAAACACAAAATGCAATTTGTAAATGAAGGTGTTTATTATTAAAGGTGAAAAAAAATCCAAACCATCATGGCCCTGTGTGAAAAAGTGATTGCCCCCCTTGTTAAAACATACTATAACTGTGGTTGTCCACACCTGAGTTCAATTTCTCTAGCCACACCCAGGCCTGATTATTGCCACACCTGTTCACAATCAAGGCATCACTTAAATAGGAGCTGCTTGACACAGTAAGGTCCACCAGAAGATCCTTAAAAGCTACACATCATGCCGAGACCCAAAGAAATTCAGGAACAATTGAGAAAGAAAGTAATTGAGATCTATCAGTCTGGAAAGGGTTATAAAGCCATTTCCAAAGCTTTGGGAATCCAGCGAACCACAGTGAGAGCCATTATCCACAAATGGCGAAGACATGGAACAGTGGTGAACCTTCCCAGGAGTGGCCGGCCGCCCAAAATTACCCCAAGAGCGCAGCGACGACTCATCCAAGAGGTCACAAAAGACCCCACAACAACGTCCAAGGAACTGCAGGACTCACTTGCCTCAGTTAAGGTCAGCGTTCATGCCTCCACCATCAGGAAAAGACTGGGCAAAAATGGCCTGCATGGCAGAGTTCCAAGGAGAAAACCACTGCTGAGCAAAAAGAACATCAAAGCTCGTCTCAATTTCTCCACAACACATCTTGATGATCCCCAAGACTTTTGGGACAACATTCTGTGGACCGATGAGACAAAAGTGGAACTCTTTGGAAGGTGTGTGTCCAAGTATATCTGGCGTAGAAGGAACACTGCATTTCAGAAAAAGAACATTATACCAACAGTAAAATATGGTGTTGGTAGTGTGATGGTCTGGGGCTGTTTTGCTGCTTCAGGACCTGGAAGACTTGCCGTGATAAAAGGAACTATGAATTCTGCTGTCTACCAAGAGATCCTGAAGGAGAATGTCCGACCATCTGTTTGTGTACTCAAGCTGAAACGAACTTGGGTTCTGCAGCAGGACAATGATCCTAAACACACCAGCAAGTCCACCACCGAATGGCTGAAGAAAAACAAAATGAAGACTTTGGAGTGGCCTAGCCAAAGTCCTGACCTGAATCCTATTGAGATGTTGTGGTATGACCTTAAAAAGGCCGTTCATGCTCGAAAACCCTCTAATGTAACTGAATTAGGACAATTCTGCAAAGATGAGTGGGCCAAAATTCCTCCAGGACGCTGTAAAAGCCTCATTGCACGTTATCGCAAACGCTTGGTTGCAGTTGTTGCTGCTAAGGGTGGCCCAACCAGTTATTAGGTTTAGGGGGCAATCATTTTTTCACACAGGGCCATGATGGTTTGGATTTTTTTCACCTTTAATAATAAACACCTTCATTTACAAATTGCATTTTGTGTTTACTTGTGTTGTCCTTGACTATTGTTTAAATTGGTTTGATGTTCCGAAACACTTAAGTGTGACAAACATGCAAAGGAACAGGAAATGAGGAAGGGGGCAAACACTTTTTCACACCACTGTAGGTACATTACATAATTATCTCATTGTAAATATGTAATTTACTTAGCATACCACTTCCTTAATGTAAATTACATAATTGGGGTTGAAAATTACTCTAGGAGGCCCCCGTCAGTCATTTAAAGCTGAACTCCAGGCAAACAGCTCAATACACAGATGAAATACACTCAATGGAGCTGCTTTATCTGCCAAAGGATTTGCATTTCTGTCAATTCATTCCTGAGATGCAGTTTTGCCAGACAGCACAGGTGGATAACACCACTTAGGGCTCGTTCACACTAATGCCCCATACACACGGTCGGATTGTCCGACGGAAAATGTCCTATCGGACAATGTTGTCAGAAATTCCGACTGTGTGTAGGCTCCATCGGACTTTTTCCGTCGGATTTTCCGACGGACAAAGTTTTATCTCCTGCTCTCAAATTTTCCGACAACAAAGTCCTATCAGACTTTTTCCGATCGTGTGTAGCGAATTCCGACCGACAAAGTGCCACGCATGCTCAGATCACATTACAAGACCAAAGCTATTGGCTACTAGCCTCTACGTAGTCCCGTCGTACGCAATGAACATCACCACGTTCAGGATGAACGGATTTTCCGACAACTTTGTCCGACCGTGTGTATGCAACACCTAAGTGTGGTGACCTGTTTTTTTTCTGCACTGAAAAAACGCAGGTCGCTGCTAAGGCACATAGAAACAAATGGGTTTTATCGTGCAGGCTAGTATGAACATAGCCTTAGGGTAAAGGGATACAGGGTGGTCCTCTCTCCACCCCAAGCCTGTTGACAAGACAGTGAAAGAGCAGTAGTTGACCGAAAAGGCGATACCTCTTCTCAGTGTACTATCTTCTCCTATCAGCATGTTCCTTGCCAGCACATTTGCATGCACACCTTCTTGGCTCCTAATTCTACCTTTTTCAGTCTGAGTGCCACTGTATGGGAGACTGCAAGAGATTGACACCAAGTAAAGTTCAGGTACATATACTAGCTGCAATTAAAAAGTATATAAGTTTAATGATTTATTTATGAAAACGGAGGTGTGTTAATGTGCGCCTTTTATATCTGCCTGTATTTCTGCTTTAAATAGAAACAATTGAGTACTGTTCATGATACTTTGAAAAAGGCCTTGAAAAAGGGGAAATACCCCAAAAGCTTGTCCAGAAAAATTGTATGTTAGTGAAAATAAAAAAAGAATCACGGACAGTACTCAATTGTTTCTGTCCCAAGTGCACTAATAGGGCTACAACCACCTCAAAGCTTTAGATATGAATTCCCCTTTGGATTTCCCACTGCCTGATTGGATCTCAGAGTGGGAGAAATCGTTAAGGCCCACACAAAGGTTCCTGGAGCACAAGAGAGAATTGGCATGGGTCCAATGTATATCGTTACTAATTCTTTTTTTTCTCCAGTTTAAGGCTTATATATGCATACCTGCCAGTTTACACAATCAGAAATGAACCTTGAGTCAGGCAAATGGATTTGCTTATCTCTAGTACGCATTTATTTTCTAGAACATCTGCAATGTGACAAGCTGCATACAGCCTGCTTGTACTGTTGAGAAATAAAGACTTTGTTGGACAATAGCTGGTACAAGGTCAAGAACGCTTTTGCTACAAACATTTAAAATGCTTTCATAAATGTTCCTTACAATCTCTGAGGCCAGTTTGTACATCTACAGTGCCTTGCAAAAGTATTCATCCCCCTTGGCTTTTTACCCATTTTGTTACATTACAGTCTTTAGTTCAATGTTTTTTTAATCTGAATTATATGTGATGGATCAGAACACAATAGTCTAAGTTGGTGAAGGAAATTTGAAAAATATATACATAAAATTTTTTTCAGAAATAAAAAACTGAATACAGTTTGTGCATGTGCGTATGTATTCACCCCCTTTGTTATGAAGCCCATAAAAAGCTCTGGTGCAACCAATTACCTTCAGAAGTCACACAATGAGTGAAATGATGTCCACTTGTGTGCAATATAAGTGTTACATGATCTGTCGTTACATATACACACCTTGAAAGGCCCCAGAGTCTGCAACACCTAAGCAAGAGGCACCACTAACCAAACCCTGCCATGAAGACCAAGGAACTCTCCAAACAAGTAAGGGACAATGTTGTTGAGAAGTACAAGTCAGGGTTAGGTTATAAAAAAATATCCAAATCTTTGATGATCTCTAGGAGCACCAGCAAATCTATCATAACCAAATGGAAAGAACATGGCACAACAGCAAACCTGCCAAGAGACGGCCGCACACCAAAACTCACGGACCAGGCAAGGAGGGCATTAATCAGAGAGGCAGCACAGAGACCTAAGGTAACCCTGGAGGAGCAGCAGAGACTGGAGTATCTGTACATAGGACGACAATAAGCTGTACGCTCCATAGAGTTATGCTTTATGGCAGAGTGGCCAGAAGAAAGCCATTACTTTCAGCAAAAAACAAAATGGCATGTTTTGAGTTTGCGAAAAGGCATGTGGGAGACTCCCAAAATGTATGGAGGAAGGTGCTCTGGTCTGATGAGACTAAAATTGAACTTTTTGGCCATCAAAGAAAACGCTATGTCTGGCGCAAACCCAACACATCACATCACCCAAAGAACTCCATGTTTTTCAGCAGTCGGGACTGGGAAACTGGTCAGAGTTGAGGGAAAGATGGAGGGTGCTAAATACAGGGATATTCTTGAGCAAAACCTGTACCACGCTGTGTGTGATTTGAGGCTAGGATGGAGGTTCACCTTCCAGCAGGACAATGACCCCAAACACACTGCTAAAGCAACACTTGAGTGGTTTAAGGGGAAACATGTAAATGTGTTGGAATGGCTTAGTCAAAGCCCAGACCTCAATCCAATAGAAAATCTGTGCTCAGACTTAAAGATTGCTGTTAACAAGTGCAAGCCATCCAACTTGAAGGAGCTGGAGCAGTTTTGCAAGGAGGAATGGGCAAAAATCCCAGTGGTAAGATGTGGCAATCTCATAGAGACTTGGAGCTGTGATAGCTGCAAAAGGTGGCTCTACAAAGTATTGACTTTAGGGGGGGGTGAATAGTTATGGACATTGACTTTTTCTGTTATTTTGTCCTATTTGTTGTTGCTTCACAATAAAAAAAAAAAACATCTTCAAAGTTGTGGGCATGTTCTGTAAATTAAATAATGCAAATCCTCAAACAATCCATGTTAATTCCAGGTTGTGAGGCAACAAAACATGAAAAATGCCAAGGGGGGTGAATACTTTTGCAAGGCACTGTATGATTACACATTACGCATTCATCTTGCGCAATGTGAATTAGGTGAACTTTGGTAGCTAATCTCTATTAAACAAACTCCTGACTTACCGTAAATCACATGGCAGAGGGTTACTCAATAGCATTTCTTATTACAAAGTTACCAGGTCAACCAGATTTAAAGAATCATTTGTCAGATTTTGGATATGTGAAAATTGCTGCTTATGTTTCAACATACAACTAACCCATCTTTTGTGTAGCACCAGAACCAGAATATCTAATATACAAGTGGCTTTAAATGTTCTGGGTCTGGGGAGCTATAGGAAGGAAGTCTGGAGACCTTGGAGGGACTGTGGAGTTTGTGGTTCCCCCACATTGGGTGGCCAGTGACACTGAACCAGCTGTGAATTAATAAAATATATCATGTTGAGCCAGTGATGAGACCTTTTATTGCCAGCCTAACTGGGACTCAGCTCTAGGAAGCAGGGGTCACTATGTTGCTCCTTTAAAATCCTTCCAGGAAGAAGAATGAGTTAATTTCCTTCTTGGACAGATGCAATCATAGACTGTTGTAGAGCTTAACCCAAGGAGAAGCTGGCTGATGGAAAGAGCATCGCCTGGGAGGAGAGCCATGACCTTTATTCTTTAGTACATCAGGGAAGGGCACCCCCTACTATTGGGCCCATCAAGTTACACCACCCTTGGAACAGAACTGCTGAATGATTAATTGAGAGATGTTGATTTAATGGATGTTCTAATAAAATTAAGTTGGACTGCTTCTTGTATCTGAAGTGGAACCTTGGTAACTTTGTTGCTGCAAAGTAGGATAGCACTCTTCTACGCTTATGCTAGACTGTACATTTTATGAAGTACCCACATGGAGAAAAGTGATACAACTGTACCCAACTTACCCAACTGTGTGCAAACCTGGTCAGGCAGGGGATGGCAGTAGATGGGGAAGGGAGAGCTTGTCCCGGAACCATGTGCAAGACACTGGCCCAATGCAGTGCATGTCCCAGCCAGAGGAGTGGCACAAGAGTGACCAGGAGTATGGTAAGTGTGTGCATAGGGCACACCTTATCTTAGGTACATAGTTATGTGCAAGTGTAAAGGTGGAGAAGAGTACTTAGAGGGCTGTAAATTATGAGCTAGGCCTTAATCTGCTCTGTTTTAGGTGTGCCCTTGTTTAAGACATGAGGGTGACTGTCACGGTTGGGGGCCCAGCCTACACACATAATACATCATCAGACTTTATGCCCTTCACAAGTACTTCCTACACACTATGCCATCCCCCTAAGACAGGGGTCTTCAAACTACGGCCCTCAAGTTGTTCAGGAACTACAATTCCCATCATGCCTAGTCATGTCTGTAAATGTCAGAGTTTTACAATGCCTCATGGGATGTGTAGTTCTGCAACAGCTGGAGGGCCGTAGTTTGAGGATCCCTGCCCTAAGATCTTCCCAAGATATTTGAGCACTATGATTCGCAGAGGGAGGCTCCTAATTCCTTTTGATTGTCCATTAACCTCCCTGGCGGTTTTCCCGAATGTGGCTCGGGGTTAAATTTCAGTACCATTGGCGGTAGCCCCCAGCCACACTCGGGATTGCATTGCAGGATCCTGGTACATATAACTTACCTTGTCCCCAGGATCCTGCGATGTCCCCCCACTGTGTCTGCGGGCTCTATCCTCCTCCCGTTACCTCTGTGTGCCGGGGCGGAGCCCGGCGGCAAATTCAAAAAGTACAAAATTCATAACACATACAGTACACTGTGATCTTACAGATTACATTACTGTATGAAATCATTTCACATCCCTTTTGTCCCTAGTGCTTTGTCCCGTGCTCTTGCATGCACTTTTTTATTATATATACTGTTCTTTCTGCCTGGAAACTTGAGATTGTCCATGGCAACCAAAAAGTTGCAGAATTGAGCGATAGTGATTCGTGGGGAAATTCATTTGATCATTATTATATTGTGTAAAATGTGATCGTGACCTGACACACACATTGAGAGACATGGCGGCCTCCATCCCCAATTTAATGAGTAGGAAAGGGTGAGTTAATGGGACTTTAAATGAGGGTACGCCATGTGGAGAATTAAAAATAATAACAATATAAAGTGAAATTGAATCCACAATACAAAATGTATTATACCCTAAAATACATATCACCATTAGTGTTAGTATATTGGGGTGTGAGGGTGAGGGGACAGAATATCTATGTGTTTCCACAAAGGGACTACATGATTGGGTGTGTAGAGAGTGATAGGCAGCTGCAACATACCTTAAGAGGATAGTTGATCTTCCAACAGGGAACACCCCAATATACTAACACTAATTCCCCCCTTTTTTCTTTGACACACTTTTTTCTAGAAATACCATGCACTTCTGGTGTACACATAGTCCATTGAGTCTTGACTGTGACCACTATGCTGGGCTCCGGGGGCTGCTCCCCACCCTGGAAGGGTTCCCCCGCTTCAACCCTGGGGGTTGACACCATGCCTCCGGCCCCTGCTTGCCTTGGTAGATACCGAACTGGGCCTAGGGACCACCTGTAAGTACTCTAATGTAATTTTCATTACAGTGAGACTTGATAGTCTCAACCCTCCTCTCATTCTTATTATTACCCCTGCTCTCCTTTTCTCAGTTTACTACTTCATAACACTCCTGATGAATGGTTGAAATACCAGGAAACGCGTAGAGTGTCATTATATATCAACAGTTATTCCTCTATATTACAATGATGTACTACAACATGTATATCTACTATGTCTATTTTTATCTGTATTGTATACTATGTAGCAACATATGCATTGAAAGTCTGCTGACTACCTATGTACTTGATATAAAACATTCGATATGTATTTTAGGGTATAATAAATTTTGTATTGTGGATTCAATTTCACTTTATATTGTTATTATTTTTAATTCTCCACATGGCGTACCCTCATTTAAAGTCCCATTAACTCACCCTTTCCTAATCATTATTATATTATTTTTTAGTGTTTTTATTATATTATAATTTATGATTTCGTGTTTCAAACTTTATCATACCCGGGATGGCTACTAGACTCTTGTTTGGACAGATTTAAGTGTGTTATTGCTAAGAATTACAGGCCTACAATATAAAACTTCAAATTTCTATGCAAAACAATTGTACCGATTTGCGTCGCAAAAATCTGACATAATCATACCGCCAGGGTGGCTATAGGATCCCATGATAGATGCTGTGGCAATGGAACTATTGTCAAGTTTTCTCTTCTATACAGGCTCCATTAAAGACGTTTACACTGACTTCATGTCCTGCTGGGATTTTTTTTGGGAAGAAGGGAAATGAGGGGAAATTGGCAACAGGGAAATACAAATTCCCTTTCCCCTTTCTCTACTAAAAAATGTGTCTATTTCTGCTGCTGTTGGAGAGTTTCCCTCCCATCCTGTCTGG
Organism: Lithobates sylvaticus; assembly: GCA_028564925.1. Lineage (NCBI taxonomy): Eukaryota > Metazoa > Chordata > Amphibia > Anura > Ranidae > Lithobates > Lithobates sylvaticus. Next base: position 76,465,446 of record CM053026.1, read on the forward strand.
TAAAATGTGTCAGCAGGGCAGGAAGGGAAAGGGAGCACTGGATAGCATTAAAAACCTGACTGAGGTTCTAACCATTCCCTACTCCATCCAAAACGAAGAAAACATTTTGGATCGACACATACTTTAAGGGTTAGTTTACGTTTTCATAAAAAATGAAATGGTGAATTAACTCACAACACCCTCCCCACACCCTGATGAATATCTTCTGCCGTCCACACCAGCTGGTATAGTTGTCCACTATAGTACACATCCTGAAGGTTGTGTAGCATCATAATGCTTGCAATGGCGAGCAGGCATTGGTCAGAGGCAACATGTTACCATGCTGACTAATGAGAATCTCTGAATCCTATTTGTTCCAGGATGGCGTCCCGGAAGAAAGAAACGTACAGCAGAAGAACGCAGATCTCAGATGCCCGGACCATTATGTAAACTGGTGTAGGCAGTGAAAGATAATCATCCAAGGAGGTAAATGCAGTGGGGAGTGTGCATTAAGGAAAAAGAACATCCTGCCTTTACAATCACGTTAAGGAAAATGCTGTTTGTTCAGCTATGTCCTTGGGAGGCTGATTCCGAAATGGGAGTGTCTGTCTTCATTCTAATCAACTGATGCATTTGGAAAATTAAAGTGTCTGCATCCTTTCAGAAGTAATTAACCCTTAGGGCATATCTTCCCAAAATATACAGTATCTCACAAAAGTGAGTACACCCCTCCCATTTTTGTAAAAATGTTATTATATCTTTTCATGTGACAACACTGAAGAAATGACACTTTGCTACAATGTAAAGTAGTGAGTGTACAGCTTGTATAACTATAACAGTGTAAATTTGCTGTCCCCTCAAAATAACTTAACACACAGCGTTTAATGTCTAAACCACAGGCAACAAAAGGGAGTACACTCCTAAGTGAAAATGTCCAAATTGGGCCCAATTAGCCATTTTCCCTCCCATTTATCATGTTACTCGTTAGTGTTACAAGGTCTCAGGTTCGAATGGGGACAAGGTGTGTTAAATTTGGTGTTATCGCTCTCACTCTCTCATACTGGTCACTGGAAATTGAACATGGCACCTCATGGCAAAGAACTCTCTGAGGATCTGAAAAAAAGAATTGTTGCTCTACATAAAGATGGCCTAAGCTATAAGAAGATTGCCAAGACTCTGAAACTGAGCTGCAGCATGATGGCCAAGACAATACAGCTGTTTAACAGGACAGGTTCCACTCAGAACAGGCCTTGCCATGGTCAACCAAAGAAGTTGAGTGCGCGTGCTCAGCGTAATATCCATAGGTTGTCTTTAGGAAATAGATGTATAACTGCTGCCAGCATTGCTGCAGAGGTTGAAGGGGTGGGGGGTCAGCCTGTCAATGCTTAGACCATACGCTGCACACTGCATCAAATTGGTCATACCAGAAGGAAGCCTCTTCTAAAGATGATGCACAAGAAAGTCTGCAAACATTTTTCTTAAGAAAAGCAGACTAAGGACATGGGTTACTAAAACCATGTCCTGTGGTCTGATGAGACCAAGATAAACTTATTTGGTTCAGATGGTGTCAAGAGTGTTTGGCAGCAAACAGGTGTGGAGTATAAAGACAAGTGTGTCTTGCCTACAGTCAAGCATGGTGGTGGGAGTGTCATGGTCTGGGGCTGCATGAGTGCTGCCGGCACTGGGGAGCTACAGTTCATTGAGGGAACCATGAATGCCAACATGTATTGTGACATACTGAAGCAGAGCATGATCCCCTCCCTTCGGAGACTGGGCTGCAGGGCAGTATTCCAACATGAGAAGGACCCCAAACACACCTCCAAGATGACCACTTGCTAAAGAAGATGAGGGTAAAGGTGATGGACTGGCCAAGCATGTCTCCAGACCTAAACCCTATTGAGCATCTGTGGGGCATCCTCAAACGGAATGTGGAGGAGCGCAAGGTCTCTAACATCCACCAGCTCCGTGATGTCGTCATGGAGGAGCGGAAGAGGACTCCACTGGCATCCTGTGAAGCTCTGGTGAACTCCATACCCAAGAGGGCTAGGGCAGTGCTGGAAAATAATGGTGGCCACACAAAATATTGACACTTTGGGCCCAATTTGGACATTTTCACTTTGGGGTGTACTCACTTTTGTTGCCAGCGGTTTAGACACTAATGGCTGTGTGTTGAGTTATTTTGAGGGGACAGTAAATTCACACTGTTATACAAGCTGTACACTCACTACTTTACATTGTAGCAAAGTGTAATTTCTTCAGTGTTGTCACATGAAAAGATATAATAACATTGTTACAAAAATATGAGGGGTGTACTCACTTGTGTCAGATACTGTAGCTTTACATCCTTTCTCTGGAAAATGTGCTGTCATCATATTAATTTCCTCTTGGAAGTCTAACAAACCATCACTACATTTCCTTTAAAGATGAATAAATACTGAGTGCTTGTTATAATTGAGAAATTGGAAAGAATAAAATGATGTATATCCCCAGCTTTCCTATACGTTTTGGTTTAAACTGTACTGACTCAGTAAATATATTTAGGTTCAAAAAGGAAATTAATTTAATTATTATTCTAATTCTTAATCTAAATGAATATTAAGAGTTAAGTAGGAATTACATTGAAAGTGTTCTGGTTATTGCTGTTAAAGAGGAGTTCCAACAAAAAAAAAAAAATTAAAAGTCAGCAGCTACAAATACTGCAGCTGCTGACTTTTAATAACCGGACACTTACCTGTCCCGGGGTCCAGCGATGCGGGGGAACGAGACCCCCCCCCCTCGTTCCCTGCTCCGCTCGCGGCGCCGGCATTCTTAATGTGGGAACCCGGCTGTGGCTTCACGGCCGGGCACCCACTGCGCATGCGCGAGCGGCGCCGTGCGCCGTGATTCGACACTCACTCATCTGGGACACATGACAGGTCCCAGATGACTGTGCGGCGCCTACAGGAAGTGACGTTTAGCCCGGGCAATGAAGGTGGCAGACTACGAGGGACCCCCTAGCAACAGGCATTTAGAGGTGAGTAAAAAAAAATTTTTTTTCCAATTATTTTTTTTTTTATTTTTTATGATTTTTAAGCCATATTTTCTTTTTTGGTCGCAACCCCACTTTTAGAAAAGTATCTAATTTAAGAAGTACCGTAACTCAAAAAAAAAAATGGTTGATCAATGTACAAAGGATTTTGAAGGTATTTTAACAAACTTTGCAGCAAATTCCTACCTTATGCTGCTCTGAACAAACATCTGTTTAATCATGTTCTTTCAGACTGATTCTGAATAGAAGAGTCTGGATCATTATAATCCCCTGGCGCACTCAGTGTTCCAGTGAGAAAAACTACAGTGCTTGTATCAGAAGTATTTAATCCTTAGGGAGTATCTCATCCAAACTGAAATTGCTATTGCAGGGCATTCCTAAAATTTGGCTTGTATCTTATTGCAGACTTCTGGGAAAATGCCTAAGGCAATTGCACAAGTAGGAAATTACATTTTTAGAGGCACTCTGTGCACCAACTGTGCACAAAACACCTTCAGGTTGCCATATTGCATTGAAGGTTAAAACAAAGGTTAAACAATGTTAAAACTCACAGTACATATCTGGTAGAAAATCAGGGCTGCTGGAGGAGAGGTTCCGGGACCCTGTGGGTATAGGGCGGAAGTGATGTCAGCTTGGGGGGTGGACTGCCTCTACATCTCCTCCAGCCCTGTGAGTTCATTTAGCAGCCGTGATTTGCTACCAGATATGTACTGTGAGTTCTAAACTGCCCACTAGATGGCGCTTTAATACCTTTATATACACAGAGGAGCATTGGGGGAAATTGCAATGTGATTCGGACAGGAATCACACCGCATTCCTGTTCAAATCAAATGCGATTTGTTGCAGTGAGATTTGTGTCCATTCATTTTGTATAGACGCAAATCGCACCGCAAAATACCAGTTTCAGTATCAGGAGCATTTGGGCGAGTACCAATACTCGCTCAAATGGCTGGTATTGGTCCCAGTATTGGTGCATCCCTATTACTTAATAATTGTGTATATTATTTTGGAAAAGACTACTTGGCTATCATGCCGATCTCCTGCTTGTATATTTCTGAGACATTCACAAGTCAGAACTCCTGATTAAGGTCAATGACTTGGTGGCCATGCACGCTTCAGTAAATGTTTGATTTCTTTTTCTGACCAATCTGTTTTCATTAATCTATAATTGACAACCCATTTGATCAATACGTAAAACAAGTGGATTTGGATCGATAGTTAAGATAAGATCGTAACTTGTGATCGTTGATTATCATATTAGTTATATCATCTCATTACTGTATCTGATCAATCAAATACAATTGCATTCATGAACAAAGTATCTTGGTGCTGCCGATCGATGTAAAACAATCAATGATTTTCTGTCGTGGCTGATCAGCTCACTTTGATCAAGTGAGATCTAAATCATGTCTAAAAAAGCTACTTTTATATAAGTGAAGTATAAGTGACCTTTGCATCCAACAAACTTTTAGATATATCAGATGCTGGTCCAGTGGCAGACCCATCCATAAGGGGCGCCGCCCCCCTAATTTATGCGCCTGGCCCCTAAACTACATGCTGGGCGCCGGACGCATGGATTCCAATGGTTTTTTTTTTAAGATGCACACGATTAGAATGTTGGTTTCAAAAAGGGTGGGCTTGTGTGACAGGTGTGTGACATCAGCGAATTATAATATTGTCTTCCTGTTTCTCCTCCCGGGCAAACAGGAAGCTGGTCCTGAGACCCAATTGGCTGGGAGTCCTAAGACCCGATTTGCCACGAGTTCTAACTCCTGATTGGCTGGGAGGAGAAGCGACCGCCAGGAATCAGGAGGAGATGCAGGGGGGGGAACCGCCACCTGGATGAGGTAAGTGCAGGGCTGGCAGGGGTCCTGGCGATCGATCGAGTGTTGGGGGTGGGGAAGCAGCGATCGATCGAGCGCCGGGAGGGTGGGTTTATGTGGTTGGTTGGCTGGATGGAGGGGCCGCAGGCCAAACCCCCACCCAAGAAAATTGAGCAAGAGCCGCTACTGTGCTGGTACCCTTGCCGTGTGGTCTGGATCCTCCCACTTCAATACTGTGTCCGGCAGTGATGTAGGAGGAAAAACAGTGGGCAGCAGGGGGGACCAGGCATCTACCAGGTTTGCTTTAAGCCAAGGAAATTAGTTTGGGCAACCAGACTAATCAGACTAAGATCAGCAATGACATCTCCCTGTATTTTTGCCTTGACAATCTTATAATGCTCAAAATATAATAACTAAGTGAATTAAAAACTTGGGTCTAATAGGTAAGCAGGAGGACTGAGTATGAAGTGATGTCAATAGTACATTAGTTGGAGAAATATATAGAGTGGAGATGATGGGGCGGTGTGCACTATATGAAGAGGCCAAGGTAAAAACGTACTAAAGGCAAGGATATTGATGCTTCTGAAGAGCAGTGTCCTAAAATACCTCTTGAAGCATTCAGCATTAGTGGAAATATGTATGTGTATATACTTTTTTTAACCTGTTTATTCTCTTTTTAAAAAACATGGAGATCATATCAGTTCACACTGACACAAACAAGGATGTAAATATATAAACAAAGAAACGGCGCTGGAATAGACGTGTGCAATATTGAACGAGAAAAAGAAAACACAAAAAATGTGCAGCTGCTGATAAGAAAGTGCTATAACCTTCAAAAAATGCTCAAACCAATAAAACAGCGCTGGCAAACAAAAATTGTGACAAAATAATAAATGATCCCACAAAATTGACAAACATCAATAATGTGTGTGAAGTGGTTACATGTCTGACACAAACCAATCCCATAAAAAAAAAACTAGCATCAAATAATATGTGTGATAAATTATTACATAAGTGACATGATTGAATAATAACCATAAAATTATTTCATAGATACCAAAATTGAATAAGTGATCAATGTGGTAAGAAAATATATATATAAAAAAAAAAAAAAAAAAAAAAATTAATGTGAGTAAGTCCAGTTATTGTCCCAAAAAAACAAGAACCAAAATAAATGTACATATGAGCTCCTTCTTGGAATAGACTCACCGGGCTAGCAGACAGACAGAGCAGCAAAGCAGAGGGCAGATATGCAGACAAACTGTGGTTCGGCAAGTAGGCACAAAAGCAGAGCTGAACTGAATAAACAAGCCAGTGGGATGAGAGGATCCAGGGAGCGATGCATGCACACAAGGCACAGTGATGTTCTTGGAGATATTGTACCGATAATAGAAGAGAGCAAATTTTAAAGTGTTGTAGAAGGATTTTTAAAATGCGCGCTCTGCGCTACTTACAGGATGCATAAAGGAAGGCAAACTTCTCAGATACTTCCGCGGTTGCAGCTGGTTTAGCGTGCGCTCCACGGGAACAGGAAGTGGCGTCAGTGGTTAGATCCTTGGCCGGAAATTACGTCGACGCGTTTCGCCCCTCCTCCAGGGCGTCTTTTGATGACGCCCTGGAGGAGGGGCGAAACGCGTCGACGTAATTTCCGGCCAAGGATCTAACCACTGACGCCACTTCCTGTTCCCGTGGAGCGCACGCTAAACCAGCTGCAACCGCGGAAGTATCTGAGAAGTTTGCCTTCCTTTATGCATCCTGTAAGTAGCGCAGAGCGCGCATTTTAAAAATCCTTCTACAACACTTTAAAATTTGCTCTCTTCTATTATCGGTACAATATCTCCAAGAACATCACTGTGCCTTGTGTGCATGCATCGCTCCCTGGATCCTCTCATCCCACTGGCTTGTTTATTCAGCTCTGCTTTTGTGCCTACTTGCCGAACCACAGTTTGTCTGCATATCTGCCCTCTGCTTTGCTGCTCTGTCTGTCTGCTAGCCCGGTGAGTCTATTCCAAGAAGGAGCTCATATGTACATTTATTTTGGTTCTTGTTTTTTTGGGACAATAACTGGACTTACTCACATTAATTTTTTTTTTTTTTTTTTTTTTTTTTTTATATATATATTTTCTTACCACATTGATCACTTATTCAATTTTGGTATCTATGAAATAATTTTATGGTTATTATTCAATCATGTCACTTATGTAATAATTTATCACACATATTATTTGATGCTAGTTTATTTTTTATGGGATTGGTTTGTGTCAGACATGTAACCACTTCACACACATTATTGATGTTTGTCAATTTTGTGGGATCATTTATTATTTTGTCACAATTTTTGTTTGCCAGCGCTGTTTTATTGGTTTGAGCAAGGATGTAAATAGATCTGTGGTGTCCAGGTCATTTTACAAACGTGATCACTGCTGGGAGTGACGGGATGTTGTGCAGATGCATGTGTTTGGAGCCATCTAATGCTATTTGATGTATTACAATGGTCTTTCAATGCAATGCACTCACACACACACTATATTGTCAAAAGTATTGGGGCGCCTGCCTTTACACGCACATGAACTTGAACGGCATCCCAGTCTTAGTCCGTAGGGTTCAATATGGAGTTGGCCCACCCTTTGCAGCTATAACAGCTTCAACTCTTCTGGGAAGGCTGTCCACAAGGTTTAGGAGTGTGTCTATGGGAATGTTTGACCATTCTTCCAGAAGCCCATTTGTGAGGTCAGACACTGATCCTCCACCCCAAACTTTCTCATCCACGTCTTTATGGACCTTGCTTTGTGCACTGGTCCAAATCATTTGGTGGAGGGGGGATTATGGTGTGGGGTTGTTTTTCAGGGGTTGGGCTTGGCCCCTTAGTTCCAATGATTCGAACTCTTAGGCCCCATTCACATCTGAGCGTTTTGTAGCTTGAAGCCTGAAGCTACAAAATGCTGGAGGGAAAAAAATCTATTATTCTCAATGGAGATGGTTCACATCTCCACTCCATGTCGCCTGAAGCCGAACACCTGAAGCTCAAACAAATTCTGGACCCTTTTTTGTCGCTCGATTTGGGCAGATTTGGGCGTTCTTCTTCTTTTTACATTGGTGACCTTTTGCTCTGCACAAAATCGCTGCAAAAAACCATAAAAAAACGCTGTAAATTCACGGTAAAAAACACAGAAAATTCACGGTAAAATCGTGCGTTTTTCTGCCTGAAAACGCTATGCTCAGGTGTGAATGGGGCCTTTAAGGCATCAATATTGTGGACAATTTCATGCTCCCAAATTGTGGGAACAGTTTGGGGATGGCCCCTTCCTGTTCCAACATGACTGTGCAGCAGTGCATAAAGCAAGGTCCATAAAGACATGGATGAGCAAGTTTGGGGTAGAGGAACTTGACTGGAACACCTTTGGGATATATTAGAGCGACGACTGTAAGCCAGGCCTTCTCATCCAACATCAGTGCCTGACCTCACAAATGCACTTCTGGAAGAATGGTCAAACACTCACACTCCTAAACCTTGTGGACAACTTTCTCAGAAGAGTAGAAGCCGTTATAGCTGCAAAGGGTGGGCCAACTCAATATTGAACCCTACGGACTAAAAATGGATTTCCATTAACCACTTCAATACCAGGCACTTAGACACCTTCCCAGACCAATATTCAGCTTTCAGCGCTGTCGCACTTTGAATGACAATTGCGCGGTCATGCTACACTGTACCCAAACAGAATTTTTATAATTTTGTTCCCACAAATAGAGCTTTATTTTGGTGGTATTTGATCACCTGTGCGATTTTTATTTTTTGCACTTTTTTGTAAATAAGTACGTTTTCTTCTTCAATGACGGGCACTGATATGGCTGCACTGACGGGCCCTGATAAGGCGGCACTGATGGGCACCGTTGAGGTGGCACCAATGAGGTGGTACTGATGAGGTGGCACTGACGGCCACTGATGATGGGCACTGATAGACGACACTGATGGGCACTGATAGGTGGCACTGGTATGCAGCACTGATGGGCACTCATAGGTGGCACTGATGGGCACTCATAGGTGGCACTGATGGGCACTCATAGGCGGCACTGATGGGTACTTATGGGTGGCACAAATAGGTGGCATGGATGTGCACTGACGGGCACTGATAGGTGGGCACTGATGGGCATGGATGGGCACTGATAGTTGGCACTGCTGGACACTGATGGGTGGCACTGATGACACTGATGGATGGCATTGCTGGGTGAAGGGTGGCACTGATGACACTGATTGGTACATGATGGTGCCAGTCAGTGCCCATTTGTGGGAACTGACTGGCACAGATTGGGCATCATTTGCACATGTGGATGGCCAGGGGACACATACCTGGCCATCCACATGTTGCCCACTTCCCTGGTGGTCCTAGTGGAGTCCCTGGTGGTCCAGTGTGGGCATCTGAGGGGGGGCTCTTTACCGAGATCAGTGTAGCGGTGTATCAGACTGACACACTGCTCCACCGATCGCCGCGATGCGTGCCCCCACAGGCGCGCGGCGGCATGCTATCCTGAAGGATGTCATATGATGCCCAGTCAGAATATCGAAACCACCACCCGGCCGTCATTCTGCTATAGGCCGGGTGGGAAGTGGTTAAAGTTCATGTGTGTGTAAAGGCAGGCGTTCCAATACTTTTGACAATATAGGTATTTTAATGTACATAAGCCGTTAGGATGGTACATCGGATAAAAAAAAATACACTTCTCTATGTACTTGTGGCGGAGTTGTCCTTGTGGACATTATGTGAATCAAACTGCAGAGAAGGAGAGGGGAAAACAACATTATATTCTATTCTCTTTCTTCTCGAGCCTGGGACAGGGGGTTTTATGCCAGCCTCATATATATATATATATATATATATATATATATATATATGTTTGGCTCACAAATCATGAAAGGACTTATGCATTATTAATATAGGGAAGAGAGAGAGTGGAGTATGGCCATGTCAACTTTGCTTTAGCTGACCAATTTACTTAAATATATAATTTATGTTGAAAAAAACAAAAACAAGGTCTACTAAGCATAAAGTCTCTAAAATTATTTCGGATCAGAGAAAGGCTAAACAAACCCCCCTGGGACCACTATGAGCAAATTTTGCCTTTCGGGGAGATAAAAATCTTTCCGTGACCCTAAAGAAAGTCAGATTAGTTTCTTGGATCAAAGGAAAAGCCAGACATACTATCCTTAGTAATTATAATTCTAGACACAATTATAAGAAAATCTTCTCAACCTTTTTTGTCCGAAATACTGCCCATGCTGTTATTATTTTCTGTGCCAGGGTATTACACAGCTTACTTTTATCACAAAGAACTTCCTCCAGTTCTGATGGTATTATCTGTTTCCTCCATATAAATCGAATGCTCCCTTGTCTTGTCTTATGTTCTGTCTTTGGAATCAATTGTTTGTCTGACTATTATTTATATTATTATATTATGATTCCCCCCCCAAATTAAACAAGCCCAGTTCTTAGCCTTTCATTAAACTTGAGATCTCCCTACCATTTCACCTCTCCCCAAATTTCCTATGTGCTTACAGCACATAATCCCAAACTATTCTCCGTATTCCTGATACCGCATTATAAGTGACAGGGCAACACTACACTTCTATTACATGTTTTTATTTCTCCTTTTTATACACCTCAAAGTGTTATTAGCTTTTTACAGCTGCTGTTTAGCAATGAGTGCTGCTGCTTAGCCTACTGTAAAGCAGTATACCTAGGTCCAGGGCTTTTTTTTCTCAGAGAATAGGTGCAGAAACCCCCCCCTTCTAAGTCACCCCTCGTCTCCGCCCCCTACCCACCTCCGAGCACCGTCCCTTGGTTCCACCCCCTACCCACCTCCCGGTACCGCCCCTTTTAGAGAATACAGGACCAAGTATCATTCTGCGGTGCTAAGTAATTTGTATAGAATTTGTTAGCAGCAAAATAGATCCCCTGCAGCCAGCAACAATAGATACCCCAGCAACAATAGTTCCCTCACACAACCCAGCCCCCCCACAACAAAAATCCACCCCCAGCAACAATAGACCCCCAGCAGCAACAACAGATTTCCCAGCAGCCAGCAACAATAGACATCTCTCTCAACAGTAGATTCCTCTCAGCAACAAATTACCTTCCCAGGAATATAAACCCCTTCCCAGCAACAACAACCCCCCCCGCGCAAAAATAGAACCCCACCAGCGTAGTCGCTATAGACTATAGATCCCCCAGTGGCAATCATCAATAGATCCTCCAGCACATCCCCAGCACCCCTTGCCATTACATACATTTAGTGCTGGAGGTGCTGGAGGTGCCGGAACTGCGTTCCCCCCACATTCCCCCTGAAAAAAAGCCCTCCTTAGGTCCATTTCCCTAATAGCATTCCATGCAATGCAGATGGGGTGACTTCATTTATAAGGACTAGGAGTATAGTGGTTTAGCATTTAGTGTTAGCGGTTAGCATTTCTGCCTTTCAGTACTAGGGTCATTGGTTTGAATCCCAACTACGAGACACCTACATGCAGTAGTATATTTAGGTTTTGTGCTGCCCTAGGCCTGACTAAACTCGTGCACCCCCTAATTTAAATATGACCCACCCCTCCCTGTCAAGGCCACACCCCTTGCTGTTTAAGACCCGCCCTGAAATTTTTTGAGAAGGGACACTAGTTTTGAGGGCCTAGGGGGGTGGGGGGCAATGGATTCCCTTAATTTGCATAGATTTACTCTCACTTCCTGTTTGGCTATGGGGCAGGCAGTGAAGGGAAATCTCTGCAATGGGACAGGGATGGTAAAAAATAAACTGACAGGGGCTATAACCCTTTCTTACTCTTTCCAAAATGAAAAAAAAAAAAGTGTTGCCTATAGTTCTACTTTAATTGCAAATTTCTGATAATTTTATGGAGAGGACTAAGAAGATATAACTATGCCAATGGTGCAGCAGAAAACAAATAGCACAGTGAGGAAGGTTTGTGGTCCAGGATGAGAGGACAGTCAAAATTAGAAGCGGCGCCCCCCACCCCCACCAGTTGCGGAATGCTGGCTGCCCGCATACCGGAAGCAGTGCAGCCGCTTTAATTATGGGGGCGCTGAACTAACTTACCTCTCAGCCCAGTCAGCCCCATAAGACTGGTGCTACACTAACAGTGCAAGCCCGCTGGGAATCTTTCTGTGCTGCCCCCCTGCAAAGTGCTGCCCTAGGACTGGGCCTTGTCGGCCTAGGCCAGGATACAGTGTTGCCTTCATGAAGTTTGCAGGTTCTCTCTGTGCTTACATGCATTTCCTCCAGGTACTCAGGTTTCTGCCCACACTCCAAAAAGGTGCTGGTAAGTTAATTGACTCCTTTCTAAATTTGCTCTAGTATATATACAGTATATGCATTCGAGATAGGGACCTTAGATTGTAAGCTCCTTGAGAGCAGTGACTGATGTGAATGTAAAGTGCTGAGTAAGTTGTCAGCGCTATATAAATACCTGTAATAAATAAATAACCATACATTTATCAACAATAAAAGTACTGTCTATGTAAACCTTAACAATGAGCTTGTCTTATTTGCTCTCTTTTGGTTTGCTTAACATACTGTGGAAACCATTTCTCTGTATCTGCTGCCTTGTGATCCCAAGCAGTTTCATCAACATTGCCCCCTTCTCTTCTCTCTGGACTACAGAACACTTCTCCCTATGTTATGAAGGTGAGGGAATAGGAATGTTTTCTATACCTCAATCACTAGTGAGCAGGGTAGGGTGACAATGCTGCTCCTCCATAGCTACAGTACATAGTAGGAGTGTTGTCACCCTAGAACAGCCTTTCTCAACCTTTTAACATGGAGGAGCCCTTAAAATAACTTTCCGTTCTCAGGGAACCCCTGCTAGTAATTTCTACATGTACAGCTCACAATACATTAGTGTGATGGTCGCTGAGAACAATGCTGCGTACACACGATCGGAAATTCGGCCAGCAAAAGACCGATGAGAGCTTTTGGTCGGAAAATGCGACCGTGTGTATGCTACTTCGGACTTTTGCTGGCCGAATTAATTATTAATTAATTTTTCGGTCGGAAATTCTGATCGTCTGTAGCAATTCCGACGCGCAAAATTCCTACGCAAGCTCGGAAAAATTTGACGCATGCTCGGAAGCATTGAACTTAACTTTCTTGGCTCGTCGTAGTGTTGTACGTCACCGTGTTCTTGGTGGTCGCAAGTTCAGTGAACTTTTGTGTGATTGTGTGTATGCAAGCCAAGCTTAAGCAGAATTCCGTCTGAAAAACCATCCAAGATTTTTCTGACGGAAAATCCGCTCGTGTGTACGGGGCATTACAGCTGTGGTCAATGACTAGAATCCCCAATTTACAGATAGCTTAAACAAGCATTGCTGTCAGTGGTTAACTATCTAAGAGGCAGAACATCTTCATTGCTCAAGGAACCCCAAGCAACCTCTGGAGGAACCATAGGGTTCAACGTAACCCTGTTTGAGATAGGCTGCCCAAGAACATAAAGAGCTTGATTTACTAAAACTGGAGAATCTGGTGCAACTGTGCATGGTAGCCAATCAGCTTGTTCAATTAAGCTTTGGCAAATAAAAAAATATATAAAAAAAGGGAAGCTGATTGGTTTCTATGCAGAGCTGCCCCAGATATTTCACTCTCCAGTTTAGTAAATCAACCCCAAAGTGTGTTACGGTCTGAATCACCAGGTTAAAAAACATGGAAAAAACATAAATTTTTTTAAAATAAAGCAGCCATCACATCTAAGGACTGGTAAGATACAATATAGTGGGTTTAGATACACCTTACATTTCATCTACTATTTAACTGCCCAATTTGCCATTTTGTCGAGATTCTTCTGTTATATGTTACTTTGCACCTGCATTTCAATGATTTCACATACATTCATGTTATGTTTATTTATTTGACTCTGCCATTTCAAGCTTGATTTGTAACATCTCGCTCAGATTCTCATTACGGGGGTTCTGGCAGCAGACATCGCCATTTCATACTTACTGTTGGACTGTTGAGATCTGGAGGTGTGGACATATCACCAAATAAATTCATCTGATCAACACCCTTCAAAAAGAACAAGCGTGTTAACAAGCTGATTGCCACTCTAGAACATAATAACTATACCTTCTCAACAAAAGCGATATTTTTGGACAACGTAGACAAGTAATCAACATTGTAAACAATACTGATTACTCATCTTGTTTCCTTCATTCTGTGCAGACTCTTAAAGCATTCATTGTGTCCATAGTGAAAAATGTTCAGATGCTGCTGGATTTGATAAGGGAAATGTGCCATGACAGCGACAAAAATTGAAATATTTTCCCTTTAGGCACAAACAATACTTTAAAAGTTGATAAAAGTCATAGCAAAAAATTCTTGCCTTGCATTATCGCATTGCTTAAAAGCTAAAAAAAATAAGTAATTTATGCTTTAAAACATATACTGGAGAACATAAATAATGCAGGAAAGGAATTGTATATGAAATGGTAGGCAAACACAGCCAAAGTATTTTTGTAGTAACTGTTTAATATATGGTTTAATGCAAAAAAATTAAATAAAATAAATAATAATTTATATTGAAAATATAATAGTTGTAATAATTATATAGAGTTCTATATTTATAAAACTATATAACAGATTTATATATACTGTTTGCAGGGCTGTATTGAAAAATAGAGATAACTTTTTTATTAACTTACATAGGTCATTCAAAAGTCACATGTTGGTAAAGTTACTCTATAGCAGTGATGGCCAACCTTGGCACCCCAGATGTTTTGGAACTACATTTCCCATGATGCTCATGCACTCTGCAGTGTAGATGAGCATCATGGGAAATGTAGTTCCAAAACATTTGGGGTGCCAAGGTTTGCCATCACTGCTCTATAGTAACTCTTCGGCCCCTTTCACACTGACGGCCCGTTCAGGTCCGCCTGTCAGTTTTGACGGCGGACCTGAACGGGCGCTCCATGCTGGGCTATGGAGCGACGGATGTCAGCGGAGACATGTCCGCTGACATCCGACCCGGTCCGATCCGCCAAAAGCAGACGGGTGGCTCTACGTCCGGATCTGTCGCTGGCGGATCGGGTAAGATCTGATGAAAATGGACACGCTGTCCGTTTTCATCCGATCTCTCCATAGAGACCAGCGGCGCTGGACAAGCCCCTCCCCGCTCAGTGAGCAGAGAGGGACTTGTCATCCGCCGGCTCAGCGGAGATCAACGGAGAGATCTCCTGCTGAGCCGGCGGACAGAGGCGGACTCTGTGCAAGCGGAGTCCGCCTTGTGTGAAAGGGGCCTTCTTCTTTCTTATTGCAGGTAAGTAATGGATTCCAAACAGAAGCAACATGCCATCATTGAGTTCCTGATGAAGGAGGGATGCAGTGTGTCCATCATACGCAGAAAGCTACAGAATGTTTTCAGAGATGATACCATTGACAAGAGCATTGTCTTGTCATTGGTGACTTTTGGCAATGTAGTCATCTCTGTTAACATTCTGTATCTTTGTGTAGACGTCAGAAAGCCTGCACCCCTACTTCATCAAGAACTCAATGGTGGCACATTGCTTCTGCTTGGAATCCATTACTTACCTGCAATAAGAAAGAAGAAGAGTTACTATAGAGGAAGAGTTACTTTACCAACATGTGCAATTTGAATGACTTATGTAAGTTAATATCCATTATTTACCTACAATGAAAAAAATAAATAAAAAAATAAAATCAAAATAAATTTTATATATATATATATATATATATATATATATATATATATATATATATATATATATATATATATATATATATATATATATATATATATATATATATATATATATATATATATATATATATATATATATATATATATATATATATATATATATATATATATAAAAGCAAGAATTCAATTTGTACAGTATATGCAGTAAATTTCAGGATATTTCCATTTGTTGTAATGTCTGGATTCAATGATGTACTTTAAATGGAAATTTTCCAAACTAAAAAGAAAATATTTTCCATATAGGACAGGTAGCTGGGTCATGGTGGTATTCCTAAAATGTAACATCTGCTGACATAGATGGAAAACACATAGCCTTAAGCCACAATTTCTATAATTGTACAAAAGAGTGTGTTTTTGAGGTTGTCCCGAAGATTTGTTTAGCTTTCTCCCCTTGTTTAAACAGCTGGTGAACCATGTCTTAATAAGACCGTCCTTATTACGTTGGGTACTACATAAAAAAATAGAGACACCTTTGTATGAATTAAGTGTGAAATTTGGATATTAGGATGCTGAAGACTAAAGTTGGTCATACAGGGATAGAATTTTATTTGAAAAAAAAAAAAAAAAGTTTAGTTTTGTAATAGTTATTGTGGTCAAAACGATGATCATTTTCGACCACAGGAGTTGATTTATTAAAACTGGAGAGTGAAAAATCTGGTAAAACTGTGCATGGTAGGTAGCCAATTCTAACTTCAGCTTGTTCAGTAGAGAAAAAAGTACACAGCCCAGAGACTGTGTAGGATCATAACGCTTGCAATGGTGAATGGGCATTGGTCAGTCCTGTCACATGACTGTGATGACCAATGAGAATCTCTCTGAGTCCTCTTTGCAGAAGAGCGCGGCTCTCAAATGCCTGAACTGCTACATTAGCTAGCATGGACAATGAAAGATAATCATCCAAAGAGGCTCCAGCAGGAACCGGAGGTGTGGGGAGGGTGTTGTGAGTTAGTTCATGTTTGTGAAAAGGTGAACTAACCCTTTAAGCTATTTGTTCATTCATCCTAAACCTCTACTAACATGGAAGGCGAATTTGTACAATTTTGTTACGCGATAAAAACTAACGCTAACTCAGGCCAAAGGCAAACTATATTCTGCAGGCAGCTTTTATCACTGGGATACGATGTAGAAAAACTCTCCTCTCAGGATTTGTAGATTAATAAGTATTTCTGACAAGGAGAAATTACTTCTAGGCAGATGCTGTTCTTACGAGGCAGGCTTGAAATCTCCACTCACAAATACATCTGCCATGTAAAGATAGAATTTACCCGGCAGCGATTTCTCTGGTAGAGGCGCTCATTTGCATTTATTTTGCATAACTTAAGTCTTCCTACTGGTACTTGGTATTCCAGTAAAGTCACTGACCTAGCGCTTTTATTTTTTAAACAAAGCCAAAAAAATATGTTAAAAAACAGAAGACTGACACAGTTCTAACTGTGGTTGGGTGTTGTGAGACAGCAAAGGCCATTTGGGAAGTTTATTTGCCTAAATTTCCCAAGAAACGTTGTCTGGGATCTCACCACTTGTACTGGGTAAGTGACATATTGTAAGTCATTCAGTACTAATGATGATTGTATTGGATCCCTTTTGGGTCCCTTATTAGTTTACATGTTGGTGCCTTCATGGTGCCCTAGCTCCTCACCTCTGATAGACCTTGAAGCTCAGTAAGGTCTCTTTCAGACAGGCAGCACTGCCTACTGCCCTCTGAATAGTGATCTGTGGTGGATCACAGGCACTCAGGAGGTGCTACTGTCGATTTTTTTTTTTTTGGGGGGGGGGGGGTTTGTTTTGTTTTTAAAATTGTCAAACAGCAATTTTACATGTGGTGCCAACTGTTAAGCTCTGTTAAAAGTGACTTTGCGGCATACATACAGCCCTATCAGGCTGTAGTGTTGGCATTCGGGTGGTATGGTAAAACCATAGCTCATCCACCTGTTTTTACAGAACCTTAGCCACCCGTGTGATCGACCCCTTACAAAGTGAAATCCAAAGAGGATTTAAAAAAAAAAAACAAGTAAAGTATTATTTCAAGTCTATTCATGCCAGCCGCTGCTTTATAACACTTTTTTTTTCTAAGCAACTTTATTGAAATGTCACACAGTGACATTTCATTGAATTGCATTGGCAGCCACCCCATGCGGAGTGCCTCTCGCTGCGCTGTGTTGAAAAAAAGTACAGCCTGCCATACTTTTTTTCAGCACACTACCACAATGCAGTAGTGTGAAACAAGCACATAAGAGACAACGTTTTTTGCATTGTCTCCTTTGCTTTGTTTTGCATTGTTTAGCAGTGGGAATAGCTGTAAAATGCAGCCCCACCGCACCTGGTGTGAATGGGCCCATAAAGTGCAACTATGGAGCATGAATTCCTGTTCCCATATGTGATATCAAAAGTACCTTGTGAGACCAAAGTAACTAACTGCTTCTCCAATGCCCCGTACACACGATCGGAAATTCTGCCAGTAAAAGTCCGATGTGAGCTTTTGTGTGTATGCTCCATCGGACTTTTGCTGGCGGAATTTCTGCCAGCAAAAGATTGAGAGCAGGTTCTCTATTTTTCCGACGGAAAAAGTTCCGATTGTCTGTAGCAATTCCGACGTGCAAAATTCCTACGCATGCTTGGAAACAATTTGACGCATGCTCGGAAGCATTGAACTTCATTTTCTTGGCTCGTCGTAGTGTTGTACGTTCTTGACGGTCAAAAGTTCAGAGAACTTTTGAGTGACCGTGTGTATGCAAGCCAAGCTTGAGCGGAATTCCGTTGGAAAAACCATCAATGGTTTTTCCGTCGGAAAATCCTATCGTGTGTACAGAGCATTACTGGTCTCTTTTACAGATGAGCCAACTTGAGAGTTTTCATCTACCTAAAATTTGCCCAAAAAAATAAATCAGATTTCCCTATGATAAGTGTATTTGAGCCAATGGGGAAAACAAAACTAAGGTTGCTTTTTAGGGGTCAATAAGCTGGCCTCTGAAGGTTTCGAAAGCTCTTTTCAACTGTCCTCAAAAATAGTCTTTCATTAGCTTCATTATTACTACTATTTTTTGGATTTCACAAAAGCAAATAAAAGACAGGGGAAAACAGTCAAATAAAAACTTTAAAGAGAACACAAATAAACATCAAATAAATAAATATATAAAAAAGCAGAAAACACAAATACAAAGAACACTAAATAAACTACCCAAGATACAAATAGTTTTTTTTTTTTTTTTTTTTCAAACAAACTTTACCTACGCATCTTAATTAGCAACACTTTCCATTTTGGTGAAATTCTGCAGTAAAGTATATTCAGGTAAAATCACTCTTTTCCTTCCTAGTCCCCTTTACTAGATTTATATATACGAAACATCTTTTACATATACACCTGGATATATATGAGGGCTGTGCCAAACGTAATAGAAAGTTGGCATAACTTTGAAGTGCACTTGGAAGTAAAGTCACTGTAGATCCGAGGGGGACATGCAAGTAAAATAAAAAACAGCATTTTAGCTTGCACTTGATTGGATGATAAAATCAGCAGAGCTTCCACTCATTTCAGATCTACCCCTTAAGATTTAGAGCGACTGCACTTCCAAGTGCACTTGCAGTGCAAAGTGGATTTTCCTTTTTAAATGTAAATAACCCCCAATGTGTCAGTCATTTAAATTTCATATTTTGGTAGAGTAACTATTCCTCTATAGCAGGGATGGCGAGCCTTGGCACCCCATATGTTTTGTAACTACATTTTCCATGATACTCAACTACACTGCAGAGTGCAGGAGCATCATGGGAAATGTAGTTCCAAAACATCTGGGGTGCCAAGGTTCGCCATCACTGCTCTATAGTAACTCTTCTTTTTCATTACAGGTAAATAATGGATTCCAAGCAGAAGCAACATGCTGTCTTTGAGTTCTTGATGAAGAAGGGGTGCAGGGTGTCCGACATCCACAAATGACACCATTGACAAGAGTCACCAATGACAAGACATCTCCATAAACATTCTGTAGCCTTTTGGGGCTGTTGGACAGCCTGCACCCCTTCTTCATCAAGATATTAAAGACAACACATTGGGTGTTATTTATGAAAGGCAAATCCACTTTGCATTGCAAGTGCACTTGGAAGTTCAGTCGCTCTAAATCTAAGGGGTAGATCTGAAATGAGTGGAAGCTCTGCTGATTTTATCATCCAATCATGTGCAAGCTAAAATGCTGTTTTTTATTTTCCTTGCATGTTCCCCTCAGATCTACAGCGATTTTACTTCCAAATGCACTTTCAGTGCAAAGTGGAGTTGCCTTTAGTAAATAACCCCCATTGCTTCTGCTTGGAAACCACTACAGGCATACCCCACTTTTAAGTACACAATGGGGTTTATTTACTAAAGCTGGAAAGTGCAATATCAGGCTCCATTCTGCACAGAAACCAATGAGCTTCCAGGTTTATTGCCAAAGCTTAATTGGACAAGCTGGAGTTAGAAGCTCATTGGTTTCTATGCAGAAGTGAGCCTGGTATTGCACTTTCCAGCTTTAGTAAATAAACCCCATTGTGTACTTAAAAGTGGGGTATGCCTGTATTTAATTGCAATGAAAAAAAAGAAGAGTTACTTTGGAGGAAGAGTTACTCTACCATCATTGTGATATTTGAACACCACATGTGGCCACATTTGCATTACTTTTGTTACTGCACTCATACCTTAGAAAACATTTAGACACAGGCAGCAGATAAATATATGCATATTAAGTAGTACACCCACAATGGAGGATCCTTAGATAACTGTGGTTGTTTGAAATAGATATAAACATTCATAAAGCAGAGGAACACTGGTCTAGGCAAACAAATGCTGCATGATGCATTAATATAACCAGCATACACTTCTCCATTCAAAGAAGTTTATTTATGAACAAATTAAAATACATAATGTATATGAATATCTATTGTTTTTATGGCTTGTCAGCTACTTTATGGCACAATCATTTTTAGGCAAACAATAGTCGGCAAGCATACTTCAAACAAATGGGAAAAACAGAACTGTGATGTGTCACCAAATAACAAAGACCAGGGGATATAAACATCTTTAAAGGACTTCCCAAACTACAACCATAAAGAACCCATTTATCTTTGCAATCTATTGTTTAATAAGTGCAATGAAAAAGAGAAAAATGTCGCAACCCACAGTAGCCAATCATATCACAGTTTGCTATAATAAAAGAGAAAGCTGCTAACAGGTACAAAGTATGGTCACCTAGCTGTATCTGAACATGTTTGCAGAAGCTTTCATTGTCCTCTGCTGTGCCTGAATATTTTTTTATTTTTTTTTTTTTGAGTGACAGTCAAGCCAAACCCCAGCTCAATGTTTTTTTCTTTTTTTTTTTTTGCAGTAGAAGAGTTAAGGGTTAGAACCACTGTGAGGTTTTTCTTGCTTCATGTAACTATGTTGGGGATACATTTGCCGTTTCCCTGGGAAGTGAAATCTTAAGAGAAAAACATAATCTGCAGAGGTTCTAACCAGTCCCCATTCCATCAAAAGCTAAATAATAAAAGCTGAGCTTGTGTATTAAAGGATAAGAGAACTTATTTGAAGGTAGTAAAATAGGCAATGTTCAAATTCTGTTTGTCTTCTATGAGTTAAACTTTCCATATATTGATAGCAGGTGTGGGCACCTATTCTAAGACAAAAATATGAGAGTATCCGTCACTGGGGAGCTACAGTCCATTGAGGGAACCATGAATGCCAACATGTACTGTGACATACTGAAGCACATCATGATCCCCTCTCTTTAGAGACTGGGTCGCAGGGCAGTATTCCAACATGATAAAGACCCCAAACACACCTCCAAGATGACCACTGCCTTGCTAAAGAAGCTGAGGGTAAAGGTGATGGACTGGCCAAGCATGTCTCCAGACCTAAACCCTATTGAGCATCTGTGGGGCATCCACAAACGGAAGGTGGAGGAGCGCAAGGTCTCTAACATCCACCAGCTCTGTGATGTCGTCATGGAGGAGTAGAAGAGGACTCCAGTGGCAACCTGTAAAGCTCTGGTGAACTTCATACCCAAGAGGGTTAAGGCAGTGCTGGTGGCCACACAAAATATTGACACTTTGCCCCAATTTGGACATTTTCACTTAGGGGTGTACTCACTTTTGTTGCCAGCAGTGTAGACATTAGTGGCTGTGTGTTGAGTTATTTTGAGGGGACAGCAAAAGTACACTGTTATACAAGTTGTACACTCACTACTTTACATTATAGCAAAGTGTAATTTCTTCTATGTTTAAAGTAGACACATCCACTTTTTTTATAAGTTTCAATTTCACATTTATATATATATATATTTTTTCACATACTGGTCACGTGATATATACAGTATCTCGCAAAAGTGAGTACACCCCTGACATTTTTGTAAATATTTTATTATATCTTTTCACATGAAAAGATATAATAAAATATTTACAAAAATGTCAGGGGTGTACTCACTTTTGCGAGATACTGTATACCGTATGTCACGTGACCAGTACGTGAAAAAAAAATATATATAAATGTAAAATTGAAACTTATATAAAAAGTGGATGTGTCTACTTTAAACATATATATTTGGATGGCTCATTAATGGTAGGTTGCTTTAGTTTATTCAATCACATTTGATCATATTAGCGATTAAAAGCTAGTTGAAAATGGCTAGCATCAGTGTCAGGCTGATTTTCAATGTTCAGCCTGGCAAAGACCATGCCTACCTTGGCTTTAATGAAGTACCTGTCCACTTTGAGTGACAGCGGATTGCTGAGAATTTAGGGTGTACCCATCCTAGATTACCTATACCGTGCCTGAGCTTGTCTAAACCCCAAAGCCCAGCCTGTTTGACTAGTGTGATTACTGCTTACCATGCTTGGGCATGGTTCACCGTACCATCCCCTGGCCTGCTTGGAGAAGTGGGCCCAGGCACAGTTCAGTCGGCCTGCAACAGGGCGACTCTTTTTAAGGCAGAGGTGATGAATGTAAGAATGCTCAGACCTGGCAGTGTGAGTGCAGGCCAGAGAGGGGGTGGGAAGAGGAGACAACCATGCTTGGACACGGTACAAGGTAACTGTGCCTAGTGTGAGTACACCTAATGCAATAGACATGTGCAATTTGTTTCTTTTTTTTTTCGTTAAAATTCGTTATATTCGTTCATTCGTTATCGTACGAATGATTCGCTAAAAATTTTAACAAATAACGAATTATCGAATCGAACGAATATGAAAAACAACGAAAATCCGAAATAACCAAATTAGAAACAACGAAACTACGAAAGAAGAAAATCCGAAAAACGAAAACAGGAACAACGAAAATCAAAATGAACGAAAAAATTCGTACATTCGTAACTTTTTTTTTTTTGTTGTTGAATTGGTAAGTTTCCGTGTCCCTTACCATGGCGCTGCTTAACGTGCTTCGAATGGATTGAACGAAAAAATTCATACATTCGCAACTTTTTTTATTTTCGATTCGTAATTTTCCGTGTCTCTCTTACAATGGCGCTGCTTAACGTGCTTCGAATGGATTGAACGAAAAAATGTGTACATTCGTAACTTTTTTTTTTTTTTTGCGATTCGTAATTTTCCGTGTCTCTTAGAATGGCGCTGCTTAACGTGCTTTCGAATGGATTGAACGAAAAAATTCATACATTCGTAACTTTTTTTTTTGCGATTCATAATTTTCCGTGTCTCTTACAATGGCGCTGCTCAACGTGCTTCGAATGGATTGAACGAAAAAATTCGTTCATTCATAACTTTTTTTTTCGATTCGTAATTTTACGTGTCTCTTACAATGTAATAATAGCATACACATTACATAAAATTATGAATTATGCTCCGATTACGAATCTACGAAAACAATGTTACGAAAGTACGAATAAATCAATCTTACAAAAGTACGAATGTAACTAAATCTACGAAAATACAAATGCGTCCGAATTTCGAATAAACGAAAATTAAACTAACGGAAAAATGAATCAACGAAAAAGTAACTCTTACGAAAATACGAATCGTTATGAATACGAACACCGACGACTTACGAATTTACGAATCGCTACGAATCAACGGAAACGAACAGAAACGAAACGAAACTAAACAAATTTATCTATTGTGCACATGTCTATAATGCAACACTAGACCTGGCCAATTCCAGGCACACTTTCTAGTAAAAGAAACAAGCATGGCTATACCTACAGCACAACACTTGCCTATTTCAGCAACAATTTTGTATAAGTACTCTTATCCTTTAAATCTATATATAATGATTTTTGGCTAATGGGTTATTGCTGTTCACTTTATTAAAAAAAGTAACAATTGCAAATTAGAACAAGTTACTCTGCAGCACCCTGTTTGCATGCCACTATGTGTTTAACCATTGGTTACTGCAGTTTGAGACTTTTCAACTGTACACATTGCTTACACCCAAGTGGGCAGCCATTTTGCAGTTAAAGTAGGCCTTGAAATATACTGTGATTACTGATAGGTCTAACATGCCCCATGCACAGTGCTCCAATAAACTCTCTGAGCAGCATATTGTGCAGAGGGGTGGAACCATTGGAGATCATGAGCACTGTGCTCTGTGTGAGAGCAGCGGTCCGCCAACCCAGTGTGCTGCCGACACAGGGAAGATCCTTACAGTATTATGCAATAACACATAGTAGAAAAAATGTCCATATACTTTAATTGTTATTCAGCCTGACCTACAAAGCCACAAAATAGCTGCCCCTGCTGTGTACAAATAACGGGGGACCTATAGGAAACACACAAAAGACAAATTTGCAGTTTCTGTATGTCATTTATTTGATTCAAATTATAATTGGAGAGAAAAAGTTGCATATTCTTTGTAAAGCACGTACTATATATACACATATATACATATGTGTATGTATGTATATATACATAGGTATATATATATACATTTGCTATGTTTTAGTCGGCTAGACTTACGAATGTTCCCCGTTAAGTACAAATGCAGTTGGACCTAATGATCTTAACATGCTGTTGACTAGGAATGTGAACACACAGAATTAACACAAACAAGTGTCTTTGTAAGAAACCTTCTAAAGGAAGATGAATAGTGGCCAAAATGAAAAATAAAACAGGTGAAGGTGAGACCTGAGATACACAAGAGTGTTTAGTGGAATAGTGACATAAAAGGAGGATAGTATATTTCAATATATACTATATTGAATCTGTATCTAATATTGTAAACATATGGGGTTTTGTCAATTTGCTGATTTTTTTTTTTTATGTTGCTATGATAATGCAGTGCAGGTTTTTTTTTTACAAACAACAAAAATTTAAGTGCAGTACCTCAAACAACTAATGAGGGATCATATATTATTGCTGTAATCTGAGGAAAGCTAAATTGTGATTGGATAATAGGGGTCACTGCATGTTATTATTATTTAAATCAGTGGTCTCCAAAGTGCGGTGTGCAGCCTTTTGCTTGAATTTATCCTGCCCTTGGGGCATAGGGTGACCACATTTCCAAACTGACATTTAGGGACACCCCCCTTCCTAAAAATCAGCTTGTGCTATAACGAATCACAGCGCAGCTGGGGCGGCGGGTGCGCGCTTTACCCAGAAGCACTGATTACGCCCCTCAAAAAAGGCCGTGGCATCGCCACTTTACTCACCGACAGTACTTGTCCTGGCCAGCCGAGACCCGTTTTACCTCCAACACTGGTTCTACAGTGATTACATGCAAGAGGCAGGATTTATGATTTCTCCAATCACAAGCAGGGGGTGGGGATTGTGCCTCTCTAGACGTTCCTGGCCTGGACAAGTACTGTCAGTGAGTAAAGCGGCGATGTGGCAGCCTTTTTTGGGGGCATCAGATCAGCCCTGAGGGTGGGTGTCAGTGTCAGTTTCATTCCGGGACACTGTATTGTCCTGGAATGAAGGTGCCCGGGACAGACCTGCAAAATGCGGGACTGTCCCGGGCAATCCGGGACGCGTGGTCACCCTATTGGGGCACCATTCCTCCTCCTGGCACGAGTGATATAGTGACCAGTGATATAATTCTTCCCACTGACACCAATAATGGGGCACTATTCCTTCCACTGACACCACCAATGGGGCACTATTCCTTCCACTGACACCAACAAAGGGGCACTATTCCTTCCACTGACACCAACAAAGGGGCACTATTCCTTCCACTGACACCAACAAAGGGGCACTATTCCTTCCACCAACACCAAAAAAGGGGCACTATTCCTTCCACTGACACCAGCAATGTGGCACTATTCCTTCCACTGATGCCAACAATGGGACATAATTCCTCCCACTGATACAAACAATTGAATACTATCCCCCCACTGATTCCAATGATGGGGCACTATTCCTACCACTAATACCAACGATTAGACACTATTCCTCCCACTAATACTAACAATGGGGCACTACTCCTTCCACTGACACCAGCAATGGTACACTACTCCTTCCACTGACACCAACAATGGGGCATGATTCCCTGCACCGATACAAACAATGGAACACTATTGCTCCCGCTGATATCAACGATGGGGCACTATTTCTCCCACTGACAGCAATGACTGGCAACTCTTCCTTCCACTGACCCAACAATGTGACCTAATTCCTCCCACTGATAGATATGATGGAACACTATTCCTTCCACTGACACCAACGATGGGGCACTATTCCGCGCACTAATACAAATGATGGGGCACTATTCTGACCACAAGCACTATGTATTTTTTCTTTTTACTCCCACTGACCACCAAGCCTGAGGCATTGTTTACTCCCACTGAGGCTGGGGTATTTTCTACTCCCACTGGCAAAAGTCTGGCCCCCCAAAAGTCTGAATGACAGGTAACTGGCCCTTTGGAAAATTTGCTTTTAATAATAACATTTCACAAATGTCTGATTGGCCTGAACATTTGCATACAGGTCTGTCCGGTCTTTTGGGAATCCTAAAATGAAGGAATGAGGCAATCTAGGAAATATAGGAGTCTTCTCAGACCAGACAAAACTGCTTCCATTCACGTAAAAAAATAAATAAAAAATATCTGCATCTACACCAGTTTTTGTAAAGTTTCTCATTTATCCGGGTCATAATATACACTATATTGTCAAAAGCATTGGGGCGCCTGCCTTTACACGCACATAGACTTTAATGGCATTCCAGTCTTAGTCTGTAGGGTTCAATATTGAGTTGGCCCACCCTTTGCAGCTATAACAGCTTCAACTCTTCTGGGAAGGCTGTCCACAAGGTTTAGGAGTGTGTCTATGGGAATGTTTGACCATTCTTCCAGAAGCGCATTTGTGAGGTCAGGTACTGATCCTCCACCCCAAACTTTCTCATCCATGACTTTATAGACCTTGCTTTGTGCACTGGTCCAAATCATATGGTGGAGGGGGGATTATGGTGTGGGGTTGTTTTTCAGGGGTTGGGCTTGGCCCCTTAGTTCCAGTGAAGCGAACGCTCAAGGCATCAGTATACCAAGACATTTTGGACAATTTCATGCTCCCAAATTTGTGGTAACAGTTTGGGGATGGCTGCTTCCTGTTCCAACATGACTGTGCACCAGTGCCCAAAGCAATGTCAATAAAGACATGGATGAGCGAGTTTGGGGTGGAGGAACTTGACTGGCCTCAATCCGATAGAACACCTTTGGGATAAATTAGAGGTGAGACAGCAAGCCAGGCCTTCTCTCCAACATCAATGCCTGACCTCACAAATGCGCTTCTGGAAAAATGGTCAAACATTCCCATAAACACACTCCTAAACCTTGTGGACAGCCTTCCCAGAAGAGTTGAAGATGTTATAGCTGCAAAGGGTGATTCAACTCAACTCAATATTGAATCCTGCGGACTAAGACTGGAATGCCATTAAAGTTCATGTGTTTAGAGGAAGGCGTCCCAATACTTTCTGACAATATAGTGTATCTTGTAGTAGTAAGTCACATTTAACTCGACTTGTTCTTTAATGTTATAGACATTTATCCAAACCACTTCTTCAGTTCTACTGAATGTTCAGGAAAAAACTACAGAATTTATTCCACACAGGTAGCGCCTACACCTTGATCCAGGTAGCACAAAACAAGGAGACTGGATAAAGGTGTTAGCACTCCATATTTGCTGGGGGTTTTTCTTGACGTAGTAAAGGCATACCCCACTTTTAAGTACACAATGCGGTTTAGTTACTAAAGCTGGAAAGAGCAAAATCGGGGCTCACTTCTGCATAGAAACCAATAAGCTTCCAGGTTTTATTACAAAAGCTTAATTGAACAAGCTGGGGTTAGAAGCTCATTGGTTTCTATGCAGAAGTGAGCCTGGTATTGCACTTTCCAGCTTTTGTAAATAAACCCCATTGTGTACTTAAAAGTGGGGTATGCCTGTAGTAAGAAGAGCCGGCAACACTGTAATCCTTGAAGTGTCGTTTATTGGTACATCAGAGTGACAATAAAACAATAAAGCTGATGCGTTTCGGCAATAGCCTTAGTCGTAACTACGACTAAGGCTACTGCCGAAACGTGTCATCTTTATTGTTTTATTGTCACTCTGATGTACCAATAAACGACACTTCAAGGATTACAGTGTTGCCGGCTCTTCTTACTACTGTTGCATTGGAGTGTGTTGGGAGACATTGAGCCTCGGCACCTGTGAGTGGACCTGGTGTATGGATTGAGTTGTCCCTGCAGAGAGCGCTGTTACCTTTCTTCTTTTCCATGTTGTTTTTTCTTGACGCTCATTGAAATTGAAGAAGTGGCCTGGATAAGCGTCTATACATAAAAACATAAGTGCTCTGAGATGATCTCGAGACTGTTGAAATGCTGCCAGTGGTAGGATTGGTAACGTGACATGGTCCCTAGGCCAATGGGGCTAGTCTATGATGCATGCTTCATACCCTATGTCTAGATATTGTCCTCATTTTATATAAAAACAATGTCTTGGTCTGATACATTTGCTGTTTCTACAATGCTATCCAGGCCTTCAAATGGGATGCCTCACCTTTCTAAACCACTCAGCACCAGGGAATTCTCCATAGGAAAACTTGTAGACACAATTAGATTGACTGAAATGCCAACTTGATAAGGCCAGGCCAGAATGAGCCAGGATATCCTCATGCATGTCCTGCGCTGCAACACAAGTGACCAAACCCTAGCCTACGCCACCTAACATGAAACACATATTTTAGGTCACACATGCTCTTTAAAAAAAGCTTGTACATTTACCCATATAATACAGTGCGCAAAAGCTTCTCCTTTGAGAAATTTCTCTATATTAAGGTTGCACAAAGTACTACAACCCGTAGATTGACATGTTTCTAACCTTAAAGTGCACCCGAAACCAAAAATTATTATTTTTTTAATTCTGGAGTGGTTAGATCAGGTCTTTATTACTACCTGTGTCCCCGTTGGGAAGATCTATCCTTACTATTTGTTTTGGGGACCACTATCATTAAAAAGAGATAGTAAAAGTGAATCCAAAATTATACGGTTGTTAGTATAGCAGGTTTATGTCAAATAACAGCTGTCAGAAGTTTAATTTTCCTCTTTTGGGGAGATTTTCACACAATTTCACTAACAGCTTACTCTTGTGTTACTAAGGTAAATCCTGCTCTTGAGGATCTCTAGCTTGTCAGGGAAGATTGCCTTTGGGAATAAATTTGAATTTACAGTTATGTCACTATTGCACTGCACACAGTTACACTTACCGACACATAGCTGCAGCCTTAACAAGCTTTGTTTTTGGTCTGACAAGGGAAGGAGAGATGAGAATTTAGTAAAAAGAGGGGGACAATAGTGTCAAAGAAACATTGAAGTGAACCTGTTAAGCTTAATACAGGTGCTGACATTGTCAATGCGTTTTTAAAGGTGCAGGTTCCTTATGTGTCATCCTTGGATCCAAATCCCAGTTCCACTACTTCTACGCAGGACCTGCAGCTTGTATAACAGAAGTGTGTACAGCAAGCCATCACAGAGCATTTTCGGAGCTTTCAGACAGCTTTAATGATTTGGGGTTGATTTACTAAAGGCAAAAAGGCTGTTTACTTTGCAAGGGAACTTGCCCCAGAGCTTAGTGAATGTTGTGAAATTTAATTTTGCAAAATGTGCCCAATCACGTGCAAGGAAAAAAGAAAACAGCATTTTTGCTTGTACGTAATTGGATAACGGAAGTCAACAGAGCTTCACCACATTAAAGCGGTGTTTCACCTTCAAAATTTTTTTTTTAAAAGTCAGCAGCTAAAAAAAAAAGCCGCTGCTGACTTTTAATAAGTACACTTACCCTCCCAGGGCGCCCGCGATGTCGTTCGTGGAGGCCGAGATGTCCCTCGGCTATCCGGATCCAGCGCCGCCATCCTCCGTAAGGGAAACGGCTTCACGCGGCCTACTGCGCATGCGCGAGTCGGCGCGCGGCCTACTGCGCATGCGCGAGTTGGCGCGCGGCCTACTGCGCATGCGCGAGTGTCATTTGTGAATGGGGAACGCGGTGTGTTGTGGGACACAGTTCCCATAACACACCGCGCCCCATTCACCTGAAGACGGAAGAAGAGAAGTTCACCGCGGCGCTGGAGGAGGCAGATTAGGACGATCTGCCTAGCAACAGCCATTTTCTGGTAAGTAAAAAAAAATATATATATATTTTTTTTAAAATTGTTACTAACATTTTTTTCTAGTTTTCATTTTCAGGGTGTTCCACCACTTGAGCTTGAGGGCAAATTCTCTTACAAAATGCAGCTTCCCTTGCAAGGGAAATAGCCTGGTTTACAAAGCACAGAGGCAAATTCCCCCTGCAAAATGCATCTTCCCTTGCACAGTGAATAGCCTCATTTACTAAACTCAAGGGAAAATTCCCCTGCAAAAAGCATCTCCCCTTGCACAGTGAATAGCCTCATTTACTAAACTCAAGGGCAAATTCCCCTGCAAAATGCATCTCCCCTTGCACAGTGAATAGCCTCATTTACTAAACGCAAGGGCAAATTCCCCTGCAAAATGCAACTTCCCTTTGCAAAGCGAACAGCCTATTAGTAAAGCAAACTTTAGCTCCAGTTTGGAGATGTTATATACACAGACCTTAACGGGAACACATGCTGTCACTTTAATGAAGCTTTAATAAGCATCACACTACTTGAAACTAAGGGGGTTATTTACGAAAGGCAAATCCACTTTGCACTACAAGTGAAAACTACAAGTGCAAAGTGCACTTGAAATTGCACTGAAAGTGCACTTGGAAGTGCAGTCGCTGTAGATCCAAGGGGGACATGCAATGAAAATAAAAAACAGCATTTTAGCTTGCACATGATTGGATAATAAAATCAGCAGAGCTTCCACTCATTTCAGACCTAGCCCTCAGATTTACAGCAACTGCACTTCCAAGTGCAATTTCAAGTGCACTTTGCACTTGTAATTTGCACTTGTAGTGCAAAGTGTATTTGCCTTTCATAAATTACCCCCAAAGACCCCATACACACTTTACTAAAACCATGTAGTGCAAGGGCCTGCCTGATTGCAAACAAATTGAAACTCTTACAGTTTCACCTCATATTATATGGTTTTGGTAAATCTGAAGGAAAAAATCTACAGAAAATTGTATAGTCTGTATCCAGCTTTAATTAAAGCCTGCAAAAGACTGCCAGCAACCTGTTTAAAGCAACAGCCAGCACTGGGCCGATTTGGCATGCGATTTGACATGCCAAATTGCATGCCAAATCAGTGCCTATTGCCGGCAATGGCACAGTCCGAATTGGTGCAATGCCAACTTTGCGGCGCTACACTGATTCCCAAAAGTAGTTCCTACATTACTTTTGACATCTTCGGGGGAATTTCAATAGATATCTGTGCATGAACCCACACAAATTGCCCCCGAACTCGCACTAAAATGCTGGTTTGAAATCGCCCTCAGTGTGAACGAGGGCTTAGGCTTCATTCACACTTCAGCGTTTTGAATCGCGGGCAGATTTGCCACAATTCTGCCCGCGATTTCAAAACGCCCAGGTGTGAAGGACAAATGGCAGAATACACATTTGAGATGCCATTAATCTGAATGGCACCTAAAATTGCTGTGCGGTTCTGCCGCGCTTGTTCCACAATAAATCACACTGCAATCACGGCAAACAGCATTGCGCAAAGCTTGTTGCCCAAAAAGATGAGGACCTTCTTTTGGGCGAAATTGCTTCATGCGATGCGGTTAGCTGCGATTGTAACATGATTAATCACATGGTAATCGCGGCAGAACCGCACGGCCATTTTAGGTGCCATTAAAATAAATGGCATATCAAATGTGCGTTCTGCGATTTGTCATTCACACCTGGGCATTTTGAAATTGCGCTGCAAAGCGGCTGTAGGCTGCAATAGGCTGAATGCAGCCTAAGATCTGCGTTTGACACCCTGTAAACTGAAACTGAAGGTTGCTTTACAAGTTTCGACAAGCCTGCCCAAAGCTTCTTGAAAGATTTGCAAATGCTTGCTATACCCACTGCTCTAATACAAACGGAAACCTGTGTGCACAAGGACTCAGAGTTACTTTCATGCAACAAGCATACAGCCAGTAATGTCTGAAAAGTCAGGAATCCCATCCTGCATTCTTGTTCCATATCAGTGACTCACTTGTTAG
Organism: Lithobates sylvaticus; assembly: GCA_028564925.1. Classification (NCBI taxonomy): domain Eukaryota; kingdom Metazoa; phylum Chordata; class Amphibia; order Anura; family Ranidae; genus Lithobates; species Lithobates sylvaticus. Next base: position 76,497,601 of record CM053026.1, read on the forward strand.
TTCAGAAACAAGATGCCAACACAGGAACATGCACCTTTAAAAAAAAGTCAGCTGTGCCAGCACCTATATTGTAGTCCTCGCAAATTACCCACATCATTTTGGATGGAGAAGGAAGAGTTAGTTACTTGTAACTAGTTTATAAAGAAATAAACATGTATATAGGACTTGCAGCCCTTCTTTCTCCATCTAAAACTAGATTTTAAGATGGGTTTCTGGAGGAAATAGCCTTTAAAGAGGATATCCATTTTATGAATATTTTTTTCTTTCAAATAAATGCACTGATTTAGGCCACGCCAGCATGATACATAGGCCTATTTTTCTCTAAAATCCATTCACATATTGCACTAAAATACCCACTCTGGTTAAAAAAACATAAAGTGGTTGCAAATCTCTAAAATGAAAAACAAACAAAGCATATCCTTCTATAATGTGTACTATCCTCAGCTAAATACAAGGTCGCTTGATGTATACTTATATTATAAGTGAAAAAAAGAGGAAATTGGGACTTTATAGGTACAGAATAAATGTCAAAATATCAAATATAATGTATAAAAATTATTTTGAGGCGCAAAATAAAATTATATAAAAAAAAAGATATACAAATGGCTAGTACAGTTGGTCACAATTTCATCAACACAGCAATGTAAGGTGAATTTCCCTTACATTGCTGTGTTGATGAAATTGTGACCAACTGTACTAGCCATTTGTATATCTTTTTTTTAAATAATTTTATTGTGCTCCTCAATTTTTATACATTATATTTGATATTTTGACAATTTATTCTGCAAATATAAAGTCCCAATTTCCTATTTTTTTCACTATTAAATTCTGGGATATGGTGCTAAAGACTAATTGGTGTGTTTGTGTTCATAAAAAAAACATTTTATTTATATTATAAGACTGGCTTTGCATGGGAAACACTCATAATTAAATTTAGCACCAGCATGGATGCACTGAACCCATGTGCCAAACCCACCGTGGCCTAAAACGTAGCTTTTATTAAATAAATATGTAAAACACATAATATGGGGAGTATAAAGCCTAGTACACACAACATTCGACCCGTGTGTATGGGAGCTGGTCCCATAAAGCCGGTCTGGCTTCTGTTGGACGAGCATGCTGGAAAACCAGCAACTGACTGGAGTGTTCTGGCGGCGCTGGGTGCCCCCCTTGTCAAAACACAATAGCACAGCGGAGGAGATTACTGTACTAAAGTCAGATCGTTAGTACAGCGGCTCCGAGCTGTCAGGTTCTTTTTTGTTCAACTTGCTGGGTTGAACGGAAAAAAAAACCTGATAGTGTGTACTAGGCTTAAGAAAGTCACAGAGAACTGCCACTTGTGTGACATTACTTATAGGGCAATGTAGGACTAGTAAAGGGGCATGATATAGTAGCAATAGAGGCTATGTACAATTACCTCCATCTTAAAGCGGTTCTGCACTGACCTTTTTTTATTTTTTATTAATGTATAAAAATCATGTCTTGCTAACATCATACTCACTTGCAGTGATGATGCTTATCCAGGTCTGTTTTTCCATCTAATCGATAGTTTAAAAAATCATTCCCGGCTGATGTCATCTTGCTTGTGGGCATTTGAAGCCCACAAGCAGTCACTTCCTTGTTACAAGGAGCACGTCTGCAAATCCCACCCGAAATCTTGCGAGATTTGCGGCCATCGAGACGAAATCTCGCGAGACTTGCGGACATCGACCCGAAATCTTGCGAGATTTGCGGCCATCGAGACCAAATCTCGCGAGACTTGCGGACATCGACCCGAAATCTTGCGAGATTTGCGGACATCGAGCCGAAATCTCGCAAGATTTTGGCTCGATGACCGCAAATCTCGCAAGATTTTGGCTCGATGACCGCAAATCTCGCACGATTTCGGGTCGATGGCCGCAAATCTCGCGAGATTTCGGCTCGATGGCCGCATTGACTCCTGGGATGAATGACACCAGATCCCAGGAGACAGTGCCGCATGACGAGGATCCCCGCACAGACCCCGCCCACCCCCGCAGAGACAGAGGAAAGACCGGCAGCAATTACAAGGTAAGGAAAAAAAACCGGCCATTTAGTACTCTTTGCCAGATTTGGAAGGCAATGAGATTTACAAAAAAAATTGTGCGCAGAACCGCTTTAAGGGAGCTATAAAAAAACATATCAACAAACAGAAGATATGTATTTCGCCATTGTTGAGAATTCCTACTATCTGCATGGAGATGCTTTTAGGGTAGGGTCAGTATGCTGACCACATCCCACTACCTACAGGCATGGCCTAGTGCTAAGGGTCATTGTGGCTACTGAGAGGCTTGACTGCCTTCCCAAAGCCAAACACACCACACTGCCTGTTCCAGCTGGTGGGAATGCTCTCCACCAGTACATAAAGATCTCCCTTAATCCTCCTGCAACATGGTCTACATTGTCCTAATAGAAAAAGTGCTCATTAATGCCATGCACTTTCTTTACACAATTATACATGTTGCATCCCTGATGAAGCCTCACTATGAGGCAAAATGTGTTGGGTTAAGAGATTTTTTGGCTTTTTAAATATTTTTTTTATTAACGAGCATTTTTTCTTAGGGGCAAGGAAAGAAATGACTAATTATAAGCTGCAGAGGTACAGAAGTACATACAAAATATGTAAGACTTCAACAGGGCTTTAAAGTGTTACGGAAATCCAGGACCCTGCATTCACTATATCTGGCCTCCCACAGTACACAGAACCTATTTTAGTAAATACAAACTGCTAAATACCTTTTCTCATCAGCAGTATATAGACGTCTTGTGACTTCTATCAGTGTCTGGTTAAAGCTTTTAGGAGGAGTTTTCATTCTCCTCTGACTATCATATGAGGCTGCATGACCCCTGACTTCCTGCTAGGACAGTGCTGATTGGCCCTGTGCTGATCACATGCCCCAAAATATTTTTTTTTTTTAAACTCTAGCAATACACACCAAACTGAGCATGTGTAGAGTGCCTCCAATGCTCTGTTCTATCAGCAGATGGATTAGGGACAGTAAAAGAAGGGGAGGACCAGAAGACAGGATCAAACAGCCTTTTTACAGAATGCACAGGATTAAAGAGGAAGTAAACCCCGATGGGTTTACTTCCTCTTTGCTTCCCTGCAAAGCTAAAGCATAATGGACTACTATGCATCGCATAGTAGCCCATTATGTGTCACTTACCTGACACAGGAGCCAGCAAAGTCACCGCTGTCCCCTTGTGTACGGAGCCTCCATCATCTTGGTGGGTCTCGCTTCTCCAGCGCTGTCATTCGATGGAGCCGTGATGACGTCACTCCCGCTCATGCGCACAGGAGCCGCCACTCGCGGCATATTGCCGCTCAGTGTGCCTGTGCACCGATGTCTACGGCGCATGTGCTGTAGACAGCGGTGCCTGTCTTTTGGCAAATATCTCCTAAACCGTGTAGGTTTAGGAGATATTTCTTGGACCTACAGGTAAGCCTTAATCTAGGCTTACCTGTAGGTCAAAGTGGTTTGTAAGGGTTTACAACCACTTTAACCACTTACCCTGTTTCCCCGAAAATAAGACCTAGCGTGATTGTCGGTATGGCTGCAATATAAGCCCTACCCCCCAAATAAGCCCTACCCTGTTTCCCCGAAAATAAGCCCTACCCTGAAAATGAGACCTACAAGGACTTTAACTAGGGCTTATTTGGGGGGTAGGGCTTATATTGCAGCCATCACTGACAATCACGCTAGGTCTTATTTTCGGGGAAACAGGGTAGGTTCCCCAGTGAGTATAACAAGGATGCTTTACTGCATATACAGACTGATTTTACTGTTGTGGGTTTAGTAACACTTTAAAGGGGTTGGAAACCCTTACAGACCTCTTTGTGCTACAGGTAAGCCTATAATAAGGCTTACCTGTAGCTACCCAGGATATCTCGTAAACCTGCACGGTTTAGGAGATATCCCCTGTATTTGCATGTGCCGACATCATCGGCACATGTGCACTGACACAAACTGAAGCAATGGCACGTATGTGCCGTTACTTTAGTGAGCGTGCCGTTACCGCGCACATGAGTGGGAGTGACGTCGTCGAGGCTCCGGAGCCGCAATACCCGGAAGTGATCCCCGGGAGGGATGTCGCCGGCCAGTACTGTGTACGGGCACCGCAGCAAGGGCTTCGATATTAGGTGAGTATTACATAATGAGCTAGTATGCTATGCATCCTATGCTATGCATACTAGCTCATTATGCCTTTGTCTTGCAGGTGTTCGTTTTTTTTGTTTTTTTTTTAAACTGGGTTTACAACCACTTTTAAGCGGAGCTGCACCCGCACAAAAAATATTAAAAGTCAGCAGCTACAAATACTGCAGCTGCTGACTTTTAATAAATGGACACTTACCTGTTCCAGGTTCCAGCGGTGTCGGCAGAATGTGACGAGAGACCGCTCGTCTCTCGCTGCCCCGCCGCCATCCTCGGTCAGGGAATCAGGAAGTGAAGACGCAACATCTTCACTGCCCGGTTCTCTACTGCGCATGCGCGAGTCGCGCTGCGCGCCTCTACTGGTCCCTGCTGTGCCTGGAAACTGTGTTTCCCAAGACACAACGGGGCATCTCCGGATAGGGACGGGGCAGCCCTGGATAATTTGTCACGGATGTGGGTGCAGATACCTGTATACAGGTATCTGCACCCCCCCTCCCCCCTGAAAGGTGCCAATTGTGGCACCGAAGGGGGGGAGGAATCCGATAAGCGGAAGTTCCACTTTAGGGTGGAACTCCGCTTTAAGGTTACATGTTGTTAATAAATTTTATAAAATCTTTATTCTACAAACATTTCAGTTTCATAGCTTGCTGGGCTAACAACAAAGCACAACATTAACTATGTGCTTTTTTGCTGCCATTGTATAACTGAGTAAAAGGCTTCAGAAACATTACGTTACAGGAAACCATCTAAGTTGCACTGACGGATAATAGCAGACACTGCTGCCTAGGGGGCCTATTGTGGGGAATGCAGGATGTCTGCTTATGTTTCCTGCTTATAAAGCTACTGTTTGTAGTATTACCCCTACCTTAGCCTTCCTATAATCACACAATGGGGTTTATTTACTAAAGGCAAATTTACTACAAGTGCACTTGGAAGTGCAGTCGCTGTAGATCTGTGGGGGACATGCAAGGAAAATTAAAAACAGCATTTTAGCTTGTACATGATTGGATGATAAAATCAGTAGAGCTTCCCCTCGTTTCAGATCTACCCCTCGGATCTAAAGCGACTGCACTTCCAAGTGCAAAGTGGATTTGCCTTTAGTAAATCAACACCAATGCAACTGTTTGTGTTAAGTGAAGCACTGCAGATTATACGTTTTTAGCAGCCTTAAAGTGTTAATAAACTCACAACAGTAAAATCAGCCTCTTGTAGGGTTGCCACCTCATCCCTTTAAACCCGAACACATATTAATTACACAGGTTCTGTGGCTGATTAAGGTGGTAAATAAACCCACTTGGTACCTTATCTGCATTAAATCAGCCTCAGAACCTGGGTAATTCATATGTGTTCGGGTTTAAAGGGATGAGATGGCAACCCTAGTCTGTATATGCAGTAAAGCATGCTTGTTATACTCAGTGTGGAACCTAAGGGCTTATCCTCTGCATTGTGTAAAAAGGCTGTTTGATCCTGGCTTCTCTGATCCTCCCCTTCTTCCACAGTCCCCAATCCATCTGCTTATAGTACAGAGCCTTGGAGGCACTCTGCACGTGCCAAGTTTGTTGTGTATTGCCAGAGAGTTTCTTTTTTTTTTCCTTGGGAGAGTGAATGCGATCAGCACAGGGCCAATCAGCACTGTCCAGACAGAGGACCAGGGGTCACACAGCCTCATAGGACAGTCAGAGGAGAATGCAAACTCCTCCTACAAGCTTTAACCAGACACTGATAGAGGTCACAAGACTGCTATATACTGCTGATGAGAAAAGGTATTTAGCAGTTTGTACTTACTAAAATAATTGCATTTCCATGTTCTGTGGGAGGCCAGATATAGTGAATGCAGGGTCCTGGGTTTAGTAACACTTTAAACCAAACACATACTGCTCTGCTGGGTGAGGAGGAGACGGTCTGTACCTCCTGTCACTCATTCAGTAATATGTGTAAAATTGATCTCTCCTGCCCTATTATACAGCATAACTGACAAAAGAGTGGGGAACATTGATGCCGTAGCATGGTGCTCATCTGCTGGCTGTAAATGGTAATTCATTAAAATAAATATGCATATAATAGTCCATGTTTGGCCAATTAAAGGGAAATACATTATTTTATTTTTTTACTACTGAACACACACACATATATACATTATAGATACAGTATATATATATATATATATATATATATATATATATATATATATATATATATATATATATATATATATATATATAACGTATATACACACACAAATAAATATAGTATATATATATATATATATATATATATATATATATATATAAATAAATACACACAAATATATATATATATATATATATATATATATAATATATATAAATACACACAAATAAATAAATGAGATATAAATATATATATATATATATATATATATATATATATACACACACATACTATATTTATTTGTATATAGATATAGATATATATATAGAAAAAAATATATTTATTTGTGCGTGTATTTATATATATATACATATATACACACACACAAATAAATATATAGATAATCTTTAAAAGGAATCCTCTTTAATGGCACAGGTTCAAAAGAGGAAAAGGAAGGCTGTTAGTACAGAGAGAAAAACACAAGAGACAAGAATCAGTACCAAATATTTTTATCAGGAATGACTCAGATTATGGTTTAGAATCTGTTATCGATAGTTCAGACATCATACATGAATTCTAACCACCAGTCCTATTCAAATACACTTGGTAAGCTTGCTTTCAGATGTTACATTCAATAGCAGGATAGGTGCTATAGCAGTAATAGAGCATGACAAGTTTATCTGTGCCTTGCTTGGTTCATGGGTAGCCAGCATTTCATCTTTGTATCCTTGCAAATTCCTAAAATAAATGTGTTTCTGAATTCAAAATTGTCAATGGAATTCCTCTCAAAATAGCACATACCTAGATTATTATTGAGCTTCTAGGATTGTATTACAGATGTGTAAAACATTGTATTGTATGAATGAGCAAACAATCTGATCGATCAACTATGACAACTGCAGAAAAAGTGCAGCTGCTACCTTCATCAACCAGTTAGATTTCATTTTTCTCTATCTGCAAAATGAACGGAGAAATCTAATTGGTTGCCGTAGACAATTTGCACTAGTTCTATTTTCTCTATTTATAATTCATCCAAATTCTGGAATATTTAATGGGGTGACAGTGCAAAGAGCAACAATGATATGCAAATAAGATTGCAATTCCAATTTTCATGAATTCAAAGCAATCAGAAATGTAATTATGGATAGGTTGGAGTGGTTTATTACATTTCACAGATGGCACTTAATAATGTCAATTTGTATGCAGTTAACAGCTAACAAACTACCAGGAAGACTGAAAATAAGGGTCTAGGGGTGTCCGCACGTGCACCGAGCTTACAAAGCCACTCCAGGGGCTCTGAAAATTCAAGGTGTTTGCTTATGTATACAGTGACTTCAGATCCTGAAATTACTCACTACTAGTCTACTAGACCTTGCTGACCAATAGACAAGTCTGGGAGGTGGGAAGGCATGGGCCAAAATATGACTTCATAAGTGACACTATATGGTCAAACCTCTGTGAACTTCTGACCATAATACTTGCTAAACATGCCCTTTCCACCAATTTACTAAATTCTGGTGTTTTCAGGAAAGACTACTCTTAATGCTACAGCATACAAAGAAATGGTAGACAACGGTCTACGTTCAGCCTTGAGGCAAGCTTGGGAAATGGGAAAGGCCCATTAAATGTTCCACCATGACAGTATACCTAAGCACCAAGCCAGGTACATAAAGAAATGGTTTAATGAGTTTGGTGTAGAAGAACTCAAATAGCCTGCACAGACCCCTTGCCTAAACCCTGCTGAATGCCTTTGGTATGAATTGGAATGTGAATTGTGAGCCAGGTCCTCATCCAACATCAGTACCTCACACATTTTCTTCTAGCTGAATGGGGACAATCCACACAGACATGCTTCAAAATCCTGTGGAAAACCTTCCCAGAAATGTGGAGGCTGTCATAGCTGTGATGGGGATGGGGGCAACTCCATATTAATGTCCGTAGTTTTACAGTGTATTTGCATAATCGAGAACCCTAGCTTTTGGAACTTCTTGAGTTAACTACAAGCTGCACTACAAGCGGTCTGCTTTTCAGTCTCCATGGTAGTTTACCAGTTTTATTCTTATAATGCAAGGTCTGCATATACTGTATGTGGGTGCCACCATCCCCTGATGTCAAAACGCTGCATTATGCAAAGCAAAACAAACTCACCTTACTGCTGGGTTCCAATAGCATTCCTACTCCTTGTCACTGAGTCTTACAGAGGGATCTTGGGAATGCTCTGGATCCCAATTCTTGAGAAAGGATGCTACAGAACTGCATAGAAGTGTGTTCTCATTTGATTTGGAATCATTTTCCAGGATCCCTCTAGAAGCCCCCATACACACGGTCGGAAATTCCAACGGAAAATGTCCGATTGGACCATGTTGTCGGAAAATCCGCCCCGTGTGTGGGCTCCATCGGACTTTTTCCGTCGGAATTTCCAAAGAAAAAATTTGAGATCCTGCTCTCAAATTTTCCGCCAACAAAATCCGATCAGACTTTTTACGATCGTGTGTAGAGAATTCCGACGGACAAAGTGCCACGCATGCTCAGATCAAATTACGAGACCAAAGCTATTGGCTACTAGCCTCTACGTAGTTCCGCCGTACGCAACGAACGTCACCACGTTCAGAATGATTGGATTTTCTGACAACTTTGTCCGACCGTGTGTATGCAACACCAGTGTCGCACAAAATCCGTCGGAAAAAATCTGACGGATTTTGTGGTCGGACATTTCCGACCGTGTGTACGGGGGCGAACAATGGTCATTAACCCTGTCCTCAGGGCCCACTAACAGGCCAGGTTGGCAAGATAACTGAAATATATCACAGGTGATATCATTTGCTGCTCAGTGATTGCAGTATTCTAGTCTGCATCTCCCCAAGGTAATACATAAAACCTGGCCTGTTAGTGGGCCCTGAGGACAGGGTTGATGACCACTGCTCTAGAAGACCCACTGATTGTACTTCACCTAGGTGAGTCCACCAGAGGCTTGAGAGTAAGGTCATTTTTTTTTTTTTCCCCTAAAGTATTTTCTTTCTATGATGCAGAGTTTTGACAGCAGATGGTGAGGGGCAGCCACATAAGTGGATGTTGCATTTTAATTCAAGGTCCACTTTAGTGCAGGTTCACTTTTAAACCAATGTGAGAAGACAGTATACTATTTGATTTGATTATCATTAAACAAAAAAATATTTGCAGCTCTTCATAAATGTCTTTGAGAGAAAGGCCAGGTTTATCAACCAACATAGAAATTACATTAGAATGGATCATGGTCTGAATGGTAAAAAGTTAGCCTTGCCACCTCATCCCTTTAAAACCAAACACATTAATTACACAGGGTCTGTGGCTGATTAAGGTGTTAATTAAACTCGCTTAGTGCCTTATCTGCCTTCAATTAGCCTCAGAACTTGTGTAATTATTATGTGTTCGGTTTTAAAGGGATGAGGTGGCAAACCTATAAAAAAGTTTTTTTCTCCTTAAAGCACCAATGCCACTCGATCATACCATTAATGGTTGTAAAACTTCCCCATTTAGCTTATGCCGTGTACACACGACCGGACTTTTCAACAGCAAAGGTCCGACGGAACAAATCCGCCAGACAATTCGATCGTGTGTGGGCTTCATTGGACCTTTGCTGTTGAAAAATCAGACGGACGTTAGACTTAGAACATGTTTCAAATCTTTCCTCGAGTCCGGTCGAAAACTCCATTCGACGGTATGCTAGTTCGACGGACAAACAACGACACAAGGGCAGCTATTGGCTACTGGCTATGAATATCCTTATTTTAGTCGGGTTGTAAGTCATCACGGTCGAATCCATCGGACTTTGTTGTGATCGTGTGTGTAGACAAGTCCGATTCGATGGAACTCCATCATAACTCCCTCGTAACTTAGTCGAAAGTCAGTCGGAAAGACCGTCGGACCTTTGATGCCGAAAAGTCCGGTCGCGTGTACACGGCATTAATTTATTTTTGAAAAGCCCATATTTTCAGGTACATTTCATAAAGTCCTGTTTCACACAGGCTTCAACTTGTAAAAGAGCAGTGTGAACATCAAGTTTGAATATTTGGAGAGCTTTCGGCAAGCTTTGTTGAAGCTTTTAAAGAACCATTCAGCTCCAGTTTGTAAATGTTGAGCACAGATCCTAATAGGAGTGATGATTGCCACTTTAAACAAACTGCTAGCGCAGGGTTTCTCAACTTGGGTTCCATGGAACCCTGGGGTTCCTCAAGAGGTTGCTAGGGGTTCCTTGAGCAAGGAGCAATTTCTGCCTCTCAGATATGTTCCCACTTATACCATTGATCTTTTTAGCTATCTATAAGGAAATAATTCTTCCCAATGACCTCAAGTGTGAGGAACATTCTTCCCACTGACCATCACACTAATGTATCATGAGTTGTAGATATAGTCATTTTTAGCAGAGGTTCCCTGAGACCAGAAAGTTATTTTAAGGGTTCCTCTTTGTTGAAAAGGGTTGAGAAAGGCTGTGCTAGCGGCTTTGGCTGTACGTCTCCTTTAAAGTGGCAATCAGCACACCTATCATGATCTGTGTTCAACATTTACAAACTGGAGCTGAATGGTGCTTTAAAAGCTTTAAATAAAGCTTGCTGAAAGCTCTGCAAATGCTTTATCAAAGCTTTTTGTTCACACTGCTCTTATACAAGCTGAAGCCCGTGTCAAACAGGCCTAATTGTTTTGCTCGTAGGCCAACGTTATCTATAACCTCCTGTTCATACATCACAAACAAGTAGATGTTCAAAAGCCTACATCCAAAGTATTTGACGATGGCCTTTGTGATGGCTAGCTCCTCCTTTCAGGCTTGTTCACATTGGCATGCACTAGGCAACACATGTTGCACTTGACTTTTAGAGGATCCAATTTAATAAATTGCAAGTGAACACTACTCCATATCATCCAATTCAAAATTCAGACCATCATTATGTATCTTTCTTTTAATACAGATAGTTCAAAAAAGAAGTGCACGTCAACGTATATAGTAGGATGTAAGTAAAAAAAAAAAAAAATTTTTACTTACTAGTTTGATGTTCTGGACTTCTTCACTAATACTGAGTAGGGCATCATTTCCATTCTAAATAAAATAATAATACCAACAACATCAACATTGTGACATAATATATTTCGGCTTTTTTTATGTTTGTACTTAAAAGCTAAAGCAAAAAAAACGTTGTATCCTTACCTCAACTGGCTGACTGCTTTCATCATGCTGAAAAATAAAATACATTAAAATTCAATTTAATAGTATTTAACGTTGACATTATTATATGTAAGAAATTATAAAAAAAATTAAGTATGACTTATTTTATATATTTTTTTATATTTTTAAAAATAATTCCAAAAATCAATGAAAGGGGTTTGGTTTTTACATTGCCACCATCCCTCAATTTAATATGCATGCAAATATATTGATTCCTATGGGACTTTGCAGACAATTATATACAATCATCCACATACTTCTGTGGATGACAGTATATCATAGCCTACAAAGTCCCATGAGAATCTATATATTTGTATGTACTATATATACTGTATATATGAATTAACGATGTATATATGGCATGGTAAAAGTCCCATGGTGGCACAGCATTGGTCCTCAGTATTGTATTTTATGTGCTGTTTTTTTTTTTTTCAATCCGAAGAATGGGAAAACTTTATTGACTTTCTTGGATAAGAAGTTTTGTGGATTACATAGAACATTGTCCAAAACGAAATTACATATAGACAAGAACATAATAAGTACTTGTAAACCGAGTTATAGGCATACTGTGATTGGAAAATGACATAGCATTCAGCATATTACCAAGGGATGGAGACATGGTTGCTTACAGACAAAACTGAAATGATAGGTTAGTTGGAATCAGCAAACACACTACCCACAAATATAACAAGCAATACAAGGGCTTAGCACTGTGCTACTAAGGACATTACAGTGATATTATCATGAAAAAATTTAGTATTTCTGTGTGGGTACTCAGTGCTCATACTAGGATGCAAAATGTTGTCTTTGTCCCCAAGAAAACACCATCAAAAAGTTGGGGAATAGTTTGCCTCAAGACAAGCTTTGCCCTCTATGTACAGTAATTGCTCTCTATGCTGTTTTCTTTGAATAACCTATAACAGTTCTATGTGTGACCAGTAGAGGGAGACAATCAATTCTGCAAGTATTGGCTTCAACGCGTGAATCTAGCATCAAACTATATTACCTAAACACACAGATTGTGCTATTGCAGACGGAGACCTAAAAATTGCATGTTTTTGGCATCCAGGCGTTTATTTTATTTTTATTATTATTATTTATTACTGACCTAAATGCAGTCCATTGCATTTAAAACATATAATGATTGATTAAAGTGGTTCTAAAGGCATTTTGAGAACGTATGTAGGCATAGGACATGCCCCCTGCCAAACCCCCTTAAAGGAGAATAACCCCCCCCAAAAAAGATGAATTAAATCCACAAGGACTTTTTTTTTTGCCACTACTATTCCTTTATATTGGCTTTTAAAAAGTACAAATGCAACAATTTAGAAATTGGATGAAAGGTTTAGCACTGGGAAACTCTTTTTTTGAAAGATAAAAAAAGTGCATTTTATATACAACTATATGGATCAGACCAAAATGAGGGACAAAAGAGGAAAAAGAGGGGAAAGAGGGACAGAGGGACATTGTTGCAAATCAGGGACAGTCCCTCGAAATCAGAGACAGTTGGCAGCTATGCTAAATGTAGAAGTTTTTTTTAACCTTCTTCATGCAGCTCCCCCCCCCCCCCCCACACACACTCACACTTCCCTGAGCCTGATCTGGATGCAGTGGCTCTCTCTGTTCTTTCCCTTCCTCATCTGCAATTTTCTCTCACTACTGTCAGTCACAGCCAGTAACAAGGGAGCAAAGGGGTGGCGCCGAGCCCCTCTATGTGTCTATGGACATAGAACGCCGGCTCAGGAGCGAGCCTGCACAAGTGACCCCCTAGCAAGAGGCTTGCTATGGTGGGCACTTTGCGGGGAGGGGAAGTAGCCAGAAGCTCTGGCAGGAGACCCGAGAAGAGGAGCATCGGGCCTGCTCTGTGCAAAACCATTTCACAGAGCAGGAAAGTGTTGCCTTATGAGTTTATGTGAAATCTCCATTAATAGCTGTGAAATACTGTAATTATGAATATGTCTCTTTTGGCTTGCAGCTATGATAGGGGGGCCAACCGCCTTCCTTCCAAGCTCTTGTTAATTGCAGACAATGCGGGGCCGAGACCTGTATACACAAACAATGGAGAGCCAATTCCATTGTTTGTCACCTATTCACTATAAAAGACCCCATGCCGGGATAGGTAATGAAGTAAGTCCCACCCCAGGTTTCATACTTAAACTTCCCAGGACCATTCAAGTGTTTTTGCATCACTGGGAGTTGCATTAAAGGGGGCTGGCTTAGTATAGGGAAGTTAACCAATCTGAATTCACGCTAAACCAGCCAATGAGACATCAGCCTGGTTTTGATATCCTCAGAGGAAAGGGGAGGCAACTTTCTCTTTTCGGGGAACCAGCAAGCAGAATGGAGCCAAGGTAAATGGTAGCTAGCAGGGGAAGCCATGCCCTGCTATTTGTAACTAAACATGCCTCATAGAGCACGGTCTGAAGGAATATAATCTACATTCCTTCATGTATATATTTTTATTCCAACCTAGCATTTTATGCCTTGATGTGCTAGAGATTTGTGTATTAGCTAGACTTTTAACTACCTCTAATAAATGCTATTATATTTAAAGCTTTTCCTCCTGGTCAATAGAACTCTTATTTACCCATATCATATTTTGTGATTAATAAATCAGAAATCGAGATTGTAGAGGTTAACAAAAGTATAACATGTTGGTTATTTAAAAAAAATACAAATTTCTCCTTTGCAATCATTTTAGCGAATACAGAACTGGATTAGTTTATATATTTTACACAAATTAACATACATTTTATTGATTTTAATTTCAAACAGAAAGTGGCAAGCTATAAAAACACCCATAGGCAAATGTTTTTTAAAAGTAAAATCTGTGGGGTCATCATCTGCACCATTTTTTGACTTAGAACAAGGATGTAGGTTGGGAGAACAGCATACAAATATGTGAGAACAGCATTACAGGAGAGAGCAGAGAGAGAGCAAACAACGAACAAGGATGTAGGTTGGGAGAACAGCATACAAATATGTGAGAACAGCATTACAGGAGAAAGAAGAGAGAGAGCAAAAACTTCCTTCCTGTGCATATACTGTGAGTATACAAAGCCCATACTGTATAATAAACACACAGGCGCTAGTATATCACTGCAACGCCATCTATAGTTCGGAGTGCATAGTACATGCTGTTGCACTTTGAAGAGAAGTCAGCAAAATGCTAGTGAACTTGGGCTCCAGTTGCCATTTTAGGTGAACCTCAGAGTCCAGATTACAATAATGGCTTCCACATGGCCTTAAGCGGTGTATCAGTGGGCTTTCACAATCTAGTCACCTTAGTTTATAGGGATCTTAGCAATTCATTATTCTTCATTACAATCTTTACACCAGGAAAAGGCTGTTGAGACCTCTGGCCCAGCATCAGGTCAGGCACAGTGTAGAGCATGCTGTATAACTTGTTTTAACTGCTATTGATTTACATGACTGTAAAAGTCAGTGAGCTCTACCTTAGCTATCTACATGTGTTACTGAATCTCCCTGTGCTTAATTACAGTGAGCAGTTTTATGGTCACTGTAAAAAAAGACTGTCAATAAGATACGGCTGTAATTAAAATGAATGGAGATGTTTCCTACATATATAACGCAAGTTAACAAAAACACATCAAGCTCCACTGATTTTCTTCTCTCAATGTGTTAATTAGCACTTGGGAAGTGTCCCGGACTTTTTTTCTCCAAGCATAACAAATCAGCCGGCTAATAAGCTGAGGAGAAAGGGCAGATCAACATAAATTTTGGTTTTCTTTAAGGATAAGTCTATTTTCCAATAACTAAGGACCAATTGGCCCTCCTTACCCTCCTCATCTAAAGTATACAACATAGATCTCAAATTAGACATCCTTTTGCTTCTAAAGGCCCATACACACGATCAGACTTTTTGACAAACATGCAAATTAGCAGTTTTAAGGCAACATCCGACCGTGTGTTTGCTCCATCGGACAAACTTTTTTGGTTTTCATCGGACAAATGTTCGCTCTGCAAACAGACAAACTTTTCGGCAACAAATATCAGATGGAGCAAAGTCCGATCGTGTGTAAAAGATCAGACAACAATACAGAAGTTGACCAAAGGGTGGCGGTAAAGAGCAGAAAAACCCAGTGATTTGGTAAAGTTTGGCTGAAAAAGTGTGTATGCAATACAAGTTCACAGCCAACACCTTTTGGACAGAAATCCACGGGAAAGTTTGATTGAAGTCCGATCGCGTGTACGAGGCTTTAGCCTTGCAGCTCACACCGGCCAGAGTTGTGCTCCACTGAGAGGCGGCTGGTTGTAAAGTGTTGTCGATATTCCCCTCGCGCGCGTTCCAGGAAACAATTCTCATCGATAGTGGGTGCCGTAGCGACTACCAGCTGGTTACTTGAAACTTCAAAGATAAATGCACACATTCACCAGCACACCAAGGATCCTCAAATATTGTCCAAAGGTTTTTATTGCAGAAAGATCACATCACAAGAGCAAGTGCAATATTTCGGAGCCACGCAGGACCCCTTTGTCAGGCATGTGATGACGAAGCCTGACAAAGAGGTCCTGCGTGGCTCCGAAACGTTGCACTTGTTCTTGTCATGTGATCTCTCTGCAATAAAAACCTTTGGATGATATTTGAGGATCCTTGGTGTGCTGGCGAATATGTGCATTTATTTGGTGGTAAAGAATGGAGCAAGTGTGGCTCAGGGTCATAGTGCTTTAAGGGGTTTCTGACTCCCTGCTCGACCCAGGATATGGTTGTAAAAAAATTATATAAAAGGGAACTGTGATCATTATACACTTCTGTATAGCTCATTTATGTGCATGTTTGGGAGATATTCATTTTACTTACAGGTAAGCTTTACCATAAGCGTGCGCAGGGGGTGTGCCAGGTGTGCCTGGGCACACCCTAATCACTCCCCGTGAGGCGTAGATTCCTCCTGCTGCTTGGACCCACTTCCTTTTCTGAATGAGCACTGAGAGTGATTGGTACAGATCACTCACTGTGTTCATTCATAACTGAAGCCTAGTAAACTGTGTACAGAGGATTTCCCATTCATGCACTATCCAGTGCAGCTGACGCTGCAGAGAAAGGGGCTGGGGAATCTCTGTCCTCATCTCTGTCCTCAGCCCCTTTTTCTGTTGCAAAAGTGAGACACCAGGGGTCTAAGACCCCTGTAATTTTACCAAAGCCCCCAGTAGACTAAAATAATTGTAAATAACAAATACTGTAAAAAAATAATAAAAATAAAAAAAATACTGACACTGCCCACCTGACACCATCCACTGCCCTACTGACACCGTCCACATTTTAATACATTTTAAAAATGTTTTAGTTATTTTTTAGGACTCCAGGTCAAGTGTATGACTGTCTGTGTGTGTGTGTGTCTGTGTGTATATATATATATATATATATATATATATATATATATATATATATATATATATATATATATAGATCTAGATCTATATATATATCTATATATAGATATAGATATATATCTATATCTATATCTATAAAAAGTGAAAGGGGGAGAGAAGTGGGACTTTATATGAAGCACACTGCAGTAAAAAAGTTGGTCAAGCGACTGGAAAATTATATTTATTTGTATTTTATAATCCATAATCCACTATAAAAAATTTTGGGCATCAAGCCTCTAAAAAACCTCTACATAATAACCATTGGATCAACATACAGTATATACAGTACCACAGTCCGAGCATTTGAGAGAAACAGTAATGACAATTAATGCATTTAAAGCATGAGTCATATCAAATTATAGATGAAATCATATGATATCTTAGTATTCCATGATTGTAAAATAAAAATTGATAAAGACTCGACGCGTTTCGCGGCCTTGTAGCCGCTCATCAGGAGCTGTAATCATGGAATTAGTGGTACTGTATATACTGTACTGTACTGTATACACTGTATGTTGATCCAATGGTTATTATGTAGAGGTTTTGATGCCCAGAATGTTTTTTAGAGGCTTGATGCCCAAAAGGTTTTATAGTGGATTATGGATTATAAGATACAAATAAATATAATTTTCCAGTCGCTTGACCAACTTTTTTACTGCAGTGTGCTTCATATAAAGTCCCACTTCTCTCCCCCTTTCACTTTTTATACCAATGTTAGGGATGGAGGCGGGCACCCCTTAGATGCTCGCTTCATCTAAAGTCCCAAAAATGTATTTTCTTAATTTAATTTATATATATATATATATATATATATATATATATATATATATATATATCAATAATACACACATATATATATATATATGTGTGTGTGTGTGTGTGTGTGTGTGTGCTATGGGGTGCACATCCTAATGCAATAGTCTGCGCACGCCAATGAGCTTTATTATAAGATTACCTGTAGGTAAAAATAAAATTGTTGAGTTTACTACCACTTTAATGTCAGTTACAGGCTATTCCCAAAGATTCTCCCCTTGTAGCTCTTTTTTGGGTTTCCTGCTCCTTTAACAACAGAATTTTGCACTAAAAAATAACAGCAAAATAAATCCTCTGATGATTATCTCATGCGTTTTCTACTTTGAATTATTCAAAGCTGTTAACTTTTCTAGCTGAATTATTGATAAGCTTGTTCCCTCTTTAAAAGATGTGACATCCACATTGGCAAATTCTCAGTACTCTGGAAACTTTGAATTATAAGCCCTTCAAGTCGAACTTTGGACAGAAATAAAAAAAAAAATAAAAAAGTAACGTATTCATTAAAAAATCATTAAAAATATTTTGTATAGAAGTTTGCATACTTGTATGTGCAAAAAGTACCTTCTTGGAATTAGCCTCCTGAAATAGCCTATAAAGTAGGGATGAGCCGAACACCCCCGGGTTCGGTTCGCACCAGAACCTTCGAACCGACCGAAAGTTCGCGCAAATTTTCGAACCCTATACGTTATAATGGACGCGAACGTTCGAAATCAAAAGTGCTAATTACAACGGCCAATATGCATGTTAATGTCATAAAACAGGTTTGGGGACCCGGGTCCTGCCCCAGGGGACATATATCAATGCAAAAAGAACTTTTAAAAAACTAACGTTTTTTCGGGAGCAGTCATTTTAATGATGCATAAAGTGAAAAAAAAAAAGTGAAATTTTCCTTTAAATATGGTACCTGGGGGGTGTCTAAAGTATGCCTGTGAAGTGGCATGTGTTTCCCGTGTTTAGAACTGTCCTTGCACAAAATGACATTTGTAAAGGAAAAAAAGAAGCCATTTAAAACCACTTGCGGCTTTAGGTTTGTTCTTAAGTAGAATCTGAACAGGTACATTATGAAGTGTAGCTCCATCCCAAAAAAATCTATTTTTAAGCTTTTTGGAGAACATAGGGAGGGGTTATCACCCTGTAACATTTGCTGTCTTTGCACATCTGTTCAGAACATGTCACCTCACTTTCCGTCCCAATGACAAATGTTTTTGGAAAAAGTGGGGTTTTAATTGAAACAAGGATTGGTGATAAAGTATCAGTAGAGAGGAGATACCTTTTTCCCAAATTAAATCTAACAGGATAGAATTTCCCTTCCTAGGGGTAGATTTCCTCTCACTTCCTGTTTTCTCTTTCCATTTGCAAGTAGGAGTCGTTTGTAAGTTGGATGTTTGAAAGTAGGGGCCTGGCGTATATACTCTGCAGAAATTTGCCCTATTAGATGTTGGTGTAGCCACAAGACTGGTGGGCACAGGAATGGGCCCTGCTGTGAGTTAATAGATCAAGATTTGTAATTGCATGCACCTGTTGAACAGGGCAGAAAAATTGGGGGTGGTGGTGGTGGTGGTGGACGGTTTTGCCACAAGACTGTAAGCTCTCACAGTTACTCTTGGTGGGCGCAGGAATGGGCCCTGCTGTGAGTTATTAGATCAAGATTTGTAATTGCAAGCACCTGATGAACAGGGCAGAAAAATTGGGCCTTTGGCGGTGGTGGTGGACGGTGTTGCCACAAGACTGTAGGCTCTCACAGTTACTCTTGGTGGGCGCAGGAATGGGCCCTGCTGTGAGTTATTAGATCAAGATTTGTAATTGCAAGCACCTGATGAACAGGGCAGAAAAATTGGGCCTTTGGTGGTGGTGGTGGACGGTGTTGCCACAAGACTGTAGGCCCTCATAGTTACTCTTGGTGGGCGCAGGAATGGGCCCTGCTGTGAGTTATTAGATCAAGATTTGTAATTGCAAGCACCTGATGAACAGGGCAGAAAAATTGGGCCTTTGGCGGTGGTGGTGGACGGTGTTGCCACAAGACTGCAGGCCCTCATAGTTACTCTTGGTGGGCGCAGGAATGGGCCCTGCTGTGAACTATTAGATCAAGATTTGTAATTACCCGCCCCTGTTAAACAGGGGCTGAAAAATTGTGCCTTAGGCACTGGTGCTGGTGCCACAACACTGCAACCCCTCACAGAGACTGTACTTGGAGCACAGCAGTCACACGTGTTGCGAAGCATTTTTTTAAAAAATTGTAAGTACACGCCCCTGTTAAACAGGGGCTGAAAAATTGTGCCTTAGGCACTGGTGCTGGTGCCACAACACTGCAACCCCTCACAGAGACTGTACTTGGAGCACAGCAGTCACACGTGTTGCGAAGCATTTTTTTTAAAAATTGTAAGTACCCGCCCCTGTTAAACAGGGGCTGAAAAATTGTGCCTTAGGTGCTGGTGCCACAACACTGCAACCCCTCACAGATACTGTACTTGGAGCACAGCAGTCACACGTGTTGCGAAGCATTTTTTTAAAAAATTGTAAGTACACGCCCCTGTTAAACAGGGGCTGAAAAATTGTGCCTTAGGCACTGGTGCTGGTGCCACAACACTGCAACCCCTCACAGATACTGTACTTGGAGCACAGCAGTCACACGTGTTGCGAAGCATTTTTTTAAAAAATTGTAAGTACACGCCCCTGTTAAACAGGGGCTGAAAAATTGTGCCTTAGGCACTGGTGCTGGTGCCACAACACTGCAACCCCTCACAGATACTGTACTTGGAGCACAGCAGTCACATGTGTTGCGAAGCATTTTTTTAAAAAAATTGTAAGTACCCGCCCCTGTTAAACAGGGGCTGAAAAATTGTGCCTTAGGCACTGGTGTGGTGGCATGGATCATTGAGGAGGAGGAAGAGGATAGTCAGTGAACATAAGAGGACAGTCACTCAGCATCAGCATAGGCAGTCTTGAAGGGATGTGACATTAAAAATTATTCGGTTATATCCGCCTCAGGTGCCTGGTAGCTGGTGGTGATCCAAGACTGATTCATTTTGATGAAGGTCAGTCGATCAACCGAGGCGGTGGACAGGCGCACCCTATGATCAGTCACAAATCCTCCAGCAGCACTGAATGTGCGTTCGGAAAGAACGCTGGAGGCAGGACAGGCCAGTAGCTCAATTGCATACTGTGCAAGCTCTGGCCAGTGATCCATCCTCAGGACCCAGTAAGCCAGAGGATTTTCGGTGGGAAAGGTGTCCAAGTCTGACCTTGCCCCAAGGTATTCCTGCACCATGTATATCAGACGCTGGCGATGGTTGCTGGAACCGATCATACCTTGGGGCTGCGGACTAAAAAATTGTCTGAACGCATCGGTCAGACGTCCACCTTCCCACCGCTCCTTCTGCCACTGACCGAAGCCTCAGCAACTCGTCGCCCAGGACCAGGAGTTTGTAGCCTCCCAGTTTCTGGGAACGCGTTGCACAGACCTTTCTGCAAGGCCTCCCTGAGATGTCTCATCCTCTGCTCCCTCTGCGACGGCAAGATAATGTCCGCAACCTTACCCTTGTACCGCGGATCAAGGAGAGTGGCCAGCCAGTAATGGTCCCTCTCCTTGATCCGAAGAACACGAGGATCCTTCCGCAGGCTTTGCAGGATCAGGGAGGCCATGCAGCGTAGGTTAGCTGAGGCATTCGGTCCGGAGTCTTCTGGGTCACTGAGGATGACATGATCGCCAGCCACCTCCTCCCAGCCACGTACAAGTCCACTGGCTTGTTGGGACTGTACATCATCCCTAAAAGACTGCTGCTGCTGATGCTGAGTGCCAGGCTCCACCTCCATGCTCACACAATCCTCCTCCTCCTCCTCCTCCTCATCCTCTTCCTGTGTGATGGGTGGGACAGAAGGAACACTGTCCGGATAAAGGGGGCCTTGAGAGGCAAGGAAGTCCTCCTCTTCCTGCCTCTGTTCTGCCTCAAGTGCCCTGTCCATTATCCCACGCAGCGTATGCTCCAACAGGTGGACAAGAGGGACAGTGTCACTGATGCATGCACTGTCACTGCTCACCATCCTCGTGGCCTCCTCAAATGGTGAGAGGACAGTGCATGCATCCCTGATCATGCTCCACTGACGTGGGGAAAAAAAACCAAGCTCCCCTGACCCTGTCCTGGTGCCGTAGTCGCAAAGGTACTCATTGATGGCCCTCTGCTGCGTGTGCAGTCGCTGCAGCATGGCCAACGTTGAGTTCCACCTGGTGGGCATGTCACATATTAGGCGGTTCTTGGGCAGGTTCAGCTCCTTTTGCAGCTCAGTCAGCCGAGCACTGGCATTATAAGATCGGCGGAAATGCACACAGACTTTCCTGGCCTGCCTCAGGACATCCTGTAAGCCTGGGAACCTGCCCAAGAACCGCTGCACCACCAGGTTGAGGACGTGAGCCATGCAGGGCACATGGGTGAGCTGCCCCTGTCGCAGGGCGGAGAGGAGGTTGGTGCCATTGTCAGAAACGACCATTCCTGGCTTAAGCTGACGTGGCGTCAACCACCTCTCGGCCTGCCCCTGCAGAGCTGCCAGAACCTCTGGCCCAGTGTGGCTCCTGTCCCCCAAACACACCAGCGCAAGCACGGCATGGCATCTTTTTGCCTGCGTACTTGCGTAGCCCCTTGTACGCCTACGGAGCACCGCTGGTTCCAAGGACAGAGCACTGGAGGAAGAAGAAGAGGAGGGGGTGGAGGAGAGAGGTGTGTCACAACCAGTAGCAGTAGTAGCGTTTTGGAGGCGTGGTGGCGGAACAACCTCCAACACTACTGCACCTTGTCCTGCATCCCTCCCAGCTGCCAATAGAGTGACCCAATGGGCCGTGAAAGAAAGGTACCGTCCCTGTCCATGCCTGCTGGACCATGAGTCAGCGGTAATATGCACCTTACCGCTGACCGCCCTGTCCAGCGAGGCATGGACATTGCCCTCCACATGCCGGTAGAGAGACGGAATCGCCTTCCGTGAGAAAAAGTGGCGTTTGGGAACCTGCCACTGAGGAACCGCACATTGAACAAACTCACGGAAGGGGGCCGAGTCTACCAACTGAAAAGGCAGCAGTTGAAGTGCTAGCAATTTAGCCAGGCTAGCATTCAACCGCTGGGCATGTGGATGGCTGGGAGTGTACTTCTTTCTACGGTCCAGCAGCTGGGGCAGGGAAATTTGCCTGCTGCAATCGGACGTCGGTGTACTGCAAGTACTTGGTTGTGACACACCTAATTCTACACCTTCAGTCCTCTCAGAGCAGCTTTCAGAGAGGACTGAAGGTGTAGTGGGGATGGAGATCCCAGCTGAGGAGGAGCAAGGAGAGGTCCGCTTAGTTCTTTGGTGTGGGTCTTTTATGTGTGCCTGCCAACGAGCTGCATGGCAGGTCGCCATATGTCTGGTCATGCTTGTGGTGCCCAAGCGGCTGATGTTTTGGCCACGCGAGATACGCTTGAGACAAATATTGCAAATAGCAGTGGTGCGATCTGCTGCACTCGTCTCAAAAAAGGCCCACACCAAAGAACTTTTCTGATAACGTGCAGAGGCAGCGCCCTGCACAGGCGGAGCTCTGCGGTGTTGTACAGTTGCTGTGCTGGCCTCTACCTGGCCTCCAGGGGGCATCCTGCCTCGTTGGACATGTGATGCCGCATCCTCCTCCTCCTCGTCCTCCTCCTCATCCTCTCTCCCTTCAGGCACCCACGTGGAGTCAGTGACCTCATCATCCCCTCCCTCTTCACCACTAGAGCAAACCTGGCAGTAAGCTGCAGCTGGTGGAACAGTACTGCCAGATTCCTCAAGCTGGGTATCATCATCCGAGCCTTCGAATCGTTGGGCATCCTCCTGGAGCATGTACCCAACACTGTGCTCAAAGAGTTCGGGGGACTCCTCAGGAGGACATGGTGGGTCTAGGGAAGGGGTGGCTGATGATGCTCTGTCAGTACCCTGAGCCTGGGTGAGAGAGGATGAGGAGGATGAGGAGGGCTTGGTCATCCATTCTACCAAGCCTTCAGCATGATGCGGCTCCACATGTCCAGCTGCCGAAAACAAAGACGCGCGTGTCCCATGGCCACGTGCTGATGACGATGCACGACCACGTCCACGTCCACGGCCACGTCCACTAGAAACAGAGCCTGCCTGCCCTGTGTTCTTGGCTCTGCACACTCTGCCTCCCCTTGGCGGTCTTCCAGCCATTGTAGTCGGTAGTCCTGTGGGTGCTGCTGAGAAGAAAATATAGGAGCTCTAACACACTAGAAGTCCTATGGGTGCTTCTGCAAAGAAAATAGAGGAGCTCTGTGTGATGCCACTAACACACTAGAAGTCCTGTGGGTGCTGCTGAGAAGAAAATATAGGAGCTCTGTGTGATGCCACTAACACACTAGAAGTCCTATGGGTGCTTCTGCAAAGAAATAGAGGAGCTCTGTGTGATGCCACTAACACACTAGAAGTCCTATGGGTGCTTCCTGCAAAGAAAATAGAGGAGCTCTGTGTGATGCCACTAACACACTAGAAGTCCTGTGGGTGCTGCTGAAGAGAAGAAAATATAGGAGCTCTGTGTGATGCCACTAACACACTAGAAGTCCTATGGGTGCTTCTGCAAAGAAAATAGAGGAGCTCTGTGTGATGCCACTAACACACTAGAAGTCCTGTGGGTGCTTCTGCAAAGAAAATAGAGGAGCTCTGTGTGATGCCACTAACACACTAGAAGTCCTGTGGGTGCTGCTGAGAAGAAAATTAGGAGCTCTGTGTGATGCCACTAACACACTAGAAGTCCTATGGGTGCTTCTGCAAAGAAAATATAGGAGCTCTGTGTGATGCCACTAACACACTAGAAGTCCTGTGGGTGCTTCTGCAAAGAAAATAGAGGAGCTCTGTGTGATGCCACTAACACACTAGAAGTCCTGTGGGTGCTTCTGCAAAGAAAATAGAGGAGCTCTGTGTGATGCCACTAAACACACTAGAAGTCCTGTGGTGCTGCTGAGAAGAAAATATAGGAGCTCTGTGTGATGCCACTAACACACTAGAAGTCCTATGGGTGCTTCTGCAAAGAAAATAGAGGAGCTCTGTGTGATGCCACTAACACACTAGAAGTCCTGTGGGTGCTGCTGAGAAGAAAATATAGGAGCTCTGTGTGATGCCACTAACACACTAGAAGTCCTATGGGTGCTTCTGCAAAGAAAATAGAGGAGCTCTGTGTGATGCCACTAACACACTAGAAGTCCTATGGGTGCTTCTGGAAGAAAATGTAGGTCTGTGTGATGGGACTAACACACTTCAAGTCCTATGGGTGCTTCTGTGAACAAAATATATAGGATCTCTGTGTGATGGGACTAACACACTTCAAGTCCTATAGGTGCTTCTGGGAAGAAATAAAGGTCTGTGTGATGGGACTAACACACTTCAAGTCCTATAGGTGCTTCTGGGAACAAATATATGATCTCTGTGTGATGGGACTAACACACTTCAAGTCCTATAGGTGCTTCTGGGAAGGAAATATAGGTCTGTGTGATGGGACTAACACACTTCAAGTCCTATAGGTGCTTCTGGGAACAAAATATATATGATCTCTGTGTGATGGGACTAACACACTTCAAGTCCTATAGGTGCTTCTGGGAACAAAATATAGGATCTCTGTGTGATGGGACTAACACACTTCAAGTCCTATAGGTGCTTCTGGAAGAAAATATAGGTCTGTGTGATGGGACTAACACACTTCAAGTCCTATAGGTGCTTCTGGGAACAAAATATAGGATCTCTGTGTGATGGGACTAACACACTTCAAGTCCTATGGGTGCTTCTGGGAACAAAATATATGATCTCTGTGTGATGGGACTAACACACTTCAAGTCCTATAGGTGCTTCTGGGAAACAAAATATAGGATCTCTGTGTGATGGGACTAACACACTTCAAGTCCTATAGGTGCTTCTTCTGGAAGGAAATATAGGTCTGTGTGATGGGGACTAACACACGTCCACGTCCACGGCCACGTTCCACTAGAAACAGAGCCTGGTCTGCCTGTGTTCTTGGCTCTGCACACTCTGCTCCCCTTGGCGGTCTTCCAGCCATTGTAGTCGGTAGTCCTGTGGGTGCTGATGAGAAGAAAATATAGGAGCTCTGTGTGATGCCACTAACACACTAGAAGTCCTATGGGTGCTTCTGCAAAGGAAAATAGAGGAGCTCTGTGTGATGCCACTAACACACTTCAAGTCCTATGGTGCTTCTGGGAAGAAAAATGTAGGTCTGTGTGATGGGACTAACACACTTCAAGTCCTATAGGTGCTTCTGTGAACAAAATATATGATCTCTGTGTGATGGGGACTAACACACTTCAAGTCCTATAGGTGCTTCTGGGAAGGAAATATAGGTCTGTGTGATGGGACTAACACACTTCAAGTCCTATAGGTGCTTCTGGGAACAAAATATATGATCTCTGTGTGATGGGACTAACACACTTCAAGTCCTATAGGTGCTTCTGGGAAGGAAATATAGGTCTGTGTGATGGGACTAAACACACTTCAAGTCCTATAGGTGCTTCTGGGAACAAAATTATATGATCTCTGTGTGATGGGGACTAACACACTTCAAGTCCTATAGGTGCTTCTGGGAACAAAATATAGGATCTCTGTGTGATGGGACTAACACACTTCAAGTCCTATAGGTGCTTCTGGGAAGAAAATGTAGGTCTGTGTGGATGGGACTAACACACTTCAAGTCCTATAGGTGCTTCTGGGAAGAAAATATAGGATCTCTGGTGATGGGCTTGGTCATCCATTCTTCCAAGCCTTCATCATGATGCGGCTCCACATGTCCAGGTGCCGAAAACAAAGACTCGTGTGTCCCATGGCCACGTGCTGAAGACGATGCACTACCACGTCCACGTCCACGGCCACGTCCACTAGAAACAGAGCCTGCCTGCCCTGTGTTCTTGGCTCTGCACACTCTGCCTCCCCTTGGCGGTCTTCCAGCCATTGTAGTCGGTAGTCCTGTGGGTGCTGCTGAGAAGAAAATATAGGAGCTCTGTGTGATGCCACTAACACACTAGAAGTCCTATGGGTGCTTCTGCAAAGAAAATAGAGGAGCTCTGTGTGATGCCACTAACACACTAGAAGTCCTGTGGGTGCTGCTGAGAAGAAAATATAGGAGCTCTGTGTGATGCCACTAACACACTAGAAGTCCTATGGGTGCTTCTGCAAAGAAAATAGAGGAGCTCTGTGTGATGCCACTAACACACTAGAAGTCCTGTGGGTGCTGCTGAGAAGAAAATATAGGAGCTCTGTGTGATGCCACTAACACACTAGAAGTCCTATGGGTGCTTCTGCAAAGAAAATAGAGGAGCTCTGTGTGATGCCACTAACACACTAGAAGTCCTATGGGTGCTTCTGCAAAGAAAATAGAGGAGCTCTGTGTGATGCCACTAACACACTAGAAGTCCTGTGGGTGCTGCTGAGAAGAAAATATAGGAGCTCTGTGTGATGCCACTAACACACTAGAAGTCCTATGGGTGCTTCTGCAAAGAAAATAGAGGAGCTCTGTGTGATGCCACTAACACACTAGAAGTCCTGTGGGTGCTTCTGCAAAGAAAATAGAGGAGCTCTGTGTGATGCCACTAACACACTAGAAGTCCTGTGGGTGCTGCTGAGAAGAAAATATAGGAGCTCTGTGTGATGCCACTAACACACTAGAAGTCCTATGGGTGCTTCTGCAAAGAAAATATAGGAGCTCTGTGTGATGCCACTAACACACTAGAAGTCCTATGGGTGCTTCTGCAAAGAAAATAGAGGAGCTCTGTGTGATGCCACTAACACACTAGAAGTCCTGTGGGTGCTTCTGCAAAGAAAATAGAGGAGCTCTGTGTGATGCCACTAACACACTAGAAGTCCTGTGGGTGCTGCTGAGAAGAAAATATAGGAGCTCTGTGTGATGCCACTAACACACTAGAAGTCCTATGGGTGCTTCTGCAAAGAAAATAGAGGAGCTCTGTGTGATGCCACTAACACACTAGAAGTCCTGTGGGTGCTGCTGAGAAGAAAATATAGGAGCTCTGTGTGATGCCACTAACACACTAGAAGTCCTATGGGTGCTTCTGCAAAGAAAATAGAGGAGCTCTGTGTGATGCCACTAACACACTTCAAGTCCTATGGGTGCTTCTGGGAAGAAAATGTAGGTCTGTGTGATGGGACTAACACACTTCAAGTCCTATAGGTGCTTCTGTGAACAAAATATATGATCTCTGTGTGATGGGACTAACACACTTCAAGTCCTATAGGTGCTTCTGGGAAGGAAATAAAGGTCTGTGTGATGGGACTAACACACTTCAAGTCCTATAGGTGCTTCTGGGAACAAAATATATGATCTCTGTGTGATGGGACTAACACACTTCAAGTCCTATAGGTGCTTCTGGGAAGGAAATATAGGTCTGTGTGATGGGACTAACACACTTCAAGTCCTATAGGTGCTTCTGGGAACAAAATATATGATCTCTGTGTGATGGGACTAACACACTTCAAGTCCTATAGGTGCTTCTGGGAACAAAATATAGGATCTCTGTGTGATGGGACTAACACACTTCAAGTCCTATAGGTGCTTCTGGGAAGAAAATGTAGGTCTGTGTGATGGGACTAACACACTTCAAGTCCTATAGGTGCTTCTGGGAACAAAATATAGGATCTCTGTGTGATGGGACTAACACACTTCAAGTCCTATGGGTGCTTCTGGGAACAAAATATATGATCTCTGTGTGATGGGACTAACACACTTCAAGTCCTATAGGTGCTTCTGGGAACAAAATATAGGATCTCTGTGTGATGGGACTAACACACTTCAAGTCCTATAGGTGCTTCTGGGAAGGAAATATAGGTCTGTGTGATGGGACTAACACACGTC
Organism: Lithobates sylvaticus; assembly: GCA_028564925.1. Lineage (NCBI taxonomy): Eukaryota > Metazoa > Chordata > Amphibia > Anura > Ranidae > Lithobates > Lithobates sylvaticus. Next base: position 76,526,177 of record CM053026.1, read on the forward strand.
CACGTCCACGGCCACGTCCACTAGAAACAGAGCCTGCCTGCCCTGTGTTCTTGGCTCTGCACACTCTGCCTCCCCTTGGCGGTCTTCCAGCCATTGTAGTCGGTAGTCCTGTGGGTGCTGCTGAGAAGAAAATATAGGAGCTCTGTGTGATGCCACTAACACACTAGAAGTCCTATGGGTGCTTCTGCAAAGAAAATAGAGGAGCTCTGTGTGATGCCACTAACACACTTCAAGTCCTATGGGTGCTTCTGGGAAGAAAATGTAGGTCTGTGTGATGGGACTAACACACTTCAAGTCCTATAGGTGCTTCTGTGAACAAAATATATGATCTCTGTGTGATGGGACTAACACACTTCAAGTCCTATAGGTGCTTCTGGGAAGGAAATAAAGGTCTGTGTGATGGGACTAACACACTTCAAGTCCTATAGGTGCTTCTGGGAACAAAATATATGATCTCTGTGTGATGGGACTAACACACTTCAAGTCCTATAGGTGCTTCTGGGAAGGAAATATAGGTCTGTGTGATGGGACTAACACACTTCAAGTCCTATAGGTGCTTCTGGGAACAAAATATATGATCTCTGTGTGATGGGACTAACACACTTCAAGTCCTATAGGTGCTTCTGGGAACAAAATATAGGATCTCTGTGTGATGGGACTAACACACTTCAAGTCCTATAGGTGCTTCTGGGAAGAAAATGTAGGTCTGTGTGATGGGACTAACACACTTCAAGTCCTATAGGTGCTTCTGGGAACAAAATATAGGATCTCTGTGTGATGGGACTAACACACTTCAAGTCCTATGGGTGCTTCTGGGAACAAAATATATGATCTCTGTGTGATGGGACTAACACACTTCAAGTCCTATAGGTGCTTCTGGGAACAAAATATAGGATCTCTGTGTGATGGGACTAACACACTTCAAGTCCTATAGGTGCTTCTGGGAAGGAAATATAGGTCTGTGTGATGGGACTAACACACGTCCACGTCCACGGCCACGTCCACTAGAAACAGAGCCTGCCTGCCCTGTGTTCTTGGCTCTGCACACTCTGCCTCCCCTTGGCGGTCTTCCAGCCATTGTAGTCGGTAGTCCTGTGGGTGCTGCTGAGAAGAAAATATAGGAGCTCTGTGTGATGCCACTAACACACTAGAAGTCCTATGGGTGCTTCTGCAAAGAAAATAGAGGAGCTCTGTGTGATGCCACTAACACACTAGAAGTCCTGTGGGTGCTGCTGAGAAGAAAATATAGGAGCTCTGTGTGATGCCACTAACACACTAGAAGTCCTATGGGTGCTTCTGCAAAGAAAATAGAGGAGCTCTGTGTGATGCCACTAACACACTAGAAGTCCTGTGGGTGCTGCTGAGAAGAAAATATAGGAGCTCTGTGTGATGCCACTAACACACTAGAAGTCCTATGGGTGCTTCTGCAAAGAAAATAGAGGAGCTCTGTGTGATGCCACTAACACACTAGAAGTCCTATGGGTGCTTCTGCAAAGAAAATAGAGGAGCTCTGTGTGATGCCACTAACACACTAGAAGTCCTGTGGGTGCTGCTGAGAAGAAAATATAGGAGCTCTGTGTGATGCCACTAACACACTAGAAGTCCTATGGGTGCTTCTGCAAAGAAAATAGAGGAGCTCTGTGTGATGCCACTAACACACTAGAAGTCCTGTGGGTGCTTCTGCAAAGAAAATAGAGGAGCTCTGTGTGATGCCACTAACACACTAGAAGTCCTGTGGGTGCTGCTGAGAAGAAAATATAGGAGCTCTGTGTGATGCCACTAACACACTAGAAGTCCTATGGGTGCTTCTGCAAAGAAAATATAGGAGCTCTGTGTGATGCCACTAACACACTAGAAGTCCTATGGGTGCTTCTGCAAAGAAAATAGAGGAGCTCTGTGTGATGCCACTAACACACTAGAAGTCCTGTGGGTGCTTCTGCAAAGAAAATAGAGGAGCTCTGTGTGATGCCACTAACACACTAGAAGTCCTGTGGGTGCTGCTGAGAAGAAAATATAGGAGCTCTGTGTGATGCCACTAACACACTAGAAGTCCTATGGGTGCTTCTGCAAAGAAAATAGAGGAGCTCTGTGTGATGCCACTAACACACTAGAAGTCCTGTGGGTGCTGCTGAGAAGAAAATATAGGAGCTCTGTGTGATGCCACTAACACACTAGAAGTCCTATGGGTGCTTCTGCAAAGAAAATAGAGGAGCTCTGTGTGATGCCACTAACACACTTCAAGTCCTATGGGTGCTTCTGGGAAGAAAATGTAGGTCTGTGTGATGGGACTAACACACTTCAAGTCCTATAGGTGCTTCTGTGAACAAAATATATGATCTCTGTGTGATGGGACTAACACACTTCAAGTCCTATAGGTGCTTCTGGGAAGGAAATATAGGTCTGTCTGATGGGACTAACACACTTCAAGTCCTATAGGTGCTTCTGGGAACAAAATATATGATCTCTGTGTGATGGGACTAACACACTTCAAGTCCTATAGGTGCTTCTGGGAAGGAAATAAAGGTCTGTGTGATGGGACTAACACACTTCAAGTCCTATAGGTGCTTCTGGGAACAAAATATATGATCTCTGTGTGATGGGACTAACACACTTCAAGTCCTATAGGTGCTTCTGGGAAGGAAATATAGGTCTGTGTGATGGGACTAACACACTTCAAGTCCTATAGGTGCTTCTGGGAACAAAATATATGATCTCTGTGTGATGGGACTAACACACTTCAAGTCCTATAGGTGCTTCTGGGAACAAAATATAGGATCTCTGTGTGATGGGACTAACACACTTCAAGTCCTATAGGTGCTTCTGGGAAGAAAATGTAGGTCTGTGTGATGGGACTAACACACTTCAAGTCCTATAGGTGCTTCTGGGAACAAAATATAGGATCTCTGTGTGATGGGACTAACACACTTCAAGTCCTATGGGTGCTTCTGGGAACAAAATATATGATCTCTGTGTGATGGGACTAACACACTTCAAGTCCTATAGGTGCTTCTGGGAACACAATATAGGATCTCTGTGTGATGGGACTAACACACTTCAAGTCCTATAGGTGCTTCTGGGAAGGAAATATAGGTCTGTGTGATGGGACTAACACACTTCAAGTCCTATAGGTGCTTCTGGGAACAAAATATATGATCTCTGTGTGATGGGACTAACACACTTCAAGTCCTATAGGTGCTTCTGGGAAGAAAATGTAGGTCTGTGTGATGGGACTAACACACTTCAAGTCCTATAGGTGCTTCTGGGAACAAAATATATGATCTCTGTGTGATGGGACTAACACACTTCAAGTCCTATAGGTGCTTCTGGGAAGGAAATATAGGTCTTTGTGATGGGACTAACACACTTCAAGTCCTATAGGTGCTTCTGGGAACAAAAATATATGATCTCTGTGTGATGGGACTAACACACTTCAAGTCCTATAGGTGCTTCTGGGAAGAAAATGTAGGTCTGTGTGATGGGACTAACACACTTCAAGTCCTATAGGTGCTTCTGGGAACAAAATATATGATCTCTGTGTGATGGGACTAACACACTTCAAGTCCTATAGGTGCTTCTGGGAAGGAAATATAGGTCTGTGTGATGGGACTAACACACTTCAAGTCCTATAGGTGCTTCTGGGAACAAAATATATGATCTCTGTGTGATGGGACTAACACACTTCAAGTCCTATAGGTGCTTCTGGGAACAAAATATATGATCTCTGTGTGATGGGACTAACACACTTCAAGTCCTATAGGTGCTTCTGGGAACAAAATATAGGATCTCTGTGTGATGGGACTAACACACTTCAAGTCCTATGGGTGCTTCTGGGAACAAAATATATGATCTCTGTGTGATGGGACTAACACACTTCAAGTCCTATAGGTGCTTCTGGGAAGGAAATGTAGGTCTGTGTGATGGGACTAACACACTTCAAGTCCTATAGGTGCTTCTGGGAACAAAATATATGATCTCTGTGTGATGGGACTAACACACTTCAAGTCCTATGGGTGCTTCTGGGAACAAAATATATGATCTCTGTGTGATGGGACTAACACACTTCAAGTCCTATAGGTGCTTCTGGGAAGGAAATGTAGGTCTGTGTGATGGGACTAACACACTTCAAGTCCTATAGGTGCTTCTGGGAACAAAATATATGATCTCTGTGTGATGGGACTAACACACTTCAAGTCCTATAGGTGCTTCTGGGAAGGAAATATAGGTCTGTGTGATGGGACTAACACACTTCAAGTCCTATAGGTGCTTCTGGGAACAAAATATCTGATCTCTGTGTGATGGGACTAACACACTTCAAGTCCTATAGGTGCTTCTGGGAACAAAATATATGATCTCTGTGTGATGGGACTAACACACTTCAAGTCCTATAGGTGCTTCTGGGAACAAAATATAGGATCTCTGTGTGATGGGACTAACACACTTCAAGTCCTATGGGTGCTTCTGGGAACAAAATATATGATCTCTGTGTGATGGGACTAACACACTTCAAGTCCTATAGGTGCTTCTGGGAACAAAATATATGATCTCTGTGTGATGGGACTAACACACTTCAAGTCCTATAGGTGCTTCTGGGAAGGAAATGTAGGTCTGTGTGATGGGACTAACACACTTCAAGTCCTATAGGTGCTTCTGGGAACAAAATATATGATCTCTGTGTGATGGGACTAACACACTTCAAGTCCTATAGGTGCTTCTGGGAAGGAAATATAGGTCTGTGTGATGGGACTAACACACTTCAAGTCCTATAGGTGCTTCTGGGAACAAAATATATGATCTCTGTGTGATGGGACTAACACACTTCAAGTCCTATAGGTGCTTCTGGGAACAAAATATAGGAGCTCTGCCTGCCTGCCGCGAACACACTACAAGTCCTATAGGTGCTTCTGGGAACAAAATATAGGAGCTCTGCCTGCCTGCCACGAACACACTACAAGTCCTATAGGTGCTTCTGGGGACAAAATATAGGAGCTCTGCCTGCCTGCCACGAACACACTACAAGTCCTATAGGTGCTTCTGGGAACAAAATATAGGAGCTCTGCCTGCCTGCCACGAACACACTACAAGTCCTATAGGTGCTTCTGGGAACAAAATATAGGAGCTCTGCCTGCCTGCCACGAACACACTACAAGTCCTATAGGTGCTTCTGGGAACAAAATATATAGGAGCTCTGCCTGCCTGCCACGAACACACTACAAGTCCTATAGGTGCTTCTGGGAACAAAATATAGGAGCTCTGCCTGCCTGCCACGAACACACTACAAGTCCTATAGGTGCTTCTGGGAACAAAATATAGGAGCTCTGCCTGCCTGCCAGGAACACACTACAAGTCCTATAGGTGCTTCTGGGAACAAAATATAGGAGCTCTGCCTGCCTGCCACGAACACACTACAAGTCCTATAGGTGCTTCTGGGAACAAAATATAGGAGCTCTGCCTGCCTGCCAGGAACACACTACAAGTCCTATAGGTGCTTCTGGGAACAAAATATAGGAGCTCTGCCTGCCTGCCACGAACACACTACAAGTCCTATAGGTGCTTCTGGGAACAAAATATAGGAGCTCTGCCTGCCTGCCACGAACACACTACAAGTCCTATAGGTGCTTCTGGGAACAAAATATAGGAGCTCTGCCTGCCTGCCACGAACACACTACAAGCCCCTCTTTCTAAATCAATCTAAATGAATGAATCTATCTAACTCGATCTCTCTAAGTAAATCTCTCTAACTAACTAAATCCAGCAGAGTGTCACAGATCTAGCCTGCTCTATCTGCGCCGGAACAGCATGTGACCGGCGCAGACGGCGTGGCGGCCTTTTATAGGGGGGGCGTGTACTACAGCCCCTGAGCTGTAATTGGCTACAGGCGTCCTGCCTGTAGCCAATTATGGCTCTTCGAGTTTCCGGGGCTGTGATTGGCCAAGCATGCGGGGTCACAGTGCATGCTTGGCCAATCATCAGCCAGCAATGCACTGCGCCGGCCGCGCCGGCCGCAATGCATTGCGGGGCCGCTCGCATCACACGAACGTAATGCGAGCGGCCAAAATAGTTCTGGGCTCGCCGAGCGAGCGAACGCCCGGTGCTCGATGCGAACGTGGGTTCGCATCGAGCACCGGGCCCATCCCTACTATAAAGTATCATTAACACTGGGGGAGGGAGGATCAGCACAGCGCTTATAGTGTGAACAGGACAGCAGAGCGATTGGCTCATCATTGTGCTGCTGCTCTTTTGATTTCCAATCACAACCTGCCCTGCTTAAAGGATCGCTAAACCCAAAAAACAGAAACATATTGCAGCTTGCCATTCCTTAGATGTGGTGGCTGCATTTGTTTTCTTTTTTAAGGAGTGTCTTTGTCACCTTCTGCTAGCTGAATAGGAAGTATAAAACAATGTAATCTTCCTTCTGTGACCTCCAAATCTCATCAACCCTCATGTTACATAGTTAGGCTGCTTTCACACTGAGGCGCTTTACAGTCGCTATAGCGATAAAAATAGCGCTTATATTTAGCCTCTCCTGTCACTCCAGTGTGAAAGCTCAAGTGTTTTCCCACTGGAGCTGTGCGCTGGCAGGACGCCAAAAAAAGTCCTGCAAGCCGCATCTTTGAGGCGCTGGAGGAGTGGTGTACCTGCAGCGCCCCTGCCCAGTAAAATCAATGGGCAGCGCCGCTGTTTTTTTGTCAACCTGACTAAGGCTACTTTCACACTGGGGCATTGGGGGCGTCAGCGGTAAAGCACCCCTATTTTTAGCGGCACTTTACTGTAGTTTTTGCGGCACTTTTCAGCTGCTAGCGGGGCGCTTTTAACCCCTGCTAAGGGCCGAAAAAGGGTTAATTGCGATTCGTCACTGCATCGCTTTAACTGACAATTGCGCTGCCGTGCGACGTTGTACCTAAACAAAATTAACGTCCTTTTTCACTAAAAATAGAGCTTTCTTTTGGTGGTATTTGATCACTTATGCGGTTATAATTTTTTGCGCAAACAAAAACAAAAACAAAAACAAAAACAATTTTTTTTTTAAACAAAAAAAGAGCGCCAATTTTGAAAAAAAAAACACAATATTTTTAACTTTTTGCTATAATGATTATCCCCCAAAAATATATATAACATTTTTTTTTTTTCCTCAGTTTAGGCCGATATGTATTCTTCTACATATTTCTGGTAAAAAAAAATAGCAATAAGGGTATATTGATTGGTTCGTGCAAAATTTATAGCGTCTACAAAATAGGAGATAGTTTTATGGCATTTTTATTTTACATTTTTTTTTATTAGTAATAGCGGCGATCTGCAATTTTTTTCTGGACTGGGACAATATGGCGGACACATCAGACTTTTTTTACACTATTTAGAGACCATTGTCATTTATACAGCGATCAATGCTATAAAAATGCTCTGATTACTGTGTAAATGACAATGGCAGTGAAGGGGTTAACCACTAGGGGACAGTGAAGGGGTTAAGTGTGTCCTAGGGAGTGATTCTAACTGTTAGGGGGCTGGGCTTTAACACACAGGACAGTGATCACTGCTCTGGATGACAGAGAGCAGTGATCTCTGTCCTGTTACTAGGGTGAACGGATTAATGCTTTGTTTACAAAAGCATCTCCCGTTCTTCCTCTCTGTGACGCGATCGCGGGCACCCGGCGGACATTGAGTCCGCGGGATTTGCGGTCACGTAACCTGCAGCGGGCGCACGCCCGTGACACCACTTCTTAAAGGGGACCTATCTGTATGCCCTTTTGCCTACCAGCGTCATTCTGTCAACGTACATCGGCGTGCGCTGGTGAGCAAGCGGTTAACTCTTCTGGGAAGGCTGTCCACAAGGTTTAGGAGTGTCTATGGGAATATTTGACCAGTACACAAACAAGGTCTATAAAGACATGGATGAGCGAGTTTGGGGTGGAGGAACTTGACTGGCCTGCACAGAGTCCTGACCTCAACCCGATAGAACACCTTTGGGATTAATTAGAGCGGAGACTGTGAGCCAGGCCTTCTCGTTCAATATCAGTGCCTGACCTCACAAATGCTCTTCTGGAAGAATGGTCAAACATTCCCATAGACACACTTCTAAACCTTGTGGACAGCCTTCCCAGAAGGGTTGATGTTGTTATAGCTGCAAAGGGTGGGGCAACTCAATATTGAACCCTACGGACTAAGACTGGGATGCCAAATTCATGTGCGTGTAAAGGCAGGCATCAAAATACTTTTGGTAATATAGTGTATAAACAGAATACATAAAGAGAAAACCTTCATATACAGAATCCTATACCCACAGTTGACAAGAGGAAGTGGCACTTAAATGCAATCAAAGCTCGCGCTGTCCCCGCTGGTGGCTGCATCCATCTTCTGCCCTCTTCCTTCCGGAGCCGTGGACTCCGGCTCTGTGACTGGCCGGAGTTGCGTGACGTCACTCCCGCGCATAGGAGCCGTCAGTCACGGCACATACGAGTGAAGAAACGGCACGGAGGTCCGTTTCTTCACAGCACATGCGCCGATGACATCATCGACGCACTACAAGGTAAATATCTCCTAACCGGCGCACATTTAGGAGATATTTCCACTACCTATAGGTAAGCCTTATTCTAGGCTTATCTATAGGTATAGGTGACGCAGGAGGGTTTACAACCACTTTAAAGAGAAAGTAAACCCTGAAGGTTTTACTTCCTCTTTGTTTCCCTGCAAAGGTAAAGCATAATGGACTACTATGCATCGTATAGTAGCCCATTATGTGTCACTTACCTGACACAGGAGCCAGCGATGTCACTGATGTCCCCTCTTCCACGAAGCGTCCATCTTCCTTCCGGGTATCGCTGCTCCGCCGCTGTGAGTGGCCGGAGCAGCGATGAAGTCACTCTGGCGCATGCGCGCGGGAGCCGTATGTGACGGCATGATTGCCTTCACTTGCGGCGTGCCCAGTGCGCCTGCATCGTAGACAGCGGTGCCCTATTTTTGTAAAATATCTCCTTAACCGTGTAGGTTAAGAAGATATTTGTTGGACCTACAGGTAAGCCTTAATCTAGGCATACCTGTAGATCAAAGTGGTCTGTAAGGGTTTACAACCACTTTAACAGTGACACTGATGAAACCGCAAAAGTTGTCAAACAAACTGAAACCTGCCATGGCGTGCCATGCCCCGGTTTGAATCTCATTATTCAATTTGAACCATGTATGGGCAGGCTGATTGAGCGATTAACTTGGGTACAACCAGCCTGTTGGACTTTACATGCAGTTATTGCTAGCGGTTATTATAAGCATTTTCAGTAATCACTGTGTTCTCCCATCAGGGACTATTTCCCTGGTCCCTCTGCCGGGATAACACAATGGCTCCACGGGACTGTCACTGTGTTAATGGGGGAACTGAGCTATTTTTTTCCCTGCAACCACAGGTTGCAGGAAAGAAAATCGCTCCATCTCTGGCCGGCTTAAGACTGACAATCCAGTCACTGCTGTGTTCTTGGCTCTTTCATAGAGCCTTGTGTACAATCCTTTGCTCTAGTGAAGCACCATATTCATCCATTCACCAGTGCTCCTTAAAGTAATATCAATGGCAAATTGTATTTTAAAAAATAAATAAAAATCATGCCATACGTATCTGCTCTGTGCAGTAGTTTTACACAGAGCAACCCTGATCCTCCTCTTCTTGGGTCCCCCCGCTGGCGCTCATGGCCCCTCCCTCCTGCTGAGTGCCCCCCAGAGCAAGCAGCTTGCAATGGGGGCATCCAAACAGGCGTGCTCCAGAGCCGCTGCTCTGCGTGTCCACTCAGACACAGAGCTGCGACCTCACCCACCCCCCTCTCTCTCCTCATTGGCTGTCTGGCTGTAATTGACAATGGCTCCCACTGCTGTCTCAGCCAATGAGGAGGGAGAGTCCATGAGGGCCGATGCTCTCGTGCACATTGCTGGATCGAGAGGAAAAGTCTGGTAAGTACTGGGGGGGAGGCTGGTGGGGATGAATGCATGAAGGTAAAAAGCTTCAGCCTTTAGAACTACTTTAGGTGAGAATCTTTCTGTGTGCAGGAACTGAAGCCATGTGAGACAGTAGAGAAAGGGCCCCGTCATAAAGCAACAGCCACACAAATGTCATAACTGCACAAGGAGAGATTCTTCCCAATGTAAACCTGAATATAATTATAGTCAGTGGGAACCTGGTTTAAAATAGTTGCATTATTAAAACTCCCCAAATAGCACGTCATGCAAATATAGCATATCATGTGGCATCAGCTGTGTTGTCATGTAAGACAAAGTAGTGGGTGTCTGAACAGGTGGGAGCTAAGGTTAGTAGTTATGTAGATATGTATTTGCCATTGATTCTTCCCTTTATTGATCAAATCTATTACTGGTGAGACACGTACCTTCTTCTTGTCTTCATCTTCCCTTTTCTTTATGTTATAGATGACCTGGAAGAGATCTTTGAGATCCACCACTAGAGGTTCAGCCTAAAGCAAAACAGAGACAAGTTCTAATTAGAATATAAAATGGCAAATGATATGCCTGGGATGGGCAGGATACACATATATACAGTTGTGCTCATAAGTTTACATAAAATTTATGATTTTTTGGCCATTTTTTAGGCTGGCTTCACACTGGGGCGGTGCGGGGCGGCGACGGTAAAGCAGCGCTATATTTAGCGCTGCTTTACCATCGTTTTACCCGCGGTATGCGGCCGCTAGCGGGGTGGTTTTAACCCCCGCTAGCGGCCGCAAAAGGGTTAAAAACCTCCGCAAAGCGCCGCTGCAGCGGCGGTTTGCGGGCGGTATCCCCGCGGTTTCCCATTGATTTCAATGGGAAGGAGCGGTATAGGAGCGGTGAACACACCGCTCCTTCACCGCTCCAAAGATGCTGCTAGCAGGACTTTTGTTGCGGTCCTGCTAGCGCACCGCTCCAGTGTGAAAGCCCGCCGGCTTTCACACTGGAGTGAATGGGGCCGGTTTTTTCAGGCGGTATACAGGCGCTATTTTTAGCGCCGTACCGCCTGAAAACCGCCCCAGTGTGAAAGGGGCCTTAGAGAATATGAATGATAACACAAAAATATTTCTTTCACTCATGGTTAGTGTTTGGCTGAAGCCATTTATTATCAATCAACTGTGTTTGCTCTTTTTAAATCATGATGGCAACAGAAACTACCCAAATGACCCTGATCAAAAGTTTACATACCCTGGTGATTTTGGCCTGATAATATGCACACAAGTTCACACAAAAGGGTTTGAATGGCTATTAACCGCTTCCCGACCGCCTCCTGTAGATATACGTCTACAGAATGGCACGGCTAGGCAAAATCACGTATATATAGGTCCCCTTTAATTGCCTAGCCATGGGGCCGCCGGCGCACTCGCGACCCGGTCAGGAGCTCCATGACCACGGCCGTGGGACCAGCGGACCCGATCGCCGCTGGTGTCCCGCGATCGGGTCACAGAGCTGAAGAACGGGGAGAGGTCTGTGTAAACAAACCTCTCCCCGCACTTCCTACACTGCCCGTCACTGATCTGCTTTTCCCTGTCATCAGGGAACAGCCGATCAGTGACGTCAGACGTCAGCCACGCCCCCTACTGTAAAAAAACACACAACACGTCACACTAACTCCTCCCCGCCCCCTAGTGGTTAACTCCTGCACTGCCATTGTCATTTACATTGGGGAATCAGTGCATTTAAATAGCACTGATTTCTGTATAAATGACAATGGTCCCAAAAATGTGTCAAAAATTTCAGATGTGTCCGCCATAATGTCGCAGTCACAATAAAAATCGCTGATCGCCGCCATTACTAGTAGAAAAAAAAAATATTAATAAAAATGCTATAAAACTATCCCCTATTTTGTAAACGCTATAACTTTTACACAAACCAATCAATAATGGCTAATTGCGATTTTTTTTACCAAAAATATGTAGAAGAATACGTATCGGCCTAAACTGAGGAAAAAAAAATGTTTTTTTATATATTTTTGGGGGGATATTTATTATAGCAAAAAGTAAAAAATATTGCATTTTTTCAAAATTGTCGCTCTATTTTTGTTTATAGCACAAAAAATTAAAACCGCAGGGGCAATCAAATACCACCAAAAGAAAGCTCTATTTGTAGGAAAAAAAGGACGCCAATTTTGTTTGGGAGCCACGTCGCACGACCGCGCAATTGTCAGTTAAAGCGACACAGTGCCGAATCGCAAAAAGGGGCCTGGTCCTTTGACTGCAAATTGGTCCGGGGCTGAAGTGGTTAAAGGTAACCATCCTCACCTGTGATCTGTTTGCTTGTAATTAGTGTGTGTGTATAAAAGGTCAATGAGTTTCTGGACTCCTGACAGACCCTTGCATCTTTCATCCATTGCTGCACTGACGTTTCTGGATTCTGAGTCATGGGGAAAGCAAAAGAATAGTCAAAGGATCTGCGGGGAAAAGGTAGTTGAACTGTATAAAACAGGAAAGGGATATAAAAAGATATCCAAGGAATAGAGAATGCCAATCAGAAGTGTTCAAACTCTAATCAAGAAGTGGAAAATGAGGGGTTCTGTTGAAACCAAACCAAACCACGGTCAGGTAGACCAACTAAAATGTCAGCCACAACTGCCATCAAAATTGTTCGGGATGCAAAGAAAAACCCACAAATAACTTCAGGTGAAATACAGGACTCTCTGAAAACATGTGGTGTGGCTGTTTCAAGATGCACAATAAGGAGGCACTTGAAGAAAGATGAGCTGCATGCAGGGGCAGACTGACTATTCGGCCACTCGGGCACTGCCCGAGGGCCCTGGGCCACTAGGGGGCCCCATCAGGGTTGCCAGCCTCAGTAAAACCAGGGACAGTATGTAAAAATCTGTGTTTTTTTTTACATCTGTCTCTGAAATGTCCCTTACCGACATCCTTTTGGTCTAAAAATCCCGAGATTATAGCTGCCTCACCTCTCCAGTACCTTCTCAGCCAATAGAAACATGTCTGTGTATACTGTGTGATTGTATACTGTGTGTGTGTGAGTCGCCAGAAGAAAGCCATTACTACGTAAATGCCACAAAGTACCCCGCTTACAATACGCCAAACAGCACAGAGACAAGCCTCCAATCTTCAGGCACAAAGTCATTTGGAGTGAGGAGACCAAAATTTAGCTTTTTGGCCATAAACACTACATTTGGAGAGGAGTCAACAAGGCCTAGGATGAAAGGTCCACCATTCCTACTGTGAAATACGGTGGTGGATCGCTGATGTTTTGGGGATGTGTGAGCTACAAAGGCAAGTGGAAATTTGGTCAAAATTATGGGCAAGATGAATCCAGTATGTTATCAAAAAATACTGGAGGGACATTTGCATTCATCAGCCAGGAAGCTGCGCATGGGACGTACTTGGACATTCCAACATGACAATGATCCAAAACACAAGGCCAAGTCGACCTGTCATTGGCTACAGCAGAATAAAGTGAAGGTTCTGGAGTGGCCATCTCAGTCAACTGACCTCAATATCATTGAGCCACTCTGGGGAGATCTCAAATGTGCCGTTCATGCAAGACGGCCCAAGAATTTACAGGAACTGGAGGCTTTTTGCCAAAAGGAATGGGCAGCTTTACCATCTGAGAAGATAAAGAGCCTCATCCACAAATACCACAAAAGACTTCAAGCTGTCATTGGTGTTAAAGGGGCCAATACACGTTATTAAGAACTGGGGTATGTAAACTTTTGATCAGGGTCATTTGGGTAGTTTCTGTTGCAATTATGATTTAAAAAGAGTAAACACAGTTGATTGATAATAAATGGCTTCAGGCAAACACTAACCATGAGTGAGAGAAAAGTTTTTGTGTTATCATTCATATTCTCTGAAAAATGGCCAAGAAATCATAAAATCTGCCAGGGTATGTAAACTTATGAGCACAATTGTGTGTGTGTGTGTGTGTGTGTGTGTGTGTGTGTGTGTGTGTGTGTGTGTGTGTGTGTGTGTGTGTGTGTATATATATATATACACATACACAGTTGACATTTAGAATTTTTGGAAGGTTATGTAGTTTCAATGCAATTTTTTGTGTTTTCCTTTACTTTTCTTGGTAGTTTTTGTTAACAAAAAAGTATTTAATGTTTTTTTGGAAATAACCTTTTCATGTGTTGTACTAGGAACATTATTGTTCATTATATGTCAAAATAGAGATGACAAACCGCAGAATTAGGACTTTACATCTATAGTAACCTTTGCTATTTAAAAACAATAACTGGTCAAAATGTGTAAAAGTGTATTTTTCCATTCCATTCCAGCCAATACCTCCCTCCTCCTCCATGCCCAATAACCAGCAAAACAAAATGGGGGTGGGATATTACATCTTCATTGATGTTATTGGCAAAAAATAATAAAGATTTGATTTCAAATATACCCTATATTGTCAAAAGTATTGGGACACCTGCCTTTACACGCATATGAATCGCACCCTCTTCGTCCGCAGGGTTCAATATTGAGTTGGCCCACTCTTTGCAGCTATAAAAGCTTCAACTCTTCTGGGAAGGCTGTCATAAAGACATGAATGCGCGAGTTTGGGGTGGAGGAACTTGACTGGCCTACACAGAGTCCTGACCTCAACCCAATAGAACACCTTTGGAATGAGATAGAGCGGAGACTGCGAGCCAGGCCTTCTCGTCCACATCAGTGCCTGACCTCACAAATGCTCTTCTGGAAGAAGAGTCAAACATTCCCATAGACCCACTCCTAAAACCTTGTGGACGGCCTTCTCTGAAGAGTTGAAGCTGTTATAGCTGCAAAGGGTGGGCCAACTCAATATTGAACCTTTCGGACTAAGACCGGGATGCCATTAAAGTTCATGTGTGTGTAAAGGCAGGCCCCCAATACCTTTGACAATATAGTGTATATTTGTATGACAATTTGAAAGACTTTATTGATATAAATTTTTTTTTTTTTTACTCTGTATTACAAAGGCTATTTTATTATTTTGAACATGTGACCAGCATTAGAGGACTAGAAGCTCCTCCTGCTTACGTTTCCCTGCAGACAGGCTGGGAAAGATCTGGGTCATGTGGCAGCTGTATATCCATTATTAAAAAGGTATTTTCAAAAAGGTATGTAAAAATGCATATAAAAGCAAAGGAGAAGGTCTTCAAAAAATACAAGGTTGAGGGATCATCATCAGCATTCAGACTTTATAAAGAACGCCACAAGAAATGTAAGGGTGCAATTAGGGCGGCTAAGATAGAACATGAAAGACACAGCGGAGGAAAGCAAAAAAAATAACAAGAAATCCTTTGTAAACAGTAAAAAAGGGGGGACAGACCATATTGGCCCCAAAAAGAATGAGGAACGACATCTGGTTACAAAGGATGGGGAGATGGCGAAGGTATTGAATTTATTATTCTCCTCAGTCTTCATGAGGGAAAAGGGGGGGCTTCAGTAACCAAAACTGCAGTGTTTATCCTCATGGTTAACAGAGGACAGAATTAAAATTAGACTTGGGAAACTTAACATTAATAAATCCCCCGAGGGTACTTAGGGAACTCGGTCAAGTAATTGCCAGACCATTGTTTCTAGTTTAACTGACAGTCTACTGACTGGAATGGTACCAACTGATTGGAGAAAAGCCAATGTAGAACCAATATTTAAAAAGGGCCCAAAATACATCCCTGGGAATTACAGACCAGTTAGCCTAACATCAATAGTATGCAAGCTCTTGCAGGGGATGCTAAGGGACTTTATACAAGATTTTAGTAATGAGAATGGTATCATTAGGAGTAATCAGTATGGATTCATGAAGAATCGTTCTTGCCAAACCAATCTATTAACCTTCTATGAGGAGGTGAGTTGCCATCTAGATAAAGGAAGGCCCGTAGACGTGGTGTATCTGGATTTTGCAAAAGCATTTGACACAGTTCCCCATAAAAGTTTACTGTATAAAATAAGGTCCGTTGGCATGGACCATAGGGTGAGTACATGGATTGAAAACTGGCTACAAGGGCGAGTTCAGAGGTTGGTGATAAATGGGGAGTACTCAGAATGGTCAGGGGTGGGTAGTGGGGCCCCCCAGGGTTCTGTGCTGAGACCAATCCTATTTAATTTGTTCATAAACGACCTGGAGGATGGGGTAAACAGTTCAATCTCTGTCATTGCGGAAAATACTAAGCTAAGCAGGGCAATAACTTCTCCGCAGGATGTGGAAACCTTGCAAAAAGATTTGAACAAATGAATAGGGTGGGCAACTACATGGCAAATGAGGTTTAAAGTAGAAAAAATTAAAATAATGCATTTGCGTGGCAAAAATATGAATACAATCTATACACTGGGGGGAGAACCTCTGGGGGAATCTAGGATGGAAAAGGACCTGGGGGTCCTAGTAGATGACAGGCTCAGCAATGGCATGCAATGCCAAGCTGCTGCTAACAAAGCAAACAGAATATTGGCATTAAAAAGGGGATTAATTCCAGAGATAATTCTCCCGCTCTACAAGACTCTGGTCTGGCCGCACCTAGAGTATGCTGTCCAGTTCTGGGCACCGGTCCTCAGGAAGGATGTACTGGAAATGGAGCGAGTACAAAGAAGGGCAACAAAGCTAATAAAGGGTCTGGAGGATATTAGTTATGAGGAAAGGTTGTGAGCACTGAACTTAGAACTCTGGAGAAGAGACACTTGAGAGGGGATATGATTTCAATTTACAAATACCGTACTGGTGACCCCACAATAGGGATAAAACTTTTTTGCGGAAGGAAGTGGCCACTCATTAAAATTAGAAGAAAAGAGGTTTAACCTTAAACTGCGTAGAGGGTTTTTTATTGTAAGAGTGACAAGGATGTGGAATTCCCTTCCACAGGTGGTGGTCTCAGCGGGGGACATCGATAGTTTCAAAAAACTATTAGATAAGCACCTGAACGACCACAACATACAGGGATATACAATGTAATACTGACATATAATCACACAAATAGGTTGGACTTGATGGACTTGTGTGTTTTTTCAACCTCACCTACTATGTAACTATGTATGTAGATGTTTTTTTTTTTAAATAGAATAATTAAAGTGCCATCATCCACATTAAGGAATAAAAGGGACAATGTAAATTAAACAGTATGTGTTTAGTATCACTTTAAAGAGACAAAAAAAGGGTGACTTCAACCTTACTTTAAATTTGCATCAGACACCATTGTTAGAATAAGTAGCAAAAGGAAATATGTCCACTATACCATAGTATATACGGAGTACTCAGCGCTGTCTTAAAACTAAATAAAAATTAATAATAATAATATCCAAATCAAATGCTAGCTGACACTCAAGGTTAATTCAAAATACCTCAAACGGACATAAAAGATAGAACAGTGCAGCGCAAAAAATACAATAACAATAAAATGTAAATAAAATCGCTAAAAGTCAAATATAAAAGTCACTATACCATAGGACAGTGATGGCGAACCTTGGCACCCCAGATGTTTTGAAACTACATTTCCCATGATTCTCCACTACACTACAGAGTGCAAGAGCATCATGGGAAATGTAGTTCCAAAAAATCTGGGGTGCCAAGGTTCACCATCACTGCCATTGGAAATAAATGCAAAGGCCTAATTATGTAGTAGTGTTGCCATTTTGAAGTGTGACATAATCAGAAAAAAATGCCAACTAGCTCATACACAAGAAAACACTTTATTGCATTTAGCCTAGCACAGCATGAGGTATTGTTTTACAGCTCAGCTAAATTCCACCATCTTCCCATTGTCATCAAACTCCATGCAATCATACCTGCTGTGATGTTTTGATGGCAAAAAACTGATGTTGTCCTTCAGCACCACAAACATATCCAAAAGCTCGATTGTCTGTCACATCTCGGGCAATGAAGGAAATCTTGTTAACTGGGTGTTCATGCTCGATTACCTACAATGGGATTAAAACAAACACGGCTAATTATTTGTCTTGCAAATTTTACAACCTGTTTGTTAGGTGAATGGCACAAATCAAAACATAAAGCCGTGGTACTAAAATCCTACAATGAGAATGTTCCAAGCCATAATGAACTATTTGGCTTATCCACCCAATACAGAGCAGCGTTACAGCCCAGAAGGGTCTGTTTCAAACAACGGCCCTTTATTAGTCAATGAAGTATACCCGTGCCCAGGCAGCATATTATGACCAAGCATGTAAGCCGGTACTTTAACCACTTCAATACCAGGCACCAGTGCCGGGACAAGGTCATGCAGTGCCCATGGCAAAGATGCCAAACTGCGCACCCCTTTCCCTTAGGGTTAGGCTTAGGGTGCCCCCTACCCCTGCAATATACCATTGCGCCAGGGGCAGCCGCCCCTCCTGCCCACCCCTTGTCCCGGCCCTGCCAGGCACTTACGCCCCTTCCTGCCCAGGACAATTTTCAGCTTTCAGCGCTGTCACACTTTGAATGACAGATACGCAGTCATGCTACACTGTACCCAAACTAAACTTTTAACATTTTCTTCCCACAAATAGAGCTTTCTTTTGGTGGTATTTGATCACCTATGCGGTTTTTATTTTTTGCTAAACAAACTAAAAAAGACCCACATTTTTGAAAAAAATGATTTTTTTTTAGTTTCTTTTGTAAAATGTTGTTTTCCCCTTCACTGACGGGCACTGATGAGGCGGCACTGATGAGTTGGCACTGATAAAGTGGCACTGATGGGCACTGATGAGGAGGCACTGATATGTAGAATTGATGGGCACTGATAGGCGGCACTGATATGCAGCCCTGATGGGCACCAATAGGCAACACTGATATGCAGCACTGATGGGCACTGATAGACAGCACTGATGGGCACTGACAGGCGGCACTGATGGGCACTGACAGGCGGCACTGATGGGCACTGACAGGCGTCTGTGATGGGCACTGACAGGAGGCACTGATGGGCACTGACAGGCGGCTGTGATGGGCACTGACAGGAGGCACTGATAGGCAGTACTGATTGGCACTGACAGGTGGCACTGATGGGCAGCACTGATGATGAGGTACTGATATGTAGTGACAGGTGTTACTGCTGGGCAGTGATTGGCACTGAGGTGGGCAGTGATTGGCACTGTGGTGGGCAATGATTGGCACTGAGGTGGGCAGTGATTGGCACTGGGGTGGGCAGTGATTGGCACTGGGGTGGGCACTGGCTAACTTTATGTTGGGGCACTAATTGGGCGGTGATTTGTACATTTGAGGGGTCTGTGCTGATAATCAATGTGCTGATTATCAGCACAGACCCCCCCTTCTGACAGGGAGAGACGCTGATCGTCTCTCCCTGTCAGCGCGAACCGAGGAATGCCGTTTAACGGCACTTCCTGGTTCATGCGATGATCAGCTGTGATTGGTCACAGCTGATCACGTGGTAACAAGCCTCCGACAGAGGCTTATCACGATCGGAGATGCAGGGTGTCAGACTGACAACCCGCACTCGCGATCGCTGCGATGCGTGCCCCCACAGGCGTGCGCCGGCATGTTATCCTGAAGGACTTCATATGACACCCAGTCAGGATAACAGAACCACTTCCCGGACGTCAATTTGCTTTTGACCAGGCGGGAAGTGGTTAAGCTTTTAGAAACTGAATGAAACGTAACTTTATTGTCTCTTTTGTGACTTTGGAGGATGAATTACTTCCCACTACTTGTTTTTACATTTTTTTCTCCTGCTTGCAGGGTTACTGATGGAGGTGGTAGGAACTGAGAACTCCCCCTTCAGCAGGTTTGTCTAAGGCAGGCTTTCCTACAACCACAGGTTGATGGGGGAATCCCTCCCGTACAGCTATCGTGTCCCAGAAATCGAGACCAGGCAACGTTTTTCCGAACTTCTGTTGTCCAATTTTGGTGAGCCTGTGCGAATTGTAGCCTCAGTTTCCTTGGTTGTATGAGTGGTTACTTGAGTTACTGTTGCCTTTCTATCATCTCGAATCAGTCTGCTCATTCTCCTCTGACCTCTGACATCAACAAGGCATTTTCCTCCACACAACTGCCGCTCACTGGATATTTTCTCTTTTTTCAAGCCATTCTCTGTAAACCCTAGAGATGATTGTGTGTGAAAATCTCAGTAGATCAGCAGTTTATGAAATACTCAGTCCAGCCCATCTGGCACCAACAACCATGCCACGTTCAAAGTCACTTAAATCCTATTTCTTTCCCATTCTGATGCTTGGATTGAACTTCAGCAAGTCATCTTCGCCGTGTCTAGGTGCCTAAATGCATTGAGTTGCTGCCATGTGATTGGCTGATTAGCAATTTGTGTTACAGAGCAATTGAACAGGTGTATTTAATAAAGTGGCCGGTGAGTGTATATGTAAAGTGCTGCGTAAATTGTTGGCGCTATAATAAATACGTTCATTGGAGCAGCCAACACTCTGAGTCGGAGGATTTAGGCAGAGGTGTGCCTAGAGTGGAACATCATTTATTTATGGTTGGAAACCATGTTCCATGAGGCAGGTTCCTTTTGCACCATACAGAACAATGGGGACACAAATTATTGTAGAGGTCTCTATCCACACAACATTTTTAGGCTCTGCCCCAGGGCTGACAACACCATGGGCCAGTGGAATGCTGCACCCAAAACTGTCAACCGGTAGCCTCCTGGTACCATTCCACTACTCTATCCCTCTGCTCTCCACAAGTACAGGCCTACTGTCCCAGTAGCATCATAAAAAAACATTCACATTTCCAAAAATACGGCAATGATACAAAACATTTGTAGAATATTTTGAACAAAAATATTTGTCAGCAGCGCGGGGGCAATGCAAGAAAAGGAAGGTCGCAGTATTCAAAGTACCACATAGTAATGAAAAATACATTAGACCCACCAAAGATCTTTTGGTCAAAACATAATGAAATAGACAAACAAACATAATCTGCTCCCACTTTTTCTTATGCCCCGTACACACGGTCGGAAATTCCGACCACAAAATCCATCGGATTTTTTCCGACGGATTTTGTCCGACACTGGTGTTGCATACACACGGTCGGACAAAGTTGTCGAAAAAATCCGATCATTCTGAATGTGTGACGTTCGTTGCGTACGATGGAACTACGTAGAGGCTAGTAGCCAATAGGTTTGGTCTCCTAATTTGATCTGAGCATGCGTGGCACTTTGTCCGTCGGAATTCTCTACACACGATTGGAAAAAGTCAGATCGGATTTTGGTGTCGAAAAATTTGAGAGCAGGATCTCAAATTTTTTCAGTCGGAAATTACGACAGAAAAAGTCCGATGGAGCCCACACACGGTCGGATTTTCCGACAACATGGTCTGGTCGGACATTTTCCATCGGAATTTCTGACCGTGTGTATGGGACATTACTCCCAATTCCTGTAATTTAGAGGCCTATCATATATGTATACACATATGTCCAAAAATATTTATAATCCAGAGGTACTGTATATTGTATTGCATGCATGGACCTCAGCATAAAACCCGGGCTGACCATTTAGCTCCGAAAAAGCCAAGTGGTCAATTTTCTTTTCAGACGAACAAATATTCTGCATGTCTTCCAATTTTACTAGATGAAGATGTCAAAACTGAAGCAATTATATAGGAAGCTTATTTCACATATGGCTCAACTTATTTGTCTCCAAGGCTTAAAGGACCCACCTATCAGCCAAACTGGTACCATGCAACAGAAGTTCCAAGAATGATGGATATTTCTATTACTGCATTGTACCAAGAACAAATGAATTTCATCTTGTACTCAAATAGCTTGAAACATCATTCCAAGATATATACTCTCAGTAATTTGGGATAATGGTTATACTTACTGATATAGATTGCCCATAAGGGGCCTAAATGGGTAAAAGTGAGGGAGGGAGGGGTAAAGGGGAAGGGTAAGGGAGTATGGTGTGGGAAGGATAGGGAAGAATTATAAAGGAAATTGAGAGCATTTTACCCTATTTTTTCCCCTTAATACCACAAATGGATTGTTTTTGGTTTGATGTTTTGGTCACATCACAGACAGATGTAGTAAGGGGTGGTTGGGTAAGAATTAGGTAGAGAGGCCTGGCAACCCTAATGCCCCGTACACACGGTCGGAAATTCCGACGGAAAATGTCCGATCGGATTAGGTTGTCGGAAAATCCGCCCGTGTGTGGGCTCCATCTGACTTTTTCCGACGAAAAAAATTTGAGATCCTGCTCTCAAATTTTCCGACAACAAAATCCGATCAGACTTTTTCCGATCGTGTGTAGAGAATTCCGACGGACAAAGTGCCACGCATGTTCAGATCAAATTACGATACCAAAGCTATTGGCTAATAGCCTCTACGTAGTTACGTCGTATGCAACGAACGTCACCATGGTCAGAATGATCGGATTTTCTGACAACTTTGTCCGACCGTGTGTATACAACACCAGTGTCGGACAAAATCCGTTGGAAAAAATCAGATTTTGTGGTCGGAATTTCCGACCGTGTGTACAGGGCATTAGACCTATTTGGGAGAAAGATTAGCTGGATTTTTTTGTATTTAGATGGGGGGAGCTTTCACCTCTCATGATGTGTCCTTCCTCCTCTTTGGGAAATAAATATGATATATTTGGTCGATACGATAAGGTCATAGGATATACACCTTTTTTATATGTTTGTGATAGTATGTATGTAGTGTTGTTATGAGGTTTAAAAGTTTTTTTTTCTACTCTTGCTTGCTTATTTTATGAATGTTGTCTTAGTTTTTATTGTGATGTATTGTATTTGTAAATCTTTTTTAAAAATGAATAAAAATAATGTAAACTGAAACATCAATCCACGTAGCGTAGTTTAAGTCAAACCTCCCTCATACCAGTGCTGATTGAAATTCAAATTTTGGGGGTTATTTACTAAAGGAAAGTCCACTTTGCACTGAAAGTGCACTTGGAAGTAAAGTCGCTGTAAATCCGAGGGGGACATGCAAGAAAAATAAAAAACAGCATTTTAGCTTGCACATAATTGGATGATTAAATCAGCAGAGCTTCCACTCATTTCAGATCTACCCCTTAGATTTAGAGCGACTGCACTTCCAAATGCACTTTCAGTGCACTTGCAGTGCAAAGTGGATTTGCCTTTCGTAAATAACCCCCATAGTGTTGTTGTTGCATATAGGATACGCCCATACAGGTTATGTGGTAATTGCCCTGAGCTTAAGTCCACCTTGACATCTCAAAGTCAGTGGCAGCTGGGGCTCAAACTTTTTTGGGGGGGGGGGGGGGGGGGCAAAACAAACTGAAAAATACAGAAAAAAACACCATCAACTGCAGCCGAGTGCATGTTGTCTGCAAGTGCACGTGGTCTGCGAGTGCACGTGGCCGGCGAGTACCTGTGTATTGTCTTGTTGAGTACCTGCGTATTGTATTGTTGAGTATTAGGGTCATTTTTTTTCTTATTTATTTTACCTTTTTTTTCCCTGTTTTTTTTTTTTTTTTTTTAAATCATGTCACTTTTATTCCTATTACAAGGAATGTAAACATCCCTTGTAATAGTAAAAAAGCATGACAGGACCTCTTAAATATGGGGTCTGGGGTCAAAAAGACTTCAGATCTCATATTTACACTAAAATGCAATAAAAAATAGTCATCTAAAATAATGTTTTTTTTTTTTTTAAATAGCACTTTAAGAGCTATGGGCTTCCGCCCTGCAATGTCATGGAGATGGGTGAGGGCCATCTTCCCTTCACTCATCTCCATGCACAACCACAGAGAGGACCGGATCACCTCCGCTGCTGCCGACGGCTCTGGTAAGCAGCTAAAGGCACCGGAGCGCGGCAGAAGGGGGGGGGAGTGACCATACGGCGAATCCGCCACAGAGACCACTTTTATGTAGCTAGCTGCTGCCATAACGATATTCGTCCTCAAAGTAAGGACGTATATTGGCGTTCGGCAGTCCGGAAGTGGTTAAGTAGTTCCAAATCCTTCGCAACCATGTTTTTGAAGACATCCAAATGTTTGGTGTCTGCATTGGGAGGATTAAAAACAGACTTGTTTCGAAGGTTAGAGTGGTAACTAGGGGGAGTTTTTTCTGGGATAGCAACAGTTCTAGTAGCTGGATTGGACAAAAAGTATTTTTAATGTTTAGACTTCGGATATATTTTTTGTAAATTAACATAAGTCTGAAACTTATTCAAATTGCGAGTTGGAGCATATTTCAAACCCCTATCAAGCACCCGGATCTCCTCTTCATTAAGAGGTGTGCCACTTAGGTTATAGATCCTATTGGGATTTTACTCTTTTCTTTTAACCACTTCAGCCCCGGACCAATTGGCAGCCAAAGGACCAGGCCCCTTTTTGCGATTCAGCACTGCGTCGCTTTAACTGATAATAGCGCGGTCGTGCGACGTGGCTCCAAAACAAAATTGGCGTCCTTTTTTTCCCACAAATAGAGCTTTCTTTTGGTGGTATTTGATCGCCCCTGCGGTTTTTATTTTTTGCGCTATAAACAAAAATAGAGCGACAATTTTGAAAACAATGCAATATTTTTTGTTTTTTGCTATAATAAATATCCCCCAAAAATATATAAAAAAACATTTTTTTTCCTCAGTTTAGGCCGATACGTATTCTTCTACATATTTTTGGTAAAAAAAAAATCGCAATTAGCGATTATTGATTGATTTGCGCAAAAGTTATAGCGTTTACAAAATAGGGGATAGTTTTATAGCATTTTTATTAATATTTTTTTTTTTACTAGTAATGGCGGCGATCAGCGATTTTTATTGTGACTGCGACATTATGGCGGACACATCGGACATTTTTGACACATTTTTGGGACCATTGTCATTTATACAGCAATCAATGCTATTTAAATGCATTGATTCCTGTATAAATGACAGTTGTAGTGAAAGAGTTAACCACTAGGGGGAGGGGAGGGGTTATGGGCTGTGCGTGTGTGTGTTTTTTTTACATTAGGGGGCGGGGCTGACGTCTGACGTCATTGATCGGCTTTCCCGATGACCGGGAACAGCCAATCAATGACAAGCAGAGTAGGAAGCGCGGGGAGAGGTTTGTTTACACAGACCTCTCCCCGTTCTTCAGCTCCGTGACCTGATCGCGGGACACCAGCGGCGATCTGGACCGCTGGTCCCGCGGCCGGGGTCACGGAGCTCCCGACCGGGTCGCGAGCGCGACCCACGGGCAGGCAATTAAAGGGCCACGTACAGGTACGTGATTTTGCCTGCCCGTGCCATTTTGCCGCAGTATATCTGCGTTAGGCGGTCGGGAAGCGGTTAAAGAAAACTTGTGTTTCCTGCCATTGCTTGACCCCCAAACTCTATCAAGACTTTATTCAAAGGGAAACTATATCACTGCCAGGAATGCACCTTTTATTTTTAATTGTCTTTTAAAGCGGTTCTGCACTGACTTAAATACTTTTTTTTTTTTTTTTTTAGGTGAATGATTGTAAACTATGTCTATCTTATAATATGCTTACTTATATTGACGCTGCCCGTTCTCTCCGTCCGTTTTTATATGCAAAGTAGTGTTTTAAAAGTTTATCTTGGCCGATGTCATCTTCCTTGTGGCCATTTGAAGCCCACAAGCAAACACTTCCTCCTTCCCTTCTTTCTGAGGAACCAGCATTCATTGCCGGTTCCTGCGCATGCTCAGTGGCTTAACAGCTACGAGCGGCGTAATTGGAAAAGTTGGCATGACAACGGGTGACGTCGTAGTAAGTTACCGCCTCCGTTAGTGTGAAAGGCGAATTTCAAAACGTGGCCCGGCATAATGACGCCTTGCCGTTGAAATAACGCGAGATTTCGCATCTGACCTCCGCAATGACTCCTGGGATTAATTACACGAGATCCCAGGAGTTGCTGCGAATTCGACAGGAAATGATGCGGATTCCCGCATATAGACCGCCCACCGCCGCAGGGAGAACACAAAAGATGAACTATAGATAAGAGGTACGCTTACCAGATGTAGAATTAAACCAGCATTTATAAGTATTTAGATGTTATAGAAGCGATAGAGCGCAACATGCATAGATGTGTGCAGAACCGCTTTAAGTTGTCGCAATAACTAATCAAGCACTGCTGACAGTATTTAAGTTTGTCCCAGCCCCTGTCACTTTTGCTTGGCCTGCATATAAAATGTGAAGAAAAATAAGAATTAAAATGTTACTTGAAATACCAACAGGAATTAATACAATGAATACTATCATTGCATGTATTAAATGCATGTAGCTATCAAAACACAACAGCAGACCTTTAGGACTTTAATAAAACATGGCTCCCGATCATGAATATAAATGAAACTAATTTTTTTTTTTTTTCATATGACATTAAAGCTGTGAATGACGCGTAGAATAAAGCTATGCTGGGATGAGGAATCTGTTACAATGCAGGTTATTCCATCCGTCTTGCCTGTCATATCAGCTCTGCTTATTGAAAACATCATTTTCTCTGAACGCTCATCAATAAATAAAGCAGCCGGTTACACCATGTGCAATATACACTACGGGAGACCTTCACATGACCTTTATCAATGACTCTTGCTTTGCTTGCATGACTGACTGATGTGAGCTGTAAATAGCAGACAACACTAATAAATATGGAACTACGTGGTCCACATTTTCTGCAACAAAGATTTTAATGTTGCTTATTATATTCTAGGTTGAAAAAAAAAGACTGTATTAAAATATGTTTCCATCAATCAAAACTATACAGTGTTTGCTGTTAGGGCATAGTCCGTCCTATACCATCCTGCAATGCAGCGATGGAGATCCTGAGCTGTGCAGGACCTGCTACAAAAATTCCTTCCCTCCACCTCCATCATACCCTTCACACCAAGCAAAGGAAAAAGGGGGAAAAAATACCTTCTCTTTTAAACTTCTGCCCCCCAGAAACCCTAACCCCTAACCCTACATTTTTTTTACCCTGATGGCTTAAAAGCCTGGTCTGCACCTGCACTCGTATGACATTGAAAAGGGTGCGGGACCCTAAAACGCATAACCCAATGCTATCCCTTGCAAAAGGTCTACACAGGACTACACTGTGTGTGTGAGGATACACCGCAACTGCGGATTAAGGATCAGCTTTTCTAGCGGTTATCAACCCTGGCTTTCAGTCTCTTATCCAGGTGTGTTGGTCATCAAGTTCTCGGCCACCCTCGCTGTCCAGTGTTTTTTTGCCATCATTTGTGGGTTTCTACATTCCATCTTTGCCTTAAACCGGGCTTCTTAATGCGGGGATCATAACATCCCACACTGGCCATCAGGCGGCTTGCCTGCATGCATCCTGCTCCGGCTCACCACCACCCAGTCCACTGTCTCCCCCTGATCTGTGCTGTGACAGTTTGTGGATTCCCCCTCACCTCCTCCACTGTGTTCCAGGACATTCATGTAAGTTTTAGCTAATGCTTAAAATGGGACTTTACTCATTTTTTCAACTATCCATCTATTAAATCTTCTGCCCTTGTTGTTTTTACTTTGGATAGTACGACATTTTTTTTTTTTCAGCCAGTAAATACCTTATACAGTCCACTTCCTGTTTCTTGTCTGGTAAAAAGCCTAGGCGTAGGATATCATGCATAACTCTCTCTCATTCTCCTGAGCGTTTGCCAGGAAGGGAGGGGGAATGGGTCATAAGAGGGCCAATGTGAGCTGCAGAGCTTGTGGTGTGCCTCTGTGTGTCTGTGTAAATCCAGGAAGTGAACAGGCAGCAGCTTCAGCTGCCCACAGTTAAAATGGTTGCAGCCAGACTCAGTGGAGGGAAATTTCTGCAGCATATTTGGCAAGTACAGAATCACAGTATATTTAAAATAGTATGCAAAGTAGTTGGAGGGAAGCTTCAGAATGGCAAAGATGTTTTTATTACAAATTATGTGAGCAGACTGCAGTTCCTCTTTAATAAATAAACTTTTAGAATTCATGGTCCAGCACCTTGGTCACTTCTTTGTAAAGCTGGCCATAGATGAAAAGAACGTTGAATGGAAATGCTTAAGAAAAGAAGGTTCTAAGAAAGTTTCTTTATTTTTCTAATCATTATTGGGGTCAAATCAATGTTCATTTTTGACGGCAGTGACAATCAGAGAAAATTCGAAGGGCAGGATGGAAATTTTTTCTCGAACAAACACATTTCTTGTGTATTTGGTTTTTGTTCACTAAAGTCCATTCATTTCAAAATCAAATGTTAAAAGCAAACAAAATCTTTCAAACGACATTGGAATGTTCTGAGAATTTTTACTACGGTAAGAATTTTTGTTCGAAATTCTATCCATCTATGGCCAGCTTTTCCCTCATCCACTGAAAGTGCTAACAGATGTATGAGAGATCTTGGTGCCCAGAGCCCAGCAATGGCAATATTTGGTATGGCGTGTATATCTGAAAATATGAAATCTTTCTACGTGACCCAATACCTAACCTATAGGCTAACCCTATTAAACAGTACCCAAAATCTTTAAATTATCCCTTAACGCTAACCTGTCCCACTAACAGCCTAATCCTAGAATGTAATGCCTGAACCTGACTTAACCATTAACTCATCCTGACCTAAAATAGACTCTTATCTATTCAGGGCAAAGTAGTAAAAGACTTTGTAACCATTATTTGTTCCTGAAACTTAACCACTTCACCTCTCACATCTGTCTATACCCTATGGACTAAAGCAAAATTCCTACGCATGCTCGGAAACAATTTGACGCATGCTCAGAAGCATTGAACTTATTTTTCTCGGCTCGTCGTAGTGTTGTATGTCACCGCGTTCTTGGCGGTCCAAAGTTCAGAGAACTTTTGTGTGACCGTGTGTGTGCAAGCCAAGCTTGAGCGGAATTCCGTCTGAAAAAACATCCAAGATTTTTCCGACGGAAAATCCGCTCGTGTGTACGGGGCATAAGGCTAAGTTTACATGTACAACAGTCTCTATCGCCCTTCTGAAAAGCAATCCACAGTAGATGAAAGACGTCAAATGCAAAGTATTGAGCAGGAGTTGGAAAAACGACAGGGCATGCTAAAAACTCCCTGTGTACTTTGATTCAATATTATGGCCATGTGCGGTGCACCCATTGTCTGCAACTGGTTAATAAAATCCTACTCCTAAAACTTAACCTAACCCCTAACCTTAACACCTTAAAACCTATACTTACTTTATCACAGCTAAATGTCACCAAATGTCACCAAATCAGTTTCTGTGTTGCTCAACCTAATCACCTAATCGCCAACACAAACCAACTTTCTGTGTTGTTGTTAGGAAAACTTTACCTCACTTCCTCTTATGCCACTGGGACAAGAAGTCAAGGGAAATCTCCATAACAGAGCCACTAACAGAAAAATGATAAGGTACTAATCCTTCACTGTTGCAAATTCATCCTACTGGCTTCAGCTTGGCTTTAAGGAATTCAGATTTTCCTTAAAACAGGGGTCTCCAAACTACAGCTCAAGGGCCACATCTGGCCTGCTACCCTGTTTCCCCGAAAATAAGACCTAGCGTGGTTGTCGGTGATGGCTGCAATATAAGCCCTACCCCCCAAATAAGCCCTACCCTGTTTCCCCGAAAATAAGCCCTACCCTGAAAATAAGACCTACAAGGACTTTAACTAGGGCTTATTTGGGGGGTAGGGCTTATATTGCAGCCATCACTGACAATCACGCTAGGTCTGATTTTTGGGGAAACAGGGTATGAGATGTCTGGCTTGCAGCTAGGATCACTGACCTATCACAGCTAGTATCAGATCAGTTTGTCTCTTGTTCTGATAGGGACCCAAATGTAAGAGGGGACTCAGATCGGGACCCTGATGTATGAAGAAACCTTGAAAGGAACCCTGGTATGTAAGGTGGGCTCTCATGATGGTGAGGCTTCTGATGTGAAAGAGGCACTCTGATGTGAAGTGGAGGGTCTGATGTGATGGGGAGGCTTCTAATGTGAAGGGGGGGACTTCTGATGTGATGGGGAGTTTTCTAATTTGAAGGGGGGACTTCTAAAGTGATGGGAGGCTTCTGATATTAATGTGGAAGTCTGATCTAAACTTATCTAAGCTTAAATCCATTCCCACCCCCATTCTAAGCCCTTTACAAATTACCCTGTAAAGGAATGATGTCTATACTTACCCAATCTCTGGGCGCTCCAGTCCGGTCATGTGATCGTCTCCCAATTTTGGCTTTAGTGTAGAGGAGAGACAGTGGCCAACGGACGCTCCATAGTAGGTCTATGGGTGACCTCACTGCTCTGCAGCCGTTATCGCTGCTCTCACCTCTTCCCTGAAGCTGGCCACTGGGGAGATCATGTGACTGGACCAGAGCGCCCCTAGATTAGGTAAGTATAGACAACTTTCCTTTACAAGATAGAAAAGGAGAATGGTGGTGGGAGTAGGTTTAGGCTGCATTCACACCTGAGCGTAGTGTTTTCAGGCGATTTTTTACCGCGATTTTGCTGCGTTTTTTACCGCGTTTTGCCGCGATTTTGTGCAGAGCAAAAGGTCACCAATGTAAAAAGAAGGAAACGCCCAAATCTGCCCGATTCGAGCGTCAAAAAAGGGTCCGGAACTTGTTTGAGCTTCAGGCGTAGGGCTTCAGACGTTTTGGAGTGGAGATGTGAACCATCTCCATAGAGAATAATGTATTTTTTCAGGCTTCAGGCGACAAAACGCTCAGGTGTGAATGCAGCCTTATGCCGCGTACACACGGTCGGAATTCTCGTCGGAAAAAGCTCTGATGGTTTTCCCGTCGGAATTCCGACGGAATTTCGCTCAAACTGTCTTGCCTACACACGGTCACACCAAATTCCAACGGTCAGTAACACAGCGGCATAAAACACGTTAGACAGCACTATAAAAGGGAAGTTTAATGCTTCCGAGTATGCGTTGAATTGTTTCCGAGCATGCGTCGGAATTTTGCGTGTCGGAATTGCATACACACGATCGGAAAATGCGATAGAAAGGTTTTCCGTCGGAGAAATTGAGAACAGGTTCTCAATCCAAAGTCCGTCGGAAATTCCGACAGAAAAAGACCGATGGGCATACACACGGTCGGAAAATCCGTTGAAAAGCTCTCATCGGACTGTTTCCATCGGAAATTCCGACCGTGTGTATGCGGCATTAGGCTTAGATACGTTTAGATTTTTTTGGCTCACAAATATTTGTAAAAAAAAACGACATGGCCCCTAGACTGAAAGGTTTTGAGACCCCTTCCCTAAAAGGACACTTCAGAAACACATATACCACGAACTTCACAACTATTGTAGATGATCGCAACGTAATCCAACACCAAAACATAAAACTTCACTGACGGTCTGTGATCTTCCATGCATTAAATGGGAAATGACGGCAGTTTGTTCCAAAATCAAAATCCCTTTTCTGAAAACTCACTTTAAAAGGTTCCTACAAATAGGACACGGCCCTGTTAATTGGAACTCCGTGTTATTTTTGTGTCCCCTGAAGACGGTGTGGGCACATTACTGCCTTTGTGTGTTAAATCTCAAACGTCTGTTGAAAGCCAACCCCCGGAGTCACACCATGGCTGGATGTAATATTTAAACAGCTGTGGATCATAAACGTTAGTAAACTTTTAACAGCTAAAAAGTGTCCAGTGACGGGACAAAACTGCATTTACAGGAATGTTATGTTCCAGATGACTAAGGCTGGAGTTAGCACAGGCGTTCGAATATTTGTCTTCATGTGTTTTCTCACTTCATTTAGTTCTTCCACGTAACTATGAAAAAAAGGAGCAATCCTTCTTCTTAAGGCCCGTACACACGATCGGACTTTTTGACAACCAACATGCCAATTAGCTGGTTTGGACCAACATCCGACCGTGTGTACGCTCCATCGGACCAACTTTTTCCAGGTTTCATCGGACTTTTGTTGGCTGTGCGAACGGACCAACTTTCTGCCAACAAAAGTCCGATGGACCAAAGTCCGACCGTGTGTACACAAAACCAACGCACTTTTGTACAAAGTACAAACACGCATGCTCAGAACCAATGCAAAAGATCAGACAACAATATAGAAGTTGACCAAAGGTGGCGCTGGAGTATTCGAACGTCCTCTTTTGAAGTGTCGTCAGTACGTTGAAACGTCACTACGTTCATGTTTGTTGCCTAAAAAGTCAGATCGTGTGTATGCAATACCAACTTGGGGCCAACACCCTTTGGACAAAAATCCACGGGAAAGTTGGTCCACGGTCCGATCGTGTGTATGAGGCTTTAGTAGCATAGACTTAAAGTCACTACACAGCCTGTCCACATGAAAGAGACATTTCAGCTTCTACGAAGATGCTGGAGAGTTAGGTCTCATTCACCCATGGACCATGAATGGGGAATTTCTTTATTCGGCTTGAGTCGCCAGGTGCTGCGTGCGCGGATGAATGGCACCAGGACACACTCTGTCTGCATACAGGGCCACTCACCTGCATGCCTGTCAAATTAGGAGAATCGGCTGGGTTCATTGGCATTACTAGAGTGATTTCTAACACTATAGTGTCTATTACAGGAACAGTTTCCCATTTTCAGTCCCAGTGAAAATAGGAAAATAGTTACTAGCAATGGCGGCTGGTGGTAATTAATATTTTTGGGAGTTGGGGTGGCTAAAACAGTGAACCCACAGCAAACCCCCCTCCCCCACGTTCAGGTAATCAGCACCACCCAACCCCCCCAATCGGTCGGGTCTTCAGCACTTACCCCATCTATGGCGGGCAGCGCTTAAACCCAAGTGACAGGCGGCGGGGATCACAGGGGCTTCCCCTTCTCTCCTCCGCAGGCATCATGATGGCTTTCGTCTCCTCCCTCCTCCTCAGCGTAATGCTTCTCCTTTCGGCCAATCTGCAAACGGGTCTGAAACCTGCTTTCTGATTGCCCGGGAGAAGAATTAGTGTGAAAATAGCGAATATTTG
Organism: Lithobates sylvaticus; assembly: GCA_028564925.1. Classification (NCBI taxonomy): domain Eukaryota; kingdom Metazoa; phylum Chordata; class Amphibia; order Anura; family Ranidae; genus Lithobates; species Lithobates sylvaticus. The sequence continues at coordinate 76,558,891 of CM053026.1, forward strand.
ATCGCTATTGTCACACAACTGGGTGGGCTTGGTTCGTAGTGCTCTGCGCCCCGAGCCCACCCTTTTTTGAAGCTTAAAAAGCTCTGGCTCTAATCACATGCTTCAAAACCCCCCCATTGGAATTCATGCATCCGGCGTCCTGCACGGGGGGCGGACGCATGGATGGGGGGGCGGCGCCCATGCGCCTCTAATGAATGGGCCGCCCCTGGTTACTAGGACAAATAGAGAAGGCGAGTATCCATAGTGTGGACACAGACAGCGATAAAAACCTATAGACAAATCCATCCAGCACCAGCTCCTGCATCAGTGGTGCACCACCACAGTAAAGTCTTGTTCACCTGTGAAGCTGGCAGTTGAGCTGTGGTTTTACCAGCCCCAACCACCCACCTGAACCTTTACATACAACCACTTACTGCTGTACAAATACCTTTGCCACAGCAACATTTAAACAGCATGTTGCTTGTGGTGGGCGGTGGCGCTGCCAAACCCAACTAATGCAGCTCTTGGGGCTGCGCCAGAATAGCACTGCAACCAGGCACAATGCATGCAATTTCGGTACGGTAGTATGACAATTATAGGGTAAAATTTACGCAGTGAGTAGGTGACTTATTGCCTCCTTATTGCCTGTCAACACCTCTAAAAAGAGATAAGAGATTCAGTTGTGGACTGTTTTTCAGCCTACCATGATAAAAACCTGACAGGGTTTCAGAAAGCACACCAAAACCGCGGGACATAACAGTCAATGGGAAAGCGCGGCTAACCCACACCAAACCCGTCAGACACCGCTCTGCATTTCAGATACTCAAGAGACAGAAAATAAACAATGTTATGTTTGTTTTGAAATGTGTCAGAATGTATTATGTGAATTTAGAAAACTTACGCCTGTTTTTTCGTCAATTATCTTTATGCCAGAAAGTGAAATGTTCACCCAGATCCTCTGCTTGTGCTGTCCCTGAGAACGAGCTGCCACCGCCATCCCCTGCCAAAGGAAAACATACACCGAAATCAGAAACTCCAAATCAGTCACACATGATTATTACATAAGAAGTTCCATCCTGCATTAATTCTCCACTGAATAGAGCCAAACTTTAAAGCGGTTTGTACCTGCAAGGTAATGTCATAATGTGCTAGTATGCCTCGCATACTAGCACATTATAGTAAACTTACCTTAAAACGAAGCTCTTCCTGCGCCGAGATTGTCAGCGATGCAGACACTCTCATCTTTACCCTCTTGCTTCCAGGCTTGTGGACTCCTGCGCTGTGATTGGCCGAAGTCACGATTACGTCACTACCGCACATGCGCACAGGAGCCACCATTCACGGCACAGGGCCCGAAGAAGCAGCACGGGTGGCCGTTCCTTCAGAGCGCATGCGCCAGTGATGTCACTGGCTGCATGTACAGGAAATATCTCCTAAATGGCGCACGTTTAGGAGATATTTACACTACCTATAGGTAAGCCTTATTATAGGCTTACTTATAGGTAAAAGCAAAAGGTGGAAGTTTACTTCCACTTTAATCCTCCAAGATTAATTTTCCACTGCAAGTGTTAAAGTGGCACTAAACAATATTCTTATTTTCCAAAAATATTCTATTCACATCCACTACTTAAAGTGGAAGTAAACTCTTCCATATGACTTTGGCCTACAGGTAAGCCTAGATTAAGGCTTACCTGTAGGTCCAATCATTTAGCGATGAAAAGGCATCGCTGTCTACGGCGCATGCGCCGTAGACAGCGGCGCGCAGGCGCACTGAGGGCACACTGAAGATGCCGAGATCACGGCGATATGCCGATCTCGTGCGCATTCGCGGGAGTGACGTCTCGCCGCTCCGGCGAATGATAGCGCTGGAGCGGCGAGACCCGGAAGTCACTCCGGCCCTGGATGGCGGCGAAGAAGATCGAGGATAAGGATGGCTTCGGGGAGCTATTTTTCATAATGAGCTAGTATGCTATGCATACTAGCTCATTATGCCTTTGCCTTGCAGGGTGTCTTTTTTTTTTTTTTTTTTTTTAAGAGGCTTTACTTCCTCTTTAATGGCCGTGTAATGTATCGTTGATAAAATTGTTTTTTACTGTGCTTTTCTACCTCCTTATAATGTCCTCCATTTCCCCCTCAATTCTATTTCATGAGCAGTGCAAATCAGCTGCAGTCACTGCTCTATATACACTACAAATCCCATAGTCCCTAGTCCATCTCAACAGCAAGCAAGGGAGCATGGCTATATTGGGATATATAGTGGGACCATAGAGAACAAATGTAGCCTTTCTCTAATGCCCTGTACACACGGTCGGAAATTCCGACCACAAAATCCGTCGTATTTTTTCCGAAACTGGTGTTGCATACACACGGTTGGACAAAGTTGTCAGAAAATCCAATCGTTCGGAACGTGGTGACGTTCGTTGCATACAATGGAACTACATAGAGGCTAGTAGCCAATAGCTTTGGTCTTGTAACTTTAACTGAGCATGCGTTGCACTTTGGTTTTCTCCCACACCCCAAAGACATGGCTTCTGTCCAAAATTGGCCCTAGTTTGTGAATGTGAGTTGGGGACCTTGGATTGTGGGCTCCTTGGGGGTGGGGACTAATGTGTGTGTGTGTGTGGAGCCCTGCATAAAATTGATGGGCCTATATGGGTACCTTAAATAAATAATATTTAATTGAGAAGCATCTTGATGAGATGCAATGTGCAAGGATAGGGGCAATTGTGGACACACACCCACATTCACTCAGGTTGAACTGGATGGACTGGTGTCTTTATTCATCCTTACTAACTATGTAACTATATAAGAAAATGAGAACTAGAAAGTAATGCCTAATGTCACTTGTAAGGCCCTGTGAGAACCAGGAGGTTTTGGGGAACTCCCCTTCTTCTTATAAACTTTATTGCGCAATGTTACATACACGAGTCTGGCAGGAATTCCTATCAGCCATATGTTTGCAATCCTTTCGCAATGGAAACTGCAGGAAGACCACAAGCACCTTCTATGGCCTGAATCACTCAAGGTGGATTATTATTTTTCTTGTTGCAGAATTGCTGGGTTAGTGAGTTTGGTTGACAGTTATTTTCCCTGATTATTCAGGTGTCTAGGAACACGGACTTATCTTCCAGTTATTGTACCTATGGTATGGTTAGCTAGTTGCATGTAGTTAAAACAAAACTCCAGGCAACTAGCTTAATTCATATTTCAAAACATACAGAAAAATATTCTTAATTTTGTCAGGCAAATCTAGCAGTTCTACAAGTGAATGATGTTTCTTGGACCCAAAAGCCGAATTTAAGACCCCCCCCCTCCCCAATATAATACCCCCAAAATATTCAGCACACACACCGAATAATATTAAACGTACCTTTAGCTTCATCATGGAATCCTGACTCATTTTATCTCCGCGAGCTTCTGGAACATCATCGATTCCAATTAATTTGGCTTTATATCGTACTCCATCTCCTTTGAATCTGGCCAAGAGGAATTCATCTGTTTTTTCTGGAACTGCAAAAATTTTTAGATAATACATCCGGTTCTAACTAAGGAGTGTGCTGCACTGTCTTTTAAACCTGACTACTATAATATATATATATATAAAAAAAAAAAAAACAACTCTGCTAGGACCATTATACAGAATAAAGCTGCCACCGTACAATTGTGATACCAATTATATCCAAATACAAAATTACCAAAAGCAGCGCCAAACTCCCAAAATATAAAATAAATAAATATACACACAATTCATATATGCATAAAGTACAAACAAGTGCTAAAATTTAAGTCTTATACAAAATAAAGTGCAATGGCATAAACTGCAAATTAAAGTGCAAGTGCAGTGAAAACTAAAACTAGTGAATATGTTTTCTACCAAATCAAAACTACATAACAGTTTGAATGCTGACTCGATGTGCCTCCTCACTTCTATTATCCATTTGTAAATCAGTGCTACCCCCACCATGCACCACCATTGCATTTGTGTTCACACTTATGAGATGCAAATGGGTGCGATTCTCATTTTTTTTTGCTGGAGTTCAATGTGATTTTGCATTGCGATCTATCCTAAAGACAGTGCTATTGTAATGCAAATTGAATGCTTTTTCGGATGGGATTGGGCTCAGCCGCTTTTGCTGCGAGGGGGGAAATATGTAAAAATCTACACAGAAAAAGCAGTATAAGCACACATCTGAACACAAGATGCGATTTCATGTTGATTTCCATTGATGTCTATGGGGAAGAAAATCCCAACGCAGTAAACTCGCACAGGATCCTTTTTGTTCCCACATCGCATTCATATAGCAATCGCAACACAGATAAAAACGACCATCATCGAAAATGTGTTTTTGGATGCCATGCAAATCTAGGCTTTTTGTATGCATCAAATTGGCAACAGGTTCGCATTAGTGTGAGTTTGGTAAGAGGCACTAAAATTGCCTCTTACCAAATGACATGGACCATTAAATTAAAAATGGTCTACAGTGCTCAAGCTTATTGCTTCTCAGATGGCCTCCTGTTGTAAGCCCCGTCTCCAGTATGGATCACCTCCGTCACCTCTAGGCGTCACCATCGAAAGAAAAAAAAACAGTGTAGATCCGTCGGATGTAGCAAGGTCCATAAAGACATGGATGAGTGAGTTTGGGGTGGAGGAACTTGACTTGCAAGCACAGAGTCCTGACCTCAACCTGATAGAACACTTTTGGGATGCATTAGAGCGGAGACTGCGAGCCAGGCCTTCTTATCCAACATCAGTGCCTGACCTCACAAATGCACTCTCCTAAGCCTTGTGCGTGTAAAGGCAGGCGTCCCAATTTTTTTGGCAATATAGTGTATTTCTCTCAAGACAGATGTACTTTCGAAATTGCTGACAGCATAAAAAATGATCAGGGTTATTTTGTTAGGCAATGTGAAGAGCAATGCTGATGGAAAAACTGCAGATATCAGCCAACCCCATGTCATTGCTATCGGTCTGCTCTGCTTCTGAGCACTGCCCAGCATGCACACCAGCATGGCCAGCCAGACACACACACAGTCTTCTGTTACTGACTTGCCCATTTGCAGTGCAAGACTCAGTATGATGTATGAAAGACTGGACAGCGGAAATGGGGTAGATGTTGCTGAACTTCACAGGTGTTCTAAACCCTTTCCCACACTATCCAAAACTAGAAACGTCTGGTCTGTTAGGTACACTACTGAAAACATTTGGGCTGTTTGTTTGGAAAGTGCAAAAAAAAAAAAGTTACCTATTGATCCTGCCAGTAACCTTGTAGGACCATAACTTCCTGTACACTCTGCCTCTGCTGACTGCTATCAGTTAGCATTGGTCCCAGTTGTCTCTGTGGACTACAGAACACCTCTCCCCAAGTTATGGAGGAGAGAATAGGTTTTGTAGTCATGCCCTATGGCACTGGTCTCCAAACTGTGGCCCAGGGACCAGAATTGGCCCTTTGCTTGTCTTTATCTGGCCTGGGGGCACTATTCCATCCATTGACAGCAACGAGGCATAATTCCTGCCACTAAAACCAACATTTTTCCTCAAAATGACACCATCAATGGGACACAATTCCTCCCAATGACACCAATGATGGAGCACTATTCTTCCCACTGACACCAATGATGGGGCACTATTCTTCCCACTGACACCAATGATGGGGCACTATTCTTTCCACTGACACCAATGATGGAGCACTATTCTTCCCACTGACACCAATGTTGGATCACTATTCCTCCCACGGACACCAATGACGGAGCACTATTCCTCCCACTGACACCAATGATGGATCACTATTCCTCCCACTGACACCAATGACGGATCACTATTCCTCCCACTGACACCAATGACGGAGCACTATTCCTCCCACTGACACCAATGATGGATCACTATTCCTCCCACTGACACCAATGACGGATCACTATTCCTCCCACTGACACCAATGATGGAGCACTATTCCTCCCACTGACACCAATGATGGAGCACTATTCCTCCCACTGACACCAATGATGGATCACTATTCCTCCCACTGACACCAATGATGGAGCACTATTCTTCCCACTGACACCAATGATGGATCACTATTCCTCCCACTGACACCAATGATGGAGCACTATTCTTCCCACTGACACCAATGATGGATCACTATTCCTCCCACTGACACCAATGATGGAGCACTATTCCTCCCACTGACACCAATGATGGAGCACTATTCTTCCCACTGACACCAATGATGGATCACTATTCCTCCCACTGACACCAATGATGGATCACTATTCTTCCCACTGACACCAATGATGGATCACTATTCCTCCCACTGACACCAATGATGCAGCACTATTCCTCCCACTGACACCAATGATGGAGCACTATTCCTCCCACTGACACCAATGATGGAGCACTATTCTTCCCACTGACACCAATGACGGAGCACTATTCCTCCCACTGACACCAATGATGGAGCACTATTCTTCCCACTGACACCAATGACGGAGCACTATTCCTCCCACTGACACCAATGATGGATCACTATTCCTCCCACTGACACCAATGATGGATCACTATTCCTCCCACTGACACCAATGATGGAGCACTATTCTTCCCACTGACACCAATGATGGAGCACTATTCTTCCCACTGACACCAATGATGGAGCACTATTCCTCCCACGGACACCAATGACAGAGCACTATTCCTCCCACTGACACCAATGATGGATCACTATTCCTCCCACGGACACCAATGACGGAGCACTATTCCTCCCACTGACACCAATGATGGAGCACTATTCCTCCCACGGACACCAATGATGGAGCACTATTCCTCCCACGGACACCAATGATGGAGCACTATTCCTCCCATTGACACCAGGACATTTTCTGCTCCCACTGGCCACAGTCCAGCACCCCTAAAGTCTGAAGAACAGTAAACTGGCCGTTGGTTTTAAAAGTTTGGAGACCTCTGCCCGAGGGTGACAACACAATGTAAGTGAGCATTGTCACTGACATCACAGAGCTGCTCCAGGCTCTGAAAGGATCCCGACCGTTTTGCTGCAGCTGTCCCCTACTGGCCATGCCCGCCCCCTCCACAGCCCCATGCTCCAGTGAGCACTGGAGGGGCAGAGCAGAGAACAGTGACTGACAGTCACTGCTCTCTGCTCTGAGAAGACTGAGAACTGCACAATCAATGGTCAAATGATTACTCAATTCTCAGGCTTAGGGCTAGTAGGGGACAGCTGCAGCATAAGACCGGAGCTGTGGCATGGAGGGGAGTATGTGCTTATTTATTTATTTGGATACCCAAACTTCTTCTTTAACCCTTTGACCTACTGGTCCATTCTGACATAATCCCTTCTTGCTGTCTGCCAATGTCTGTATAAACTGAGTCATGCATGCACATCTCAGCGCACATTTAGAGCCGTGACTTCATTGTGGCCCAGCCAGCCAAGTAGCCAAAAGGTCAGAACCCAGAAGTCCTTCAGACTTTAGGGGGGCTGGACTGTGGCCAGTGGGAGCAGAAAATGTCCTGGTGTCAGTGGGAAGAATAGTGCCCCATCATTGGTATCAGTGGGAAGAATAGTGCCCCATCATTGGTGTAATTGGGAGGAATTGTGTGCCATTGATGGTGAGGAGAAATGTTGGTTTTAGTGGCAGGAATTATGCCCCGTTGCAGTCAATGGATGGAATAATGCCCCCAGGCCAGATAAAGACAAGCAAAGGGCCAATTCTATCCCTGGGCCACAGTTTGGAGACTAGTGCCTTAGAGCATGACTATAAAACCCAACACTTGCCTTAGGGCATGACTACAAAACCCAACACTTGCCTTAGGGCATGACTATAAAACCCAACACTTGCCTTAGGGCATGACTACAAAAAGGAACACTGGGAGAAGAGAACAATGTTCATGACCAACTGGGGCTCTGACAGTGCAGTGATGGAGGTGGTCACTAATCAGGTAGGTCTACCATCACATGCTAAAAGGCTGTACACATGAGCACATTGTGGCAAAAAGCTCCTGAGGCCCAATTAAAAAAAAAATTGTGGAAGTTTAATTACGATTTAAGTTGTTTTAAGTCAGGGGTCTCAAACTGGCGGCTCTCCAGCTGTAGCGAAACTACCAATCCCATAAGGCATTGCAGGCTGACAATTACAAGCATGACTCCCACAGGCAGAGGCATGATGGGACTTGTAGTTGCTGGAGGGCCTCCAGTTTGAGACTCCTGCTTTAAGTAAATCTGACCTTTAATGAACACGCTGGGGTTTCCTACCAAGAGAGATGCTTAAGTCAGCACAGCAGACCATCTGGCAAGTTGGCACTTTGTGAACCAATGACCTACGGAGTCCCCATTCTACATGAACTATGTTGTGTAGGATATAATCTTATTACCAAAGAAAGACCTATAAAATGTGTGTTGGAAGGCCCGTCCACCCAAGGCTTATTATATTTACTTGTGTTCATTAGCTGTGGTTTGATGCCATTATATCCCTCATTTACTACAGTTCCAAAACCTGTCCATAAGTCACAGAGCCAGGCTGGGAATGAATTGAGCGGTTTTTGGTCCTGTATAAGGATTTAAAATATCCCAACAAGGATTCTTTATAAACCAAGAACTGCACAGGCTGACATTTTGTGGTTTACTATATACGGTGTATTTAATATAACATTTAAAGCAAATTATACTAGGTGAACATAAAAAAAAAAACTGTTATATTTTTTTTCAATTATGAATTTGAAAGGAGTATAAAAATATAGTTTGATGGTTTTCTAAAAAGTTTATATGATTTTTTGATTTAGTTACCTCTGGCAACTAATCATGAAAATTTTCAACCAGACAGGAATCTAGTTGATACAAAAGGGACTGATTTACTAAAGGCAATTAGACTGTGCATTTTACAATTATAGTTGCACTTATCCTCCCCAGTGAATGTGGTGAAGCTCTGCTGATTTCCATCATCCAATCATGTGCAAGCAAAAATGCTGTTTTTTTTAATTTTCCTTGCGCCTGATTGGGTATTCTTTAAGGAGTGCAACTGCACTTGGAAAGTGCACAGTCTAATCGCCTTTTGTAAATCAGTCCCTTTGTATCAACTAGATTCCTGTCTGGTTCAAATTTTGTATGATTAGTTGCCAGAGGTAACTAAATCCAAAAATCATATAAAATGTGTAGCGGCGATACTTTTGCAAGGTGTCCACTATGTGAAAATTTTGTTTTTTTTAACTTTAGCTTTAGTTTGGCTGCGCTGTGCGAGGGTTCTGCCTGGTCATGGGTACAGTGAGGTGTACATGACAGGCCCAGAACCAGGCCTGGTTGGACGTTTTGAGTATCAGCATTCCCCGGAGCCAATCAGTGTGTGCATCTGGCCCCACTGAGGAGTCTGGGGAAGGGTACTTAAGATGCTGGAGTCACGTGTTCGGGGTTCGTTTGGCCGGAGCGGCCTGTTCCTGAAGCTGGACCGGGGTAGCCCTGCGAGGGGTCCCGGTCGCGGGAGCGCGTGCCACCCCGCAATCTGGTCAGTTTGACTAGCCCCATTAGACCCACTTGGTCTGGGGCAGGGATCCATCTGTTCCCGAGTCTCCGAACTGGCTGGTCCGAGGCGCAGTGACTGAGGGAGGATTTAAGGCGTCCGGGTGCGCTCTCAATCTTGGAGGGGCACAGCAGCTCGTGTAAGAGACCGGGGGAGGACTCTTCGGAGGAGGGCCAACAAGCTGGCATCCCAAGAAGTGCCTGGTTGCTGGGTTGTCAAGGACACTAACGAATCCACACTTTCCCAGTACTGCCAAGGAGACAGAGAACGTTCCAGGTACTGAGGAAAGGTTCCTGTTCACTTTTGGTAGCAACTTTATTCAAGGTCAGAGACTTTGCAAGTTGCGGATTAAAGTGCTGACCGCCGTAATCTCTGGCTAGAGATTCGTTCAGCTTTGAAGCGCCCAGCTGCGAGTGGCTACTCTCTGGGTTTGCATTAGAGACTTTCTGATAGTCAGCAGTTCAAGGTGTCTGAGTTTCTTCACCCTTGCCGCCTGTTCCCATACGAGACTGTGTTTGTTAGACGTTACCCCTGCAAATAAAAACCTTCTAACAGGACTTTTATGGTGTCAGCGTCCGAAGTCGTTGGGTACGAACCCTGGGAACCCCTAGACCTGGAAGAACAAGCCAAGCGGAGGTAACCGGTGAGCCCAAAAGTCAAGGCCGCCCCATCGAGGGTTATGGCCGCTACAAATATTTTAGAAAACCATCACAAATTGAAATACTCTGAACAATCATTTGAGTATATTTTCGGTGTAGTCTATCATTTTTGTTTTCCTTTCTTCTATTTTTCCTTCCCTATTTTAAGTGTAAGTGGATATACTTATAGATTTAACTTGATGACCATCTCAGGCCTACAGTTTGAACACATTAGGGGTAGGCTTGTCCAGGACATCAAGATCTGAATAATCCTATACAAACCTTCCATTAGATTATAGTTAACACTATCATTGTTGAATATTGTATATGGCAATTTATATTTGTATTGTTAAATACTATACATAAATAAAAATGTATTGTTAAAAAAAAAAAGAAAAAGAAAACCAGCACAAACTGTATTTTAATACCCCTTTCAAATTCATAATTGAAGAAAAATATAATTTTTTTTATGTTCACCTAGTATAATTTGCCTTAAATGTTATATCAAATACATAGTATATAGTAAACCAACGTGCCTTTAGTAAATAAAGCCCAAAGCACTGCCTTTATATAGTTGTGCATGTTAGTGTGGCTGTATTTGAAGAAAATATATTAATAATAATTAGCACTTGGCTGATTATGTTTTATATTTAATTTGGTAGACTAGCAGGCCCAGTTATGTCCTCAGGTGAGGGGGTGAGATATAAGCTGCAATGTGATTACCATTGGTGTTTCTGTGAGATATATAATGGCGGAATGGTGGAAGATGCTCACCCCTTTCACATGAAATTGGCTTTTAACTCACTGGACTGCCATGAATTGACTTTTTATTGAATTTTATAGGTTGCTGCACTTTGCGTGTCACCATTTATCTTTACCCCGCTTGACTGTATAAGCATATATATATATATATATATATATATATATATATATATATATATACACACACACACACAGTAGCTCACAAAAGTGAGTACACCCCTCACATTTTTGTAAATATTTTATTAGATCTTTTCATGTGACAACACTGAAGAAATTACACTTTGCTACAATGTAAAGTAGTGAGTGTACAGCTTGTATAACAGTGTAAATTTGCTGTCCCCTCAAAATAACTCAACATACAGCCATTAATGTCTAAACCGCTGGAAACAAAAGTGAGTACACCCCTAAGTGAAAATGTCCAATTTGGGCCCAATTAGCCATTTTCCCTCCCCGATGTTATGTGACTTGTTAGTGTTACAAGGTTTCAGGTGTGAATGGGGAGCAGGTGTGTTAAATTGGGTGTTATCGCTCTCACTCCCTCATACTGGTCACTAGAAGTTCAACATGGCACCTCATGGCAAAGAACTCTCTGAGGATCTGAAAAAAAGAATTGTTGCTCTACATAAAGATGGCCTAGGCTATAAGAAGATTGCCAAGACCCTGAAACTGAGCTGCAGCACGGTGGCCAAAACCATACAGCGGTTTAACAGGTCAGGTTCCACTCAGAACAGGCCTTGCCATGGTCAACCAAAGAAGTTGAGTGCACGTGTTCAGGGTCATATGCAGAGGTTTTCTTTGGGAAATAGAGTATTAGTGCTGTCAACATTGCTGCAGAGGTTGTAGGGGTGGGGGGCCAGACTGTCAGTGCTCAGACCATACTCCGCACACTGCATCAAATTGATCTGCTTGGCTGTCATCCCAGAAGGAAGCCTCTTCTACAGATGATGCACAAGAAAGCCAGCACACAGTTTGCTGAAGACAAGCAGACTAAGGACATGGATTACTGTAACCATGTCCTGTGGTCTGATGAGACCAAGATAAACTTATTTGGCTCAGATGGTGTCAAGCGTGTGTAGCGGCAACCAGGTGTGGAGTACAAAGACAAGTGTGTCTTGCCTACAGTCAAGCATGGTGGTGGGAGTGTCATGGTCTGGGGCTGCATGAGTGCTGCCACAAATAGGGAGCTACAGTTCATTGAGGGAACCATGAATGCCAACATGTACTGTGACATACTGAAGCAGAGCATGATCCCCTCTCTTCAGAGACTGGGCCGCAGGGCAGTATTCCAACATGATAACGACCCCAAACACACCTCGAAGACGACCACTGCCTTGCTAAAGAAACTGCAGGTAAAGGTGATGGACTGGCCAAGCATGTCTCCACACCTAAACCCTATCGAGCATTTCTGGGGCATCCTCAAACGAAAGGTGGCGGTGCGCAAGGTCTCTAACATCCATGATGTTGTCACGGAGGAGTGGAAGAGGACTCCAGTGACAACCTGTGAAGCTCTGGTGAACTCCATGCCCAAGAGGGTTAAGACAGTGCTGGAAAATAATGGTGGCCACACAAATTGACACTTTGGGCCCAATTTGGACATTTATCACTTAGGGGTGTACTCACTTTTGTTGCCAGCGGTTTAAACATTAATGGCTGTGTGTTGAGTTATTTTGAGGGGACAGCAAATTTACACTGTTATACAAGCTGTACACTCACTACTTTACATTGTAGCAAAGTGTCATTTCTTCAGTGTTTAAAATATTTACAAAAATGTGAGGGGTGTACTCACTTTTGTGAGATACCGTATACATAAATTTGCATTTTTTTTCACTAGTTTAATTGTTCAAACAATAAGCAGCTATATGCCCCATGGAAAGTGTACATTCTCATGTAACACAATAAGGTAATGATATCCTTGACAAGCAGCGGAGAGACTGTAAATCTGCCCAGGAAGCCTGTACTATCAGATTTCTGCGGATTCAGTGGGTAGTTTATTCAGCACTTAACATGCAAGCCAGATGTTTGTGGCTCTGAAAGTACATGGTTTGGATTAACCATATAACAGCCGCAGTGCCTTGTTTGTTATATTTATTGCTGTGCAGAGCTTCAGGCAGGGAATGGACTAAATAAATAGGTTTTAAAAAAAAAAAAAAAACGTTGGCTCCCACAATGCATAGGGAGCTGTTCCTTGGTCAACTCCTGCTTGGGTTCCGCTGTCACTCAACAAGACATTGTTGCAGATGTGAGTATGTATATGCTCCTGGATTCAATAAAGGTTCAAAAAGTGTTAATGCAGTTTTTGGCTAGCGGTAGGGTGAACCTTACCAGCAGCACTTGATGTGTACGTGACAGTTGCCAAGCTAAGTTAAGAGCTTCATATGTGATTCAGATGTAGGTAGAGCTTGTACAGTCTTCAACACTTATGCACAGTTATCCTAAAGCACCATTTATTCTTTAACCACTTTTTTGCAATACGACACTGCATCGCTTTAAAGAGGAAGTAAACCCTAATGGGTTTACTTCCTCTTTGTTTCCCTGCAAAGGTAAAGCATAATGGGCTACTATGCATCGCATAGTATTCCATTATGTGTCACTTACCTGACACAGGAGCCAGCGATGTCACCGCTGTCCTCTTGTGTACGGAGCCTCCATCTTCTTGGTGGGTCTCGTGGCTCCGGCGCGGTCATTCGATGGCGCCGCGATGACGTCACTCCTGCGCATGTGCCGTAGACAGCGGTGCCTGTTTTTTGGCAACCTACACGGTTTAGGAGATATTTCTTTGACCTAGAGGTAAGCCTTAATTTAGGCTTACCTGTAGGTCCAAGTGGTTTGTAAGTGTTTACAACCACTTTAACTGTTAATTGATGTTGTTTTTTCCCCCCAAATAGAGCTTTCTTTTGGTGGTATTTGATCACCTCTGCGGTTCTTATTTTTTGCGCTATAAACAAAAAAAGACCAACAATTTTGAAAAAAAATAACTTTACTTTTTGCTATAATAAATATCCCCAAAAACTTTTTTAAAAAACAAAATTTCTTCATCAGTTTAGGCCAATATGTATTCTTCTACAAATTTTTGGTAAAAAAAAACAAAAAACGCAATAAGCGTCTACAAAATAGGGGCTATGGTTATGGTAAATCGCAATAAGCGTATATTGATTGGATTGTGCAAAAGTTATAGCGTCTACAGAATAGGGGATATATTTATGCCATTTTTACTATTATTATTTTTTTGTTTACTAGTAATAGCTGTGATCAGCGACTTTTAGCAGGACTGCGACATTGCAGCGGACAGATCGGACACTTTTGACACTTTTTTGGGACCAGTGACATTATTACAGTGATCAGAGATAAAAATAGCCACTGATTACTGTATAAATGACACTGGCAGGGAAGGGGTTAACACTAGGGGCCAATCAAGGGGTTAAGTGTTCCCTAGGGAGGTGTTTCTAACTGTGGGGGGAGTGTACTGACAGGGAGTAGAGAGAGATCGCTATTCCTGACCACTAGGAACAGACGATCTCTCTCTACTCCCATGTCAGAACGGGGATTTGTTTGTTTACATTGACAGATCCCCATTCTGGCTCTCTGTGGAGCAAACACGGGTGACCGGTGGACATCGCAGCCGCTGGCCACACGCATCGGCTCCTGTGCCGTGCGCCTGATATAGCCGCTAAAAGGGACTGATGTACACCTACAGCGATTTGCTCACAGCCGAGCCAACCTGTGGCAGTATAACTGCGGCAGCTGGTCGGTAAGCGGTTAATCTTTGTTTGGGCTATACAGTGCATGGGCACTCTTTAGTCACCAATGTACACATATCCATTAGAATGTATATATAGCTAAAACTTTTGTTTTGGTTTTGGGTAGGATAGGTAAGGGTATATAGCACCTGTCAGACAGGGTAGATAAAAATCAATGATTTTTTTTTTTAACAAAAACTAAAAAAATCCGATTTTTATTTAAAATCAGATTCTTTTGATTTTTTTCTAATTTATTTTAATGAAATGCTTTTGGAGTAAAAATCTATCTAAAGATAGTAATAGTAATAGATAGTAAGTAATTTAGTTTATTTAGCATGAAATAGAGCTTAGTTATATAGCATTAAGCTGTATATTCTGCAATATTTACATTTTTGGCAAACTCATTCAATGAATCCATGAGATAACATGCACTGCATTGATGCATTCACACAATTTCATAGTAACCAAGAGATAAAACGAAGTTCAGGAATATTCCTTTATCCCATTGTTTTGCAAATCTATGTACACTACAAACTACATGATTTTTTTTAAAAAGAAATGCATCTGTACCAGGCTCTAAGTGTGAGGAGGAAGGCCAAGTAGTAAAAATTAAAGTGATACCTTCTAATCAGCTTATAAAGCTTGAGATCTTTCTGCAAATAGCATGAAGTGTTTTATTCCTCTTTTGAGGAGCAAAATGGCAGCAGACCCTAAAAGAGACCTAGTTTTGGAATATTTACTTATTATTCTGAATGGGAAATCTTTATTTTGTTTGCAAATATTAAAGATTCTAACTACCAGCAAGAATCCTTACATTTAAAGCACACCTGTCATTTCAGATCTATCATGGCAGCGCCAGTTAGTGGGCATCCACTCACCTGCTGCCGCCACGTCCCTCACCTTGTTGTGTCACTGCCGCATCACCAGCCGTCCCATTAAAGTGAATGAGACTGTCGGTGAGTCAACAGCAGGTCAGAGGAGGAGCCGCTGTGGGGCAGAGATGACAGTTGCTCTTTAAAAATTATGATTTAAATTGAGTTGATTTAAATCAAGCCTTTTTGCTAGTGATTTAAATCTACGTAATTTAAATTAAATCCACCCTGCTGTCATGTTATTTTTGCTTTCTCTTTCTGCACATTCCTGTCTGGGTACACAACAGGGAGTTTGAGAACATCTCTACAAAGTGAGAAGATTATCCTGCTCATGTGAGCTTACAATCTAAAAAGAAGGGGCAAGTGATACAAAAGATAATAACTGTGGGGGATCAGTGGGGAAACCAATTCCTCAGTGGAGGCAGGATAAGCTTCCCTGAAGAGATGACGTTTCAGGGATCACAGTAGGGAGGACAGAGTAGGAGATAGCCATACATATTGGGGTAGGGTGTTTCAGGGGATGGGAGAGTTTTAGGTGAAGTCAGGATAGGCCTCCCTGAAAAGATACGTTTTCAGGGACTGCTAAAGCCCGATAGAGTGGGAGACAGTGAGACAGATTGGGGTTCCAGGGGATGGACAAGCTCTGGAGAAGTCCTGAAGCCAAGCATAGTAGGAGTTGACAAGGGAGCTAGAGAGCAGGAGGTTGTGGGTGATAGTTTGAGATTAAGTTGGTGAAGTAGCTTAGGGCAGAGTTGAGGATTGCTTTGTATGTTGCTGTTGGTATTTCCATTTTTTTTATGTTGGTCTAGTGCAGGGGTCTACAAACTTTTCAAGCAAAGGGCCAGTTTACTGTCCTTCAGACTTCAGGGGGGCTTGACTTGACCAGTGGTTGTAGAAAATGCCCTGGGGCCAGGCATCAGTGAGAATAAACACAGCCTCAGTGTTGGTGGTCAGTAGGAAGAAGGATAAGGCTCCATCATTGGTATTATTGGAAGAAATAGTGCCCCATTGTTGGTGTCATTGGGAGGAATATTGCCTCATAACATTGGGAGCAATAGTGCCCCAAGGGCTGGATGAAGGCTAGCAAAGGGCCACATTCGGCCCTCGGGCCGCAGTTTGGAGACCCCTGGTCTAGTGGAAGCCAGTGGAAGAATTGGCAGACAGAGATGACAACCACCCAACAGGTTGCAAGATCGTTGATTCTAGCAGCAGCATTCGTGAAAGACCTAGGGGGATAGCCTGTATAAGCTAGGCCAATGAAATAGGAGTTGCAATAATTGAGGGGAGAGATCAGAAGGAAGTGAATCAACAGATTTATATGGTTACAGTCTTCCTAGAGTAGAATTATTGAACAATCCAACCGAGAAAGACTCCTAATACTGTTCTTCAGAGATGGGGGAGCTCAGAACCCAAGCTGAGAACCCCAGAAATGTTGCCACCTGAACCCCTGGGAAATATAAGAAGCCAGTGGGTGACTCAAACTGCCAATATCTACCTAACACTGTGTCAAATGATGTTTTATACCAATTTTTTTATACTCAGTACACACATTCGGAAAGGTACTGTATTTATTGGCGTATAACACTCACTTTTTCACCATGAAAATCGGGTGTAAATAGCACGTGCGTGTTATACGCCAATACTTCAATTTTAGATGCCTTGTTGGGGACAGGGAGGGGGGATGCATTGATGGCAATGATGTGGCTGCTGCATTGATGGCAATGGTGAGGCTGCATTGATGTGGACTGATGAGGCTGCATTGATGGCACTTGTGAGGCTGCAGAAAGGCATTGATCAGGCTGCATTGATGGAAATGGTGAGGCTGCAGATGGGCACTGACCCTTATATTGCTTCAAAGTTCCTTATTTTAAATTAAAAAAAATTTCCTGAAACTTCCCTCTTCAAATGAATGTGCGTGTTATACGCCTGTGCGTGTTATACGCCGATAAATACGGTACCTTTTTTCTTTTCCTTCTTTGCTGCAAGTTTGCTGGCTGGTGCCACGTCAGTTGAAGTGCTGGTAGTAGACTCCACATCAGTAGACATGTTTGAAGGCCGGTTTCACAATGTCAGTATCATTAAAAACACAATAAAAACAACTATAGAACTTCCAGGGTTCAAAGTTCAGTAGATGGCCATTTTTAGACCTGAAAGACAAAAATCATATCAATTCATTAATATCAGTACTTGAAAAACACAATCAAAATAAAATGCTAATGCCCTTATAGTATTATTCAAAGTGGTAACCTGCACCAAACAACAGCAGCTAATCAATAAAACCAAAGCTTCTTTTTTCATTTTGTCAGGTTCCTAAGGTGTTGTACAGTAAATGTTATGTACTTTTTACTGCATCCTCGGAGGCTGGAATTACACACTAAAGTCCTCCTGCTTTTGACACGTCTCCACCCACTGGGAACAACCATTTCTCAGGTACAGAAGATTTGTTGGAGCCGGGCCTTCTCACTCTCTCATTACACAGAAGTTGTTACCATTAACTTCCAACTCTAGAGATTCCTCAAAAAAACAAAAACATAGAAAGGCCGAAGCAAATGTGGATATTGTTGTTAAAGAACTTTATCCTACCGCCATAAAAATACAGCCTTTGTGTTGGCAATTTTTTGTCAATTTCAAAAATTTCAACTAGCTTTCCATGATGAAAATAATCAAGATGATCAAGCCAACCCTATTGTTTTCCAATTTAGACTGACATTGTTGGTAATAGAGGGACAAACACTGCACACTGATGACATCAAAATTTGCTTAACTTTATTCCACTTAGTAACAACAACAAGTCCCGGCCTCAGGACTGCCCACTCTAACAAGTTTCAGACCTAAAAAGGGCTTAGTCATCAAGTTCCTCCATAACTAAGCCCTGACAGGTGACATGTATTAGACTGGGGACTTGTCACTGTGGTTTCCTGGAATAAAGGTAAGCAAATTGTGATGTCATTGGTGTGCAGCTATTTGTTCCTCTACAACAGTGGCCTCCAAAGTGCAGCACAGGGGAGGATGTGGCCCTTTGCCTGCCTTTATCTGACCAGTGGGACACTATTCCTCCAAATGACACCAATGATAGGGCCCTATTTCTTCAACTAATACCAATGATGGGGCACCTTCCACTGACACCATTGATGGGACACTATTCCTCCCACTCATATCAACAACAGACCACTATTCCAACCATTAAAACCAATGATGGGGCTTTGTTTACTCCCACTGATGCTGCTTCATTTTCTACTCCCACTGGTCCTACTGACCCCTCCAAAGCATGAAGGACAGTAAACAGAGGCTCTATGCTAAGAAAGTTTGGCGATTCATGCCCTACAATATATTTGGAGTGTAAACATCTCCTTTTTGGCCTGGCACCAGATTCTCAAGGGAGACAGTGTAAGCTTGGTATTGGAGGATGTATGATCCTACACATGGTCTCTAATCGTGATACTGTTGTTGGTAGGTTGCCTTGATACATACAGCAGTTTTTTCACAGTCAAAAGTTTGTAGAATGTGGTTGAATTTGGCAGGAAATGTATATATGAGTGGGCAGTCTCCAGCTTCAGGAAACTTCTGCTTTCTCCTCTTCAACCTTTACGTTCCAACACAGTAAACCAAAGATACACTATTGGTTCTTAAATCCCCAAAACCTCATTAAAAGTTCACGATGTTACCTGACCATAAGTGACGCATTTATACACTCTTATCATAATATTTTATACATTCTGGTATTGTCAGTATCAGTACTTCGCGACATGTATTTTTTTCTGTTATTGATTAAACAGGCTTATATTTCTAGTTTATGTAAGAGGAGATGAAAGAAAACTGGCCTCAGTTTAATCTCATTTGACATTTTCACCCAACTGGATAAGCGCCACACGGCTCAATAAGGCAAGCATATTGTGCAGGGGGATTAAGAGAAAGCTTTTCAGTCCTTCAGCCTGCAGTGTGCCGCTCATTCAGCTAACCGGTACGCAAAAAAATTGAACGTATTACATAAGTAAACAGACATTATTGCTATTTAACCAGAAGATTACAAACGGCTACTGTTATAAAGAAACAATTCCTTTCACATCAACCTTCTGATTGGTTTACATCCTTTTCTCACTCATCTGACGTAGTGGCTGACGTCAACACTTAATCTATGTAAAAATGATGTTCTGTAAACCTTCATGTAAGTTGGGTTTTCCGCGAGTTGAGTTGCTAACAGCACATGTGTAGCCATTTTGGTCTATTAAGTAGAAATCAACTGTTTTGCCCCGTACACATTTAACATATGCAAGTCTTTGTGGTTGCCATATGACCACACCGCTGACTTTTTTTTAGCACCCCTACTGCTTAACCACTAGCAATTTTAGTTATGAGATCAAGCTACCCTGTGCATACTGGAAAGTTGTTTTTGACTACTGTAATAAGCTGACTCTGGCACCTATACATAAAAATTAGACATGTGCTATTAGTTTCGTACTAATTGGAAATTCGTACACATTCGCAAGGATCCGAAATACAAATTTTTATGCACACAAATTTTGTACAAAATACGAAATTTCTTTTACGAACTTCGGATCCAAATTCCGTTACAACAGAATTACGGACAAAATAAGAATGTTCGTTAATTACGATTATTTGTTATGATGAAGTTAAAAACCCCAGGAAGTCAGCACAGCACAGGGATGATGGGAGCCCCTCATAATGATAAATTCATCATAACGAACATTCGTAATTGTTACGAAAACCTAACGAAAATTTGTATTTCGTACAAATCCAAATTCGGACACGAATTACGAATTAATTTTAATACGAAACGGAATGAAACGAAACAAATTTATTGACTGCGCACTAATAAAAATATTGCTTAATTAGGCTTAGCAAAGCTTGCTCACAGTCACAAATGGCCAATGATACGCCTTATGCCCTGTACACACGATAGGATTTTCCGCCAATTTTCCGACAACAAAACCGTGGATTTTTTTCCGACGGATGTTGGCTCAAACTTGTCTTGCATACACACAGTCACACAAATGTTGTCGAAAATTCCAAACGTGAAGAACGCGGTGACGTACAACACGTATGCCGAGCCAAGAAAAATGTTCAAAAAATTAAGTTCAATAGCCAGTGCGGCTCTTCCGCTTGATTCCAAGCATGCGTAGACTTTTGTGCGTCGGACTTATGTACACACGATCTGACAAGTTTTTTTGTCGGAAAATTTGAGAACCTGCTTTGAAATTCCAAAATGTTCTATGTAGCATACACACAGTCAGACTTTCCGTCAACAAGCTCACATGCAACATTTGTTGTCGGAAAATCCTATCGTGCGTACAAGGCATTACAGACCAGGCTGCTTTTCCCAGCTAGGTCTTGTCCTAGACCTCTGGTTTACATTGAAATGCAGGCAAGACAAGAAAAGCGTATTACGCACAGCTCACAGTGCTGATGTAAACAATCCTCAGCAAAACCAAATTACAGGAAGATAAACCCAGGAGACTGGAACTTCAGAACAGCTGTCAGTGTTACGTAACTTTCCCCCTTTGAAACATTATGTACCCTCCAGCAATACAACCAAAGTACCTTCTGCGGAGAAGCATCGGTTCCCCCGCAAATTCAATATGAGACTCCAATCAACCTCCAGGAATATTTTGTCAAGGTAAATACACAGAGAATGCCAAGATAACTAAGGGTCTGCGAGATTTCACTTAAAGAAGAAATCCAATACAAACACTGACCTGTATATAGGATTATCTAATAAAAAAGGTTCTCCATCTAGATTACAAAATGTATAAAAAACATAAAAAAAATAAAAAAAAGGAGGAACGCCAGTGTACAATGAATATATAGGAAGCAGAGAAAATCCATATTAGTTTTGTTTCCTGGCTCTGAGAGAGATGATAGAATGCAGTTAGAAGCTCTCTGATTCCATAAATTCCACAAGGTTGAGCTCCTTTGCCACCCAATCCATGTATGTGACTCATGGCTGCTAGGATCAGGGTGATGGCCTCAGCCATGGTAGCTGTCATAGTCATTCCTCTTAGGTTTATTATCCTTAGGACCTGTTCATACATTCACATTTCAGTGCAAGCTTCAGAACGTGCTAAAATGCATGTGTCATTAAAGGCAATGTCATACAGCCTGTGCATCTGTGCAGTGCACTGCAGACTGTAGTGACAATAGAATGTCGGCATAATGTTTTACTCCCAGGTACTGCCACTAGGCGTCTTGCCCTAATTTATGTTGATGTGAATACCCTCTACCAGAGGGAGTCAAATAGCGTACATTCACCAGCATATGTATAATACCATGTCCGACACTTCTTCCCAACACAGCCAGGTACCAGTTGCAATGATAGGCCACTAGTAGTAAGAAGAAGTACAATACATTTTCAAAGCTATGTGTATAACTTCACGGTAGGCAACTGCCAGGTGGTCAACTTCAAGGCATGCAACTTCAAGGCATGCAACTTCAGGGCATGCAACTTCAGGGCATGCAACTTCAGGGCATACAACTTCAGGGCATGCAACTTCAGGGCATACAACTTCAGGGCATACAACTTCAGGGCATACAACTTCAGGGCATACAACTTTGGGACATACAGCTTTTCACCATTATGGTAGTGGTCGCCAACACTTTCCCAGGTCTGACCAGAAATGTTGTGTCTCCAACTTTCTCCTAACTGGGGCACTAGGATCCCTCCAGGTACCTTCTAGTTGGGGAATACCAAATGCTGGAAGCACTACATTTCTGCAGATAAGGCCCCACCAAGTCCAATGGGGGCCAGCTGCGGAGTCCCACTCCTCTCCTCTCAACTCTCTACCCAGACTCCTCCCACTTCCTAATGTAACTCACTATTTATCTATGGGGAGGACTAATCTGGGAATGGTACCAACATCCCCTAACAAGCACCTTTTTTGTATGCGTTTATTCATTTTGGGACTCAGAAGTTAAAGTGGTTGTAAAGGCAGAACATTTTTTTTTACCTTACTGCATTAAAAAATGTATGCACGCAGCTTCCGCCTCAGCCCTCCGTAAATATGTACCTGAGCCCCATCTCAATTCAGCGATATGTACAAGAGCCAAGTCTGTCTCAGCTCTCTCCATCCTCATTGGCTCAGATACAGCATCAGAAGCCATTGGCTCCTGCTGCTGTCAATAACAGCCACTGACAAGGGAGCAGGGGCTCAGGAGCATGCACACAAGAGTGCTCCCATAACAAACGGCTTGCTATGGGGGCACTCAACGGGGTGTGGGGGGGCAGGAATGTAAACAAATCAAAACAAATCAAAACCATTGTACAGAGCATATAAATATGACATGTCTGTCATTTAAACAAAAATAAATAAATAAATAAAACACCTTTGGAATCTCTTTAGTGGTAAAAGATGAAAACACTTGTATGATAGATGTGTTTTGCATGCATTTTCATGTGTTTTCAGCCCTTGGCAAGCCTAAAATAGTTTAGCGTTCACCAATGTGAAAAACACATTAAAAATGATTGTCAACAGACATGCAAAATGCACATCAATGCTAAGTGAAAAAATGTTTTTAAAAAAGCACAATAAAAAAGAAACACAAAAGGTGTGAACCGAGCCTAAAGCTGGGTACACACTGAGAAAATTTAGAAGAAAAAAGCACAATCATTCGATTTTTGTATAGTGTATACACTACTTTCGACATTCAATTAAGACATTGCAAACAAAAATTTCAGAAGGGACAAACTACAATATTTTTCTTTTACATGAACAGAACAAACAATTTTAATTTAATGTGTACTATTTTCATATGAGAAAAATCAGATACGAAAGACTGCACATATCTGCACATATATAGAAATAAATAAAAAAAACAGCAAAAAAAGCCTTTGTTGTACAAAAATTTTCGTACATTGTTTCCTTCCTGGGTTCCAACTTGCTGTGAAACATCAAAGAAAAATGGACAATCATTCATCTGATTTTATTATAGTGTGTACCCACCTTTATGCCGCGTACACACGGTCGGAATTCTCGTCGGATAAAGCTCTGATGGTTTTCCCGTCGGAATTCCGACGGAATTTCGCTCAAACTGTCTTGCCTACACACAGTCACACCAAATTCCGACGGTCTGTAACACAGCGGCAAAAAAAAACATGTTCGACAACACTATAAAAGGGAAGTTTAATGTTTCCGAGCATGCGTTGAATTGTTTCCGAGCATGCGTCGGAATTGCATACACACGATCGGAAAATCCGATAGAAAGGTTTTCTGTCTGAAAAATTGAGAACAGGTTCTTAATTCAAAGTCCGTCGGAAATTCCGACAGTAAAAGACAGATGGGCATACACACGGTCAGAAAATCCGTTGAAAAGCTCCCATCGGACTGTTTCCATCGGAAATTCCGACCGTGTGTACGCGGCATAAGAGTCTTCAGGTGGTACTAATACTGGCACAGACAATCAGCCTAGCCAACATTCCTGCTTCAAATGCTGGGGTTGATGGGTCACCAATTTACTTCCTGGTTCTATAGTCCATGAAGGGTCTTGGCCTGCTCTTACAGGTCAGGGAGTGGACATGGAACTACATTCCTTTGTCAAAAAATGTAACTAAAGTAAACTACCTTCTTTTTGGGTGTTGCTGGACAGGGGATTACAAGAGGATGAAATCAAGTTCAGATGCTTGCACTGGCTGCATTTTAAAATAAACCTAATTCATTTTTAATGATTTACATAACCACAACAATTTGTGTCTGCCTTGATTTCCTTTTTAAAGTGTATGTTGTAAAACTTTTCTTTTCAGTTTTGGATTGAGTGGGGAAGGAGCAGAACCCCTGTCATAATTTTACTGCTATTCAGGGCTCCATTTGGGAGCTTTCGCCTCACTTTCTGTCAAGCTGACAATGGTTTGACCAGACAGGAAATTTGGGAAAAACGGCAACAGGGAAACAGACAGCAGAGAAGGGTCCTAGCCTTACGCTAATGCCCTGTACACACGGTCGGAAATTCCGACCACAAAATCCGTCTGACTTTTTCCGACGGATTTTGTCCGACACTGGTGTTGCATACACACGGTCGGACAAAGTTGTCGGAAAATCCGATCATTCTGAACGTGGTGACGTTCGTTGCGTACGACGGAACTACGTGGAGGCTATTAGCCAATAGCTTTGGTCTCGTAATTTGATCTGAGCATGCGTTGCACTTTGTCCGTCGGAATTCTCTACACACGATCGGAAAAAGTCTGATCGGATTTTGTTGTCGGAAAATTTGAGAGCAGGATCCGACGGAAAAAGTCAGATGGAGCCCACACACGGTCGGATTTTCCGACAACATGGTCCGATCGGACATTCTCCGTCTGAATTTCTGACCGTGTGTACGGGGCATTACTCTACTGAAGCAATTGTAGCTCTCACACCACTGAGAATATACCCAGGTCCCCTAAAGTAGTACAGAGGCTGCCAGTCACTTGCACAGTGTCACGCACACCGACAATAATGGCTCAGCCTAATGGATGTCTTTTTGATATTTATTGCTGAAGAACTTGAGCAGGAGAGGGGTTTAGGGTCACAGGATACTTTGAAACAATAATAGCAATCAGTGAGATAACTTCCTGGTAGGAAATCCTTACAGGAACATCTTACACTACAGTCCCAAAGCAGATTTTACTCACAATGTCCCCAGAGCTGTCTGTCATTCATCATCCACAGGTAGATCCCTCAGTGACAGATAGAAATATCCTTCTCCTGACCAGGGGGGATAATCCCTTCCAGCAAAAGTCCATTAGCAAACTCCTCCAGGCCCTCAACCCAGCTCCAGCTGCGAGCCAGACTGCAATGAGCCAGACTGCAATCCCTGTTCCAGTAGATCTCTTTCCCAGTGGAAGCAGCCCCAGAAGAACTGGAACTCTCCTTGAGTGAAAGAACACTCTGGAAAGGCCTCCCAAACATTTATCACCTCCCCAGCTACCTTCTGGACTCCTTCTTTCAGGGACTGGCTGGAGCATGATAAATATTCATGCTGGTCATTTGACACTCCCTACCCTATATTCTAATGTCCCGTACACACGATTGGACTTTCCACTAACAAAACTGTGGATTTTTGTTCGAAGGATGTTGGCTCAAACTTGTCTTGCATACACACGGTCACACAAATGTTGGCCAACAATTACAAATGTGGGAACGCGGTGATGTACAAGACATACGACGAGCCAAGAAAAAAGAAGTTTAATAGCCAGTGCGGCTCCTTCTGCTTGATTCCGAGCATGCGTGAACTTTTGTGCATCAGACTTCTGTACACACGATTTGAATTTCCGACAACAACGTTTTGTTGGCGGAAAATTTGAGAAACTGCTAGCCAACATTTGTTGGTGGAAAGTCTGACAACAAATGTTCGATGGAGCGTACACATGGTCAGACTTTCAGCCAACAAGCTCACCTTCAACATTTGTTGTCGGAAAATCCGATCATGTGTACGGTGCATAAGAGTTCTTCCAGGAGCAGGTGAGAGAAATTAAATCCCAGCTTGGAAGAAACACAAACAAGAGGGTGCAAACGTCTAGTGCATTACCAAAATAATTTATTAAAAAATTAAAAGGAAAATCAAATGCATACTCACAAAACAATCAACAGGTCAGTGATGGTGAAGTGTTACCCCATCCAATGCACCACAATGCCGGAAAGCTAATGTGTTTCAGGGGAAGCAACTTCCACAGAGCTCCCCCAGCTTGGAAACCAGACCAAAACAATCAATCACTGCTCCACTCACTACAGTGAAGCCAAAAAAATAGAAGAGGGCACTGCACAATTTTTTTCTTATTTCTGTGTTGTGGTTCTGGCAGGCAGGGGCACTCATTTTAAATATTGGCCCTAGTGTGCATGTGAGGGGTATTTTGTTGGTATTTTGTGAACACAGGTTTTCTTAAACTTTGCAGTACAGCTAACTACTACCTCCTATCAGTCAAATTAATATGTAGGATCAACAACTCAAAACACTAAAAGCCTAAGTCATGGATTTTTCTGCAGTTATAAGAAAATCTCTGCTTAAAGTTTAAAGTCAACTTCCAAGCAAGACACCCAATCAGCATGTTTGAACAAAACAAAAACAAAAAAACGAAGAAGCTATGGGCACACTGCAGCACTTCCAGGAGCGACAGCCGGTTCCATTTTGCTAATATCACACCCATGCAGTCTTCTAGATCAGGGGTCTCCAAACTTTCCGAACGGCCAGTTTACTGTCCTTTAGACTTTAGAAAATGCCCGGTGTCAATGGGAATAAACAATGTCCCATCATTGGTGTCAGTGAGAGGAATAGCACCCCATGGTTGGTGTCTGTGGGAGGAATAGTGACCCATTGTTGGTATCAGTGGGAAACATTGTGCCCTTTCATTGGTGTCAGTGGGAGGAATAGTGCCCCATAATTGCTATCATGGGAAGTAATAGTGTCCCTTGGTTGATGTCTGTGGAAGGAATAGTGCCCCATTGTTGGTATCAGTGGAAAAGTTGTGCCCTTTCATTGGTGTCAGTGGGAGGAATAGTGCCCTATAATTGCTATCAGGGGAAGGAATAGTGTCCCTTGGTTGGTGTCTGTGGAAGGAATAGTGCCACATCATTGGTATCAGTGGGAAGAATTGTGCCCTTTCATTGGTGTCAGTGGGAGGAATAGTTCCCCCATAATTGCTATCGGGAAAGGAATAGTGCTCCATCATTGGTGTCAGTGGGAAGAATAGTGCCCCATCATTGGTGTCAGTGGGAAGAATAGTGCCCCAAGGGCCGGTTAAAGGCAAGCAAAGGGCCACATCCAGCCCTTGGGCTGCAGTTTAGAGACCACTGTTTTTGATGCTAAGAGGACCAATAGAAAGTGTACACATTATGTGGCATAGACATTCAAAGAAGAACCTTCCTCTTTGGTAGGGAAGAAAACGGAAGACTTGCTACCTGGCTTGTCACA
Organism: Lithobates sylvaticus; assembly: GCA_028564925.1. Lineage (NCBI taxonomy): Eukaryota > Metazoa > Chordata > Amphibia > Anura > Ranidae > Lithobates > Lithobates sylvaticus. The sequence goes on from CM053026.1 coordinate 76,586,290, forward strand.
TGGCCATGGGCATTACATTTTTTTTGTTCTTTTTTTTTAAACTAACCTATGGGTGGGGGCAAGGGGGAAGTTCAGTTTTCAATGAAACTTGTCTTGAGATATATAGGTGGGCTGCCATTTTTAACCCATTAAACTTGTCTTGAGATATATAGGTGGGCTGCCATTGCTAACCCATTAAACTTGTCTTGAGATATATAGGTGGGCTGCCATTGCTAACCCATCAAACTTGTCTTGAGATATATAGGTGGGCTGCCATTGCTAACCCATTAAACTTGTCTTGAGATATATAGGTGGGCTGCCATTGCTAACCCATTAAACTTGTCTTGAGATATGTAGGTGGGCTGCCATTGCTAACCCATTAAACTTGTCTTGAGATATATAGGTGGGCTGCCATTGCTAACCCATTAAACTTGTCTTGAGATATATAGGTGGGCTGCCATTGCTAACCCATCAAACTTGTCTTGAGATATATAGGTGGGCTGCCATTGCTAACCCATTAAACTTGTCTTGAGATATATAGGTGGGTTGCCATTGCTAACCCATTAAACTTGTCTTGAGATATATAGGTGGGCTGCCATTGCTAACCCATTAAACTTGTCTTGAGATATATAGGTGGGCTGCCATTGCTAACCCATTAAACTTGTCTTGAGATATATAGGTGGGCTGCCATTGCTAACCCCCACTTTGGAATTACTGGGTGCCTGGTCTGTCATTTGGATATTCTGCATCTAAATCACCGCTAATGCGGCAGCTTAAATCATAATTTGATCTTGATCAGTGACTCAGAAAGGAATGTAACCAGAAGACCAACACGGTTGCTCATTAAGCAGGAGGTCAGCAATGACCACATAAAACAATTTTGGTTAATTCTTTAAAATAAGCTGGAACAAAAAAAATTCTCACTTTAGGACATGGAAAGGCAATAAGTGTCTCTAAAGAAAAAAAAATATATAATCTCTGAACTATAAGACAGTCTTGGTCTTATGATCTAGCGCTGGATGTGCATGCTTATTTTCCCACAATCCAACCTGGGTTTGGCTTTTCACAGTGGCCGAGGTTGTTCATAAACAGAAAGGACTGAGTCATCTGAAAACGTAGAAAACATGTGGTGCAAAGTGTAGCTGAATGGCGGACAAAACCACAATGTTTTCAAATTATGTTAATTAAATCAAAACTATTAAAACTTTCCACTGGCAGTAAATCTTGGGAGATATCCATTTCTGTAGGCCTACATAAATGGATTCTGTTCCAAAAATGGCTTTACGTTGGCTCGGAGGCCCATTTTAGATGTGGAAATTTTCTGCTCTGTAGCTTTGGAAATAATTTATCATGAATCAAAATTCCTGTGTGAAAAGTCTCAGTGAAGCTGATTTTGGTCAGCTTCACCTCCCTGGAACATGGCCTGGAAGTCAGAAAAATGGCAGCTATTAAGTGAAGCTTTTCACACGAGTGTGTTTTTTGGTTCTAACAGATTATTTTGTAATAGAGCTAAAATAACGTATTGGCTACTAGAACAGAAAATATAGCACTGTACTTTTTATCAATGTCTATTTGACATGGGTAGAAATTATCAGGCTATGGATCTAGAGAAATACCCCACTACATGTAATGCCGCGTACACACGGTCGGAATTTCCGATGGAAACAGTCTGATGGGAGCTTTTCATCAAAATTCCCGACCGTGTGTATGCCCATCGGTCTTTTTCTGCCGGAATTTCCGACGGACTTTGGATTGAGAACCTGTTCTCAATTTTTCCAACGGAAAACCTTTCTATCGGATTTTCCGATCGTGTGTATGCAATTCCAACACGCAAAATTCCGATGCATGCTCGGAAACAATTCGACGCATGCTCAGAAGCATTAAACTTCCCTTTTATAGTGCTGTCGAACGTGTTTTATGCCGCTGTGTTACTGACCATCGGAATTTGGTGTGACCGTGTGTAGGCAAGACAGTTTGAGCGAAATTCCGTCGGAATTCCAACGGGAAAACCATCAGAGATTTTTCAGACGAGGATTCCGACCGCGTGTATGTAGCATTAAACTCCTAAAATTTTGAAAAGTTAAAGTAAAACTAAAAGGCAAAACTTTTTTTTTCCTGTTTTGGATATAATGGAGAGGGATTAGAACACCTGTCAGTTTTTATTGTTGTTTGTCCCCCGTAAAGAAGATTCACTGTCTCTGTCTGTTTACCATTATCATTGAAAGTGAAATGACACTTAGCCCTGGTTAAAAATCGCACGACAAGTTGCACCCCATTTGCGGCAATGGAACTGTTCAAATCGTTGCGACTCAAGTAGCAGCACTTTTGAAAAAGGTTCCTGCACTACTTTTCTGCAATCTCAGTGCTTTGACTTTGGTTGCAAGCCGCAATGAAGTCACACATCAAAATCACACTGATCAGCGGCTTTGAAATCACGCTGAATTAGCACGATTTCAAAAGCCACACTGGTGGCTTAGTGCTCTTAATTGAGACAAGTACACACTATGGAGGGATATACTTTGTTCATATTTCATGTCTGAGGTTTACAGCCACTTTCACCACTTCCTGCCCAGCCTATAGCAAGATGACCTCTGGGCGGGACTTTCATTGATCTGGGTGGACATAATATGACGTCCTCCCAAATCCCGCCTCAGCTGCGGACACAGCCGATGACTGATGACCCGCTGCCGGTACCATGTGACCGCTGTAACTAGTTCCCCATAAACGCCTAATATGAAAGTTGAGGTCTTTAGGCATGGACCATAGGGTTTGTTCATGGATAGAAAACTGGTTACAGCTTCGTGTCCAAAGGGTGGTGATAAATAACGTGTACCCTGACTGGTCTGGAGTGGTAAGTGGGGTACTCCAAGGTTCTGTCATGGGAACAATTCTGTTTAATTTATTCATAAATGATATAGAGGATGGGATAAATAGCTCAATCGGACGACACAAAAATAAGCAGGGCGATAACTTCACAGTAGGATATAGAAATTTTACAGAAAGACCCGAACAAAATAATGGAGTGGGCAATGTGGAGAAATGTAAAATAATGCACTTGGGGGCTAAAAACATAAATGCAAATTATTCACTGGGGGGAGAACCTCTGGGGGAGTCAAAGATGGAGAAAGATCTGGGGGTTCTAGTGGAATATAGAGCAATAGCATGCATTGTCAAGCTGCAGCTAACAAAGGTGGCAGAATATTAGCATGCATAAAAAAAGGGGATATACTCCGGAGATAAAACTATAATCCTACCACTTTATAAAACTCTGGTTCGGCCACATCTGGAGTATTCTGTCCAGTTCTGGTCACCAGTCCTCGGAAGGGATGTGCTGGAACTGGAGAGAGTCCAAAGAAGGGCAACTAAATTAATAAGGGGACTGGAGGACCTCAATTACGAGAAACGACTACAAGCACTAAATATATCGACTCTTGAGAGGAGATATGATAGAGATTTACAAATTCCTTAATGGAAATACCAGTGTAGGAAAAAAGCTATTCAGTCTCAGGGGGTGTAAGAGGACACAGGGCCACACAATGAGATTGGAGAAGCAGTTGAACCATAAACTGTGTAGGGTTTTTTCCCTGTCAGGGCGGTAAGAATGCGCAACTCTCTTCCACAATTGGTGGTGGCAGCGGGGAGTATTGATATTTTTAAAAGACTCTTAGACGTGCATCTTAAAGAACACAACATACAGGGATATGGGAAATGATTACCGACACTGACACACGTACACCTACACAGGTTGAACTGGATGGACTATTGTCTTTATTCAACCTTACCTATGTAACTATGTAACCAATCACAGTAGGTCACATGACAGTTGTAAACAATGGATGGCTTCCTTTCAAGCCATCCATTGTGTACAATTGTGTTGCTAGCTGTGATTGTCACAGTGATCACATGGTACAGACTCGTACAATCACAGCCCATCTATTCCATGTGATCAGCTGTGGCCAATCACAGCTAATCACAACAAAATAAGCTGAATGAATCAATTTAATTCAGTAAAATGCTTGCTTATAGCAAAGAAATTCATTGCTATATGCAAACATAATGTGTAAAATAAAAAAAAAGTACTCATCACTTTCCCAGAGTAGAACAATAGTACAATGTTACTATGATAACATTTTATTGCTCTGGTCAAGGTGTGTTAAAAAAAAAAAATCGTAAAAAAAGAAGAAAAAGAAAAAATAATAAAAAATGAAAAAATAATTTTGAAAACGTTTTTTTATTTTTTTTTGTACTGTCACAATTCAGTTTCGCTGATCACAGCCACACTAGTTAGATTTTAAAATGACAACTTTAAAAAACTCACCATGCCTCTTACTAAATACCTTGGACTGTCTACATTTCAAAACTGGATCATTTGGGAGTATTTGTACCTTCCCAACATTTTTGGGCCACAAGAAATGAGATAGGCCATCAGTACATCAGGATTGATCAATTTTCAGATACCGTATTTATCGGCGTATAACACGCACCGCAAGTTTAGGAGGGAATTTAAAATAAAAAAACTTTTAGGAGGGAAGTTTAAGGAAAAAAACTTACATTTAAATGCCCATTAATGCAGCCTTGACAGTGTCATTTGCAGCCTTGCATTGCAGCCTTGTCAGTCATTTGCAGCCTTCCATTGCAGCCTTGTCAGTCATTTGCAGCCTTGTCAGTCATTTTGTTTAAAAATGGCGCCGCCGAGATACAGAGCGGATGTCCTGTGTATCTCGGTGGCGCTCGGTTGTTCTCGGCCGTTCTTGGCGGCTTTGGGTATTTTCGGCCGCACTCGACCGTTCTCGGCTATCTTCGGCCGCTCTCGGTTATTTTTTGCTGACAGCTGATCACGTGGTAAGGGGTCGGGATCGACCCCTTACTCGGTTCCGTGATCCAGCAAGTCTCACAGACTCGCTGATCACAGAGCGTGCCGCGCGCGCCCTTCAGGGGGCGCGCAGGCCGCTCGTGCACGGGACGACGTCATAGGACGGAGTCCTGGCAATATAGATCCGCGCTGTAGCCGTCATTCGGCTATATCGCGGATCTCAGGTGGTTAAGCAGATTACAGGCGTTTTACTGCTTTTTACATTGGTGAACAACTTCAAAATGCCTGTACAAAAACTCTGCAAAAACATCACCAAAAAAATGGCCAGAAAAACGCCCTAAAAACACCTGAAAATAATATGCTCAGGTGTGAATGCAACCTAATACAGGAGGTGTGTTACTAGACAGATCACCAGGTGAAAACAGAGGGGAAAAGTCTAGAAGAAAGAAAAGGAATGCAGCCACCGCATCTAATGATTGGTAAACTGCGATATATTAAATTTTTGGTTTTGGGTTTAATATTGCTTTTAGCTCTGGTGAGTAAACAGTGGACTAGCCAACTGCCGGACAGGTAAGTACTGAATTTCATCTTTTTACAATCTCAATTTTTTTTCAACCTAGCAGCATTGTTGCTTTAAAAACAATTGCAAGTGCTAAAATTGTTTACTGCATTATATTGTATACTTTTATATATATTTTATTCTGGCACCTTAGAGGACGCAGCGTAGCTGAATGCTTCTGCTGGCTGTGAGCATTAAGGTTGGGAAAAGTAAAAATCTGAAGCTTGGCGTCTAAATTTATATTTCTAAATGACATTTTAGGCAGTTATTATTCTGGGGGTATTCAAAGCGCATACAAGGAAAAAATAAGAAGTGAGTGACAGAAACAAGTTTTAGACCAGCGTCACATGGAGAGACACTACACATTGTCATGGACTTGTTGTTCTTCCCGGGGTTGAAGATTTTCCCTTCTGACAGATCAATCAACTTTTTAGCACTGTTGTTACCATTCACAATAAGAAACTGTTTTTTTTTTTGCTAAGAATTTTATGCCTAAGAAGACACAAGTGGTGGAATGGGCTTATTTTTTTATGTTCTTATTTCCTTTATGTTAAAAGTGACAGGGAGATTGATTGGGAGTCTACAAAGCCCTTCTTTTTCCCCTCTTAAACAGAAGCTAGATCCCCGCTGACTGGTTATGGCCCGTACACACAATCCGAAAATCGGACGAAAAGTACCACTTACGCGATCGTACGATAATCGGATCGTTAGTATAGAGCTTTGGAGAGCCGATCACGACAATTCATCTGATATTATTCGATCGGACAAGCACGAACATTTTCCTCGTACGATACCAGATTTTACGATTTTCGTTTAGTTAGTACAGTTGTCGTCCGAAAATACAATACAAATACATTACAACACATGACATCACTTCCGATTTTTTTTTCTGTCGTACGAGAATTTTCGTGACTTTAGTAACCTATTCAATTTCTACTTGCGACTATAAACCACTTCAATACCGGGCACTTATACACCTTCCTGCCCAGACCAATTTCAGCTTTCAGCGCTGTCGCACTTTTAATGACAATTGCGCAGTCATGCTACACTGTACCCAAACAAAATTTGTATCATTTTGTTCCCACAAATAGAACTTTCTTTTGGTGGTATTTGATCACCTCTGGGATTTTATTTAAACAAATAAAAAAAAGATCAAAAATGTTTTTTTTTGTTTCTGGTACAAAACTTTGTAAATAAGTAAGTTTTCTCCTTCACTGATGGGCACTGATGGGGCTGCACTGACGGTCACTGATAAGGTGGCACTGATGGGCACCAATGAGGTGGCACCAATGAGGCGGCACTGATGATGGACACTAATATGCGGCACTGATAGGTGGCACTGATATGCAGCACTGATGGGAACACATAGGTGGCACTGATGGGCACTGAAAGGTGGCACGGATGGGCACTGATAGGCGGCACGAATGGGCACTGATAGGTGGCATGGATGGGCACTGATGTACACTAATAAATAAATGGTACTGATGGATGTCAATCAGTGCCAAACAATAATTCCTGCCAATCAGTGATGCCCATTGTGGGAACTGATTGGCATCCATTGTGGGCACTGATTGGCATCCCTGGTGGTCTAGGGTGGCACACCTGGTGGTGACTAGTGGTGGCATCCCTGGTGGTCCTGGTGGCGTCCCTGGTGGTCCAGTGTGGGCATCCTCGGGGGGGGGGGGGGGGGGGGTGCGCTGATAATCGATCAGCACAGACACCCCCTGTCAGAGGAGCAGACGATCGGCTCTCATCTACTCGCATCTGACAGACACGAATGAGGAAAAGCCAATCAACAGCTCTTCCTGTTTACATTGTGATCAGCTGTGATTGGACACTGCTGTTCACGTGGTAAAGAGTCTCCGTCAGAGACTCTTTACCTAGATCGGAGTTGTGGTCTGTCAGACTGACACACCACAACAACGATCGCCGCAATGCATCCCCCAGGGGCGCGCAGCGGCTTGATATCCTGGCAACATGATATGACGTCCAGTCAGGATATTGAAACCACTTTGCCACCATCATTTTGCTATATGGCGGGCAGCAAGTGGTTAAGCAAAAAAAAGTAATTCGATCTGTCGTACGATATTCGGATCGTGTGTACGGGCCATTACTGTCCTTAATGAGCTTAAATTTGTGTTTAAGGAATGGCTGTGTTTTGAGTTATTTTGAGGGGACAACAAATTTACACTGTTATACAAGCTGTACACTCACTACTTTACATTGTAGAAAAGTGTAATTTCTTCAGTGTTGTCACATGAAAATATATAATAAAATATTTACAAAAATGCGAGGGGTGTACTCACTTTTGTGAGATACTGTATATATATATATCCTCAAAGCAAAGGTGGAATGGGATTGTTACTACCCAGTGTGGAAAGAGTGATTTCAGAGTCTTGCTTGGTGATCTCCTTTAAAACACAGCACAGCATACCTGAACTACCATGACACAGCTAAGCATCATTTCCAGGATACACGTTCTTGTTCTTCAGAACATCTGGAGAGCAGATCATCCCACTCACACCATCACTGCCAAGTCTGTGTTTGCCAGGCACGGCATATTTCAAATAAGATTTTTGTCAGACAATATGCTTCTCTCCAGCAAATAAATTCTTTGGTATCACTGAGGGGAATTCGGCCAGTCATCTGGAGCCCTTGTACCAAACGATAGATCAGAACTTCTGACGAAGTTGATCTGGTTGATCCACATCTAGCGATTATTTCAGGAACACAGCTACCCCAGTACATGTCACTCCTACTCAGCTATTAAAATGGTTGTATAGTCAAAAATGTAACTTTCACCTACAGGTAAGCCTATAATAAGGCTTACCTGTAGGTAAAAAAAATATCTCCTAAAACCTGTATGGTTTAGGAGATATTCCCCTCGCAATGAGCCGCTGACTTCAGCGGCGCATGCGCTCCAGGGATTCTCGGCTAAAAGGCCGGTGTCCTGTCAGATTGTGTCCCCCATCGGATACTATCCACTGTGTACTGCGCATGTGCAGTACACAGGACAAGCAGATTCCGAAAATAGCCGAAGATGAACGGCGCCTGCGGCGTGAGTCCAGGTTCAAGCCCCACCATCCAAGTGGACATAGAGTTAGAATAAAAAAGAGCCGAGCGCAGCGAGGCCGTGCTAACTTTGTGTAGCCCTATGTCCACTTGGATGGTGGGGCTTGCACCTCGACTCATGGCGCAGTCGCCGTTCATCTTCGGAAATTTTCCAAATCTCCTTATGCTCTGTACTGCGCATGCGCTGCACCTGCGTAGTACGGGGCAGACACTTTTCGATAGCCGGACTATTGGTGACAGAACACCGGCAAACGCCGGACCCTGCCGGGAAGAAAACTCCCTTATGCGCGGGAGTGACGACATTGCGGCTCCGTCCACTCACAGCGCCGGAGCCGCAATACCCGGAAGACACGCAGAGGGAACATGTCATCTCCCTCGGGGTGGACCGAGTGAGATGTCGGTGCCTCGTTCTAAGGTAAGTATTTCATAATGAGCTAGTATGCGGTGCATACTAGCTCATTATGCCTTTCCCCTTACAGGTGCAGAAAAAATAAAATGTCAGCGGGTTTACTTCCGCTTTAAATTGGTTGTAAACCCTATTTTTAAACTTTATGCTACAGGTAAGTCTATATTAAGGCTTACCTGTAGCTGACCAGGATATCTCCTAAACCTGCACGGTTTAGGAGATATCCCCGTGTCCCCTGCATTTGCCGATGATGATGGGAGTGCTGAGAATTACTCTACCTAAAGCAACACATACTCAGTGACCCAACATACCCGACAAGGCATACGAAACATCTTTAAAGCACAACTTTTTCAAGTTTTTGCATAAAGTAGCAATGGGTTAGAATGTCTGTAATGTTTTAAAAATGCCTTGTATCTGGTAAATGCTGTCTGTGCCCCCATGGGGGGGGGGGGGGGGGGATTTCTATTTTTCTCCCTGTTCTGACACTCATCAGCTAGACAGGAAGTGAGGGAATAAAAATCCCTTATTGAGATACAGACTATTAAAACTTAAGGCTGAACTTCAGCCTTACCTTCACTGTTGCACAGTTGTACTAGCTCCTCTTCTGTACAGAATTTGCCTATTGTGATTTCATTGCACATGATAAGCATCTCACAGCGTGCATTAGAAGATGCAGCATTAGATGTGGCTGTTACCTAGGTTGGTCTGTATGCACATGAAGCCTCCCTAGGAACCAGAGCCGTGGATACGTTTTTTTCTTATCTTGCCGGGGAACTTCAGCCCTTGGCAGCCAGAGGAAAACAGGAAAAATAATGCACAGAGCGCAAGGATCAGGAGTGCATAATGCACAGAGCGCAAGGATCAGGAGTGCATAATGCACAAAGCGCAGGTGTCAAGACTACATAATGCACAGAGCGCAAAGGTCAAGACTACATAATGCACAGAGCACAGGGGTCAAGACTACATAATGCACAGAGCACAGGGGTCAAGACTACATAATGCACAGAGCGCAAAGGTCAAGACTACATAATGCACAGAGCACAGGGGTCAAGACTACATAATGCACAGAGCGCAAAGGTCAAGACTACATAATGCACAGAGCACAGGGGTCAAGACTGCATAATGTACAGAGCGCAGGGGTCAAGACTACATAATGCACAGAGCACAGGGGTCAAGACTGCATAATGCACAGAGCACAGGGGTCAAGACTACATAATGCACAGAGCACAGGGGTTAAGACTGCATAATGCACAGAGCGCAAAGGTCAAGACTACATAATGCACAGAGCACAGGGGTCAAGACTACATAATGCACAGAGCACAGGGGTCAAGACTACATAATGCACAGAGCGCAAAGGTCAAGACTACATAATGCACAGAGCACAGGGGTCAAGACTACATAATGCACAGAGCGCAAAGGTCAAGACTACATAATGCACAGAGCACAGGGGTCAAGACTGCATAATGCACAGAGCACAGGGGTCAAGACTACATAATGCACAGAGCACAGGGGTTAAGACTGCATAATGCACAGAGCACAGGGGTCAAGACTACATAATGCACAGAGCACAGGGGTCAAGACTGCATAATGTACAGATCACAGGGGTCAAGACTGCATAATGTACAGAGCACAAGGATCAGGAGTGCATAATGCACAGAGCGCAGGGGTCTGTGCATTATGTAGTCTTGACCCCTGTGCTCTGTACATTATGTAGTCTTGACCCCTGTGCTCTGTGCATTATGTAGTCTTGACACCTGTGCTCTGTGCATAATGTACAGAGCGCAGAGGTAAAGACTGCATAATGTACAGAGCACAAGGATCAGGAGTGCATAATGCACAGAGAACAGGGGTCAAGACTGCATAATATACAGAACGCAGGGGTTGGAAGTGAACAACAGGGGTCATAATGTGCAGATTGCTGGGGTCAGGAGTGCAGAACCAGTACAGATCTTTCCCAATAGTACAGTTCTCCTCTTTAGTACAGGTCCCCCCAATACAGACCCCCCCTCCTTAGTAAAGCTCCCCTAAGCATAGATCCACCCCAGTATAAATCTATCCCACCAGTACAGACCCCCCCCCCCCCCAATCCAGTACAGCCTCCCCAATACAGATCTTTCTCCCCTTAGTATAGGTCCCACAGTACATATTCTCCACCTTAGTACAGCTCCCCACTCCAATACATATCTCTCCTCCCAGTACAGACCCCCTCCCCCCAGTACAGATCTTCTCCCCCTTAGTACTGTTCCCCCAAGACATATCCCTCTTAGTACCGCTCCAGACCCCAGTACATACAGTATCTATTCCCCCAGTACAGCCCTCACAGTACAGATCTTTCCCCCCACCTAGTACAGACCTCCCCGCTCCATGAAACAAACTCACCAATCAAACCAGTCAGACGAGGAAAATCCTCCCTTGGCTGCGTTATGTGACCAAGCTGAGGAGGAGATAAGGTAATCTACTCTCTCTCTGAACTGCAGCTGCCTGTGTCATACCTGACAGGAAGCAGGAGCGGCGGCTGCACCACAGATGCTCTGGTGGGACCCCCTTATCCCCTCCTTATCTACACCCCTGCTAGGAATACCCACTCCTCCAGACTGACACACACCCATCAAGACATTTTAGTTGCCACGAATCCTGCATTGTAAGGGAGGATGCCCAGGACCCACTTACATTTCACATAGTCAGACAGTGAAGGAGAGCATCAGATACCAAGGGAGTGAGGAAAACGGTACATATATATCACGTTGTTTATCAACCTTCAGACTAAACGTGCAGTAGGAAAAGGGATCCATTGAAACATTGCAAGTATAATTCTATTTATTTCCCAGACTTCAGCTTTAAGATCTGCTGATTATCCAGCGGCTAACCAATGCATGTATGTGTAGCACCCAGACAGTTATCCCCTCTTGTGCTCCAAGTCAGCTGAGAGCCCACACAAAGAAGAACGCTGGCTACTGTGTTTAGAGCTTTGTCCAGAACTTTCCACTACTAAGGGACATTGCTCTGTTCTGCTGTGAAGAAGTCTGTATCTCCTGCAAGGTCTTCAGCCAAGTTTCACTAGGAAAGGAAGGTAGAGTCCTCGGTGTCAACAGTTCAATTTGGAGTATCCTACTATATCCCTTCCCTATCCAAGTTCTCCAATAAAACAACAAAACCCCTAGACTGGTCATTGGAGACAACGAGCGGAAGTGCGTGGGAAATACCTTTTGCCTGGCTGCAGGGCAAGACGAGGGGAAGATCCAGTCAACATACCAGCGGCTCCTGAAGGGGGAGTGCTACATACAAATGCAAAGAGAATACAGAAAGCAGCAGTAGTTCTAGAGCAGGGGTGTCCAACCTGCGGCCCATGGGTCACATGCAGCCCAAGACGACTCTCAATACGGCCCGGCACAAAATCATCAACTTAAAAATGTTGATTATTTAAAAAAATGTTTTATTATTTTCTAAAAATGAGTTTACACTTAGCGAACACATGCGGCTGAAGAAAAAATTTACAGCGTCTCTTTACTGGACTTTTACAAGTTTTATCTTCCTAAAGAAAACTATTCCACTCTTCACATTCACGCCTTATTCAGGTCATCAGTTTTCGGCAGGACCTACGGTATATTTGTGATCAACTATTTTTAAGAATGAAGCAAACGAAGTGCAAAAATTGAACCAAAATATTTGATGAGCACCTTCATTGAGCATTGCTACCTAATCCATCCAACCAGATATTGATGCGTTTGTTTATCATAAGCAGTGTCAAATATCACACTAGTTTTATGTGGCCCTCTTTACTTTTATAATAAAATATATTATTAAAAAATGAAGTTGATAGGTACATTATCTATATATCAGAGCCTACACCAGTTACGGTATATAATATTATCACCTCAGGAGGAGTATATTTCAGGAGGTGCATAGGCTATTTACAATGTGATGCAACTATTTTCACTGATGACAAATGATATGTAGGTCAAACTATTAAAACCTTGCTTCCAGTTTGAATTTGGTGGGCTCTTTTAAGGAATGGTATAAGCTCACCTCTTCCGTGCAGAATTCAGCTGACTGAGAGGAGTTGAATTTGCAATGTAAAAACTGATTCCACAATAGGGTTCTGATCTTAGCATAGCTGATGGTGAGATGTCATGCTATTGTACAATCTGGTAATAATGATCTTGTTGTGCTTTATTTTATTAGTACTGAGCTGAAACCTTTAGAACCAGTCCAGGTCACATGGTCTCAAAATGCAACAATGTAATGACGAGTAAGCCTGTATATATTAATTCTGCCAATTTCTAAAATCAGACATATAGTGACATTTCTGTGCTATCTATAACTATGTGACTATATATTGTTCTGCCTACTATATCACATTTGACCACAAGATGGGGCCAGTGGTAAATTTACTGTTTTTGCAGAATCTAGAAACTGTTCAGCTTTAATAAAAGTTCCCATTATCCTTCAGTCTAAGAAAATAAAATAGGTGCATCCTGGGAGCACAGACTCCATCTTAGAGACTAGAGAGAAGGGAGAAGCTATCAGCACACATGTTGGATTGGAACTTGCATCTCTTTATATCTGCTAATGGCAGAACTTTCATATACTGATTATATGTACTTCTTATCTGTTTTTTCCTAATAGTTTCATCCCACCCTGTTTTGTTAATAAAGCTTCAAAATGACATTAAGTTTGGCTTATTGCAGTATAGGAGGGCTTAGCTGCATGTTGAGTTACACACAGGGAAATGTGTATCGAGGACAGAACATATATATTATAAAACAATAGGTGTTGCTTTCTATTTATGTGCATAAAACACTTATACCAAAAATCAGAAATGAAGAATCAAGCATACCCATTGTGTATAGGTCCCCCTTTGTTCCATCTGAGCAGGGGATCCTGGACCTATTCCCAATGGTGTCAGATCAAAACAGAAACAGATATTACACATGTGATGTTCTTTCCAATTTTTCTCCCTCTTGTGATAGAGGAAAAAGAGACCCATCTAATCGTGTGCATCCACCTATATTTACCCACATCTGGTCAGGCCAGTAAAAGCAGTCCTTAATGCAGACATGTTTTATGCAATCTACCAAATCTGAACATACCATAATGAGGGCGAATATAGGCGAATGTACATCCAATCACATCCGGTCACCCATTGGGATACATTGCAGTCCATTTTTGATCCGTGTAATCACAAATCAAAACTGGACTGCCGGAATGCCCATGGGGAAAGCTTTATAGGCTGAAAACAACTGAACCAGTCATTCTGAACTAGGATTCCTCCAGATATTGATGGGGGTTCCTTAAGGTGTGGCTAATTGATCACCCATTTTGTGGCATCTGCATAGTTTCAGGACCAATGTCACTTAGTACCGCCAGCAGCATGACACCAATAATCTTTTTAGCTATCTCTAATGGGGGTAATCTGACTTCTTCTGGCATTCTTCCCACCAGAGCTGGGACAAGGTCATCCAGCACCCAGGGCAAAGATGCCAAACTGCGTTCCCCCCTTCCCTTAGGGTTAGGGTAGGGCGCCCCCATCCCAGCAATAAACCATTGCGCCCAGGGCAACCGCCCCTCCTGCCCACCCCTTGTCCCAGCCCTGCTTCCCACTGACCCCCAGATAAATTAGTTTGAGCAGGGGTTCCTAAACTATTTTAAGGGTTCCTCTAGGACAGGGGTCTCCAAACTTTTCATACAAAGGGCCAGTTTTCTGTTCTTCAGACTTTAAGGGGGTCAGATTGTGGCCATTAGGGGTATAAAACTTCCTGGGCCCAGCATCAATTAAGGTAAAGATGGCCTCAATGTTAGTGATCATTAGGAGGAGGATTAGTGCCCCATCACTGATATTAGTGGAAGAAATAGTGCCCCATTGTTGGTGTCAGTGGGAGGAATAGCACTTAATTTCATTTGAAAGAATAGTGCCCCAAGGGCTGGATAAAGGCTAGCAAAGGACCACAGTTTGGAGACCCGTGCTCTAGGGTAAAAAGATTGAGAAAGGCTGAAATAAACAGATTCTTAACTTGTGTACAAATGTACAATGTAACAATAATATATAATGCAACAAAAAGTCTAAACAAATGTTTCTTAGTATATATATAACCTCTGTGTAGTTTTATGTTCAGCCGATACAGGGCATAAAACACTCCAAGACCAGGGCTGTCCCACAACCAATGCTCTCGGGAAAATCATCAGAGGATATTGACATTATTGTAAATTCATTTATTAATTGAATTCAGTTGATTTCACTCTATGCTTGCACTGTATACACAATAGCTGTGCTTTATTCTTGATTTATAACTTTTGAAATCAGGCACTGTATCACTCTCAGGGAACCTTGACAGATGTCATACTATCCCTCTCACTATATAGATGGTGGTATGGAGTACCTTTGAAGGGATACCCTGACAATAAAAGTACTGAATTTGAAGAATCAGATCCTAAGGTCAGACTTGGAAGACCTAATGGGCTCCCTTACACACCAAGAGAAAAAATCAGACTCAAATGCTTCCACTGGATCAAATTCACAAGCTCCCGAGACCTCCTGTCTAACAGTTGAGCTCCTCTCCAACCAGCCAGTGCACCAATCCCCCCCACCTATCCAACTATCTCCATTTCCCCTCTTCTCCTTCTCCCTATTATGCTTCGCTTCCCTTTTATACACGCTCCAGAAAAAAAAAAATACCCCACCCCTGTGCCTCAAAGGATTAGTATCTGCAATACCAAGTGTCTCCTACAAAAATGGACTTGTTTAATACAAGATCTCATACCAGGAGGGCATATATAATTCATCAATGAGCACAAGAAGGACTCGTTTGCATATATCAGAGCCTTGCTGTGTATAACGCAGACAATTTCTATGATTTCGATACAATGTATTGTGACCATGATGAATATATGCAACATTGTCCTTGTCTTTGCACTCATCTTCGGAAATAAGGAATTTCCAAAGAATCAGATCCAGGTACACATGTAACAATTACTATGAATATTTCATCTCATCACTCATTTCCTGCAATTATCTCCTCTTTTGTTGGAGTGGCAAAAGGAAACCAACCAGCAAAGGAAAAAAACATGTTTGTAGAAAATTAGTGTGAAAAAGCTCTGAACAACACTCCAACATGGACTACTAAAAATGACTGTAATATTTTGTATACTTTTCTGAAGAGACAGCGAGATATACTGTAATTCCAGTACATTGTATGAGATGATGAAGCAGGAGTTTTTCACCCAGCTCAGGGTCATTTTCTAAGGTATTTCCACTATTACATGTTCTAAAAATTTGATAAAACCCCAACATATCCTTGTTATGTTTTCCCATTCACACATCATACCTAAAAATTGTTCAGAATGAGTCCGTATCATTAACATGCAATGCAGGAGGCCAGCTTCTAAATCTTTAAAGTGGATATAAACCCTCACATATACCTAGTGCAGTGAACATTATAATACACAAAGATGAAACAAATGCTCCAGCATAAGTTTTACTTATCTGTAGTCTTCCCCGTCTACAACATTTAAAAATTATAGATTTGTGATAAAAATCCTTATGCATCTGTGAGGAGTGCAGAGGAGGGGGTGGAGAGCTGCAGTTACAGCTCTTATACACTGTGTGAGAGCTGATTGGATGGACCAGTGGGATGGGTTGAATACCGATCTCCCCCACAGCATGCAGTGGTTCCTCTTGCCAAAACGTAAGTCCTCTAATGACATATGAACTGGTGGGAGAAACCACTGTTTACAATGGGGGTGCCGGTGTTCTTGAAACCTACAAGTGGCTGAGAAGCCGTGTAGCAGCAGTGTTTCAAGACACCAGCCACCAGAAAGGTAAGTATATTCCCTTTTACTTTAGCAAGTGTGCGTTTGGTTACAAGTGCAACAGCAAAGTCCTAAAGCACTAAAGCTGTAAGTCATGTGTAGAGGTGTCATAAACCAACAAGGTTTAATGGACTAGAACCCAGTGCAGCCGCCAACCACTGGAACAATTGATATACTGGGGAAAAAAAAGAACTTCAGAGCGGCGCTCTATGAGATGAATCCAGAAAGTGCATATGGAAAACATAAGTTGAATGAGGGAGCTTGTTTATCGCACTGTGGGCCAAACAAACAAGGACTGCGGAAAACGCTAAAAACTTGAAAGAACTGCAATAACAAGTCATGAAAGTGTTTACAAAGATTAATAATGTTAAAAAGCAAACAGTACCACTGGTGACATCTGGGTGGAGAAAGGTTAAAACCATCGAAAAAAGGCTTGCTGGTCCAACATGAAAAGGGGGCGCCATAGGCCATGTTAGGATAGATGGAAGCCATCTTCACCGTCGTTTTAGCTGTGCTTTTCGGCCGCTAGAGGGCCACTTTTAACCCCGCTAGCAGCCGGTGAAGGGGCTAATAGCGCCCATGTAGCGCCGCTGCCGAAGTGCTTTGCATCAGCTTTGGCGGTCCTGCCCATTGATTTCAATGGGCGGGGGCGCATTAGGAGCCGGGTATGCACCCCAATGATGCTGCTTGCAGGCTTTTTCTTAAAGTCCTGCAAGCGAAAGCACTCCAGCTTTCACACTGGAGTGACAGGAGAGGCACCTTACAGGCGCTTTGCGGTCACTGTTTTTAGCGCTAAAACGCCTGTGTGAAGGGCCTCAGTGTGAAAGTAGCCTTAATAGAAAGATAAAAAAATAAATACAATTAATGCAGCTCTGTATTTATTTACACATCAGTCAATTCACTGCAACCAGTATAGGTAACCTATATATCCATCTCTTGTAATCTACTACTGTATACAGAAATGCTCAGACTGAGGGAGAGGGGCAGTACTGGGAGGCAGTCAGGTGTGCTGCTTGCAAATACGCTAAAAGAGACCAAGCTGACAGGAGGAGAGATCACAGTGGGGAAAACAATGACTTTATAAGTCTGCTGATCAGGTGGCTGGAGGTAGATGACATCACTGTATTCATAAACCATAACAGAGAATTTGGTGTCATCCTCTTGTTGTGCTATACCAGGGGGTCTCCAATCTTTCTAAACAAGGGGCCAGTTTCATGTCCTTCAGACTTTAGGGAGGCCAGGTTGTGGCCACTGGAGGTAGAAAAAATGACTAAACAATGCCTCAGACCTGAACAGCAGATGCAATAAAATAACTTGCCACCTTTGGTCAGTTGCAGAATAAATAGTGCCCCATAATTGGCATTAGTGGGCAGAAAAGAGTCCCACCTGTGGTATTAGTGGAAGGAGAAGTGCCCCATCATTGGTACCAGTCGCAGGAATAGTGCCACATCATCTGTGTCCAAATAAGGAATAGTGCCGCATCAGTGGTGTCAGAGGGAGAAATGGGGAATGGTGCACATTCGTTAGTGTCAGTGGGAGGAATAGTGCCCCACCATTGGTGTCAGTGGGAGGAATAGTGCCCCACCATTGGTGTCAGTGGGAGGAATAGTGCCCATTCTCTAGTGTCAGTGGGAGGAATAGTGCCCCATTATTGGCATCAGTGGGAGGAATAATGTCCCATCATCAGTGTCCATATAAGGAATATTGCCCCATCAGTGGTGTCAGAGGGAGGAATGGTGCCCATTCATTAGTGTCAGTGAAAGGAGTAGTCCCCTTTAATTGGTATAATTGGAAGGAATAGTGCCCATTCGCTAGTGTCAGTAGAAGGAGAAGTGCCCCATTATTGGTATCAGTGGGAAGAATAGTGCCCCATCTTCAATTAAATAGTGCCTTATAATTGGCATTAGTGGGCAGCAAAGTGTCCAACCGGTAGAATAAGTGGAAGGAGAAGTGCCCCATCATTGGTACCAGTGGGAGAAATACTACCCATTCATTGGTGTCAGTGGGAGAAATTATACCCCACTTTTTGTGTCAGCTGGAGAAACAAAAACATTTATTAGAGAGAAGAATAGTGCCCCAAGGGCTAGCAAACGGGCTGCATCTGGTCCTAGGGCACCACTGGAGACCACTGTGCTATAATTTGGTGCTGTATATTGGACAGAAACACAAATACTTTGACAGCCAAATCCACTCTGCAAATTTAGATGTCTGCCTGAAATTTGACTTTAAACATTCAGGTAGTACTCAGTAATAGAATACCCTACAGCGGAATGCCTGCCATACGGAATAAAAGCTATATTTTTCTACACAACGACCAGCGGTTAATGGTTTTCATTTCTGATAATATAACATGATAACAGCTGTTATGTGAAATGGTGACATTCAGGTGTTAGCGGCGAACGCAGTCCATATCTACATTGACTTCCTTTAAAGAAAAAAAAAGTTTCACAGAAAGAAAGATTAATGACAGAGATGACACGAGGGAAGATGCACATCCCGTCCCCAAATAGAAATAGTGCTGACTATCCTGTGTTAAAATGTATCTTATGTCCAGGAAGCGCCATTGTTTGGTCACGGTTAACCTGCCGTGCCCCCTCTCTGCACTCCGTCAGCAAAACTCATACAAAAAATGTGATGACAAAGTTAGCGTAAGGTTAAAATACAGCTAATAAGTCAATCAATGTCCACCGGTGTTACTAAATAAATGTCACAAACACCTTCCATGCCCCGACTTCAAGGCTGATGGCCAAATGGAAAATTACTTACGTAAACAGGAAACATCACTTTCCGCGGCTTGTGATTTGTTTTCTATGGGTTAGCAGATCCAGTCCTTATTGGAATTAAATACAATTTATAAAACATTTTTAAATGTGTTTATGTGATAGAATGAAGTAGATGTAAACTCCTATCTAAATGGCTTTTGGGCCCATTCACATCATATGTGTTGGGCAGCCATACCCAACGTAGTCCCAACGCAAAGACAAGAAGATTACCTTATGTCCTATTAGCTCAGTTCACAGCAATGCACCTAAAAAGTCAGACGTTCTATATTTTTACTTAGTTCAGCATGTTGCATCGTACTACACTCCACCAATAGAGATGAATCGTTTTGTGATATAATAAAGTTGAAAAAAACATGCAGTGCGTCATTACAACACATTGGCACTGCTTCCTTCATATCCCACACCGGCAACTGCGGTATAAAGTGGCTGTTGATGTCAAGGTTCCCTTTTAGTTTGCAAAAGATCTGTCCATCATAAAAAGTAGGGACTTTGAAAAAAATAAAAATATATACAGTTTTTAGCTTTTTTTTTAATCCTTTGTGGCATCTCAGTGTTATTGATTTTCAGCATCCTCTTTGCAACCACTCCTTGTCTACATATACTGCATCAATGTCTCCATAGCATTTCTTAGTGCAGATCTCCCTGTGGTGACAACAGTGTGCCATGTGTGTTGAATGGCCACTTGTGGTCTTTGCTGAAAGTACATGCAGCTATACCCCCAAAGGGGCCACTGGTGGTCTAGGACAGTGTTTCTCAACCTTTTTTCTGTCGAGGGACCCTTTAAAAGCTTTGGACAATCTCGAGACACCATTTAAAAAGTATGAACAATCTCGAGGCACCCTTTAAAAATGATGGACAGTCTCAAGGCACCCTTTAAAAATTATGGACAGTCTCAAGGCACCCCATTCTAAAATGTAAAAAACGATTCTAATAGCTTTACATAATGCAGCAACATACAAACAGGTAGAACAAGGAAAAGAACCCGCTCCAGGTGTCTGGGCTATCCAGCTATGGACAATCTCGAGACACCCTTTAAAAATGATGGACAGTCTGGAGGCACCTTTTAAAAATATGGACAGTCTTGAGGCACCCTTTAAAAATTATGGACAGTCTCAAGACACCCACCTCATTCTAAAATGTAAAAAACTATTCTAATAGATATACACAATGCAGCAACATACACACACGTAGGACACCCAAAGTTCCTTGCCAAGGCACACCTGAAGAAACCTCAAGGCGCCTCAAGGCACCCCAGGATGCCTGAGCACCCTGGTTGATTTAAGGCTGGTCTAGGACATCATTTCTCAAGCTTTTTCAGTCAAGGGCACCCTTTAAAATTATGGGCAGTCTCAAGGCACCCTTTAAAAATTATGAAGAGTCTTCATGCACCTCATTCTAAAATGTAACAAAAATATTCTAATAGATTTACATAATGCAGCAACATACAAACAGGTAGGACACCCAACATTAGAGGTGATTTATTCTTCCAAAGAAAATAAACCTTTGCAAACTGGTACTGGCTGGTATTCCAATGTTTCTCTTCTCCCTCAATTTCTCTCCATCTCTCCATGTGACCCATGTGCTGAGGGAGAGGGGCACAGGAGAGTTAAACAAGGATGCTATGCAGGCGACTGACAATCATCCATTGATGATGCCATTGGTCATTAGGATGCTGGCAGCTAGAAGGTTGTAATGGTGCTCAATACAAACCTGTAGCTTTTTATAACTAAAAGGTAGGCTTCATCCACAGGCTAGCTTGTATACAATTTTTGGTCAATTTTTAGGCATTTTGCCAAGGCCCCCCTGAAGAAACCTTAAGGCACCCCAGGATGCCTGGGCTTCCACTCGGCCAAAGAATTAAATTCAAAATACTAACAACTACGTACAAAGCCATCCACAATTTAGCCCCCAGCTACATCACTAGCCTAGTCTCTAAATACCAACCTACTCGTTCTCTTCGTTCCTCTCAAGACCTCCTGCTCTCTAGCTCCCTCATCACTTCCTCCCATGCTCACCTCCAGGACTTTTCCAGAGCCTCTCCAATCCTATGGAATGCCTTACCCCAATCTGTCCACCTATCTCCTACTTTATTAGCTTTTAGACGATCCCTGAAAACCCGTCTCTTCAGAGAAGCCTACCCTACCCACACCTAACAACTGTATTTTCATTTTCTCCATCAGCTCATCCCACCACAGTATTACCTTTTGTTCCAATTGACCCTCCCTTCTAGATTGTAAGCTCCAATGAGCAGGGCCCTCTGATCCCTCCTGTATTGATTTGTATTGTAATTGTACTGTCTGCCCTCATGTTGTAAAGCACTGCGCAAACTGTTGGCGCTATATAAATCCTGTATAAAAAAAATTTAATAATACCGTTTGAAAAAGGCTGGTCTAGGAGCCCGGAAGCAATGAGCATTTCGTCACTTCTGGCTAAGGAGAATGTAAAAAAGGCAATTTTTTGGGGAAAACATGAGATCAATGTTTTTTTTTGTTTGAATCTCATGCTTTCCAAGGTAGAAGAGAGATCTGGGGTCTCAAAGACCCTGGATGTCTCCATAAATAGTACCTGTCATGCTTTATTGCTATCACATGAGATATTTACATTTGTTGTGAAAGGAATAAAGTGATAAAAAAATTATAATGGAAAAGTGTAACAATACAATTATTAATATGAAATCGTTTTTTAAAGAGCCCCCATTCCCCTGTGCTTTCACGCAGAGGCGAACGCAAACGTAGGTCGTGCGCACACATGTGAAGTATCGCCGCGCGATTTATAGCTAGAGCAATAATTCTAGCACTAGATCTCCTTTGTAACTCTAGACTGGTAACCTGTAAACATCTTCAAAGCTTTGCATATGGAGATTTTTTAAGTAACATATTTGAATTTTAAAGCCTGATATGTTAGATATCTACTATATTTTATATCTTGCAAAAAATTGGATTATATACAGTGCCTTGAAAAAGTATTTTCCACATTTTTTCATGTTACAACCAAAAACGTAAATGTACATTATATGTGATAGTCCAACACAAAGTAGCAAATAATTGTGAAGTGGAAGGAAAATGATAAATGGTTTTCAAATTTTTTTTACAAATAAATATCTGAAAAGTGTGGCGTGTATTTGTATTCAGCCCCCCCTCAATACTTTGTAGAACCTCCTTTCACTACAATTACAGCTGCAAGTATTTTTTGGGATGTCTCTACCAGCTTTGTACATCTAGAGAGAGTGACATTTTTGCCCATTCTTGCCCAGCAAAATAGCTCAAGCTCTGTCAGATTGGCTGGAGAGTATCTGTGAACAGCAATTTTCAAGTATTGCCACAGATTCTCATTTGGATTTAGGTCTGGACTTTGACTGGGCCATTCTAACACATGAACATACTTTGATCTAAACCATTCCATTGTAGCTCTGGCTATATGTTTAGGGTCATTGTGCTGCTGGAAGGTGAATCTTCGCCCCAGTCTCAAGTCTTTTGCAGACTGAAATATGTTTTCTTCTAATGCCACATACACAGCGGAATTTCCGTCCGGAAAATCTTGGATGGTTTTTCCGACGGAATTCCGCTCAAGCTTGTCTTGCATACATACGGGCACACTAAAGTTCTCTGAACTTTTGACCGTCAAGAACGCAGTGATGTACAACACTGCGATGAGCCGAGAAAATTAAGTTCAATGCTTCCGAGCATGCGTCAAATTGTTTCCTAACATGCGTGATTTGTTTATGCATCAGAATTGCATACAGACGATCGCATTATCAGATAGGAACTTTTTCCAACCAAAAAATATAGAACATGCTCTCAATCTTTTTCTGGCTGGAATTCCGCCAGCAAAAGACCAATGGAGCATACACACGGTCGCATTTTCCGACAAAAAGTTCTCATCTGAGTTTTGCTGGTGGCATTTCCGATCGTGTACGCTGCATAAGACTGCCCTGTATTTGGCTCCATCCATCTTCCCATCAACTCTGACCAGCTTCCCTGTTCTTGCTGAAGAAAATCATCCCCACGGATACATTAGTGTTATGGTCAGGGGAAGAATGCTCCTTACACTTGTGGTCATTGGGAAGAATTACAACCTTACAGATAGCTAAAAAGATCAATGGTGTCAGTGGGAACTTATCTGAGAGGCAAAAATTGCTCATTGCTCAAGGAACCCCTAGCAACCGCTAGAGGAACCCAAGAGTTCCATGGAACCCAGGTTGAGAAACCATGCAGTAGAGCCATGCCATAGTACTTCTTTAATGAATACATAGCCTGATTTATTTTATATCTCCACAGAATCAGGTAAGCACATGAACGCATCATGCCATGGTCAGCATTAGTCTTTCCACATCACTCTAGTTTTATATCTCCCGCTGCTCTCCACATTCCAAACAACCTGCTCATTCTTGGAGAACTTTAGGAAGTCCTCAATGTACAAAAGAGCCAAGAATTCAATGTCACATAATGTATTGCTTCTACTAGGTCATGGATATAATGTCACACTGTCCAAGCACATTGCTGATCAGATTTCTTACACAAAGCACATGAATACATTATTATGGGGGCTTGACCTTCATAGAAAACTCTGTACAGAACACAGGAAATAATTCAGTTTCATTACATCATGTTTTATACCACTTAAAATGATTTAATGTAATAATGATTTTGGGAGGAAGGGGTCATACAAAGAGGGACCCATCAGAAATTGAACAGAATTCGCTAGCACCTCATCCTTTTACAATACATTACTAGGAAAAACAAACCCTCAAATCAAAAAAACTACATAGGATTTTCCTGGTATCACATCCAAATATTTATAAGAAAAAGTAGTAACATTGTATTTATACATACTGTATTTATACAGACTCAATATTGAACCCTACAGACCAAGACTGGGATGCCATTAAAGGCCATGTGCATGTAAAGGCAGACATCCCAATACTTTTGGTAATATAGTGTATAATAAATGGGATGTTGATTGCTTATAACTTCAACACGTTTCACGGAACAAAAGCCTGCTTCATCAGGAAAAAAGCAATAGATACAACTCTGTTGTAGATACTGACCAAAACACATACAGTGCCTTAAAAACTCCTTGAAATTTTCGACATTTTGTCATGTTACAACCAAAAACGTAAATGTGTTTTTCCGACTGTTCAGGGATTTTTTTCATTTTACCTCCATACTGATGTTCTTGTGGGTGGGAGGGACTATGTCGTCTATTTCGGGCGAATGTCTCTTCCGCGCCCGCTCCTCAAGCTGGCTCAAGTCCCGGCCTGCATATTATTGCCTTCCCTGGAGGAGTGATTCCTCCCCCTCCGCTCATGGCGCTCTACTCTGTTCTCCACTCGGCCTCAGACAGTGAGACTGGAGAAGAAGCAGTGAGGCGAACGGCGGCGACAGAAGAAGAAGGCCGCAGCTGACATCTGAAATTGTTTGTGACTGACACTCCATGCAGCAGCAGCAGGATCAGAGAGGAAGTGTCTCATGGGGCCCAGCTAACACAGGTGTGTGCTTGCTTGGGGGGGGGGGATTCAAGATCTACTATATCACCATATCTGTCTGCAGCAGCATATATACATTATTGCATTGGATTAGACAGTGCCACCCATGTTGCCAATGCCATAATGTGCTGCAGACAGTGCCACCCATGCCGCCAATGCCATAATGTGTTGCAGACAGTGCCACCCATGCCGCCAATGCCATAATGTGCTGCAGACAGTGCCACCCATGCCGCCAATGCCATAACGCATGTGCTGCCTGCAGAGACAGTGACACCCATGCTGCCAATGTTATTATGGCATTGGTGTAATGGGTGGCACTGTCTGCAGCACATTATGGCATTGGCGGCATGGGTAGCACTGTCTGCAGCACATTATGGAATTGGCGGCATTGGTGAGGTCTTCACTCAGGATACAGACTACATTGGAAAATCTTCCCATCCTCCCTCCCACTTTTGTGGTTAAGTTCTTGGGATTTTATATTTTTTTGGGCTACTTCTTTTGGTGGCCCGTCATGGCAGCTGGCGAGGTACAAGGTCCTTGTATGTACTTTATTTGATAAATGTACATTGGTAGGGACACGTCTTGGGAACAGCTCCCTGTAGTTTGTTTGGGTTGTACCTGCTAGTAGTGGTGTTGTCTCAGAGTCTGTGTTTTGCGGCTGGTGGCCTAAGTTTGGTTAAGCAGGTACTTGAAATAGTGGTGCCTACAAGGACCTTGGGGCTTTTAGAGACCGTTTTTTTGTATGTTTTTGTAAATGTTATTTATACAATTTGGTTTAATAAAAGGCTGCTTAAGGCCTCTTTCACACGGATGGACCGTTCAGGTCCGCCTGTCAGTTTTTTAGGCAGACCTGAACGGACGCTCCATAGACCTCTATGGAGGGACGGATGTCAGCGCTGACATCCGACCCGCTCCGATCCGAAAAAGTGTGACGGAGGAAAACCCTAATATAACATTTCCGTCTGCAGATCTGATCGGATGAAAACAGACTCTACGGTCCGTCTTCATCCGATCCCCCATAGAGGAGAGCGGCGCTCTGACAGGTCGGTCCCTGCACAGTGTGCAGAGACAGACCCGTCATCTGCCTGCTCAGCGGGGATCGACGGAGCGATCCCTGGAGCGATCCCTGCTGAGCAAAGCGGAGCTCATACACGGACACATCTGTGTGAAAGGGCCCTTAGCCATTAAACTCCAGTTTTGGTTTGTTGTGTGTTACTTGGGTAAGGTAAAAGGGGGTGTTTTGGTCTAGCAGTCATAAGCTGGCCATACACGGGTCGAATTTCGAAAGAACTTTCTTTCGAAAATCTTATCTAAGAATTTTCGTACGATATTCGCACCATTAGTGGGCTGCAGCAACGGCCGATTTTCGTGCGGCCATCGAATTGAAAAAATCCGATTTGTTGGAAAAATTTTTTTAAAACTAACGATTTTCGAACCAATGATGGGAGAATTGTGCGAGAAATGTAATCGAAAAAGAAATGCGCATGTGCAAGAAAAGAAGATTCCCGGAAAGAAAAGAAGATTCCCGGAAAGAAAAGAAGATTCCCAGACAAGAAAATTATTTTCTGTAGGAACATGAGGTGAAATTGAAGGTTTGGTTGGTCGAATTCCGAAATCAATGGTGGCACCATTGAATCACAAAATGCACTAATTTTCTGATTTTCAAAAGAAAGATCTTTCGAAATTCGACCCGTGTATGGCCAGCTATAGGGACAAAATCAATCTTTTATACCCTAGTTCTGTCTCCATCAACCCTTACCATTTTTAGGCTATTCTGTATTTCAGTCTACTATGTTTCTGTTTATTTTGGTACAATATATATTTCTGATAAACTGGAATTATAAAAAAATAAATAAAAATGAGGAAATGTAAAAAACAAAACAAAAATTAGGAAATGTAAAAAAAAAAAAAAAAGTTTAAAAACAAAAAAATATATAATATACTTTCCTATCCATGTACTAATGCTAGCAACATAAAGGTTAAATATAGTTCATGTTGATTGAGAGAGTTTAGTTCTGCTTTAACCACATGCTGACCGCGCTATAGTCGAAAGACGGCTACAGCGCGGTCGGGTTTCCCTGAGTGGACGTCCTACGGACGTCCTCCCAGAAAGTTGCTCCCGCGCGCCCCCTGGGGCGCGCACTCGGGAACATCCGTGACCGCCGGGTCCCGAGGACCCGGCGCATCACGGATCACGGTAAACAGCCGCTGATAGCGGCCGTTTACCACGTGATCGCTCCGTCAAATGACGGAGCGATCACATGTACACAAACCGGCGTCACGTCATGACGCCGGTTCCTCCCTCCCCTCTCTGTACCGATCGGTACAGAGAGGAGAGAAGCGGAGAGGGGGAGAGACGGGACCAGCGCTGTGGGCTGGATGTGTAGTGCCCACAGCGCTGGTCAATACACTGCCACCGCTGTGCAATGCTCTGCCATGCTCTGCCACCAGTGTGCAATGCTCTGCCACCAACCACTGTGCAATGCTCTGCCACCACTGTGCAATGCTCTGCCGCCACTGTGCAATGCTCTGCCACCACTGTGCAATGCTCTGCAACCACTGTGCAATGCTCTGCAACCAACCACTGTGCAATGCTCTGCCACCAACCACTGTGCAATGCTCTGCCACCACTGTGCAATGCTCTGCAACCACTGTGCAATGCTCTGCAACCAACCAATGTGCAATGCTCTGCAACCAACCACTGTGCAATGCTCTGCCACCACTGTGCAATGCTCTGCAACCAACCACTGTGCAATGCTCTGCCACCACTGTGCAATGCTCTGCCACCACTGTGCAATGCTCTGCCACCACTGTGCAATGCTCTGCCAACACTGTAATACTCTGCCAATACTCTGCCAATACTCTGCCAATACTCGCCAATACTCGCCAATACTCGCCAATACTTGCCAATACTCTGCCAATACTCTGCCAATACTCTGCCAATACTCTGCAATAATTTTTAATAGAAACAAAGAATTTTTTCTTTTTTTTTTACAGAATTTTCAGTATTTTTTGATTTATAGCGCAAAAAATAAAAGACCCAGCGGTGATTAAATACCACCAAAAGAAAGCTCTATTTGTGTGAAAAAAAGGACACAAAATTCATTTGGGTACAGTGTTGCATGACGGAGTAATTGTCATTCAAAGTGTGAGAGCACCGAAAGCTGAAAATTGGTCTGGTTAGGAAGGGGGTTTAACTGCCCAGTGGTCAAGTGGTTAAATACCATATCTGTAAACCAACCTTGTTTTTTGGTTGTAAAAAGTTGACAGTCCTTCCAAATGAGGAACAGTTATTAGATATGAAAGTTCCTTTCAGCTGCACTGAACGTGGACTGCGCTGTCAGTTGATACTGGCACTGTAGTCCACGATCACGTCAATTCCTTCCCTGTGTAGGCCAACCTCCATAGAAGAGAATGGCACCAGGAAGCATTTCTTTTACAGTCAATGTTTTACAGCGGGAACAGCCTGCTCCTTCTGTGACCCTGTAATCTGTTTTATCTCTGTGATCATGCTGTCACTTCTTCCTGCTGTGACTGATTCACCACCTTCACAAAAACAACATTCATTTTCCTCCTCCATCACTGAGCCAGGGTAAGGGCCCTTCCACCAATAAATGCACATTTTTACACGTATTACTGCATCTATTTACATGCTTTTTGAATGTACATTTATGTGCATTTTATTCTGCATTTCAAATGTTTTTTTTTTTTTTTCTACTTTATGTTAACTGAGGGAAGGTAGTGAATTTCCATGGTGCAGATGCAGCTAAAACACAAAACCTGCTTAATATGCGTTTAAAGCGATATAAAACACAAAACCAAAAATGAAATACAGTGGGGAAAATAATTATTTGATCCCCTGTTGATTATGTAAGTTTGCTCACTTACAAAGAAATGAAGGGTCTATAATTGTGATCAGAGGTGTATTTTAACCACTTCAGCCCCGGAAGGATTTAACCCCTTCCTGACCAGAGCATTTTTTTGCGATTCGGCCTTAACTGACAATTGTACGGTCGTGGCTCTCAAACAAAATTGAAGTCCTTTTTTCCCCACAAATAGAGCTTTCTTTTGGTGGTATTTGATCACCTCTGCGGCTTTTATTTTTTGCGCTATAAACAAAAAAAGAGCGACAATTTTGAAAAAAACACATTATTTTTTACTTTTTGCTCTAATATATATCCCCCCAAAATATATAAAAAAACATTTTTTTCCCTCAGTTTAGGCCACTACGTATTTTTCTACATATTTTTGTTAAAAAAAAAAACGCAATAAGCGTTTATTGATTGGTTTGCGCAAAAGTTATAGTGTCTACAAAATAAGGGAGAGTTTTATGGCATTTTTATTAATAATTTTTTTTTTTTACTAGTAATGGCGGCGATCAGCGATTTTTATCGTGACTGCGACATTATGGCGGACACATCGGGCAATTTTGACACATTTTTGGGACCAGTGGCATTAATACGGCGATCAATGCTATAAAATTGCATTGATTATTGTAAAAATGTCACTGGCATTGAAGGAGATAACCACTATAGGGGGTGGGGAGGGGTTAAGTGTATCCTAGGGGCGTGTTTCTAACTGTCTGGGGGCGTGGCTGTGTGTAACACCACACTGATGGCTGCTCCCGATGACAGGGAGCAGACGATCAGTGTGCTGTCATTAGGCAGAACGGGGAGATGCCGTTTACATCGGCATCTCCCCATTCTTGAGCTCTGTGACACGATCGTGGGTATCCAAGTGGGCACGGTCATATAGCTTGCGGCAGGAGCGCGCGCGTGGGCACGATGGGAAATTCAAAGTAACGTACGGGTACGTTACTTTACCCAGCCGTGCCATTCTGCCGATGTATATGTGCCGACAGCCGCCGGCAAGTGGTTAAATGATAGTCAGACTATCAACCAAAAATCCAGAAAAAAACTGGATACAAATGTTATAAATTGAGTTGCTGTTCAGTCAGTAAAATAAGTATTTGATCCCCTACCAACCAACAATAATTCTGGCTCCCACAGACTGGCTACAGTATGTGCTCATGTGGTACACAGATTAGTCCTGTCAATTTAAGAAGGTGCTCCTAACAACTTGTTATGTGTATAAAAGACACCTGTCCATCTCTTTCTTCCATTCAGATCTCACCATCATGGGCAAGAACAAAGAGCTGTCAAAGGACATGAAAGACAAGATTGTAGACCTGCACAAGGCTGGAATGGGCTAAAGACCATCAGCAAGAAGCTTGGTGAGAAGAAAACTGTTGGATTGATTATTAGCAAATGTAAGAAATACAAAATAACCATCAATCGCCCTCGGGTCTGGATCTCCATGCAAGATTTTGCCTCATGGGATAAGGATGATCATGAGAAAAGTGAGGGCCCAACCCAGAACTGGATGGGGAGAAGCTTGCGAATGATCTCAAGGCAGTTG
This sequence comes from Lithobates sylvaticus, assembly GCA_028564925.1. Taxonomy (NCBI): domain Eukaryota; kingdom Metazoa; phylum Chordata; class Amphibia; order Anura; family Ranidae; genus Lithobates; species Lithobates sylvaticus. The sequence continues at coordinate 76,616,611 of CM053026.1, forward strand.
GGACCACAGTCACCAAACTAACCCTTGGTAACATAATATGCCACCATGGATTGAAATCCTGCAGCGCCCGCAAGGTCTCCCTCCTCAAGAAGGCACATGTACAGGTCTGCTTTAAGTTTGCTAATGAACATCTTAATGATTCAGAGAAGGATTGGGAGAAAGTGTTGTGGTCAGATAAGACCAAAAATTAGCTCTTTGGCATTCAATCAACTCGCCGTGTTTGGAGGAAGAAAAATGCTGACTATGACCTTAAGAACACCATCCCTACAGTCAAGCATGGAGGTGGGAACATTATACTTTGGAACTGTTTCTCTGCTAAAGGTACAGGCCACCTTTGCCGCATTGAGGGGCCAATGAATAGGGCCATGAATTGTAAAATCTTAAATGAGAACCTTCTTCCCTCAGCCAGAACACTGAAGATGGGTCTTCCAGAGTTCTGTCAAAATAGCCAACTCATCAGAAACTCCAACTACTTAAAGGGGTTGTAAACCCTCGTGTTTTTTTAACCTTAATACATCCTATGCATTAAGGTGAAAAAACACCTGGCAGTGACTGGCCCCCCAGCCCCCCCGCTTTACTTACCTGAGCCCTGGAACTTGACCCGGCAGGGATGCACTGTCTCTCTGCCCGGGGTTCTCGGTTCTTGATTGGATAGATTGATAGCAGCACAGCCATTGGCTCCCGCTGCTGTCAATCAAATCCAATGGCGCGGGGGGTGGGGCCGAGTCATATATTCGGCGGCTATGGAAGCCGAATGCTGGACTCAGGGAGAGCGCTTCTCCTAGGGCAGTGATGGCACACCTTAGCACCCCAGATGTTTTTGAACTACATTTCCCATGATGCTCAACTACATTGCAGAATGCATGAGCATCATGGGAAATGTAGTTCCAAAACATGTGGGGTGCCAAGGTTCTAGGGGGTTATCTGATGTAGGGAGGAGCCGTGAGAGCCGCCGGGGGACCCCAGAAGACAAGGTTCGGGGCCACTCTGTGCAAAACGAGCTGCACAGTGGGGGTAAGTATATGTTATTTAAAAAAAAAAAAAACTCTTACAATTACTTTAACTTCTGGTTTCTTTAAACCATCAGTAATTGGAGGCCAATAAATGGGGTCATGTATTGTAAAATCTTGAATGAGAACCTTCTTCCCTCAGAACCTTCTTCCCTCAGATGAGTCTTCCAGAATTCTGTCAAAATAGCCAACTTGTCAGAAACTCCAACTACTTAACTTCCGGTTTCTTTAAACCATTTAGTAATTGGCGATTTTGACGAATTGCTGTTTGGACACAACACCGGCAACAGAATACAGTCCAGTGCGTCCAGTGCACGATATTATGAGTTGAGATTGTTACTCCTCTCCGATACTAGCCAACAAAAAGGCCACCTCCGAGGCGGCGACAACTTTGTCCTTGTTAGCCGATGTGCTGTCAAAACAGCTAAATCTTCCCGTCCCGGACTGTATACGGCTGCCGGAGTTGTGTCCCAACAGCAATTTGTCAAAAATCTCCAATTACTGATGGTTTAAAGAAACCGGAAGTGACGTGGTTGGAGTTTCTGACGAGTTGGCTAATTTGACAGAACACCGGCAGAACAATGACCCAAAACATATCGCCAAAGGAATTGCAACACAGGAATTGGTCACAAAGAAGCACATTAAGGTCATGGAGTGGCCTATCCAGTCTCCAGACCTTAATCCTATAGAAAATGTATGGAAGGAGCTGAAACTTCGAGTTGCCAAGCGAGAGCCAAGAAACCTTAAGGATTTAGAGAAGATCTGTAAAGAAGAGTGGACCAAAATCCCTCCTGAGATGTGTGCAAACCTGGTCACCAACTACAAGAAACGTCTGACCTCTGTGCTTGCCAACAAGGGTTTCTCCACCAACTACTAAATCATGTTTTGCTTGGGGATCAAATACTTATTATACTCACTCAGGGGTCAAGTCCTGGGGAAAAAGTGTGGGAACTCCCACCCAAGATCCACTCGCCCACCAAAAAAAATGATACGCTCATATGCACGAAAGCTTCAAAAGTGGTATTTTTCATCCAATTTTCGTATTGTGTGTATGAAGCTTAACTGTTAAAAAAACAATCCTCAATAAACATAAATACGGTAATTCTCTGAATAATCAGCATGCATTCAATTGTGCTTCCATGCAAATGTGAACATCATGTTCTGATCTTTATTGGGGAATTTTATTTTGTATATAGAGTGTTTATGTGGTGAGTTTACACTTTTCATTAAACAGAGTTTGGATAACACAGGGTTAAACGGTAAGGTCATAAATTAACTGCACATTATCTGGACAGAATGCTTGGGGAGGTGGTGATGTGTTCCTGCTTAGGAGATGTATGTTAGATTGGGGGGCTGAAAACTCTGCAGGGCTCCAACACACACTCGCTGCTATTCCAACCCTTCACATATTTCCACATAAACTTCCCTCCTGGCATTAAACTTTGCCAGGTATTGTGCTCAGCTTGCCACCCCAAACTGATGTTCCTTCCTCAGCTCACCTCTCTCCCTACATGTCCTGTGAGCAGAATAGCTGTGCTCCTCCTCTGGGTTCTCTCATCATATGGCACTGAAGATAGAGGAGGGGGGATTCAGCGGGACAAACAGAGCAAGTATGCAGGAGACTGGGGAGGGAGATGAGGAGACAGAAAATCAGGAGGGGCCAGCGGGGAGAAGCGCATCACGAGAGGTCTGACTAAATACAATCTCTTAGCAGCAGGGACCTGATCTACCTGTCAGCTAGCTGTGATTGACAGGTAGATCAAAGCGGAAGCTGTCATGGGGCCCCCTACTGGCAATGCCTGAATGGTCAGGTGTGCGGCTCTTACTATTGCGAGCTGTGTCGGCAGCTCCTGGTGTAGCACCTGCCACACAGCTCGCATACTTCAAATCTTGCAGGACACGTCTGCTAACAGGAACTGAGTTCCTGTTGTGGAAAAAGTACAGGAACTCCGTTCCCATGCGTTCCCCCAGGACTTGAGCCCTGTACTCACTGCAACTGACCCTTCATTACTTTGTAAGCGGGCAAACTTACAAAATCTGCAGGGGATCAAATAATTGTTTCCCCCCACTGTACATTGCAGCTTACTAATCTTTAGATGTGGTGGCTGCATTCGTTTTCTTTTCTTATGCTTTTTTCCCTCTGTTTTCACCTGGTGATCTGACCAGTAACACACCCCCTGCCCCCACTCTGGATGAAGGAGCACAGGGGGCACCTTTTGGACAGCAGCATTGTCAGTCTGGGATGAAGAGTGTTAGATGTACTAGCAGATTTAAATACACTAACAAATTGAAGCCAAACTTATGCTCACACTTTATAAGCAGTTACAGCTGCGGGTTTCTCCTTTTGGGATACAGGTTTTACATAAATAAATAAATGCTGATCATTGTAGGCATCCCTGCCACTATTAAACAGTTTGTCTCATCCCTCTAACTGCTACATATGCAAGATAGCTTGTTCTTTTGAAAAGCAACAGACTTACTGGCCAGATCACTAGGTGTAAATTAAAGGAAAAAAAGCTTAAAAAAGGAAAACGAATGCAGCCACCACATCTAAGAATTGATAAGCTGCAATAGAATAAATGTTTGCTTTTGGGTTTAATACAATTTTATAATTTTTATTGGCCTGCTAAACATGTATAAATGTACAAAAACACTACATGATTATAAAGTTATATATGTCAGCAGTAATTGATATACAAAGAGCAGTGTGCAATCAGTGTAGTTATACAGAAACACATAGTTACACAGTTACATAGTTACACAGTTACATAGTTACATAGTTAGTAGAAAAAGTTAAAAGTTAGTTAAAAAAGACACGAGTCCATCCAGTTCAACATCATAAACATAAAAAGAAATTGCAGCGCTCTGAAGCTTTAAAGTTATGACACCCGTGAACAATATAATAAACATAAGAAATAGTGAATATATAAAGTGTAATTACACTACATGTTCTTGTTTTTAAAAACTGCAGTTCATAGGTGTAAACCGTCCACATAGTCATGAATAGGATTTGTACTTATTTTAGGCTCCATTCGCGCTAGCACGACTTTGATCTGACTTTAAACCCTCTGGATTGCATCAAAGTCGCATAAAAGCATTGCAGGCACATTTTCAATGTCGCTTCAACTTTAAGGCCCCATGCACACGAGACGCTGTTAAACGCGCGTTCAGAGGCAGTTGGACACTTTTTTCAACTGCCCCTGAATGCATGCAATGTTATCCTATGTGTCCATGTACACAGTCTCGTTTTTATGCAGTTGCGTTTATCTTCGTTTTTCCAGAAGCAAAAAAATGGGTTCAGACACTTTGCTTTTCCACGTTTCAGATGCAAAACGTGGCTAAACGCGGCACCCACATTTGCGTTTATAAGCGGTTTTTAAAGGAACCCAATTTTTTGGTCCAGAAAACTCAGAAATATGATGGTAAACCATAAAAATACTAAAAAAAATTGGTTTAAAATGTTGTAATTACTTTATATAGTTCATAGAGCATATATACTCACTGATGCAATGCCATAAAAACCTCTAGTTATTTAGGTAGCTTAGACAATGAGGAATGCCTCCACTTTTTTGCCCCAACCCTTCACCCAATTTCTAATCTAATCAGTGACTCCACCTAGTCTGACCAAAGCATAGCAATGTCTTTTTTTCACAAAGAAAAACCTGCATACCAATGTCTAGTCAGCCCCAACCCCCGACCATGTTTGTGAAATATCCAACGGACATTTGCTGTGCCATCAACGGATGGGTCCAATATCGACGAGCTCCGACTCTGGACCTCTCACGCAATTTGCAGCAATGTTGCTGCCTCATCAAGAGCAACATCAGGAGCATTTCCTGACATATATTCAATATGGGATCCATTTCCAAAAAATACCCACAGAAAGAGCGGCAAATGCAAGTGTACAACTGCTCTCTCTGCTGCTAACTCTGATCAAAATGGCAGAAATAGTTAATAATACATGCTTTCTGAGCCTGGGGAGGGTCTATATGATGTTATCTTTACAAACGCTTATAGACGCAAACGCGGAAAAACACGGCATGAAAATGCGGCAAGACGCGTGTTTTTAAACGCAGGTTTCTGCTTTTTAAAACATGCGTTCAGCAGAGTTTGCATCGGCGCCTCGTGTGCATGGGGCCTAAGTCGACCAGATTTGAACGAACGCTATTGAAAAGAATAGGCTCAAAGTTGTCATACGATTTCAAGTCTCAGAAGTGTGAAGGAACCTTAATGTGTTGAATTGTATGCCTGTAATGCAGGTAAATAGACAAGTCTGAAAGGGCCCTTAGGGCTAAGGATAGGAATTGGAATCTAGTTTATACTGAAGTCCGGGCAGATATGAAAAACTTGCAAGCAGCTCTTTATTGATTAGTATATTCTTAACCACGTAATGCATATATGCAGGGCCTAGAAAGGTGGGCTTTGACGCCTAGCTGCCGCATATATGCATCCACAGCGGCAGTAGATCCCAGAACACTGACTGAGCTGTCACTGTGGGTCACATGATCGCGAACCAGTGAGGGCAGACTTCGATCATGTGACCACTGTGACAGCCAATCACATAGTCACATGTTATAGAAGCCATGCGTGCCTCCCAGGCATTAAAGCCCACTTAAAGGGGCAGTGTTAAAGAGTCAATGAACCCCTAAAAAAGAAAACTAAACAGCCGTCAACGATCCACCCGTCGCCACCCCAAAATCCCCCCCGGGACGGACGGGTCACGGATAGCAACCCACCCGGTCGCATACCTCCCAACTTTTTGAGATGGGAATGAGGGACACCTACCAGCAAAAGTATGCAGGCATAGGTCACACCCCTTGCCACGCCCCCTTAAAAGGAGAATTGTACAAACAAAAAACAAGATTGGTTAAACCAAAGGGCTTTTTTACCACTACTATTCCTTTATTTTGGCTTTTGGAATTTACAAATGCAGCAATTTAGAAATTGGATGAAAGGTTTAGCACGGGGAAACACTTTTTGAAAGATAAAAAGTACATTTTATATACAACTATATAGATCAGACCAAAATGAGGGACAAATGAGGAGGAAAGAGGGACAGAGGGACATTGCTCCAAATCAGGCACAGTTGGAAGCCCCCCTCCCCGGTTGGTCAGTCAGTAGGTTGGGGCCCCACACTTACCCCATCTCACGGGCAGCGTCGGCTTCTTTCCTGGGCTGTTCTCTCAAGCTGCTTCTTCGCTTCCCCTGCGTCTCCTCCCTCCTCCTCCTGGCGGCCAATCCGAACGGATCTCCTTTCGGCCAATCGGGTGACGGGTCTCACGACTCCCTTCCTTATTGGCTGGGAAGAGAATTAGTTACAATAGCGAATATTCATCCGCTATTGTCACACAACTGGGTGGGCTCGGAGCGCAGTGCTCTGCGCCCCAAGCCCACCCTTTTTTTGAAGCCTATTAGAGCTTCTGGCTCTACTCACGTGCTTTAAAAAAAAAAAAAAACACCCCCCATTGGAATCCATGCCTCCAGCGCCCTGCATGTAGATCAGGGGACGCTTGGATAGGGAGGGCGGCACCCCTAATTATCAGGCCGCCACTGATTTTGATCCATGTATGGTCATTCCCATTTATGACTTTTCACGTCATGTGAATCCTGCTGGAAAATGTTGCTTTGATCAGCGCTTGCAGCCAATTAGCTCCAGCGCTGATCAGTGTATTCTGTCAGTGGGGGGTTTGTCCCACTGTCAGAATGCGATAACACATCGGGGGTGATTCCTCCATCCACCTGAAATGTGTGGCTGAGGGAAATCAGCGCAGTGTTTTCATTCGTCCAGCTGGCTGGAGCGAAAAAACTGAGCCATGCCTGACCAGCTTTAAGGTAGATGGGGGAATTGTGTGATTTTCTTCCATTTAGCCCACAGGATGTGCGTTCAGATTCATGCACTCGCTCCTGCCCACATGTCAATCTTTGTGTCCATACCACCACTGTGTGCGCATCCACTCTTATGGACTGCCTGCACACAGCTCCGAGGTAGATGCACACGCACTAGGGATCGACCTATATCATTTTTTCGGTGCTGACACAATATCGATATTTCAGCCACCCCTCCTGCTGATAGCCGATATTTTTTGCCGATATTTTGTACATTAAAAAAAAAAAAAAATGTTAACACTGTCATTTTACATTTTTTTTTTTTTAGCACTGTTATTGCTGTCACAAGGAATGTAAACATCCCTTGTGACAGTAATATGCAATGACAGGTACTCTTTATGGAGGGATCGGGGGTCTATAAGACCCCAAACTCCTCCTCTGCACTTCAAAGTATTCAAAACATCCAGACCGGCGGTTTTTAATAGCTTCATTTTTAAAACTGGCGCCTTTAAGATGCCAGTAATCCGGGAAGTGATGTCATGACATCGCTTCTGAATTACTAAATCCGAGACCCGAACTAAGCATCAGCTTTGTTCGGGGTCTTCGGCCAGCCGGCGGATGTGCTGGCTGGTTGCTCGGAGGTGGGACGGAAGAGCACAGGTGAGCGGTGGAAGGTGTCGAACCTCCCCTCCCGCTGCTTGTAATAACAGCCGATCGGCTGCTGAGCCGCATCGGTTGTTATTACAATAAAGCCGACCGTCCGCTAGAACATACATCACCCCGGTAAAACCACTTGAAGCAATATCAGTAAGTTTTTTGACCGATACTGATACAGTGGAACCTTCGATTACGAGCATAATCCGTTCCAGGAGAATGCTTGTAATCCAAAGCACTCGTATATCAAAGCGAGTTTCCCCATAGAAATCAATGGAAACTAAGATAATTAGTTCCACATTGACTTCTATAACATGCAATACCACAAGTGGCCAGAGGTGGGGGGCGCTGGAGAGCCTCAGAAATACTCAGGGACAGCTCGGCTGAACTCGGAAACAAGTATTTCTGAGTGTTTCCGAGTATTTCCGAGTCATTCTGAGTATTTCCGAATGGCTCTGAACCGTTCCGGGTGTCCCCGGTGCCCCTGCACCTCTGGCCAAATGCGGTACTGCACCTCCCATTAGCTTTAATTCTGCTCGTTTTGCAAGACAACACTCGCAAACCGAGTCAGAATAAAAAAAAAATAAAAAAAAGTTGCTCGTCTTTCAAACGCTCGTTAACCGCGTTACTCATAAACCAAGGTTCCACTGTACTTCTAAAAAAGTGAATATCGGCCGCACCAATTATTGGTTGATCCCTAACACACACGAAATCGCCCGCTTGCATGAGCCCTAATAAGAAAAAAATGCAATGGATCCATCAACATGCATGGATTCACACTAAATGCGTGTTTGCGCACACACATCACAGGTACAATCATTTAAATGGGCTTCTGTGCCCAGGAGAAATACAAGGAAAGAAGTCCCTAAACCTGTAAACATGATTGTCAAAGTGTTTTTAGATGATGAGCTGAGTTGCTGAAAACTAAGTTATAGCGCCTCATCCCTTAAGTAAAGTCAAAATTTTGTTCAATGAACAGGTATGGGACTTTAAGGGCGCAGTAGACAAAAATTAGATATAAAATAATTTATTGAAAAAAATCACAATATAACATAATATAACATTTTTTGACATCATATGTCTTTGAAAACATTTAAAAGCAATACATCACTGAAAAGAGATGACGTTTTAATTTTTTCTCAACATGTTTCACCCAAATTTGGGCTTCCTCAGGAGAGTTAGATAATGTCATACAATATTCACTGAAATAGAAACATAGAATCAAAAAATTGAACACATAAAATTAACACAACCTAATAAATTAATATAGAAATGGACATCATGTATAGAATGAGTGGGTGGAGCTAATAAGCTCAAGATGCTTAGATCACTTTCATTTCCTTTCAAATTCAAAGTAATCTAAGCATCTTTATTGATATACCCCATAGATGGATTCCAAGACTGATATAGTTTTGGCTGTTATTTCCCTCTCTATGACGCACTCAATAAAACCCCATGTATTCAGCATGTATGTGGACTGCGGGATTTTCTACCTGAACACACAGGTTAGCCTATGAGCTTATTAGCTCCACCCACTCATTCTATACATGATGTCCATTTCTATATTACTTTATTAGGTTGTGTTAATTTTATGTGTTCAATTTTTTGATTCTATGTTTCTATTTCAGTGAATATTGTATGACATTATCTAACTCTCCTGAGGAAGCCCAAATTTGGGTGAAACATGTTGAGAAAAATTAAAACTTCATCTCTATTCAGTGATGTATTGCTTTTAAATGTTTTCACAGACATATGATGTCCAAAAATGTTATATTATGTTATATTGTGATTTTTTTCAATAAATAATTTTATATCTAATTTTTGTCTACTGCGCCCTTAAAGTCAAAGTGTGTTTTACATGAAGGCAGGAACTCATGCATTTTGCAAGTGTTTCTGACCCGCACAAGTGTGACCCCAGGCTCAGTGTGTAAATATTGGTTTGCAGGGATTTTGTTTCTGGATCAGTATTAGTACAACTTCCAGGTCGAATTTGGTGGTCTTTTTCCAATTTTAAAGGTGGTGTAAAAAAACGTTGTTATTTATTTATACGAAATACCATCAGACTAATATTATTCATTCCACGACCTGTTATTTGTCGGTCCTTTGCAACTCTTTGATGAGTCGCTGGTGAGAAAGTATAAACTTAGACTTTGAGTTGTGCCAAATTAGGAAGGAAGCTCGGAGCACACATTCCATCCTGCAGGCATTCCTCCCTCCAATCTCACTTCTAAAATAAAATCCTCAGTTTATACAATTCTCAGGGTGTGTAGATGGAGCCACACATGAAAACACACTTCAGATGAACCTAGAGGAACGGTACGAGGACACGAGGGACTGACAACTCTATGTGACACGGAATGAAAGATCAGCTTTTGTTGGATGTGATCTTTAGGGCTCATTCACATGCGATACGAGCCACCGGAAATGACGCCACCGGCTCCTTCTGGTGGCCCGTATCCTCAGAAATACGGGGAGGAGAGCTGTCCATGAGCGTTATCATTTTAATCAGGCATTGTACAAGATAGACCAAATGTGAGAGGATTCTTTTATGATTAAATAAACAAGCATTGTTTTTACAATCTTGCGTGATGAGGCTTTTCCGTTAGCTTTGAGCATCTAACCCAGGGTTGCCACCTGTTCAGGATTCACCCAGACAGTCCGGGTTTTGAATCATGTGTCCGGGTTTCAGGTGGACTGAAACCCGGACACATTATTCAGACCGGGCTGTGTCTCCCCAAGTAACCAAGATATACCCACACAAATCTGTTGCCATCCAAAAGTTGCGGGCAGCTGTCTGGGGGCAGTTTCGGCATCACTGAGGGGCAGGGTGATGATGTCAGCAAGAGCAATTTGGCCATACCCACTGTTTACCGTGGCGAGCTATGCAGACCGCATTACTGCTCTCCTTGGGGCACCAAAAGGTGTCCCAGGCTGCTAAAGTGTTCGGGTTTGGCTTGAAGAAAAGGTGGAGACCCTAATCTAATGCCGCGAATTCTCGACGGAAAAAGCTTTGATGGTTTTCCCGTCGAAATTCCGACGGAATTTCGCTCAAACTGTCTTGCGTACACACGGTCACACCAAATTCCGACGGTCTGTAACACAGCGGCATAAAACACATTCGACAGCACTATAAAAGGGAAGTTTAATGCTTCTGAGCATGCGTTGAATTGTTCCCGAGCATGCGTCGGAATTTTGCGTGTCAGAATTGCATACCCACGATCGGAAAATTGAGAACAGGTTCTCAATCCAAAGTCCATCGGAAATTCCGACAGAAAAAGACCGTTGGGCGTACACACGGTCGGAAAATCCGTTCAAAAGCTCCCATCGGACTGTTTCCATCGAAAATTCCGACCGTGTGTACGCGGCATAACTGTAAGGAGTGGGTTCCAAGGTGTACAGAGAGGAATACACAGGATCTATTAACTAACAGCAGGTGGTCCGTTCCAATGTTGGTTGATCTCTTACTTGCATCACTAAAGCGGGATTTGACCCAAGGGGGTCTATTGATGAGGTGAGTAGGCATTGTACTCAGAGGTGGCGGTGATAACCTTCTTTTCAAATCACACACTTATATTATTCATGAGTAGCATTAATGTGTGGGTCTTCCCCATTCTGATGCTCGGTTTAAAGTTCAGCAAGTCGTCTTCACCACATCTAGATGCCTTAATGTATTGAGTTGCTGCCATGTGATTGGCTGATTAGCAATTTGTGTTACCAAGCAATTGAACAGGTGTAATAAGAATAACAGGACGCAAATCCTTACAAATGGTGAATCAATTTAAACCACATATGGTAATTATGAGAATAATGGTACCACACATACAAAAAAGACACCAAATATGCAAAAAAATAAATTATAAGAATAATGCTGAAAAAAAAATGCAATCCAAAATTATTGTGCAAATTGTTCTGTGATAAAACATAAATTAGTTATTATTATTTAATGTAGTTATATAGCGCCATCAATGTATGCAGCGATTTACACTTTGATGTGTACTTTAAGCGCAACTTCACCCGTAAGGGGAAGTTCCGCTCTTCCTCCTGCTGCCCCCTTCCTCCATCATATTTAGAATATTTTTTTTTGGTAGGGGGAGTGGATACCTAGTTTTAGCAGTTCGCCCAACCACCCAACCAATGATGTTTTTTATTTTTTGTGCAACAAATAAAAAAAGGCCGAAAATTTTGAAAAAAAAAAGGTTTTCTTTGCTTGTTAAAAATGTTGTAAATAAATACATTTTCTCCTTCAATGATGGGAACTGATATGGCTGCACTGACGAGCACTGATGGGCACAGATGAGGTGGCACCAATGAGCTGGCACTGATGAGGTGGCACTGATGGGCACTGATAGGTGGCACCCCTATGCGGCACTGATGGGCACTCATAGTCAGCACTGATGGGTACTTATGGGTGGCACTGATAGGTGGCACTGATGGGCACTGATAGCTGGGCACTGATGGGCATGGATGGGCACTGATGGACACTGATGGGTGGCACTGATGACACTGATGGGTGGCATTGCTGGGCATCACTGTTCTCTTTTATTACATACTGGTGCCAATCAGTGCCCATTTGTGGGCACTGATTGGCACAGATTGGGCATTCATTTGAACATGTGGATGGCCAGGGGGTACATACCTGGCCATCCACATGTTGCCCCCTTCCCTGGTGGTCCTAGTGGAGTCCCTGGTGGTCCAGTGTGGTCATCCGAGGGGGGGGGGGGGGGGGGGCTGCGCTGATAATCAATCTGTGCAGACCCCCCCCTGTCAGGAGAGCCGCTGATCGGCGGCTTTTCCTGTTAACATCGTGTATCAGCTGTGATTGGACACGGCTGATCACGTGGTAAAGAGCCTCCGCCGGAGGCATGTTATCCTGAAGGACGTCATATGACGCCCAGTCAGGATAACAGAACCACTGCCCGGACGTCAATCTGCTATTGACCGGGCGGGAAGTGGTTAAACATCAGCAGTTGCCGTTTTTGTAGCTGCTGACCTTTACATTTCTTAATCCTGGCTAAAGCTTCTCTTTAAAAAAGATAAACCATGTAATAGCAATGTGCATTATCACTTAATACACAGTATAATCGGTAATGGTTGATAATATAAAAATAGATATTTTGGCCAAAAAAGTCCAGTAAACACAACTCAGCAATTTATTGGGAATGTTGTGCTTGTCTACCGTTCACCGTTTTCGACATAAATATAGCCATGGAGCCGCCATCCGCAGTGCAGATGTACCAGCAATATATATTCGGTTTGAGACAACAGTACTGCATGATGCTGTAAACCTTTGTCAAGGTGATCTCTAGTTTACCTGTGGAATTATTCTATCATATCTTCAACCACTTAATGCTTAAAGTGATTGTCCAGTCAATTGTTCCAAAATTAAGTCAGCAGCTACAAAAACTGTAGCTGCTGACTCTTATACCGCGTACACACGAGCAGACTTTTCAACGGACTCGGTCCGACGGTCTTCCCAACGGACTTTCGGTGGATTTCACACTGACTTTCCGAAGGAACAGACTTTGCCACACACAAGCACACCAAAGTCCGACGGATTCGAACGTGATGACGTACAACCGGACTAGAATAAGGAAGTTCATAGCCAGTAGCCAATAGCTGCCCTAACGTCGGTTTTCGTCCGTCGGACTAGCATACAGACAAACTGATTTTTCGACTGGACTCGAGTCCATCGGAAAGATTTGAAACATGTTTTAAATCTAAAGTCCCTCTGATTTTTCGACAGCAAAGGTCCGATGAAGCCCACACATGATCGAATTGTCCGGCAGATTCGTTCTGTCGGACCTAAGGCCCATACACACGATCGGACTTTTTGACAACCAACATGCAAATTAGTTGTTTTGGACCAACATCCGACCGTGTGTACGCTCCATCGGACCAACTTTTTCCAGGTTTCATCGGACTTTTGTTGGCTGTGCGAACGGACCAACTTTCTGCCAACAAAAGTCCGACCGTGTGTACACAAAACCAACGGACTTTTGTACAAACCAATGCAGAACCAATGCAAAAGATCAGACAACAATACAGAAGTTGACCAAATGTGGCGGTAAAGAGCAGAAAAACCAAGGGATTTGGTGAAAGTTGGCTGAAAAAGTCCTGCCGTGTGTATGCAATACCAACTTGGGGCCAACGCCCTTTGGACAAAAATCCACGAGAAAGTTGGTCCACGGTCCGATCGTGTGTATGAGGCTTAAGTCCGTCGAAATGTCCGCTCGTGTGTATGCGGCATTAGGTCTGATTCACACCTACGCAGGTTGCAGTTTGCATATTCCAGGTGCATTTTGCATTTTTCAATACATGTTTTTGATCCATTGAAGTCTATGGAACCAAAAACCAGACACAAGTCTCTGGCCCTTTCCATGAAGGAAACCATGGTAGCCTCCCTGGCGGTATGATTATGTCAGATTTTTGCGACTCAAAGCGGTACAATTGTTTTGCATAGAAATTTGGCGTTTTATATTGTAGGCCTGTAATTCTTAGCAATAACACACTTAAATATGCCCAAACAAGAGTCTAGTAGACATCCCGGGTATGATCAAGTTTGAAACACGAAATTATAAATTATAATATAATAAATAACTATAAATTATAAAAAATAATAATAATAAAATTAATTTCCCCACTATTCACTATCGCTCAATTCTGCAAGTGTTCTAATTTACTATCGCTGTTTTCTAACTGGTCTAAAACCACTTTTGACGTAAAGGGACACTTTTTGGTTGCTATGGACAATCTCAAGTTTCCAGGTAGAAAGAACAGTATATATACCGTATTTATCGGCGTATAACACGCAGCCCAAGTTTAGGAGGGCATTTTAAGGAAAAAAAGTTTTAGGAGGGAAGTTTAGGGAAAAAAAAAACTTACATTTAAGCGTCATTTGCAGCCTTGCCCAGCGTCATTTGCAGCCTTGCCTAGTGTCATTGTAGCTTGCCAGCGTCATTTGCAGTCTTGTCCGCGTTTAAATTTCCCGCCGCCGAGACGCTCTGTCGCGTGCGCCGCCGTAAAAGACCGAATCGCCCCCCGGGAAAGACCGAGCCGACTATTCGGCTCCGCTCGCGGTCCCGCCTCCCTGCTGTTTCCGGAACGAGCGCAGGGAGGCGGGACTACGAGCGGAGCCGAACAGTCAGCTCGGTCTTTTCCGTGTCGGTTCGTTTTTTTCCGGCCGCGATTCGGTCTTTCGGCAGCGCTCGTTATTTTTCGGCTGCGCTTGCCATTTTTGTCACTTTTTTGGGGGGTATCGGCGTATAACACGCACCCACGACTTTCCCCCAATTTTAAGGGGGAAAAAGTGCATGTTATACACCGATAAATACGGTAATATAAAACTGCATGCAGGGCACGGGACAAAGCACTAGGGACAAAAGGGAGGTGAAATGATTTCATACAGTAATGTAATCTGTAAGATCACAGTGTACTGTATGTGTTATGAATTTTGTACTTTTTGAATTTGCCGCCAGGCTCCGCCCCGTGTGTCGCTTGCAGGGAACAGAGCCGGGCACACAAAGGTATCGAGCAGAGGACAGAGCCTGCAGACACAGCGGGGGGACATCGCAGAAACCTGGGGACAAGGTAAGTAACCTGCACCAGGATCCTGAAATGCAATCCTGAGTGTTGCTCGGGGTTCCTGCTAATGGTACTGAAATTTAACCCCGAGCCACACTCGGGAAAACCGCCAGGGATGTTAAATGGACTGCAGTGTGTTTCTGCAAAACTGAAAACTCACTACAAAATGCATAGGTGTGAACCAGGCCTTAATAATAGGACACTCACCTGCCCCAAGACTCAGTGATGTGCCCATCCGACCGGGTTCTTCACTGGGCTTCGGACCCTGGCACCAGCATACTAATTGTGGACAGTTGGCTGTGACTGTGTGTGGCTTCACATTGGCTCCTCACTGCGCATATGCGAGCCGTGCTGTGCTATTTGATTGGTCTCACTGCTTTCTGGGTTGGGGAGGGGGCTGAACGTCCACTCAGATCAATGCGGCTATCTGACCCGAAGTGGGAAAGCGGTACCTGTCAAAACCAGGTACCCCCCCCCCCCCCCCAAAAAAATGATGTCCCAAATCCTAAGGGGGGAGGGGAAAGAGGAGGAGCATAACTCCAAAAGGGGTAGCTCTGCTCTACCTCCTCCCCCCCTCCTCCTTAGCATTTGGGAAATAACTTTTAAGAGTATCTAAATCCAAAAAACAAAAACAATTATATTTTGCAGCTTATTAATTCTTAGATGTGGTGTCTGCATTAGTTTTCTGACGAGAAAACATCCAGTGAGCGGAGGTTGTGTGGAAGAAAATGCCTTGTTGATGTCAGAGGAGAATGGGTAGACTAGTTTCATTTTTTTTTTAATTCAAGCTAATTTTTTTATTTATTATTAAACATGACATAAAACACATATAAATAATTGCGAGGGCAGCTCCAAAAGAGGCTCTCCACAATATACATTAACTTACATGATTCAGATCAAATTAATATTACAAAACAAAAACAAACAATCATGGTACCTCTCGGAATCAATAAATAACGTAAAAAAAAAAATATAAATATAATGATACATAAGAACCCAAACATATGTTTATAAATTGATTCTATAAACCCCAGTTAATAGGGATTTACTCCTTATAATCTACAGATCCGAATTAGAGCAATTCCCCCAAAACGACACCCATTATCCCTCTCTAATAAGCTAATTTTTGTCCACCAAACCTATGTCACTCTAAACTCTAAAATAAGGATGGCAGCAATGGAGTCCTCCCGACGCGTTTTGTATCAGTAGACGAAACGCGTCAGTAGGACTCCACTGCCGCCACCCTTATTTTATACAAGCGCTTGAAACACTTTTAAAATGTAAGTGTATTACTTTTTTAATAAATTTCTTTTGTCATATGGAATTACACTATATGGTCTTCTCTATCCTTTCCTATTTACCGGTTGAAACGTGATACTACATACTCCTGTACGGAGACAGACCTTTTCCAAAAGTTTTGGGACACATCTCCAGAGATCGTATTCCAGCTGTCAGCTGACACTTTAAGCTCTATTGACTCATAGAACGTAGCTTCTTTTGGGTCCGAGCTATCTGGTAAGCTCACATCTTCATAGGTGGTGGTGTTGTCACACTGGTGATTAGACATGTGCAATTTGTGTCGTTTTTTTTAGTTTTCCTTTAAAATTTGTTATATTCGTTCATTCGTTATCTACGAATGAACGAATGATTCGCTAAAAATTTTAACGAATTATCGAATCGAACGAATACGAAAAACAACGAAAATCCGAAATAACCAAATTAGAAACAACGAAACTACGAAAGAAGAAAATCTGAAAAACGAAAACAGGAACAACGAAAATCAAAATGAACGAAAAAATTCGTACATTCGTAACTTTTTTTTTTGTTGAATTGGTAATTTTCCATGTCCGTTACAATGGCGCTGCTTAACGTGCTTCGAATGGATTGAACGAAAAAATTCGTACATTCGTAACTTTTTTTTTTTTTTTTTGCGATTTGTAATTTTCCGTGTCTCTTACAATGGCGCTGCTTAACGTGCTTCGAATGGATTGAACGAAAAAATTCGTACATTCGTAACTTTTTTTTTTTTGATTCGTAATTTTCCGTGTCTCTTACAATGTAATAATAGCATACACATTACATAAAATTATGAATTATGCTCCGATTACGAATCTACGAAAACAATGTTACGAAAGTACGAATAAATCAATCTTACGAAAGTACGAATGTAACTAAATCTACGAAAATACGAATGCGTCCGAATTTCGAATGAACGAAAATTAAACTAACGGAAAAACGAATCAACGAAAAAATAACTCTTACGAAAATACGAATCGTTACGAATACGAACACCGACGACTTACGAATTTACGAATCGTTGCAAATCAACGGAAACGAACAGAAACGAAACGAAAATAAACAAATTTTTCTATTGTGCACATGTCTACTGGTGATTGCAAGTCAACATTCTTTGGTTGTTTGAGGAACGTCCAAACTTCTGACCAAACACTTGGGACTTTCAGCACGATTTCTAAATGGACTTTTTCCCTTAAAAATCTTTGCACAATTTTTGCAGTTCATTGCTTTGATGCAAAAATTTGTTTCAGAACAGCTCACTTTAAGTTTATTTTATGTTTATGTATGTGTGATGATAAGGTCACTTGTTTATTTTTTATATCTGATATCATCTTATCATAAGATTGGCCGTCAATATTTGTCATTATTTAGTTTTGTCACTTTTGTATACATGGTGGCTCTAGCATTTGTTTAGCTAGGCCATTGTTTCAACTATTTTAGCGCTACACTTTAGTTACCCATATAGCTCTTACCCAAGCATAAAGATTTTGTGGGGTATAATGAGTCATGCAATATGAAGCTTTGAGTCAACCTCTGAGATGGAGAAAGAAAGACCTCAGGCAGCACCGCCAATGCACGAGCCCACTCCTCTCCATCCAAAGGTTCTATATCTTTTTGCCAGCTAGTAAAACGATTCATCTGTATTTGAATGCTAAATAACCACATGTATAGGATCAAGGGGTAATACAGATTTATCCCAATTTATATTAAATCCGGAGAAGGACCCAATTAAGGACATATCTGCGGACTAAGATGAAAATGTGTACCCCAAGAACACTAAAGTATCATCCGCATAGAGTGCTATTTTATGGTCACCTGTTCTCTGAAATCCCACAATACCTGGGGAGCTACGGATAGCTACCGCCAATGGTTCTAAAGCCTCATACACACGATCGGACCGTGGACCAACTTTCCCGTGGATTTTTGTCCAAAGGGCGTTGGCCCCAAGTTTGTATTGCATACACACGGTTGGACTTTTTAGGCAACAAACATGAACGTAGTGACGTTTCAACGTACTGACGACACTTCAAAAGAGGACGTTCGAATACTCCAGCGCCACCTTTGGTCAACTTCTATATTGTTGTCTGATCTTTTGCATTGGTTCTGAGCATGCGTGTTTGTACTTTGTACAAAAGTCCGATGGTTTTGTGTACACACGGTCGGACTTTGGTCCATCTGACTTTTGTTGGCAGAAAGTTGGTCCGTTCGCACAGCCAACAAAAGTCCGATGAAACCTGGAAAAAGTTGGTCCGATGCAGCGTACACACGGTCGGATGTTGGTCCAAAACAGCTAATTTGCATGTTGGTTGTCAAAAAGTCTGATCGTGTGTACAGGCCTTAAGGCTAACACGTAGAGGAGTGGAGATAAAGGACATCCCTGTCTTGTTCCTCTTTACAAAAAGAAGGGGGCCGATATATGTCCGTTTACCTGAACCCTAGCACTCAGTGTATTATACAAAAGTTGTATCCATTTTACATACCTTGGTCCAAACCCATAGCGTCTTAAGCAATTCCACCAAAAATCCCACTCTATACTGTCTTTGGCCGCATCAAGCGACGGTATAGCTCTATTTCCTGTAATATTTATCAGGAGTTGCAGATTTAAAAATAAACACCTAATACTGCTAGCTGTGGAACTATTAGGAATAAATCCCGATTGATCAGGATGAACTAGTTTTGCAATATGTTTTGATAACCTGATGGCCAAAACTTTTGCCAACAGCTTAAGCGCTTGCCGACCACCTCACGCAGATATACTGTGGCAGAAGGGCACGTACTGGCAGAATCACGTACCTGTACATTGCCCTTTAAGAGGCGGCCAGCAGGCGCGCGCGTGGCAAGCTCCGTGAGCCGGGTCGCGGGTCCCACGGACACGATCGCCGTGGGGATACCCGCGATCGCCTCACGGGGAGGAAGAACGGGGAGATGCTAATGTAAACAAGCATCTCCCCCTTCTGCCTAGTGACAGTGTCACTGATCTCTGCTCCCTGTGATCGGAGCAGAGATCAGTGACGTGTCACACACAGCCACTCCCCCCCACACTTAGAAACACGTCCCTAGGGCACACTTAACCCCTACACTGCCACCTAGTGGTTAACCCCTTCACTGCTTGTGTCATTTACACAGGAATCAGTGCATTTGTATAGCACTGGTTGCTGTATAAATGACAATGGTCCCAAAAATGTGTCAAAAATGTCCGATGTGTCCGCCATAATATCGCAGTCACGAAAAAAATCGCTGATCGCCGCCAAATTATTATTATTAATAAAAATGCCATAAACTATTGCCCTAACGTGCGCCGTTTAGGAGATATTTCACTTGTAGTCCACCGGAAATCGCTACGGCGCATGCGCAGGGAAGAAACTAAACTAAAGGCAGTTTCTTCCCTAGCATATGCCGCAGGTCGTGGCTCCCGTGCGCATGCGCGGGAGTGGCGTCACGCGGCTCCGGCAAATCACAGAGCCGGAGTCCGCGGCCCCCGAAGGAAGAGGGCAAGAAGATGGATGCTGCCCACACAGGGGACGTCGCTGGATTCTTTTGCAGGTAAGTGGTACATGATGGGCCCATAATAGCCCATTATGCTTTTCATTTGCAGGCTATACAGGGAGCAGAAGAGGAAGTAAAACCCATCAGGGTTTACTTCCTCTTTAAGCCTACATAATTATATGAGAAAAAATGTTATATAGATCATTCCCATATTATCCCCCCCCCCCCCCACTCCTGTCAGCTAAGAACAGGAAACTGAGGCTACAAATCGCACAGTTTTTTTTTTTACCTTCAGCATTCTATGCATGAATATAAAAAAAAAATCCGTGTGCAGCCCCCTCTAATACTTACCTAAGCCAACCGATCCAGCTAAGTGTACGAGACCCGAGCCATTGGCTCCCGCTGCTGTTAACCACAGCCAGTGCGGCAGTAGCGGGGGGAGGGGGGCTAAGCCACGCTTTCTGTGTCTTACGGCTCGGGAACGAGCAGGCACAAATTCCACCACAGCAAGCGACATGCTATGGGGGGGGCACTTGGCAAGGGTGAGGGGTCCAGAGCACCGGCAAGGGACCCTGATTAGAGGAGAATCGGGGGCTGCTCTGTGCAAAACTGCACAGAGCAGGTAAGTACAGCAGGTTTATTGTTTTTTTTTTTTTTAAATAAAAAGATTTCCTTTACAATCACTTAAAAAAACAAAACAACAGCAATTTAGAATTCAAGGGAGGACATCAATTCTTGCAGACACAATATAAAGTATGTTCAGACAGTTTATAAATATCCTCCTATGTGTCAGTAAATAGCTTAAAGTTTTATGTTCACGACCCAACTCAGCACTCCAAAACAACCAATAAACTCATCACTGAAGGCAAACAGATCAGCATTGAGCCAAGAATGTGCGCTATAAAGACATGACTGTTACAGCAGAGGAAATGCAGTAATGGGTGTGGAATTTACTAAATTTCAACTCATTTGGCAGTAAAGTACCTGCATGTCAATCCACCCATTCATTTAAAGTGACAGCGTCTCACACTATTACAGCTCTCATTTGATCGGGAAAACTAAACTTACTCTTGGCATTTTTTTTCTAGCACTTGGATCATATTCCCTCCCCAGTCATAACGATCGCCTGAACTGCTCCATGTCTTTACTCGACATATGTAGAAAGAGCTGCAGTCTTCATTAATCAGCAAATCAGGCTGAACCAATACACAGACGGGGCATTAAGTGCCTTTCTAATGCAGAACGTGATGGTGGGGGCAGGCACGGGGCATCCCTATTTGCCCATTACTGTAGTCCGTGCAGCAAAATGCATAGATTACTGAAATTGCATCAAGTAGAAATCTGACCAGTTAAAGCATATCTAAACCCAAAAACAAAAATGACATGTATTGCAGCTTACTAGCTTGTAGATGTAGTAGCTGCATTTATTTTCACTTTTAAAGTGGTTGTAAATCCTCAAGGTTTTCCCCTTAATGCATTCTATGCATAAGTGCCGGTTCACACTATAGTGATGTCAGACATCGCATGTGATTCACACCGCACTGCTGTGCAGATCATATGCGATGTCTGTGCAATGCAAATTCAGCCATACAAACAGTATGGCTGAATTCGCATCGCATTCGGACCAAATTTGTGCAGGACCCTTTTTTTTTGTCCGCACCGGAATCGGATTGCATGGGACACCCATGGAATCTGGGGGGACCGCCAAACAGTAAGTAAGGGACATTTCTGTGCAAGATCATTGCATAGAGTAAAGCCCCATACACACGCGCGGATTATCCGAGGACCAGGTCCGTCAGACCATGTCCGTCATACTTTGTCTGATGTTGGTTTTGCGTACACACGGTCGGACAAAGTTGTCGGAAAATCCGATCATTCTGAACGTGGTGACGTTTGTTGCCTACGACGGGACTACGTAGAGGCTAGTAGCCAATAGCTTTGGTCTTGTAATGTGATCTGAGCATGCGTAGCACTTTGTCCGCCGGACAACCGTACACACGATCGGATTTGGTGTGATCGGACCGTGTTGTCGGAAAATCTATCCAGCAGGAGATAGGACTTTGTCCGTCGGACAATCCGACGTACACTGTCCGATGGTGCCTACACACGGTCTGATTTTTCAACAACATTGTCCGATCGGACAGAATCCATGCAAAAATCCGACCGTGTGTATGGGGCTTAAGTAAGAATGATTCATTTAAAAAAATGTTGCAAACCCCCCAAAAAATAAAAAAAATAAAAAAAAACCTGCAAGACAAAGACATAAATAAGCTAGTATGCTATGCATACTAGCTCATTATGTCTTTGTCTTGCAGGTTTTTTATTTATTTTTAATTTATTTTTGGGTGTTTACAACCACTTTAAAAGCTATTTTTTTTTTTTAAATGAATCATACTTACTATTTATGTATTACTTATCTTAGATCGAAGCCCCCGCAGCGGTCCTCGTTCACCGCTCCGGCCAGTGACATCGCTTCCGAAGTTACTTCCGAGTATCGCGGGCTCCATCGCTGTGATTGGCCGGAGCCGCAGTGCGCGCGGGAGCCACTGGTAACGGCACAGTTTAATGCCCCGTACACACGGTCAGAAATTCCGACCACAAAATCCGTCAGATTTTTTCCGACGGATTTTGTCCCACACTGGTGTTGCATACACACGGTCGGACAAAGTTGTCGGAAAATCCGATCATCCTGAACGTGGTGACGTTCGTTGCGTACGACGGGACTACGTAGAGGCTAGTAGCCAATAGCTTTGGTCTTGTAATGTGATCTGAGCATGCGTGGCACTTTGTCCGTCGGAATTCGCTACACACGATAGGAAAAAGTCCGATAGGAAATTTATTGTCGGAAAATGTGATATCCTGCTCTCAAATTTTTTCCGTCGGAGATTCCGATGGAAAAAAAACAGATGGAGCCCACACACCGCGGATTTTCCGACAACATGGTCCGATCGGACATTTTCCATCGGAATTTCCAACCGTGTGTACGGGGCATGTACTGTACATGCCATTGCTTCAGTTTGTGTCAGTGCGCATGTGCCGATGATGTCGGCACATGCAAATGCAGGGGATATCTCCTAAACCGTAAAGGTTTAGGAGATATCCAGGGTAGCTACAAGTAAGCCTTAATACACTTTAATAACACTTTAATATCACTTCAAGAACATTAGAGAAAGTAGCCTAACATTATAGGATAAGAACATTTGACCAGGATGAGATCTCTGCACTGTGTACAACGTTTATAAGCCGGTTTGTCCACTCTTTGAGAGATTTAGAAAACAATCGAGCGAATGGGTGTTCGGACAAGCAGAACCTCCAGCTGTAGCAGGAACTGAAATGTTTAGGCTCCATTTACACCTGGGCGATTCGAATCACGGGTAGATTCGCCACGTTTCTGCCCGCATATCAGAATTGCGGCAAAACAGAGGACGTGTTTGTGATGCCATTATTTCTCAATGGCACCCTAAACGATTTTTGCCACGATTGTTGCTCAACAAATTGTGGTAAAATTGCGCAAACAAAAGCGTGTGGCCCAAAAGAATTCTGGAAGGGTTTAGGGTGCCATTGAGAAATAATGGCATCGCAAACGTGTACGATTCCATCTGTGATTCAAACCGCCCAGGTGTGAATGGAGCCTTAGCAGCTAGCAAAAAAAATAAAAAAATGGCATTGGGTTCCCCCAAATTCCATACCAGACTCTTTAGGTCTGATCGATCTTAGGGGGGAACCCATGCTAAAAAAAAAAAAAAAAAAAAACACAACAGATGAAAAGCTACCTGACCTTGAGCATGCAGCCTGGCAGGAAAGCGGAGAGTACGAATGAGCGTGCAAACCCCCCCCCATCCTCCCACCACCACCCCTACCAACCCCCCTGTACCTTGCCAGGCCACACGCCTTAAACATTGGGGGGAATCTTGCTGATTGTAAAGATACTACTGACAGTGCAGTCACTGTGCTAGGAACCCGAATGAGTGCGCTACCAGCACAAACATCAGTTGTATGCAATAAGCGGCAACTCAACGTTAAATCCCACTACCATGCTGACACATACAGTAGATGCAAATGGCCGGTTCCAACTAAACTATTGGGATACTGTCTTTTAAAAAATATTTCATAGGGATGAGCTTAGGTTCAGCTCCAGGTTTGGTCAGAACCCATGTGCAACCAAGCCTGGAAGGCAGGTGTCAGTGCTGGGCCAATCACCTGCAGGCTGGAGATTCCCCGCCTCCCCCATAGCTGCCCGTACACAAAGGGGCGGGGATGCTTGTGACATCACTGACCTAATATGATCATGTGGTCACATTATGTAAATGATGTCACGGGGGAACCTCCCATGTGCAGGTGATTGGCCCAGCAATGACAGCAAACTTCCAGATTTGGAGCAAACCCAAGTTCATCACTGGAATTCTACTTTAAAGACAACCAACAAAAAAGCGAACGTTTCTGACATCATCTGAACAGAAGAAAGTAGGAAGCCGCAATAAATCATTACATGCGTAATGGAATTTTTTTTTCCCTCTTAAGCAAATCTGAAGTATTTTTTAAAAACAAGAACAATCACAACAGAAAAACAACTCAGCTGCACAAACAAAATAATGGAAGATGAAAGAAGAGGGATACACCTTAAAACAAAAATATTGCACTGTAATTGCCTATTGTATTGTAATTAAAGGAAGCTAAATGAAAACAAATAATGGCAACAATTGCAGCGCCTTCCATTCCATCACTGACACATTACCGGTGCTTCACATGTCCATAGGGAGGCCGGGACGGAGGCTTCTCTGGCTCTTATAGCATCAGAGAAAAGCCTATTAATACCCCAATGATGCAGGGAAGAATGAGACGCACACTGTGCTGCAATGCCCATGCATTTTTCAAACTTGTTGTTTACAAGTTAAAATAATTTTTTTATTTTTTTGCTGGAAAATTACTTAGAACCCCCAAACATTATATATATGTTATTTCAGACACCCTAGAGAATAAAATGGCAGTCGTTGCAATACTTTATGTCACACCATATTTTCGCAGCGGTCTTACAAAACTTTTTTGGGGAAAAAATACACTTTTTTGAATAAAAAAATAAGAAAAAACAGTAAAGTTAGCCTATTTTTTTTTATTTTACATTGTGAAAGATAATGTTACGTCCAAGTAAATTTATACCCAACATGTCACGCTTCAAAATTTCACCCATTCGTGGAATGGCGACAAACGTTGACCCTTAAAAATTTCCATAGGCGACGTTTAAAAATGTCTACAGGTTAAAAGTTTTGAGTCACAGAGGAGGTATTTTGCTAGAATTATTGCTCCCGCCCCAACGATCGTGACGATACCTCACATGTGTGGTTTTACATATTCCGGCGGACTTATGGTTTCGCTTCTGTGCACGAGCACGGATGGACAGAACGCTTTAAAATTTTTGTTTGTTTGTTTTCTTATTTATTTTACTTTTCATTTTTACACTGTCCCTTTAAAAAAAAATTTGATCACTTTTATGTGAGATCTGGGGTCAAAAAGACCTCAGATCTCATGTTTACACTTGTCCCTTTAAGGCTGTTGGGCGGAAGCGGCGTTTGACGTCGCTTTCGTCATCCAACGTCATTGAATCGAGTGGGGGCCATCATTCCTTCACTCAACACAGTGCCTCAGAGGGGAAATGATTGGATCGTATCCGTCGCTACTATAATGAAAAGGTACACCATTCCTACTGTGAAACACTGAGGTGGATCGCTGATATTTTGGGGATGTGTGAGCTACAAAGGCACAGGAAATTAGGTCAAAATTGATGGCAAGATGAATGCAGTATGTTATCAAAAAATACTGGAGGAACATTTGCATTCATCAGCCAGGAAGCTGCGCATGGGACGTACTTGGACATTCCAACATGACAATGATCCAAAACACAAGGCCAAGTCGACCTGTCATTGGCTACAGCATAATAAAGTGAAGGTTCTGGAGTGGCCATCTCAGTCTCCTGACCTCAATATCATTGAGCCCCTCTGGGGAGATCTCAAACGTGCCGTTCATGCAAGACAGCCCAAGAATTTACAGGAACGGGAAGCTTTTTGCCAAGAGGAATGGGCAGCTTTACCATCTGAGAAGATAAAGAGCCTCATCAACAAATACCACAAAAGACTTCAAGCTGTCAATGATGTTAAAGGGGGCAATACACGGTATTAAAGAGGGAGTCCGGCAAGTTGATTGATAATAAATGGCTTCAGCCAAACACTAACCATGAGTGAAAGAAAAGTTTTTGTGTTATCATTCATATTCTCTGAAAAATGGCAAAGAAATCATAAATTCGACCAGGGTATGTAAACTTATGAGCACAACTGTATGTGCAAGAAATGTAATAAAATAAGAACATAAAAACAGGTCAATGTACCATTGGCAGTAGTCATGAAATCAAGGCTGGGAATAAAATAGCTCGTCATGGTTTCCATAAGAAAGCCAACATGGAAAGATTTCTAAAGTCTATTCCATCCACTTTTCCTCCCGGGACAGGAGTTGCAGTTTAGTCTGTGTGAATATCTGACCTCCACTTTCAGCCTCCTCTCTTAACCTACAAGTACAAAATCTGCCATGGGACATGGCGAACCCAGAGCCAGGTATATTGTAAGGGTACCTTGTACATAAATATATCTTCCCGTATTTTCACCTCCTCAGAGCTGGTCAGAAACTCCTGGTGAAAATTGCCAGTTGGAGGTGACGAGGCTGGTGTCATCGGGAATGTATGTACAAGGCACTTTTAATCTTACTTTAATATACTGAATAAAGTACACAGAGTTCTCATTCTACATATCTCTAATACAAATTTAAAACAGTGCATTCAGCCCCGACCGGCCATGATGTTTGAATTACACAGCCGGACTCCAAATAATTCGATCCCACAAACACTTTGGAGAAAATGAGAATGTGCCGAGATGTCATCTGTCTTTAGAACCATTAGTGTCCCCTATACTGGCAGTTATAAACTGCGGCAAAAAACATATTACACTGCGGTCATCACCTGCACCGTACTGGCTCCCAGAATGTTGAGTATGCAGTATTTATATACAAAATTATATTATTATTAAAGGCATCAGCCAAATCTTATTTGCTGCTTCATTGTACAGTATATTTAATATGATTCGGGAGGCTTCACTGGCACCCTATTCGCTCCCTCACTGTACAGTACACCATGTAAAGACCTCACATGATTCCCATTTGGCTCTTTTTGTACAATGTACAGTACAAGCACCACTGACTCCCCCTTTGCTCCTTCATTGTACAGTATACAGTACAAGCATTACTGGTTTCTCATCTGCTCCCCCATGCAGTACATGCAGTACAGGTCTTAATGACTTTTCATTGGCTCGCTCATTTCAGTATATACAGTACATGAGACACCAATTCCCATTGCCTCCTCATTGCGATGTATTCAGACACATGTTTCCCATTGGTTCATTCATTGTACAGTATACAGTACAGGCATCACCTGTTCCCCATGGGCTCTCTTGTTGCACAGTACAAAGTACAGATACCTGTACCCTCTTTTTACAGTATAAAGTACAAGCATTCCCTGCACTGCACTGGCTTCTCCATTGCATTGTATACAGTACAGGCATCACCTGCTCCCCACTGACTTCCTCATTGTATGGTATATGGTACAGAGATTATCTACACCAGGGCCGTGCAGTCAGGGGAGGCAGAGCCACAAACATAAAAAATAAAATAAAAATGATCGAGCTTCGAGGGTCATAGCTCAGCGACCTGGGCTCACAGAGACCCCAAATATGGGGCCAAATTTGGGGCTCCTACGACCCATGGTTCCTGAGATACGGGGCTCCTTGTGCAGCCTGTCAGAAGCTACATACAGAGCAGTCAGTATAAATACAAGCTGGCACACTCTGTATGCAGCAGACAGAGAGGATGAGCTCACAGTGCTTTTCACTTCTTCTCAGTGCTTCTGACCTCAATGGACAGCTTGGAGTCTTGGACCAATGGGAAAGTACCATTGGCCCAAGCTGTCAAATTGAAATGCTGCAGTGGAGGCTCTCCTCTCACTGCAGTGTCATACAAGGGGAATGTGTTTATAAGACAAATGTTCCCTTCCAGCCCAGCCCTCTTAACTACAAGGAAAAAGCATGGGTTTAAGGTTTACCTATAATCCTATGTTTTTCTCACACAGTTAGGCCCCTTTCACACTGGGGTGGTGCGGGCGTCGGCGGTAAAGCAGCGCTATATTTAAGGCTGCTTTACCGTCGTTTTATCAGCGGTATTTGGACGCTAGCGGGGCGGTTTTAACCTCCGCTAGCGACCGAAAAAGCTGCAATAGATTGATTTCAATAGGTAGGAGCGGTATAGGAGCAGTGAATACACCGCTCCTTCACCGCTCCAAAGATGCTGCTAGCAGGACTTTTTTTTTCAAGCGCTATACAGACGCTATTTTTAGCGCTGTAGCGCCTGAAAAATGCTTAGGTGTGAAAGGGGCCTTAGGCTCCATGCACAATGGAGCTCATAAACGGTTGTTTTTGGCAGTTTGGGTGTTTTTTTTTTAACAGCCCATAAACTACCCTCTATGTTATCCTATGTGCCCATGCACACATGGCTGTTTATCAGCAGTGGAGTTTATGGGCTGTTTTCTGAATGCCATAAAATCGCGTTCAGGAGTTATTTTTCTGACACATAAAACGCCAAACGCTCATAAACACTCAAACGCCGATATAGCTCAAAAATGTGGCTCACCAGCGTTTAACATTTTTGATCCATTGAAAAAAATAAATGCGAAATAGACACGAAAAATGCTAAAAAACGCTAATAAACGCTATTGCAAAAACGTTAAAAAACTTTGAAAGACTCGCTGCAGAGCTACTGGCATTTTTATAACATTATTTTAACGTCCAGTGTGCATGAAGCCTTAAGAGGGAGAATGAGAATCTGCTGACGAAAAGGTTCTGTTTTAATCAAGCTGAATAATATATTATTACCCTATATGTTATAACATATAAATGTATTATTTATCTATTTACTGTGAAATTACTGGTTGGAAGTCATAACTTCAAACAAAAGTAAGCTGTCCGTTAAGTCACCTGCTTGGGTACAGTTTTTGAAAATATAGCAAATTACCTTAAAAACAATATATAATAATTATTTCTATATGACTTACTTATGGTAATTAACCACTTACCATCCAGGCCAATTCTGACACTTCTCTCCTACATGTAAAAATCATAATTTTTTTGCTCGAAAATTATTCAGAGCCCACAAACATTATATATATATATATATATATATTTTTTTTTTTTTTTTTTGAGCAGACACCATAGGAAATAAAATGGTGGTTCTTGCATAGTATTTGTGCAGCAATTTTATTTTTTTTTTGGAAAGAAACTGAATGAATAAAAAGAAAAAAAACCCACTAAAGTTAGCCCAATTTTTTGGTATAATGTGCAAGATGATGTTACGCCGAGTAAATAGATACCTAACATGCCACACTTTAAAATTGCGTACACTTGTGGAATGGCGCCAAACTTCAGTACTTAAAAATCTCCACAGGCGATGCTCGAAAATTTTTTGCAGGTTACATGTTTAGAGTTACAGAGGAGGTCTAGTGCTAGAATTATTGTTCTCGCTCTAACGATGGCGACGAATGTAACCTGTGTGTATCTGGCTCTGATACAAGCCAGTGCCTCACCAGCCACTGACCTCACCACACGTCCCTGGTACACAGTGTCCTGTGTTTTTTACCCAGTCTTGGCTGTATACTTGTTATTAAAACTCAAGAGGATATAGAGAACTGAGGAGGATAAATGTGAGAAGATGGGGACTATGGCAGGTTAGGATTTTGGGTGTGTAACCCCCATCACCGGGGAAGAAGAGGCAAGAAGGGCTCCTTGCCTTGGAAATGCGAGTCCCCAAACGGATCTGTTCATTTCAGCTCAGCAGCTGGTAATTAATTAGGAAATTTTCAACTACAGTTTGAAATGATCTGTTTGGTTTCTAAGGACAACACATAGAAGCTAAGACAGACACTTTGAAAAATGTGACCCAATAAGATTTTTAATAGCTTTTATTTTGATAGAGCTACAAATGTTTAATTGGCTTGTTAAACAGAAGGTGGCCAGGGGCTTTCATTTTGAGGTGACACAACATATGTCACTTTAATGTCTTTACAATAAAAAATTGATATTGCCATTAGCTTCTGTTTTAAAAGCCTGAGCTATCAGCCCTCAGCCATGAGAAATAATTTCTTCTAATATATATGTGACCTTTTCAGTAGAATCAGGGATATGCAATTAGCGGGCTTCCAGCTGTTGCAGAACTACAAGTCCCATGAGGCATAGCAAGACTCTGACAGCCACAAGCATGACACCCAGAGGCAGAGGCATGATGGGACTTGTAGAATTGCAATAGCTAGAGGTCCGCTAATTGCATATCCCTGACATAGATGCTCAAACTGATCACCAATTTAATTTGTGCCCTTATCCCACTGATGTGTAAAGGGGAACCTTCTTTCACCGACTATCAATGTAAGGGGTCCTTCTTCACCTACCTCCAATATAAGTGGGCACTATAGTTTGTTTCTTTGTTTCTTTTCTTGCCATTAATATCACTGAAAATAATTGTGTCATATATAGCAGCTCTGGGAGTCAAATATACAAAGTATGCCACCTCTCTTTCTTCTTTAAAATGTCTTATTATTAGTAGAATTATTATTATTTTGTGCTTAAAATAACAAACATGTTATACTTACTGTGACGAAACGTCCCTACACTCGGCTTGAGTGCTTTTGTCATAAACCACTTCCTCCCAGTTTGAATATAGATATCAGATATTCCAACCACTCCCAAGCATAAAACAAGACGACACTTGCTTAGTGCTAACATGGACTCATTTATTAGAACCAAAATGACAAGTATTTATAATACAGTAGAAGAAGAGGTCCCCCCTCCTGCTCATATTACTCTAACAATACACCTGTAACAAATTAACATGAGCAAGATATATTTTCTCACTCACCCTGTGCCAGGATGGCACAGGGTGACTTAGACATAATAGGTGCATGGGGAGCTGAAACATGGGTTTCCCAACCTTTCCAAGGGATTCTTGGTTCCACGTGCCCTCCCGTCACACTTACCTACTCAGTGCAATGAATTGCACAGAGTGGCCCCGGATCTCCTCTTCTGGGGTCCCCCGCCAGCATTTTGGCTCCTCCTTTTTAGTGTCTGCCCCCATAGCAAGCTATCTTCTTTTTTTGGGGATCCTTGTGAGGGATCTCTCGAGCTTTGAGGATTTATCTTTGACTTGGTGACTCTTTTCATTTTTGGATATGTGTCCCCACTTTTGCTCAGCTCCATCCCAATAATCTTTTTAACAAACATATTTGACTCCACGAATGTAGTATTGGTATGTGCACATTGTTTGCTACAATGTTTCCATGTTTGCCTTGTTATTTTTGGAAATCTAGACTTTGTTCTATATTCCAGAGCATCTCCAACTATCATCTCCTTCATTTCCCTGAAGAAGGGATTTTATCTTGAATCTCTCGAAACACGTTGGACCAAAGGAGAAGTGCTCTTTTTCTTATATATTATATATGGATATTATGTATCACCTTGTATATGGTTGTTATCCTTGACCGTTACACTGTTTTTATGAAATAGTACATTCTTATATTCTTTGGAAATATTGTGTTGTTAAAAGTTCGCCCTTAAAGTCCCTTTGTACCGGAGGGTACTTATTCTTTATATACAATATATTTGGGATGGTGCCAACAATAAATGGAGTTGTTTCTCCATAATGGTTCTTTCTAGATAATTCATAGCAAGCTATGGGGACAGACCTGTGGGCTCCCTCCTGAACCGGGCTGTGTGCACCCATAGACCCACACAGCCTGGCTCGGGCCCCGCCCCTGTTCTCAAGATTTGAATGACAGCAACAGTAGCCAATGGCTCCCTCTGCTGCCTCTATGTCACATTAACGCAGGGAGAGAGAAGAGAGCCGCTAGAGATGGACACAGCGCTGGATCGAGTGAGGACACAGGTAAGTCTTTAGGGGGTGAGGGAGAAATACTGCTGTTGAGACATTTTTCACCCTAATACATAGAATGCATTAAGATAAAATGTCTTGGCTATAAAACCACTTTAATTTATTCTTCTATCTCCAATTTACTGTTCACGCGTATATACCATGAGGTGTACCATGTAAGCAAGGGTTCTCTGAGACCTGAAAGGTCCTTCAAGGCTTCCTCCATGGTAAAACAGTTGAGAAAAGCTAGTCTATGTATTTCATAAAGCTCTATGGCAGGGGTCTCAAACTGGCGGCCCTCCAGCTGTTGCAAAACTACAAGTCCCATCATGCCCCTGCATGTGGGGGTCATGCTTGTAACTGTCAGCCTTGCAATGCATCATGGGACTTGTAGTTTCTCAACAGCTCGATGGCCGCCAGTTTGAGACCCCTGCTCTATGGGATTAGTCATAATAATAAAATAATACATTCTAAAAAAAAATAAAAAGTATGCCTCGTTTTGTAACCCTTGTGAATAGGATCACCAAGAGGTAGAGGACTCAATGTGTCCGTAGACCTACCAGAACAAATGTACTTTTGCAATCAGGAAATTTCGTTTTTCTTCTCTTTATCCAATATTAAGTGTGTCAGTTGCAGAATATTCCATCAGCATCTTGACAACCAGCAGAAGCACATCATTTAGTTCTGGTAGAGATACAGGAACACAACTCATACAGACGGGACTGATGTGCTGACTTCCTATTATGACAGCTGAGAGCACTCAGTTAGGAATCTGCTTACATGAATTTCAATATGAATCACACAACGCATGTGAAAAAATGCAGGAAATGTCTGATACAATGAGGAGCAGATCGCAGTGTAAATTAGGGATTACAAATACAAAATAATGTATCAAATATAAGAGTGGAGTTTCATATAAATGTTTGTTTTCATGTGAACTAAAACAAAAAAAATGACCCATTAAATTCATTGGATTTCAGTACTTTCAATTATTCAGGATCAATATCACATGTGGGTGTTACCTACGGCGGTCTGTAAGTAAATACAGTCTGCTCAGGAACACCCACCTCTCTGGACGGACATCCACCCATTTAAAAATTTGCATAACTACTCACAAGACCCAGCCCACTGCTTGCGTCAAATATTAGGGCTTTTGGGAGGAGTACTGAGGCATACCTCCCTGATTTCGAGGGACTGTCCCCGATTTGGTCCCTCTGTCCCTCATTTGTCCCTCATTTTGGTCTGATCTGTATAGTTGTATATAAAATGCACTTTTTATTTATCAAAAAGTGTTTCCCAGCGCTAAACCTTTCATCTGATTTCTAAATTGCTGCATTTGTAAATTCCGAAAGCCAATATAAAGGAAAAGTAGTGGTAAAAAAAAAAGCACTTGAGGGTTTAACCAATCTTGTTTTTTTGTACAATTCTCCTTTAAGGGGGCGTGGCAATGGGTGTGTCCTATGCCTGCATACTTTTGCTGATAGGTGTCCCTCATTCACATCTCAAAAAGTTGGGAGGTATGCAGAGGTGGGGTGCTGTAATGTTTTTTTAGGAATATATGTGCAGCTCCCCCCACCAGTCATGATCTGCCTGCATTGCATAGAGAAGCACAATGACCCAATGATGATGTCACTGGGTTTAAAAAAAAAAAAAGTATGTCATGAAAACAGAACACTTTTATTTTTATTGTTTCATAAGCATGTTCATGGGGTAGTGTTTAAGTGTGTGGAGGGGGGGGGGCAAGGGTGTAAGGTAAAATTAGATTAAACTTTTATGCCACGTACACACGATCAGCCAGCAAAAGTCTGATGAGAGCATTTGGTCGGAAAATGCGACCATGTGTATGCTCCATCTGACTTTTGCTGGCCGAATTCCCGCCAGCAAAAGATTGAGAGCATGTTCTCAATTTTTTGGTCGGAAAAAGTTCCGAATTGAAATTCTGATTGTCTGTAGCAATTCTGACGCGCAAAAAATCCTACGCATGCTCGGAAACAATTCGACGCATGCTTAGAAGCATTGAACTAAATTTTCTCGGCTCGTCGTAGTGTTGTACGTCACTGCGTTCTTGACGGTCAAAAGTTCAGCAAACTTTTGTGTGACCGTGTGTATGCAAGCCAAGCTTGAGTGGAATTCCGTCGGAAAAAACATCCAAGATTTTTCCAACGGAAAATCCGCTCGTGTGTACGGGGCATAAAATCTTTTTTACATGGGTGCACGCTCTTTAGGGTTCGGTCACATGGATGGATGCCTATCTGGAACTTGAGAATTTTTCTCAATTGGGACCCATGACATTATGGTAGACTAAAGCTGGCCAGAGATACTATATGCTGCAGCTCCATAGAGACTCATAAAGAATCGTGCACTTACATAATATCCATCAAACTACTAAAACATGGAAAACATAGATATATTTATATATAACAAAAAAAATGTATATTTCACATACATACACACACACAGTGAGGAAAAAAAGTATTTGATCCCCTGCTGATTTTGTACTTTAGCCACTGCCAAAGAAACGCTGAGTCTATAATTTTAACGGTAGGTTTATTTTAACAGTTAGAGACAGAATAACAACAATATCAAAAGATATAAAAAAAATATCCAGAAAAACACATTTCAAAAAAGTTATAAATTGATTTGCATTTTAATGAGTGAAATATGTATTTGATCTCCTATCAATCAGAAAGATTTCTGGCTCCCAGGTGTCTTCTATACAGGTAACAAGCTGAGATTAGGAGCACTCTCTTAAATGGAGTGCTCCTAATCTCAGCTTATTACCTGTTTAAAGGACACCTGTCCACAGAAGCAATCAATCAGATTCCAATGTCTCCACCATGGCCAAGACCAAAGAGCTGTCCAGGGATGTCAGGGACAAGATTGTAGACCTACACAAGGCTGGAATGGGCTACAAG
The DNA here is from genome assembly GCA_028564925.1 of Lithobates sylvaticus. NCBI lineage: Eukaryota > Metazoa > Chordata > Amphibia > Anura > Ranidae > Lithobates > Lithobates sylvaticus. The sequence continues at coordinate 76,651,382 of CM053026.1, forward strand.
ACCATCACCAAGCAACTTGGTGAGAGGGTGACAACAGTTGGTGCGATTATTCACAAATGGAAGAAACACAAAATAACGGTCAATCTCCCTCGGTATGGGGCTCCATGTAAGATCTCACCTCGTGGAGATACAATGATCATGAGAATGATGAGGAATCAGCCCAGAACTGCACGGGGGAATCTTGTCAATGATCTCAAGGCAGCTGGGACCATAGTCACCAAGAAAACAATTGGTAACACTGAAGTCCTGCAGCGCCAGAAGGGTCCCCCTGCTCAAGAAAGCACATACAGGCCCATCTGAAGTTTGCTAATGAACATCTGAATGATTCAGAGGAGAACTGGGTGAAAGTGTTGTGGTCAGATGAGACCAAAATCAAGCTCTTTGGCATCAACGCAACTTGCCGTGTTTGGAGGAGAAGGAATGCTGCTTATGACCCCAAGAACACCATCCTCACTGTCAAACAAGGAGGTGGATACATTATGCTTTGGGGGTGTTATTCTGCTAAGGGGACAGGACAACTTCACTGCATCAAAGGGATGATTGATGGGGCTATGTACCATCAAAGCTTGGGTGGGAACCTCCTTGCCTCAGCCAGGGCATTGAAAATAGGTTGTGGAGGGGTATTCCAGCATGACAATGACCCAAAAGACACGGCCAAAGGCAACAAAGGAGTGACTCAAGAAGAAGCACATTAAGGTCCTGGTGTGGCCTAAGACCTCCGAACCTTAATCCCATAGAAAATATGTGGAGAGAGCTGAAGGTTCGAGTTACCAAACATCAGCCTTGAAACCTTAATGACTTGGAGAGGATCTGTAAAGAGGAGTGGGACAAAATTCCTTCTGAGATGTGTGCAAACCTGGTGGCCAACTACAAGAAACGTCTGACCTCTGTGATTGCCAACAAGGGTTTTGCCACCAAGTACTAAGTCATGTTTTGCGAAGGGGTCAAATACTTATTTCACTCATTAAAATGCAAATCAATTTATAACTTTTTTGAAATGCGTTTTTCTGGATTTTTTTGTTATTCTGTCTCTCACTGTTAAAATAAATCGACCATTAAAATTATAGACTGATTATTTCTTCGTCAGTGGGAAAACATACAAAATCAGCAGGGGATCAAATAATTTTTCCCTCACACACACACACAAGTAACATTAGTACCTACAGTTCTTCCAGGTCACTTGTCAATTTAGCTCATAAAAAAAGAATAAAACAGCTCATAGTGCTCATCGGAGGATTTTATTAAAGTATAAAGAAGATTTGCACTTACAGCTGCAATAAAAACACAAAAGTATAAACAGAGGCTGGGTATAAGCTGTGCAATCCTGTCAATGTGAATATGGTGATGTCACATGCCACGCCCACTTACACATCCTGCTGCCTCTCTGTCCAGTGAGGAGAGAGAGAGCAGAAAGAGCCGCTGCTTTTGTGCACATCGCTGGATCAAGATCGGGTTTAGGTAAGTTTAGGGGCCTTTTCACACTGATACATTTTTCCTGCGTTTTTACCTTGCAAGAAAAATGTTTTCCTTTAAATCCTATGGGACTTTTCACACCACTGCGCTGAAGGTGCGGTGCGTTTTGAAAAGTCCTACATGCTGCATCTTTGGTGCAGTTTTAAAAACCACACCAAAAATGCAGCTTCCCATTGAAATGAATAGAAATCGTGGTAAAAATGCACTCGCGATTTGTGGTTTTGGTGCGTTATTGAGTCACATGTCCATTTTTTCACAGGTGCAGGCAACGCACCAGAAACGCACAGGAAATGCATCTGAAACACAGCAAAATCCCGGTAAAAAGGCATATGCATTTTACTGGGATTTTTCTACAGAGCAGTGTGAAAGGGCCCTGAGAGGGGGCTGGGGGGGGGGGGGGGACTGCACACAAAGGGTTTTTTACCTTAATGTACGGAATGCATTAAAGTAAACAATCTTCTACCTTTAGAACCACTTTAAATTGCTGTAAAATTCAATAAATCTGTGGGCCTGCCGTCCGACAAAGTAGCTTTGTATTGTAGTTATTTTTGGCAAGGGCTTACCTATAGAATGGGGAATTGGATCTAAATGTGGGCAGCACAGTGCCTTAGGCTGAGTATACATTAGTAGAATTTTGTTTAACATTTTTTGTTCGAAGAACATTTGTTAGTTTTTCAAATTATGACGTTCATTTTCTACCGCAATGACAAGAAAATTCAAATGAGCGGGGTGTAAGGTTTTTCTTGAATGTATGAATATTTAACAGTGTATGTGGTTTTCGTTTGGTAAAGTCGGTTCATTCCAAAATCAAATATTAACCACTTCATACTCACACTATAGCAGAATGATGGCTACAGCGCGGGCTTAATTTGCTAGGAGGCCGTCATATGACGTCTTCCCGTGGGGCGCTCTGTGACTCAGCTAATGACAGATCGAGGTAAAGGGCCAATGACAGCGGCCCTTTACCATGTGATCATCTGTGTCCAATGACAAAGTAAATACAAGCCGGTTATTGGCTTTCCTTTCTTCGCATTGACAGCGTGAGGAGGGGAGAAGAGAGCCGATAACCGGCTTGTGTGAAAGGGACATCTACATTCATAATCAGGCCCTGATTATTACTGTCCTTAATATCAGTGCAGTCCCAACAGTCCCCACCAGTGCTGTCAATCAGTGCCCAACAGTGCTGCCATTCAGTGCTCATCCATGCTCCCAATCAGTGCCCATCAATACCTCCCCATCAGTGCCACCTATCAGTGCCGCCTACCAGTGCCTATCAGTACCTATCAGTGCCACCTATCAGTGCCTATCAATGCTGCCTCATAAGTGCCGCCTCTTCAGTGCCGCCTCAGTGCCACCTATCAGTGCCCATCAGTGCCACCTCATCAGTGCCTATCAGTGCTACCCATCAGTGCCTAGCAGTGCTGCCTCATCAGTGCCCATCAGTGCCGCTGAAAAAAAAAACTGAAAATTGTCCTGGGCAGGAAGGGGGTAAAAGTGCCCTGTAGGCAAGTGGTTAAAAGCAATTGAATTCTACTACTTTTGAACGACATTGGAATGTATTCAGAAATTTTGTACAATTTTATATACAAATTTTTGTTTGAAATTCTACTAGTGTAAATCCAGCATTAATGTTTAGCACTCCGATTGCTGCACTGGGGTCATAGGTCTACACTGCAACCAGGACACTCCCTGCATGGAGTTTGCATTTCCTCCCTGTGCGCCAAAGACATGTGAGTAGATTAATTGACTTCTGTCTATATTGGCTCAAGGTGTACAGTATCTCACAAAAGTGAGTACACCCCCTCACATTTTTGTAAATATTTTCTTCTATCTTTTCATGTGACAACACTGAATAAATGACAGTTTGCTACAATGTAAAGTAGTGAGTGTACAGCTTGTATACACCGCTGTATAGTCTAAACCACCGTACTGCAGCTCAGTTTCAGGGTCTTGGTAATCTTCTTATAGCCTAGGCCAGTGATGGCGAACCTATGGCACGCGTGCCACAGCTGGCACGCAGAGCCATCTCTGTGGGCACACAAGAGGGTCCAGGACAGAGCTTGAGGTCTCTCTCTCCTCTCAGCCCCCCTCCCTCTCTTTCAGCCCCCCTTGTTTTTCTGTCCCCCCCTCTTTCTCTCAGCATCTCTCTCGCACCCCTCTCTCTCTGTCCCTCTTCTCTTTCTCTGTTCCCCCTCTCTCTCTGTCCCCCATCTCTCTCTCTCTCTCCCCACTCCCTCTCTCTGTTCCTCCTCTCTCTCTGTCCCCCTCCCTCTCTCTGTTCCTCCTCTCTCTCAGCATCTCTCTCACACCCTTTCTCTCTCTGTCCCCTCTTCCTCTCTCTCACCCCCTCTCAGCCCCCCTCTCTCTCAGCCCCCCTCTCTCTCAGCATATCTCTCACACCCCTCTCTCTCTCTCTGTCCCCCTCCCTCTCTCTGTTCCTCCTCTCTCTCAGCTCACCTCTCTCAGCATTTCTCACACCCCTCTTTCTCAGGCCCTCTCCCTCTCTCTGTTGCCCCTCTCTCTCTCAGCATCTCTCTCACACCACTCTCTCTCTGTCCCTTCTCCCCCTTTCTCAGCCCCCTCCCTCTCTTTGTTCCCTCTCTCTCTCAGCATATCTCACACCCCTCTCTCTCTCTGTCCCCCCTCCCTCTCTGTTTATCCTCTCTCTCAGCATTTCTGTCACACCTCTCTCTCTCAGCCCCTCTCTCCGTTGCCCCTCTCTCTCAGAATCTCTCACACCCCTCTCTCTCTGTCCCCCCTCCCTCTCAGCCCCTCTCCCTCTCCCTGTTCCCTCTCTCTCTCAGCATATCTCTCACACCACTCTCTATCTCAGCCCCCCTCCCTCTCAGCATCTCTCTCGCTGTCCCCTCTCTCTCACACCCCCCTCTCTCTCACACAACCCCTCTCTTTCGCTCAGCCCCCCTCTCTCGCGAATTGCCGTGTTGGCACTTTGCAACACAAAACCAATGTATTTATTTAAGTTTGGGCACTCAGGTTCAAAAAGGTTCACCATCACTGGCCTAGGCCATCTTTATGTAGAGCAACAATTCTTTTTTTTTAGATCCTCAGAGAGTTCTTTGCCATGAGGTGCCATGTTGAACTTCCAGTAACCAGTATGAAAGAGTGAGAGCGATAAAACCAACTTTAACACACCTGCTCCCCATTCACACCTGAGACCTTGTAACACTAACGAGTCACATGACACCGGGGAGGGAAAATGGCTAATTGGGCCCAATTTGGACATTTGGGTGTACTCGCTTTTGTTGCCAGTGGTTTAGACATGAATGGCTGTGTGTTGAGTTATTTTGAGGGGACAGCAAATTTACACTGTTATACAAGCTGTACACTCACTACTTTACATTGTAGCAAAGTGTCATTTCTTCAGTGTTGTCACACGTATAGATATAATAAAATATTTACAAAAATGTGAGGGGTGTACTCACTTTTGTGAGATACTGTATGTATGCATGTGATATAGGGACTTTAGATTGTAAGCTTCTTGAGGTCAGGGACTGATGTGACTGTAAAGTGCTGAGTACATTTTTAGTGCTATAGAAATACCTGTAATAAATAAATAAAGGTTGCACCTATGCGTGTGTAGTGGCTGAATCTGCAGTATTTCAATGATGTGAAGTTATGCGATTGGATTACTCCATAGAGAAATCTGATCACCCCACCACAATGGAGCAATTAAGGTGGTCACTGCAAAGACAAGAGGATGCCAGATTACTGATCCCTTATCGGTCAATTTAGTGTCCCATGCAGTCCATGGAACTGTCACTTGCTGCATAACCTCTCTGCACAATGTCACAATTGTATTGGATAGAGGCATTAGAGCCATGTATCTGTCATCATGTGGCCAATTCACATTGCCCCAGGCGGTGTATGTGATTACAGACTGAGCATTACCTAGAGATTGCAGAATTCTCCACAAGAGTCATTCTGCGCTGTATAAGATCCGCGCTCTAAACCGTGCATCTGCAAGTCTTCCCTGAGCAAAGAGGGATCAGTACAGGTATCAGTACCAGAATCAGTACAGGGATTAGTACAGGGATCAGTAACGGGATCAGTACCGGGATCAGTACCAGAATCAGTACAGGGATCAGTACAGGGATCAGTACCGGGATCAGTACAGGGATCAGTACCAAGATCAGTACAGAGATCATTAACAGGATCAGTACCGGGATCAGTACAGGGATCAGTACCAAGATCAGTAACGGGATCAGTAACGGGATCAGTACCAAGATCAGTACCTAGATTAGTACCAAGATCAGTACAGGGATCAGTACCAAGATCAGTACAGGGATCAGTAACGGGATCAGTAACGGGATCAGTACCAAGATCAGTACCTAGATTAGTATCAAGATCAGTACAGGGATCAGTACCAAGATCAGTACAGGGATCAGCACAGGGATCAGTACAGGGATCAGTACAGGGATCAGTACAGGGATTAGTACAGGGATCAGTAACGGAATCAGTACCAGAATCAGTACAGGGATCAGTACCGGGATCAGTACAGGGATCAGTACCAAGATCAGTACAGAGTTCAGTACAGAGATCAGTACCGGGATCAGTACAGGGATCAGTACCAAGATCAGTAACAGGATCAGTAACGGGATCAGTACAGGGATCAGTACAGGGATCAGTACCAAGATCAGTAACGGGATCAGTAACGGGATCAGTACCAAGATTAGTACCAAGATCAGTACAGGGATCAGTACCAAGATCAGCACAGGGATCAGCACAGGGATCAGCACAGGGATCAACACAGGGATCAGCACAGAGATCAACACAGGGATCAGCACAGGGATCAGTACAGGGATCAGTAACGGGATCAGTAACGGGATCAGTAACGGGATCAGTACCTAGATTAGTACCAAGATCAGTAACTGGATCAGTACCAAGATCAGTAACGGGATCAGTACCAAGATCAGTACCTAGATTAGTACCAAGATCAGTACAGGGATCAGTACCAAGATCAGTACCTAGATTAGTACCAAGATCAGTACAGGGATCAGTAACAAGATCAGTAACGGGATCAGTACCAAGATCAGTACCTAGATTAGTACCAAGATCAGCACAGGGATCAGTACCAAGATCAGTACAGGGATCAGTAACGGGATCAGTACAGGGATCAGCACAGGGATCAGTAACGGGATCAGTAACGGGATCAGTAACGGGATCAGTAACGGGATCAGTACCAAGATCAGTACATAGATTAGTACCAAGATCAGTACAGGGATCAGTAACTGGATCAGTACCAAGATCAGTAACAGGATCAGTAACGGGATCAGTACCAAGATCAGTACCTAGATTAGTACAGGGATCAGTACAGGGATCAGTAACTGGATCAGTACCAAGATCAGTAACGGGATCAGTACCAAGATCAGTACCGGGATCTGTACTGGGATCAGTACCAAGATCCGTACCAAGATCCATATCAGACTCAGTACCAGGATCAGTACCAGGATCGGTACCAAGATAAGTACCGGGATCAGTACCAGGATCAGCACCGGATCTTGTGGTCTTGGCCCTGGTCATTACATATATACTATGTAATCCTATGCCTGTCCCTCCCTTCTAGATTTTAAGTCCTAATGAGTGTTACATGAGGGCCCTGCTTGTTACAAGCAGGGCCCTCTGATTCCTCCTGTATTGTAAGACCCCCTTTCACACATGCTGTCCGTTTGTCTGTTTTTCATCCATCCGTTGATGGATGAAAAACGAACATCAATGCATCTCCATGGAAAAACGAATGTAAATGGATGATCATCTATTTGCATCAGTTTACATCCACATCCATCATCATCCAGTTTTTAAAACTGATCAAAGCTCTACTTTTCTTCCGTTAAGAAAGTGATCGGTTGAAAAACAAATGTAAACTGACAAAATGGTCAGTTTTTCCATCCGCTTTTGCATTGGTAGTGAATAAAAAAAAAATGAAAAACTGATGAGCACTGATGACAACCTGATGAAAAACTGATGAATACTTCATCCAATTTGACGTGACTGAACTGATGAAATGAACGGTCCACATGTGTGAAAGGGGCCTTAGGGTCCTTTCACACGGGCTTGTCCGTGTACGGACTCCGTTTTGCTCAGTAGGGATCGATCCCCGCTGATCCCCGCTGAGCAGGCAGATGACAGGTGGAGACGGACCTGTCAGAGCCCCGCTCTCCTCTATGGAGATTGGATAAAAATGGACCGCCTGTCTGTTTTCATCCGATATGATCCGAGTCTCCAGACGCATGGAAAACAGAGCTTCCATCTGTCTGGATTTCACAGACAGGATCGGATTGGATAATGGCGGGTGTAAGGGGACATGTCACCGCTAACATCCGCCACCCATAGAGGTGCCCTGCGCCTCAAGCCCACCCTTTTTGAAGCCAATTAGAGCTTTAGGCTCTGATCATGTGCTTAAAAAAAAACATTGAAATCCATGTATCTGGTGCCCTGCATGTAGATTGGGGGCCAGGCGCATAGATTAGGGGGGCGGCGCCCCTGCGCCCAGTATGAGTGGCCGCCACTGCTGTTTGCCCTAACGTAAAGCACTGCGCAAACTGTTGGCGCTATATAAATCATGTATTATAATAATATAGAGTTGGACTGATCTAATGGGGTTCAGGTGGACTGAAACCCCGGAGGCAGGTGTCAAGACCCGAACTGTCTGGGTCAAAACCAGACAGCTGGCCACCCTAGACATGACGTGTCACTTTGGGCACTTCAAATAAAGCTGAGCCAAAGAAAAAAAAAAGAACTGTGTGATGTGCTCAAACGTGCATCACACCACCCCCTACCACTTGCTTACTGCCGATGGAACGGAGAGAGCTGCCTGCACACCAAACCACTGCGGTTTAGTTTGTGGGCAGTGCGACTGGGCCCTTCGTGGCACACTACATGGAGGTTGCATTTTGCAGGACTGAAAAAGGGGTTGTTCCTTCATCAAATTTCCCTGTCCTTTTCCCTGAGGCTTCCCCAACCCCTACGTGGTTCCTTCAATACACAGTATGTCTCCTCTTACCTAAGGGTCCTTTCACACTGGTGAGCTTTAGACATGTGTGGCTTGTTTTGTTCCAAATAAATATTCTGGACATATTTTTTATTATTTGGGGATTCGGATATATCTGAATACCCGAATAACAGTATATACGCCATGTACCGAATGCTCCGAATAACGAGACGAAATTCGTCCAAATTTCAGAAATTTGAATTACAGTTGGAATTAATATTTACATAAACATATGTCTGAAATCAAAGACCGTGTGCGTTATTAGAGTACCATTTTGAAATAATGCAGTTTTTGTTAAGCCATTAAGGTGATTCAAAGAGTAATTGTAATCATTTGATGAAGATTTTCCTTTTGTTTGTTTGCTTTGTCGCATTCCAATCCAAAAAAAATAAATATCTAAAAAGTGTTCGATTCGAGCGATTCAAAACGTATTGATTCGAACGATTCGAATCAAAGAAAAACTGTAAATTCTAAGAAAATATAAAACAAATTCCGAATACGAATTGAACGAATCAACCAAATCTAACGGATCTAAGCCCAGGTTCACACTGAGCTGTGGGAATGAAGCTGAACTCGCACGATTTCACTCCCGTATGTCAGTCCCGATTTCGGCGGCGATTTCACGGACATCTGTGCAGGTTTCTGCACAGATGTCAATGGAAATCGCACCCCGAAATCGCAAAAAGTAGTACACAAACTACTTTTTGAAATCGGTGCTGCACCGCAAATGCAGCATCGCAACGATTAGGTGTCCTGATGATCAGTGCAGCCCAAACAGTACCCACCAGTGCTGCCTATCAGTACCAACCTGTGCCCATCAGAGCTGCCATGCAGTGCCCATCAGTGTTGCCAATCAGTGCTGCCAATCAGCTCCCATTAGTGCCGCCTATTAGTACCCATCAGTGCCACCTATCAGTGCCCATCAGTGCTGCCTATCAGTGCCCTTCAATGCTGCCCATCAGTGCCCTTCAGTGCTGCCTATCAGTGCCCATCAGTGCTGCCTATCAGTGCCAATCAGTGCTGCCTATTAGTGCCCATCAGTGCCGCCTATCAGTGCCCATCAGTGCCGCCTATCAGTGCCCACCACTGCTGCCTCATCAGTGCAGCCTATTGGTGCCAATCAGTGCTGCCTATTAGTGCCACCCCATCAGTGCAGCCTATCAGTGCCAATCAGTGCTACCTATTAGTGCCGCCTCATCAGTGCTCTTCAGTGCTGACTATTAGTGCCCATCAGTGCAGCCTCATCAGCGCATATCAGTAAAAGAGAAAGATTACCTATTTGCAAAATTGTATAACTGAAACAAAAAATAAATATTTTTTTTGCACCATTTTTCATCTTTTTTTTAAGTTTAGAAAAAAAAAAAAAAAACCTAGCGGTGATTTAATACCACCAAAAGAAAGCTCTATTTGTATGAAAAAAAAATACAACATTTCTTATGAGTAAAGTGTTGCATGACTGTGCAATTGTTATTCAAACTGCAACAATGCTGAAAGCTGAAAATTGGGCTGGGCAGGAAGGGGTTCAAAGTGCCCAGTGGTCAATTAGCGCCAGTTTCCTAATATGGCGATCATAGCATGACTGTCAAATAGGGACCAGCAGCTGTGCCCATGCAGCCTCTACATCCCAATAGACATGAATGGGACTGCCTGCATGTGGATGCATGAAGCACCTGTGCACCCTATGCGGGCAAAGGCGGCCCTTCACACCTGTGTACGGATAGGTAATCCAATGTCCCGTGTTCCAAGGTTCCCTTAGACTTTGAACACCTTTTATTTTATTGTACCTGAAATCTATTTGGCTGATTTACACTGAACGCTCTATTAGGCTTTAATTGTACAGCAGTCTGTAGTCTGTTATCAGAGGCCCGGGAATCACCAACACAGGCCTATGATATACACTCTCTATTAAGCCTGGAGCATATGTAAATCCATTCAGTTCACATATTACAAAGCATCTTCTTAATTAAAAGTCTCACAAGCCGTATGTCATTATGAAATCTTATCCTCATATTTTTTATATATACACATGATATATATTTTTTAATAAAGTGCAGGACCGTAAACCAATTTTATTGTTTGCATAGATGCATAGTATCATTCCTACTATAAACTCCACAGTGGAAAAATAAAAGTACGTCAGTTAAAGTCGGAGGACTCTTGTGTCTTCACAGATCATGGAAGATGATCATTGCTTAAAATGACAAGAAATACATTCCGCTGCTGAGAGATAAAAAACAATCCTCAACAGGTCCGAGGAAGGCAATGACATATCCGAAGCTTAGAATTGTACTACAAGCCACTGAATGATATTCATCTCATATGGTTTTATTAAAGCTAAAGTCAAGTTAAAGTGGAAGCACCAATTTTTATTTTGTTTTCTAAACCCTGCAAGGTAAAGGTATAATGTGCTAGTATGCATCTCATACTAGCACATTATGAAGTACTTACCTAGGAATGAAGCCCTCCAGCAGCATGTTGTCTCCGCTGAGAAGGTTTCCATCTTCACCAGGTCTTCCTTCCGGGTTCGCGTGCTCAGGCCATCTGATTGGCCGCACCGCGATGACATCACTTCTACACATGCGCACGGGTGTAACAGACCGCGGCACGGGGCTCTGAAGGGACCGCAAGGGTATGCCGTCTCTTCCGAGCGCATTGTGCTGGTGACATCACTGGCTGCATGCAGTGTGAATATATCCTAAACAGTGCAGGTTTAGGAGGTATTCACAGTACCTACAGGTAACCCTAATGCCGTGTACACACGACCGGACTTTCCGGCAGATTAGGTCCGACGGAATCATTCATCGTCGGATATTCCGATCGCGTGTGGGATAATCCGATCGTTTTTCTTAAAAAAATTCAGACGGACCTAGAAATAGACAATGTTTAAAATCTTTACGATGGAATCAATTCCTATCAGGAAAACCATTCGTCTGTATGCTGGTCCAACGGACCAAATACAACGCAAGGGCAGCTATTGGCTACTGGCTATTGAACTTCCTTTTCTAATCCCGTTGTACGTCATCACGTTCAAAACGAACGGACTATGGTCCGTTCGTGTGTGGGCAAGTCCGTTCGTCGGAACTCCGTCGGAAAAAACGTCGGACCTTTTCTGCCGGAAAGCCCAGTCGTGTGTACGCGGCATTATTATAGGCTTATCTGTAGGTACAGGTGCCAAAAAAGAGTTTACTTCCACTTTAACACGCCTAATGCCGCGTACACACGGTCGGAATTCTCGTCGGAAAAAGCTCTGATGGTTTTCCCGTCGGAATTCCGACGGAATTTCGCTCAAACTGTCTTGCCTACACACGGTCACACCAAATTCCGACGGTCAATAACACCACGCCTTAAAAAAACGTTTGACAGCACTATAAAAGGGAAGTTTAATGCTTCTGAGCATGCGTCAAATTGTTTCCGAGCATGCGTCGGAATTTTGCGTGACGGAATTGCATACGCACGATCGGAAAATCCGATAGAAAGGTTTTCCGTCGGAAAAATTAAGAACAGGTTTTCAATCCAAAGTCCGTCGGAAATTCCGACAGAAAAAGGCCGATGGGCATACACACGGTCGGAAAATAGTTAAAATCCATATTTTTTGCTAGAAAATTACTTAGAACCTTAAACATTATATATATTTTTTTAGCAGAGACCCTAGAGAATGAAATGGCGATCTTTGGTAGTTTTTTGGGCAGTTTTATTCTTTAATGTTTGTTCAGGGGGTCTGTCTGTGCATATCAGTCTTGAGCGTGTTTCAGTTTTAAAGCTGAATTTTAGACAGATATTGCCTTTCTGCAGAGAGGTACAGAGCAGTACCATCTATCATTTAGATTCTGTATTGTTGCAAAGTACTATCAGTCTAACCATACCTCCCAACATTTTGAGATGGGAATGAGGGACACCTACTAGCAAATGCATGTAGGCATAGGACACACCCCCTGCCACACCCCCTTAAAGGAGAATTAACTCCAAAAAAGGTTAATTAAATCCACAAGTGCTTTTTTTACCACTACTATTCCTTTATATTGGCTTTTAAAATTTACAAATGCAGCAATTTAGAATTTGGATGAAAGGTTTAGCACTGGGAAACACTTTTTGAAAGATAAAAAGTGCATTTTATATACAACTATATAGATCAGACCAAAATGAGGGACAAATGAGGAGGAAGGAGGGACAGAGGGACATTGCTCCAAATGAGGGACAGTCCCTCGAAATCAGGGACAGTTGGGAGCTATGGTCTAACACTGGCAGCTTGCTGACAGGAGGAGAGAGCAGAGTGATGATCTCATCAGTGTGTGATGTTTCCTCATTGTCCGGTCACGTGACCAGATTCCTCTGTATTTACCAATGAGGAGGCGATGAGTTTACCTGTTTCTTCGCCAAACAGTGCAGCGGCCACCAGTCACACCGGGAACAGTCCATTCACTCTGGTGCCTGTAAAGTGATGTCCCAGCCTGGGAAAAAAATATAAAAGTCAGCAGCTACAAATACTGTAGCTGCTGACTTTTAATATTAGGACACTTACCTGTCCAGGCAGCCCGCAATGTCTGCACCCCAGCCGATCTTCGGATTGGCTGTCAGGTGCTACCGCCACCATCTCCAGTAAGGGAAACCAGCAGTGAAGCCTTTCGGCCTCACAGACAGTTTCCTACTGCACATGCGCGAAGTGCGCTGCGCTTTCTAATTGGCTCGGCAGCGGAGGAAGGCAGAGGGGGGCCGAACTTCTGAGGGACGGTTCCGTGGTGCCGTATCCTGGAAGTGGGAACGGGGACCTGTCAAAAACAGGTACCCATTCCCCCCTCACCCCGAAGGGTGCCAAATGTGGCACCGGAGGGGGGGGAGGAAGCACAAAAGCAGAAGTTCCACTTTTGGGTAGAACTCTGCTTTAAGCAGTCTAGGGGATGTCTTTTTTTTATAATTTATTGCTTGTAGAACTTGAAACAGGAGATTGTTTGCATTGGTATGGGATACTCCAAAAATGATGACTTGTCCCAGGAGGACACACTTCACCGGGCGAAAAAAATGTTAACAGTTCTTAAGCCAGAAACAAAGGGGAAGACCAGAAGTGAGACCCTGTAGGAGCTGTCTCAGAAAGACCTACCTTTGGCACCCCCCAAAAGTAGTACAACACACAGTCATTAGGATCCTGAGCTCAGGTCAGTTCTCACAATTTCCCAGGATAGCTATACACTATATATTCCAGCCTCCACCAGACACTCTTTAGTGAGTTCCCCAGACTAGATTCCTAGAAGAAACATCTGAGTTTGCTCCAAAGGTAATTAGGAATAGACACTCCAACTCTGCTATACCCGGGACCTCAATAAACATCAGCAGACTCCAGCAGAACTGAGTCTGGAACTTCTCTAGCAGGACAAGAGCTAGGGCTGTTCTAGATCACAGACTATTTATGTTCCTCCCTACCATCTACTGAGCACACCTCCCCAGGGAATGGCTGCAGCACAATAAAGATCCAAGCTGTCTATTTGACTCTCGCAGCTCTCTATTTTTCTGGAAGCCTCCAGAATGTAGGGGGAAGCAACAGTCAAGAGAAATCAATAGCTGTACAATGTTTATAGGAGGACCCACAAAGAAATATCCATTATCCTAGCAACCTACCTAGAAGGATGCTACATTCACAATGTCAAATATTTCACATAGATATTGTGAACATAACCACAGCAAAATGTTATGCTGAAGAATAGGAAATTCAGACCTTGGGTAAAAAATATGACCCAACTTGAGCGGCTCACATTTGGAGAATGAGCTTCAGGAAAGTGAGTAACAGTCCTTTGTTTGACAGACGTTCGGCTGTCAGTCAATTATTGACCAGCCAGCAGAGAATGGTGCGCAAATCAATGGCTTGCTCCTTTATAATGTGTCCTATAATTAAAGAAAACCTGTCAATAGTCACCTAGTTGTTGTGCTGATGCACTGACTTCAATACTTGGCACAAGCATAGACATGAGGATTTCTGACATTTCGCTGACACTCATTTGCCGTGTGCTTGCTTTGGATGTGTGACTCTGAGGAACTTAAAGTCAAACTAAAGTAGTTATAAATTAAAAAAATGTCATGTAGTCAGACTATGCAATGTTGCTATGTCTCGTCTGCAGTAAAAAAAAAAAAATGCCACTGACATTGATTGCCAGTAGGAGGAATGCCAATCAAAATTGGTAATCGATGGGAATGCTTCTTGCATTGGTGGTCAGTGGGAAGAATGCCCTTATAGTGCCTTATGCTGTTGGCTCTGCTAATTGGCATTGGCAACTGGCACAGTGGTCTTCAGTGGGAGGAACGCTCCCTACAGTGGTCATCAGTAGGAGGAATGCTCCCTACAGTGGTCTTCAGTGGGAGGAACGCTACCTACAGTGGGAGGAACACTCCCTACAGTGGCCGTCAGTGGGAGGAATGCTACCTACAGTGGGAGGAACACTCCCTACAGTGGCCATCAGTGGGAGGAACGCTCCCTACAGTGGTCATCAGTAGGAGGAATGCTCCCTACAGTGGTCGTCAGTGGGAGGAATGCTACCTACAGTGGGAGGAACACTCCCTACAGTGGCCATCAGTGGGAGGAACGCTCCCTACAGTGGGAGGAACTCTCCCTACAGTGGTCGTCAGTGGGAGGAACGCTCCCTACAGTGGTCCTCAGTGGGAGGAACGCTCCCTACAGTGGTCATCAGTGGGAGGAACGCTCCCTACAGTGGTCATCAGTGGGAGGAACGCTCCCTACAGTGGTCGTCAGTGGGAGGAATGCTCCCTACAGTGGGAGGAACGCTCCCTACAGTGGCCGTCAGTGGGAGGAACGCTCCCTACAGTGGGCGTCAGTGGAAGGAACGCTCCCTACAGTGGGAGGAACGCTCCCTACAGTGGACTTCAGTGGAAGGAACGCTCCCTACAGTGGGAGGAACGCTCCCTACAGTGGACGTCAGTGGAAGGAACGCTCCCTACAGTGGTCGTCAGTGGGAGGAATGCTCCCTACAGTGGGAGGAACACTCCCTAAAGTGGCCGTCAGTGGGAGGAACGCTCCCTACAGTGGCCGTTAGTGGGAGGAACGCTCCCTACAGTGGCCGTTAGTGGGAGGAACGCTCCCTACAATGGCCGTCAGTGGGAGGAACGCTCCCTTCAGTGGTCGTCAGTGGAAGGAACGCTCCCTACAGTGGGAGGAACGCTCCCTACAGTGGGAGGAACGCTCCCTACAGTGGTCGTCAGTGGAAGGAACGCTCCCTACAGTGGTCA
Source organism: Lithobates sylvaticus (assembly GCA_028564925.1). Classification (NCBI taxonomy): domain Eukaryota; kingdom Metazoa; phylum Chordata; class Amphibia; order Anura; family Ranidae; genus Lithobates; species Lithobates sylvaticus. The sequence goes on from CM053026.1 coordinate 76,667,094, forward strand.
TCAGTGGGAGGAACGCTCCCTACAGTGGTCATCAGTGGGAGGAACGCTCCCTACAGTGGTTATCAGTGGGAGGAACGCTCCCTACAGTGGTCGTCAGTGGGAGGAATGCTCCCTACAGTGGGAGGAACACTCCCTACAGTGGCCGTCAGTGGAAGGAACGCTCCCTACAGTGGGAGGAACGCTCCCTACAGTGGACGTCAGTGGAAGGAACGCTCCCTACAGTGGGAGGAACGCTCCCTACAGTGGGCGTCAGTGGGAGCAACGCTCCCTACAGTGGGCGTCAGTGGGAGCAACGCTCCCTACAGTGGGCGTCAGTGGGAGCAACGCTCCCTACAGTGGTCGTCAGTGACAGGAATGCTCCTTACTCTACAAAACTCTGGTCTGGCTGCACCTGGTATATGCCGTCCAGTTCTGGGCTCCAGTCCTCAGGAAGGATGTGCTGGAACTGGAGAGGGTCCAGAGAAAATCGAATTAGGGACTGGAGGACCTCAATTATAAGGAAAGATTACAAGCACTGAACTTATTCTCTCTGGAGAGGAGATGCTTGAGAGGGGATATGATTTTAATGTACAAATACCGTACTGGTGACCCCACAATAGAGATAAAACATTTCCACGCAAAGGAACATAAAAAGACATGCGGCCATTCACTAAAATTAGAAGAAAAGTGGTAGAGGGTTCTTTACTGTAAGTGCGGTAAGGATGTGGAATTCTCTTCCACAAGCAGTGGTTTCAGCAGGGAGCATTAATCATTTAAAAAAACGATTAGATAAGCACCTGAACGACCACAACATACAGGGATATACAATGTAATACTGACATATAATCACACACATAGGTTGGACTTGATGGACTTGTGTCTTTTTTCAACCTCACCTACTATGTAACATCATGTATCATTGGTAAGAATGTCCCTTGCATTGGTGATCAGTAGGAAGAATGCTACTTAAGTGGCGGTCAGTGGAAAGATTGCTATTACGGTGGTGCCTTACAGACAGTTAAAAAGGTCATTAGCCTTATGCTGTTGGCTCTGCCAAGTGGCATTGGCACTGGAAGTATGCAGGCTCCGTCAGATGGGAGGTCAATCAGCCACAGCTCAAGGAACCCCTAACAACCTCTGGATTTTGCTCATTGAAAACAACGGGAGAAAAGCTCAATAGTTAGGCACCGGCTGTGATTTTATAAGGAGCATTGGCTACCTGGGATTTATCCAGCCCTAATTCAATCCTTGCAGTGTGGGGAAGGTGGGGGTTTGTCTCACTGCAAGGGAGAAATTTTCCTTTCCCCAGAGTTCAACCTTAAACAACGTGCAACTAAATACAATCACAATAAATACCGGATCTTATAATGTCAAGAGCTTAGCACATTTTTTTAATATGAATAGTCCACTCCCGGATTAGCGTGCATTATTGGAGCCAGCAGACCCCCGTATTCCCCATGCACAGGAGAGGAGCATACCGTCAGCACTGCCATTCTTGTACATCATAGAGGAGCAATACAGCTATCTCACTCTACAGCCAACCCCATATACACGATATGACATTATAATAACAACCCTACAATGAAAAGCAGCGACAATCCCAACCATTCCTCCTATTTCACATTAATAAAAATATCTAATCAAAGCTCAGTGCCAATCTGACAAAGCAATTATCTGCTGTGACCAACGTGTGTTTTGGAAATAATGCATTGAATATCTTTTCAGCTTCATAGCACAAGACGGATGAAACAAAGGCACCAGCAGGACTGCAGCGAGGACCTTGGCTGGCCATGGTGGCAGAAATATGAATGATACAGGTCAGATCTCCAAATACATCCAACAGTCTGCATAATACAATCAAGAACCCCCCCCCCCCCCCTCCCCTCCTCCTCCCAGAGCCAGGACCTGGAATGCACCGACGGATGGATTAGTATAGGGGAGGAAAAAGGGGCTTTGTGTGAACACTGGGAAGGAGGGATTATTTTGGAAGCAATAAAGTGAGAGAAAGAGAACTGCAGCAGCCAAGACCCGGATGGGCTGAATATGATGGAGAGTGTGCCAGTTGTGTCACATTTACTTTGACGTCATTAGAATGTCAATGATGGCGAATTGTGATAGAAAAAGAAAAAAAGGTTTCCCTTTCCTAGTGACTGTACATACAATATAATTATATTCATTCTTTTAAAAATTCTACATTTATTTGTGCCCGTTGGGGTCTTGTTTGTATTTATTTTAACATCTTAGGCCCCTTTCACACATGCGGACCGTACATTAGATCAGTTCAGTCACGTTTTTTTATCATCAGTTGTTGTCAGTAAACATCAATTTTCATCCATTTTCATTTCCGTTTTCCGTTTACGTTCGTTTTTCATCCGATTACATCCGTTTTTCATCAGTTTTTTATCCGTTTATGTCCGTTTTTTAACCATTTAAAAAAAAAAAAAAAAAGTTTTTCATGAATTATGGGAATTTTTTTGATGAAAAACGGATGTCAGCGGATCGGATGTGAACGGATCGTCCGCTAACGTCCGTTTTTCGTCCGTTCCGTTTTTATACGGAAGACCCTTCTTCCGTTCAGAAAAACGGACCTTAACGGAGACGGATGTTAACGGACGTTAGCGGATGATCATCCGCTGACGTCCGCTATCCATAGACAAGCATTAATGTCCGTTTTCATCAGTAACCGGACGTATGAAAAAACGGACGAACGGTCCGCATGTGTGAAAGGGGCCTTAAGGCTGGGTTCACACTGCTGCGGTGCGGGAACGCTGCGAATACACTGCGAGTTCCCGCACCGCATGTCTCCCGCCGGCAGTTCACACTGCCCTATGCGAGCTGCTGGGGGTGTCAATGAAATGTTAATGACACCCCCATAGCAGCTTGCATATCGCAGTGCGATCTGCAAACTCGGACAGGAATCGGATCGCATGGTGAGAACACCATGCGATCCGATTCTGCTGCGGAGCGAAAAAAAGGGTCCTGTCCGATTTTGGGCCGAATGCGATGCGAATTCAGCCATACTATCTGTATGGCTGAATTTGCATCGCACAGAGATCGCATATGATTTGAACTGCAGTGCGGTGCGAATCATATGCGATCTCCCGCACCGCAGCAGTCTGAACCCGGCCTAAAGGCGATTATTGACCCATTTGAAATGTATTGTAACTGTAATGTCTCCCTTTATTTTGCCAAGCCTTGTACAAACTGTTGTCACTATATAAAGCTTGTATAATAGTATTTATGATAATAATAATAACAAACATTTGCCACTATATAAAGCCTGTATAATAATATTTGTAATAATAAAAAACTGTTGCCACTATATAAAGCCTGTATAATAATATTTATAATAATAATAATAAAAAACTGTTGCCACTGTATAAAGCCTGTATAATAATATTTATAATAATAATAATAAAAAACTGTTGCCACTATATAAAGCCTGTATAATAATATTTATAATAATAATAGAAACAAACTGTTGCCACTATATAAAGCCTGTATAATAATATTTATAATAATAATAATAATAAACTGTTGCCACTATATAAAACCTGTATAATAATATTTATAATAATAATAATAAAAAACTGTTGCCACTATATAAAACTTGTATAATAATATTTATAATAATAATAGAAACAAACTGTTGCCACTATATAAAGCCTGTATAATAATATTTATAATAATAATAATAAAAAACTGTTGCCACTGTATAAAGCCTGTATAATAATATTTATAATAAAAAAACTGTTGCCACTATATAAAGTTTGTATAATAATATTTATAATAATAATAATAACAAACTGTTGCCACTATATAAAACCTGTATAATAATATTTATAATAATAATAACAAACTGTCGGCGCTATATAAATCCTGTATAATAATAACTTAAATCCTGTATAATAATAATAATAATACCTGACCTATTACTATACAGCTATATCCCTGCAGGGGTCCAGAACTAAAAGTGGGGTCAGGTATAATAGGATATATGTACAAATTTAAATGCCATTAAGGCGGTTGTAAAGGCTCAAGGTTTTTCACCCTAATGTATTAAATGCATTAAAGCGGAGTTCCGGCCAAATATATATATGTATATATATATATATAATATATATAAATATATATATATATATATATATATATATATATATATGTATATATATATATATATATATATATATATATACACACACACGCGCATTTTTTTTTTATTGATCCAAGCATTATACATTCATTTATTAAAAAACGGATTATACATGGTAAATTATGGAGCTTTCTAAAATATTATTTAATAAATTACAATTTTCTCCCTCCTGTTGTGGCTGTTGCCATCATGATCGTGGGCATGTGAAGCCCAATTAATATCTCTTCCTGGATAAGCTTTGGAGAGGTGTATGCTGGGTAACCAGCATGCAGCTCTAGATCCCGCGCATGCGTGATTCACCGGTGGCTGTAGCGCCGATTGTTTCTAAAGTTGCCATAACAACGGGCGGCGACGGAGGAAGGTCCCGTCCCGTTGTCATGGCAACATAGATAAACACATCTCGGCGCTGTGATCCGCCCAAAATCGCGTAATTTCCTGCTAGGAAATAATGTGATTTTTGATCACAGTACTGCCCACAGACTCCTGGGAAATTATGACACATCATTTCCCAGGAGCACAAGTCAGGGAGGAAGTGACGAAGAAACTTTGCGGATCAGAAAGTGGCAGATTAAGAGGACTACATAGCAACAGGGCGATTCTTGTAAGTATAAAAAAAAAAAATTCCCTCCAAATGTTTTTATATAGGTTTAGAGGAGTCTGATTATAAAAAAAAAAAAATTTTCAGGGTGGAACTCCGCTTTAAGATTAAAATATCTTCTGGGTGCAGCTCCCCCCCCCCCCCCTGTATACATACCGGAGCCCCATCTGGATCCATGTGCATGAGAGAAGCGGCTCACTGGGGTCTCTCTTTCCTGCTGCTGTCAATCACAGCCAGTGAGCCAATGAGAAGAGAGCAGGGGGTGAGGCGAAGCAGTACTCTGTGTGTGAATGGATAATGTCCATTAAAGTGATTGTAAACAATCATCTTGTAAAACAACCCATTCAGTTTAAAGAGGTAGTAAACCCTGATGGGTTTTACTTCCTCTTTTGCTCGCTGCAAAGCCTGCAAATGAAAAGCATAATGGGCTAGTATGCATCGCATACTAGCCCATTATGTGCCACTTACCTGCAAAAGAATCCAGTGATGTCCCCTGTGTACGCAGCATTCATCTTCTGGCCCCTCTTCCTTCTGGGCCGTGGACTCTGTGATTCGCCAGAGCCACGTGACGCCACTCCCGCGCATGCGAACGGGACCCGCGATTAACGGTACAGGCTAGGGAAGAAACGTCACTTCGTTTCATTTCTTCCCCGCGCATGCGCCGTTGGAATTTTCGGCGCACGTTTAGGAGATATTTCCACTACCTATAGGTAGCATTATTCTAGGCTCACCTATAGGTAGAAGTCCAAAAAGTGGGTTTACAACCACTTTAAAATAGAAATGAAAGTTAAAATTTGTTTGTATAGATATAAAAAAAACATTCTAAATACCTTTTTTCCCTTTTATTTTTTTTAGTGATCACATCCCCTCTGTTCTCAGCTGCATAAGAGCTGGGGGAGGAGAATCGCTCTGAAGGTCCGGCGTATTGTGCCGCAACTTCAGAGCTTCTTGCCAGAACCGAGGGCATCGGGATTGACATCGTTGCGGCTTCAGGCACTCACAGCGCCGGAGCCTGCGAATCCGGAAGTAAAGCCGAGGGAAGATGTCAGCTCCCTCAACGGTGACTGGGCGCCACTGCGAGGGCTTCGTTCTAAGGTATTTTTTTTTATAATGAGCTTTGTCTTACAGTTTTTTTTTTTCTTTTTTTATAGGGTTTACAGACTCTTTAAGCAGACATAAAAGACAATGGGGGGGGGGGGGGGGTTACTAAAACTGGTGAACTCAGAATGTGGCGCAGCTCTGCAGAGTAGCCAATCAGCTTCTAACTTCAGCTTGTTCAATTAGGCTTTGGCGATACAACCGGAAGCTTGATTGGTTTCTATACAGAGTCGCACCAGATATTGCACTCTCCAGTTTTAGTAAATAACCCCCAATGTACTAAAGCTCTGTAACCATTACTACATCAATAAATGTATTTTTAAATGCAAGCAGTGTAAGGACTTGAATTTGACCTTGTATCTGCCTCTTTAAAGCAGGGCTGTACTGTGAAAGTAAAAAGCTGTACAAGGAGCCAATCAGTTCACGTGTTGACAAGGAGCATGCTGGTAGCTGGAGAGAAGAGAGTGACAAAGAGATTGTGGTGGGTTTAGGATAACCTAGGCCAGTGATGGCGAACCTTGGCACCCCAGATGTTTTGGAACTACATTTCCCATGATGCTCGTACACTCTGAAGTGTAGGTGAGCATCATGGGAAATGTAGTTCCAAAACATCTGGGGTGCCAAAGTTCGCCATCACTGACCTAGGCTTAGAGGAATTGGGTTGAATAATGCTGGCCATCAGACTGCAAACAACTAGTGGCAGAGAAATAGTACTGCAGGGAAAATCTCTGGATTGAAGGTGAATACTGCTGCAAAAGCACCTTCTAATGGGCTGCTTATTAGAATCTTGCTATTTTTGGATATCTGCTTTAAACATGTTCTTTCTAGCTTTTCTTTGTATTTCTGATAGTAGAACATTGATTAGAGTTAAGAAAAATATTTTGCCAAACGTGTTTTTTACAATTAAAAATTCAATTCAAATGGGAATGCAGTAATGATTTCAAATGCTTATGGTGTTAGTCACTGCCCCATAGACATGCAGATGGTTGAAGCACTCGAGGAGTGATAGTTATGGAAGAGTTGGAATTACAGCAATTTATCTGTACAGGTCAGTAGACATTTGACTGCAATAGACATGTGCAGAGGAAAATCACAGAAAGAATTCTAAATCGGTCACAGAAACAGTCCACCATTCACATGCTTGTTATTTCTACAGCACCGCTATATTGCCGGTGTCATCAGGCCTTGATTGGACAACTCATTCTAAGCTATTCTGCCAAGAGAGAAGACATCCATGAGCCGTGCAGTATCCAGATAGTGTGGGGTTTCATGCATATAATGCCAAGCATTCTGAAGTGACACTCGATGAAAACAATAACTCATTAGGAAGGAATAAACATACGCTTATCTGCCCATCTGCTTAAGACTCCCTTTAATGTATATATTATACCTAATCAGACCTGGACGAACCCAAACCATTGGACATACTAATGAGGACCATAAAACTCAGTGTAAAATTAGCCTTCCTCAACTTTTTACCCCAAAGAAACCCTTATAAAATATTCTTTGGGGAGCCCTTGCGTAAAACCAATTCATCAATGTCCCTTACATCAGAGGTTAGTTGGAAAAACATCCCTTACATTGGAGGTCAGTGGGAAGAATGTCCCTTACATTGGAGGTCAGTGAAAAGAATGTCCCTTACATTGGAGATCATTGGGAAGAATGTTCCTTACATTGGAGGTCAGTGGGAAGAATGCCCCTTACATTGGAGGTCAGTGGGAAGAATGTCCCTTACATTGGAGGTCAGTGGGAAGAATGTCCCTTACATTGGAGGTCAGTGGGAAAAATGTCCCTTACATTGGAGGTCAGTGGGAAGAATGTCCCTTACATTGGAGGTCAGTGAAAAGAATGTCCCTTACATTGGAGGTCATTGGGAAGAATGCCCCTTACATTGGAGGTCAGTGGGAAGAATGTCCCTTACATTGGAAGTCAGTGGGAAGAATGCTCCTTACATTGGAGGTCAGTGGGAAGAATGCCCCTTACATTGGAGGTCAGTGGGAAGAATGTCCCTTACATTGGAAGTCAGTGGGAAGAATGCTCCTTACATTGGAGGTCAGTGGGAAGAATGCCCCTTACATTGGAGGTCAGTGGGAAGAATGTCCCTTACATTGGAGGTCAGTGAAAAGAATGCCCCTTACATTGGAGGTCAGTGGGAAGAATGTCCCTTACATTGGAGGTCAGTGGGAAGAATGCTCCTTACATTGGAGGTCAGTGGGAAGAATGCCCCTTACATTGGAGGTCAGTGGGAAGAATGTCCCTTACATTGGAGGTCAGTGGAAAGAATGCTCCTTACATTGGAGGTCAGTGGGAAGAATGCCCTTTACATTGGAGGTCAGTGGGAAGAATGCCCCTTACATTGGAGGTCAGTGGGAAGAATGTCCCTTACAATGGGGATCAGTGAGAAGAATGTCCCTTACAGGTCAGTAGACATTTGACTGCAATAGACATGTGCAGAGGAAAATCACAGAAAGAATTCTAAATCGGTCACAGGAACAGTCCACCATTCACATGCTTGTTATTTCTACAGCACCGCTATATTGCCGGTGTCATCAGGCCTTGATTGGACAACTCATTCTAAGCTATTCTGCCAAGAGAGAAGACATCCATGAGCCGTGCAGTATCCAGATAGTGTGGGGTTTCATGCATATAATGCCAAGCATTCTGAAGTGACACTCGATGAAAACAATAACTCATTAGGAAGGAATAAACATACGCTTATCTGCCCATCTGCTTAAGACTCCCTTTAATGTATATATTATACCTAATCAGACCTGGACGAACCCAAACCATTGGACATACTAATGAGGAGTCGGACCATAAAACTCAGTGTAAAATTAGCCTTCCTCAACTTTTTACCCCAAAGAAACCCTTATAAAATATTCTTTGGGGAGCCCTTGCGTAAAACCAATTCATCAATGTCCCTTACATCAGAGGTTAGTTGGAAAAACATCCCTTACATTGGAGGTCAGTGGGAAGAATGTCCCTTACATTGGAGGTCAGTGAAAAGAATGTCCCTTACATTGGAGATCATTGGGAAGAATGTTCCTTACATTGGAGGTCAGTGGGAAGAATGCCCCTTACATTGGAGGTCAGTGGGAAGAATGTCCCTTACATTGGAGGTCAGTGGGAAGAATGTCCCTTACATTGGAGGTCAGTGGGAAAAAATGTCCCTTACATTGGAGGTCAGTGGGAAGAATGTCCCTTACATTGGAGGTCAGTGGGAAGAATGTCCCTTACATTGGAGGTCAGTGGGAAGAATGCCCCTTACATTGGAGGTCAGTGGGAAGAATGTCCCTTACATTGGAGGTCAGTGGGAAGAATGCTCCTTACATTGGAGGTCAGTGGGAAGAATGCCCCTTACATTGGAGGTCAGTGGGAAGAATGTCCCTTACATTGGAAGTCAGTGGGAAGAATGCTCCTTACATTGGAGGTCAGTGGGAAGAATGCCCCTTACATTGGAGGTCAGTGGGAAGAATGTCCCTTACATTGGAGGTCAGTGAAAAGAATGCCCCTTACATTGGAGGTCAGTGGGAAGAATGTCCCTTACATTGGAGGTCAGTGGGAAGAATGCTCCTTACATTGGAGGTCAGTGGGAAGAATGCCCCTTACATTGGAGGTCAGTGGGAAGAATGTCCCTTACATTGGAGGTCAGTGGAAAGAATGCTCCTTACATTGGAGGTCAGTGGGAAGAATGCCCTTTACATTGGAGGTCAGTGGGAAGAATGCCCCTTACATTGGAGGTCAGTGGGAAGAATGTCCCTTACAATGGGGATCAGTGAGAAGAATGTCCCTTACAATGGTGGTCAGTGGGAAGAATGTCCCTTACATTGGTGGTCAGTGGGAAGAACCTCCCTTACAATGGTGGTCAGTGGGAAGAATGTCCCTTACATTGGAGGTCAGTGGGAAGAATGCCCCTTACATTGGAGGTCAGTGGCAAAAATGCCCCTTACATTGGAGGTCAGTGGCAAGAATGCCCCTTACATTGGTGATCAGTGGGAAGAATGTCCCTTACATTGGAGGTCAGTGGGAAGAATGCCCCTCACAATGGTGGTCAATGGGAAGAATGTCCTTTACAACAGTGGTCCGTGGGAAGAACACTTTCTTACAGAGGTGGTCAGCAGGGAGAATACCCTACAGTGGTGCCTTACAGACGGTTAAAAGGGCCATTGGGATCATGCTGTTAGCTCTCCCAAGCGGCATTGGCCATGAAACTATGCAGACCCCCATCAGATGGGAGGTCAATCAGCCACAGCTCAAGGAACCCCTAGCAACCTTGAGAATGGCTGTTACAAGGGTTTTTTCTGGGGTTTATACGGATTTTCACTCCTATATTATCAAAGCAATCATCACAAAAGTCTTTTCAAGCAGCCAATCACAGTTATCTTTTTTCTCCTGAAATCTTCAATTTACAACTTTTAAACAAAAAAGCAATGACATGAAATGCTGAATTCATGGCAAACTCACCAAAATTGTTAGCAAGCAAATAATCGCAATGTATGCATTGAACTGATATATTTCATACAGAAAATTATTATATTTGGTGCGATAAAATGTTAACTAGTTACCAAACGAAGGTTGGTGTTCACAAACCTCCCTTCCCTGGTGGACTATTTCTGCACCTACAGCATGTAGATGGGGAAGATTGATATTTATCACTAGATGCGATTGCTGATCTTGCGAAAGGCGCCCACCGGATGGGTTGTTTTTTATTTTTTTTTCAATTCTTTTTTTATTTATTTTTCCAATCTGCAGCTTGCTTTTTAGGTGCCAATAGACATGAGATGAGTGTCACACAATCCATGACCAAAGTGTGTGGGGGGCTTCTGTGCACTAATGTGAGCCTCCAAATTCCTGGCTGACCCCATGAGAGCACCGACATGCGATACCATGGTGCTAATGTGTATGTATGACTGCCAGGTGGTCAGATCTAGTGACCACCATCCCATCCCTATGGTCACCTTGGGTCCCCCTGCTGCAAGCATCCATCCGCAACGTCCTGCAGCCTGGTCAGGGTGGGCTGGTGTCCTGATAGAAGGGGAGGATTGGAGTCCTGATAGAAGGGGACGATTGGGGGCCCTGATAGAAGGGGACGATTGGGGGTCCTGATAGAAGGGGAGGATTGGAGTCCTGATAGAAGGGGAGGATTGGAGTCCTGATAGAAGGGGACGATTGGGGGTCCTGATAGAAGGGAACGATTGGGGGTCCTGATAGAAAGGAACGATTGGGGTCCTGATAGAGGGGGAGGATCGGGGGCCTTATAGAAGGGGAGGATCGGGGTCCTGATAGAAGGGGAGGATCGGGGTCCTGATAGAGGGGGAGGATTGGGGTCCTGATAGAAGGGGAGGATCGGGGTCCTGATAGAAGGGGAAAATTGGGGGTCCTGATGGAAGGGAACGATTGGGGGTCCTGATAGAAGGGGACGATTGGGGGTCCTGATAGAAGGGACCGATTGGGGGTCCTGATGGAAAGGAACGATTGGGGTCCTGATAGAGGGGGAGGATTGGGGTCCTTATAGAAGGGGAGGATCGGGGTCCTGATAGAAGAGGAGGATCGGGTCCTGATAGAAGGGGAGGATCGGGTCCTGATAGAAGGGGAGGATTGGTTTCCTGATAGAAGGGGACCATTGGTGTCCTGCTAGAAGGGGGAGGATCGGGGTCCTGATAGAAGGGGAGGATGGGGGTCCTGATAGAAGGGGATGATTGGGGTCCTGATAGAAGGGGATGATGGGGGTCCTGATAGAAGGGGAGGATGGGGGTCCTGATAGAAGGGGATGATTGGGGTCCTGATAGAAGGGGAGGATGGGGGTCCTGATAGAAGGGGAGGATGGGGGTCCTGATAGAAGGGGGAGGATTGGGGTCCTGATAGAAGGGGAGGATCGGGGTCCTGATAGAAGGGGAGGATGGGGGTCCTGATAGAAGGGGAGGATGGTGTCCTGATAGAAGGGGGAGGATTGGGGTCCTGAAAGAAGGGGGAGGATGGGGGTCCTGATAGAAGGGGATGATTGGGGTCCTGATAGAAGGGGAGGATGGTGTCCTGATAGAAGGGGGAGGATGGGGGTCCTGATAGAAGGGGAGGATGGGGGTCCTGATAGAAGGGGAGGATGGGGGTCCTGATAGAAGGGGAGGATGGGTGTCCTGATAGAAGGGGAGGATCGGGGTCCTGATAGAGGGGGAGGATCGGGGTCCTGATAGAAGAGGAGGATGGTGGTCCTGATAGAAGGGGACCATAGGTGTCCTGATAGAAGGATTGTACTCACCAGTTGGCTGGAGGTTCTGCAGAGAAGTGTGGAGCTGTCAGTGGTGTGCAGGCTTCCTCTGCGTCCTCCTCCTTCTCCTGCTTAGACCAGCTGAGCTCAGCCACTCACAGCTCCTTGGATTCTGTATGCTTCTAATCAGATGCTGGCAGCCAACTAAGCCAGGAATGTGCTATGATGTTACTGCTCTGAGCCCGGCTACTCCCCCACGGTGAACGTGTCCGCTCCCCTCCAATGTTAACTATTCATAGACAGCAGCAGCAGTGCGGCCACAGCTCAGCCCATCCTATGTGCGGACAGCCATCCGAGCTGCATCCAGCCCCGCCCTCTCCTCTCATTACCACGCCTCTCAGCTTGTTACATTGTATCCCCCATCCCCTATGTACAGAGCATCCAGCCCCGCCCTCTTCTCTCATCGCTGACGTCCCGACTTGTTACATTGTATCCCAGTGTGTACATTCCAATGATACTCAGCACAGCCGCCTGTCATCCGACCGAGCCACAACTGTCAGTGGCTACAATACATGCAAGACAATGGCTACAATACATGCAGCGCTTTTCTACAATCTGGTTTTATTTTTGATCATCAAATACATTTATATAAAATATTATTTTGCTGAGATCCATGAAAAAAATGATACGCTGTACAGATCTTAACACAGCTTGTTTGAACCCCAGTCTGCTTCAACCCTTATGCTGTTACTTATGAAAAATGGCAACATCAGGTGTCCCCATCAAAGTGTCCCCCATCAGAGTGCCCCCTTACTTCAGGTGTCCCCATCAAAGTGTCCCCCATCAGAGTGCCCCTTACATCAGGTGTCCCCATCAAAGTGTCCCCCATCAGAGTGCCCCCTTACATCAGGTGTCCCCATCACAGTGTCCCCTTACATCAGGTGTCCCTTTTAGCGCCCATCCCTTATTTCAGGTGTCCCCATCAGTGTGTACCTTTACATAACGTGTCCCCATCAGAGTACCTCCTTACATCAAATGTCCCCATTAGAGTTCCCCTTTACATCAGATATCCCTATCAGACTGCCAGCTTACATTGCGTCCCCATCAGAGCGCCCCCTTGCATAAGGTGTCTGTATCAGTGTCCCCTGCTTACATCAGGTGTCCCCATCAGAGTGCCCCTATACATCCAGTGTTCCCATCAGGGTGCCCCCTTTACATCTGGTATCCCCACCAGAGTGCCCCTATACATCTGGTGTTCACAACAGAGTGCCCTCTTGTATCAAGTGACCCCCATTAGAGTGCCAGTTTGCATCATGTGTCCCCATCAGAGTGCCTTCTTACATCAAATGTTCCCATTAGAGTTCCCCCTTACGTCAGGTGTCCCCTTTACAGTGCCCTCTAACATCAAGTGTCCCCATCACAGTACCCTCTTACATCAGATGTCCCAATTTCAGTGCACCCTTACATCAGGTGTTCCCATCACTGTGTCCTCTTACATCAGGTCTTCCCATCACAGTGCCCTCTTACATCAGGTGTCCCCATCACTGTGCCCCCTTACATCAGGTGTCCCCATCACTGTGCCCCTTTACATCAGGTGTCCCCATCACAGTGCCCCCTTACATCAGGTGTCCCCATCACAGTGTCCCCTTGTATGTCTCTATCAGCATCCCCAGCTTACATCATGTGTCTCCCCACCTTTACATCAGGAGTCCCCATCAGAGTGCCCCTATACATCCGGTGTTCCCACCAGAGTGCCCTCTTACATCAAGTGACCCCCATCAGAGGGCCAGTTTGCATAATTTGTCCCCATCACAGTGCCCCCTTACATCAGGTGTCCTCATCACAATGCCCTCTTACACCAGGTGTCCCCATTACTGTGCTCTCTTACATAAGGTGTCCCCATCACAGTGTGCCCTTACATCAGGTGTTCCCATCACAGTGCCCCTTACATCAGGTGTCCTCATCAGAGCACCCCTTGCATCAGATGTCCCCATCACAGTGCCCCCTTACATCACGTGTCCCCATCACAGTGCCCCCTTACATCACGTGTCCCCATCACAGTGCCCCCTTACATCAGGTGTCCCCATCACTGTCTCTAGCAGTGTCCCTAGCAGTGTCCCCCACTTAGATGATGTGTCCCCATCACCTTTACATCAGGCGTCCCCATCAGAGTGCCCCTATACATCCGGTGTTCCCACCAGAGTGCCCCCTTACATCAAGTGACCCCATCAGAGTGCCAGTTTGCATCACGTGTCCCCATCACAATGCACCCTTACATCAGGTGTCCCCATGACAGTGCCCTCTTACATCAGGTGTCCCCATGACAGTGCCCTATTTCATCAGGTGTGCCCATCACAGTGCCCTCTTACATCAGGTGTCCCCATCACAGTGCCCTCTTACATCAGGTGTTCCCATCGCAGTGCCCTCATACATCAGGTGTTCCCATCACTGTGCCCTCGTACATCAGGTGTTCCCATCAAAGTGCCCTCTTACATCAGGTCTTCCCATCACAATGTTCTCTTAAATCAGGTGTCCCCATAACTGTGCCCTCTTAAATCAGGTGTCCCCATCACTGTGCCCTCTTAAATCAGGTGTCCCCATCACTGTGCCCTCTTAAATCAGGTGCCCCCATTGCAGTGCCCTCTTACATCAGGTGCCCCCAGCACAGTGCCCTTTTACATCAAGTGCCTCCATCACAGTGCGCCCTTACATCAAGTGTACCCATCACAGTGCCCTCCTACATCAGGTGTCCCATCAGTGTGCCCTCTTACATCAGGTGTCCCCATTACAGTGCCCTCTTACATCAAGCGATCCCATCAGAGGGCCAGTTTGCATAAATTTTCCCCATCACAGTGCCCCCTTACATCAGGTGTCCTCATCACAGTGCCCTCTTACATCAGGTGTCCCCATTACTGTGCTCTCTTACATAAGGTGTTCCCATCACAGTGCCCCCTTACATCAGGTGTCCCCATCAGAGCGCCCCTTGCACGTTTCTAATGTCTCTAGCAGTGTCCCCCACTTACATCATGTGTCCCCATCACCTTTACATCAGGCGTCCCCATCAGAGTGCCCCTATACATTCGGTGTTCCCACCAGAGTGCCCCCTTAAATCAAGTGACCCCATCAGAGTGCCAGTTTGTCCCCATCACAGTGCACCCTTACATCAGGTGTGCCCATCACAGTGCCCTCTTACATCAGGTGTCCCCATCACAGTGCCCTCTTACATCAGGTGTTCCCATCGCAGTGCCCTCATACATCAGGTGTTCCCATCACTGTGCCCTCGTACATCAGGTGTTCCCATCAAAGTGCCCTCTTACATCAGGTCTTCCCATCACAATGTTCTCTTAAATCAGGTGTCCCCATAACTGTGCCCTCTTAAATCAGGTGTCCCCATCACTGTGCCCTCTTAAATCAGGTGCCCCCATTGCAGTGCCCTCTTACATCAGGTGCCCCCAGCACAGTGCCCTTTTACATCAAGTGCCTCCATCACAGTGCACCCTTACATCAAGTGTACCCATCACAGTGCCCTCCTACATCAGGTGTCCCATCAGTGTGCCCTCTTACATCAGGTGTCCCCATTACAGTGCCCTCTTACATCAAGCGATCCCATCAGAGGGCCAGTTTGCATAAATTTTCCCCATCACAGTGCCCCCTTACATCAGGTGTCCTCATCACAGTGCCCTCTTACATCAGGTGTCCCCATTACTGTGCTCTCTTACATAAGGTGTTCCCATCACAGTGCCCCCTTACATCAGGTGTCCCCATCAGAGCGCCCCTTGCATGTTTCTAATGTCTCTAGCAGTGTCCCCCACTTACATCATGTGTCCCCATCACCTTTACATCAGGCGTCCCCATCAGAGTGCCCCTATACATTCGGTGTTCCCACCAGAGTGCCCCCTTAAATCAAGTGACCCCCATCAGAGTGCCAGTTTGTCCCCATCACAGTGCACCCTTACATCAGGTGTCCCCATGACAGTGCCCTCTTACATCAGGTGTGCCCATCACAGTGTCCTCTTACATCAGGTGTCCCCATCACAGTGCCCTCTTACATCAGGTGTCCCCATCACAGTGCCCTCTTACATCAGGTTTCCCCATCACTGTGCCCTCTTACATCAGGTGCCCCCATCACAGTGCCCTCTTACATCAGGTGCCCCATCACAGTGCCCTTTTACATCAGGTGCCTCCATCACAGTGCGCCCTTACATCAAGTGTACCCATCACAGTGCCCTCTTACATCAGGTGTCCCATCAGTGTGCCCTCTTACATCAGGTGTCCCCATCACAGTGCCCCCTTACATCAGGTGTCCCCATCAGAGCGCAACCTTGCATGTCTCTATTAGTGTCCCACGCTTACATCATGTGTCCCCCCACCTTTATATCAGGCATCCCCTTCAGTGTGCCCCTATACATCTCGTGTTCCCACCAGAGTGCCCATACCTTATTTCACATGTCCTCATCTGTGTGTACATTTACATAAAGTGTTCCCATCACAGTACCCTCTTACATCAGGTATCCACTTAGACATGTGCGCCCAAAAAATTTGTTTCGTTTCGTTCCGTTTCGTATTAACCGTTAATTCGTATTTTCCGTGGTTCGTTAACTTTTCGTAACAATTAAAGTACGAACGTTCGTTATGATGAATTTAAAAAGCAAAAAATACCTTTCTCAATATGGCGTCGGACTCATTATGCTCATTATGAGGGGCTCCCACCATCCCTGTGCTGTGCTGCCTTCCTGGGTTTGTACCCCTGCTGTGCTCATTATGAGGGGCTCCCACCATCCCTGTGCTGTGCTGCCTTCCTGGGTTTGTACCCCTGCTGTGCTCACTATGAGGGGGCTCCCACCATCCCTGTGCTGTGATGACTTCCAGGGTTTGTTGTACCCCTGCTGTGCTCACTATGAGGGGCTCCCTCCATATGTTACCGGTCAGCTTTCCTCTTGCTAGGGTACTCCACAAGTACAGTATCACATCAATATTTTAATGCTGACTTGATGTTTATTGTTTATTTGATTTCATTGTATTTATCTTGTTTTTTATTTAGTAAGTCTGTTGATGCTCCTGAAGAAGCACAATGCGCATAACATGTACAGCCTAGGATATCATTATCACCATAATTTGTTACATAGCCTACCTCTGGAATCAAAATTTGACTATGGAATGAGTGGCTCTTCACCTCCAAGTTTTTTACGCTAATTTCCTACGGCTATGTACAGTATAAATGATCCAACCCTGTTGTATTGACTTTTCTAATGCCGATATTTTTTAATGTATTTTCTATGTCTAATACACTTTTTATGTATTAATTACCCATGTGGTTGTGCCTAAAAAGTCCAAGCCTTCTATTTCAATTTCTCTGTTTCAAATTATAGGAGTATTTTAGAAGTATCCACAGGACCACTCTGTGGTGATACTATCAACTTTGTTCAAGATGTCCCCATCATAGTGCCCTCTTACCTGTACATCAGGTGTGCCCATCACTGTGCCCTCTTACATCAGGTGTCCCCATCACAGAGCCCCCTTACATCAGGTATCCCCATCACAGTACCCCCTTACATCAGGTGTCCCCATCACAGTACCCCCTTACATCAGGTGTCCCCATCAAAGTGCCCCCTTTACATCAGATGTCCCCATCACAGTGCCCCCTTACATCACGTGTCCCCATCACAGTGCCCCCTTACATCAGGTGTTCCCATCACTGTGCCCTCTTGCATCAGGTGTCCACATCAGATGTCCTTATAAAATGTACCTTTTAGCACCAGGCAGGCAGAGGGCAGGAGCTTGGTGGTAAAGCAAGCTGCAGGTCTAAACAGAGGAAGTTACAGTTCTGTTTTCCTGTGATGGTGGGGACTGGGCATGCTTGTGACATCATTGGTTGTTAGGATGCTGGCAGTCCTAGTAATCAAATAATGCACAGGGGAAGGGAACCTGCACTGGGCACTGGCTGGCGGTCAGAATAAAACATTCACTCAGTCCAGGTCTGGACCTCAGTCCACCATTTATTGATGGCTAATATATTCTACACTGTATTGACCATTGCTAAAATGTAATTTCTAATCCCTAATAACTGTCCATGTATGTAAATTAAAAAAAGCACTCACTTACCAGCCTGTGGAGTCCAACAGTCTTCCTGCCCAGAGTTCTTCTACATCATCCTGCTTCTGCACCACCATCTGGATTGCAAACTTGCACATGTGCAGATATGTGGTGGGTTTCTGCCAGGTCAATGGGTGCTAGCAAAGACCTGTACTAGTATGCACACACATGGGGGAGTTCATGCATGCCCTGATACACCACCAATCTGCGCATGCACAAGATGTCCCACTGAAACACCAAAATACTACCAAAACACACAGACATGTGTGTTTGAGCTTTGGGGTGCACACTCCCTAATGCAATAGTCTGCGCACACCAATGTTTGGTTGCCTCTCACGCTCCAAAGACATGCTGGAAGGTTAATTGGCTCCTGTCCAAATTTACACTAGCGTATGTGTGATAGGGACCTTGGATTGTAAGCTTCTTGAGGGCAGAAACTGATGTGAAAATTGTCAATGCTATATATATAAATGCATGTAATAAATGAATACATTTGGGCTTAAAACTCAACCAGGAGCTTTTTTCTCCCCCTAGGAGAAATTAAAAAAACAGAAACTCGGGCATCAATACTCACCTATTACCCGCAGTACCTATTTTTTGGCACAAGATGTCCTCAGTCTTCAGGGTTGAATGAGACCCAACTGAGGACTAAAGACATCCTGTGAGTGTGGGGTGTCATTGACACACCCCCGGGGAGGGCATCCCCACTCTGGATACAGAGAGTGCCTTTGATTTGCACAGGACTAGATAATATTGATGAAGATTCAAAAGAGTAAGGGGACCCAGCCCATCACATGACCAGCTTGAGGACTTCTGGAAAAGGTAAGATTTAAAAAAGTAAGCAAGAACTCTCACAGAGGGGCTTCCAGGACAAAGAGCCGCTGTCTCCATTGTATTTTGACAGCCTTCCCAACCAGCTGTCAAAATAACCTGAACTGAATTGGATGCAATCAAGGGAGGTCAGGCCACAGGCAGCTGATAGGGCCACCCACTGAGCATGAATTTTGTCCGGTTCATCAGGAATCAGCTAAAATTTGAACAGTGTATGCCCAGCTTAATTCTTGTCATAGATGGTACAATTGCACACCCGCAATCCAACCTTTGATGGAAGATTAGGGTGACAATCAGACAATTAACTGCATCTTTAAGGTGAAAATAAGTGCCATTGATAGAAGTGATTACTTTCATTGACAGAGGTTTCCCAGCCTGTTGTAGGGTTGCCACCTCATCCCTTTAAACCCAAACACATATTAATTACACAAGTTCTGTGGCTGATTAAGGTGGTAATTAAACTCACTTGGTGCCTTATCTGCATTAAATCAGCCTCAGAACCTGGGTAATTCATATGTGTTCAGGTTTAAAGGGATGAGGTGGCAACCCTAGCCTGTTGCATCATTTGTAAATGACTTGAGCGACTCTCTATGATGTACTAAGCCAGGCTTATTATAAACATGTGCTGTTTCAGGTGAAGGTCCCAGTGTGATTAATACGGGGAAGAGGTCTCTCCATCTGACATTCTTATGGAAACACCCCCCCCCCCCCATCCTTGGTCAGCCTTAACTAAAAGGGCCAAGACCACCCTGGCAGCCCTCTTGTGAACCAGTCCTTTGTCCATGCAAGGCATAGCAATAGGTTAACTTAGCTAACTACTGTAGAGGGTTTTCTTGCTTGATTCCCAAAGCATGACAATGATTAAAGTGTTTTTAAAGTCACATTGTGACTTTGCTGGTATCCCCTCGGGTTTATACAGTTATGTGTGTTTTTTCAAAATGACAATGCTAAGTACCTTTTCTCACACCGCAGCTGTGTGGTCACGTGACCCCCCCCCCCCCCCCCAACTCTCCTTCCTTGATCTAAGGAGAGCAGTGGGTGGGGATAAGATTCCCCTCTGATGTCAGCCAGCCAGCAGAGGAAGTTACGTGACCAAACAGCAGCAGTGGTGTGAGAAAAGATTTAGCCTTGTCAAATAAAAAAAAAAAAAAACACACATGAACTGTAGTTAATAAATGTATAAACCAGAGGGGTGGTGGAGGTGATTGGCTCACAGACTGACAGGCAGGGAGGGAGGGGGAGAGGGGTGAGATTCAGAGCAGAGAGCGGGATGACAGAGGAACGTAAACTGACTGCGGTATCATGGATCAGCAGTAGAGATGAGCCAAACAGCCCCCGGTTCGGTTTGCACCAGAACTTGCAAACAGACAAAAAATTTGTGTGAACATGTGAACACTGTTAAAGTCTATGGGACATGAACATGAAAAATCAAAAGTGCTAATTTTAAAGGCTTATATGCAAGTTATTGCCATAAAAAGTGTTTGGGGACTCAGGTACTGCCCCAGGGGATATCAATGCAAAAAAAGTTTTTAAAACGGCAGTTTTTTCAGAAGCAGTGATTTTAAAAATGCTTAACGTGAAACAATAAAAATTAAATATTCCTTTATATGTCGTGCTTGGGGGGGGGGGGGTCCCCTTAGTCTGCCTGTAAAGTAGCGCATTTCCCCCATGTTTAGAAAAGTACTGCAGCAAAATTACATTTCTAAAGGAAAAAATGTAATTTAAAATTCTTCACAGTTGTAATGTTTCAGAGTTTCATAGTTAGTAAGGTTGAATAAAGACACCAGTCCAGCCAGTTCAACCTGAGCGAGTGTCTACAACTGTCCCTATCCCTGTACACTGCACACTCACATTGGTCCCTACCCTCAAGGAGCCCACAATCCAAGGTCCCCATTCATATTCTAGGGCCAATTTTTTGGACAGAAGCCAATTAACCTACCTGCATGTCTTTGGATTGTGGGAGGAAACCGGAGTACCCGGAGTAAACCCATGCAGGCAAATGAGAACATGCAAACTCCAGGCAGGTAGTGTCGTGGTTGGGATTCAAACCACCTTCTTACTGCTAGGTGAGAGTGTTAACCACTACACCACTGTGCCGCCAGATCCCGGCAATATACATAAAAATCATTTAAAAAAACAGCGTGTGTTCCCCTCCCCAGTCCATGCCAGGTCCTTTGGGTCTAGTATGGATATTAAGGTGAACTCCACGCCATTTAAAAAAAAAAAAAAAACGGCGTGGGCGCCCCCCCCCCCCAATATCGATACCAGACCCAAAGGACCCAAAGCTCGAGCTTTAGAAAGGAGCACGCACCTCATGTATTCCCTTGGTGCGCATGCTCAGAAATGCGTCACTTTACGGCAGTACAGTCACTCCACTGAACTCTGCACTCCAGCCCTCTCTGTGACTGTCCAGCTGTGATCCAAGCCTCGCTTTGGATTCCGCCCGAATACCGGAAGTCTCCTGTGAAACGGGACGCTGGCTGCATGGACAAACAAAGCACACCGCCATCCTGATAGCAGAGACTGAATGTGACTACACTGGACTCCCCTGTGCCTGATAACAGATACCTACATGTGAGTGTTTTAATGCATTTTGCTATTAAATTTTAAACAGTCTTACTATAAGAGGCGCCTGCTGCTTTGTTTTTCTCTCTACTCACTTTTGTTGCCAGTGGTTTAGACATTAATGGCTGTGTGTTGAGTTATTTTGAGGGGACAGCAAATTTACCCTGTTATACAAGCTGTACACTCACTACTTTACATTGTAGCAAAGTGTAATTTCTTCAGTTTTGTCACATGAAAAGATATAATAAAATATTTAACAAAATGTGAGGGGTGTACTCACTTTTGTGAGATCCTGTATATATATATATATATATATATATATATATATACACACATTAGTCTAACTGTATACACAGTATATATATATATATATATATATATATACACACACTAGTCTAACTGTATATACAGTATATATATATATATATATGAGCCATGATTGGCCAAAGGCTCCCTGCTCTCTCTGAGGAGCGTTCTGTGATTGGCCAAAGCATGCAGGTCAGGTGTATGCTTTGGCCAATCATCATACAGCAATGCACTGCGGTCTTGCAGTGTATTATGGGGCGCTCAAATTTGCCACGAATGCCCCATAAAATTTGCTGTTCGGCGAACGGGCGAACACCCGATGTTTGAGTCGAACTTACATTCAACTCAAACTCGAAGCTCATCCCTAATCAGCAGCCATGATTACCTTGGTCAGCACACGCAGGGGGACACAGGAACAGGAAGGATCAACCAGGTATATTACAATATAGAAAGGAACAAATTACATGGCACAAGCACTGTGCTATAGATCATGCCTTAGAAGAACAGAATCTTTATTTTTTTTTATTTTTTTAGGGTTACAACTACTTTAAGTCGAAGAATCCTATTGTCCTCAAAAAGCCAGTTAACACCTGAGTGCCATGTTGCTTGTCGTGTGAAGTTTCAAAAAGAACCTGAGTTACTTTTACGACTGTGTGCATGAGACCTAAAATCCAATACACCATACCTCCCAGTTTTTTGAGATGGGAATGAGGGACACCTATCAGCAAAAGTATGCAGGCATAGGACACACCCCTTGCCACGCCCCCCTCAAGTGCCGAGGCATTGGTTATATTATTTCTGTCAATGGGAGGATCAGTGTTCAGACGTAGCTCCTAATTAGCCACCTATGTTGAATGTTATTTCCCTTATATTCCTTTAGCAGACTATATTAGCATTTCTATGGCACTACTCTCTGCAGAAAAGGTCCTATAACATTTTCACAATGCCTTGCTATTTATAGTCTTGGAAAGATATCTGTGCTTCTAACACACTATAGAACTTATTTTAGATCCAGCCAGAGATACTAAAGAACTGAAAAGTGTTGTCTATTACTTTAGACTCTTCTCCGTGTTCTTTCAGAGCTGTCATTACAGACACCGTACCAGTGTAAATATTGCATTGTTTACACACAGACTGCCTGCATCTGCACTATACCTCCAGACAAGGACTGAGAATAGATGGGCACATACAGTATGTAGTGCACTGTGTCTATGACTATCTGTGGTGTGTGGTTGAGTGATGGGATGTCTGATCTATACATAAAGGGGAAATAAAGTGGGAAAATAAAATAAACAGACAGGCTCTTGATTTAGGGTTGCCACCTTTTCTTCAAGCCAAACCCAAACACTTTTGAAGCACAGGGCATTTTTTGTTGTTGCAGTAAACACTGTAGGATTAAAAAAGACCTGGGACACATTTGGGTGCCCCAAGGAGCGTAGTAATATAGCGCACAGAGCGTGCCTGTGGGTGTGGCCAAATTGCTCTTGCTGACATCATCACCCCACCCTTCAGTGATGCCAAACCTGCCCCCAAACAGCCGCCCGCAGTGGCAACACACTATCTTGGTTACTTGGGGAGCCGCAGTCTGGTCTGAACAATGTGTCCGGGTTTCAGGTGGACTGAAACCCGGACACACGATTCAAAACCCGAACTGTCCGGGTGAATCTGGGACAGGTGGCAACCCTATCTTGATTGCAGAACAAATATGATGTTTCTTTAAAACCACTTAAAAGGATAGTTCACCTTTACAAAAAAACTGCCTATGCAGGTAAGTAAGATGTTTGTAGATTTGACTAAAGATGAATAATTCCCTTTCTATAGGTGTAGGCCATTTACATACCTTATGAAGCCTGACTGGAATACTCCCAGGACGTTGCCAAGTGAGACCTAGTCGTTTGTGCTCACCTCCACCATCACAGGAGTGAGCTCTTTCTCAAATTCAAACCCCCTCACATGCTCTCTCCCCTGATGAAGTAGCTCTGAGCTCAGAATTAGAGAGCTGTGATGATGGAGGTGAGCAGTGATGACTAGGCCTCACTTAGTAACGTCCTGGGAGTACTTAGCAACATCCTGGGGTTACTTAGCAACGTCCTGGGAGTATTCTAGTCATGCTTCATAAGGTACGTAAATGGCCTACACCTATAGAAAGGGCTTTATTCAACTTTATTTAGAGCTGCACAGTTTGTTTTTATCTACAGATGCCCCTTATCTGCATAGGCAGTTTTTTTTTTATATCAATATTTTTTTTATTGAAATTTTAACAATACATAAAATGTAAAAGAAAAAAGATAACAAAGGAAATAAAATAAGAGAAGTTCAAACAGAATGTGTTCGATATACACAGTAAGATTTCACACAATGGATTCAAATGTATGATATGTTATATATATACATATATATATACCTTAGAAGGACTATGAATGGAAAAGATCTTCAGGGAATTTCAGGAACATTGGAGATGCGGCAGAGGGTTAATTTTGTTGATTGTATGGAAGCAAGTATACCATCTACATCTCAGGGAATAGTGTTTTTAGGCCAGATAGACCATTTGTCATCAAATTTCTTACGCTGCATAGAGTTTAGTGCGATAAGGCGTTCAAATGTGTAGTTTCTGTGTACTGCTTTAGATACATCAGAGAGGTTTATAGTGGTATTCGTTTTCCATATTCGTAATATAGACGCTCTGGTTTCTAGTAGAATATGGCTAACTACAGACCTGTGTTCGGTGGGAAAGTTTTCTGTCCCTATATGTAATAAAGCCAGTGCTGGTGAGGGAGAGGATTGTATACCGGTGAGTGAAGAGATTAGACAGAATACTTGGTTCCACAGACTTCTCACATTAGGACAGTTCCAGAACATATGCAACAAATTACCTACTAGTCCGCAACCCCTCCAGCATTGTGATGAGGACCCCAGAAAATAAGTTGATAATCTGTATGGAGTGTATTGCCACCTGTTAACAATTTTTATAGTCATTTCCCAATGTTTGACACAGTGCGTTGATTCATGTATCGACTTAAAAGCCGCTTTCCATTGATCGTCAGTGAATATAGTGTTTAAGTCTGTTTCCCAGTTACCCATTGCTCTTGTTTTGGTAAAGGTAAGTTTATTCTGTAGGCAATTATAGAAGAGGGATATTCCCTTAGTATCTGTGTTGGTACCGGTGTAGAATTTCCATATTTTAGGAGGGACACTGGTTTCTGGGTTAGGGAGTTTTCTAAGAAAATTTGTAATGCGTAAGCAGGCGTGCAGTTCTGTATTCGGTAGATTATATTGGGACATTATTTGTTCCGAAGATTTGAGTGAGTGATCACTATATAAGTCCGAAATAGAGGAGATACCATGTTTTAGAAAAGTATTAATCGATAAAGTCGGTATTTTAGCTTCGAGGAGTGACAATGGCAGTTTGTACCCTGTTTTCCGGGCTTCAGTGTTTGTTAATTTAAGATAAGCTCTCCATGCCAGTAATGAAGTCTGCATGGGTGGGGATAAAGTTGTTATGTTCCATGGGGACCAGTTATCACTAAGTAGAAATGATTTTAGATCAGCGGTAGGTGATATTGATTTTTCAATGTCTACCCATAGAGGAGATTCTAGGGTACCTAGCCAGTGTTTAATGTAATCTAATCTGACTGCACTAAGGTAGTCGTGTAGGTCCACCAAACCAGCCCCACCTACCTTCTTGTGGGCAATGAGATTATTGCGTGAGCATCTAGCTCTTTTCCCTCCCCATATGAATTTCCAACACATGTTCGAGAGTTTAGTGAGAAACATTTTAGGAATATGTACTGGGAGTGAGCGAAATAGATACAGTATTTGCGGTAAAATCATCATTTTGTATGCTGCTACTTTACCCATCCATGAAAGTTCTTTCTGTGCTATGTCCCTTAGTTGGATTTCTATTTTAGGTAGTAAATTGGACATATTGGTCTTAATTAAAGTGGAGATGTTATTGGTTAAAGTAATGCCCAGGTAGGTAATACCATTGTCACTCCAAGTATATGGTAGTTGTTTTTGTAGATTACTTCTTGTCAGGGGGGTTACTCCCAAGTCTAGAATTAAAGATTTGCCAAAGTTTACCTTATAGTACGATACCTCCCCAAATTCTGTTAATATCTCATGTTCTTTGGGCAGAGATTGTTGTGGATTGGTCATGAGCAGGATGACATCATCTGCGAAGAGGTTTATGGAGTGTGTGCTGGAACCAAAGTGGAATCCAGTGATATGGGGATGGGTCCTTATTGTTTCGGCTAACGGTTCTATCATAAGATTAAAAATGGTAGGAGATAATGGACAGCCTTGCCTGGTACCATTTGTTATGTTGAAGATTTTAGATAGAAAGCCTGCTGATTGTATTTGAGCTGATGGACAGGAGTAGAGTGCAGAAATAGCTGTAAGGATATGACCTGTAAAACCAAATTTAAGCAAGACCGATTGCATATACATCCAGTGAACTCTATCGAACGCCTTTTCTGCGTCAATTGATAACAGCAGAGAAGGCGTTCGATTCACCCTAGCAGAGTGTATTACATTTATAATTCTTCTTGTAGCGTCGGAAGTTTGTCTCCCCTTCACAAAGCCCATCTGGTCGCGTTGGATAAGTGTTGGAATTATGTACGTTAGTCTTTTGGCGAGTAGTTTAGCGTATACTTTTACGTCAGAGTTAAGTAGCGAAATTGGCCTGAAGTTTGCTGGTGTTGTGGGGTCTTTTCCTGTTTTAGGGAGTGTGACTATGTGTGCTCTCAACATTTCATGAGGAAAGGAGGCTGTTTCTACTGCTCTTTGGAAAAATTTTTGCATATGTGAAGCTAAGATGTGCTTAAATGTTTTGAGGTATTCGTTGGAAAAACCATCAGGTCCAGGTGATTTGCCGTTGGGAAGGCTGTCTATAGTTTGTATAATTTCTGTGCATGAGATTGGGGCATTAAGGTCAGATAATTGTTGTTCAGACAGTGATGGGAGGTTTAGCTTTTGTAGAAAGGATTGAATCTTTTCTATAGACGGTTGTGTGGTAGCAGTGTCTGTATTAAGATTATATAGTGTACTGTAATATTCCGCAAACTGGTTGGCTATAGCTTGAGGATCTATAATCTTATGTTGTGTTGTGGGGTGGTAGAGGAATGGTACTCTAGACTTAATACGTGCAGCTTTTAATCTATTGGCTAAGTATTTACCTGCTCTGTTAGCGTTGGCATAATGGTTCAGTTGTAGTCGCCTGAGGTGTCTATCGTATTGTTGTGAGAGATGTTCCCTTAATGATTCTCTAAGGTTTGATAATGTACTAGCTAAGTTATGTGTGGGCGTCTGTTTATTTAGGGTGTCTGTGTCATGTATGTCTTTTAGCAGTGTGTTAAGTTTTTGTGTATGTTTTTTCTTTTCTTGGGCTCCGAGTTGGATGAGAATGCCCCGCACATATGCTTTGTGGGAATTCCACATTACAAAGGGATCCTGAACTGAGTTTTGGTTGTCTGTGAAAAAGTTTTGGATATGATGTAGAATTTTGTCATGTGTATGTGGTTCCTGTAGCAAGCGTGCGTTACAGCGCCATATAGGTCGTGAAGAGGAGACACCCTTCTCTGAGATTGACAGAGAAATTACTGCGTGGTCTGACCACGTAATATCACAGATTGTGGTATTCTCCACCTGTTGCAATAACCATTTGTCCGTGAGAAACAAATCTATTTGTGAATATGAGCAATGTCTATGCGAGAAGAAAGTGAAATCTTTCTCATTAGCGTGATGACATCTCCACGCATCGAACAGTTCCTCATTCTGCAGAAGTGTTTGGAGGGAAGCCGTTCCTTTCGGTCGTTTTGTAGTCGTGTCGATTGTCAAATCCGGTACAACATTAAAGTCCCCACAGATAAGGAGATTGCCATATTTCATAGAGGCTGCCTTCTTGAGTACTTTCCGTATAAAGCGAATTTGATGAGAGTTGGGGGAGTACAGTGTTATTAACGTATAAGGTTTGGAATTAATGTCACCATTGAGAATTATGTATCTTCCATTATCATCTAGGAAAGTATTTTTGAGCTGGAAGGATACTGAGTTACTTATAGCTATGAGGACTCCTCCTGTCTTACGGTTAGGTGTGCAGGCAGTGAAAATGTGTGGGAAATCTTTATGGGAACAGTAAGGCATTTTGTCTTTTTGGAAGTGTGTCTCCTGGACGCAAAGTATATCTGCCTTTTGTCTTTTAGCTTCGTTCCACAGGGAGAACCGTTTAGCGGGGTGATTTAACCCCTTAGCATTAATAGAAATACACTTAATCACCATTGTTCAGGTTGTAGTTGTGTTTGTGGGATCGTATGATATGAATACTCACTGTGCACATCAGAGGGTTGCTCGTAGCAGGTGTCTGCAGTGGTTGGGTTGAAGAGGACCAGGTTGTTGTTGCCGCAGAGATCCTGTATGTTTCTCAAGGACAGTGTATATCGATCAAAAAAAAAAGAACATATTGTCGTAAAAATAACATAAAAAAAAACAGTCAACATAATGAATTTAAGAAATGGATCTGTTAACTGATCCGTGTGCAGAATGATCTGCTATTTATTACTGCGAGGGGGTAAGGAGATGTAGATGAATATCTCCTGTCCCCGGAGAATTAGAGATGCTTAGCATTAATATTTCATGAGTTTCCACCAGTATTTTTTTTGTGGGATCGCTTATGGGTGACTACTTGCCAGTCACTATGCATATGTTGAGGAATAACAGGTTGCATATGGTTTGGGGAATGATCCGGTAGGATGTTCCATTTCCTTAAGGCCTCGATCCCTTCTTCCATTTTAGTAACCATGACAGTGGCCCCATTGTGGGTGATGGACAGGGTGGCTGGGTATTTCCATTTATGAGGGATTGAGTGATTTCTTAGAGCTTTGGTGATGGTTGCTAGGTTTCTACGCCGCTGTAGAGTGTGTCTTGACAGATCTGGCAGCATTTTTATAGTAGCGTACTGTGGGGGTAAATTATCCTGCTTACGGGATGCAAATAGGATTTTTTCCTTTATATGATAGTAATGAATTCTCAAAAGGACATCACGTGGAATTTCATCAGGGAGAAATGCGGGTTTGGGAATTCTATGTATTCTATCCACTATGAGATCTTGGGCGGTCAGATCCGGTATCATGGTGGAGAACATAGTTTGGGCATATTGCATAAGTTGGTTAGGCAGGATAGATTCAGGAATGCCCCGCAGTTTGAGGTTGTTCCTCCTGGATCTGTCCTCGAGGTCTGAGATTTTATCTTTCATCCATTGTATGTCTTCTCCTTGTGCTGTGTGTGCCTCTACCATCACGTTGTATGATGCTGTGTATTCCCCCATTTTATGTTCTACCCTGTCTACTCTGGTGCCCAGGGCCTGTACTTCTTTGTGGCAGTTATTAATACCTCTGACCATGTCAGAGTGTAGGGATGCTCTTAATGACAATAGCATATTCTTCAATGTGGATTCAGAGATAGGAGCATCAGTAGCTGGGAATTCATTTATTGGATCCTTCTCATGAGGCCTCTGTGAGGCTGTGGGGATGTGTGGAGCGCTTACCTCCATAGCAGGCTCAGGTTGCGGCCTAGTGAGAGAGTCTCTCCTCGGTTTAGTTTTTGCTGGGCTGCATGTAGTAGGGCTTGGGGTGCCAGAGGAGGATCCGCTGTGTATTACAGCAGGGTCAGAGGCTCCGTAGGCTCCGTAGGCCGTTCGATTGCCTGTCATGTCCCGTCCGTCCGTATTATCAGGCCGTTGTGCGCGCGCGCCGCCGCCATTTTGTCCGCTCGGTCCTGAGGTAATATAGTCATCTAGCTTGTGCGGCTGTCGAATGAGTTTTCTCCGCCGGCCCATCTCCGCTGTATGCACCGGCGGATAAGCTTTCCAGGGGTGCCTCTATATGTGTGGATGTGGCTGGTGGATGCATAGGCAGTTTTTTTGCAAAGGTGAACTATCCCTTAAGGCTGGGTTCACACTATCTTTACATGCGGCTCACAGCAGGAGTCCGGTTCATCCCCGTTCACCGTTTCAGGTCCGATTTCAGGCCGAATTTTTGGCTGAATTCGGACCTGAAACGGACCAAAAGACGCACAGGACTCCTGTGCAAATGTGTGAACCAGCTCCATAGAGAGCTGGTCAAAATCTCCTGCTATTGCGAATATGATGCGGGGAACCCTGCATCCAATTTGCAATAGTGTGAACCCAGCCTTAAAGAGGAACTGCAGTCTGCTCACATAATTTGTAATAAAAACATCTTTGCCATCCTGAAGCTTCCCTCCTACCACTTTGCATATTATTTTATATATACTGTGGTTCTGTACTTGCCAAATATGCTGCAGAAATCTCCCTCCACTGGGTCTGGCTGCATCAATTTTAACCGTGGGCAGCTGAAGCTGCTGCCTGTTCACTTCCTGGATTTACTCAGGCACACAGAGGCACACCTCCAGCTCCGCAGCTCTCATTGGCCCTCTTATGGCTCATCCCCACTCCCTTCCTAGCAAACTCTCACGAGAGTTAGGGAGAGAACTGTGCATGATGTCATAAGCCTGTGCTACCTAGTGCTAGCTGTCCTATAGGTGGACTACTGCTCCCAGTCAGTCCTCTTCAGGCCCTGTCGGCCCTCCTGGCTGCAGCTGCCCGACTCCACTGCCCATGACATTGCAGTCCAAACTGCTGGCTCCGCACCCATTCCAGGCTGCATGCTCCCAGTCCTCTCAGGCGTGCCTCCCCAGTCCTCCTAACTGCACATGTCACTCACCAGCCCTCCTGGCTGCAACCGGGGGTTCCCTCCTGAAGACTTGCCCAGCAGTACTAGCTCCTGCTGTGCTCTCTTGCTCCTGCTGTGCCTCCTGTGCAGATCCTTCCCAATTTCCTGAAGGGCTCTGTCCTGCCTAAATTTACCTATACTTCCAAAAATCCTAACCTCTAGCACCTACCTATGTAGAGGGTGCTACACTTTAAATGTTTTTTTTTTCTTTACTTCTTATTTTCATTTTTACACTGTCCCTTTATAAAAAAATGATCACTTTTATTCCTATTACAAGTATTGTAAATATCACTTGTAATAAAAATAAGCAGAACAGGGCCTCTTTAATATGAGATCTGGACTCAAAAAGACATTTACACTTAAAATCAATAGAAAAAATGGGCCCTTTATAGTGGGACAGGGCCATGCTTACCACGGTGTAGCGTTCCCTTTTCTTTTAATAACACCCTCCAAAGGTCTGGGAACTGGGGAGATCAGTTGCTGGAGTTTTTGGGACAGAAATGATGTCCCATTTTTCCCGATATAGGATTTTAAAGTGTTACTAAACCCACAACAGTAAAATCAGTCTGTATATGCAATAAAGCATACTTGGTATACTCACTGTGGAACCTAAGGGGTTAATCCACTGCATTGTGTAAATAGGCTGTTTGATCCTGTCTTCTCTGATCCTCCTATTCTTCCACAGTCCTTAATTCATCTGCTGATAGAACAGCGCCTTGGGGGCAAGCTGCACATGCTCAGTTTAGTGTATATTGCTAAAGTTTTTTTATCTTTTCTTGGGAGGGTGCATGTGATCAGCACAGGGCCAATCAGCACTGTCGAGATAGAGGATCAGGGGTCATGCAGCCTCATAGGACAGTCAGAGGAGAATGAAAACTCCTCCTACAAGCTTTAACCAGACACTGATAGAAGTCACAAGACTGCTATATATCGCTGATGAGAAAAGGTAATTAGCCATTTATATTTACTAAAATAATGGCTTTTCCATGTTCTGTGTACTGTGGGAGACCAGATATAGTGAATGCAGGGTCCTGGGTTTAGTAACACTTTAAGGCCAGAGGGCGGAAGGGATGCTTAATGTCGCTCCGGTCCTCCAAGGGCATAGGGTCAAGTGGGGGCAATCTTGCCCTCACTCGACTTCCTGCCCATTAGGCAATCGGATCAGTTCATTCCAGCTCCGGTAAGAAGCGGAAACGACCAGGAAGCGGCGGGAGGGGTGTTTACCTCTCCCGCTGCCCATAAAAGTGATCCCGTGGCGAATCCGCCAGTGGGACCACTTTTAGGTTAAAGCGGACCGCCCGCCATTTAAAAATATACTTTAACAGCAAAGTAGCGACGTATATACATGGTAGGTGGTCTGGACGTGAGACACTTACCTGCCTGTTCTCAATACCCCGTTTAATCACTTGAGTTCCGGAAGATCTTACCCCCTTCATGACCAGGCCATTTTTTGCTATTCGGCACTGCACTAATTTAACTGGCGATTGCACGGTCATGCAATGCTGTGTGCAAATGGAATTTATGTTATTTTTTTCACACAAATAGAGTTTCTTGGGGTGGTATTTGATCACCCCTGGGTTTTTTTTATTTTTTGCTATATAAAACAAAAAAAAGACCCAACATTTTGAAAAAAAAGCAATATGTTCTACTTTCTGCTATAAAACATATCCAATAAATAAAAAAAAAAATGTCTTCATAAATGTTGGCCAAAATATATTCCGCTACATGTTATGCTACAAAAAGGTAAATTGATTGGTTTGCGTGATAGCGTCTACAAACTAGGGTATATGTATACTAGACTTTTTATATACTTTGTTTTTATACTAGTAATGGCAGCAAACAGAAAAAAATTGGTGTGGAGTTCACCTTAATATCAATAACAGACCCGAAGGGCCTGGTATGGACTGGGGAGGGGGGAACCCATGCTGTTTTTTTAAATGATTTTTTTATGTACCGTATATACTCAAGGCCGACCTGAATATAGCCGAGGCACCTAATTTTACCACAAAAAACTGTGAAAACATATTATCGAGTTTAAGCCTAGGGTGGGAAAATGCAACAGCTACTGGGTAAACAATGTCCATCTGCAGCCTCACTGTGCCCATTTGCAGCCTAATTGTGCCCATTTGCAGTCTCACTGTGCCCAGTTGTAGTCTCTCTGTGCCCATTTGCAGCCGTACCGTTCATTACTAAAACAGCGTGTCTCCCGCTGTGTAATGCATTCTGTTCGGCCGTCCATTGTAACAAAGCCTCGCCTCCTCCTCGTCTGTGATAGGCGGAACACTGATACAGTTTCCCAGCATAGTATCAGTGTTCCTCTATCACGGACAGATGAGGAGGAGGCGGGGCTTTGTTACAATGGATGGCCAAACAGAATGCATTACACAGCGGGAGACACACACTGTTTTAGTAATGAAAGGTGTCTCCCGCTGTGTAAAGCAGCCTGTTCGGATGTCCATTGAAACAAAGCCCCGCCTCCTGCTCGTCCGTTAGTGATAGAGGAACACTGATACGATGCTGGGAAACTGTATCAGTATTCCGCCTATCACAGACGAGGAGGAGGCGGGGCTTTGTTACAATGGACGGCCAAACAGAATGCACCCACTGCACTGCGGGGGTGCCGATGTGCGTGGCCAATGGTCGCGATGACTGCCAGCCCAGAGCGATCACGGGCACGAGAGTCAGAACAGGGACATGTGTGTGTAAACACACAAATCCATGTTCTGTTCTGTGAGGAGTGACAGATCGTGAGTTCCCAATAGCTAGGAACCATGATCTGTCATTTCCTCTAGGTCAGGCCCCTCCCCGTACAGTTAGAAACACACACAGGGAACCGAGTTAACCCCTTGATCGCCCCCTAGTGTTAACCCCTTCCCTGCCAGTGACATTTTTACAGTAATCAATGCATTTTTATAGCACTGATCGCTGTATAAATGACAATGGTCCCAAAAAATGTGTCAAAAGTGTCCGATGTGTCCGCCATAATGTCACAGTCCCAATAAAAATCGCAGATCGCCGCCATTACTAGTAAAAAAAAATATAATAATAAAACTGCTATAAATCCATCCCCTATTTTGTAGACGCTATAACTTTTGCGCAAACCAATCAATATACACTTATTGCAATTCCTTCTACCAAAAATATGTAGAAGAATACATATCGGCCTAAACTGAGGAAAAATTAGCTTTTTTCAAAAAATAATTACCACCTTAATCAGCCACAGAACCTGTGTAATTAATATGTGTTTAGGTTTAAAGGGATGAGGTGGCAGCCATAAGTACCTGTTTACCTGTTCATCACAGGCTTTCTTTGGGGTCTGCATGCGTATGCATGTGTGCGGACCCAGAAGCCTATGCTGTCATTCTCTGCAGCACAAGCCAATCAGCTAATGACAGAAGAGAGCCCGTGTTGGTAAATAACATAGAGCTCTCTTTATACAGCAGAGATGTGCCGGTTTTTTTTTCTCTCCATGCTAAACAGGGAGTAAAAACTGGCAAAATTCTTAATAAAACACCACACAGTTAACACACTAAACAGTGTTAGGCACACATTTAACCCCTTGATCGCCCTATGTTTACCCCTTCCCAGACAGTGTCATTAGTACAGTGACAGTGTGTAGTACTGGAGATGTCAGTGGCAGTTAGTCAGTTTCCCCCAGCGTCAGTTGCTATCCCGATCCCGCGAGCCAATGTATAGCTATGACGGCTCATGGGATCATGCCGACCTGCCGCAAGTATAATGACGGCGGCTGGTCGGCAAGCGGTTAAATTAACAATTAATTTTTTTAAATAAAATTTTTATTGGATTAACAATATGTTTTTTTTTAAAATACATTCAATAATCAATTGTATAAATTTCATACATCATTGCAGCCACTTATACTTAACATGTTTCGCTCTAAAGGAGCTTCTTCAGGAGTTTTTATAGTGCTGCATGAAGTTTAATACTGCAAAGAAAATACGATAAATAAAATTTAAAATGTTAAATTGTTGCAATATATTTACAGTAATTCATTTACATTTCAAAGCATAGAAGTTATTACCAGGCCGAGAGGAAAACCTACCAATCAATCTAAAATCAATTCTTGAGACGATCAAATAAATCTTCCAGAATCTGGGTTAGGACCAAATGTTTCAACCATAGGGAGAGAAGGCTTCTTTAAAAACTATATGAAGGAATTATTTTAAATACCGTTAGGAACAGTAATGCCACGTACACACGGTCGGACTTTCTGACGGCAAATGTGCGATCGGAGCTTGTTTAAAAACTATATGAAGGATTTATTTTAAAGGAATTATTTAAATACCGTTAGGTACAGTAACAATATCTAATTGAATATCTAATATATCTAATATATACATATCTAATTCATCCAAATGTAAGAAATTACCTTAATCATCTGGATATATCAAATCCGACCAATAAATTTCCTCATTTCAAAAGAAATGAAATCAAAGATGCTGGAATTCATGAGAGCCAATCAGCAGTTGGATTTTTCCTGAATTACAGGAAGTTGCCCGCAATAAGTGGGAAACGTATCTAGCAGTGAAAAATCTCACTGTTGTGTATGTTTAAAGGCTCACAGATAACCTTCCAGCGAATCAGTCGTACAAAAGAAAAGCAGAAATACAGTTGTATATGGTGTATATATTATATAAGTGATGAAATCATAAGGCACAAGTAAACCACAAGTCCAGGATTAGAACCAATGAGTAATCAGGAGGGAGAGAAGAGGCTGACAACCACTCTCTCGCATAACCTCCATCAAAAGTAATTGTGAAACGCCATGTGTTTTATCTCTCCCCATCCCGCTGGCATCTGACGTTATCAGCGGGGCGCAGACATATTGGCGATGTCAATGCGCAAGCGTGGATCCAAGGCGGTGGATGTGACGTTATAAGCTCATTGCGGAAACGCACAGCACCATCTTGGAAGATCCTCTGCCCATATGACACAATGGGGGACGGATCGGAAGAATGCCCCTCAGCGTCATAGGGCAGGAGGGGAAGGAAACAATACGATAGATTACAATCCGATTGTCACAGTTGCATTTCCCCATAAGCAAGCATCAAATGACATCTAGAGCTCAAGTTCTAACAAAGGTGACTGGTCAAGCACCCTGTGAACAAGTGCTAAAGTCAAAACTCCATACTGTAGACTCACTTTACATATCCTTTTTTATATGGATAGATGGGGCTCCATACAGGGTCCAAACCCCAATTTATTAAAGGAAGGAATTTTCGTCTCGACCTGAAATGTACAAAAAATGTAATTGAAAGCATTACAGGAGTCAATATGTATTGAAATCTTATTTAGAATAGCACCAATTGTTTTGATAGCTAAATTAGCCTAGATGGATAAAGATCCATCTATTGGAAGGAATTAAGCAAG
Organism: Lithobates sylvaticus; assembly: GCA_028564925.1. Classification (NCBI taxonomy): domain Eukaryota; kingdom Metazoa; phylum Chordata; class Amphibia; order Anura; family Ranidae; genus Lithobates; species Lithobates sylvaticus. Next base: position 76,703,057 of record CM053026.1, read on the forward strand.
GCGAGCAGATGTGGAGTGTAGAGGGCAAAAATGGCTTATAACTAAAGGCATGTGGTGCCTGTATTTGGTTTTTCACTACTCAAAACCTATTCTCTCATATTAGGGTGTACCCACCCAAACTACTATGGGTATTGAATAAACCGAAAGATTTATTGATCTTTTTTAGATTAATATTTGTATATTTGAATCTTTAGCAGTACATATCCAATTGGGTTTAAAAAGAGGCTTTAATCAGTTTCATGTTAAAATGACTGGGTATTGTGGCAGTGCATTTAGTGCGTTGATGGTTAAAATCCATCGATCTCAAATTGCTGACAGTGGTGGTCTCTCTATAGAGAGGTTTTTTTTGCGACTCCAACGGATGTTGGAAAAAAAAGTCCAGAATCTAGTGGAACAAATGGTATTTTATTAACCACTTGCTTACTGGGCACTTAAACACCCTTCCTGCCCAGACCAATTTTCAGTTTTCGGTGCTCTCACACTTTGAATGACAATTACTCAGTCATGCCACACTGAACCCAAATTAATTTTTTGTCCTTTTTTTTCCCACAAATAGAGCTTTCTTTTGGTGGTATTTGATCACCTCTGGGTTTTTTATTTTTTGTGCTATAAATGGAAAAAGACCGAAAATTTAGAAAAAAAAACACATTTTTTCTTTGTTTCTGTGATAAAATTTAGCAAATTATTAATTTTTCTTCATAAGTTTTGGCCACAATTTATACTGCTACATATCTTTGGTAAAAATAACCCAAATTAGTGGAATTTATTTGGTCTTTGTGAAAGTTACAGACTCTACAAACTGTGGTCTCATTTCTTGTGACCCGAACAAGCCAGGAAAGTACAAATACCCCCCAAATGACCCCTTTTTTGAAAGTAGACATTCCAAGGTATTTAGTAAGAGGCATGGTGAGCTTTTTGATGTTGTCATTTTTTTCTCACAATTCTTTGCAAAATGAATTATTTTTTTATTTTTATTTTTTTCCACAAAATTGTCAATGTAATAGGTTATTTCTCTCACATGGCATGTGTATACCACAAATGACACCCCAAAATAAATTCTGATACTCCTCCTGAGTATTACGATACCACATATGTGGGACTTTTACACAGCCTGGCCACTTACAGAGGCCCAACATGCAGGGAGCGCCATCACGTGTTCTAGGAGCATAAATTACACATCTAAACTTGTTGACTACCTATTACACTTTTGAAGGCCCTGGAGCACCAGGACAATGACACGTGACACTGACGTGGCACTGATGACAGGTGGCACTGATGACACGTGACACTGATGTGGCACTGATGACAGATGGCACTAGTATGGGGCACTGATGACACGTGACACTGATGACAGATGGCACTAATACGGGGGCACTGATGACACGTGACACTGACAGATGGCATTAATATGTGGCACTGGTGACAGATGGCACTTATACGTGGCACTGATATCATGTGGCACTAATATGTGGCACTGATGAGAGATGGCACTAATACGTGGCACTGATGACAGATGGCACCGATACGTGGCACTGATGACACGTGACACTGATGATAGGTGGCATTGATGACACGTGACACTGATAACAGATGGCACGTGACACTGACAGGTGGCAATGATGACATATGGCACTGATACGTGGCACTGATGACAGATGGCACGTGACACTGATATGGCACTGATGACAGATGGCACTGACGTGGCACTGATGACAGGTGGCACTGACGACAGGTGGCACTGACGTGGCACTGATGACAGATGGCACTTATACATGGCACTGGGGACAGGTGGCACTGGCAGATGGCACTGGGGACAGGTGCACTGGGGACAGATGGCACTGGCAGATGGCAGCGGGGACAGATGGGGGCAGATGGCAGTGGGCACAGATGGGGGCACAGATGGGGACAGATGGCAGCGGACACATGGGGACAGATGGCAGCGGGCACAGATGGCAGCGGGCACAGATGGCAGCGAGCACAGATGGCAGCGGGCACAGATGGCAGCGGGCACAGATGGCAGCGGGCACAGATGGGGACAGATGGCAGCGGGCACAGATGGGGACAGATGGCAGCGGGCACAGATGGGGACTGATGGCAGCGGGCACAGTAGGGGACAGATGGCAGCGGGCAGATCGCACATTTCGTTTTTTTTTTTTTTTACTTACGGCTGCTGCCGTTCATCTCTCTCTCCCCACACGCTGTCTGTGTGAGGAGAGAGAGCGGCGCTGACAGATGATCTCATATGTTTCCATATGAGACCATCTCTCATTGGACACGCCGATCTCGCTGTAAACGGCCGCTGTGATTGGCCGTTTACAGCGATCTGTGACCGGCTGTGTCCGACGGACACAGCCAGCACAGAACTTCCCCGATGCGCGCGCTCAGGAGCGCGCATTAGGGAAGTAAACAGGAAGACGTCCAGGGACGTCCTCCCGGCAGGAGAGCGCCTGCGCTGCAGCCGTCTTTCGGCTATAGCGCGGGCACGAAGAGGTTAAATATATAGAGGAAGGGGTTTCCCCTTGGGGTTTGAGAATAAAAATATTCCCCAATCTTAATAGGGTAGAACCGGAGTTCAGAACCAATTGGGAGGACAATTTGCAGGTTTGAATCTGCTATGTCAACAATATTCGCTTGAATTGGATTTACTAGACAGGGAAATAGAAAAGCTCTATCTAGCCAATGAGAACTTAGTATCCGAAACCCTATTTAGCTTACGGGAACTAACTTTAGAAAACAATTTAGAAATATTTGTTGCTGAGATTCTAAAAACAAAAGAAAAAAGTTAATGCGTGACAAATTAGCTTATGACAACAATACAGCTTATAACTGGAACTTATCTAAAAATAAGAGATGGAATAATAAAAATAAAAAATCAGAGACAAAAGAACCTTCTGATGATCCCAATGATTCTGATACTTCATCATATTCTTCTATGTCTTATTCACAGGTTCCCAAATGCACCCGCACAGGTAAGACTCAAGGTCCGCAGAAACGCAAACAGGATATCGAAAATGCACAATTATCTGCACCCAAGCACCACCCCACTATGGGTCAACATTTAGCACAAGCCAAATTTTCCACCTCACAATCGATGGGTCCCTCAGAGCAATCAGGGGGAACCCCATCCTTGAGCACTCCCTCAACACCCTCCACTAACCAGTGTTGGTCATCTTACTTTAAAAAAGTAATTAGTTAAGTTACAAATTACTTCTCCCAAAAAGTAATTGCGTTAGTAACTCAGTTACTACATTGGAAAAGTAATTAGTTACACAGCAAAGTAACTGACTTTTTTTTTTAAATATTCTATACGTGTAACTAAGGGGCGGGTCTAGTATTACTGTAAGCAAGGGGAGCATTTATTATTATTGTTATATATCGTGTAACCAAGGGGCTGCTCTATTATTACTCTAACCAAGGAGCAGATCTGTTATAGCATGTAAGCAAGGGGCGGGTCTATTATTATTATATCGTGTAAGGGGCGGATGGCTACAGAAGAGGGCGAATGTTAAATTAATGGGCAGAGCTCGATATATAACAATAATAATAAATGCGCCCCTTGGTTACAGTAATACTAGACCCGCCCCTTACTTACACGATAGACGCCCCTTGCAGAGTAGCACGAGCATCAGGAGCATGCGGCATCGCCTCGTACAATTACATGTTAACTACGCCTGCGCGGTGTAGAGTTCACTCAGAGCTGTTTAGGTTCGGCAATTTTCGGAAGCTCCGTAGTCCTTCGTACTGTGCAAGCCCTGCGCCTGCGCAGTAGAGGGGGGTCCTTATCAGGCGGGGGAACTTTTTCAGCAGGACACCGGAATTACACTACTGCCATCTAGTGGCAGTAGATGTAATTGGGGTAACTAAGCCAAAGTAATGGTAACTGAGTTACCATGAGGGGAAAAGTAATTAGTTAGATTACTAGTTACCCTCTAAAGTAACTGAGTTACGTAACTCAGTTTATTTTAACTCAGTTACTTACATCACTGCCACTAACACATTAAATCAGCTAAGTCACTCAAACAGGAAACCTCACCAGACAGATTTACGTCCGGCACCCATTTTTTCTCAACAGGCACTAGACCCAAAGAAAGTATTCAATAACAGACTTTCTGTCTGATTGGCTCTCATGAATTCCAGCATCTTTGAAATAATTTCTTTTGATATGAGGAAATTCATTGGTTGGATTTGATATATTCAGATGATTAAGGTAATTTCTTACATTTGGATGAATTAGATATGTATATATTAGATATCAGTGTAATGCCGCGTACACACGATCGGACATTCCGACAACAAAATCCCATGTTTTTTTCCGCTCAAACTTGTCTTGCATACACACGGTCACACAAAGTTGGTTGGAAATTCTGAACGTCAAGAACACGGTGACGTACAACACGTACGACGAGCCGAGAAAAATGAAGTTCAATAGTCAGTGCTGCTCTTCTGCTTGATTCCGAGCATGCGTGTCACTTTATGTGTCGGAATTGTGTACACACAATTGGAATTTACAACAACCGATTTTGTTGTCGAAAAATTTGAGAACCAGCTCTCAAATTTTGTGTGATGGAAATTCCGATGGAAACTGTCTGATGGAGCCTACCCATGGTTGGAATTTCCGACAACAAGCTCCGATCGCACATTTGCTGTCAGAAAGTCCGACCGTGTGTATGCGGCATTACTGTTCCTAACGGTATTTAAAATAATTCCTTCATGTAGTTTTTAAAGAAGCCTTCTCTCCCTATGGTTGCAACGTTTGGTCCTAACCCAGATTTTAGAAGATTTATTTGCTTGTCTCAAGAATTGATTTTAGATTGATTGGTAGGTTTTCCTCTCGGCCTGGTAATAACTTCTATGCTTTGAAATGTAAATGAATTACTGTAAATATATTGCAACAATTTTATTGTTATCAATAATGTAAATATAATGTATTCTCTTTGCAGTATTAAACTACACGCATCACTATAAAAACTCCTGAAGAAGCTCTTTTAGAGCGAAATATGTTGAGTACAAGTGGCTGCGATGGTGTATGAAATTTATACAATTGATTATTGAATGCTTCTTTTTTTTTATTTAAAACATATTGTTAATCCAATAAAATCTATACTTTATTTTAAAAACAAAAAAATATTGTTTATTTAATTGACACCTTAAAAGTCCCACTTCCTGTATCCTTGACATTCTATATTTCTTAGGGATGTGGTGCCTGTATTTGTTTTTCACTAGCCAAAACCTATTCTGTTACTGCCTTAAATATCACTTTAAAGATAATAATATGAGAACACATTTTATTTAATTTTCATTTAAAATAACAACTTCTGCTTATACTCCTCAGCCAAGCTTGTTTGACTCAATTTCTTCAACTCAGAAGCCACAAACATTTTCTGTGCTGTACTGCACTCATGTCATTATTGGAGATAACAAACTGTTGGAATCAGGCAACCTCCCCACAAGTTTAGCTAATCCCTTCCCTTAATTCTATTACACATGATTCCAAACAACCATTTGTGGTATGCAGAATGCATATCTGTAGGAATTTTTGATGTTGTCCTTGTTCTCATTCATAGTCTAGAGAACTGTGCCCTCTACACTTTAGAAAACTCAATTCAAAAGAAACTACAGTCTGCTCACATAATTTGTAATAAAAACATCTTTGCCATTCTGAAGCTTCCCTCCAACTACTTTGCTTATTATTTTATATATACTGTGATTGTGTACTTTCCAAATATGCTGCATAAATCTCCCTCCACAAAGTCTGGCTGCATTCATTATAACTGTGGGCAGCTGAAGCTGCTGCCTGTTCACTTCCTGGATTTACACAGACACACAGAGGCACACCTCTAGCTCTGCAGCTCTCATTGGCCCTCTTATGGCTCATCCCCCCTCCCATCCTGGCAAACGCTCATGAGAGTAAGAGAGAGAGCTGTGCATAATGTCATAAGCCTAGGTTAATGACCAGACAAGAAACAGGAACTGGGCTGTATAAGGTATTTACTGGCAGACATATTTTTTTACTATCCAAAGTTAAAACAACAAGGGCAGAATATTTAATAGATGGAAAGATGAAAAAAAAAATCTCCTCTTTCAGGACTAAATGCTCCTAACAGTTTGTGGTCTACAATGATTGCATGGGTGCACTGCAACATAGAATTTGTAGATTATGGCTCCTGTTTGTGAAGACATTTAATCAAACAGGTATATGAAGTGAACACCATCCCTCTTCTCTATGTGTAGTTTTGAATGAAGACAGGTTGCATGCAAACAGTGCCTTGTTTATGCTGGCCTGAGCCTGTAAAAACAGCTTTAAGGTCTAATTCACACAGGGCATATCAATGTGCACACCCGTGCCAGGCTGTGTTTACCAGGTGTCCTATCGATGTCAATTGGAATGCAGCAGGTGCACAGACACTGCTCCAAATTTAATATCCATGTGGGTGCGGGTGTGTGCCCCCGAACACAGTGCGCATTGGTGCTGTGCACTTCCACAGATATCAAATTGTCCGTGCAGCCGCATTTTGTCCAAATTGACATCAATGAGACTGCCTGCATGGAGATACACAGAACACCTCTGCAACCCCATACGGGTAAACATGGCATTAGGAGTATGCATTCATACACCTCATCTGAGCAAGGCCTAAAAGCAAAATGAAAACAAATGTAAGAGATTATGTTTGCAACATTTCTTGTTATCCCTAATTCTCCTTAGGTGGACGTCACATGACGTCCTGGACTTTAAGTGGTCAAATCTGAATGATGCCTGCAGGCATCATTCAGATAACTTCTTTTTCTTTTTCTGTTGGTGATTCCCTGCCATGTAAAAACAATCACAGGGACTATTTAGCCACTTGATTGTTTTTACAGGCCCCTACCCGCCCTTCTTCTGGTGCTTCTACAAGCGAGCCAGAGAATGAATAGGCCCGTGGCGGCTATTTACTATAGAGAGTACCGCAGACCAGATGGTCCTTGGCAGTCTCTATGACATTTGGAGGCCAGGCATGACATTATGACGTCACGTCCGGCCTCGGCAGATGTAAACACTGCCCCTTCCTCGGCTGGGAAGCTGAGATCGTTTTTTAAAATTATTATTATTATTTCAGGCTTTCCAGCCTAGAGGCGAGATCTGGGGACTTGTATACCCCAGATCTCCCTGTAAAGAGGACCTGTCATGCCATAATCCTATTACCAAGGATGTTTACATTCCTTGTAATAGGAATAAAAGTGATCAAAAAAAAGTGTCAAAATGCAAGTTATGTAAACAATACATTTTTTTTTTTAAAGCGCCCCAGCCCCGCGTGCTAGCATGCAGAAGCAAAGGCATATGTACATCATGCCCCCATATATAAAAGGTGTTCAAACCACACATGGGAGGTATCTCTACAAACGTTAGAGTGAAAGCAATAATTCTAGCCCAAGACCTCCTCTGTAACTCTAAAAAGGTAACCAGTAAAACATTTTAAAGTGTCGCCTATGGAAATTTTTTTTTTTTTTGTTTAACTTTACAATGTTTTATTGAAAATCAATAAAGTATAGTATATGTTAATCATATACAAAGTGTACATTTGTCAATATAATAACGTTTTAAACAATCTGCTAAATGAAACCACCAACAAACGTTTTAGAAGAAAGATCAGCCATTATCATATTCAGTGTACAGGGTTTTGTATGTAGCTGGCGTCTCAGTTCTGTAAGGCAGCGATTTTGGAGGTATAATAGCGGTGATTCACTGATTAACTTATTGAGTAGAAGTCGGATCGAAAGCGCATCTGTATCCCTTATGTTATAGATTAAGTGCTTCCTTTGGTACAGGTCGATGTTGCGATATAGTAATATGAAAAAGCCATGAAGTGGTTTAGGGTTGTCTAGATGGTATGAGGGGTGTAGGGAAAGGTACAGAAGAGAAATAGAAGGGGAGGGGGGTTAGGGTGGTGGTAGGGGGAATCAACCCCCTTGGTCTCCGTGATGTATACCTTGCAGGCATTAGGTGGCAACATACTGATATGATAGAGGTAAGGATATGTTAGAGATTCATGAACTAGAATTTTTTGCCTAAAGGTGTCAGTATTGGCATTGTTCATTTTTGACGTGAAGTCCTCCCAGGCTCGTCCCTTGGGTAGGGGAGGGAGGCCCAGCTTCTATAGTCATACGTCCTGTGTGTTTGGGGAGTAAAGTTTCTAGGTCTGTATTAAATTCGGGAGGTTAGCGGGATCTAGACTCATTAGACTTTTGTATTTGTCTGTGGTTCGGAAATGGGTCCAGCATGCCCATATGCGTGAGAATTTGGAAGGGGTATCATGTGCTATATAGATTAGTTTTTCCATCTCTGCTATTTTGCATATGCTCTTAAGCCATTCAGGTATGGTCGGGGGAATGAGGCGAGCCCCAGTGTGTTGGAATGCAAAGTTTGACAGCATTGATCATGTGAAGAGCTAAGGATTTAGGATATTCGTGTGCAGGTGTGGTTGAGTGATGGAAAAGGAGTTGTGCTGGTGTATGCTCCAAAGAGTGGGTGGAGACCTGTGTGGTTATTTTGTGAACTTACTTCCAGAACGTTTGTATTACAGGACACGTCCACTATATATGTAGAAGTGTTCACGGTTCTTTGGAGCATCTCCAGCATTTGTCAGATGTCTCATGGTTAATTTTATTCAGTAAAACTGGCGTTCGGTACCATCGAGTCAATAGCTTATAATTGTTTTCTTGTATTGTAAAGTTTTTTGACCCCTTATGTGCGATAGTGAAGATGCGTTCCCAGTATTCATTGGAAAGTTCCACATTTAAGTCCTTTTACCAAACCTGGAATGCTTTCCCTGAATTGGAAGGTATGGACGCAAAAAGTATGTTGTATATGCTAGAGATTACATGCCTTTGGGGTGATATTTGGGAACATAAAGATTTGAATGGAGTGAGTGACCTTGAGATTGATAAAGAACGGTCCATTACTTAAGAAGTGGCGTATTTGAAAGTAGGTCCAGGAACACAGCATTGTGTTCAAAGTGGGGAGGTTTAAGAGTGTCCCATCCTGAAAGAACTGGTGAGCCAATATTTTAGGGTGTGGCCAGATGGTGGACAAAAAGTGAGTGGACAGTCTGGGGGGGAAAGGCTGGGTTGAACTTGATGGGTGTTAGGGGGCCCGGGCTTGATGAAAGATGTAGTTTTGTACAGACCTCTCTAAAATTGTTTAAGGTCGGGCCAATTAGTGAGTGTTCCTGTAGGATTGGGGGGACATGGTGAGGTAGAAGCCACGGAGTCGATTCTAGTGGTATTGATGAGAATGAGTGTTCAAGGTGTACCCAGTCCTTTATTTGGTTGTGCACCGTCCAATCTACAATTCTGGATAAGTGACATGCCCTATAGTAGTTTCTGAGGTCAGGCAGTCCAATTCCACCTTTCGTTTTGGGCTTCACTAGCTGTTCATAGATTATCCTTGGACGTTTCTGTTTCCACAAGAATTTTGTGCACATACGTCTATAAGTTTGAAAGGAGATTGAGGGAAGTTTTATAGTGATCGTTTGCATAATGTATAAGACACAGGGGAGGATGTTAATTTTTAAGATTGCAAACCAGGAGAAGGACAGTTTGTCCCATTTGAGTAGGTCGTCAGAAATGGAGCGAAGAATGGGTATATATTTTTTTGCGTATAAGTCTGATAGGCGAGATGTCAGCTGGGTACCCAGGTACTTGATTGCGTCAGGTCGCCATTGGAAAATTGTTCTGACACTGTAAAACTATATCTCGTGGGAGGGATATGTTGAGTGCATGTGATTTTCGTAAAATTGATTTTCAAGTTAGAGATGCGCTGAAACACTTCAAAATCTTTAAGGAGGTTGGGGATAGCGATAAGTGGTTCTTTAAGTAACATTAGAATATCATCAGCGAATGCTGCCAATTTATAAGTTTGATCAGCAATGGGTATGCCTTTTATGTCTGGGTTCATTCGCAATCATCGCAAGAAAAGGTTCTAAGGTGCGTATGAACAGGATTGGGGAAAGCAGGCAGCCTTTCCTTGTACCATTACGGATGGCAAAGGCGTTGAACATGTGGCCATTGACTCGAACCCTGGCTGTTGGTGTAGTATAGAACAATGTTTCTCAACTCCAGTCCTCAAGGCGTCAACAGGTCATGTTTTCAGGATTTCCCTCAGATGAAATGGCTGTGGTAATTACTAAGGCAGTGAAACTGATCAAATCACCTGTGCAAAATAATGGAGAGCCTGAAAACATGACCTGTTGGGGCGCCTTGAGGACTGGAGTGGAGAAACACTGGTATAGAGGGACATTACAAAGTCAAATGCCTTCTCCGCATCCAGAGATAGGAAGGTCAAACAATGGTGTATGTTTAGGGCTTTGGTGGTATTGTCTCTGGCCTCTCTGCCCCATACAAAGCCTACTTGATCCTTGGCGATTAGAGAGGTCAGAAACGGCAACAGCCAGTTTGCCAAAAATTTTGCGAATCGTTTTATGTCTAAATTTAGCAGGGAGATTGGCCTATAATTCGCTACAGAAGAGGGATCTCTTGCTTCTTTTGGGATGACCAAAATATGTGCTTCTAGCATCCTGTCACATGGAGGGAGGATGAAGAGAGAATTGAAGGCTCGAAGAAATGGGGTAGCAAGTGACTCTAGGAATGTTTTAAAGTATACTGCCGTAAAAAAACACCTGGGCCTGTGCTTTTGCATATTTTAAGCTGTTTTACTGCTTGTTTTAGTTCGTCTTCCGAGATAATGTTTTATAGTTGTTGTGCATCCTCCTTCGAGATGGGTTTAGGGCAGTGTTTTCAGAGGAAATTCTTGATTTGTGTTGTGGTTCGGCATGGTTTCCGTCAAGTATGGGGATTTTTAAGTGCTAAAGTTTGGCGCCATTCCACGAGTGTGCGCAATTTTAAAGCATGACATGTTAGGTATCTATTTACTCTGTGTAAAATCATCTTTCACAATATACAAAAAAATAGGGCTAACTTTAGTGTTTTTTTTTTTTTAATTCATGAAAGTGTTTTTTTTTTTTAAAAACACTTTGAAAAATTGATGCGCAAATATCGTGTGACATAAAAAGTTGCAACAACCACCATTTTATTCTCTAGGGTCACTGCTATAATGTTATATAATGTTTGGGGGTTCTGAGTAATTTGCTAGCAAAAAAAAAATTTTTACATGTAGGAGAGGAGTGCCAGAAAAGGGTTGGGCTGGAAATAGTTAAACAAATAATGTGTTTAAAAATACAGTTATCCTTTAATGGAGCAGGAAGTCTCAGATCGCCAAAGGGTTGTAGAAGTACAGGTCCTCTTTAGTGTAACACAATTTCCCTAATGGCATCCAGCAACATACAAATTGATTGTACACGTTATTAGTTATCTCATTTATTTTTTGTAACCTTTTAATTTTTGGTGTAGTGGTCCTTGAAATAAGCCCATTACTTCTACTCACTTTTGCTATTTTCTCAGAATGAATGGAGCATTTGGCAGGTTGCAGATGAAATGCATTTTAAACGTTTCTACTAATATCTGTTACTGAATAGTTGTACCCATTCCAAATTGGGCAGAAAGACATATGGTGGAAGGTGGACTGCAGAACAGATGGTGCCCGTAGAAGCTTGTCCAAGGTTCCACAATGCCCACACAGGCTTTCTAACCAGACCACCCGGCATCTGACTCAGAGGACCAGGATGTTGGACTGACACTGCACATAAACAGCTCGGCATCCAACAATATGAAATGTTAGCATTTTGTATTCTATAAATGGCCGCTTCTTTAATTACCCCTATAATTACCTTTCTTTCAGTTGCTGGATATCTGTTTATAGTGAAATGATAAGAGGGCTAGCTCAGCAAAATAAGAGAATGGGCTCTACAGAGAAATCCTGCACTGATGACTTTACATAATATAACATTGGTAGCATTTCCATTTACTATGACAAAGTATGTTAAAGGGGACTGGACAATAGAACATTTTATTATCTGCATCTCGGGAACACAAGTTCTGCATTTCCTGAATTTCTCTCTACAGCATGCGATTATCTACAACCCCAATTCCAAAAATGGTGGGACGCTGTGTAAAATCTACATAAAAACAAAATCTCTAAAACCCATATTTTATACACAATAGAAAATACGTTGAAAGGTTAAAAGCTGATAAAATGTACCAATTTAAGAAAAAAAATTAAATATAAAGTAAATTTGAAATTGATGGCAGCAACACATCTCAAAAAAGTAGGGACAGAGCAACAAAAAGCTGGCAAAGTAAAGCCTTGCACACACGATCAGTTTTTTGGATGACTGTTCATCCTTTCTTTGTTGCATGCTAGGCTCATTTCAAAAGGGAAGAGGTTACTCACCATAAAAAAATTCTCGTACAACAGAATACAACTTCAGAAGTGATGTCATATGTTGAATAGTTTTGTATGTGCTCTTTTTTTCAGACGAAAACTGTACTAATTAAATGAAAATCGGACATTGATTTCAAGTACGACAAAAATGTTTTAGTCGCACATCCAGCTTTTGTCGGATGAAAAATCTGAATCGGTTGTTGAAAGCACCATACTAACTATCCAAAAATTGGCAGATCGTTCGTCAGACTAAATTTTACTTCCGATTTTCGCATTGTGTGTACGGGCCTTAAGTGGTACTAACAAATTGTTTGAAGAATATTTTTCAACTAATTAGGTTAATTGGCAACAGGTCAGTAACATGATTGGGTATAAAAAGAGCATCCTAGAGAGTCTCAGAAGTACAATCTAGAGAAATCTCTGTGCACAAAGAACAAAGCTGAAACACAATATTGGATGTCCGTGATCTTCTGGCCCTTGGACAGCACTGCATTAAAAATTGGGATGATTCTGGGATGGAAAACACTGCATGGGCCCAGGAATAATTCTAAAAATCACTGTCAGTCATCATTGATGGCTTGGAGACACCTCAACTCTGCCATGATGAGCTCTAAGGTGCCCATCCAAATTTAATTTCCTCTTCAAAATTTTTTAGCCCAGTATTCCCTCACTATCGGTTAAATCCCTGCAAAAGTATGGCATCACTCATGCCAAGGATCTCTTTAAAGGTAACATCCCTTATTCCCTAGAAGAACTAGTATTGAGTAGGGATGGTCTGGATGTTTGAATCAAAAGTAGGTTCGAATGGAACATCGGTGTTCGTTTGTTCCCAAACGAGCCGAACATATGGGATGTTCGGAGCAAATTAGAGCGCTACAGAGCACCCCATAATGCACTGCGAGATCAGATCACTGCAAGAGCGAATCATGGCTCAGGGGGCTAAGTCCACACCCCACACTATATAAGGCTGCTTACACAGCGGCCGTATGTAGTGTGTTGGATTGGAGGAGACTGAGAGAACTTGAGCTAGATTAGGCAGGTTAGTTAGTGGTGTGCAGGCAGTTTAGTGTGTGTGTATATGTATGGTTATATATAGACACATATATGTAGACTATATACAGTGCAGGCAGTTTTTATTTATATATATATAGTATATATATATATATATATATATATATATATATACCGTGTAGTATATATGTATATACATATATAGTGCATTTAGTGTAGACTACATATACAGTGCAGGCAGTCTAATATATATATATATATATATATATATATATATATATATATATATATATATACATACACATGCACACACTGTCAGTCAGTCAGTGTAGAGTAAATAATACAGTGCATTGAAGTGGTTAAGGGGAACCCTTTGACAGAATTAAGAAAAAAACGACATGGAGTCCCCCCCAAAATCAATACCAGGTCCTTCGGGTCTGGTATGGATATTAAGGGGAACTCCGCGCCAAAAAAAAAAAAAAAACAGCGTGCCCCCCAAATCCATACAAGGCCCTTTGGGTCTGGCATAGATTTTAAGGGGAACTTCACGTCAAAATAAAAATAAAAATTGGCGTGGGGTCCCCCCAATATCCATACCAGAACCAGAAATTATGCTTTACCTTTGCAGGGAAACAAAGAGGAAGTAAACTCATCAGGGTTTACTTCCTCTTTAACCACTTGCCGACCGCTGTCGGCATATATACATCGGCAGAATGGCATGGCCGTAGGTTACTTTGAATTTCCTGCCGTGAGCCATGTGACCGTGCCCGCGGGACCCGCGGACTCGATCGCCGCGGGGATACCCACGATCGTGTCACAGAGCTCAAGAATGGGGAGATGCCGATGTAAACGGCATCTCCCCATTCTGCCTAATGACAGGACACTGATCGTCTGCTCCCTGTCATCGGGAGCAGCGATCAGTGTCACGTCATACACAGCCCATCCCCCAGACAGTTAGAAACAGTCCCCAGAACACACGTAACCCCTACAATGCCCCCTAGTGGTTAACCCATTCACTGCCAGTGTCATTTACACAGTAATCAGTGCATTTGTATAGCACTGATTGCTGTATAAATGACAATGGTCCCAAAAATGTGTCAAAAATGTCCGCTGTATCCACCATAATGTTGCAGTCACGATAAAAATCGCAGATCGCCGCCGTTACTAGAAAAAAAATTATTAATTAAAATGCTATAAAACTATCCCCTATTTTGTAAACACTATAACTTTTGCGCAGACCAATCAATAAACACTTATTGCGATTTTTCTTACCATAATTATGTAGAAGAATACGTATCGGCCTAAACTGAGGAAAAACATTTTTTTTTATATATTTTTGGGGGATATTTATTATAGCAAAATGTAAAAAATAATGCGTTTTTTTCAAAATTGTCGCTATGCTTTTGTTTATAGCACCAAAAATAAAAACCGCAGGGTGATCAAATACCACCAAAAGAAAGCTCTATTTGTGGGGGAAAAAAGACCTCAACGACTGCGCAATTGTTAGTTAAAGCGACGCAGTGCCAAATCACAAAAAGTGGTCTGGTCTTTGGCCAGCAAAATGGTCCGGGGCTTAAGTGGTTAAATGAAAATAAATAGACCGCGCTGACAGAGAAATTATTCTAAAACAAAATGGGGAAAAGATAGAGTCCTAACCTAAAAGGCTGCTGCTAGAAGTGGGATACTCACACATAAAATCATACAAATGGGTAAAGCTGCGCCAATGAAAACTAGTTACAAATAAATAAAAGGGAGAACACAAATGACCAAACGATTACTGTACAAAAAAAGGGGATAAAGTGCATATGAAGCGTGACCATGAAGGAACACACAAATTCTGATAAATAAAGTCCAATGAGGACTGCATTAGTCCTAATTATATGTCTTCTTTAGAACACAAAAACTGGTTGCATGTAGTCGGCAGACTTGTAATTTGCAGCAAATAAAACACCACTGTGACAGATCTATAAAATCACACTGTGACATGCAATCCCATCCACCTTTTGAATTTGGCGCTTACCAGATGGCTATATATAGAGAGCACTGCATATGAAGCCTGCAACTTCCCGGGTAAAAGATGACTGATAGGGCCGATCAGATCAGGAACAATCGCTCAAAAGGAAAGAGGGACCTCCACAACCTCCGCTCCACTCAGAGACATCCAACTAATTAACTCAAGTATATAAAAGAAGGGGTCCGCCCATAGCGTGATACTGATAAACGATTCTTTAATCAGACTTAAAAGGATTAAAAACACTTACATACGTAAGATGAAAGCGGACATAATATAAAACACACTGCCGGCCGGTCAGTGTAAGCCCGTCCCCCGTTCACAATCTACGTGGTGGCGTCACTGCGTGCCTTCCCATACGTCTGTTCGTCATAGATGACGTTTTCATTGAAAACGTCATCTATGACGAAACGACGTATGGGAAGGCACGCAGTGACGCCACCACGACGTATGGGAAGGCACGCAGTGACGCCACCACGTAGATTGTGAACGGGGGCCGGTCAGTGTAAGCCCGTCCCCCGTTCACAATCTACGTGGTGGCGTCACTGCGTGCCTTCCCATACGTCGTTTCGTCATAGATGACGTTTTCATTGAAAACGTCATCTATGACGAAACGACGTATGGGAAGGCACGCAGTGACGCCACCACGTAGATTGTGAACGGGGGACGGGCTTACACTGACCGGCCGGCAGTGTGTTTTATATTATGTCCGCTTTCATCTTACGTATGTAAGTGTTTTTAATCCTTTTAAGTCTGATTAAAGAATCGTTTATCAGTATCACGCTATGGGCGGACCCCTTCTTTTATATACTTGAGTTAATTAGTTGGATGTCTCTGAGTGGAGCGGAGGTTGTGGAGGTCCCTCTTTCCTTTTGAGCGATTGTTCCTGATCTGATCGGCCCTATCAGTCATCTTTTACCCGGGAAGTTGCAGGCTTCATATGCAGTGCTCTCTATATATAGCCATCTGGTAAGCGCCAAATTCAAAAGGTGGATGGGATCGCACAGAACTCTTGCATGTCACAGTGTGATTTTATAGATCTGTCACAGTGGTGTTTTATTTGCTGCAAATTACAAGTCTGCCGACTACATGCAACCAGTTTTTGTGTTCTAAAGAAGACATATAATTAGGACTAATGCAGTCCTCATTGGACTTTATTTATCAGAATTTGTGTGTTCCTTCATGGTCACGCTTCATATGCACTTTATCCCCTTTTTTTGCTTAAGTGGTTAAACTAGCGGCGCTTTGACGCTACCGCCCCCGCCGCCCCGGTGTGAAAGGGCTCTAAAGGCAATACACCGTGTGCTGCAGTACACAGTAGTGCATTGAGGGGCCAAAAACGGTAAATGTCCAAATTCTGTAACATGAGAATGTTGGCAGTCTATTCATTTCAAATATCTGTCCTAACGCAACGCATTTTAGTGCGCGACATAACATGGTTTACACATCACATGTGAAGCTTTTTTTTTTTTTTTTTTTAAATAGTTGCTCTATATTGTGACGTGTCGAGAATCAAAAATTAATTTTAGTTACTGAAAGATCCACTTTAAGTACTAAAATGTATTGTTCAATCTGATTGGAGCAAACGCTGGACCCGTCAGATCAAATTTCGTCATTTTTCTCAAACAGGTTAGAAAGTGAAAGCTGATTTCTAATTGGTCTCGTATTTTTTTTTTCCATCTTTCATAAACTGGCCCCAGTGGGTTGAACATAGAAAGAGTCATAGAACAAAAATAGCATGGCACATCACCAGCCTTGCCAAGGACATACAATTTATTTTAGTATCGGGCCTCATAGACAGAAATAAGGCTAAAATAAGTGACAAGGAGTCTTCTGCTCGGTGATTTCCCTCTGTGTAGACCATTGTTCATATAATCCTTCACTGACCTACTTTAAAATGGCTTTTTTCAGTTCCTATAGAATGGAAAGGAAAGCTAGCACTGAAAGAAATGTGCTTTGCATTATTGAGGCTTTGGTTAAAATATATATAAAAAAAAAAAAAAACAATAAATAAACATGCAGTTCAAATAGAACCCCAGGCAGCCAGCTAAATACACATATCAGAGCTGTTTTACCATTTGCCAAAGGATTTCTATTTCTGTCCATCCGGTTCTAAAAAGTACACAGCTCTGCCACACAGCGCAGCCAGGTGACCAGACTTTTCTCTGCTGCAGTTAGAGAACACAGCTAGGTCACCTCCCCATCCTAAGCCTGTCATTGGACAGTGAGGTTGCATTTACACCTGAGCATAGCTTCTTTGAGCGTTTTTCCAATGTTTTTTTGGCGTGTTTTTATATGCGACTTGCACATTTTTGAGCTTTGGCATTTTTTTACTAGCCAATAGAGAAAACTATCATCTGTTGAATCATATTTTTTTTCCTTTTTTTTTTAGCTTTTCCATTAGCTTTTATTTCGTTAGGATTAGGAATTGTGAGTTAGGGTTAGGATTAGGGGTTAGGGTTATTTATTATTTATTTATTTATTTATTGTTAGGGTTAGGATGTTAATACTACTACTACTACTACTAATAATAATAATAATATAAATCCTGTATAGTAATAATAATTCAAATAATAATAAATGAATAAATGTAAAATAAATACACAAATAAAAATAATCATAAATAAAACAAATATATTCAATAAATGATTAAATAAATGATTAATAATAAATAAATAATTAACTCCAAACCTTAACCCCTAACCTTTAATCAAATACAATTATAATAAATAACTAAACACCCTAACCCTAACACAAAATAAATAAATACATTATTATTATTATTATTATTAATAATAATAATAATAGTCATTTATTTATTTTTTGTTCGGGTTTGGCTGTTTATTATTATAATTAATTATTTATTTATGTATTATTACATATTATTAACCACTTCAGCCCCATAAAGGATTTACCCCCTTCCTGGCCAGGCCGTTTTTTGTGATACAGCACTGCGCCGCTTTAACCGACAAGTGCGCAGTCGTGCAACGCTGTACCCAAACAAAATTGACGTCCTTTTTTCCCCACAAATAGAGCTTTTTTTTTTGGTGGTATTTGGTCACCTCTGCGGTTTTTATTTTTTGCGCTATAAACACAGCAATTTTGAAAAAAAAAAAAACAATAATTTTTTACTTTTTGCTATAATAAATATCCCAATAAAAAAATAAAAAAAATGTCTTCCTCTCTTTAGGCCGATATATATTCTTCTACATATTTTTAGTTAAAAAAATTAAAATAAAAATCGCAATAAGCATATATTGATTGGTTTGCGCAAAATTTTTTATTTTACTAGTAATGGCAGTGATTTGCAATGTTTATCGGGACTGCAACATTGTGGCGGACAGATTGACCTTTATACAGCGATCAGAGCTAAAAATAGCCACAGATCACTGTATAAATGTCACTGGCAGGGAAGGGGGTTAACACTAGGGGGCGACCAAGGGGTTAAATGTGCTCCCTCAGTAAGTGTTCTAACTGTGGGGGGGGATGGGACTGCCTGGGGGAGGAGACAGATCGTTGTTCCTATATACTAGTGTAGCGCCCTGCTCCTAATGAGCAGATGCTATTATTTTTGTAAATTTAAGTTTGTCTGAAGCTGCAGAGGCTTCGCAATTGAAGGGTAGGCCCAGAAATATTGGGGCCTACCGATCCAGGGGTGGTCCTGTGCTGTCTTGTCTGCGGGGAGAAGCCACGCGACTGGAGGATCCAGGGGAGGACTTTTTCAGGAGAAGCCCGAGCAACAATGCTGGTATCTCTGGAAGAGGCTGGAGGACAGTTGGAGGACTCATCCTGGGTCACCTACCACACAGTACTGCAGGATTGCACAACAATTCCGCTAAATTGACAAGTCTGTGGCAGAGACTTTGACCGAGCATCTCATCGGCTGCTAGGCCAGTGAGAGAGGCCTCTCCGGAGGTTGCTGGATCCAGCCTATGGAAGCTGTTTGTCCTCTGGATCAAGGAAATACCTCTCATTGGATTAAGTGTATGGCTAGCAGGTCATGCGGACGTGAGACGATGACGTAGGGGGGAGGCGCCCAGAGATGGCGGAGACTCAAGCCGCGCGGAGAGGTGCTGGGTCACGCGAGTCTGAAGACCCAGGGAGTGAAGCGGTGGTGAGAGCCCGCCTAGCCCCATCCAAACCCAGCAGGATCACCCTCTGAGCTATCCCCGAGCCCCGCTTAACCGCCCGCCCGCCCGCCACTCTCAGAATAGCTACATCCCTCCGCGGGAGGGGGGTGAGATGCACGAGCCAGCGCCTTTTTGAAAGGGAGAGGGAAGCCGGCAGAAGGGGACACGCTCCCACAGCGAGGACGAGACTCGGCGTATGACGCCCGAAACAAGAGAACCACGCAGCGAACTACACCCACTGCAACCTGCTGAATCTTAGCTTCCACCACAGGACCCCTTCTACCACATACGGCAGTGCCGCCGGCCGGACTCCGACAAAAACAGCTGACGGGGGGGGGGGGGGGGGGGGGGGGGGGGTTACCCGCGGCGGGTACCCTCCGTCCAGGTATGAACTTTTTTTTTTTTTTTCTCTACAATATAGAAGGTAAATGAAAAAAGGCCTGAAGATACCACTAGAGCTCTGAAGGACTTTAATGCAAAAGACTCCCAGCTCTTCAGCTGTATTACTTTCACCAGTGGGCTTGATAATAAGCATAACATGAGGGGTTCTGCCGTGGAGGTATGAAGATGCTGGAAAAAAAAAAAAAATGAAAAGCTAAGGTTGTCAGTCAGGATAGTTCAGCAAGAAACTGGGGATTTGTTGACTGTGGTCAGATTTAAAGGAACTTGGAAGTTGTACCCTCATCCCAGCCTTGCATCACAAGTATTCATCTTCAATATTGATTCAGAACTTTTCAATAGTGGACCGTTTCTGGATTATAATTTCAGTGTTGCGGTTTTTCCTGTTTGGCTTTTTCTTTGTTTTTTGTCACGGTCACGTTTGAATATATCTGCTCTACCTATGAGTATACGGGACATAAGGTAACAGGCTTTGCCAACATAAAGCCCCTGGTGACCACAGAGCCCAGGTTCTCAAGAAGAGCTTACTCTTATAGTCCTTATGCAAGAAGGACACTCAACGGAAAATAAAGGCACAAATAAAGTGTATTGTACTACAGGATATTTAGGGGGCCCTATTGTCTATGGGGAGTGATCCACGGGTGTGCCAGGGACTTTAAAATATATGCTACTAGTCTGAGGCGGGACTGTTACCTTAGGCCATCTTTATAGCACTTGCTGAAAATCTGGTAGTCTGGAAAGAGGCGCTAAGCGGGTGTTTAAATATATAAATACCCAGGAACGAACAAGAAAGCGCAATTGAGCGGGTATCCCTTCCCCCCCCCGGCCACCATATTGGTTTGAGGAGAATAATACACTGAGCCCAACACAACAGGAAGATACAGATAAGAAAAAGGGTTTGGAAAAGGGACATTATAGCTCAAAGCATTCTGTTTACTCTTTTTTTTCGCCTTTTCCTCTCCTGAAAACAAAGTGACAATCACCTAAACCTAACAAAATTTACCTCCGGATATTGATTGGGGGAGTATACACCCCTCCATTGAAATAATAACTCCGGTCCGAGGGTTTGGGGAATACTTTCATCTTGCTGAAAGGAGGAATAAGCTAAACACCGTACAGGCCCAGAGAAAATGAAGGGGAGGTCACAAAGGGCTACGGAACCAAAAACCCCTAAAGAAAGTCTTAATAACAGTACCATCCAGAGGTATTTGAAAGACATTAGTATAAAAAGTCCAGAATTGGAAAAGAAACAACAGGGGACAAAGGAGAAGAAAAAAGAGACAGAGAGACAGAGACAAGAGCAGGCCGAAGCAAACAGAAGTGAGATCGAACAAGAAAGGCCTGGGGACACTGGGGCACAAATGGCAAACAGGGACTACACACAAATACCCACTAAAACGGATATGGCAGAGATGTTCGCCCGCCTCGAAAATTCAATCAAAACGGAAATTGAGAATGTCCGTCTGGACATGGGTCACTTATTAAAAAGGGTGGAGACTATTGAAACTGTCTCCTCTGAACAAACTAAAGACCTCCAGCAACTTAGAAAACAAATGGAAACAATGCACATCAAGCAAAGAGATATGTCCTACAAGATGGAGAATATGGAGGACCAGAACAGACGTCAAAATCTGAGGATGAGGTCTCTCCCTGAACAAAGGGGTGAAGACCTGGTGATAAAAATCAACAGCATTCTCAAACCATTATTAAGACAACCGGAAGCCCCTGATTTGAAATTTGACCGGGTTCACCGGGTAAGAAAACCTCCAGGAGTAAGGGAAGAAGCCCCCAGAGACGTGCTGGTTCGTTTTCATTCATATGAAGAGAAGGCCCAGGTGTGGAGTAAACTTCGGGGTAGCCCCCCTTTGAAATATGAAACAGTAGAGCTCCAGATTTTTGCAGATCTCTCTCCTGGGACTCTTGCAAGAAGAAGACAGATGAGGCCCCTACTAGAAATACTGCGTGCTTCAAATATTAAATACAGTTGGGGTTTCCCTGCAGCTTTGATTGTTGTTCGAGAAGGGCGAACATTTCGGATGAAATTCATGGACGAGATGTCAAACTTCTGCCAGGAATTAGAGATTATCCCACCCACCATACCTGGTCCCCCGGACTAATGACAACGAACTGAAGTAGCTCTTACAAGGGGGGGAGATTTGGAGGTGGAGGGTGGGGAGGTTTCTTTTTCCCCCTTTTTTTTTTTTTTCCCCTTTTGCCCCGGAAGGGGGTGCTGGGCCTCTCCCCTATTTGGGGGGCAGGTAATTAATGAATTAGCGAGAGTTGGAAAGTGGGGGGGCGGGGGATGCAGGGGAGAGACGGGTGCGGTTTGGGCGGTCTCCGCCCTCCTCCCTCAGTGGCGGGGGGAGGGAGGCGGAGAGCAGCCGGCTCCATGCCAGATATGGAGCTTCACCCCTAGAGAGGATAGTGTACAAGGGGGAACCCAACGGGATGCCCCGCGGTACACAGAGGGTCGGAATAGGACCAGGGGGAGGGGGGAGGGGGTGGAGGGGACATGGGGGGCGGGGTAAGGGAGGGGGGGGGGGGATTGGGTCCCTGTCCTGCAGATACGCAAAATAAAGAAGAAGATCAGAAGTGTACGGTTTAGACAGGGGTGAAGGCACAGTGAAAATTGTAACGTACAATGTCAGGGGTATTAATGCACAAAAGAAAAAATTTAAGATCCTTAAAGAAATGAGTGAGTATCAGGCAGATATTGTTTTTTTACAGGAAACACATTTCCAACATAAAGACAACATTAGGATCTCCTCGCCTGAATACCCAACATGGTTCTGCAGTGATTCCCCAACGAGAGGAGCGAAAGGGGTGGCCATAGGTGTTGCAAAAAATTTAAAATTTAAATTGCTGAATAGACTGACGGATATGGAGGGGAGGTCTTTGTTTCTTAATTGTAAGATAGGGGAACATACGTTGACCTTAGCGAACCTTTACGCCCCAAATAAAAACCCAATGGAGTTTCTCTACAGGGCTCTGGGTCGACTGGTGAAATTTCGTGAGGGAGAGATTATTCTGGCAGGGGACCTGAACTTTGTTCTGGACCCAAGACTAGATAGTTCCTCAGGTACTCCGAGAACGAGCTATGCAAAGCTCAAAAAAATAAAATCAAAAATTTTTCAGCACCAGTTGATCGATGCCTGGAGAGTACAACATCCTGGCATTAAAGACTATACTTTTTTTTCACCCGTCCACGGTACACATTCACGATTAGATTATTTCCTGGTAGAACACAAAACACTGGAACGACTGGAGACAACGCAGATCGAGATAACGACCCTGTCGGATCACGCGCCAGTGGCGTTGGTCATGAAGCTTCGAGGGGTACAAAGGCCCCCATTCACTTGGCGCATGAACGATAGACTTATTTCAGAGCGTGAAGCAGAAGAAGCTATAAGAGGGGAGATTGAATCCTTCTTCTTGACCAACGACACGGGAGAAACATCAGATGGTACACTATGGGAGGCACATAAAGCCTATATCCGGGGTATATTTATCTCGATCGGCGCTGCAAAAAAGCGAGAGAGAAAAGAACGTTGCGAGGGGATAAGGAAAGAGATCCAAGACCTGGAACAAAAACATAGGCAGGGAAGTGCACAAAGTCAGGACATATTCCATAGACTGTTAAACAAAAGAGAGGAACTTAAATCTTTTATTGAAGCAGATGCAAGGAAATGGTTCCATAAAATAGCAGAGGAAAGACACCATTTGGGAAATAAATCAGGGAAGCATTTGGCAAGGATACTAAAAAAGAAACGAGAAATTAACTATATAGAGAAAATTCAAAATATATCAGGTCAAGTGCTCCATTCCTCTAAGGACATTGCTAAGGAGTTTAGAACATACTATGAAGCTCTCTATAACGTTAAACCAAAGGAACAAAACCAAGAGGGGTCTTCTGCCCAGAGTAAGGACTTCTTAAAAAATAGTTTCCTTAGCTCCTTATCCGATGTAGACAGCGTGAACATGGACAGACCCATATCGGAGGAGGAGATATTGGAAGCTATAAACTCCACCCCAGCGGGCAAAAGCCCGGGACCGGATGGGTATACTATAACATATTATAAACGTTTTAAGGAGACATTGGTTCCACGATTGTGCCGATATTGGAACGGGCTGGGAGCGGGGGGAGCGATGAAAACTGAAGCGCTGATAGCGTCGATTACAGTGATTTTAAAAGAAGGTAAAGACAGGACAATGTGCTCCAGTTACCGACCCATTGCCCTGCTCAATATCGATACAAAACTGTTCGCCAAAGTTTTGGCAAACAGATTTAAGATCCACATGACAGAATTGGTACACCCGGACCAAGTTGGGTTTATCCCGGGAAGAGAGGGGAGGGACAATGGTACCAGGGCCCTGTTATTAGTTCAAGCGGCTAGACAGGAGGTGGCCCCCAGTCTGTTCCTGTCATTGGACGCCGAAAAGGCTTTCGACAGGATCGACTGGGGGCACATGATTAACACACTAGAGGTTATGGGCGTTGGAAAGAAAATGATTAGCTGGATAAAGGTCCTGTATGATTTTCCCCAGGCGAGGGTAAGGATCAACGGAACGTTATCATTGCCACTTGTCATGAGAAATGGTACACGACAGGGGTGTCCGCTCTCTCCCCTCCTGTTTGTGCTATCCCTTGAGCCTCTTCTTTCCACAATTAGGAACAACAGGGATATAAGGGGAGTACGAGTGGGGGGAGAGGAGCACAAAATGGCGGCATACGCCGATGATGTGCTTTTTTTCATCACTCATCCTAGGACCACCCTCCCCAATCTTCTTAGTGTACTGAAACTGTATGGTTCCCTTTCCAATTTTAAAATTAATTTTTCGAAGTCAGAAATCTTAAACATAAATATTAAGCAAGCAGAAGCGGATCGCCTGGCGCAAGAGTTTCATTTCCCATGGAGGGCGGAAGTTAAATATCTGGGAGTTAGGCTAGCGTCCTCTATAAGGAAAATGTACAAATTAAATTTCCCTCCCCTGCTGGACGAAGTTAAAACAGAAATTAGAAGGATGTCACCCTGCCCTCTGTCGTGGATGGGGAAAATAAATGCGCTCAAAATGGTTATAGTGCCAAAAGTAAACTATAAAATGCAAATGCTCCCACTTTCAGTTCCCCAAGCCTTCTTCAGAATCTTAAACAAAATAATTTCTAAATTTATTTGGTCTAATAAAAAACCTCGTATAACTAGAAACACACTATCGAAAGGCAAAGAACAGGGAGGACTTGCAAGCCCGAACTTCGAGAATTACTATAGCGCCATAGTCATCTCAAGAGCAATGGAGTGGTTTAAAGGGGGAGGCAATAAGAGATGGGTCAACATTGAGAATGCACTAAGTAATACGCAATTGGGTCACACTATTTGGAACCCCCCAAAATACAGGGAATTAGGGGAAGGAGCACATGAAATCACTCGGGTAACACTAAGAGAATGGGATAGGGTACACAGGAAAAATAAATGGGTTTATAATTCACCTTTAATATATTTAAAAGATAATATTTTTTTCACACCGGGTAGAAGTAAATTATGGGGAAACTGGATCAAAAATGGGGAGACACAGCTACGAGATATTATTAATTTAGGAAAGATTGACACGTTTCACGAATTAAAAAATAAAAGAGATCTTATGACGATTGATGCATGGAGGTACGCGCAGCTTAAGCATTTTGTGGAACATCTTCCACAACCAATTCGATACGGAGAGGATCATACATTTTTAGAGAAAATTTGTTTGCGAACCTCAACTAGAAATAACATAACACGTATCTATAAGAAGTTGACCAACGAAGACACGGAGTGGGTCCCTCCATGCATCAAGAGATGGGAAGGGGAATTGGGAATCATTTGTAGTAAAGACAGAATTAAAAAAATATATCACTTAATGCACCGGTCTGGATGGAACACTAAAACACTGGAGGTTAATTACAAATGCATCTCAGATTGGTACCTAACTCCCGTGAAGCTTAGCAAGTTCCAAAAAGAGAAAACGGCGGAATGCTGGCGGGGTTGTGGGCATGCGGGAACGATGGCTCACATCTGGTGGGATTGCCCCAAGATCAAAAAATACTGGTTGGAAATTCTGGATTTAATTAAAATAATTACAGGTAACACCACACCACAGGACCCTTGGACGGTGCTGTTTCACGGGACCGCTATCCCCACGAAACAATACAAGTCCGCAGTAACCCCGATACTCCTAAATGAAGCAAAAAACCTTATCGCAGGGCATTGGCGGGAACTAGAGAGTCCGAGTATAGCAGAATGGATAAATAGAGTAAACCAACAGCAAAAAATAGAAATCCCAGAAGCATATGGAGTTGAAGAGGTCCGAGGTAAATGGGAA
The DNA here is from genome assembly GCA_028564925.1 of Lithobates sylvaticus. NCBI lineage: Eukaryota > Metazoa > Chordata > Amphibia > Anura > Ranidae > Lithobates > Lithobates sylvaticus. The sequence continues at coordinate 76,729,275 of CM053026.1, forward strand.
AGCTGGGAACTCTTTAAAGATTCATGGAGATACGCAGAAGAAATCATGAAGTAGAGAGGGGAAATTGCCGAGTTACCCCTAGTAGGGGCCAAACCCATGTACAGCGTGTCTGCAGGACAGGGACAGGGGTGGGAGGGAAGGGGGGGGGAGGGTGGAAAATGTGAAATGCTTTAGTATTTGTTGGTTATTGGAGGTGAAATCTCCTTCATATGTTGTTGATGGAATAATTTTGTAAGCATTTTCTTTTTAAAAAAAAAAACTTGAAATAAAGAATTAAAAAAAAAAAAAAAAAAAAGGAAATACCTCTAACCCGCAATTACAAGGTACCCGAATTCCCCTTGACCCTCTATCCCTCTAATGCAAAATTCATGTTCTTTCAAATAAATCTTTGGAAAAAGGACTAAGTGTCGGAGCCAATATTCTTTAATTAACTTTACAACGGGACCCCATTGACAGTGAACACACGGTGAACAGGTGATGTAACGGTAAGCCCAACAAAAAACAGCAGCTCCTTCGGGGGTCAGTGCTACACTAGGAACACACGATCTGTCTCCTCTCCCCTGCCAGAATGTGTCTCATTCTGGCTCTGTCAGAAATGATCGCGTCCACTTAAATCGGCCACTGTACAGCTACGGAGATTTGCGCAGGGGAGCCATTCTGCCGCTGTCAAATGCAGGTGGTCGGCAAGCGGTTACTGTATTTTATTTATGATGATTTTTAGTTATTTGCACTCGGGCTTTCACATTGGAGTGAGAGGAGAGGCGCTTTAGCAGGCGCTATTTTTAGTGCTATAACGCCTGTAAAAAATTGGCTTAAAAATCATAAAAAAATGTAAAAAAAAAATAATTGGAAAAACATTTTTTTTTTTACTCACCTCTAAATGCCTGTTGCTAGGGGGTCCCTCGTAGTCTGCCACCTTCAGTGCCCAGCAATTGATGTCACTTCCCCTAGGCACCGCACAGTCATCTGGGACCTGTCACATGTCCCAGATGAGTGAGCGTCGAATCACGGCGCACTGCGCCGCTTGCGCATGCGCAGTGGATGCCCGGCTGGGAAGCCACAGCCGGGTGCCCACATTAAGAATGCCGCGCCGAGAGCGGAGCAGGGAACGAGGAGGGGCCTCGTTCCCCTGCATCGCTGGACCCTGGGACAGGTAAGTGTCCGATTATTAAAAGGCAGCAGCTGCAGTATTTGTAGCTGCTGACTTTTATTTTATTTTTTTTGTGGGCCCTCCTCTTTAAGCAGTTATTGGCCAATGTGCCTGAAAATGTCTGAATAGAGCAAGAATTATTTTTATGATAGAAATCTCTGACCCTAAGGGCAAAAATGTAATATATTGCATCCTACCAGTCTTCATGTGTGGTGGCTACATTAGTCTTTTTTTCAAACTTTTTTCCTCTTTATTTTTACCTGGTGAACTTGTGCTTCCTGTCCAAGAGTGACAAAGCCCAAAGGACTGTATCTATTAAGGGACAGCATTGTCACACTAGGGTGCTCACCCCTGATTTAGACAGAACACCTTACATTCTATAACATATAGGGGTGGAGTACTGTAGTGCTCAGAGCTGAACTGGCAGGGCTGCTTGAGATCCCAATGCAGAGTGCACTGGAAATTAGGAGCCAACTACATGTCACAATCTGTTGTTCTTATAACAAATGATGATGCAATAATTATATCAGCTGGGTAGTGGAAATTAAGCTGAAAATTGACCACAGACTAGGTGGAGACATTTTTCTTTGAGGGTGAAAAAGTTCAGACACAGAAGAGCTTACGTTATGAAGTTAGCAAGAAGAATGCACTGAAATAGAGGTCACCCATGAGCTCTGTGATAACCAATGTTGAAATACTTTAGAACTGCATTCGTAAAGACATTGAATGTACTGAGAATTTCCATACAGTATAAGTCTTCCTACGAATGATTGCATGAAAATCTATTGTTGTATGGCCAGCTTCAGAATGCTTCATATTGAGATAAAGGCAAACTCTACCCCAGGGGCGGACTGACCATTTGGCCACCCGGGCACTGCCCGAGGGCCCTGGGCCACTAGGGGGCCCCATCAGGGTTTCCAGCCTCAGTAAAACCAGGGACAGTATGTAAAAATCTGTGTTTTTTTTACATCTCTCTCTGAAATGTCCCTTACCGACATCCTTTTGGTCTAAAAATCCTGAGATTATAGCTGCCCCACCTCTCCAGTACCTTCTCAGCCAATAGAAACATGTCTGTGTATACTGTGTGTACATGTATGTGTATACTGTGTGATTGTATACTGTGTGTGTGTTTGTGTATACTGTGTGACCCCATAATCTCTGATTGCCTGGGGGCCCTATAATCTCCTATTGCCCGGGGGCCCCATGAGTTGTCAGTCCGCCTCTGCTCTACCCTCTATGGAAATGGTTTCTAAAGCGCCAAGACTGGCCATACACAGTGCAAATTTATTTCCTGCCGCCACGGGTTGCAGGAAAGAAATCCCCAGGATTCCTCCATCAACACAGACAGTGTTGACGGGGGACTCCCTCCTGTGCAGCAATTGTCTGCTCCTAGGGGGCGGGATTATCCCTAGCAGATATAGTAGCCACTAGGGAAAATCATAAGAGAATCTGGAAGGCTGGTTGTACCCAAGCTGATCGATCAATCAACAGTACATTCAGCCTGCCCATTAACGGTTCGAATCATCAGCAGGAACCGGCCGAGATTCGAACCATGAATGGCTGGCCTAAGGCTGTTATCCTGATCCTGTTTTTATTATCTAATGAATCACTACACTGGGAAAAGCATGAAGACAGTGAAGTCAAAACTACCAAAAAAAGTGCCAGCTCCATGGCTGACTAGATAGTGAAGCCCAGACACGGATGACAGCCCCAGAACCTGTGGCTTTTAAGTGTAGCTAAAGGCAAAACTCTCAATTTATCTATTGGAGGTATAATTTACATATCCTCTTTTGCTCTTTACTTTCTTTCAAATCTGTAGATGTACCCAGTGCTCCGTGCCTGATTTCCATGTGTATGAGCTCCCAACAGAGATATCATATATATTCAACAAGGGGTGAGTTTGGGATCTGTGTAGGTTTAACCCACGGATCCCTTCCCCCTTCCATACATATACATATATATATACATTTTATTGGGTCTTGAATGACAGAACGTATTAAGGATTATGATTATCCATGTTATACTATAGGTACCACTACTAACAACAGTTGTGATCCTCTTGATATCAAGTTATCCCTCCCTACGGGTGACCCAATACGGCCGGGCCCAAATGCGGAACACAACGGTTTTGGTTGGATGACATTCTCCATTGGTCCCATGTATGTGCTCACTCTAGGACCCACACTGAGGTACGGAATGTCGCATATCTGGGTTCTTTCGGTACATGTGCCACATGTTGGTATGGGTGTGACTGTATTAGTTGATATGTGAAAACAGGGATAAAAAGAAAAATAGGGGGGGTGGAGGGAATAGGTATGAAGATGGGGGGTAAATTGATCGCATGTAGGATTGCCAGGGGGCTTTGGGGTGGGGTTGGCTGTTGGTTTTGTGGGGTTTTTTTTTTCCTGGGGAAAGGGGTGGTTTTGAGAATTTGGGACTATATTCATAGTGGATGTCTCGGATGGGCTCCTTGTTGCCATCTCTGACATACTAAATGCTGTCATGGATTTGATTTGTTCTTTACCAATCTTTAATTTCTTTTGGTTTTATACACCTAAGGTTGAATATATACCAATATTTTTCTTAAAAAATTAACCCTTTGAACAACCCTTCGAGCCGCTTTCGGCGAAACATGTAGAAGTTTTTGGACGTAGTCTTCTTAAGCATGTGATTACAGTAGTAACAGTGTCTATAATAGAGACATTTATATATATGTGTCTATAATAAAAAGGGACTTTGTGTATACACCTGGGACTCTGATTGTATATTTGTATTTACCGCTTTTTTATTTTGTTTGTTTTGTATTAATAAAAACTCTTTTGTATTTTTACATAATGTATTGCAGTGTACATCTATAATACGTACCTTTAAAATCCCCTATCCTACATTTCTTTATTCTCAATTTATCTTGTTTACTGTTCTTGATTTTTTTTACAGAACCTCTTTTGGTTGAAGTTCCACTTTAAGGGAATCTGAAAACTAGGGTCCCTATTGGAAGATTTCACCTCTTACCTCTTAATTTTATGGGGACCCCATAAAAGTAAGAGGAAAGAGGTGAAATCTTACAATAGGGACCCTAGTTTTCGGATTCCCCATAAAAGTAAGAGGTAAGAGGTGAAATCTTCCAATAGGGACCCTAGTTTTCGGATTCCCTTAAAGTGGAACTTCAACCAAAAGAGGTTCTGCTTCTCTTCCCCCCCTCCCCCCCTCGAATATTTGTTTTAGTTTTTTTCGGGCGGGGAGTGAATACCCAATTTTGACAGGTACCTGCTCAAACTCCTGGTCAGGTCTTTGCGGAAGTTCGGACCCCCCCCCCCTCCATCCCCCTGCAGTCTCTTGGGTCATGTCACAGGTCCCAGGAGACTGCAGGACCAATCATGGGGCACAGCGCAGCTCGCACATGTGCAGTGGCCAGCAGGCTGTAAAATGCAAGGAGTCACAGTCGGCTGCCCACAGTTAGGATGCCGGCACCTGCAGACGAAGACGACCGGAAAAGAGTTGGGTCAGGTGAGGACATCGCTGGATCCTGAGGCAGGTAAGTGTGTGTTTATTAAAAATCAATAGCTACAGTATTTGTACGCCATAACCCCTGGGGGCGGCTATGTTTTTCTGGGCTTACCGATTACCTCCTCTGCCTTGCAGCTCGTCGTTCTTGTCTAGGGGTTCCCAGGGTTAGTACCCAGTAACTGTGGAGACTGACACTTGAATTCCTTTTTGAGGATTTTTATTTGCATGAAACGTTGAACAAAACACAGTCTCTCAGTTGGGAATAGAGGGCAAGGGTATAGAAGCTCATCTCTAGATGATCCAGGGAGTAGCCACTCGCAACCGGATAGCTCACTGTTGGATAAACCCTTGTTTGTAGATCTAGCAGCCAACAAGTGATCTCAGCTTAGCAAAGTCTCTGCCACAGACTTGATTGGGAAACTTTAGATGAACACACAAAAGTCTCTCACAGGAACTTAGTTGCAACTGAAGGATGGGTTAGGAACTTTTCTTACAGTACCAGTATCATTCAGCCGTTCCGTCGATACCGTAAGAAATGCGGATTCAATTAGTGTCCATACAGCTCAGCATCCAGGCTCTTACCGAGCAGCCAGCCTCGTGCGTGGCCCTCCTCCGAAGAGTCCTCCCCTGGTCGCATGTAGAGTTGCTGGGCCTCTCCAATCCTGAGACGGCACCGGAACACTTTAGAATCCTCCTTCAGTTACTGCGCCTCGAACTAGCCAGTTCCGAGGCTCAGAAACGGATGCATCCCCACCCCAAACCATGTGGGCCTCTGGGGCTAGTCAGGAGAAACAGGACCATGGAGTCAGCAGACAATCCTGGTCCCGAACTGAACCCAGGCCAAAGCCCTGGCCAGAACGTAACCAGAACACAAAACCCCCGTCAAGTAGCTTCAGCACCTTAAGTATGCCCCCCCCCCCCAGAGTACACAGCGTGGCAAACGCGCCCACTGATTGGCTCCGGGGAGAGATTAGTACCCAATGCGTCCAACCAGACTGCGTTCTAAGACCTGTCACAGGTGCTCACCCACCTATGACCAGGCAGAACCTTAATACAGCCCAGCCAAACTGATGCCAAAGCATAACCTAGAATAATTAACCCCAAAACTCAACTACAGTTCTGGGCAAAAACTAAATTTACAGGCATAGCGCGTACTTTAAAAAAGTGCCGGCGCTACATACAGTAGCTGCTGACTTTTCAATTTTTGATTACAGGGTGAAGAATTTCTTTAATTTGCAGGGAGTTCCTCACTTTGTTTTTGCTATGGGACAGGAAGTGAAGGGAAATCTCCTCAATGGGACACCAATAAAAAAAAAAATAGTGACAGAAGTTATAAACCTCCCTTTCTTTAATAAAAATAAAAGATTTGCCTAGTTCTATTTTAATAGCCCATTTACACTAATGTGCACACAAACATGCATTTTTGTTTTTTTTGGGAAGGGGTTAACTGGCAGGATGTTTTTTGCCATCAGTTCCCATTGGGGAAATTCTTCTTCATTTTCTGTCCTGTAGACAACACAGGAAGTAAGAGGATATCTCTCCAAAGTGAGAGAAACACCTTCTTGGACAGTTGCCACTGAAACAATAGGAAGTTGTCCCCATAGGAAGATTTCCTCACTATTCTTGTTCAGGGGACAGCTCAAAATTAAGAATGGTCACCAAGACAAGTAGAGAGAGGGAATCTTCCAAGCGGGGACACAGAGAGCAATAATAAGCTTTGGGTGGAAATACATGTAAATGATCCTCAACATTTTTGCATGCACAAATGTTTTGCAAAATGCATTGCATCAGAAGGCCATGTGCATTGTTACATAGTTACATAGTTAGGTTGAAAGAAGACACAAGTCCATCCAGTTCAACCACAAATAAAAAAAAATATATATACATATATACACATTATATATATATATACACATACATACATACATACATACATACACATACATATACATACATACATATATATATCATACAATCCCATATACCCCATTCTATACCCACAGTTGATCCAGAGGAAGGCAAAAAAAAACCCCAGCAGAGCATTCTCCAATTTGCTAAAGCAGGGGAAAAAATTCCTTCCTGATCCCCCGAGAAGCAATCGGATTTTCCCCGGATCAACTTTCCCTATAAATGTCAGTACCCAGTTATATTATGTACATTTAGGAAAGTATCCAGGCCTTTCTTAAAGCAATCTACTGAGCTGGACAGAAACACCTCTGCAGGGAGTCTATTCCACATTTTCACAGCTATTACTGTGAAGAAACCTAATCTATGCAATCATTGTAATCTATGCATTTCGGCAATAGGGCTCCTTCACACCATCCCTATTGGGCAACATTGCCCAATACAGCCCCGACACACAAACAAGGCAATTTGCCCTATGTCCTATGCCGGGGTGTGCACTGAAAAAAAATTATATTTTTGGGCAATGCATCGCATTTCGGCATGCTTATTCTCTGCAACTTGTTGCAGGGCATAGAATTAATTGTATTGCAGCGCATGGCAGTGTGCATTCACATAGCACATACTGTATGTGAACCAGCACATGTCACAACCAGTGCATTGTTATGCATGCGTTGTGAATAGGCCCTTAGGCCTGGTTCACACCTATGCATTTTTTTGTGCCTTTTCAGTTTTGCAGAAACACACTACAGTCCATTTAACATGGTTTCCTATGGATGTAGTTTACATCTGTGCATTTTATGGAAAGGGTCAGGAACCTTTCTGTTTTTTGGTTCCATAGACATCAATGGATAAAAAACGTGTATTAAAAAAATGCAAAATTCACCTGCAATATGCAAACTACAACCTTAGGCCTGATTCACACCTATGCATTTTTAGCGCTTTTTGCATTTTGCAGATTTGCACTACAGTCCATTTACCATGGTTTCCAATGGAACACGTTCTGTAGTGCAAATCTGCAAAATGCAAAAAGCACTTAAAAAGCATAGGTGTGAATCCAGCCTAACAGCACATTATTGCAATGCATAGGTGTGAGGCCAAGCTGATGCTGCGTACAGACAATCGGAAATTCGGCCAGCAAAAGACCGATGAGAGCTTTTGGTCGGAAAATGTGACCGTGTGTATGCTCCGTCGGACTTTTGCTGGCGGAATTCCCGCCAGCAAAAGATTGAAGCAAAAGAACTTTTCGGTGGGAAAAAGTTCAGATCGGAATTTCCGATCGTCTGTACCAATTCCAACACACAAAATTCCTACGCATGCTTGGAAACAATTCGACACATGCTCGGAAACAATTCGACACATGCTCGGAAGCATTGAACTTAATTTTCTCGGCTCATCGTAGTGTTGTACGTCACCGCATTCTTTACGGTCAAAAGTTCAGAGAACTTTTGTGTGACCGTGTGTATGCAAGACAAGCTTGAGCGGAATTCCGTCAGAAAAACCATCCAAGATTTTTTCGACGGAAAATCCGCTCGTGTGTACGCAGCATAAGGTTAGATTTACATCTATGCATGTTGCTTTAGAGTGTTTCTGCAGTGCTTTTTGCTGTGCTTGCCGCGTTTTTGGACACGCGTTTTTACCGCAATTTTACCACGATTTGAGTTTTTTTCTTTTACACTGTATATAGCGGGAAGACGGCCGCCGCGTCCTTAACAATCGATGAGTCAGCTGTCAGCGGGCTTCCCCACTGAATGTAAAAAAAAATAATTGCCCAAAAAAAATAACGGCGTGCCCCCCCAGGTTCATGCCAGGCCCTTGGGTCTAGAATGGATGGGGTCTTGTGTCCGGATCAAGTCACTCTTTCTGGCTGGAGCACATCCCTAGCTTCAGACAAAGGCTGTGTCTCTGAATGGCAGCAACTGCCTTGAGCTATCCTCAAGCTTGGCTTATAACGACCCTGTACACCTGTGTACTCACGCAGGCTGCGTCTAGCAAAACCACCGGATTGAAGGTTCTGTCCCACTCAAGACACTTTGGAACCCTCAGGCTCCAGGCCCCAATCCAGGATGACCAAAACTCACAACACAGTTTTCTCCGCTCACAATAAACTTTGAGAATCCTGTGTCATCTTTATATCCCTTTCCTAATCTCACACCATGGCAGGATCTCGCACTGTCACAGTGGCATATAAGTTCTATAGCAGAAGAACGCACTTTGGTTGACCAGAAGCTCTGACGAAGCTGAAACTTTTCCGGCCACTTCCCGCACTGGTTTGGCGTACTTCAATTTTATAGAGAACTCTGCTGATCTGAATCCTAAAAAGAAAAAAAAGAATAAGTCCTTGTCAGTAATCAATAGTGTCTGGAGTCAAATCTGAGTGCAAGGCAATTGGACGTGTTAAATGACTTCTTTCCCATTATTATTTCATGATTTTTCCATTGATCCCTCCCTGCCTTTCTTTATTATTATTATTATTTTTTTTAATGTTGCTTACTGTGCTGCATCTATATTTTTCCTATTGCAATAAAGATTTTTTTTTTTATAGTATAATTATGAAAATGATTATGTTGTTTCTTCTTTGCAGGCAGATTATGTGCACTTGTCTAATAAACCCAAGTGTGAAATATAATACTTATTTTTATATAGGTCCCGTCCACACCTGGAAATTTTGGGATTGTGGCAGAATTATTTTCAATGGTTTTACTTGTGCTGTGATTTACCACCCTGCAAATTACATCACGTGAAGCTTGTCGCCTAAAAGAAGCTTCTGCTCCTTTTTGGGTGACAAGCTTCAAGCAATGCGATTTGTTATGAGGTAAATCGCTCAACAATTGTGGTAAAACAGCAACGCATTACTTATAATGGCACTTAAACCTGCATTTTGCGATTGTAGTGCATTTTAAGATTGCTGGCAGAATTGCAGCGATTTTGCCGCAATCCCAAAACGCCCAGGCATGAATGGGGGCCATACTGTACAATCTATAAGTATAAAAATATATATATATATATATATTCCGCTCCTATATCGCTCCAAAGATGCTGCTAGCAGGATTTTTTTACCGTCCTGCTAGCGCTCCGCTCCAGTGTGAAAGCCTGCCGGCTTTCACACTGGAGTGAATGGGGCCGGATTTTTTCAGGCGGTATACAGGCGCTCCAGTCTCCTTCTCCACCGATTGATCCTATTTCTAAGGCACCTGGAGGTAGTCTACTATGCCTGTTTGACCCCTTACCATTGGTCAGTGGGTCCACCCTACACGGTAAGCGCATTTGATTACCTCAAGCTCCTTAAAGTTCATAATGCCGTCCGAACAAGAGAGGACATAGCATCGGAATTTGATTTTGATTGTTTATTGAGTTTTGAGCAACATTTTCTGACACACTCGAATTGCCTCTACTATACGGACACCTACATTCCTTTAATAGGAATTGTGACAGTCGGACATTGTCTGTGTTAGGCTTTATTCTAATCACTCACTATAGCTCTCCATGATTGACATTTGGATTATGCTTATCTTGTGATTTATATTACATCTTATGCTCCTTGTTATTGATATTGACTTACACATAATTATCACTGTGATTTATATTATATCTTATGCTCTTTGATATTGATATATATATAATTATCACTGCTCATACATTTCTTTGTTTCCTGGGTACTCATAGGTGTTGCTTCCTATGAGTTTTTTGCCCTAATCTATTCACATTTGATCACATCCACACATGTCTGAATTGAAAACATATTGAGTTTGTTTTTATAATTATTTATGTGTGTCCACTAGATTGGAATATCACCTTTCTATTGGCGATCCAATCATTCACTTTATTTTTATTTCTTAATTTATTTTTAAGAGAAAATTCTGAACAGTAATATGTGGATACAGAATTTAATTCTATAGTACCCATTACTGTACAGAGACACGTTAAGCGCTACACTTTATCTCATTTTTTATCCTTTCACAAATAGTCAGTTTGTAGTGTTGGCAGCTTTTTTTTGCTATTGATGGCGCAATAATATCCCCCATTTACCACCGGTATACAGGCGCTATTTTTAGCGCTGTACCGCCTGAAAAACGCCCCAGTGTGAAAGGGGCCTGACACTCCCCTCCCAATGTCAATGCTGCTGTCTAAATGTGACCCTGTGGGTGATTTACTAAGAAGAAGGCACTGCGCCAGTTCATACATTAATTGGTGCGCCGGAAAAGTCATTAATCGAACGTGCAAAACCGGCGCACATTGAAGCGCAAATAGCGATAATAAATACCTGCATATGTAAACTGCAACTGTCGCTAGGGTAACTGCGGTTTTCTCATTGATAATAGCGCACGACCAATACAATTAGTTAATCTCATTGGATGTGTCTTGTTAGGCAATTAGTAGGTGTACTCAGTTAATTAACCCCTTTGGTGCTAATCTCATTCCTATCACTTCTAATATATCTTTGAAATGTGTTTTTTTTCTTTTTTTACCCAAATCTTTCAATACATTACAAAGAACAGAGAAATGTTTCTAAACCCAATTAATTAATATTTTCATATCTTGATCTTTAAAGGTGACCATACACTGCAATCAGTTAGATCTTAAATAAATTAGATTTAGTGCAAGAGCCTGTTTGATTTCCTATAATTTGAATTAATTGTTCAAGTGCGTCTTCCTATTACCTATTTTGCCTAAATATCAAGTTGTAAAGAGATCGGCCAATCAGATTGCATAGTGCATGACCATCTTAAGTGCCAAATTTGGAATGTAGATGTGCCATGACCCACTTGTATTTTCCAAACTCTGACATTGACAGACATGACTAGGCATGATGGGAATTGTAGTTCCTGAACAACTGGAGGGCCATAGTTTGAATACCCCTGTGCTAGACCATTATTATGCTTGCAGAATTGGGAGTGTGACATCTACCCAACTTTTCTCTGCTGGTGGTCACAAGAACATACATCTATAAATATATCTAATATATATGTACCGTATTTATTGGCATATAACACGCACCGGCGTATAACACGCACCCCAAGTTTAGGAGGGCATTTTAAGGAAAAAGTTTTAGGAGGGAAGTTTAGGGGAAAAAAAAGCCCAGCGTCATTTGCAGCTTTGCCCAGTGTGATTTGCAGCTTGCCCCAGTGTGATTTGCAGCTTGTCAGCGTCATTTGCAGCTTGCCCAGTGTCATTTGCAGCTTTGCCCAGTGTGATTTGCAGCTTGTCAGCGTCATTTGCAGCCTGCCCAGTGTGATCTGCAGCTTGCCCAGTGTGATCTGCAGCTTGCCCAGTGTGATCTGCAGCTTGTCAGTGTCAATTGCAGCTTGCCAGTGTCATTTGCATCTTTCCCACATTTAAAATTGCCACCTAGAAAGACCGCGCGGCCGGAAAAGACCGAGCCGTCTGTTCGGCTCCGCTCGCAGTCCCGCCTCCCTGCTGTTTCCGAGCGCAGGGAGGCGGGACTGCGAGCGGAGCCGGAAAAGCCAGAGCCGTCTGTTCGGCTCCACTCGCAGTCCCGCCTCCCTGCTGTTTCGGAAGCGAGCGCAGGGAGGCGGGACTGCGAGCGGAGCCGAACAGACAGATCGGTCTTTTTCGGTGGCGCTCGTTTTTTTTCGTCGGCGCTCGTTTTTTTCGGCGGCGGTCGCTGTTTTTCGGCGCCGTTTGATTTTTTTGGCCACTTTTTTTTGGGGTATCGGCGTATAACACGCACCCACGACTTTCCCCCGATTTTAAAGGGGGAAAAGTGCGTGTTATACGCCGATAAATACGGTATATATCACAAAAGTGAGTACACCCCCACATGTTTGTAAATATTTTATTATATCTTTTCATGTGAAGAAATGACACTTTGCTACAATGTAAAGTAGTGAGTGTACAGCTTGTATAACAGTGTACATTTTCTGTCCCTTTAAAATAACTCAACACACAGCCATTAATGTCTAAACTGCTGGCAAGAAAAGTAAGTACACCCCTAAGTGAAAATGTCCAAAGTGTCAATATTTTGTGTGGCCACATTTATTTTCCAGCACTGCCTTAACCCTCTTGGACATGGCGTTCACCAGAGCTTCACAGGTTGCCACTGGAGTCCTCTTCCACTCCTCCATGATGACAGCACAGAGCTGGTGGATGTTAGAGACCTTGCGCTCCTCCTCCTTCCGTTTGAGAATGTCCCACAGATGCTCAATAGGGTATAGGTCTGGAGACATGCTTGGCCAGTCCATCACCTTTACCCTCAGCTTCTTTAGCAAGGCAGTGGTTGTCTTGGAGGTGGTTTGGGGTTGTTATTATGTTGGAATACTGCCCTGCGGCCCAGTCCCCGAAGGGAGGGGATCATGCTCTGCTTCAGTATGTCACAGTACATGTTGGCATTAATGGTTCCCTCAATGAACTGTAGCTCCCCAGTGCCAGCAGCACTCATGCAGCCCCAGACCATGACACTCCCACCACCATGCTTGACTATAGGCAAGACACTTGTCTTTGTACTCCTCACCTGGTTGCTGCCACACATGCTTGACACCATCTGAACCAAATAAGTTTATCTTGGTCTCATCAGACCACAGGACATGGTTCCAGTAATCCATGTTCTTAGTCTGCTTGTCTTCAGCAAACTGTTTGTGGGCTTTCTTGTGCATCATCTTTAGAAGAGGCTTCCTTTTGGGACGACAGCCATGCAGACCAATTTGATGCAGTGTGCGGCATATGGTCTGAGCACTGACAGGCTGACCCCCCACCCCTTCAACCTCTGCAGCAATACTGGCAGCACTCATACGTCTATTTCCCAAAGACAACCTCTGAATATGACGCTGAGCACGTGCACTCCACTTCTTTGGTTGCCCATGGCGAGGCCTGTTCTGAGTGGAACCTGTCCTTAAACCGCTGTATGGTCTTGAAAGACAAAAATTGCCCTGGACTTAGCCAAAATGCCTAGCCCTAAAAGGCACAGTGCAGAAAAAGTTTTAGTGACTATGACCATGTGCCGATTCACACAGTGGGGTCCCGCACCCAAGTGTTACTAAGAGCACTCCTAGGGCAACCACTCCCAGAAGGCACAGACACTGTGGACTCTCTGCCTCCCCAGCCCATGGCCAGACAAGGTAGATCCACTGAAATCAGGAGGAACTGGGCTCTTACAGTTTTCCCAGGGGAATTACTCCCGTGCCCCAACAGCACCCCGGTTTCTGTTCCAGCCAGTATTAGCCTTCTGAGCCCCCATCACTCCAGCAGGGGTACATTGCCAGCCACTCCAGCCCCTGTTAAGTCAGAATGATGGCACAGCACCCCTAATGGACACTGATAAGAACAGATACTACAATTGTACTTAGCCAAAAGGAAACACTTCTGAGCACCCTGGTGGCATTTCCTGCAGTACTTTACAAGTCTCATGAGGAAGCCAGTGATTGAAGAAACATGTTGAGCTGAAGTTACTGCACATACACTATGGCCGCATTGATTTTCTGTGATTTTTTTTGGAATATTACTGTTTTTAATATTTGTACAATACAACAAAATTTGATATTTTTATAAATACATTGTGTAACGTCAATTGTGGCACCTTAAATATCCTGTTTTTTTTGTATATACATTTTTTAAGTTTAACTGGTGGGATGTGGTGCCTTGCTCCTCGGATACCCAACTAATTACCATATTGCTTGTGTTTAGCTTTATTGAACACAATCCGATTCATGACTATTGGGACGCAGCGGCTGCAGGAACACAGCTACTGGTCTCAATTTGACAGCTGTTCAGGTTTCAGTGTGCATTCAGTGACAACCACCCACATATCCCCTCCCTCTTCATCACTGGAGCAAACCTGGCAGTATGCTGCAGCTGGTGGAACATGACTGCCAGATTGCTGTCCTTGAGCATCCCCTCTCCATGCAGTTGCTGCACCCTAATTGGCATCAATGGGACTGCTTGTGTCAGGATGCACAGAACATCTGTGGATCATTTGAGGTCAAAGATGGCACATTGCGTTGGTGTATGAATAGCCACGTGCGGGTGAATGAGGCCTTCATTTAGCTCTATGCACAGCAGTGAGCTTCGATGTGTTGTGGTGTGCTAACATGCAGTGCCGAGCGTTGCACTGTGTAAGAATGTATTTTCATGCAGCTCTACCAACAGAACAATGGTGTAAACAAGGCACATAGAAAACAATTGCTCTTGTGTTGAACCAGTTTGGATCTCTGCGTATGAATGCAGTTCAATTGACGCAATGTGAACGAGCCCTTAGTCATCTGAGAGATAACATTCCTGCCCATTGTATCATGAATCTTATGTAGAGGACATGCAGGATAAATGTAACTGTGAGTTAACCTCTAACTTGGAAAACGACTGCAGTGATGACAGCACAAGAACGAGCACTAAACCCGCCAATCAAATGACTGTGACTCTATTTCTGCTTCTGCTTTATGAGGTTGATTTTACCAGCAGAGTAACAATAGACTGTCAGTCTTTCAAGGAACAATTACAATAACAAAGGCTTAAGACAATGGCATTTAATAGCTGGAAATACGACTCCCTGGGTTTATTGGTCTGTTTGTGGCAATAATTACCAGCTATTATACACATTACATGGAGAAGGTAGAGAATAACATGTTTTATTCAGAGCCAAACATTTCTGAGACATTGAAAGGGGCCAGTTATGAACTATCCATTACATGACCCACCCTCTTGATTTTTGCTGCCTTTGCACAAAGGACGTGGGGAAGCTAATGCCCCATACACACGAGTGGATTTTCCGTCAGAAAGAACTTGGATGTTTTTTTCCGATGGAATTTCGCTCAAGCTTGGCTTGCATACACACGGTCACACAAGTTCTTTGAACTTTCGACAGTCAAGAACGCGGTGAGGTACAACACTACGACGAGCCGAGAAAAAATGAAGTTTAATGCTTCTGAGCATGCGTTGAATTGTTTCTGAGCATGCATAGGAATTTTGCTTGTTGGAATTGCTATGGACGATCAAAACTTTTTCCAACCGAAAAAAGAGAACCTGCTCTCAATCTTTTGCTGGTGGGAATTCCGCCAGCAAAAGTCCGATGAGCATACACACGGTCGGAATTTCCAACCAAAAGCTCTCATCAGACTTTTGCTGGGGGAATTTCCGATCGCGTGTACGTGGCATTAGAGTTTGTCTAAAGCCACAATTTTATTTTTCATCTTTGATGGAGTAGGGAAGGGTTAAAATCCCTGTCAGGTTTTATTGCTGTCCCTGCGGGGGAGATATACACTCTCTATTTGTTCTGGTGGCCAACGCCATTGAGACAAAATGGGACAGAAAGCAAAAATTTTGAGTGGTTAACAGAACAGGAAAACGTCTTTTGGTAACAACTACTGCCTCGTATACACGATCAGATTGTTGGCCAACAAAACTGTGTAATTTTGTCCGAAGGGCGTTGGCTCAAACTTGTCTTGCATACACACGGTCACACAAATGTTGGCCAACAATTACGAACGTAGTGACGTACTAGATGTACTACGTGGTTTTTCAGCTCTTTAACGCTACACTTTGGGCTCCTTCTACTAATTTCGTGTTAGTAGAAGTTTGGTGAGTGTTGATTTGCGCTTTTCTTTTCGCGTTTTTCATTTAGCGCTTTTCAGTTTGCACTTTTCATTTTGTGCTTTTCCGTTTGTTTCTGAACGGCCGTTCGTCAACCGGACATGTTGTGGAATCGGAGGAGACGTGTTATTTATTATTGGCCTTGGAGTTATTGCTTTGACATTATTTTTTTGGTTTAATAATGATTTGATTTGGTATATTTTCTATATTTTTGGATACATAGAATGCACTTTTTGGTTAAATTCTATTGGCTGATAGCATGTCTAATTTTATTTGTTTTCTCTTTTAATGCACAATAAAAAAATTGTGGAGAATAATACTTGCCTATGTGTTTTACTTCAAATGACATTATGGGAGTAGGCAGTTACATTTAACCATTTCACGACTAAGCCTATTTCTGCCATTTGGTGTTTACAAGTTAAAATCCGTATTTTTTGGTAGAAAATTACTTAGAGCCCCAAACATTATATATATCCGTGATGATATCCGTTGTAGGATGAAACATGTCAGGCGGGCTGATGCAAGTATGCGGAATTGCTTTTTATCCATGCCCTGATGTTTTGCCTTTGTTGTAAGTAGATTACCAATAAAATTGTTAAACTTCAGCTGGCGGGCTTCACTATTGTTGTCACTCTCTTCCTCCAACCCGTGGGAGAGCTTTTTTTCTAGTTTACACCTGTTCTGGCTGAGGAAATCATTTGGCTGAGAAATTTTTGGTCTCCTATATTCCATCGATGAGTACTGGATTCGATCACACCCATCGGTTCATCAGACCTTCATTCATTTCCTTTATGTCTTCACGTGATTAACTTCGCCTCCTTTCTGCTTCTATCTGGTAAGCAGATACAAACACTCTTAATTGGATTTATGCACCACCTTTTATTCCAGAAAGGATGTTTATATGCACCATTATTTTTTGATAGAAGATTTTGCCTTTACACAGCACCAGTTATGTTTGATTGATGGACTGTCACTATTATATTTGAACTATTGTTTTTTATATAGTCTTTATATATTAAGTCTATCTTTATCACAGCGCCACATCTTGGTTTTTGTATTTGTGCAGCAGTGTTTTAAATGCAACTTTTTGGGAAAAGGGACACTTTCATGAATTTAAAAAAAAACGAAACAGTAAATTTAGCCCAGTTTTATTGTATAATGTGAAAGATGATGTTACACCGAGTAAATAAATACCAAACCTGTCACGCTTTATTATTGCACGCACTCGTGGAATGGCGACAAACTCCGGTACCTACAAATCTCCATAGGCAACGCTTTATATTTTTTTCTGGTTACCAGGTTAGAGTTACAGAGAAGATCTAGTGCTAGAATTATTTCTCTCGCTCTGACAATCGTGGCGATACCTCACATGTGTGATTTGAACACGTTTACATATGCGGGCGCGACTTCCGTATGCGTTTTCTTCACTGCACGAGCTAGCAGGGGCACTTTAAAAAAAAAAAATTCTTATTTATTTTATTTCTTTTTATATTATTAAATTGTGTTTAAAAAAAATAAATAATTTTTGATCACTTTTATTGCTGTCATAAGGAATGTAAACATCCTTTATGACAGTAATAGGTGGTGAAAGGTACTCTTTATGGAGGAATCGGGGGGTTTAAAAGACCTCCAATCCCTCCTTTGCTGTTTTCGGCGATTCTGAATACTGTATATTTTTTTAAAACCGGCGCCATTGGCAGCCGAGTAAACAGGAAGTGACGTTGTGACGTTGCTTCCGTGTGTACAATCAGGAGACTGGCACGAAGCCGTTTCCGGCTTCGTGCCACTCTGTCCCTAGTCAGAAGTGGCGGATTGTGGATTGGGTCTCCCAGTGCGAC
Organism: Lithobates sylvaticus; assembly: GCA_028564925.1. Taxonomy (NCBI): domain Eukaryota; kingdom Metazoa; phylum Chordata; class Amphibia; order Anura; family Ranidae; genus Lithobates; species Lithobates sylvaticus. The sequence goes on from CM053026.1 coordinate 76,747,212, forward strand.
GGGAGGCCCGTTCAGATCGGCGGGAGGTGGCGGGAGGGGGGGGACGTCCCCTCCCGCTACTCCGGGATAACAATTGAGTGGCTTTTAGCTGCATCGGTTGTTATCCCTGGAAAGCCGATCGCCCGCTCTAAAAACGGTACCGGGATGATGCCTGCAGCTGCGGGCATCATTCTGGTATAACCCCCGAAAGCCGAGGCCGCATATCTGCATACACTCGGCGGGAAGGGGTTAAAAAAATACAATGTAAAATTAACAAGGGACACCAACATAGTTGTATCTTTGATCCTAAAAACTAAGGGATAATGGTGTTGTGGTAACTTGCCCAAAAATAAAAAAAAAAACATAATAGTATTGATATCACTAGAAAAAGCCTTTGAAAATTAGTTTGCAATAACTCCATCAGTATCACCAGCAAAGCAGCTTCATTATTATCCCATTAAAGAAGAGAATTGTGCGCTGCATTTCGAGATTTCATAATTTGCCACGTCACGAATGTCAATTCTCCATTACGAACGCTAGTTTATAAGACCGACCGCTTCTGGCTCATCCTTGCTTCTGAGCATGCGTGTTTGTACTTTGGACTTTTGTCCGACGGACTTGTGTACACACGCTCGGAAAATCCGACAACACACATTTGTTGGCGGAAAATTTGAAAACCTGCTAGCCAACATTTGTTGGCGGAAAGTCCGACAACAATTGTCTGATGGAGCGTACACATGGTCGGATTTTATGCCAACAGCCTGACATTCAACATTTCCCGTCGGAAAGTCCGATCACGTGTACGAGTTTTTACAGAGTATTATAGGCAAAACTTTTTTTTTTTTCATTTTGGATAGGTTAGCAAGGGAAGGTTATAACACATGTAAGGTTTATTTTTTTCCATTGAGTCCCATTGGGGAGATTTCCCTTCACTTCCTGTCCCATAGTCATGAAGAAAGTGAGAGGAAATCCCTGCAAATTAAGGGAATCCCTTGTGAAAGGAACCCCCCCCCCCAAAAAATTGCTTGCACATGACTAGACATCTTATTTACTAGGCTTTAGGGAAAATATCCTTGAAAAGTGCATCTTTCCTTACAAAGCGAACAGCATATTTGCCTTTATTAAATCAACCCCTTGGAGTCTATTCCTTTTGCAAACTGTAGTAGCATGAACCATATAGTTAAAGGGTAAGTTAACCTTTTCACAAAAAAATGAAAAGCCATACATTGATCTTTTTTTTCAGTGCTGCCGGCTGTAGCTCCCAATTGTACCTGATTTGGAGGGACTGTCCCTGATTTGGGACAATGTCCCTCTGTCCCTCTTTTCTCCTAATTTCTCCCTCATTTTGGTTATAGTATATAGTTGTATATAAAATGCACTTTTTATCTTTCAAAAAGTGTTTCCCAGTGCTAAACTTTTCATCCAATTTCTAAATTGCTGCATTTGTACATTTCAAAAACCAGTATAAGGGAATAGTAGTGGTAAAAAAAAAAAAAAAAAAAGCACTTGTGGGTTTAACTAATCATTTTTTTTTGTATAATTCTCCTTTAAGGGGGCGTGGCAGGGTGTGTGTCCTATACCTACATATTTTTTCTAATAAGTGTCCCTCATTCCCATCTCAAATAGTTGGTAGGTATGGCCGACGGCACTGATCGTTTGGGAAAAACCCACCAGGCTGGTTGTGCACAAGTCAATCGATAGATTGACTTGTGTACAAACAGCATGCCCCTATGTGGATCCAAATTTGGATAATCCCTGCTATACCAGCTGAATTTCGATCCATGTATGGCCGGTTTAGCTTCAAAGATGCTGCCACCCCTCTGGACCCCGCTGCAAATATCAGCCGTTATGCTCTGTGCTGCTGATGTAGTGGTCGGTACACAGCCCCGGAATGAGTATTCATCATAAAGCTTGCAATAGCAAACGTTCAATGGTCAGTGCAGCCATGTGACTGTGCTGAACAATGGGAAGCATACCTGAGGTTTCTTCTGGTAAGGTGCCCCATTGTACATGTTCTCTATAGTAGTGGCCAGCCCCCACCTCTTTCCTATTAGCCCTTAGAAACTAGCCAGAATAATTGGCTCCCATTGACTTCAATGGGGTTTGGATTTAGTGCCCATACTTTAGTCATGCTCAAACGGACATGGTGTGAATGAGCCCTAAGTGCAGACACCACATTAGGTTCTCTTTACCAAGTTCTCCATTTAGGTAAAGTCATCCATCGTCCTTCCCCATGTCTTGTTTTCCAAAAAATGTCTCTCTGTGGCAAACAGAACATTTGAATTCCATCTTGACCATCCGTCGTAGTTTTCTATCATCAGCATATACAGCGCTGCCAAAATAAATCATCTGTTTCCCTCAAAAATAGAATAAGATACATCCTGTTGAGAATGAATATCAATGATCTGTGAGGCAGACAAAGCAACCTTTGTTTTATAGCTACTCATTTATTCATCTTGTTAGCCTAATAGACCCGGTAATGCAAGCACTTCACATGAGTCAACAGATTAATGAATGCACTGGGAAAAATTTATAGTGATACTGGATAATGTGCCTGGTGTTCAGGGGGAATTACGGAAACAATGGAAGGCCTACAGGCTTGTTTAATAAGGCAGAGAGCAATGTACATACTGCAGTCATCTGTAACTGCCAATCACAGGAGGTTAGCACATGTTTCTGGGTTGCTATGGGTTATGTACAGGCTGTGTCAGCACTGCATTTCTTTAAAGCTGAACTCCAGGATAAGCAAATATTGTCTACATACAAGAGGCATGTGTGTTTTACACACGTACGTGCCGTTGCTTCAGTTAGACTGTGCCGTTACCGGCGGCTCCCGCGCGCAGTGTTGCCAACCTACCAGATTGAAATTTACTGACACGACACCCAAAATTTACTGGCACTGTCAAGTTTTTACTAGCATATCTAAAAGTTACAAAATTACAGTTTTAAGTGCAAATTTTTGTATTTAGGCTATAAACAAGTGCAATATGCATTTACAAAGTGATTTAAGGCAGATATTAACCACTTAAGCCCCGGACCAAATTGCAACCAAAGGACCAGGCCCCTTTTTTGCGATTCGGCACTGCGTCGCTTTAACTGACAATTGCGCGGGCGTGCGACGTGGCTCCCAAACAAAATTGGCGTCCTTTTTTTCCCACAAATAGAGCTTTCTTTTGGTGGTATTTGATCGCCCCTGCGGTTTTTATTTTTTTTGCGCTATAAACAAAAATAGAGCGTCAATTTTGAAAAAAATGCAATATTTTTAACTTTTTGCTATAATAAATATCCCCAAAAAATATATAAAAAAAAATAATTTTTTCCTCAGTTTAGGCCGATACATATTCTTCTACATATTTTTGGTAAAAAAAAATCACAATTAGCGACTATTGATTGATTTGCACAAAAGTTATAGCATTTACAAAATAGGGGATAGTTTTATGGCATTTTTATTAATATTTTTTTTTTACTAGTAATGGCGGCGATCAGGGATTTTTATTGTGACTGTGACATTATGGCGGACACGTCGGACATTTTTGACACATTTTTAAATGCACTGATTCCTGTGTAAATGACACTGGCAGTGAATGAGTTATTCACTAGGGGGCGGTGAGGGGTTAAGTGAGCCCTGAGTGTGTTTTCTTACTGTAGGGGGGCGTGGCTTGGCATGTGATGTCACTGATCGTCTTTCCCTATGACAGGGAACAGACGATCAGTGACAGTGTCACTAGGAAGCACGGGGAGAGGTTTGTTTACACATACCTCTCCCTGTTCTTCAGCTCTGTGACCCGATCGTGGGACACCAGCGACGATCGGGTCAGCTGGTCCCGTGGTCACGGAGCTCAGGACCGGGTCGCGACCCACGGCTGGGCTCTTAAAGGACAATGTACCTGTACGTTGATGTGCCCATCCGTGCCATTCTGCCAACGTAATATAGTAAATAAGTAGCTCAGGGACAGGTCAAGAAATTAGAATGGGCGGCACATACACATGAAATTGACACTCACACTGACACTGACAGCAGTGTGCAGCAGCACAGATGATGATGGCACCTCACCAACAGGACACGTCCCCTCCTGGCATGAAGAGTCACAGTGACCCTTTCTCTCCATGCCAGGTGGTTCCTCCTGTCCACTTGCCTTCCTCCTGTTCTGCAGACCTGCACATGAGGCTCCGGCTGCTCCGCTCCCTTGCATCATGACTTCACGTGACACAGTGCCGGCACAGTCCGATCACACTGTTGCAAGCACTCAGATGGTTTCACAGCCATCTTTTTTACTGGCAACCTTTTTCTTTCACTGGCATTTACTGGCAGGAGAAAAGTACCCATTTTTTTACTGGCTGCCAGTAAAAATAATGGCGGTTGGCAACACTGATGCGCGGGAGTGACATCATTGCGGCTCTGGCCAATCACAGCGTCAGAGCCACGATACCCAGAAGTAACTCCCTGGGAGCGATGTCGGCCACTGGAGCGATGAACGAGGACCGCTGTGGGGGCTTCGATCTCAGGTAAGTAATTCATAATGAGCTAGTATTCTATGCATACTAGGTCATTATGCCATTGTCTTGCAGGTTTTTTTTTTTTTAGGGTTTACAACCACTTTAAGTCTCACTGCTCCTCAAGGGCAAGTACGTGTAGTGCTTTCTACATAGTGTTGTCTAAGGCTAGCTACAATGTTGGGCAGGGCACCCCCCCCCCCACCACCAAGAATGTCCGACAACACAGCTAGCAAGGAGATGGCTGCTTTGACGGATGTCACTTTTCTCCATCTCCATAGCCTGCTTGCCTGAGACATTTTAGCTGACAAGCCCCACCCCCCCAACCCGCCCTACCCTTGCATTTCTTATCAGGGGCTTGTCTCAGGCACATGCTTGGTGATGGAGATATGTGCTGTATGTAAAAGCAGCCCTGTCCTTGCTAGTTGCATAATCAGACATCTGTGTGTTGGTGGGGAAGGTGGTACCCTGTCTGATCTCACAGCTTGCCTTAGGCATTATATTGCCTCCACATGGCCTGATTTAAGGGGCAAGTACAGCCAAAGCTCATCTGGCTGTACTTCTCCTGTGGATCACAGTGCAGACCGCACAGCCGACTCAAGCCTGCTGTCGGCTGATGTCACAGAGTCGGTCCAACTTGGGGAAAGATTGTGACCATATGGTTGGGATCCACCCAGGAGCCTGGACAGGTTGGTCCTGCCTCCTCCAGAGCCCATCCCTCCAGTGAGCACAGGGGGTGGGGTGGGGGGTTGCAGAGCAGAGAGCCAGTGATTGACAGTCACCAGCTCTCTGCTCATGGAGCACTGGGAACTGAGCGATCGATGGTGGTTGATCACCCAGTTCTCAGTCTTAGAGCCGCCATTCACCTGGGTAAGTAAGATTTCTGGAAAAAACAAACAAACAAGCCTCTCTATTCCCGTAATACTGCACAACCGCACTGCTTATGCGTGCTTTGCACATTATTGCAGCACAGTCCCATTGAATTCAATGGGTGAGTTTGACAAGTTGTGTCAAAGCATCACAGCCGTGGAATGTGTAAAAGCCCTGTCCGGCTGTATTCTGACAGTTAAAGTGGGTGGCCAGTTTTTACCACTCCCTAGTCACCCATCTGAAAGAGCCCTTACACCCATGCACTTGTCTGCATCTTGCTTCAGTGATCCTATGCACCCTTGCCTGCCACCGGCTACCGGGTAATTCTGTGCACCGCCACCTATTCCCATTACCTCTGTTTGTTTGTGCACTCCCATCTGCTTGGACTGTCCTGAGCCCCAGTTTTGCTAGGAACTCTCTCACCAGCACACTTGTGGCCTACTGGGGTGAGTCAGAGGGCTGTGTTTTGAATGGGCATGCAATGCTGCATAAGGTTAATTCCACCTCAACCGGGGCTGTGCTGCCAATGAGGCCACTTGTCTTAAGAAGCACCCATGGAGGCACAGCAATGAAGCCAGCATGCCCATACCCAAAACTCCATTCTCAGTGCTGCTCAGTAATGCTGCACCTAACATAATGTCAGGCTCAGGATTACTGTGTACCCTTCCCAGCTGCTGCATCTATCACACAGGTATGCCCAACGGCGAACCTTTCAGTGATGCAAAGCCTGGTAACTAGGGATGCACCGATATTGGTGCCAATACTAAGCATTTGCACGAGTACTCGTGCAAATGCTCCAACACCTGAAACCGATACCTTTGCTTTTGCAATTTGAGTCCATCCAAAATGAATGCGATTCTTTGCAGTGCGATTAATTTTGTATGGGCTCAAATTTCAAAGTGCAATTCTTGTCCAAATCACATGCAGTTGCCTGCACCATTCCTGTGTGAACCCAGGCTTGTCATAGTGACTTCAGCCTGAGTTCACAAAGGAGTGGTGCAGAAAACTGAATGTGATTTGGACAGGAATCGCAGCACATTCCTATTCAAATCACATGCAATTCTTTGCAGTATGATTCTTTGTAGTGTGATTTGAGTCCATTTATTTTGTATGGGCACAAATTGCACCCAAAGGTATCGATAATGGGTATTGGTTAGTACTTAAGCACAAGTACCGGTACTCGTACTCCCTAATATAAAAATGGCACCTGTGCATCCCTACTGGTAGCAGTGCAGGTTTAGCGTCACTGAGCACAGTGCTGCTGCACACTGTGCCTGGTCTGCCTCTGTGACAGATGCAGCAGCCATGCAGAGACTTTTACTTGGTGACGCCGAGCCTGCACCAATATATTTAAGCACACACCAAACAACACTACTGCCATCAAGAAATTCATCATTATTATGGGATTGTGGTAAAAATGGCTGCCTCCGATGGAATCCTCCCCTTGCATTTCCCTGGCCCTGATGTACATCTGTACAAATGCTCTTTGTGTGCATTGCCCTGTGTTAAAAATAGTGTGCTGAGGTTGCCCATAGGCTGCCCAATGCAACACACTTCATCAAAGCACGAAAATGTGACAGTTCCAGAATTTAGGTATTCAGTATAAGCCGGAATTCCACTTTAACATTATTTCAGAGCAGAAAATAACTTGCGTGAGTGTCATAGCGTATGAGGAGTTCAGCTAAGGATATTTACAATCTTTTTTTTTTTTTATACTCTTTGTATTGACATATCCTTCCACCGTGTATACTCCTAAGAGAAATGTTCCTTCTCTGGAACACGTATAGAATAAACTATATAAGGTAAACCCGTTTTCCATTAAGTTGAACCTTCACAAAAGGTTATTTCTAACAGTTATTTTTTTTTTTTTCAGCAGTTCCAAAGAAAAATAATAATAATTTCTATCTATGGCCCAATTGCCTATATATGTTGGGGGCTTGATTGCAGCAATCAAAACCACACACAATCTGTCTTAATTATAAGAAACTATAATGGTTTTGAGTAAATAAAAAAAAAATTGAATTGATTGTTTTTCTTTTTGCGTATAATCTTTGATTTACAAAAAACTCTTATTGCATGGCTAAAAATTCCCAGGACATTGGGCTCAATTCATGAAACAGTATTTATTTTGGGATTAGCGGTAAAATAGCACATAGCATTTCCAAAAAGCTTTTGCCATTCATCAAAAAAACTAAAACGCCTTGAGAACGTCTATTAAGACGAAACGTTGGGGTGGGCTGTGTTTGTGCTGACAGTCCCTATGTTGTGCTGAAGCCGGCGCCTGCCTCAGTTATATGTATTCATGTGCCATTCATAAGGATGATGAGTAGATTGTATAAGTATTTTTTAAATAAACACCAGCGGTACTTCACTATTGGAGGCTTGTTTATTCTCTTGCCAGGTTTTAACCGTGGAATGTGAGAGGAAGATTACAGCCTTATTGGAGGTGCCGCAAGTTACCCTGTGATCAAGGATCCATCTCCATTGTCCATAATCCATGCAGCTTCATGCTATTCTAGACCTCCTATAACCTGGGGTCTCATGCTTTGGTAGGAGGCTGGGGGATCAATTCACTAACAGGTACCGCATGCGATAATGCGGTCATGTGACTTATTTGCATAAATGATTGCATGTGGTAAAAAATAATTTAATTCATAAATAAAAAAATAAGGATTGTGAGGTATTTAACGCTAAATGAAAAATGTGCCTGTAAATATCGCATAAAAACCATGTGGTAAGCTTTTAAGTCCAATTCACAAATGGAGCAGAGAGTAAAAAAACATGATATTTATTACCAGGGTTTTGCTGGCGGTATCACCTGCAGTATATGTCAGAAACAGCAGAGGGGGCCCCCAATATCTGGTTTCTAAGGATCAGGCCGGAAAGCTGGCCGCAGCGTCCTTAACAACAGATGACTCATCAGCTGTCAGCGGGTTACCTAAAATTTATGAAATAAAAACAGCGTGGGGTCCCTCCCCAATGCATACCAGACTTGAAGTGTGGGGTCCCTTCCATACCCTTATCCGAGCATGCAGCCCAGCAGGTCAGAAAAAGGAGGGTGGTGGTAGTGGGGGGTCTGAGGACAGGGCCCCCAGATATCGCCCCCCCTTGTGAATTAGTATGGGGTACGAAAAGAACTAAAAATACAAACACCGTTTTTGACCATTTCTTTATTAAAAATGTTTCCCAACATCAATCATGCCGCCCGCCAACCTGAAAAAGAAGAAAAAAAACGGAATTCCGCTCAAGCTTGTCTTGCATACACACGGTCACACAAAAATTCGCTGAACTTTCGACCATCAAGAACGTGGTGACGTACAACACTACGACGAGCCGAGAAAATGAAGTTCAATGCTTCCGAGCATGCGTCAAAATGTTTCCGAGCATGCGGAGGAATTTTGCTTGTCGGAATTGGTACAGACGATTTCCGATCTAAACTTTTTCTGTTTCGAAAACTGCTCTCAAACTTTTGCTGCCGGAAATTCAGCCATCAAAAGTCCGATGGAGCATACACACGGTCGCATTTTTCCGACGAAAAGCTCTCATCGGTCTTTTGCCGGCCAAAATTCCGATCATGTTTATTTTTTTTAACGCTTTGCTGTTTTAGTGATGATCACTGTGCTATGTTTTGAACTGTCAACTGTGTGATGTGATTGGCCCACATCTATCACATAGTACAGTGTGCTGTGATTGGCCCAGGTAACATTAGATAGTTGTGGGCCAATGACAGCATCACTATAAGAATCACAGCAGTAAAAGCACTGTGGCCGGGCGGCAAGCGGTTAAAGCAGAACTGCAATCAAAAATTACAAGCTACAAATGAAAGGTCTATAAAATGATAAATGAACAAAACCATTATCTGCTGCAATATTCAGCTTCAATCCAGAGATTTGCAGTATCTTTTTTCTGCCACAAGGTGTCCTTAGTCTGATGGTCAGCATCACTCAACCCACTTCCTCCGAGCCCAGGTCATCCTGGACCCAGTCCAGCCTGTGACTGGACAGTGAAAGGAGGAAGCAGCACAGTGACGAGATCACCTCCCTGTCAGTCTGCTCTCCTCCTGTTGGCATGCTTCTTGTGAACACATGCACTCATTGGCTCCTTGTGCTTCTTCTTCCTCTCACACTCCAGCTCTGTTGTACAGGGACTATAAGAGGCTGATACCAGGTCAAGTTTAGGTGCTTACGCTGCTTGTGTAGAAGTAAGTTAATTATGTATTAATGATTACAGAGCCTAGTTTGTGTCTTTTATATCTGTCTAGAGTTCAAGTTTAACTACTCAGTATCAGAGACTGAATCACCAGTGAAGCCCCAGAGTAACAGGCCCTCTATACTGTAGTATATAACAAAGCCACAGACATCAGCATGCTTGCTTTATTCTTCAGCCAGGCAATATACTAACTGAACCAAACTTTGCAATACCTTGGATTAATGATACGATTATATATCAATTTGTGCTGCCCACACTTTAAAGTTCAACTCCACCAAAAATAATAAAAATAACCAAGCATGTGTAAACATAAAAAGGCAGGTTTTACCGCAATACTTACCTTTAATATGGCCCTGTCCACCCCTCATCTGCTCACTTACTAGATTTCACTTTTCCTTTACTAGATTTCACTACCTTTTCACATTTTTTTTTTTTAACAGATATTAATTTTATTTAAAGCGTAACTCCTTTTGTTGAGAAAAAAACATTCCCCTCCGGGTGATCTATGTACATTGCAAGGGTTATAACAACCTTTGTTGCAGATTCCTACCTTTTGTTAATCTGAAGTAATCCATGTGTGTTTGTCTGTGCCTCTGTACTGAGTGGGTCTAAGGAAAGCTGCTGGGCCGGCATCCCTTTAGACGTTGTCAGAGAGGGACTTTGGCCTCCCATGCTCGCCATGCTGTTGCACGCATGCTCTGCGGATTAGCGCTCCGGCGCACCCACGTGCGTGGCCCGATGGGGCGGCGTGCACCTGTGCGTGGTAGCACACGTGTGCACGCAGTGGCTCGCAAGTGTGCACGATATTGCACGGGTGCGTGCATTGGCTTGCGGATGTGTGCATTGGCGCACACGCTATGGCGTGGCTATTTTAGACGGCTCTGGCATCCAAACGGGTTGCTGGTTTGTTGTCAGCTTCCCGTTTGTGCCTGTTACCTGCTGCTTGCCTGATTACCTGTTTTGACCCGGACCGTCCCTGACTACGCTGCTCTCATCCTCGTTTGACCCTTGGCTTGCTTAACGGACCTCTCCTGATCTGCCTCACAGACTTTCTGATTGATTTCCTGGATTTGACCTTTGGCCTGCCTTATGGACTTTCTTGCCTGATTTAACGGATCTGACCTTGGCCTGTTTCTGCTATCTGATTCCCTGCTACCTCTGGGACTGTTTACCACCACGCACAGGATCATCAGCCAGTTCCTGACTCCCAATCAACCCACTGCTCAGCTTCTTCACCTTTAGAACCTACACCTGCTGGTGGCCAGTGCTGCTGCATGCCACCCGCTCCCTGTATCACCTTCAGGGGACGGGGTGCGCATAGTTGCAAGGGCGGACCGCTCTCGGCATCTCGGCCTCGGTAAGTACTTGTTGTGACAGACGTGTTCCTATTGAAAGTATCCCTCCAAAAATTATATTTTTGTTGCAGGGGATGCCTGAAATCTGACTTGTATCTTAGGCAGACTTCAGGGAAAATTGGTGAGCCAATTACACAAGCAGGAAATTATGTTTCTGGGCAGTGGTCAGTACACATTCTGTGTACAAAACAACTGCAGGTATATCATTCTCTGAAAATTACAGTGGCTGCACATTGAAAAGCAAAGGTCATTTTTAATAACATTCAATTACAATATGATTAGTGTTGCAATTATATTATTATTATTATTATTATTATACAGAATTTATTATTATTATTATTATACAGGATTTATATAGCGCCAACAGATTGCGCAGCGCTTTACAAGAGGAGGGCAGACAGTACACTTACAATACAAATCAATACAGGAGGGATCAGAGGGCCCTGCTTATTAGAGCTTACAATCTAGAGGATCAAGTGGAAACAAAAAGTAATAACTGTGGGGGGTGGGGGCTGATGGAGAAAATGAAAAAACAGTTGTTAGGTGTGGGTAGGGTAGGCTTCTCTGAATCCCTCTGGGTTTTCAGGGATCGTCTAAAAGCTAATAGGAGATAAGTAGGGAGGAGTAGGAGATAAGTGGACAGATTGAGGTAGGGCATTCCATAGGATTGGAGAGGCTTTGGAAAAGTCCTGTAGGCGAGCATGGGAGGAGGTGACGAGAGAGCTAGAGAGCAGGAGTTCTTGAGAGGAACGAAGAGAACGAGTAGGTTGGTATTTGGAGACTAGGCTAGTGATGTAGCTGGGGGCTAAATTGTGGATGGCTTTGTACGTAGTTGTTGGTATTTTGAATTTAATTCTTTGGCCCAGCGGAAGCCAGTGGAGGGATTGACAGAGGGGGGTAGCAGAGACAGAGCGATTGGTAAGGTTGATGAGTCTGGCAGCAGCATTCATGATGGATTGAAGAGGTGATAGACTATGTAGAGGTAAGCCAATGAGAAGGGAGTTGCAGTAGTCGAGGCGAGAGATGACCAGCGAGTGAATTAAGAGCTTTGTTGTGTCATTGGTTAGAAAGGGGGGTATTTTGGAGATGTTGTGGAGGTTGAGTGGCAGGATTTGGACAGTGATTGGACATGGTGCTTAAAGGAGAGTTCAGAGTCCAGGACTACACCTAGAACCTTGGCATGTGGGGATGGGCTTATGGTTGTGCCATCGATTTTGACAGAAAGATCAGGGGAAGGAGCATATGGGGTAGGAAAAATTATAAGTTCGGTTTTGGATAGATTGAGTTTGAGGAAGTGGTGTGACATCCAGACTGATATATCTGATAGTAAATTAGTGATACGTGAGGAGACAGAGGGAGTGAGCTGAGGGGTAGAGAAATAGATTTGGGTGTCGTCAGCGTAGAGGTGGTATTGGAAGCCATGGGAGGTTATCAGCTGACCCAGGAAGGAGGTGTAGATTGAAAATAGGAGAGGTACAAGAACAGAACCTTGGGGGACCCCAACTGAGAAAGGAAGAGGAGAGGAGGAAGTAGAGTTGTAAGAAACGCTAAAGGTGAGGTTGGATAATTAGGAATAGAACCAGCGAAGAGTACCGTCATGGAGACCAAAGGCGTGGAGTTTTTTGAGGAGGAGGGGGTGGTCAACCGTATCAAAGGCAGCAGAGAGGTCCAGGAGTTGGAGAACAGAATAGTGTTGATTGTTTTTGGCCATTAGTAGATCGTTTGTTAGTTTTAGGAGAGCAGTTTCTGTGGAGTGTTGAGGAAATCCAGACTGAAGGGGATAAAGAAGGCTATTATCAGTGAGGTGGACGCTCAGTCGGTTGTAGACCAGACGTTCGAGGAGTTTGGATAAGAAGGGGAGCAAGGAGATGGGGCGTAGGTTGTTAAGATTGGATGGGTCCAGTGGGGACTTTTTAAGTATGGGTCTGACAAGTGCATGTTTTAGAGAGTTGGGGAAGATGCCAGAAGAGAGGGAGAGATTGAAGATGTGATATATGTGATATATTATTTTTTCTTTATTTGCTATTTTTTTCCCCACGAAAGTGGAGTTACCCTTTAAAATCTACAACACACAAAGAATACATCATGGATTGAAGCAACATAGAAACATACCGTTGTAAGACCATCATACACGCCTACATGAGTTTGTGTCAGAAGATAAAATGGGTTTCTCATAGATTACCAACAATTTACGCTAAAATAAAATTGAAGCCTAGTCCATACTAAATTCAATATTTGACAAGGATCTACATCCTTTGGGTGGGGGGGGGGGGGAGGTCTCTAGAAGCCCAAGCAGGGGGTAAGCAGGAGAGTGAGAATAGTACCTCTCAGCCTCTGTGAGGAAGCGGGGGATTACTCAATCAAAGAGTAAGTGTCAACCCATGCTGACCAAATCTTCTCGAATTGCTGGGGACAGCTAGAGGGGGACCACTGCATTAACCATTGGTCTCCAGGCTTCCACATTCCTGACCACTGACAATTTCCACTTGGAAAGTATTGTTTTCCTGGCATAATAGGTAGTATAAAATACAAACAATTTCTGGTGTGTAGAAGCAGCAAGATTATCAGTTATACACAACAAAAGTACCAAGGGGTCAAGTGCAATCTGCACTGTACATATTGCATTTATGTCAGAAACTACCTCCCGCCAAAAATATTTTATGCATAGCAGGACCAGACTATGTAAATTAAGTCTCCAACTTCGCTTTGACATTTGGGACAATTTGGTTGATTGGTGCGATAGATAATTGACAGTCTCTAAGGGGTATAGTGGACCCTATGAAAAAATTTAAGTTGCACTAGGCAATCTCTTTAGCGGATATCATTAGCTGTAGATATTTCAGGATTCCTTCATCCCAGTCCTCCATATCTAGGTTGGGTATATCTCAGTGCCACATTTGATATGGTTGGGTGGACTTAGCGCCATCACCCACTGTGAGTCTAAGATAAATGGAGGATAATGGTCTGTCAATGTTGCGAGTCTTTCCACCAAGTGAGGTTTTAAAGTGATGGGATCAGGAAACTGCACCTGCATCGCATGTCTAAGTTGCAGGAACCAGAAGAGCATCCAGGAGGGCAACTGAAAGTTACTTTTCAACTCTTAAAAAGGTAGAAGTCTGCCTTCAGGTATAATGTGGCACAGAGTCCTGATGCCATGTCCAGCCCAGACCTGTGGATCTGGTATAAATCTGAGGTGTGAAAGATAGGGGTTACCCCATAGTGGAGTATGTGGGGAGATGGTATTTGACTCTCTCATAGCTGCCGTCACCTGCTTCCAGACAAAAATAGTAGTTTTACATTGGGGTGGTAATATTAGGGTTCGAACATGCACCAAATTGCTTATTTTTGAACAGAAGCCCAACAGCGCCGCCTCCAAGTTAACTGATGGATTGTATTTAATTTGTTCAAACCACCAACGTACAGTCACAAGAACCGCCGTCCAATAATACCCTTTAAAGCAAGGTAGGGCCAAGCCTCCCCCAGTCACAGGGAGTTGTAAAGTCACAGGGAGTTGTGGTCCTAGCTATTCTCGGGTTAAATCCCGACAATATAAATGAGGTGATAGCTTGATCGAGTTTTGAAAAGAAGGTCCCAGGTATTGGAACCGGTGTATGTCAGAACACATACAGAAATTTGGGGAGGTAAGCCATCTTGGTGAGATTCACTCTATCAACCAGAGTAAGGGACAAAGTTCTCCAAATCAAGTGTAGCGGCCATAACCCTCGATGGGGTGGTCTTGACTTTTGGGCTTACCAGTTACCTCCGCTTGGCTTGTTCTTCCATGTCTAGGGGTTCCCAGGGTTAGTACCCAACAACTTCGGACGCTAACACCATAAAAGTCCTTTTAGAAAGGTTTTTTTTTGCTGGGGTAATATCCAACAAACACAGTTTCGTATGGGAACAGAGGGGAAGGGTGAATAAACTCAGGCACCTTGAACTGATGACAATTGAAAAGTCTCTAACACACAACCCAGAGAGTAGCCACTCGCAGCTGGGCGCTTCAAAGCTGAGCAAATCTCTAGCCAGAGATTATGGCAATCAACACTTTGATCCGGAAACTTGTGAAGTCTCTGACATTGAATAAAGTCTCAACCGCAAGGGAATAGGAACCTTTTCTCAGTACCTGGAACGTTCTCTGTCTCCTTGGCAGTACTGCAAAACTGTGGATTCGTTAGTGTCCTTAACAACCCAGCAATCAGGCACTTCTTGGGATGCCAGCTTGTTAGCCCTCCTCCGAAGAGTCCTTCCCCAGTCACTTACACGAGCTGCGGTACCCCTCCAAGGTTGAGAGCACACCCGGATGCCTTGAATCCTCCCTCAGTTACTGCGCCTCGGACCAGCCGTTTCCGAGACTCGGGAACAGATGGATCCATTGTCCCAGACCAAGCGGGTCTATGGGGCTAGTCAAATGGACCATGCTGTGGGACGGCAAACGCTCCCGGGCTCGGGACCCCTCGCGGGGCTACCCCGGTCCAGATTCAGGAACCGGCAGCCAAGGCCGAACCCCGAACATGTGACTTCAGCACCTTAAGTATCCTTCCCCAGACGCACCCACTGATTGGCTCAGAGGAATGCTGATACTCAAAACGTCCAACCAGGCCTGGTTCTGGGCCTGTCATGTGTACCTTACTGTACCCATGACCAGGCAGAACCCTAGTACAGCCCAGCCAAACTGATGCCAAAGTTAACCTGCACAATTACCCCTCAGAACCCCACTACTGTTCTGAGGAAAAAACTAAATTTCCACACATAGCGAACACCTTGTAAAAGTGTCACCGCTACACAAGCATTTTTGAAGAAAGCTAGTCAAAACTGGATATAAGTTATCATCTAAGTATGCCAACAAATCTCTTTGAATGTGGACCCCTAAATACCTAAAATGGGATACCCATGCAAGAGGCGCCAGAAGAGTTGGATGGGATTCTGTCGAGGTCAACGAAAACAGTATTGATTTATGCCAATTTATTTTGATACCAGAATAAACACCAAAGGTATTGATACCTTCAGGGCAGCAGCCAATGACTGTTGGGCATCACTCAAGTATAAAAGAGTGTCATCAGTGTACAGTGACACCTTCTTCATCAGAGGTCCAACTGGTATGCCCCTCACATCGGGGGACACTCTGATTAGCATCGCCAGTGACTCAACTGACCCTTCCAAATTTACAAAGATTTTGTCTTTCTGGCTTCACTTTCAAATAACCACGGAATATTCCCACTGCATGGGTATTTCCTATTAAATCTGCACACTCCCCTGCCCTTTGTGCTAACAATACCCATGCCCTACAAGAGATAAAAAACAAGGGGTGGGGGGCTGGAAGAGGCAGACACCCATATTCCATAGAGGTAACCCCCCAGATGACCTCCCAACCCTTCCTCCAACTGCTCCCACCCCTTTTTTTCACGCTCTTTCTCAGCTTCTCCTCAAGGATAATCTTTTTTTATCTTTTATCAACCTAGTCATCGTTCTACACATTTCTCTCCCTTGACTTAGGTTCCCCCCCAGGCCATTACCTGCTAGATTGCTAGATATACTGTGTATCCTCTACCCTGATTAACACCCATTACCATTTACCCTCATTAGCCCCTATGCCTCCACTTTTACGCCCCTATAGTACGTAGCACCAGGAATTTGGTTCACTACACCCTGTTGTTAAATTGAATAACTATGTTTAGTGTTGAGGAGCATGTTCTCAATCCCTGTCATGTGTGTCTTCATAAACTTTAGATGTGCAAGCCTCCATTTGTAATTTACACATGAAGTATGATGTGACCAGCATAGCCTTTCTCTATTTGTTTGAACCCAATAAAGTCTTTATGGAATTAAATGAAGCCCACTGTCATTCCATAGCTCCCAACTGTCCCTCATTTAGAGGAACTGTCCATCTTTTGAAACCAACCCCCTCTGTTCCTGTTACCTCCTAAGTTGTTCCTCTTTTTGGTCTAATGTAAAGAATACGATAAAAAATGATTATTTAATCACTAAGAGAATGTTACTACACTAAACTTTTCCTCCAACCTTTAAAACATTGTGCTTGTTAAATTGAAAAGCCCATAAAAAGGAAAACAGTGGTAAAAAAAAGATCCCTAATAGTTTTGTAGCACCCTGAAGTTTAGGCAGGTTTGCTATTAAATTTAGTTGCCAGGCAATAGTTGCCTTGGCCAATTGTTAGGAAATCAATTGATTTCACCCTAATTCTGGCATTGCTGCACTTCTCTCCTCTGTCACTAGGTGACATGGTAGCTGGTGACATTGGGTAAGACAAGGGCTAAGCAAGGACAGATTATAAATGAATGGGGTATCTCAAGCAAATTGGCAGGGGTTTCTTTAAATCCCTTGGCCTATTTATTTGGGTGAAGTCAGGTGATCGGGGTTCTGTACCATCTGGACGGCTGTCTGGGTGGACGAGTGTTATACTGCCCCGGGCTGCTAGGCCGGAAGCCTGAGGCCTATCCCGGGTGCATCTAGCTGCTAGGCTGTCTGAGGCCTATCCAGAAGCAGGAGAGCAGGGTAGGGTTGGGACTGCCGGACTGCAGTCCAACCAGAAGTAGTGGTTCAGCCGGATGGGGAACCAGCTGTGGTCGGAGGTAGACAGGGAAGCTGTCGCCACTAAGGGACCATCCACCTTGTTACCGGAGACCACTGTGAATAATCTGAAGTCAGTACCTGAGCAGTCTTCTCACCAGCCGGGGAAGGTGAAGAAATGGTAAAACTTCAGTGAATGTCAAGCCAGGGACCCAGCCGGACAGCAGAGGTGACACTTGCGGAGCATCAGTGGGTGCCAAGCCAGAGACCTAGCGGGTCAGCAGGGGTGATGCTTGAAGAGTATCTGTGAGTGCCAAGCCAGGGACCCAGCAGGGAAGCGGGGGTGACGCTTGAGGAATATACTGAGTGCTAACAGTGAAAGAGTTCAGGGGATCCAGTGGCTATTGGATCTGAAGTCTAGCGAAAGACTGGGAGTTCATTGAGCGAAGATCCACAGTGAGTGATTGTGGAGTAAACAGAGAAGTGTTTGTGTTGTCAATAGTTTAATATACTACCGTTAGTAACTACTACAAGACTGTTCCAAAAGGAGGAAGCGATCCTACCTATACAAAAGTGGTTTCTGGCTGGAGGCCTCCACCTGTAAAGATTTATTTCTACAGAAGTCTCGGAGTCTGCTAATTATCATTACATCTGCTTAAGGGTGTCCTGGCCCTAACCCTCTATCCCCCAGTTCTGTTCAAGAGAAAATAAATCTCTTTTTGCATTCTAAAAGTGTCTGGCACACACCATTTCATCTTGCATTATACCCACCATGCCTTGCAATCCACTCTACACAGAAGGATGTCATCTGTCCCTAACTCTGGAAGTCCCCATTAGGCCTCAGGGGCCCCGAGACTTTGTACAGGTTTAACACATTTTTTTTTTTTTGCACATTGATGTTTTTACTTGTATAACTAGGGGCGTGACAGGGCAGTGTCCTCTACCTACATACTTTCTGACAAAAAGTGTCCTCTTTTCTCCTTACAGAAAGTTGTTAGGGAAGTCATTCAACCCACTTCCTGTGAGTTCAGAGTGTCATAGACACACCGCCTAGGGTTGCATTATCACAACAGTCTGAACTCAAAGTACTACTGCACAAAGAGTTTTTGTAAGCCCAATTGTGTGCAGAAATAAGGACTGCTCAATGTTGAAGCCGGACAAGAAGGGTAAGAACCTGGGGTGCCACATGACCAGTCAAAAGACTGCTGAAGTTAAAGCACATATAAAAAATAATAAAAAATAGGTATTTGTGTGTAGAGTATCCTGTAGTTGAGTTTTAAAATGGTATTAAACTCACTTTTTTTTAAAATTGCTGACAGATAGGTCTTTTACATCATAAATGCACAGCACCCAACTGTTCCTGATTTCAAGTGTACCCCATTCGGGACAAAGTCCCTCTTTCCTCCTCATTTGTCCCTCATTTTGCTAGATTAGAAACCAGGATAAGTAAGCAGACGGATGGCCCTAAGTCCGGATCTCTCACTGGTGGATCGGATCGGGTGAGATCTGATGAAAATGGACATGCAGTCCGTTTTTCATCCGATCTCTCCATAACAAGCAGTGGCGCTCGACAAGCCCCTCCCCGCTCAGCGAGCGGCGAGGGACCTGCCATCCGCCGGCTCAGCGGAGATAAACGGAGAGATCTCCCTGTGAGCAGGCGGACAGAGGCGAACTCCGTGGAAGCGGATCCGCCTCGTGTGAAAGGGGCCTTAATCACACAAATAGGAAACATAAGGGGAATACAAAGACACTGAATTTCAAAAGAGCCAACTTCTATAAACTACGAACTTTGCTAGAAGATATAAATTGGGATAGATAGAATCTTAGGAACAAAGAACACGGAGGAGAGATGGGTTTGCGTTAAGAGCTTTTTTAAATAAGGGCATGAGCCAGTGCATCCCATTGGGAAATCAATTTAAAAGAGCGAACAAAAATGGATGGCTTAACTCCAATGTAAAAATGCAAAAAAAAAAAAAGCAAAGGAGAAGGTCTTCAAAAAATACAAGGCTGAGGAATCATCATCAGCATTCAGACTTTACAAAGAATGCAACAAGAAATGTAAGGGTGCAATTAGGGCGGCTAAGATAGAACATGAAAGACACATAGCGGAGGAGAGCAAAAAAAAAAATCACAAGAAATTATTTAGGTATATAAACAGTAAAAAAAGGAGGACAGACCATATTGGCCCCATAAAGAATGAGGAAGGAAATATGGTTACATAGGATGGGGAGATGGTGAAGGTATTGAATTTATTCTTCTCCTCAGTCTTCACAAAGGAATCGGGGGGGTTTCAGTAACCAAACCTGCAGTTTTTATCCTCATGACACATCACAGGAAGAACCCTCATGGCTAACTGAGGACAGAATTAGAGATAGACTTGGAAAACTTAACATTAATAAGACACCGGGACCAGATGGCTTGCACCCGAGGGTCCTTAGGGAACTTAGTCAAGTAATTGTCAGACCATTGTTCCTAATTTTTACTGACAGTCTAATAACGGGAATGGTACCAGCTGATTGCAGAAAAGCCAATGTAGCACCAATATTTTAAAAAAGGGCCAAAATACATCCCTGGGAATTACAGACCAGTTAGCCTAACATTAATAGTATGCAAGCTCCTGGAGGGGATGATAAGGGACTATATACAAGATTTTAGTAAAGAAAACTGTATCATTAGCAGTAATCAGCAGTAATCTATTAACCTTCTATAGACGTGGTGTATCTGGATTTTGCAAAAGCATTTGACACAGTTCCCCATAAAAGTTTACTGTACAAACTAAGGTCCGCTGGCATGGACCATAGGATGAAAACTGGCTACAAGGGCAAGTTCAGAGGGTAGTGATAAATTTGGAGTACTTGGAATGGTCAGGGGTGGAAAGTGGGGTCCCCCAGGGTTCTGTGCTGGGACCAACCCTTTTAAATTTGTTCATAAATGACCTGGAGGTTGGAATAAACAGTTCAATCTCTGTATTTACAGATGATACTAAGCAAAGCAGGGCAATAACTTCTCCACTGGACGTGGAAACCTTGCAAGAAGATCTGAACAAATTAATGGGGTGGGCAACTACATGGCAAATGAGGTTTAATGTGGAAAAATGTAAAATAATGCATTTAGGTATCAAAAATATGAATGCAATCTACTCACTGGGGGGAGAACCTCTGGGAGAATCTAGGATGGAAAAGGACCTGGGGGTCCTTGTAGATGACAGGCTCAGCAATGGCATGCAATGCCAAGCTGCTGCTAACAAAGCAAACTGAATATTGGCATGCATTAAAAAGGGGATTAACTCAAGAGATAAAGTGATTACTCTCCAACTCTACAAGACTCTGGTGGGCACCAGTCCTCAGGAAGGATGTACTGGAAATGGAGCGAGTACAAAGAAGGGCAACAAAGCTAATAAAGAGACTGGAGGGTATTAGTTAGAAGAAAGGTTGCAAGCCCTGAACTTATTTTCTTTGGAGAAGAGATGCTTGAGAGGCGATATGATTTCAATTTACAAATACCATACTGGCGAACCCACAAAAGGGATACAACTTTTCCACTGAAGGGAGACTAATAAGACACGTGGCCACTCATTAAAATTAGAAGAAAAGAGGCTTAACCTTAAAGGGGTTGTAAATATTCGTGTTTTTTCACCTTAATGCATCCTATGCATTAAGGTGAAAATACACCTGGCAGTCACCGGCCGTTTTACTTACCTGAACCCCTTCGTCTCTTCGGTGGGGACGCGCTGTCCCTCTCTCCACGAGGTCCCTGCTCTGGATCGTATAGATTGATAACAGCGCAGCCATTGGCTCCTGCTGCCATCAATCAAATCCAATGACGCAGGTGCCTGGGGGCGGGGGCAGAGTACCTTCATTTTTGTCTATGGACGCAACTACTATGTAACTATGTAAATGGATGAGATGGAAGAAGGAGGCGGGTACCTGTAATGCCGCGTACACACGAAGGGACTTTTCCCGGCGGACCTAAGTCCAGCGGACAATCCGCTGGACTTTCCAGCTGGGTCCGCTGGACTAAAAAGCGAACGGACTTGACCACACACGATCACGCAAAAAGTCCGACGGTTCACGCGATGACGTACAGCACGTACGACGGGACTAGAAAACGAAAAATACTAGAAAAATACTTGCTACTGAGCATGCGTCCTTTTTGGTCCGCCGGACCATACTACACACGGCCGGATTGTCCGCTGGACTGCCAAGTCCAGCGGATAATTTTAAAACAAAACTTAAAACTTTAGTCCGCCGTACTTTGGCCAAAAAAAGTCCGCCGGCGCCCACACACGAGGGGATTATCCGCTCGACTTCGGTCCAGCGGATAATCCCGCGGGATAGTCCCTTCGTGTGTACGCGGCATTAGACTGCCTTGAATTTAGCTTATTATTATATTATTATTATTATATAAAGACCGGCGGCTTTCAACTCATGCTGTGCTGCAAGTTCAGCACCAGGAAGAGGACAGGGCTCCCTGCAACAGCCTACAAAATGTGGGACATACTTCATTACAGGTAAGTGATATGACTGCAGCTATAGTGGAAAGAAATAATTTTTAACTAAACTTTACTTTTTTTTTTCTTTTTACTTGTATGTAGGGTAAAAGGAACTCTGATTACAGCCAATCACTAGGTACAGGCTCTAGGTGGGTGAGGGTAACACATTTACTTCTAAAAACTCTCCTCGTTTATTTTTTGTTTTTATTATTTTGGATAGTGACTGAACCAAACGGAAATTATTCTGACCAAAAACACTGGTAAATAATTTAACTAAACTAGACAGGGCAGCGGTCTGCAGAAGCCTGCAATCAATACATGAATATTCTTGCAAAGCAAAAGAAGATTTTCTGGCTTCCAGTCGCTGTGGATGCACAAATCAATATTTTATCCACAAACCGATAATAAATAGGACCTTAGGGCTTTGCAGCAGTAATGAGTTTTCAACATTTTACAAGGTCTACACACCTTAGAAATGATCGCCATTGCCGGAAACTATAGAGGCAGGTGCTCTTGATACTTATTATGTGAATCTTTTGTGCAATTAAAGTTTTTTGGTAACCCTTTTCAGTCTTATGCTGCCCACATCGGTCAGTGGGTGGTCGGATGTGAAGGTGAGACCCCTGAAAAATCTTCCCTTTAAAGGTATTTATCATTCTGTGCGCTAATATTATTGCCATACCTCTGTCCTGTGTTTAGGGCATACAGTGCCTTAAAAATGTATTCATATCCCTTGAAATTTTCCACATTTTGTCATGTTACAACCAAAAACGTAAGTGTATTTTATTGTTATTTTATGTGATAGACCAACACAAAGTGACACATAATTGTGAAGTGGAAGAGAAATGATAAATGGTTTTCAACATTTTTTACAAATAAATATCTGAAAAGTGTGAAGTGCATTTATATTTAGCCCCCTTTACTCTGACACCCCTAACTAAAATCTAGTGGAACCAATTGCCTTCAGAAGTCACCTAATTAGTAAAAAGAGTCCACCTGTGTGTAATTTAATCTCATTGTAAATACAGATGTTCTGTGAAGCCCTCAGAGGTTTGTTAGAGAACCTTGGTCAACAAACAGCATCATAAAGGCCAAGGAACACACCAGACAGGTCAGGGATAAAGTTGTGGAGAAGTTTAGAGCAGTGTTAGGTTATAAAAAAATATCGCAAGCTTTGAACATCTCACGGAGCACTGTTCAATCCATCATCCGAAAATGGAAAGAGTATGGCGCAACTGCAAACTTACCAAGACATGGCCATCCACCTAAATTGACAGACGGGGCAAGGAGAGCATTAAGCAGCCAAGAGGCCCATGGAGGAGCTGCAGAGATCCACAGCTCAGGTGGGAGAATCTGGGGGTGAACAGCAGCGCTAGATATGGTGATAACATAAAATTATATAGCAGCTGGAATATAGGTATGCATAAAATGTGTGTGTGAGTAAGCACATATAATATTAAAACATAATGTCCATGAATGATCTGAGTCTGCAAAAGACTTGAGACTGAAATGCAGCCAACAAGCTGTGTGGGAGGGTATCCTATAGATAAGTGGCAAGACTTGAAAATTGCTGTTCACAGCTCCATCCAATCTGACAGAGCTTGAGTTATTTTGCAAAGAAGAATGGGCTAAAATTTCACTCTCTAGATGTGCAAAGCTGGTAGAGACACCCACAAAAAGAATTGCAGCTGTAATTGTAGCCATAGGTGGTTCTACAAAGTATTGACTCAGGGGGGCTAAATACAAATGCACGCCACACTTTTCAGATATTTATTTGTAAAAGCTTTGGAAAAACATTTATCATTTTCCTTCCACTTCACAATTATGTGCCACTTTGTGTTGGTCTATCACATAAAATCTCAATAAAATACATTTACGTTTTTGGTTGTAACGTGACAAAATGTAGAAAATTTCAAGGGGTATGAATACTTTTTCAAGGCACTGTATATGTTGGCCCTTGTAAACTTTCAAGAGAACATTCACAGCTTTGCAAAGAGTGTATTTGATGTGTAGACGAAAGTTGCAATACACGTTTTGCTGCATGTGCCAGAATGCATGTGTGTCCCTGTACCAGAAAAAGACGCATTTTATCCTGCCATTTGACTATGTAGTATTAACAGTTGCCATTTTTTTCTTCAACACCTTTACAGTGGTGGTAGCTGGTGCTTTATATGGACCATGATGCCCAAGGCTGGTAGGAGGGGCTCCTAATCACATGGTTGTAAATTGGCTGCATGGTACTGATTTCATCGGGAGCCTGACCTACTGGATCTCGATCATTGGTAGTTGGCTGTGTGTTATAAGTGACAACTGGATCACAGTTCTGGGGGCATCCCAGAAAAAGACATTGAAGCATATACCATATAAGGCTTAACAATCCTACTACCGCATATACTGTATACATGCTGCTGTCATAAAAGGGTTAAAGCAGGGATCCTCAAACTACGGCCCTCCAGCTGTTGCAGAACTACACATCCCATGAGGCAGCCCTCAAAAATTACACTCGCACACTCGCATTTTGCGAGTGATTTTTGAGGGCTGGCGAGGAGAAGAGAGGAGAGCCGCCACTGGGAGATCACAGCAGGGAACATCACTGCTTTCGTTTCATCATAAGCTGTGTGTTTCCCCGCCGCGCGCCGTCACATAAGCCCCTCCCCTTTTCCGGGACTTTGATAGACAGATCACCCGTCCAATCCTAGGACGGGTGACATGTATCAAAGTTCCCCGGACAAGGGAGGGGCTTATGTGACGGCGCGCGGCGGGGGAACACACAGCTTATGATGAAACGAAAGCAGTGATGTTCCCTGCTGTGATCTCCCAGAGGCGGCTCTCCTCTCTTCTCCACAGGTAGGCAGCACATGGGGGACACAGGCTGCACATGGGGGGGGGACACAGTCTGCACATAGGGGGGGGGGACACAGGCTGCACATAGGGGGGGACACAGGCTGCACATGGGGGACCCAGGCTGCACATGGGGGGGGGACACAGTCTGCACATAGGGGGGGGGACACAGGCTGCACATAGGGGGGGACACAGGCTGCACATGGGGGACCCAGGCTGCACATGGGGGACCCAGGCTGCACATGGGGGGGACACAGCCTGCACATGGGGGGGGACACAGCCTGCACATGGGGGGGGGGACACAGCCTGCACATGGGGGGGGGGACACCGCCTGCACATGGGGGGGGACACCGCCTGCACATGGGGGGGGGGGGGGGGGGACACAGCCTGCACATGGGGGGGGGACACCGCCTGCACATGGGGGGGGGGCACAGCCTGCACATGGGGGACACAGGCTGCACATGGGGGGGGACACAGGCTGCACATGGGGGGGGGGACACAGGCTGCACATGGGGGGGGGACACAGGCTGCACATGGGGGGGGACACAGGCTGCACATGGGGGGGGACACAGGCTGCACATGGGGGGGACACAGGCTGCACATGGGGGACACAGGCTGCACATGGGGGACACAGGCTGCACATGGGGGACACAGGCTGCACATGGGGGACACAGGCTGCACATGGGGGGGACACAGGCTGCACATGGGGGGGGGGACACAGGCTGCACATATGGGGGGGACACAGGCTGCACATGGGGGGGACACAGGCTGCACATGGGGGGGGGGACACAGGCTGCACATGGGGGGGGCACAGGCTGCACATGGTGGGGGGACACAGGCTGCACATGGGAGGGGGGAGGCTGCACATGGGAGGGGGACACAGGCTGCAAATGGGGGGGGGACACAGGCTGCACATGGGGGGGGGCACAGGCTGCATTAACATTAAAGTTGTTAATATTTTTATAACTTAATTGCATAAAACATTAAAGATGTCATTTAATGAGATAATTTGAGGGCGGGTTTAAGGGTGGGGCAGGGTAGGGGTTGGGCGGGGCAACTGGTGGCGAGTAACCCTTGAGGCCTGGCTAGTAGCTCAGGACTTGAAATTTTGAGCCCTGCCATGAGGCATTGTAAAACTTTGACATTCACAGGCATGACTAGGCATGATGGAAATTGTAGTTCCTGAACAACTGGAGGGCCATAGTTCGAAGACCCCTGGGTTAAAGTGTATGTAAAGCCAACACATTGGGGGTTATTTACAAAAGGCAAATCCACTTTGCACTGCAAGTGCACTTGGAAGTGCAGTCACTGTAATTCTGAGGGGTCGATCGGAAATGAGGGGAAGCTCTGCTTATTTTATCATTCAATTATGTGCAAGCTAAAATGCTGTTTTTTATTTTCCTTGCATGTCCCCCTCGGGTTTACAGTGACTGCACTTCCAAGTGCACTTGTAGTGCAAAGTGGATTTGCCTTTCGTAAATAACCCCCATTGTCCCATGTCCCATTGGATAGACTTCTCGTCACTTCCCCTTGGAAATGCACACCAGAAGTAAGAAGAAATCTCTACAAAGTAAGAGAAAATCCGCTCTTAAGCCCCAGTACACACAATCGGAAATTCCGACCACAAAATCCGTCGGACGTGTGCATACACACGGTCTGACAAAGTTGTCGGAAAATCCGATCATTCTGAGCGTGGTGACGTTCGTTGCCTATGACGGAACTACATAGAGGCTAGTAGCCAATAGCTTTGGTCTCGTAATTTGATCTGAGTATGCGTGGTACTTTGTCCGTCGGAATTCTCTACACACGATCGGAAAAAGTCTGATCGGATTTTGTTGTCGGAAAATTTGAGAGCAGGATCTCAAATTTTTTCTGTCGGAAATTCCAAAGGAAAAAGTCAGATGGGGCCCAAACACGGGCGGATTTTCCGACAACATGGTCCGATCGGACATTTTCCGTCGGAATTTCCGACCGTGTGTACGGGGCATTAGACAGATGTCATTGAAACAGGTATCCCCACTGTAAGAGCTCTTCTCTATTCCTGTTTGGGTGACAACTGTAAGTTTTAGGTTTGCCATTACTCTTTTCCAGAGATAATGGTCACCAGCACAAATAGACATGTGAGCAGGGTGCAGCGTGGTGTGATGGTGAGCAGTGATCACACAGGGGCCAAGGTGAATGTGAACAGTCTATTAAAAAAGTTCCAACAATGCTAAAGGTAAGATAAAACCTGGACGGCCCCTCTCCAAACTTGTAATCCAAGCGTGTAAAAAATCCAAGGCAGTGCACCATACAGTGGGGGAAAAGGCAAGGTTGACCCGTTTTATGTGCATATTCACAACCTTCCAACAATGCACAATTAGGCCTGGTGGGTAGATTCGAATGATGCCAACATGATGAAAAAGAATGCTGCCTGGCAAGTCCACACCCAAATGGGAGGCTTTCCAAAGGAAGGAAGGACGTAGTTCCTGCACTGTCCCTACTCCTCTGGAAACTTTCCCTAACTTTAAACACTCTCCCTGACAGCCGGTTAACCTGTCCCTACACTAACCACTTGCAAAATGCATGCCAAACTTGGAAGCCAGTATCTTAAATAAAGGCTTCCCTGACCCAAGATGGCAGCGGGGCCAGTCAGGGCACCAGCGTCCAAACAGATGGCTGCTCCCTTGATGACAGCAAGAAGCCTTTGAGGAATTAAGTTGCTCACCCCTTCCTTACCCATCTGCATCACTGCTAGAGCCTAGTGCCCCCTACAGAGGGGAGTACAGACTGCACCTGCCTACAAATAGGATAAGCATCCCCACCAAAGTCACAGGAAGGTACGAAGCCCCTTTCACACTGGTGGCAACGGGGTCACAATAACAGGTGGTTGATCCGCGTTCTAAATCTGGAATCTCGAAGAAGAGGATGGGAGGGCTAGTGTAGATCAATGAGGGCTAGGGTGGGTTAGTTTGAGTAGTTTTTTTTAACCATTTCAGGTCCCCCTGTAGCAGTAAAACCAATACACCAAATTGTGTATATACAGTATACGTAATCTGACACTTCCGGGTAGGGGGCGCCCAAGTGCGCTGCCAGCGGACTCTGTGATTACACTCAGCAGGAGCTGATCGGCGGATAAAGTGGACTTGATGAGGAAAAGATGCAGCACTGCGATCTGCCTATGTAAACAAGGCAGACTGCCCTTCTGACAGGAGGGAAGGGATGGAATTTGTGTCCCAGCAAAGCAGAGAAGAGATGGCATCTCTTCCCCTAGTAAAAGCACCTTCCACAAGACAGTAAAACACTGATTAGGCACGCAGTTAACCCTTTGATCGCCCCTGATGTTTAACTCCTTCCCAGCCAGTGTCATTAGTACATTGACAGTGCATATTTTTGTGCACTGATTAGTGTACAGTATTAGTGTCATTGGTTCTCAAAAAGTGTCAGACTGCCTGTCGCAATATCACAGTCCCGCAAAAGGTCGCTGATCGCCGCCATTACTAGTAAACAAATAAATAACTAAAAATATCCCATATGTGTAGATGCTGTAACCTTTGCCCAAAACCAATTAATATACTCTGGTTGGGATTTTTTTTTTTTTTTACCAAAAATATGTAGCAGAATACATATTGGCCTAAATTGATGAAGAAATTTTTTACTTTTTTCTATTGGATATGTTTTATAACAGAAAGTTATAGGGCGAGTGGTTGAATAGATGATTCCCTGACCCAAGATGACAACAGGGTCAGTCAGGGCAACAGTGTCCAATCAGATGGCTGCTCCCTCGATGACTCCCTTGAGGACAGCAGGAAGTCATAGAGGAATTAAGTTCCTCACCACTTCCTTTCCCATCTGCATCACTGCTAGAGCTTAGCGCCACCTACAGAGAGGAGTACAGACTGCACCTGCCTACAGACAGGATAAGCATCCCCTCCAAAGTCACAGGCAGGTACAAAGCCCCTCTGGTGGCATAGGGGGTGGCTAAGACAGGTGGTTGATTAACGTTACGAATCTGGAAGAAGGGGATGGGAGGGCAGGTGTACATCAATTCAGGAGGTCTAGCATACCTCCCAACTTTTTGAGATGGGAATGAGGGACACCTCTCAGCTTAGGTATGCAGGCATAGGACACACCCCCTTGCCACGCCCACTTAAAGGAGAATTGTACAAAATAACAAGATTGGTTAAACCCACAAGTGTTTTTTTTTTTACCACTACTTTTCCTTTATATTGGCTTTTGGGATTTACAAATGCAGCAATTTAGAAATCAGATGAAAGGTTTAGTGCTGGAAATTTCTTTTTGATAGATAAACATTGCATTTTATATACATCTATATAGATCAGATCAAAATGAGGGACAAATGAGGAGGAAAGAGCGACAGAGGGACATTGCTCCAAATCAGGGACAGTCCCTCGAAATCGGGGACAGTTGGGAGCTATGAGTCTAGGGTGGGTAGGAGTCGATTCTTTTTAAAGCTGAACTGCAGGCAAACAGCTAAATACACAGATGACTTACAAATATAAGAGCTGTGTTATCTGCCAAAGAATTTGTATTTTTACCCATCCAGCATTAAGATTTACACAGCACAAATTTGTCTAGCAAGGCAAGAGAGCTGAACTTTCTCTGCTGTAGTTTTGCTTTCACTTACAGGTCGCCTCCTCACTAGGGATGAGCCGAACACCCCCCCGTTCGGCTCGCACCAGAACCCGCGAACGGACCTAAAGTCCGTGCGAGCTTTAGAACCCTATTAGTTATAATGGATGCGAACGTTCGAAATTAAAAGTGCTCATTTTAAAGGCTAATATGCATGTTAATGTCATAAAAAGTGTTTGGGGACCTGGGTCCTGCCCCAGGGGACATGTATCAATGCAAAAATTTTTTTTAAAAACGGCCGTTTTTTCAGGAGCAGTGATTTTAATAATGCTTAAATTGAAACAATAAAAGTGTAATATTCCTTTAAATTTCGTACCTGGGGGTGTCTATAGTATGCCTGTGAAGGGGCGCATGTTTCCGTGTTTAGAACTGTCTCTGCGCAAAGTGTCATTTTTGAAAGTAAAAAAGCTATTTAAAATCACTCGCGGCTAATGTTAATTCACGGCTCCCGTAACACAGAGAACAGTCATTCATTGAAACTCATTCATAAAAAAAAGTCATTGATAAAAAAAAAAAAAAAAAATGAAAAAAAAAAAGCGTAGGGTCCCCCCAAATTCAATAACCAGGCCCTTCAGGTCTGGGATGGATATTAAGGGGGATCCCAGCCAAAAAAAAAAAAAAAAAAATGGCGTAGGGTCCCCCTCAAAATCCATACCAGACCCTTGAGGTCTGGTATGGATTTTAAGGGGAACCCTAGCCAAAAAAAATGGCGTGGGGTCCCCCGCAAAATCCATACCAGACCCATATCCGAGCACGCAACCTGGCAGGCCGCAGGAAAAGAGGGGGGGACGAGAGCGGCCCCCCCTCTCGCCTGAACCGTACCAGGCCACATGCCCTCAACATTGGGAGGATGCTTTGGGGGTCTAAGACCCCAAAAGCACCTTGTCCCCATGTTGATTAGGACAAGGGCCTCTTCCCCACAACCCTGGCCGGTGGTTGTGGGGGTCTGCGGGCGGGGGGCTTATCGGAATCTGGAAGCCCCCTTTAACAAGGGGACCCCCAGATCCCGGCCCCCCCCCTGTGTGAAATGGTAAGGGGGTACAAAAGTACCCCTACCATTTCACCAAAAAAGTGGCAAAAATGGTAAAAAGGACAGGAGACAGTCTTTGACAATTCCTTTATTAAAATCTTCTTTCTTCTTTCTTCATCCTTCGGATTCTTCATCTTCTCCTTCCTTCATCTTCTTCCATCTTCTTCTTCCATTTTCTTCTTCCTCCGATCCGCTTCTTCTTGCGCTGGTCTTCTCGTCCTTCTCGTCCGGCATCTTCTTCCGTCGGCGTCGGCGTCGGTGTCGGTGTCTTCTTGGGCCGCTCCGCGCAATGGGAGGCTCCCGCTGTGTGAGGCTCCGCTCCATCTGACAGGTCTTTTAAAACGGAGGGCACCTGGTGACCCCGCCCCCCTCTGACATCATGGGGAAAGCCATCATGGAATTCCCCATGACGTCCCTGTGCGTCAGAGGGGGCGGGGTCACCAGGTGCCCTCCATTATAAAAGACCTGTCAGACGGAGCGGAGCCTCACACAGCGGGAGCCTCCCATTGCGCGGAGCGGCCCAAGAAGAGACAGAGACACCGACGCCGACGGAAGAAGATGCCGGACGAGAAGGACGAGAAGACCAGCGCAAGAAGAAGCGGATCGGAGGAAGAAGAAAATGGAAGAAGAAGATGGAAGAAGATGAAGGAAGGAGAAGATGAAGAAACCGAAGGATGAAGAAAGAAGAAAGAAGATTTTAATAAAGGAATTGTCAAAGACTGTCTCCTGTCCTTTTTACCATTTTTGCCACTTTTTTGGTGAAATGGTAGGGGTACTTTTGTACCCCCTTACCATTTCACACAGGGGGGGGGCCGGGATCTGGGGGTCCCCTTGTTAAAGGGGGCTTCCAGATTCCGATAAGCCCCCCGCCCGCAGACCCCCACAACCACCGGCCAGGGTTGTGGGGAAGAGGCCCTTGTCCTAATCAACATGGGGACAAGGTGCTTTAGGGGTCTTAGACCCCCAAAGCATCCTCCCAATGTTGAGGGCATGTGGCCTGGTACGGTTCAGGCGAGAGGGGGGCCGCTCTCGTCCCCCCCTCTTTTCCTGCGGCCTGCCAGGTTGCGTGCTCGGATAAGGGTCTGGTATGGATTTTGAGGGGGACCCCACGCCATTTTTTTTTTTTTGGCTAGGGTTCCCCTTAAAATCCATACCAGACCTCAAGGGTCTGGTATGGATTTTGAGGGGGACC
This sequence comes from Lithobates sylvaticus, assembly GCA_028564925.1. Lineage (NCBI taxonomy): Eukaryota > Metazoa > Chordata > Amphibia > Anura > Ranidae > Lithobates > Lithobates sylvaticus. The sequence goes on from CM053026.1 coordinate 76,778,831, forward strand.
CTACGCCATTTTTTTTTTTTTTTTTTGGCTGGGATCCCCCTTAATATCCATCCCAGACCTGAAGGGCCTGGTTATTGAATTTGGGGGGACCCCTACGCTTTTTTTTTTTTTTTTATTAATGAATGACAGCTCTCTGTGTTACAGGAGCCATCAATTCATTAGCCGCGAGTGATTTAAATAGCTTTCTTCCTGCAAAAATGACACTTTTTTGCAGGGAAAGTTCTAAGCACAGGAAACCTGCCCTCCTTCACAGGCTACCTATAGACACCCCCCAGATGTGATACTGCAATGCTGTTCTAACAGCATGCACACACATATCCCCAGAAATAAAGAACATATTGTTGTCAGCAGTCAGCAGCACACTGACACGCTGACACTGTGAGTGAAACATAATATGCGAGGCCGCCGCCGCGGCGGCCTCTTATACCGTGGGGCGTGTATTAAAGCGGTTCTACACCCATTTCATTTAGTAAATCTCTTTGCCTTCCAAATCAGGCAAAGAGTACTAAATGAAATGTTTTTTTTTTTTTTTTTTTTTACTTGCCTTGTAATTGAAGACTTCCGGTCTTCTCCCTCTGCGGCGGCGGGCGGGGTCTTGCGTCGATCGTCGTCACGCCGCACTGTCTCCTGGGATCTGGTGTCATTGATCCCAGGAGCCAGTGCGGGCATCTTCCGAAATCTCGCGAGATTTCGGCCACATCTTCCGAAATCTCCCGAGATTTCGGCCGCATCTGCCGAAATCTCGTGAGATCTCGGCAGATGAGCCGTTACTGCGCACGCGCGAGTAACGGCAGTGCATGGTGGGCCATCTAAAGTCCCTGTGGGTGTTTCACATGCCCACAGGCAAGATGGCCCCCAGCACTAAAGAAGAAGACGAGGAACTTCATCGGACGAAAACCGGCGGCGATCGAGATGGAAGATGGAACAGGTGAGTCCCCTAATAAAGGTAAGCACACTTTATATTACATCCTTAAAAAAAAAAAATTTTTTTCAGAGTGCAGAACCGCTTTAAAGCCCCTGAGCTATAATTGGCTACAGGCATCCTGCCTGTAGCCAATTATGGCTCTCCTCGCTGCCGGCGCTGTGATTGGCCAAGCATGCGGGGTCACAGTGCATGCTTGGCCAATCATCAGCCAGCATTGCACTGCGCGGGCCGCAATGCATTGCGGGGCCGCTCGCATCACACGAATTTGATGCGAGCGGTCCCAATAGTTCTGGGCTCGCCGAGCGAGCGAACACCCGGTGCTCGATTCGAACATGGGTTCGAATCGAACACCGGGCTCATCCTTACTCCTCACCCCCATCCAGTGACTAGACGGTGAGAGGGCAAGCAGCACTCTGATGAGGTCATCTCTATGTCACTCTGCTCTCTCTCAGCCTATCAGCATGCTCCACGACTACAGTACCCTTTATTAACTTATTGTTCTGCCCCCACCCCCTGAGTTCTGCTATTCAGTGGCTGATGCCGGTCAAGTTTACATAGCTTGCATTAAAAAAAAAAAACATAAAACAATGTGTTACTGATTACAGAGCAACATTACTTTGTGTCTTTTAGATCTGCTTGAAGTTCAGCTTTAAAAGTAAAGTTGCCTTTCAAACATTTTCAAAGGTGTAATTATTAAGGGAGATGTTAATGTGAAATAAGTATTTGCGGGTTACATTGTATATTAACAGAGCTCCCATATGTATGAGTAACCTTGTCAGGAGCCGCTTGTACATGTTGCACATTTACAGAAATAACTGTCAGCTTGTGGTTTGTATCTCAGGAAAACAAAACTCCGACTCAACATCACAGGATGCCTTAAGGTTAAACGGTATAACAGTTTTTGTCCTCACCCACCGTACCAAATTAAAGTCTGGGATTTCCACAGTGCTCATAAAATGTAGATCCTGATTTCTGAAACCAATACTGTGCCATCAGATCAATGAAAGGTCAATGAGGGACAAAGTGATCACAGTTGCAATAAGGATCCAGCTCTTGGAAGACCTGTATGACTATGTAAGGCACCATCGTCTGATTCCACTGAAGGCTGCAGATAACATTTCCTATTCCGTATGAAGCTCAGACAGGGTTATAGTTTCTGAAAAGCGAGGGACCCGTAAGGTTATCTTATTGGTATACATTCCTTTAGAATGTAAGCTCTACGAGCAGGGCCCTCCTGTCCCTTCTGTATTGAACTGTACTGTAATTGTGTTGTCCCCTCTATACATTGTAAAGCGCTGCGTAAACTGTTGGCGCTATATAAATCGTGTATAATAATAAAAATAACAATAATATTGCTATCCTAAACTACCGTATTTATTGGCATATAACACGCACTTTTTCCCCTTTAAAATAGGGGGGGAATCATGTGTGAGTGTTATACGCCGATATAGGCTGCCACCGAGGGGAAGGAGGGGACGAGCGCTTCCGAAATAGAGCTGGATCTCCTGTGTACTCGACTCGGCTCGCAGTCACGCTCAGTCCCGCCCCCTGGACATCTCCTAGCATTGACATCCCGGCATTAGATCGCGTTATGTCCATCATAAGATCTGGGCCAAGGGGCGGGACTGGACGTGACACCGAGCCGAGTACACAGGAGATCTGGCTCTATTCGGCAGCGCTCGTCCACCCTTCCCCTCGGCAAGGCTTCAGATGGACACTGATCAAGCTGCAGGTGAGCACTTATTAGGCTGCAGATGGGCACTGATTAAACTGCAGATGGGCACTGATTAGGCTGCAGTTGGGTACAGATCAGGCTGCAGATGGGCACAGATCAGGCTGCAGATGGGCACAGATCAGGCTGCATTGATGCTCACTGACCATTATTTTGCTTCAAAGTGGTTTATTTAAAAAAAAAAAAAAAATTCCCTCTTAAATTGGGGTGCGTGTTATACGTCGATAAATACGGTATTTATATTGATGTAAGTGATCTGGTTCCCAGGCAGGTGACTTCTACACCCCAGATGACCTCTACGGCCTCCTTGGCTTGTAGAAACAATTAATAAATGATGTCACCATGACGTGGCTATCCTGGACATAAAAAGTAATACACTATGCTTCATCTCTGAATAGTACAGAACAAAATAGAAACCATAGAAAATGGGACTTTTTAGGCACTGTATCAAACACACAAAATCGTATGTATATGTAAACATTTTTTTTCTTAGAAAATGGATTAAAAACAAATTAAAGCCATTAAATAGTGTTAACCCAAACTAGTGTGCAAGCATACACACCCCCTGTATACAGACAGGGAGCCTCCAAAGTATTGCCACTGGCACATATGCATACCTTCCAACATTTTGAGATGGGAATGAGGAACACCTACTAGCGAATGTATGTAGGCATAGGACACACCCCTTTAAAGGAGAATTAACCAAAAATAAAGGTTAATTAAATCCACAAGGGCTTTTTTTTACCATACTATTCCTTTATATTGGCTTTTAAAATTTACAAACGCAGCAATCAGGGACAGTTGGGAGCTATGCATATGTAATGAAACAATCACGGTCACCAAGGACAAATGATATAGCGGGGGACTATCTCTGTAGAGCGTTGCCTCACACTAGGCAGAGAGTGCTGTGCTCAACATGTTTCGTGTTGACAATTAACGCTTCTTCGGGAGCATAAAGGGTTAATTACAATGTTAAACGAAGCAAAATATGTGGACTACAAAAGAGCGAGGAACAGAGCCAGTGGCAGGCATGACCCCCCATATGATTACAAGTAGAAATAGGGATACACAACAGAGGGTTATTATATATGGATATTCTGGTTTTATTGGGGGTAGCAACTTCATCTCCCCATAGTACAAAATGTAACAATAGAATTGTCCAAGGAAAAAGCATCAGCTCTATATATCCCTGATCATATGCAGCCTCAATCTCCCATGCAGTATCCCGGCTTCTTCCTAATATAATTAGGGCAGATCCACCAAAGTAGCCTTACCCTAGGGCCTCATTTGCCTCTGTATGGTCAGCTCTGCTCCTCACTGACTGGTTGCTAGACCTCCACTAGACCTCCACTAGAGATGACCAGCGGGCTTTAGGTTTAACCACTTGCGGACCTCCCGCTGTATATATACTGCAGCAGGGAGGCCGCTCTGCTCCAGATCACATACCTAGTGTGTGATCTGACACTTCTGGGTCTGGGGCATGTGCACGCACCACCGGCGACCCGCTCCCACTGTGATCACATACAGCAGGAGCTCAGCGATGTCTGCCGGTACCCTACGATTACACAGGCAGAACGGCGATCTGTCTAGTGCCTATGTAAACAAGGCAGGTTGTCATGTACCAGGCTGAAGGCTGAGGTGACGAGACGGCTTCCCTTGCGGCTGAGTGCAGAGCACCCCTGGAGTTGGAGACAGAGGGTGCTATGCCCAGAGATGCACAGGTTGCCTGCCGGTGAAGCTGTCTGATGGTTCCTGGAGCGGACACCCAGGAGCAGAGAAGGTGGTCACAGCCAATGATTCCCTGGAGGTGCCGGCGGATCTTAACAGGTGGAAAAGCAGAAGCCAGGCCGGGGGTCAAACACAGGAAGGCAGAGGCAGGCGGAGTAGTTGTGATCAAGCTGGGATCAAACACAGGAAGTCAATCTGGAACAGAGGAGAGCAGGTCCATGAAACAAGCCGGGTTCAGAGCCAGGTGAGAAGCCAGAGCAGGTCAGGGTAAGCCGGGACGGTAACAGGTAATCCAACAGGAGCAAGAAACACAGGAACACAGGATACAGAGCTGACGATAATCTAGCAATTTATGAGAGCAATTGGAGTCCTTATATAGGGCAGCAAAACACTGGTAATTAGCACGTTTTGTGTATGTACGTTAGCCATCGCTAACGTGCGTTCGCTGTTACGAGCTGACTGCTAATGCACATGCGCGGATTCACGCGGCCATAATGGATATTGCCATATCTGCCAGTTCTTCTCTGGTTTCTTCCATGACACAGGGTGTCGCTCTGTCAGAAGGGAAGGCATTGTTCCTGTGTTCCCCTTCCCCTAGTCAAAGCACCTCCCCCAAAGTGAGTTAGCACAACCTAAGCACACAGTTAACCCTTTGATCACCCATGATGTTAACCCCTTCCCAGCCAGTGTCATTAGTACAGCGACAGTGCATATTTCTTTAGCACAGATCACTGTATTAGTGTCACTGATCGTCAAAAGTGTCAGGTGTCCGATGTGACCGCCGCAATATCGCAGTCCCACTATAAGTAGCTGATCACCTCCATTACTAGTAAAACTAATAAATAAATAAAAATATACCATAGTTTGTAGACGCTATAACTTTTGCGCAAACCAATCAATATACGCTTATTGGGATTTATTTTACCAAAAAATATGTAGCAGAATATATATTGACCGAAATTGATGAAGAAATTAGATTTTTTAATTTTTTTTTTATTGGGTATGTTTTATAGCAGAAAGGAAAAAATATATTTTTTTTCCCCCCAAATTTCAGTCTTTTTTTGTTTATAGCGCAAAAAATAAAAACCACAGAGGTGATCAAATACCACCAAAAGAAAGCTCTATTTGTGGGAAAAAAAGGGACAAAAATTTGATTTGGGTACAGTGTCACACAACTGCGTATTTGTCAGTTAAAATAACACAGTGCCTTATCACAAATAATGGCCTGGTCATGACAGGGACAGTAATAATAGCGTAGGTGACACAAGTGAGGGACAGTAATGAAGAAGAAGGTCACACAAGTGGGGGAGGGGGACAGTAATGAAGAAGAAGATGACACAAGCGGGGAACAGTAATAAAGGAGAAGGTGACACAAGTGGGGGACAGTAATGAAGAAGGTGACACAAGTGGGGGACAGTAATGAAGAAGGTGACACAAGTGGGGGACAGTAATGAAGAAGAAGATGCCACAAGTGGGGGACAGTAATGTAGAAGATGACACAAGTGGGGTACAGTAATGAAGAAGGTGACACAAGTGGGGGACAGTAATGAAGAAGATGACACAAGTGGGGGACAGTAATGAAGAAGAAGGTGACACAAGTGGGGTACAATAATGAAGAAGAAGGTGACACAAGTGGGGTACAATAATGAAGAAGAAGGTGACACAAGTGGGGGACAGTAATGAAGAAGATGACACAAGTGGGGGACAGTAATGAAGAAGAAGGTGACACAAGTGGGGTACAGTAATGAAGAAGAAGGTGACACAAGTGGGGTACAGTAATGAAGAAGAAGGTGACACAAGTGGGGGACAGTAATGAAGAAGAAGATGACACAAGTGGGGGACAGTAATGAAGAAGAAGGTGACACAAGTGGGGGACAGTAATGAAGAAGATGAAACACGTGGGGTACAGTAATGAAGAAGAAGGTGACACAAGTGGGGGACAGTAATGAAGAAGAAGATGAAGAAGAAGGTGACACAAGTGAGGTACAGTAATGAAGAAGAAGGTGACACACGTGGGGTACAGTAATGAAGAAGGTGACACACGTGGGGGGCAGTAATGAAGACGGTTACACAAGTGGGGTACAGTAATGAAGAAGAAGGTGACACAAGTGGGGGACAGTAATGAAGAAGTAGGTGACACAAGTGGGGGACAGTAATGAAGAAGAAGGTGACACAAGTGGGGGACAGTAATGAAGAAGAAGGTGACACAAGTGGGGGACAGTAATGAAGACGAAGGTGACACAAGTGGGGGGGGACAGTAATGAAGACGAAGGTGACACAAGTGGGGGACAGTAATGAAGAAGAAGGAGACACAAGTGGGGGACAGTAATGAAGAAGAAGGTGACACAAGTGGGGGACAGTATTGAAGACAAAGGTGACACAAGTGGGGGACAGGATAAACGTGTCACTGTTTTAAACAAAGTTAGGACTGTATGATTCTGTAAGCAACCCCTTATTTTCTGGCAGTGCCCCTCCTGAGACTAGTCTCTGGACCTGCCCCTGCCTAGACTCGGAATATGCTCCTGAGACCCTGGAATTATATTAGTGGTAACACGCGTCTATGCTCTGACTTTCAAGAAGCCTCTTGATAGGCTGCTGAGGCCTTGGCATTCTATTTGGGAATGTAGTTTGAGGGTGTGTCTATGCTTTAATTTAAAAGAAACCATTGGTTAGGCTGTTGAGGTCATAACATTCTATTGTGGAATGCAGTGTGGGGACTTAACTATGCTTCGATTTGTACAAAAACTCTGGATTTGTGGCCAAGGCCCTGGCTTTGTATTAAAGAACTTAGTGTGGGGCGTGTCTACACGTTGACTTTCAAGAAGTTTTTAGATAAGCGGCTGAGGTCTTGGCAATGAATTGTGGAATGCAATGTGGGGAGTAGACACGTGTTCTGACTTTCCAGAAATCAGTTTTTTGCATAGACAGTTTTGGGAATCCAGGGGTGCTGTGGAGGAGGGTCATTTGTTAGTCTAGGTAAGTACTTGGACCTTGTTGTACTTCCCTCTCTTAAATAGGGGCATTACTTTACCCAGTTTATATCCTTGATGGTTTACTATAGCTAGCCACATAGCTTATTAGAGATATAAAGTGCCTGAATCAGCAATTTATTTGACTTGTACTCTAGCGATCTTATCGGCCAAGGAATCTATGCAAAATATAAAATAATTTGTATTTATAGGCAACATGCACAGTGATATTTTATTAATTTAGAGATTGTAGCCTGTAGCCCTTACACTGCTAATCAAACTGGCTTCGGTAGTTTACTTCATTTGTTTGCAGATAAAAGCGGTATAATGAGCATGAATATAAAAAAGAAGGAATGTCTTGCAGGCATCAGCTAAAATTTATTTCAAAATATTGATATTCACACTTTTCTTCAAATTAAGTTAGGAAAATTAGAAATCTTAACCTCTTCACGCCAGCATATATACGTGCCTGAATGTAAACAGAGCTGTGCCGAGATTGCTAGCCATGCGGGCTCCCTTCACAGTTACCGGAGGTTAACAGAAAGCTCCCCTATTTCTACTTGTGATCGAGAGCTTTCTGATCATGTGACCACTGTGACAGCCAATCACGGCCGTCACATGATCAGAAACCCCACCCCCCTTTTTTTTTTTTACACTTTTTACATTCTTTTTTTTTACTTTTTTGCTATCAAAAGCTAACAAGGGGCTTTACAAGTTCCCTATGTGATAGCATGAGCAGGTGACAGGTACTCTTAATATAAGGTGACCAGATTTTTTAATCCAGGGACATATTTTTTTTGTTTGCTAGTAATGGTGGCAATTAGCGACTCCCTGCCCATCCCTGCCCGCCTCACAGCCTGTCAAGTCTTACTCTCCAGGCCCCAGCTACTACTGGGTGGGAAGCGGAGGAAGATCACTCCGCCAGGGAAGGCAAGGACATGGGCAGGTGGCTGGCCGGGACTTGCGCCAAGGAAGAACATGCAAGCAGGAACAGGCATGCACCTGAAACTGAAGAAATATTCTCTCCACTCCAACCAGCACATGATCATTAGAAAGGGGCACATATAATGAAAAAATACACCCCACCCCCTAAGCTAGTAGGAGCGGCATAGTGGGGGGTGGTGTAAACCTGATTTTTTTTATTCTGCACTGACTGTCTTTGAAATTGCCCCAGCCCCTGTTCAAATCCAATCCGGGGACAAAACCGGGGACAGACTTGGTTCGGGGACAGTGTCCTCAATCCGGAGACTGTCCCCGGAAACCGGTGATGTCTGGTCACCCTATCTTAATAGAGACATTTGGGGGTCTATTGGAACCCCATTATCTCCCCTGTACTTCAATGTAGCTTTTCAAACACAGATAGTGATTGAATAGCTGCATCCTCAGCTACACTAGCCAAGGAATGACAGCTGTGACCCCAGAAGTGATGTAATACCCGTCACTTCAGGGGGCATTAGTCTCAGGAAGAATCTAGAGCCACCCAATCACTTTTATAAGAAAGGCCTTCACCGACTCTCTGGTGCTGTCCTTTGCAGTAATAGCTTTTAGATGTCCTCAGTCTTCCAGGTTGATTGACGCCCAGCTTCATTCAACCCAGGAGACTAAGAAGTTCGGGTCTTCATGGACCAGCCCTTGACCATGCATCACCATATGGCTGGTGTCATCCCATCAGCATCAGAAGAAGAAGAACAAGAAGATCTAAAAAGGAAAAGGACCATGAACGTTACATGAATGAGCTAAAGACACCTGGAAAAGATAAGTATATAAAATGCAAAAAACACACATGGAGGGAGGGGACAACTGGGGCTGAAAGGATGAAACAGACTTTAATTACAAAGTCTTTATATGAGTTGTTTGGTTTATCCTTTTTCATTCCTTATTTTTTGAACTGTGTTATTCTGCAATATTTGGTACAGTGCAGGAATAAGGACTGGTAAGTTAGCTCTATGTTTTTTACTCCCAGTCCAGTCCTCTTCCTCAGTAATCACCATGTGAAATAGAGAACTGTCTACCACAGTGGTAGTGAGTGACTGCAGGATGTATCTCTAAAGTCATCACTCAATTGCAAACACTGCAGATAGGGGAAATCTGTGTTAGAAGGAAAACCATGAGCTGTCAGGTCTGTTTTGCAATCCTATTTCCTTTTTTTATCAGAATGCGGAAGTTTCTGTAGAATCAGTTGTGTATCCTGGTATTTCATCAGAAGACTAGGGAAATGTGCATATGATGAAGTGATTTGTAAGCTGCGGACAATCTTCATTCCGCCAAATTGTTTACATACTTTTGCAAATCGCCCATTGCCGCATAGATCGGTCCATTGGTGACGTCAGAAGCAGACACAGAAACACATAATTACCTTATCAACGTAATTAATTTCCCAGGGATAATTTAATCCTTCAAAAGTGATAACGTTCATTGAGATATTTGGGAAACATAATGAGACGTTTCTTGTTTTCTCAGAGTTCACTTAATCTTTGGTGTGGGCAATTTACAATTCTTCATTACTTTCTTAATTAAGTGTTGTAACACCACAGTCCATGAAAATTAAAATAAAGTGTATATTGCTTGTGTTAGTAATTTATATATTTGTCTATTTGCTGGCGGACTTGCAATGTTCTTCCATTATAGACATAAACCAGCTGCAGATGCAGCTCACTTTTCACTCCACTGTGTTGAAAGTAGGGCAGTAAAACAAAAATATCGATATCTATAACCAGGGCACACTAACCCTATTATAGAACAAGTTCAAACCCCTAGCCCAACTGACCACATTCCCTGCCACCTAGGTAGTTACTTAGCCCTTTAATGGTGGTGCTCCCCCCCCCCCCCCCCAAAAAGAATCTAGAAATAGTCTGCTGGGCACAGGGGCGGACTGACAACTCATGGGGCCCCCGGGCAATAGAAGATCATGGGGCCCCCTTGGTCCCCACACTCAAGGGGACCAAGCGCACACACAGGGGGGGGGGACGACACACGCACACGCAGGGGGACACTGGAGGGAGAGCGCACACGCAGGGGGACACTGGAGGGAGAGCGCACACGCAGGGGGACACTGGAGGGAGAGCGCACACGCAGGGGGGGGGGGGCACGCACACACAGGGGGACACTGGAGGGAGAGCGCACACACAGGGAGGCACACACACAGGGGGACACTGGAGGGAGAGCGCACACACAGGGAGGCACACACACAGGGGGACACTGGAGGGAGAGCGCACACACAGGGGGGCACACACACACACAGGGGGACACTGGAGGGAGAGTGCACACACAGGGGGGGACACGCACACAGGGGGACACTGGAGGGAGAGCGCGCACACAGGGGGGCACACGCACACAGGGGGACACTGGAGGGAGAGCGCACACACAGGGGGACACTGGAGGGAGAGCGCACACACAGGGAGGCACACACAGGGGGACACTGGAGGGAGAGCGCACACACAGGGGGGCACACACAGGGGGACACTGGAGGGAGAGCGCACACACAGGGGGGGACACGCACACAGGGGGACACTGGAGGGAGAGCGCACACACAGGGACACACACACACACACAGGGGGACACTGGAGGGAGAGCGCACACACAGGGGGACACACACACACACACAGGGGGACACTGGAGGGAGAGCGCACACACAGGGGGACACACACACACACACACAGGGGGACACTGGAGGGAGAGCTCACACGCAGGGGGGGGGCACGCACACACAGGGGGACACTGGAGGGAGAGCGCACACACAGGGGGGCACTGGAGGGAGAGCGCACACACAGGGGGACACTGGAGGGAGAGCGCACACACAGGGGGACACTGGAGGGAGAGCGCACACACAGGGGGACACTGGAGGGAGAGCGCACACACAGGGGGGCACACACACACAGGGGGACACTGGAGGGAGAGCGCACACACAGGGGGGGACACGCACACACAGGGGGACACTGGAGGGAGAGCGCACACACAGGGGGGGACACGCACACAGGGGGACACGGGAGGGAGAGCGCACACACAGGGGGGGAAACGCACACAGGGGGACAATGGAGGGAGAGCGCACACACAGGGGGGCACACACAGGGGGACACTGGAGGGAGAGCGCACACACAGGGGGGAAACGCACACAGGGGGACACTGGAGGGTGAGCGCACACACACACCGTGACTCACCGATGCCGATTCCGATGCTCCCCGCCGGTGTTGTGCTGAAAACGGTTCCCCCCTCGATACACCAGCCCCTCCACTCTTTTCTTCCATTAGGGGCCCGGACTCGGCAGGCTGTATTACATGCCGCGAATACTGCTAACAGCGCGCGGCTCCCCCCCGGCCCCTCCTTCCCTCCCGTCCGTCCCAGGTGACGTCACGACGCATACAGTAGAAGCACCTGGGACAGACGGGAGGGAAGAAGGGGCCGGCGGGGAGCCGCGCGCCGCTAGCAGTATTGTTAGCGGCATCGCGGCATGTAATACAGCCGTTTCAAGTGGCCCCTCATGTGGCCGAGTCCGGGCCCCTAATGGCCCCGGGCCCTCGGGCGGCGCCCAAGTCACCGACCTGTCAGTCCGCCCCTGGCTGGGCATTAATGTCTCATAGGTCCAGGGCTGGGATAAGAGGTGGGCAGAAGGGACGGCTACCCTGGGTGCAGCACATATAATAGGGATGGGGACACTGCAGGTTCCTTCTACTATAAGTCTGACAGGAGTAGTGACAGCGGCATCACTACTTCTGTCAGCCCAGCGCTGGAAGCGGTTAGAAGAGGAGGAGGGAGTCGGGAGGAGGTGCGGGCTGTGCTCTCTCTCATCCTCATAAGCCCACACATAATAAAGGTAGGGGGGGCACAATTTGGCATTTTTGTCCTGGGCACTGGTTGATCTTCAACTGCATAGGTCTGTATTGCTCCTGAAGTACTGGTACATCCCGTTCAAAGCAATTGAATATTGGTGTGCAGACTTAAACAGTTCTTCATTAGAGTTGAAGTTTTCTCAAGTTTTAGTTCAGTTCCAGTAGTAAAGGGGTGTGTGAATAAACAAATAAAGAGCCGCTATGCACCTAAAAGCCCACCTGGTTTCTTTAAAGTGTGTAGCATCCCCTTATTCCTAGACAGTGATGGTGGACCTCCAGGTTGCTCAGGGAGGTAGCATTTTACATCAGGGCAGAATTTCCTAAATCTTTGCGGGGAGGAAACAATTGGGTTTAAACCAAACCAAACCATTTAACAGAGATTATTATGAACAATAAACTCATGGAGAGTGGGATTAGGGCACAAGATAACCGAAAATGACCAAAAATGCATACTTCAGATTACTTACAGTCAATAAAAAAAAGGGCCTCTAAGCCGGAACCAGCACTCTGTACTCTTCAGGAAGTATACCAGCTTTAGGGCAGCATACGTGCCCCTTGGATACGCCACCAGAACTTCCTGCAATTTCCACCAGCAGTAGCTTCTATTCAACTCTCCAGTTAACTCTTCGACAGTGAGGTCTTTACCCATGGTGCTCCAAACCAAAAGCCACCTTCCTGCTTCCTTCCCCTGGATGCACCTTCCAGCTGGATAGAATGAAAATCTTCCAGGCCTCAGACTCAGGCCTCTCTTATAGCAATAGGCCTTCCTAGGCAGCACATTTGAGAGACATGTGCCTCCTTTCCTGGCAGGGCCCTGGAGGCAAGAGAGGTTCTAGAAGGTTGCCCTAAATATTTCCAGTATATCCTCCCACAGTTTGCACCACAGGCAATAAACTTCCTAATGATTGGCCAGGGAGACAGTACATATTTATAAATCAGAATTATTGTATCTTCTCACACTATTGCCAGGGAAATTCCCCAACAGTGAGCAGTATTAAACAATAAAACTGAGCTTAGGCGAAATCTAAGTAAAGCAGAACTATGACAACCCATGCTTAAGCAGACTACAGCTCCGCAGCAGTAAAAATTCCAAGTTTTTACTTCTTGATCCTGACATTTCTCCTGTTGTTGTCTACATTTGCAGCGTTGTTGGCCCATTCCCTTTGTGTTTCCCTTTTTGGTTCTACAATGGCATTATCACATCGCGCCATCCTTCATTACAAAGGTGTTGTCGGCCAGGAGATATTGCTCACAACGTCCACAGGAGAGGTGATGTAGAGGCATTATTAGAACCTAGACAGGAAATAGAGGATGTAAAGGATTGGTGGTCATGTGACAGAAAAAGTGATTTTATTAATGGGGTGATGGGTGAATTATTAGGGCTAAAAACTAAGGACTAATGAATATTCTTCTTGTTGAAGGCTTGCCTTGATGACTGCACAGCTGTCTGACCCTTGGGTCCCTAACTGCACACGCTATCCCTATATCCTTGTCTATACTGAGCTTCTCCCCCAGTTTGTTACATATTTACATAGTTGATAAGGTTGAATGAAGACACTGGTCCATCAAATTTAATATGTGGCCTTCTGATTGGCTATTGCCAGCTGTTAATCAGAGACTGGGAGGAGTTGCACAAACTTTATACTCATCAGGGTATATTTATCAATTCTCTCACAGCAAGGCAATGATAAACAGGAGCAGTGAGACAGATCATGCGACAGATTTACTACAAGGTTACAGCTTGAGTTTTAAAGAGGAAGTAAAGCCTCATAAAAAAATAAAAAAAAAAGACACCCTGCAAGGCAAAGGCATAATGAGCTAGTATGCATAGCATACTAGCTCATTATGAAAAACTTACCTGAAAACGAAGCCCCCGAAGCCGTCCTTATCCTCGATCTTCTTCGCCGCCATCCAGGGCCGGAGTGACTTCCAGGTCTCGCCCCTCCAGCGCTATCATTCGCTGGAGCGGCGAGACGTCACTCCCGCGCATGCACAGGAGATCGGCATATCGCCGTGATCTCGGCATATTCAGTGCGCCCTCAGACAGCGATGCCTTTTCATCGCTAAATATCTCCTAAACCATGTAGGTTTAGGAGATATTTATTGGACCTACAGGTAAGCCTTAATCTAGGCTTACCTGTAGGCCAAAGTCATATGGAAGGGTTTACTTCCACTTTAAATTATTCTCTCTCAGATGCTGTAAAGTAGCCCTGCAAGAAACTGAAAACTGAGCAACGATATTCTTCTAGCAAATCAGAAGAGAACTCTGCAGTCAGAGGTGAATATTACTACACACAGGGCCGTCTTTAGTATTGATTGGACCCTGGCAAACATTTTCTTGGGCCCCCCTGGCAATTTCGCTCTCCACATGCTTTAAGACATACAATAAATAGCAGCTAGACTCAAAATCTGTTTACTGGATGAGATCAGGCAACAATTACAATTGGTTGCCAGAGGTTACAGTATATCATTACTGACTGGCTGCTAGAGGTTTTTAGCACACATTATGGGTCACTGTTTATTTTCTAGAGGTTACAACACATGACTTCTGCTTGTTGATTGGTTGCTGTAGATTACTGTACATCAATACTGCTCACTGATTGGTTGCTAGAGGTTACTAGACAGCTATACCACTCACTAATTGGTTGCTAGAGGTTACTGCACATGTATACTGCACACTGATTCATTCCTAGAGGTTACTGCATATCCTTACCACTCAATGATTGGTTGCTAGAGGTTACAGCACATCATCTCCTCACTGACTGCACACCATGGACTGGGCAGGTGAGGTGACCCATCAATAGACAGAAAACTCCTAGGACTCCCGGGATCAGTGGCAGTGCTGGGGGAGGGGGGGTTGCTATCAGTGGCAGTGGGGGGATGGGATTAGTTAGGAGGCAGTACACTGTGGCAAATTATGAATCATGTAGAGCAAAGCTGGGTAGCATTTGTAACAGAACTTCACACCGAGATATTGGGACACAGCACGGAAATAAAACTTCAAAGCATAAGGGAATTTAAACCAGGATAGTTGCAAAGTACGAGGCAGCTGCTTTGGGCCCCACGATAATGATGGGGCCCAGGGCAGCTGCCCCTTTTGCCCTGCCTTAAAAACGGTCCTGACTACACAGCCTTGCTGCCCTCTAGGACTGTGGTTGTCCTCAGAACCTTGTGGAAAATAGATTAAAACAAAGGGCAAATTTATTGAAGATAAAATAAAATATAACTACTCACAAGTGGCTACAGTCTCCCAGCTTTGCCAAAGCCTCTAGCCCAAGGAGGATCTCACCAGGGTCCCTGCTGACTGACACGTTTCAAAGGATGTCCTTCTTCATCAGAGCCCTGATGGGGCTCTGATGAAGAAGGACATCCTTCGAAACGTGTATCAGACCTGTTTACAGACCTGTTTACAGACAGTTTAAAGCCTAAGAAGACAGGTGTTGGGGGTCACAAATACAAAGTGAAACTATCTTATAGACTTTCTAAAAGAGGCAGCTTGCTTTGCTTCTTGATGTGTCACTGATATGCTTGAAAATGAATGTTTCTATTGCTAAGTGAAATATTCTATCAGATTTTATCTTCCATCAGGTTAATGCAGTCAAAGAAGTAGAAGATAACTGCTGATTGTAACAGTTATCCTCATAAATATGCCCCGGAGTACTGATCTGTCTCTGACACTTTAGTAATGAGATGCAGCTGCGGGATTATCACACAGCAATACTGTCAGTTTCTGCTGCTGGTCTGGCTTTAGTTAGAACGAGTGGATTCTTTTTCTGTTGTGTTGATTTTATTCTCCAGTCATTCTTGATGCATGACTTTTGGCACTAAACAAAGGATACATTTAAATATGAGCACTCATGTCACTGAACTGTAGCCTATCCTGGACCCTATCCCTTGACACTATCCCTCCTGCTAAGTGTCACGAATGTCACATTTACCCCAATGCAGGTGGTCAGACACTATAGCTAGCTACTGTGTACTTCACCTATAGCAGCCCCCTTTCACTTAAGGCAAGCAGGCCTACTGGTACTTGGTTGCCCCCACAATGCCACCACACCAGGGCAGATGCAAACAGAGCAAACAAGACTAGTTTAGCAGACAGATAGCGTGGTTCTATGACAGTCCAGGTAAAAGGCAGACTGAGTTCAGGGAATAGTCCAATATCTGATCCAATCATAGTCCAGGTAAAAGGCAAGCTGAGTTCAGGGAATAGTCCAATATCCAATCCAGGTCATACATATGGAAATCCAACAGCAAAGCAGGGCAGACAAATGGGAGGCTTGATCAGGAACAATGCAGGTAACTCTGTCTCTATCACAAGCAAGGGATAGAGTGTTCGGTTTTCTTATATCAGGTGACTGACCATATCAATCACTTTGCAGGTGAACACAGACAGGGGGAATGGAACAGCCAACACCCGGATGCTGGAATGAAAAGCAGGAACACTAATGCCCTGTACACGATCAGAAATTCCACCAGCAAAAGTCTGATGAGAGCTTTTGGTCGGAAATTCCGACTGTGTGTATGCTCCATCTGACTTTTGCTGGCCGAATTCCAGCCAGCTAAAGATTGAGAGCATGTTCTCAATTTTTCCGATCGGAAATTCCGGTTGTCTGTAGCAATTCCAATGCGCAAAATTCCTACGCATGCTCAGAAACAATTCGACGCATGCGTGGAAGCATTGAACTTCATTCTCTCAGCTCGTCGTAGTGTTGTACGTTACCGCGTTCTTGGTGGTCGAAAGATCATAGAACTTTTGTGTGACCATGTGTATGCAAGCCAAGCTTGAACGGAATTCCGTCGGAAAAACCATCCAAGTTTTTTCCGACGGAAAATTCACTCATGTGTACGGGGCATAAGTGATCCTGACACTAACTGATCACTGAAACCTAACATTTCCATGCCAAGATCCTGCACTATTAAGACCTGGAAGCTAGAAAAAAAAAATATTCAGTGTGGAGTGGGTGTTCAGTCGCCTGGCAGGACTTTGTTTCTATGCAGGACCCCCAACTCTCATATTGTCATTGCAGGATATGCGTTGTGCTGTACAGCCAGGCTAATATAGGTACCCCAAAAAAATCCACACACCATATACTGTAAATTTTGTATAACTTGTTCTCTAGTGGTTTTCCTTAGACATCAACATTGGTCAGGTAATATTGTTGATACACACTCAAAACACAACTATAATGTTAAAATATACTAAAGTCTAACTTCAGCCATTCTCCTATTTTGGATAGAGTGGGGAAGAGTAAAATGTCTGTGAGATTGTTATTTCTGTCTATGACCTCATTGGGGAGACCTTCCCTTACTCCCTGCCCCTGTGACATCTGTACAAGATGTGTTCCTGTGTTCCTGCACAGAAAGGCAATGACAGCATTAAAAACAATTTTCAGAGGTTCTAACTCTTCTCAGCTTTACTAAAAATTTATTTTTTCTGTGTTCTCATTGGAGAGATTTAGCATTACTTCCTCTCCTGAAAGTGAGCGAGAAAAAATCTCAACAGGGATGCAAGTGGCAATTAAAACCTGACAAAGACTATAAAGCCCCATACACACGGTCGGACAATCCGCGGACCAGGTCGGTCGGATCCTGTCCGTCATACTTTGTCTGATGTTGGTTTTGCGTACACACGGTCGGACAAAGTTGTCGGAAAATCCGATCATTCTGAACGTGGTGACGTTTGTTGCCTACGACGGGACTACATAGAGGCTAGTAGCCAATAGCTTTGGTCTTGTAATGTGATCTGAGCATGCGTAGCACTTTGTCCGGTCGGACAACCGTACACACGATCGGATTTGGTGTGATCGGACCGGGTTGTCGGCAAATCTATCCAGCAGGAGATAAGACTTTGTCCGTCGGACAATCCGACGTACACTGTCCGATGGTGCATACACACGGTCTGATTTTTCAACAACATTGTCCGATCGGACAGAATCCATGAAAAAGTCCGACCGTGTGTATGGGGCTTAACTCTTCTCCACTCAACCAAAAACAAAATAAAACACTTTCACTGAAACCGTGATATACAGTAGGTAAACCAAATCAGTAGAACTTCATAAAAATAACACATTCATATAATTTTTTTTTTTTAAATAAGCAGCTTTCATTAAGAGCCTTTTTTTTCCCACTTTTGACTGCTGTGGTGTATTGAGTTAATGTATGACTAAGGTAGAACAGATTTACCCAGTCAAGCCAGCACCCTACTGCTAAGTTAACTCCAGCACTATAAATAACCACACCACACCTGAATGGGATTCAAAGGCCATAGCATTTCCTTTAGAAAACAACAAAGCAATTTAAGGGTGCAGTTCTTTGGAGACACTAAGAACAATCATAATCTCTGACTCTGCAGAACCACTTGCTTATATCAGGCCCCAGCCGCCAACCCTTGGGACGATCTCCAAACTAACCACAGACACATCTTGGTCAATAAATCCAATAAAATTCCAGGTCACTGTCAGTTGACCAAAATGAAAGAGGAGGCCATACTGAACACTGATTGCCCATTCTTCCACACCAACACCAATTTGACCTACTTTGAAGACCCCAAATAACTCCCTAACTGCTGTGACTTCCATAAAACAGGTCTGCATAATAGCGTAGGGTGGGTGAGAAGTTAGTTTCCTAGTTTGCTGATCACGAACTAGGCTTCCAACACTCCTCCCATGAGACAATCTCTAAAGTTTCTCCTTACAAGCAGAAACCCATGCAATCAGGTAACCCCTAAATAACCTGTTACTAATCATAATACTGTATCTACTCCATTCAATGGCTTCCCTTTTTATTTTGCTGAGAAAGCCCCGTGCTTCTTTGTTTTATTTTATTTTGCTTTAACATGTGCTATGTTGCTCTCTAATGTGTGTTGAGTTAAAGCACCCCATTAATTTAGAATAGGCTGCCAATGCACTGGAGAGGACAGAAAAATGTACCTTTAATCTTTTTTTCCTGACAAAGCACACCACAACGCACAGTAATGCATTAAAATATCTACCATGACATGCAATGTCTAGGTTCAGACACTTTCTGCTATAGAGTGATAATGCTCTGTCCAAATTATTCTCTTGCTTTACCACCATGTCACCCTGTGTTCCTATGGAGAATGCAAGTGGCTGTTTCTACATAAGGCAGGCATGGTAAAAAAGTAAAAATAGTGTTTTATATTAAAAAAAAAGGTCAATTATTTATGTAGCGACCACCCCCGAGGGAGCTGCTGATTCCCAGGCCCCCTGATTCCTGTGCCCATGACTCTGCAAGTAACACCATGCACTCTGAAACACTTGGGCTAAAGGGGAACTATTTATTGCAAATACGAATAATAAGAAAAAAGAAACAATAATAACTGAAAAACAAATATGTAAAACAATGGCAAATTAAATATACAGTTGGCAACAAACAAGTGGAACAGGCAGTAATCCCTATACCATATACTAAGAATAATTCTACCTAAAGAGGGTAGTGCCACAGTAATAGTCCAGCCGTCTATATTATACCCCTTTTCCCACTGGCCAGCACATTGGGGCCCACATCTGATGTTAGACTACTCAAAATAAAGTTACTCCAAACACTGCTAAAGATGCTTGTGCTATAACCCACATGTGCTGCTATAACCCATATGTGCAATGCTGTTCCTTTTAACAGGGTGCAGTGGGGCTGGCCAGTAGCCTGTCATTGACTCCTGTGGCAACTGCTGATCTTTTGCCATTCGCCGTCAGCATTCTCTCCAATAGCTGGGCAACGTGTTCAGTCAACCACAGTGACAATCTTAGGTACTCCATCCTAGATGCAGTGGTAAGCATTTCACTAGAAACCAGACACACACTCTCTCCCTTATTGTCCTCCTTGCATAATCCTAGGTCCAGCAACACGCTTTGCATTTTGTCTCTCCACAGAGCTCCAGTGAACCTGGGAAATTGTAATTTTTCTGTTCAGCTCGCAAAGCAGGCTTATTCTATATGGAACTACCTCTCCCACTGTGACGGAACATCCAGGACCCAGCTATAGATATAGCTTACTCCAGTCTGGGCCTGGGAATTATAGCTAAATATTGCACCTAAGAATCTAGACGACACTAGCTTAGGTGCTCAGTAACTGGAACTAACTTTTTTGTAAAATCACACAGAATATATAGCACACCAGATCAGGTGAGCCTAATCACATTATCGTATGCAAAGGAAACTGTATACAGGAATATAATTAACATAGCTAAGGAACAGTCAACATAAACAGTATTCTAATCCACCTCTAGCAATTAATAGCTGACAGTGATTTAATTAACATGAGCGAAATAACAATTAGCCACTTAAACCAGCCTACAACCCTGGATACAAAGTAAATTACACATTATTATAAGCCTAAACACATAACATCCAGCAATGGTTTATTAACAAGGTAAAGTCCTCACAATATTAATCACATATCCAAGAGATGATCAGACAAAGAGAAACAATAGGCGGCTCAATTAACAATGGGCATGCACACATAGGAGGCACACACTGAGACAAAGAAACTTAACAGCTGATTGGAGAAAAGACAATGTAGCACCAATATTTAAAAAGGGCCCAAAATACATCCCTGGGAATTACAGACCAGTTAGCCTAACACCAATAGCATGTAAACTCTTGGAGGGGATGATAAGGGACTATATACAAGATTTTAGTAATGAGAATGGTATCATTAGCAGTAATCAGCATGGATTCATGAGGAATCA
The DNA here is from genome assembly GCA_028564925.1 of Lithobates sylvaticus. NCBI lineage: Eukaryota > Metazoa > Chordata > Amphibia > Anura > Ranidae > Lithobates > Lithobates sylvaticus. The sequence continues at coordinate 76,799,721 of CM053026.1, forward strand.
TTCTTGCCAAACCAATCTATTAACCTTCTATGAGGAGGTGAGTTGTCATCTAGATAAAGGAAGGCCCGTAGATGTGGTGTGTCTGTATTTTTCAAAAGCATTTGACACGGTTCCCCATAAACGTTTACTGTACAAAATAAGGTCCTTTGGCATGGACTATAGGGTGATTACATGGATTGAAAATTAGCTACAAGGATGAGTTCAGAAGGTGTTGATAAATGGGGAGTACTCGGAATGGTCAGGGGTGGGAAGTGGGGTCCCCCAGGCTTCTGTGCTGGGACCAATCCTGTTCAATTTGTTCATAAACGACCTGGAGGATGAGGTAAACAGTTCAATCTCTGTATTTGCGGACGATACTAAGCTAAGCAGGGCAATAACTTCTCCGCAGGATGTGGAAACCTTGCAAAAAGATCTGAACAATTTAATGGGGTGGGCAACTACATGGCAAATGAGGTTCAATGTAGAAAAATGTAAAATAATGAATTTGGGTGGCAAAAATATGAATGCAATCTATACACTAGGGGAGAACCTCTGGGGGAATCTATGAAGGAAAAGGACCTGGGGGTCCTAGTAGATGATAGACTCAGCAATGGCATGCAATGCCAAGCTGCTGCTAACAAAGCAAACAGAATATTGGCATGCATTAAAAAGGACATTCATTCCAGAGATAAAACAATAATTCTCCCACTCTACAAGGCTCTGGTCCGGCTGCACCTGGAGTATGCTGTCCAGTTCTGGGCACCAGTCCTCAGGAAGGATGTACTGGAAATGGAGCGAGTACAAAGAAGGGCAACAAAGCTATTAAAGTGTAATAAGAGGATATTAGTTATGAGGAAAGGTTGCGAGCACTGAACTTATTCTCTCTGGAGAAAAGACGCTTTAGAGGGGATATGATTTCAATATACAAAAAAACATACTGGTGACCCCACAATGCAGAAGGGAGTTTAACAAGACTTGTGGCCACTCATTCAAATTAGAAGAAAAGAGGTTTAACCTTAAACTACATAGAGGGTTCTTTACTGTAAGAGTGGCAAGGATGATAAATTCCCTTCCCACGGGCGGTGGTCTCAGCGGGGAGCATTGATAGTTTCCAGAAACTATTAGATAAGCACCTGAACGACCGCAAAATACAGGGATATACAATGTAATACTGACATATAATCACACACATACGTTGGACTTGTGTCTTTTTTCAGCCTCACCTACTATGTAACTATGTAACACATAACACCTTAAACAGATTATAGGAGGAGATCCCAGAATCAGGTTGCTTTGAGCTGATGATATTAACATCTGCTCTGGGTATCACAATCTAAAGCAGTCATTGCTGGTTTTGGGCATAGAGACCCTAAATATGTATCTGGGTCCTCCAGTTCCCAGAGTCTGTGTGTTTTGGGGAGACAATGATTGGAATCAGAAACAAGACCACTCCAAGGGTCCCCCAGGCACACACCTCCCAAAGAGTAGTGTTCCCTTAAAAGCCAGGGCCCATAGTCTGTAGGCATGAGGCCACCTTGCAGTCCCCTTCAAAGCCCCTGTCCTGGTTGGGTCTGTCACACCCAGAATCCCCAGTTCTTCCCAGCATTTACAGCAGTTCATGTAGTCAACGTCCTCTTTCTCTGAGTGGTAGGCAGACTTAACAGGATACATAAAACGATGTAATGAAAGTCTTCTCTTAACAGCTGTGCCTGTCCCTCAGTAAGTATGAACATGGACAACAGCAGAAACAATGAAAGCTGACAGTCAGATACATGCAACCATACCTCTCTGCCAGCGCTGCAGACTATACACAGTCCTTTAGTAACCAAATTAAAATCAAGAATCGTACTATGTTTATTAGTGACCAACATTATGGAAAATTTAGGGACGAAAACTTGCACTCGGACTCTGTTCTTGCCAATCAACTAGCTTGGTGGATTTCTCCGATATACGTTAAGTTCCCATGTAATAACAAAAATAATAATGATACCCTGCATAATCCGATTATATCAAGCCTTGTCAGAAAACACCACAAAACCTTGGAGTCTAGTCTGTATCACAGAGATAATTATTCCTTCATCAGCAAACGCCAACTGACTATCATTATTCTCGGCTTATTTACTCTAGAATAATGTGTTATGGGGAGGTTTTTTCATGGAACAAAGTGTTGGAACGTTGTGAGGAAAAATGTGAAACATTTGCTTTCAGGGGAGAGGAAACAGCAGGAGCATCCTGTACTTCTCCTCACATCAGCAATATTGATGTCCAATACCAACACTGCCGAGGGCTCCAGCTGGGGCACGAGTGTCAGCGACCACCTGAAACCTAATAAACTCTTATAGACATGAAGTTAAAGTGTGTACGTCATGCATGCAGAAGAAGTGATTTTGTGACTGAGCCAATGTTCACAGGTGTCAATTGTGATGACATCAGCATCCCTCTATGCCTCCAATAATTCCTAGAGTCTGAGGCTTGCATTAGGTGTTAATAAATAGTAATAATAAATGGCCCCACAAACAAGGCATGGCTAACCATCGTCACAAGAAAGTGCCCAACTGCTCTATGATATGACCAATATTTTGAACATTTCATGATTACTGATAAAATAATAATAGATTCTTTGAAATACAAGAAATGCCCATATTTATTTTCTTAATTGTTCAATGATCAAAGGAACCAGTCAAGGTGACAACTAGGATACTGGACTTGTTGTTAACCATACAAGACTCAGAATGTTGTTATTCCTATCTTTCCTTTTCTATTGATTGAGTCACTGTCCTGTAAAAGACACTTTGTCAGTGTCAGGAAAAGAAACAGAGTAAATTGTGAAGCAAGGATTAAAGGATTGGGAATGGAGAGCATAAGCGTTGCTGAAATTTCAATGAAAAGTGGGACATTTTGGTAAAATTTGCCAATTTCTTGGTTTTGTTACACATAAGCATTAGGGTTTGGTTAGGGTTAGCATTGAGGTTAGAGTTAGCATTACTGTTAGTGCTAGGGCCGGAGTTAGAGTTAGCATTGCTATTATGCCACGTACACACGATCTGAATTTCAGCCAGCAGAAGACCGATGAGAGCTTTTCATCGGAAAATGCGACCGGGTGTATGCTCCATCGGAATTTTGCTGGCCGAATTCCCGCCAGCAAAAATTTGAGAGCATAACGGAAAAGGTTTCTATCAGAAATTCCGATCGTCTGTAGCAATTCCGACACGCAAAATTCACGGAAACAATTCGACGCATGCTTGGAAGCATTGAACTTACCGTATTTATCGGCGTATAACACGCGCCGGCGTATAACACGCACCCCAACTTTAGGAGGGAATATTAAGGAAAAAAACTTTAAGGAGGGAAGTTTAAGGAAAAAAAATTACATTTAAATGCCCATCATTGCAGCCTTGTCCAATGTCCATCTGCAGCCTTGCCCAGTGCAGCCTTGTCCATCCTTGCAGCCTTGCCCAGTGCAGCCTTGTCCATCCTTGCAGCCTTGCCCAGTGCAGCCTTGCCCAGTGCAGCCTTGCCCAGTGCAGCCTTGTCCAGTGCTATTGCAGCCTTGTCCAGTGCAGCCTTGCCCAGTGCCTTTGCAGGCTTGCCCAGTACATTTGCAGCGTTGCCCATTTAAAATTGGCGCCGAGTGGGGAGGACGAGCGCCGCGTGACATATCGAAAGCCGCGTGTATTTTCGGCTATTTTCAGCTCCTCTGGCAGTCCCGCCCACCTCCACTGATTGCGAGAGGAGACGAGCGCTGACAACATACAGAAATCCGAGTTCGGCTAGTCTCGGCTCTGCTCGCAGACAGGGGCGGGACTGCGAGAGGAGCCGAAAATAGCCGAACTCGGATTTCTTTATGTTGTCGGCGCTCGGCTCCTCTCGCAATCAGTGGAGGTGGGCGGGACTGCGAGAGGAGCCGAAAATAGCCGAAAATACACGCGGCTTTCGGAATATCGGCTCCACTCGCTCCCCTAAAGAGAAAATCAGCGGGAGATCGGCGGGTATCGGCGTATAACACGCACCCACGATTTTCCCCTGATTTTAAGGGGAAAAAAGTGCGTGTTATACGCCAATAAATATGGTAGTTAAAGTATACGTAAACTCAACATTTCATACTCCTGATCTGAGCCTGCTGTACCATGTACTTGCATGAAAAAGTATATTGTTCTCTTTGTATTGCTTCCTTTGTGTAAAATCTCCTGTGTTCCTGCCAGTCTCTTTGCTTTCCTATTAAAAACTAGGCATGAGATCACGGCGTGGTCTGTTTTCTGGCTGTATTTGGACCTAATCCAATGATTAGGCTGGTGATGACACCCTCCCTGCACAGCCATTCATTGGGAAGATTTGCGTGCTGTTGTTCCTCCTTCCCCAGCTCTTATGCAGATGAGAACAGAGAGAATGTAATCACTTATAAAAAAGGGGAAAAAGATATTTATAATGTTTTTTTTTTTTTTTTTTATATGTATACACAAATGTTTTGCCTTTCAATTAAACTAATTGGGTTGTTTTACAAGGTGAGGGTTTACATATACTTTAAGAAAAAAAAGGTTTGGGCTTTAAGTAACTAAGAACTTTAACTCGGTAATGAACCATGGACATCCCCCATGGTTTCACAGTCTGGCTGCTATTACATACCTCTCACCCGTTGATTATATTTAGAAGAACAAGGTATAGCAAAATGGAAAGGATTTCTAAGTATGGTCAAACTTAGACCCTTTTCGATTAAGGGCAGCCCCTAAATATACAATTTACAAAGTTACACATTCCAATTATTAACCTTCAAAAAACTTCCAGTTGTGAAGTCATCAATTGTAAGTAATATTATAACAGCAACTATAAAAAGGCATGCCACTCATGTTTTATTTAAATAAAATATAACAAGGGAAAAATGTTATTTGTGATTCCATCACCAAACCTTACTTAAAGTGATGGCCAAAGATTACCTTGTAAACCAGGGGGGCCCAACCAGTGGCCCGGGGGCCACATGTGGCCCGCGGAGCCCTCTGATGTGGCCCGCGACCTCCTGCTCTGGGATAGAATAGAAAGAATACTGTTATTAAAGAGCACTGCGCATGCCGAGATCACGGCGATATGCCGGTCTTGTGCGCATGCGCGGGAGTGACGTCATCGCCGCTCCAGCGAATCACAGCGCTGGAGTGGCGAGACCCGGAAGTCACTCCCGTAGTGATGGTGGCGGAGAAGGACGAGGATGAGGACCGCTCCGGGGGCTTCGTTTTCAGGTAAGTTATTCATAATGAGCTAGTATGCTATGCATACTAGCTCATTATGCCTTTGCCTTGCAGGTTAGGTTTTTTTATTTTTTTTTAAAAGAGGCTTTACTTCCTCTTTAAAGGTCAGTTTATTACTAAAATCACAGTGTATATATGGGTACATTTTTTCTGCAGTGGTTACTGGGCTGCTTTCAAACTGATACGCAGGTGCAGAGCAGTTTACCTGCGGGTTACCTGCACTGAGCCATAGACTTCTATTATTACCTGCGAGTTTGGTGAGCTTTCTGAAAGTGCACCAAACCTGCAGATTATAATAGTCTATTGCAAACTGCAGGAAAGCCAAAGGTACACTGCGTTGCACACGTGGAAACCGCAGCACATTAGTGTGAAAGCAGCCTTGGGCTCCTTTCACACGGTCAGTCCAACAGTCCAACCAATTGGACCCTCCATTCACCTCTAAGTAGTGGCAGACATAAAGCGACTTGTGTTCTACCTCCAATACGATCCACTAAAAAGTATTGTGGGCTGCGTCCGTGTCCGCTCTCCAAATGCAGAGTGGACACGAACATCCCATCCACCTGCTCTGCTCATTGTGGCCCGCGACCGGTTACCAAGTCGCTTAAGTGGCCCTCGCTCTTCAAAAGGTTGGGCACCCCTGTTGTAAACCAACCCATTCAGTTTAAAATTGAAATAAAAGTCAAAACATTTGTGTATAGATAAAAAAAAAAAAAAAAAAAAAAAACATTATAAATACTCCCCCCCCCCCCCCCCCCCCCTATGTTTTATAAGTGATCACATTCCCTGTGTTCTCAGCTACATAAGAGCTGGGGGAGGCAAAACAACAGTGCACTGAGGTTCCTAGTGAAACGCTGTGCAGAGGGGTGTGTGTGTCAGGATAAGTCTCATCATTGGAGGAGAGCATGCTGAGTTCCCAGTATACCTAGAGAACAGACCATGGTGTGTTCTCCTGCTTAGTGTGGTCAGTTTTTAATAAGAAAGCAAGGGCACTATCAGGAACACCAGGGATTTTACATCAAGGAAGCAATACAAAGAGAACAGGATAGATTTTCAAGTACATGGTACAGCAGGCACATATAAGGAATATTAAATGCTGGGGTAACAAACACTTTAGGCTGGCCATAGAATCAGGGGTGTCAAACTCAATTTCATTGTGGGCCGCATCGGCATTATGATTGCCCTCAAAAGGGCCGGTTGTATCTGGAAGATTAGATATCCAGCGCATCCCCTCCCCTTACATTAGATGTCAAGAGCCACCCCACCATCAGAAGTTGAGTCCCCCCGCTCTCCCATACATCGCAGTGCACCACCCTTTCCTTATGCTGCTGCTGGGAAGAAGCTGGATGCATTGCTTGAAAGCAGAAAGAAGGGGGCTGGAGGGGGGCTGAAGCTCTCCTGAAGCTGCAGGAGAGGTACGAGGGCCACATTAAATGGCCTGGAGGGCCGGATTCGGCCCGCGGGCCTTGTGTTTGACACCTGTGCCATAGATGGTTCGAATCTCGGCCGGTTCAGCAGGGACCAGCCAAGATTGAAACCATCTATGGGAAGACTTGGGTACAACCAGCATGTTGGATTTTCAGCATGTGATTATTATCAGCGGCTATAGCCGATAGCAATAATTACTGTGTTCTCCGGGCAGGGACGGCTCCCCCACCGGGAAACCACAATAGCTCTGTGGGAGGGGTTCCCTTGGTTGCAGGAAAGCAAATCTCACCATCAATGGCCTGCCTTCGTTTTGTGTATAATTAAATCACTAAATAGACTTTCTATTGCAAAACCTATTATTTTTAACAAATATGGAGTATAAAAATGCGCTCCTCTTTATTATTACCAAGTTAACCAATACCCTACTATTCATACATTTTTCCACTAAGAAAAACAAAAAACAACATTTAAATTTTGTATACATACCTTGGTCTTAAACTAACAAGGGGGGTGAAGGAAATAAAAATAAGCTATAGTATGGCAGAACAGTTACACTTATTTTAGTGAGGTATTAGGTAGGTGACCTTGGCTCGACGCCCAGAACTGAACAGTGGGTGTCTTGTGAAATGTGAAACGACATCCGTGACTGCAGTGTACCCAAGCTTTTACTGAGCCAATCCGTCAAGGCATTCACGGCTTTGAAATCATGTTCTCAAAATAGGCATATGGAAGCGATTAGACTCTTTGGTTAAGGCCATGCAGCTCAGCTAAGAAAAATACTAACAATGATAATAAAATAGGATTGCCGTGACACAGTAACATACTATCATGCTTAAGAATTTCCCTAGGCTTTACTGTATTTGTATTTAAAACAGTCACACAAAATACTATCCTACCACTATCATTTTTTTAAATTTTATTTAGTGTTTTATATACAGTATGGGGCCAGTACTTTGCAATATAAAGACAAGTAAAAACAAGTGACATAGAACAAGCCATTTTAAGAAGTCAGTAGCATAAAAGGTCCTTGGACGCAGAGTTGCATACTATGAATATTGTTGGTCTTGTGCATGTGTACCTTCTGGGCTGGTTCTAAGTGAAAAAACAATAAACTGTAATAAGGTGACCTATTCTCTTTTAAGAGTCTTCATTGAACTGGAAGGAGTTATTTGCACTGGGGTTAAACAGGAGTAGAGTAGAGGAGGTGGGACAGAAGTCCATGGAGGGGAGCAGGATTTTTTGAGGAAGGGTGGAGGTAGGGAGGAAGGGGAAAGGAGGAGGAGGGTATGTGGAAGGAGGAGAGTTGGGGAAAGGGAAGAATAAGGGCAGGGTCGCCTGCGCCACCAAGGCATCTGCTCTTTAGGGGTGAAAAGTGAAGGGTTACCTTGAGATTATGAGTCTGGTTCTGACAGTAGAAACTGGTACCCTGCATTAGAGTACCATTAGTACCATGCCAGAAGTGCCACATTTTCCTGAATTGGTCACCTCTATTCTTTTTTTTTTTTCAATAAGATATTTATTGAAAGTTTTTCAATATAACAAGCATAAGCTGGTAAAGTATAACATGAATAAGAAGTAATGAGCAAGTAACCAGTTGAATATGGTACACAAGTCCACACTTAGAGCATAGTCAACTATCAAACAGATAAATGCCGCGTACACACGATCAGACTTTCCGGCGGACCAGGTCCGTCGGACAATTTGATCATGTGTGAGCTCCAGTGGACATTTTCTTCCCAAAAGTCCGGCGGACCTAGAAATAAGACTGGCTTTAAATCTTTCCGATGGACTCGAGTCCGGTCGAAAAATCCGATCGTTTGTATGCTAGTCCGACGGACTAAAACCGACGCTAGGGCAGCTATTGACTACTGGCTATGAACTTCTTTATTCTACGTCATCACGTTCGAATCCGTCTGACTTTTGAAGTGATCGTGTGTGGCCAAGTCCGTTCGCTTAAAAGTCCGGCGGACCTCCGCTGCAAAGTCCGTCGGATTGTCTGCCGGACCAAGTCCGTCAAAAAGTCTGATCGTGTGTACGCGGCATAAGACATATTAGTGTTGGGAGCAATGTGATTGATAATACCACGTGAGCCATGGTTGCCATTTGTTTTCTGAGTGCTGAAGACATCCTTCGCTAGATGCTAACAGCCTCTCGTATGTACCCTGAGTGTGCACCAAGGTGATAGCTTCAGACCTACTAAGAGTATAAGGTGATTTCCCATGTGGGACAATCACAAGACGTGCAGCTAATAAGATGTGCATTACAAGATACTGATAGTCAGATGGAAAAGCATCAATGCCTACATTTAATAATGTGAGTTCAGGTGATAGGGAAATTGGAAATTTGAGTATGTTTGTCAATAGAGTTGAAATATCGACCCAAAATGCCTTAATTTTGGTGCATTCCCAGAGTATGTGGAATATGCTTCCTCTAGTGCCACAGTTTCCCCAATGGTCACCTCTATTGTGAAGGTGACCATTGGCCATGTTTTGTTTTAATTTATTTTTGATAGACATAGTCACAGTGAAGTGGGGCTTTCCTGTTTCCAAAACAATGGCATATAGGTTTACAGCAGCATTGAGCAGATGTATTGACATCAACATTTTGGGATGTCATGGAGATGTTTGGCTGGGTCTGGCCCTAAGTTGAAATCTGGGGACCAATGTTTGGATTGTTTCTGTCTGATATGGCATTATAAGGGGCTCTAGGGTGAGAATAAAGATTAGTGAATAGAGAAGGCATCCCTGGCAGGGGCCATTGTATAAAGAATATTGCTCCGGAAAGCAGTTGTTGGCTCTCATAGTGAATCTCCGGTGTGATTAGATAACTTTTATCCAAATGCACAGGTTGGAGCCCAGGTTAATTTGTTGGATCATTACTTCCATAAAGTTCCAATTCACTCTGTGAAAACACTTTCTCAGCATCAGTAGGGATTAATAACAGGGGGGATCTTACAGGAGGTTGCAGCATCAATAATGTTTAAGTCAGGTGGTGTGGTTTTTGGCTTCCCAAGCTAGGGAGGGTGAAACTTACCTGGTTGAGGTCTATAAGATTGGGGAGGTGATTGGATTGGAGATGTAAGGTTGGAGTCCATGATATAGTATGTTAGTTAGAATTTTCAGTGCCATTCAAACCGGGCCACTCTTATCTCTCGCTTGATTCAAATGATGGCATGGAGTGCTGAGATAGTAAGCAGTGCACTGACCTCAGGCAGGGTACTGTATTTATTAACTTCACTAAGCAAAGGTGGAGGAGAGCAGGGGTAGAAAATATTTATTTATTTATTATATTTTATATATTATATATTATATTTTATTATATTTATTAATATTTTTAAATATAGAACCACCCTTCTTCTTTAATGCTGTCATTTGGCTTTTGTGGTGCCTGCTAAATGCTAGGATAATGCCACTTTGTACAAAGACAAAATTACTTTCCTATCTATGTTACACAGTTCAGTGGTTAATCAGGTTGAGTCTTTATGGCAATAGGTACCATTTTTGCAGAAGAGGCACATATGCAGTGCTGGGCTAACACTTTTGTGCTTTTTAGGACACTGTTGGTGGGCTAGCATCTACAGTGGTGTGAAAAAGTATTTGCCCCCTTCCTCATTTCCTGTTCCTTTGCATGTTTGTCACACTTAAGTGTTTCGGAACATCAAACCAATTTAAACAATAGTCAAGGACAACACAAGTAAACACAAAATGCAATTTGTAAATGAAGGTGTTTATTATTAAAGGTAAAAAAAAAATCCAAACCATCATGGCCCTGTGTGAAAAAGTGATTGCCCCCCTTGTTAAAACATACTATAACTGTGGTTGTCCACACCTGAGTTCAATTTCTCTAGCCACACCCAGGCCTGATTATTGCCACACCTGTTCACAATCAAGGCATCACTTAAATAGGAGCTGCTTGACACAGTAAGGTCCACCAGAAGATCCTTAAAAGCTACACATCATGCCGAGACCCAAAGAAATTCAGGAACAATTGAGAAAGAAAGTAATTGAGATCTATCAGTCTGGAAAGGGTTATAAAGCCATTTCCAAAGCTTTGGGAATCCAGCGAACCACAGTGAGAGCCATTATCCACAAATGGCGAAGACATGGAACAGTGGTGAACCTTCCCAGGAGTGGCCGGCCACCCAAAATTACCCCAAGAGCGCAGCGACGACTCATCCAAGAGGTCACAAAAGACCCCACAACAACGTCCAAGGAACTGCAGGCCTCACTTGCCTCAGTTAAGGTCAGCGTTCATGCCTCCACCATCAGGAAAAGACTGGGCAAAAATGGCCTGCATGGCAGAGTTCCAAGGAGAAAACCACTGCTGAGCAAAAAGAACATCAAAGCTCGTCTCAATTTCTCCACAACACATCTTGATGATCCCCAAGACCTTTGGGACAACATTCTGTGGACCGATGAGACAAAAGTGGAACTCTTTGGAAGGTGTGTGTCCAAGTATATCTGGCGTAGAAGGAACACTGCATTTCAGAAAAAGAACATTATACCAACAGTAAAATATGGTGATGGTAGTGTGATGGTCTGGGGCTGTTTTGCTGCTTCAGGACCTGGAAGACTTGCCGTGATAAAAGGAACTATGAATTCTGCTGTCTACCAAGAGATCCTGAAGGAGAATGTCCGACCATCTGTTCGTGTACTCAAGCTGAAACGAACTTGGGTTCTGCAGCAGGACAATGATCCTAAACACACCAGCAAGTCCACCACCGAATGGCTGAAGAAAAACAAAATGAAGACTTTGGAGTGGCCTAGCCAAAGTCCTGACCTGAATCCTATTGAGATGTTGTGGTATGACCTTAAAAAGGCCGTTCATGCTCGAAAACCTTCTAATGTAACTGAATTAGGACAATTCTGCAAAGATGAGTGGGCCAAAATTCCTCCAGGACGCTGTAAAAGCCTCATTGCACGTTATCGCAAACGCTTGGTTGCAGTTGTTGCTGCTAAGGGTGGCCCAACCAGTTATTAGGTTTAGGGGGCAATCACTTTTTCACACAGGGCCATGATGGTTTGGATTTTTTTTCACCTTTAATAATAAACACCTTCATTTACAAATTGCATTTTGTGTTTACTTGTGTTGTCCTTGACTATTGTTTAAATTGGTTTGATGTTCCGAAACACTTAAGTGTGACAAACATGCAAAGGAACAGGAAATGAGGAAGGGGGCAAACACTTTTTCACACCACTGTATTGGGGGACACTTCTCTGTGTGTCTTCATCAATGTGGATGTGTATTCTGGTATATTTTGGGTTTTTTATATTTTTGATCCACTGGATTTGGCTAACATTAACATTCTTGCTATGGTACAAGCTTACCGTATGGATTAGTACAGTAGGAGGCTGTTTTGGTTTTAGTTTTTTGATGATATTGTTTTTCCAGATTGGATATACTGAATACACATCTATGCCAACACGAATCATGATGAAGCAATTTTTAGATGGGGATTAACACACATTAACCTGTAACCTAATCTAATGTTTTTTTTTTTTGATGTACACTCAGTGGATGCGTCTGGCCCTGCTGCGTAGTCTGGGAAGGGGTACTTAAGGTGCTGAAGTCATCAAAAAAAGATCCCCAAGACCTTTGGGACAACATTCTGTGGACCGATGAGACAAAAGTGGAACTCTTTGGAAGGTGTGTGTCCAAGTATATCTGGCGTAGAAGGAACACTGCATTTCAGAAAAAGAACATTATACCAACAGTAAAATATGGTGATGGTAGTGTGATGGTCTGGGGCTGTTTTGCTGCTTCAGGACCTGGAAGACTTGCCGTGATAAAAGGAACTATGAATTCTGCTGTCTACCAAGAGATCCTGAAGGAGAATGTCCGACCATCTGTTCGTGTACTCAAGCTGAAACGAACTTGGGTTCTGCAGCAGGACAATGATCCTAAACACACCAGCAAGTCCACCACCGAATGGCTGAAGAAAAACAAAATGAAGACTTTGGAGTGGCCTAGCCAAAGTCCTGACCTGAATCCTATTGAGATGTTGTGGTATGACCTTAAAAAGGCCGTTCATGCTCGAAAACCTTCTAATGTAACTGAATTAGGACAATTCTGCAAAGATGAGTGGGCCAAAATTCCTCCAGGACGCTGTAAAAGCCTCATTGCACGTTATCGCAAACGCTTGGTTGCAGTTGTTGCTGCTAAGGGTGGCCCAACCAGTTATTAGGTTTAGGGGGCAATCACTTTTTCACACAGGGCCATGATGGTTTGGATTTTTTTTCACCTTTAATAATAAACACCTTCATTTACAAATTGCATTTTGTGTTTACTTGTGTTGTCCTTGACTATTGTTTAAATTGGTTTGATGTTCCGAAACACTTAAGTGTGACAAACATGCAAAGGAACAGGAAATGAGGAAGGGGGCAAACACTTTTTCACACCACTGTATTGGGGGACACTTCTCTGTGTGTCTTCATCAATGTGGATGTGTATTCTGGTATATTTTGGTTTTTTTATATTTTTGATCCACTGGATTTGGCTAACATTAACATTCTTGCTATGGTACAAGCTTACCGTATGGATTAGTACAGTAGGAGGCTGTTTTGGTTTTAGTTTTTTTTTTTGATGATATTGTTTTTCCAGATTGGATATACTGAATACACATCTATGCCAACACGAATCATGATGAAGCAATTTTTAGATGGGGATTAACACACATTAACCTGTAACCTAATCTAATGTTTTTTTTTTTTTTTTTTATAATAAGCAATACACTGTGCTTTTATATGTATACTTGGTTTTCTTCTTTGTGGTACATTTAAAGTCCCACTTGGTACACATCTCTTTTTGGGGGTTGAGTGTTTGTTCTACTAGGTTGAGTCTTTGCTTTTATAGAGCATTTCCTATTTATTTTATTTATTATAGATACCAGTACTTATATAGGGCCATCGATTTAAGCAGCACTTTACAGCTATTTATTATTATACATTCACATTAGTCCTTGCCCTCAAGGAGCTTACACACTAAGGTCCCTAACTCACATTTATCCATACACACAGACTAGGGCCAATTTATCCAGGAGCTAATTAACCTACCAGCATGTCTTTGGAGTGTTGAAGGAAACCAGAGTAAACCAGCGCAGACACAGGGAGAACATGCAAACTCCATGCAGGTAGTGCCATGGTTGGAATTGGAACTGACAACCCTATTGCTGCTAGGTGGAAGTCTTAATTGCTTAGCCACTGTGCTGTCCATTTCTTAATTAACTAGTTAAGGACTGCCCTATACCAGATTTACTGCTACAAGGAGGCCCTCCTGTGCAGAATCATATGTGTATATATATACAGTATCTCACAAAAGTGAGTACACCCTTCACATAAAACTGAAGAAATTACACTTTGCTACAATGTAAAGTAGTGAGTGTACAGAGTATAATGCCGCGTACACACGGTCAGAATTCTCTTCGGAAAAAGCTCTGATGGTTTTCCCGTCGGAATTCCAAAGGAATTTTGCCCAAACTGTCTTGCCTACACACGGTCACACCAAATTCCGACGGTCAGTAACACAGCGGCATAAAACACGTTCGACAGCACTATAAAAGGGAAGTTTAATGCTTCCGAGCATGCGTCGAATTGTTTCCGAGCATGCGTCGGAACTTTGCGTGTCGGAATTGCATACACACGATCGGAAAATCCGACAGGTTCTCAATCCAAAGTCCGTTGGAAATTCCGACAGAAAAAGACCGATGGGGAAAATCTGTTGAAAAGCTCCCATCGGACTGTTTCCATCGGAAATTCCGACCGTGTGTACGCGGCATTACAGTGTAAATTTGCTGTCCCCTCAAAATAACTCAACACACAGCCATTAATGTCTAAACCGCTGGCAACAAACGTGAGTGAAAATGTCCAAATTGGGCCCCAAGTGTCAATATTTTGTGTGGCCACCATTATTTTCCAGCACTGCCCTAACCCTCTTGGGCATGGAGTTCACCAGAGCTTCACAGGTTGCCACTGGAGTCTTTTTCCACTCCTCCATGACGACATCACAGAGCTATGGATGTTAGAGACCTTGCGCTCCTCCACCTTCCATTTGAGGATGCCCCACAGATGATGTGCTTGGCCAGTCCATCACCTTTACCCTCAGCTTCTTTAGCAAGGAAGTGGTCATCTTGGAGGTGTGTTTGGGGTCGTTATGTTGGAATACTGCCCTGCGGCCCAGTCTCTGAAGGGAGGGGATCATGCTCTGCTTCAGTATGTCACAGTACATGTTAGCACATGTTGATCATAGGTGCAGTGAGGCACCCATGACAGGCCGAGAACCAGGCCTGGTTGGACGTCTCGGGTGCCAATCTTTCCCGGAGCCAATCAGTGGATGCGTCTGGCCCTGCTGCGTAGTCTGGGAAGGGGTACTTAAGGTGCTGAAGTCATGTGTTCGGGATTCGGCCGTAGTGGTGTGTTCCTGGTTCTGGACCGGGGCAGCCCCGCGAGGGTTTCCGGGCCTAGGAGCGTTTGCCGTCCCGCAAGCATGGTCAATCCGACCAACCCCAGAGGCCTGCATTGTCTGGGGAAAGGATCCGCCTGTTCCCGAGTCTCGGAACTGGCTAGTCCGAGGCCCAGTAACTGAAGGAGGATTCAAGGCATCCCGGTGTGCTCTCGGTATTGGAGGGACACGGCAACTCGTACAAGTGACCAGGGGAGGACTCTTCGGAGGAGGGCCAACAAGCTGGCTACTCAGTAAGAGCCTGGAAACTGAGTTGTATGGACACTACAGAATCCACACTTCCACAGTGCTACCAAGGACATAGAGAAAGTTCCAGGTATTGTGAGAAGGGTTCCCTTTCATCTTCAGTTACGTTTATA
Source organism: Lithobates sylvaticus (assembly GCA_028564925.1). Lineage (NCBI taxonomy): Eukaryota > Metazoa > Chordata > Amphibia > Anura > Ranidae > Lithobates > Lithobates sylvaticus. The sequence goes on from CM053026.1 coordinate 76,815,178, forward strand.
GTCTGTGGCAGAGACTTTTGCAAAGTTTCCGGATCACATTGTTGGTTGCTAGATCTCTGGCTAGAGGTCTATCCGGCAGTGAAGCACCCAGCTGCGAGTGGCTACTCTCTGGGTTGATTAGAGTCATTCAGTGGATGTCAGCAGTTCAAAGTGCCTGAGTTTTCACCCCTGCCCTCTATTCCCATCAGAGACTGTGTTATTGTTGGATGTTACCACTGCAAATAAAAACCTTGAAAAGGACTTTTATGTGTCAGCATCTGAAGTGGTTGGGTACTAACCCTGGGAACCCCTAGACAGTCATCGACAAGCCACGAGGAGGTAACTGGTAAGCAGTGATGTAAGTAACTGAGTTAAAATTAACTGAGTTACCTAACGCAGTTACTTTAGAGGGTAACGAGTAATCTAACTGATTACTTTTCCCCTCATGGTAACTCAGTTCCCATTACTTTGGCTTAGTTACCCCAATTACATCTACCGCCACTAGATGGCAGTAGTGTAATTCCGGTGTCCTGCCGAAAAAGTTCCCCCGCCGGATAAGGACCCCCTGTACTGCGCAGGCGCAGCACTTGCGCAGTACGAAGGACTACGGAGCTCCCGGAAATTGCCGAACCTAAACAGCGCTGAGTGAACTCTACACCGCGCAGGTGCAGTTAACATGTAATTGTGAGAGGCGATGCTGCACGCTCCTGATGCTCATGCTACTCTGCAAGGGGCGTCTATCGTGTAACTAAGGGGCGGGTCTAGTATTACTGTAACCAAGGGGCACATTTATTATTATTGTTATATATCGAGCTCTGCCCATTAATTTAACATTCGCCCTCTTCTGTAGCCATCCGCCCCTTACACGATATAATAATAATAGACCCGCCCCTTACACGATATAATAATAATAATAGACCCGCCCCTTACACGATATAATAATAATAGACCCGCCCTTGCTTACACGCTATAACAGATCTGCCCCTTGGTTAGAGTAATAATAGAGCAGCCCCTTGGTTACACGATATATAACAATAATCATAAATGCGCCCCTTGGTTACAGTAATACTAGATCCGCCCCTTAGTTACACGTATAGAATATTTTTTAAAAAAGTCAGTTACTTTGCTGCGTAACTAATTACTTTTCCAATGTAGTAACTGAGTTACTAACGCAATTACTTTTTGGGAGAAGTAATTTGTAACTTAACTAATTACTTTTTTAAAGTAAGATGACCAACACTGCTGGTAAGCCCAAGAAAACAACTCCGCCCTCAAGGGGTTATGGCTGCTAGATTATGTCCAGCAACTTGAGGCGACTTGAGGATTAACAAGTCGGATCCCAAGTCGCTGTAGTGTGAACCGGCACTTACTCTGCCTATACTGCTGGTAGCTTTCTTCAAAAAGTTACTTTAAAGGAATAGGTTGGCAACCATACCATGTATACACAACCTCACAGTTTATTTTTCTCCTGGAACTGGCTAAAATAGTCTCTAAATCTGAATCCTCCCTTTACCAGCATCTGCTTTCTATCTGCTTAACTAGATTTATCAGCAGGCAACTGGCAGATGAAATGAAACAAATGACATCACTATATGTCCTTAAAAGTTGGCCAGAATCTCCTTAGTATAAGGTATAGTGAAAAGACGAAATCCGCTTTCCTATACACGTCTGTATTCTGGTAACCTCTCCATGCAGTAACATAAGAGGGGCCTGGCTGATTTTTTGGTGGCTAGCTCACTTTCCGCTCTCCTGTGGCCGCACTGAATGAATGCCTGAATTATGCACATTAATGCGCCTTTTTTTACGGAAACTCTGAACTAACCGGTGAGGACGCCAAGATGCTTGTAATGTTTTTTAAACAATGTTCTTAAATATTTGTTATGACTGAACACACTGAGGGAATAATGTACGGTAAGCTATTGCTGTTTATATAGAAATGGCTCTAATGAGGTAGTTAGCACTTTTAACTATTAATCTTCTGCCATGTATCATGTGATCGAAATCCATTTACCATATATACTCGAGTATAGGCCGAGTTTTTCAGCACATTTTTTTGTGCTGAAAATGCCCCCTCGGCTTATACTCGAGTCAAGTATTTTTCTGCTGCAGAAAATGACATTTTCTGACCCGTATCTCGGGGCCACTTGGTGCTAGGAACCCCCAAATTTGGTGCGCAAACCCAGTGGAACTAGCACTACAACATATCTGGGGTTCCTAGTACCAAGTGGCCCGAGATACGGGGCCCCAAAGTCAGTTCGGTAAATGTCATTCTCTGCTGCAGAAAAGTGCTTGACATTTTCCAAACCGACTTTGGGGCCCCGTATTTTGGGGCCACTTTGTGCTAGGAACCCCAGCTGGATATGTTTTAGTACTAGTTCCATTGGGTTTGCACACCCAATTTGGAGTTCCTAGCACTAAGTAGCCCCGAGATACAGGGCCCCAAAGTTGGTCAACTGTGTCCATCTGCAGCAATGTCCCTTTGGGTCCAGAAACCCCACATTTTGGCTGCAGCTAGGGGACATCTAGGAACCCTTAACTACCGAGTTTGAAGTTCGGGGGACCTATGGCTGCAAATGGGCACAGTGATGCTGCAAATGAGCACAGTGAGGCTACAAATGGGCATTGTTGGCCGTCTTTTTCACTTACAGTAGCTGCACATTTTTCACCGTAGGCTTATAATCGAGTCAATACGTTTTCCCATTTTTTTGTGGTAAAATTAGGTGCCTCGGCTTATATTCGGGTCGGCTTATACTCGAGTATATACGATACCTTTTTTTTTTTTTTTAAAGCACTTATCCATGGGCACAGGAGGGGTAAAGATTGCATTAAAGGAGAACTACATTAACCACTATTTGCATTCATGTCGGAATGTGGGAAGAGCGCTGTGGTTCTGTTAGGCTAGGTTTCCACTAGTGGGACTTTTCATGCGATTTGGGACTAAAAAGTCACATGACAAGTCGTACCCCATGAAGTTCACATATAGTTGCGTATGAGGCTGCATTAGATGGGCACAGTGGCTGCATAAGATGGGCACAGTGGCTGCATTTGGCACAGTGGTGGCAATTTATGTGCACAGTGGCTGCATTTGGCACAGTGACTGCGTTTGATGGGCACAGTGGCTGCGTTTGATGGGCACAGTGGCTGCGTTTGGGCACAGTGGCTGCATAAGATGGGCACAGTGGCTGCCTTTGATGGCACAGTGAGGCTGCAATTGATGGGGTTTTTTTTTCTCCAGAATTTTTCAGTTTGTTTGCGCCCCCCCCAAATATTTTGAGCACCAGCCGCCACTGTTCCAATGAGAACCGTTCATATCTGTGCGACTTCAAGACGCAACGACTTCAAAGTATTTCCTGCACTACTTTGGTCCCACTTTGATGTGACTTGAGGTCCATAGACCTCAAGAATAGGTCAAGCCGTGGCAATAAATTGCGGTAAAATCGCGGCAAAATCGTAGCCTAACTTATCTGTGTAATTACTTGCATGGTGATTGTAAAGGATATATATATATATATTTTTTTAAATAACAAACATGTCATACTTACCTCCACTGTGCAGCTCGTTTTGCACAGACTGGCCCCAGACATCCTCTTTGGGGTCCCCCAGCGGCTCCTCCCTGCATCAGATAACCCCCTAGGAGAGTGATGGCGAACCTTGGCACCCCAGATGTTTTGGAACTACATTTCCCATGATGCTCATGCACTCTGCAGTGTTTTAAGTTATTTATTTACATAGTTAGTAAGGTTGAATAAAGACACCAGTCTATCCAGTTCAACCTGAGTGAGTGTGGGTGTGTCTACAAATTATCCCTATTTATTTAACCGCTTCCCGACCGCCCACTGCATATATACGTCAGCAGAATGGCACGGGCAGGCAAAATCACGTACCTGTACGTGATCCTTTAAATGCCTGCCCGTGGGTCGCGTGCTCGCCGCTAGCGGCACGCTCGCGACCCGGTCGGGAGCTCCGTGACCACGGCCGCGGGACCAGCGGACCCGATCGCCGCTGGTGTCCCGCGATCGGGTCACGGAGCTGAAGAACGGGGAGAGGTATGTGTAAACAAACCTCTCCCCGCGCTTCCTACTCTGCCTGTCATTGATTGGCTGTTCCCTGTCATCGGGAAAGCCGATCAATGACGTCAGATGTCAGCCCCGCCCCCTAATGTAAAAAACACAACACACGTCACAGCCCATAACCCCTCCCCTCCCCCTAGTGGTTAACTCTTTCACTACAACTGTCATTTATACAGGAATCAATGCATTTAAATAGCATTGATTGCTGTATAAATGACAATGGTCCCAAAAATGTGTCAAAAATGTCCGATGTGTCCGCCATAATGTCGCAGTCACAATAAAAATCGCTGATCGCCATCATTACTAGTAAAAACTAGTAAAACTATCCCCTATTTTGTAAACGCTATAACTTTTGCGCAAACCAATCAATAATCACTAATTGCGATTTTTTTTACCAAAAATATGTAGAAGAATACGTATCGGCCTAAACTGAGGAAAAAAAATGTTTTTTTTATATATTTTTTGGGCATATTTATTATAGCAAAAAGCAAAAAATATTGCATTGTTTTCAAAATTGTCGCTCTATTTTTGTTTATAGCGCAAAAAATAAAAACCGCAGGGGCGATCAAATACCACCAAAAGAAAGCTCTATTTGTGGGAAAAAAAAAGGACGCCAATTTTGTTTGGGAGCCACGTCGCACGACCGCGCAATTGTCAATTAAAGCAACGCAGTGCGAATCGTAAAAAGGGGCCTGGTCCTTTGGCTGCCAATTGGTCCGGGGCTGAAGTGGTTAAGGTACCCATATAGCGCTGTCAATTTACGCAGAACTTCACACATACATCGCACACTCACATTGGTCGCTACCCTCAAGGAACCCACAATCCAAGGTCCCCAACTCACATTCATATACTAGGGCCAATTTTGGACAGAAGCCAATTAACCTACCAGCATGTCTTTGGAGTGTGGGAGGAAACCGGAGTACCCGGGAGAACATGCAAACTCCAGGCAGGTAGTGTCATGGTTCAGTGTAGTTGAGCATCATGGGAAATGTTGAGTGTCAGTGTCAGTGTAGTTGAGCATCATGGGAAATGTAGTTCCAAGACATCTGGGGTGCCAAGGTTTGCCATCACTGCCCTAAAAGAAGCGCTCTCCCGAGGGGGTTACCTTGCGGGCACGCTCCTGAGTCCAGCATTTGCGTCTACAGACACAAATGCCAGACTCGGCCCCACCCACCGGCGCCCGCATCATTGGATTTGATTGACAGCAGCGGGAGCCAATGGCTGCGCTGCTATCAATCTATCCAATCAGGACACAAGACACCAGCTAAAGCTAGTGCTCGTCTCCGGGGAGAAAAAGACCGGGTTCAGGTAAGTAAAACGGGGGCTCTGGGGGGCTTCAGCATGAGAGAAGGTTTTTCACCTTAATGCATAGAATGCATTAAAGTGAAAAACCATGAGGGTTTACAACCCCTTTAAGTGGATTCTGGTTCCTCTTACCACTGCTACTAGAACAGATTTAACTTCCAATTCCCTATGCTTAGACTGTTTTGATACACAGCGGCTATTTTCATATTTTTACTATTTCTGGACTTTTTTGCACTTCTCGGATTTTTGTACACTTTTTTTGCACATTGCACTTTAATATCCAATATAAGACATTATTACTGTTTATATTACCATTTTGAGCATCATTGTATTTTATATAGCGCTGCACTTTTTTATTCTTTTGAATTGGGACACAATATTCTGTTAGATTGTGGTGTTAGCAGCTTTTTCCTTTTATGACTTCAGCGCAATAATTTTATGTTTTTTTAATACCAGCCCACCTGGCTGTCTCCCTCTCTCTCTCTACACCAGTCTGCCCGACCTAAGCCCATCATTTTCTTTAAGGGAGACTGGCTACATGTCACAGTCTCTCCCCAATTATGGTCCTCACTAATGTTGGATCACTCGCTCTGTCCTCTCTTTGCTCCCGTGCCTCCAGGAAAAGTCTCCTTCCTTGTGTTCCTTGGTAGGATCCTTCCAGCACCCAAGGCCTAACCCAAGGCAGGACACCCCCCCCCAGACTAGGGGGTACCCCTCTGGGCCACGACAGTCTCCTCAACACTGTGTCTCTATCTTCCAACCGACTACCTTGCTGGCATAGCCCATGTCTATTTATGGGGTAGTCTCTACCCCCTGCCAGCCAACTTCTGGGGATTGGCCGAGACCCCACAAATATTCATGGCAGCCCCTGATAACCCCCACCCTCTAGTTCTAGTTGTTTCTCCAACCTTCCAGACCAGGGGGAGGCACCAGAGAGAGCTACCAAGATGAGGCATCCAGCCCTGGCCTCTAATAACCCTGACCCAATTTAGTGAGGTTATTCCTGGCCAGAGTATATTTTGCCTACTCTAAAACTACCAGTAGCACACACCAGAGGGTGCTACATAAAAATGCCCATTCACATTGGCGATCAATTTAAATTATCCTTTATAGTATGATGAACAGTAAAAGTTCCCGTCTTACCATTTGTGATCTGTGAAAATGTATGTAGTGGCGGTCTGTAAAATAGTGGTACTCAATAAATATGACACCTGCCAGTGGAAATGTCCCATTAACATTGGTGATCAGTGGAAATGCCCCTTTATATAGAGGTGGTCAACGCAAATGCCCCCTTGTATGCAGGTGATCAATGGAAATGCCCCTTAGGTGGTCAGTGGAAATGTTGCTTTATAGAGGGGCAGTCAGTGGAACTGACCCTAAAATTCCCTTTTTAAAGAGATGCTCATTGGAAATGCCCCTTTATAGACAGATGGTCAGTGGAAAATTCCCTTTATCAAGAAGTGTTCAGTGGAAATGCCACGTCATAATGAAGTGATCTGTGTAATTGCAATTTTATTGTCACAAAAAATAAAATGCAAAATGTAAAAAAACACTTTTTTGTTAAATTTCAAATAACTTTACCATAATTTGTACCATAATCATTATTTTAGTGTGATTTTAAATAAGACAAATTATAGAATGAATGTGAAAATTTTATCTTCAGTTAAACTACTATTTCTCAGATTAACAAAATAGAAATTATTTTTTTATTTATTTACCTTTTTTTTTTGTCTGTAGATTACAATAAAAATGTCTTTGCAAGGCAGTACTGTACTGCCAAAAAGAAGCCTAGTTTGCCTCCTTCCAAAAAAATTGATTACTTTGTAATATTAAGTAATGATGAAGTTAAAGTTAAATAAGTAGGCCCATAGTGAAAATTAAAAAATTGCTCCGTTTCATAAGGGGTATACAAGGACTACCAGAGCCGAGGGGGTTAATTGACCTTGATGTGATCTGTGAATCCTGGACTGGTTTCACCCTGCCTGAAAGTGAAGAAGTCTGCAATTTTCTCCCCGCTGCCGACTTTCCTTTCCTGCACTGAAATCCTGCAGACAAAGCAAGCCATGAGAACACCATCCGAAGGATGCATTTATTTCTTATTTTGCCCATGTTGGAAAACAGGAACTGACATTTCATGTGATTCTAGCATGCTATGTGGAGACACCGCCAATTTCTGCTCATTGTCCAGCTCTTCCTGTCCTGCTCTAAAGGAAGTCAATGCTTGGGAGCAAGGGAAAATTAACTGATTGCTTTCTACTGCTACCTGCTTTCTGCTGTCAGCGAGGAATGTGCTGACCACATCAAAACCCAGCCTGACCGTACAAAGTCTGATATTCAAGAAGGTCCCATCAAAATGCAGAGGACAACAACAGACAATTTTCAGATAGTGAATGTTAAGATTTGAAGGCAACGCCCCAGTTCTGCAAGGTTAATCACTGAGACGTTATGAGAGTTATTTATAATGGAAAGTGTGTAAGCAGTACCCTGATTTGCTGCCAGTAACAGTGATGGCAGTCCCACTATTCTCCTGCAAAAGGGACGAGATAGGGCACAACGCACCTGTAATGTGAACTCCGCCATCTTGGCTGCTCATATTTTCCTGGCCCATGGCTCACCTCCAGAAATAAAGGAATGTCCACACGTTCAGCCTTTTTAACATCTACTGCAGTGGTCTGAAAGCTGTGGCCCTAGGGCCCGATGCGGCCCTTTGCTTGCCTTTATCCAGCCCTTAAGGCATTATTCCATAATTCCTTTCACTAACAACAAAAATTGGGGCACTATTCCTACCAATGACACCAACTATTTCTCCCCCTAATACCAAAGAAGGCATTGTTTACTCCCACTGGGCTAAGTCCGTTCCCTCTAAAGTCTGAAGGACAGTAAACTGGCCCTTTCGTTAGAAAGTTTGGTGACCCCTGATCTACTGTAGCAGGAACAGAGTGTGCAGTTCTTTGTCAAAACACAACTTCAACTCTGACTCTTTACACCCGGCAGTGTTTTTTTAAACACATTATTAGAGCCTCAGGCTCTAATTGGCCTAAAAACCGGATGGGTTTGGGGCACAGAGCACTGATTGCCGCCTGCTCATTAATGCAGCCTCACCAGGGCCTATTAATGCATCCTGATCAGTGCCCATCAGCTTAGCCACATCAGTGCCCATCAGTGAAGCCACATCAGTGCCCATCAGTGCAGCCACACCAGTGCACATCAATGCAGCCACACCAGTGCCCATTAATGCAGCCTGATCAGTGCCCATCAATGTTAGTCCCCCCCAGTACCTGGTCTGCACAGCTTCCTCTACCTAGGTCCCAGTTGCAGTGCTTGTCCTGCAGGTGGTCCCTCTGGAGCTGGGACCAGCTGTGCACTGCTGGTACATCTGGTCCTCTCCCTCCCTCCTGGGCACCACAGATCTGGGTAACTAGGGCTGGAGGAAAGGGGGGGGGGCGGCGAGGTGAGCGGCCAGAGACTACCAAATCCTGTCCACCAATCAGCTAATCTCCCGACTCCCGCTGTGTAAATGTTTAGAAAAAAAACTTCTCCGGGTCTCCCCTGTGTTCAGTGGGGGCCGGGGGACAGACAGCGGACTTTCAGCCTTTAAAACCACTTGTGCTCCATTGAGATCTACAAGTCTGTCTGCCATGGTGGAAGATGGGACTTTTAGTCTTTACATTCACAGATCACTGTAAATGGTCATCGCAGCTGTGCAGGTGAAGAACGAGGCAAAGGTGAGAACAAGGCACTCCAAAGAGAAGAACCCAACAATTTAGGTAAGTAGGGGTGGTTTAAGAGTAGGGGTTTGGGGAATGTGACCATGTTTCATTGCATACCCTAAATATGGCTTTAACATGGTCAGAAAGGTGGACCTTCTATCCTGTGGCATTTCACACTTCCGGATGTGTCAGATGTTTGGGTCCCAGCCCATCTCTCCTCCCTGTTCCAGTGCTGCAGGCTCAGTAGGAACCTTTGGAATTTTACACTTCTGGAAGTGTTGGATTTTCGTGTCCCTGCTGTGGTTCCATTCTCTGCCCCCTAACACACTACATGACACAACAGTGACAATTTTGAAGCGTGACATGTTGGGTATCAATTTACTCGGCGTAACATTATCTTTCACAATATATAAAAAAAATTGGGCTAATTTTACTGTTGTCTTATTTTTTTATTCAAAAAAGTGATTTTTTTCCAAAAAAAGTGCGCTTGTAAGACCGCTGCGTAAATACAGTGTGAAAAAAAGTATTGCAATGACCTCCATTTTATTCTCTAGGGTGTTAGAAAAAACAATATATAATGTTTGGGGGTTCTAAGTAATTTTCTAGCAAAAAAAACTGTCTTAAACATGAACACACCGAGTCTGAAAAACAGGCTTGGTCCTTAAGTGGTTAAGCTTAGGGCACTGCTTCTACGGCCGCGTACACACGAGCGGACTTTGTGAATGAGTATGGGGTACGATGTAAAAAAGGAAAAAAGTGGAAAAAAGTGTAAATAAAAAGAAAACGACACAATTTTTTAAAATATTTTATTGCACAGCTCCGGGGGTCTTCTTCCGTTTTGGGGGGTTTTCTCGCCGGACTCCTCCGCTATCTTCTGCTCTTTTACCTAGCTCTTTCACTAGCGAAGGAGCCCGGCTTTCTTCTTCGTTGCCGCCGTCGTCTGGGGGTCTTGTTCCGACTTCGGGGGTCTTCGGGGGTCTCTTCTGTTCTTGCTGGTGGCTGGGGCTTCTGTTGCCATCATCGCTGTCGCCGCCGCCGCCGCCTTCTGCTTGTTGTTCTTCTTTCTTCATCCGATGTTGACACGACGCTCTGGCCGTAATGGCAGAGACACACTGTGATGTGACTTATATAGGGACAAGGGGCGGGTCACATGTTCATGTCACATGGTGACCCCGCCCCCATATGATGTCACATTCCCAGCATCCTCCACGACACACTTTTTTAAAATATTTTATTGCACAGCTCCGGGGGAGCTGTGCAATAAAATATTTTAAAAAATTGTGTAGTTTTTTTTTTTATTTACACTTTTTTCCTTAGGTGAATGGGTAGGGGTACATCGTACCCCATACTCATTCACATAGGGTGGGGGGCCGGGATCTGGGGGCCCCCTTATTAAAGGGGGCTCCCGGATTCCGATAAGCCCCCCGCCCGCAGACCCCGACAACCAATGGCCAGGGTTGTCGGGAAGAGGCCCTTGTTCTCATCAACATGGGGACAAGGTGCTTTGGGGTGGGGGGGCCGCAGGGCACCCCCCATGTTGAGGGCATGCGGCCTGGTGCGGCTCAGGAGGGGGGCGCTGGCTCGTCCCCACCCCCTTTCCTGACCGGCCGGGCTGGGTGCTCGGATAAGGGTCTGAGATGAATTTGGGGGGGACCCCCACGCCGTTTTTTTCGGCGTAGGGATTCCCCTTTAAATCCATACCAGGTGACGGGGCTAGCGCGGCGGCATTCACTGCCTTCGCTAGTCCCGTCTACCTGGAGTCACGTTCTAAATGAACGGACTTTCCTCCGTGTGTGGGCAAGTCCGTTCATTTCAAAAGTCCTGCGGACTTTCGCCAAAACTTTGGCGGATTGTCAGCCGCAAAACTAGGTCCGGCGGCCAATCCCGCCGGAAAGTCCGAGCGTATGTACATCGCATACCAGACACTTCTTCTGGCTGGGTCAGATCTTTTACCCCCACTGGCTTCTGTGGTTCCTCCCACAACAGGAAACCAAAGTGATGCAGAGGTTGCTTTAAAAAAAACTACTAACAAAATGTAATATTCAGTAAGAAATAAGCAATAGGAATGGCTGTTTTTCTACTATGTCAATGAATGATTAGGCATAAGAGCAAATGATCCACATTACAATTCAGCCCATTATAGCTCCAAAGGTCCTCTTGTTATAGAGCACGGTGAGACCACAGCAATTAGTGAAGCTGAGCGAATAATTAAAAATCTGCTCTGCTGGCATTTCAGCCAGTTCTGCGACCCTGTTGGCAGATTTCAGACCTGAAAAATTGACTTTAAATTTTTTTTTTTTTCGTTAAAAAAAGTTCCCAGGTCCAAGCCTACCCCCTCCCCTTGGTATAGAAATCCATTGATCCATATATCCATTAAGATATTAAAAAAAATGGAGTTCTTTAGTTTATCAAAACCTAACATTTTGTCACATATTGATTCTCATCTTTAGTATCTATCCTGATCTGGAAGTAAATTTGAAGGAGTAACTTTCAGGGCCCATTTACTATGATAATTTGTAACGCATGTGTTCAGAAGCAATAAAATACGTGCCATTATGTGTCATGCATTTCACCATAGTAAAGGTGTCTGTTCCAATCGCAATGCAGCAGTTCTTTTTTGAACATATATATATATATATATATATATATATATATATATATATATATATATATATGATCTTTTTTTGAGATACAACATGTCTTTTTTTTTTTATGTTGTTGGGAGGTCAATGGCAGTGCATCAAAAACCATGCGCTTTGATGCATTGTGATGACAGGCCTCACGCAATGGCTTGTAAATCTCCAAATTCTAAATTCAAAAATACATTGAAAATGCACAAAAAAAGTCCAATGCTCAAAGCTAATGCACACTGATGCATGACAACACAATGACAACACACCTACCTAACACTAAAGATGAGCTCAGGCGTGTTCGCATGGTCCACGTGCAGAGCCCGCCAGGAAGTCGGCGCAGCGCTGCACTAATCACAGGCAGTGAGACATTGCCCGATGCGCAGCTGCAGAGATTGGGCAATGTCTCACTACCTGTGATTAGTGCAGCGCTGCGCCAACTTCCTAGCGGGCTCTGCACGTGGACCATGCGAACACGCCTGAGCTCATCCCTACCTAACACTACTATAAAATTGACTTCTATGCACTTGTAAATGTCTCTTATGCCCTGTACTAGGGTTGCACCAATACTAGTATCAGTATCGGTGCCGATACCGAGTATCTGCACAAGTATCGGTACTCGTGCAAATGCACTGATACCTGAAACCGATACTTTCAGGCTCAGCTCTTTGAGCTGTCGGTGGGTCTCCCCAATGTTAAAGAAGTCCGGTAATTGGAGCTGTCAAAAAAAAGCAGCCATGTTTATTACCAACATTGCTCAGCCCTGAAACACTAAAATAAAAAGAAATATTGTTTCTTTTTGCATATTTCTGTTTCTTCATCTGCAGATTAAAGGGATGAACAAATGTTCCTCTGTTTAACCCCTTAATAACCCTTAATTTACTCTAATCAGCCTTAACTCCCTATTCTCCTCCATTTAATTATTATTTTCCTGCTTTTTTTCTTTTGTTCACGTCTATTTTATAAACGATAAACAATTAAAACTTTATTTTTTGTTTGCTTTGTTAGTGAATATTTTTACACATATATATTAACATATATTTACTAATTTCACATTGAAAAAGCGCTAAATTAAAAAAATATTTATTTTATTTAATTGTAAATAACTTTTTGTAATGCTTTGTACCATTGCTGACAGCTGAAGTTAAAACAAAACAGTTGCGGTAGGTATCGGTAATTGGTATTGGCGAGTACTAAAAAAAAAGTATCGGTACTTGTACTCATTTAAAAAAAATGGTATTGGTGCATCCCTACCCGGTACACGCGATCGGATTTTCCGACAACAAATGTTGGATTTGAGCTTGTTGGCTGAAAGTGCGACAGTGTGTATGCTCCATCGAACATTTGTTGTCAGACTTTCCACCAACAAATGTTGGCTAGCAGGTTCTCAAATTTTCCGCCAACAAAACGCTGTTGTTGGAATTTCCGATCGTGTGTACACAAGTCCGACGCACAAAAGGTTACGCATGCTCGGAATCAAGCAGAAGGAGCCGCACTGGCTATTGAACTTCCTTTTTCTCGGCTCGTCGTACATCTTGTACGTCACCACGTTTGTAATTGTTGGGCAACATTTGTGTGAACGTGTGTATGCAAGACAAGTTTGAGCCAACATCCTTCGAACAAAAATCCACGGTTTTGTTGGCGGAAAGTCTGATCGTGTGTACGCGGCATTAGGGTTCATGCACATGGCTGTATGGGGGTAGTCTGCATAATGACATTCCCGGCACCCACTGCTGCCATGTACAGCCATAATTTAAATGCATGAGAATAGGCGACTGTATGCTGTCATGTGCTGAGGGTTGCAAAAAGCACTAGTATATGCTCAAAACGCACTATCGCCATTCAAACAGTGCAAACACAGGTGTATGACAGTGTACAGCCATCTCTTCTAATGCGCCTGAATGGGCGGCTGTACAAGGCAATGTTGGGTCCTGGGAATTTCATTATGCAGGCTCTGCACACTGTACGGCCATGAGAATGAAGCAATGCTACAAATCCTGTTTTAATGTCTGAATGTTTAGAGATACTACTATTGGAATGTGGACAAATAGAGAGGGCAACTCTCCCTAGCAGGGACACACACATAGCGATAAGAATCTGACAGAGGTTGGAACCTCTCATCACTCTATCCAAAAATAAAACGTTTCATCTTCATCCACCTTACTTGTCCTTTTGGCTAAGATCAAATGTAGTATCTGTTCTCATCAGGGCAGTTTTTAAGGCAGGGCAAAAGGGGCCGCTGCCCTGGGCCCTGTCATTGTTGTGGGGCCCAAAGCAGCTGCCTCATACTTGGCAACTATCCTGGTTTAAATTCCCTCGTCCCTTGAGGTTTTAGTCCTGTGCTAGGTCCCAATATCTCAGTGTGAAGCGCTGGCACTAATGCTGCCCAGCTCTGCCCTATTGTTGTGTACAGATGACTCACCTGCAGACCCTGTGTTTACATGTAAATTAATCATTCATATGTAAATAGCAGCGGCCTGCGGCATTGATAGGTATATTATGCCCCCCTGAGGTCAAATCCACAGTAATCTCTAGCAACCAATCAACAAGCAGAAATCATGTGCTGTAACCTCTAGCAACTAATCAGTGAGCCGTATTGTGTGCTGTAATCTCTAGCAACCAGTCAGTGAGCTGTAATTATACACTGTAACCTCTGGCAACCATTCGCAATAGCTGCCTGAACTGATTCCGTAAGTTGATTTTGAGTCTAGCTGCTATTTATTGTATGTCTCAGAGCAGGTGGAGAGCAAAACTGCATAGGGGGGGCCCAAGAAAAGTTTTGCCCAGGGTCCAATCAATATTAAAGACGGCCCTGGTTCTCATCAGTTTTTTTAGGGACAGAATACCAATTTCCTTCTCCAATTTGGGAAACCGATTAGTAATTCCTGATGTAATAAGGTGCGTACAATGGGAGGGTTTGTTTCCTCCTGGGTTGAATCTGGTTTACCAGGCTTGTACCCAGTTGAAGGCAGGGCTCTCCCTTAGTACTTTTTGGTAGGAATGGTGCTGCATTTGGTTGGCCAGTGGCCAGGCTGAGAAAAGCACGTGACCCTTGTGCCTCTAGAATGGCAGTCCAGGGGTACCAGAAAAATTCACTCACTGATTTTTTAGTATGGCACCTTGGTCACAGCACCTCTTGAATGCTTTTTTCACAACAGCCTCCTGGGCTGTGTCTTTTTGGCTAGGACTGGAGGAATTTTTTGTATACGGGCTGGAAGGCCAGTCATTGTCCTGCACTTTGGCACTCCTAAAGCATCCTAAAGCAACATTTTTTGCACAACACTATGCACACATCACTTTTGCACAACACTATGAGAACACTATGTAGGTCCTCAGGCTTACCCTGAAAGTCTTCCTTATGATTAGGTTCTTCCCCTCCCATGGGGTCTCCCTTTGGGGGAGCCATACCTAGTATTTGGGTGGATTTTGCTTTGGCAGATCCACTGAAGAACGGGGTCTGCCTGGTTGAGGCCAGGTGGACCTACAGTTCCCCAGTCCCCATTAGGAGTCTTGCATCCCAGGGGATCAGGGCTAGGGTCCTTTCTGTTAAAAGGAGGACCATGCGTACGCCCTGTCCACTTTTTTGTGGTTCATTTTTTGTGTTCTAACTTCTTTATTGCACCCGGTGATTAGTTCGAAGTGTGTGTGCTGTACTGCAGAGATTAAGAGAGGTTACAAAATTAAATAAAAACCAATGTTTTGAAATAAATGCAAACCCTAGCATGACACTTCCCATATTTGCTCCCTTTTGATCTTTTAAAGTGGATGTAAACCCAATTCATGAAATTTGAGCTGGGCACATATATCTGCAGTGTTTTCTTATCTCTCTTCAAAGCACTAAGTCCTGTGGCTTTCTCCTGCTCCGTTCTTCTGCCTGATAACTTCCGACAAGTTCTCCATCAACTGAGATATAACCAGGCTGAAATGTGTGTTGTGGGAGGTTGCTATAAAGAGATTAGCAGAGAGCTGAACTATTCACAAAACAGCTCTACAAGTCTCTACCTATGTGGAGAGGGGGGGGGGGTGCCTTTCCTCCAAACAGCTGTCTTGGCTTTATGCCCAGACTTCACTCCCGGTGCTGAACAGGAAGAGAAAATCTCTAACACGATGGGAACTTTCTAAAGAATATATAAACCTGGTAGTGTACTATTTAAATAAGGGTAAGCGCAGCTTTTTATTTTATGCTGTTGAAGCTTTATTATGAGCAATAGGTAATAATAAAATAATACAGTTTAATACCACAAAAACACTCCCAGTCCTAGCGTAAAAAACACTATTCTTCCATAGATACAGTAAGTTAAGTAAGGCTCCATGCACACTGGTGTTTTCTTAAGCTCCTAGAAGCTGTTATTAGCATTTTTGTTTCTGCTTCTAGAAGCTAAATCGTGTTATCTTACAGTATGTGGGTATACACACTACTTTAGGCTATTAGCATTTTTTGAGCTTCAGCGTCTAGGAGCAGAAAAAAAAATGTTTTAGTAGCGTTTTTGGAGCGTTTTTTTTCCGCAGAAAAAAATGCTGAATGCCCCTAAATGCTCCTAACTGCTTCTAAATGCTACTAAAATGCTACTAGCAGCTTTTTTTTTCTTAGTGTACTGCAAAGACATTAATAAAATGCTAATGCCCCTAAATGCTCCTAAGCTTCTTAACCACTTCAGCCCCGGAAGATTTCGCTGCTGAATGACCAGGCCATTTTTTGCGATTCGGCACTGCATCGCTTTAACTGACAATTGCGCGGTCGTGCGACATTGTATCCAAACAAAATTAACGTCCTTTTTTTTCCCACAACTAGAGCTTTCTTTTGGTGGTATTTGATCACCTCTGTGTTTTTTATTTTTTGCGCTATAAACAAAAAAAAGAGCAACAATTAAAAAAAAAACACAATATTTGTACTTTTTTGCTATAATAAATATCCCCATTTTCTTTTCAAAAAAGCTAATTTTTTCTCAGTTTAGGCCGATATATATTCTTCTACATATTTTTTTGGGGAAAAAAATAGCAATAAGGGTATATTGATTGGTTTGTGCAAAAGGTATAGCGTCTACAAAATTAGGGGTTAGATTTATGGCATTTTTATTATTATTTTTTTTAACTAGTAATGGCGGTGATCTGCGATATTTATCGGGACTGCGACATTATGGCGGACATATCGGACACTTTTGACACATTTTTGGGACCAGTGTCATTTATACAGTGATCAGTGCTAATAAAATGCACTGATTACTGTAAAAAATGTCACTGGCAGGGAAGGGGTTAACGTTAGGGGGCGACCAAGGGGTTAAGTGTGTCCTAGGGAGTGATTCTAACTGTAGGGGGAGGGGACTGGCTATAGGAAATGACAGATCGTGATTCCTAACTATTAGGAACTCACGATCTGTCTCTCCTATAGATATATAGGTACTCAAGCACTAATATGATCAAACCCAATTAGAAACAGTCAAAAAAGCTGCAACCAATAAAAAAGTGATCACTCACTGTGCATAAAGTTCAAAGATTAAAAGGTTATGGTGCGCTAATAAAACTAAAATCGCAAATTGTTTAGAAAAATAAAATCAAATCAAATTACAGTGCTAAATCTGTGCAATAAAGCCTTTATTGCACAGATTTAGCACTGTAATTTGATTTGATTTTATTGTTTTAAACAATTTGCGATTTTTTTTTTATTAGCGCACCATAACCTTTTAATTTTTGAACTGTCTCTCCTATAGACATGTGCGATTAGTTTTGTACGAATCCGAAATACACATTTTTATGCATACGAATTTTGTACGAAATACGAAATTTTGTATATGAACTTCGGATCCAAATTCCGTTACAACAGAATCGGACAGAATGTTCGTTAATTACAATCATTCGTTATGATGAAGTTAAAAACCCCAGGAAGTCAGCACAGCACAGGGATGGTGGGAGCCCCTCATAATGATAAATTCATCATAACGAAAATTCGTAATTGTTACGAAAAGTTTACGAATCGAACGAAAATTTGTATTTCGTACGAATCCGAAATTGAATTTTGGACACGAATTACGAAATACGAATTAATTTTAATACGAAACGGAATGGAACGAAACAAATTTATTGGCAGCGCCCATGTCTACTCTCCTACAGAACAGAACAGGGATTCGTGTGTTTACACACACACGTCCCTGTTCTGCCTCTCGTGCTCGCGATCGATTGTGGCCGGCGGTTATCGTGACCGTCGACCTCGAGCATCGGCACCCCTGCAGTGCAGTGGGCTCGTGCCTGCTATCATGCTTAAAGGCGCCGACGTATAGCTACGACGGCTCACGGGATTGTGCCGACTTGCTGCAGTATAATGACGGCGGCTGGTCGGCAAGCGGTTAGCCTGGTTTCACACTGGAGCGTTGGGGGCGCTGGCGGTAAAGCGGCGATATATTTAGCGCCGCTTTACCGTCGTTTTAGCGGCGCATTTCGGCCGCTAGCGGGGCGGTTTTACCCCCGCGAGCGGCCGAAAAAGGGTTAATACCGCCCGCAAACAGCCACTGCAGCTGCGTTTTGCGGGCGGGTTCGGGGCGCTGCCCCATTGTTTTCAATGGAAAGGGGCGCTATAGGAGCGGTAAATATACCGCTCCTACAGCGCACCAAAGATGTGGCTTGCAGGACATTTTTCAGCGTCCTGCAAGCGCACCGCTCCAGTGTGAAAGCCCTCTGGCTTTCACACTGAAGACACAGCAACAGCTGTTTCGGGTCGGTTTGCAGGCGCTAATTTTAGCGCAATAGCACCTGCAAACCGCCCCAGTGTGAAAGGGGCCTTAAAGTTACTAAAATGCTACTAGAAGCTGGCACAAAAAATGCTGTTATCAGCATTTTTCATCCAGTGTTTTTTTCTGGCTTTTTTTGAGCTTATGAAAAACGTTGGTGTAGGACAAGAAGTGTGTTACTGGCAGGATCACCATGTAATAATAAAGGCAATAAAGCCTGCAAAAAGAAAACGAATGCAGCCACCACATCTCATACTGTGTTCTTGGGTTTGGATACAATTGAACAAAAAGTTACAAAGGATCAATTTGTGCGTTTCGCTAAGCTCATCTCAGATATTCCTGTACACTTCAGCTGCAAATTGTCCCGATAAAATTGAAAATGCCGACAACTACGCAGTAAATAAACGGAGTCGGCTCTCAGGATGGTATTGTCTCGTAACCCTTTGTGTGTACGGAGCTTCACGTATCAGACACATTGAAGAGGAGATTCCGCCTGCATGAAAATGAAATCTCTGCTGACTTTCAAGGGCATTTGGCCATTTTCCCAGACAGTGAGTAAAGGTTACAGCAAATGTACCTGTCAATGGTGCAGAATGAAGTCTTGAGCTGCGAACACTAATCATCGGCTTTTGCACTTGATTTATGTGTTTTCCTGTTCAGAAACCTGTGTTAGAGAATTTAGCGAGTTTAAGGTTATCAAGTTTTATTTGATACCAATAAAAAGGAATCTGAACAAGATGTACAGTGCATGTGACTGCTTCCTATCGTTCTCTGTATACCCGCCTAGGCATTTAATAATTCTATTGCTTAATCAGCATTCTTAGGGAAATTAGTCATTCAGCTTTAAAGGGAAGCTACAGTGATTTTTCTATTAGTCCATATTCTTAAGTATGATTGCAACATTTGCCTTAAAGAAATTTTGGTGCAACATTTTTAATTGCTTCTGCAATATTTTTTAATAATGGACTTTCAAATACAAATGTGCAAAAACTCCCTCTAGTGGTTATCTATATACCATGCAATGCCATCCCTGATTAAAGTGGAACTCCCAAGTTTTGATATACCCACCTAGTTATTTATATTTGGGGACTTTTTACAACTTGTCTGTTGTCTTGCAGTAGTAAACACATGAATTTTACTGCATGAAAAAACGTATCAAGCGCAAATGGAATTCTTTGACACGTATCTGGTTCACACCTGTGCTGCAGTTTAATGAATGAATGAATGATTTGTATAGCGCTACAAAGCGAACTGAATCGCCTCAAGGTGCTGTATTCGTGCTTTGTTGTCAAACTTCTTAGAAGAGGTAGGTCTTGAGTTTTTTCCTGAAGGCCTGATGGTTTTCTTCCATACGGATGTAGGTCGGTAGAGCGTTCCATAGCCGTGGTCCTTGGACAGCGAATCTCCGTTCCCCCTTTGATTTGTAGCGGGATTTGGGAATGAGGAGGAGGTTTTGGTTAGACGATCGAAGACTGCGATTGGTTGTGTAGTGTTTTATTTTCTCGAGAAGGTATTGTGGAGCGTCTCCATGGGTACATTTGTGGGTAAGGCAGAGGGTCATGAATGTGACCCGATTCTTTACGTTTAGCCAATATAGGGTCCTCAGGGAAGAGGAGATGGATTCCCATGTTTTTTTTCCTGTTATCAGCCTTGCCGCCGTGTTTTGGATAAGTTGTAAGTGTGCAAGTTGATATTGGGGTAATCCTATGTAAAGGGAGTTTGTGTAGTCAAGTTGTGAATTAATGACTGTTCCAACTACCACTGCTTTGTCCTCCTTTGGAATGAAGGGGATGAGTCTACGTAGCAGGCGGAGCAGATGGTGAGAACCACTGACTACTGCTCCTATTTGTGCATCCATAGACATTTCTGAGTCAAAAATGACTCCGAGACTCTTGGCCTTGGTCCTTGGGGAGATGGTCTGTCCAAAGATGTTAGGAGGTGGCCAAGGGATCTTGGTTCGGGAGTTTTGGTTTGCGTGTAGAATAAGAAGTTCTGTTTTTGATTCGTTGAGTTTGAGGAAGCTAGAGGTCATCCAGTCATCTATCAGGGTGAGGCATTTTTCTAATTGCTGATGATGGTCTTTTTGTCCGGTGATACGAAAATATAATTGCGTGTCGTCAGCGTATGAGTGGAAGCATCTGATGGTCTGAGGTCTGATCTTCTGATGATTTTGAGGAGTGGGCGGATGTATATGTTGAAGAGCACTGGCGACAAGGGTGATCCTTGAGGGACTCCACAAGAGATTGCCCAGGTTTCAGAGGTGAAAGCTCCTAGTTACACTGTCTGAGAACGATTTCCTAAGAAGGATGCGAACCATTGTAGATCTGAGTCTGTGACTCCTGCTACTTCTGTGAGGCGGATGAGTAGAGTATTGTGGTCCAATGTGGTTAATGTGTTTAGTATGAGGACCTAGCTCCCAACTGTCCCTGATTTCGAGGGGACTGTCCCTGATTTGGAGCAATGTCCCTCTGTCCCTCTTTCCTCCTCATTTATCCCTCATTTTGGTCTGCTCTATATAGTTGTATATAAAATGCACTTTTTATCTTTCAAAGATTTTCCCAGTGCTAAACCTTTCATCTAAATTCTAAATTGCTGCATTTGTAAATTTTGAAAGCCAATATAAAGGAATAGTAGTGGTAAAAATAAGCCATTGTGGATTTAATTAACCTTTTGTTTTGGTTAATTCTCCTTTAAAGGGGTGTGGCAGGGGGTGTGTCCTATGCCTACATACATTTGCTAGTAGGTGTCCCTCATTCCCATCTCAAAATGTTGGGAGGTATGTGAAGATACATACCCATCTTGGGTTAGGCAGAGTCGATGTAAGACTCTGGCTCCTGGGTTTGGTGCGCATTTGGCGTTTAGATCATGTAGGGAACGATTACCTGTCTATCAGGGACAGTCTTAGCGGCAGGGAAAGGTTTCAGACAAGTAGGGAAAGCCTAGGGATCCATCACTCTTCCTGGAAATCTGCCCACTTGGACTTGGACTGGCCAAGCCACATTTCGCCCCTCAAGACAGATGCTGCCAGCTCGGATGAACCCTGCCACCCTGCTAGTGAGTGTTCCCAGTTGGGCTTACTTCTGCCAGGCTTGTTGTGAACTGTTCTACTCTGACTTCAATACAAATTCTCTAAATGTCATCTGGACTGAGTGTGTGTTATTGCCACCGCACCATGCTCCACCCATCCACATTGTGATACTCAGAGGTGGTGAAAACCCTGTTAACCCCCCTGGCGGTAATCCCGAGTCTGGCTCGGGGAGTACCATAAGCGGTAACCCTGAGCCAGACTCGGGGCTGCATTGCAGGATACAGGGGGAAGTTACTTACCTTGTCCCCTGGATCCTGCGATGTCTCCCCGCTGTGTGTGGGAACTCCTCCGCTCGATTCACACAGTGCCGAGTGCCGCTGATCTCCGTTCCCTGCGACGTTACGACGCACGGGAGCGGAGATCGGAGCAAAGTTAAAAAAAGTTAAAACACACAATACACATATAGTACTGTAATCTTACAGATTACAAATTTCAAATTTCATAATCTTACAGATTACAAATTTCAGTGTTTTTGATTTGATTACATTATTGAATAATTTTTATAGTTATTTATTATATTATAATTTATGATTTTGTGTTTCAAACTTTATCATACCCGGGATGTCTACTAGACTCTGGTTCGGACAGATTTAAGTGAGTTTTTCATAAGAATTGCATGCCTACAATATAAAATGCCAAATTTCCATGCAAAAAATTGTACCGCTTTTGGTACAAAATTCCAGACATAATCATACCGCCATTGAGGTTAAAGGGCAAGGCCCACAGTGACCTATTGATATCATAGGCCAATATCCATAGGTAAGCGGATGGTGTGACTGGTGATGGAGCACACAGTGGTGTATATTGAATAAAAACTATACAGACACAAGGCAGAGAATTCATACACTTTATTCTGAACATTCAGTGGACTTTATTTGGTGTTGTATGGAGCACATGAATAATACTTTTGGAAAATGTTGAGCATTTCTACCAGATACACAATCGATTTGGGTTGATCATAGTGGAGGATATACACTCACCGGACACTTTATTAGGTACACCTATTTATTTGCATGGCAACACAAATTGTTATACAGCCAATCACATGACAGCAACTAAATGCGTTTAGGCATCTAGAAGTGGTGAAGGTGACTTGCTAAAGTTCAAACCGAGCATCAGAATGGGGAAGAAAGGCGATTTAATTGACTTTGAATGTGGCCTGGTTGTTGGTGACAGACAGGCTGGTCGGAGTATTTCAAAAACTGCTGATCTACTGGGATTTTCACACACAACCATCTCTAGGATTTACAGAGAATGGTCTAAAAAAGAGAAAATATCCAGTGTGGACGAAACTGCTTTGTTAATGTTAGAGGTCAGAGGAGAATGAGCAGAAATGATAGAAAGGCAACAGTAACTCGAATAACCTCTCGTTACAACCAAGGTATGCAGAATACCATCCCTGAAGGCACAACACATCGAAACTTGAAACAGATGGGCTACAGCATTAGAACACCACACCGGGTGCCACTTCTGTCAGCTAAGAACAGGAAACTGAGGCTACAATTCGCACAGGATCACCAAAATTGGACAATAGAAGATTGGAAAAACGTTGCCTGGTCTGATGAGTTTCAAAATCAGCTGCGACATTCAGATGGTCGGGTCAGAATGTGGCATTAACAACATGAAAGCATGGATCCACAAGCCTGGTTCAGGCTGGTGGCGGAGATGTAATGATATGGGGGATATTGTCTTTGCACACTTTGGGCCTCTTAGTACCAATTAAGCATTGTTTAAATGTATTGTTGCTGACCATGTCCATCCCTTTATGACTACAGTGTACCCGTCTTCTGATGGCTCCTTCCAGCAGGATAATGCACCATGTCACAAAGATCAGATCATCTCACCACTGGTTTCTCGAACATGACAATGAGGTCTCTGTACTCCAATGGCCTCCACAGTCCCCAGATCTCATCCAATAGAGCACCTTTGGGATGTGGTGGAACAGGAGGGATTTGCATCATGGATGTGCAGCCGACAAATCTGCAGCAACTGTGTGATGCTATCATGTCAATATGGACCAAAATCTCTAAAGAATGTTCCAACAACTTGTTGAATCTATTCCACAAAGAATTAAGGCAGTTCTGAAGGCAAAAGGGGGTCCAAGCAGGTACTAGCAAGGTGTACCTAATAAAGTGGCCAGTGAGTATATTATACTGTATATAGCAACTATCTGCATAATTACATAGTAACATAGGTTGGACTTTTTTCAACCTGACCTACTATATGTGTGATTTTATGTCAGTATTACATTGTATATCCCTGTATGTTGCGGTCTTCAGGTGCTTATCTAAAAGTTTTTTAAAACTATCGATGCTCCCTACTAATACCACCGCCTGTGGAAGGGAATTCCACATCCTTGCCGCTCTTACAGTAAAGAACCCTCTACGAAGTTTAAGGTTAATCCTCTTTTCTTCTAATTTTAATGAGTGGCCACGAGTCTTATTAAACTCTCTCCTGTGAAAAAGTTTTATCCCTATTGTGGGGTCACCAGTACGGTATTTGTAGATTTAAATCATATCCCCTCTCAAGCGTCTCTTCTCCAGAGAGAATAAGTTCAGTGCTCACAACCTTTCCTCATAACTAATATCCTCCAGACCCTTTATTAGCTTTGTTGCCCTTCTTTGTACTCGTTCCATTTCCAGTACATCCCTCCTGAGGACTGGTGCCCAGAACTGGACAGCATACTTTAGGTGCGGCCGGACCAGAGTCTCGTAGAGCGGGAGAATTATCATGGAGTCGATACCCTTTTTAACCACCTGATGACCATAGAGATTTCCGGCGGACCAGATGGTCGCCGGGGTATCTATGATCGTTAGGAGGCCGGGCGCGATGTTCTGACGTCACGCCGGGCCTCTGCATTCAAAAAACGGCGCCGCCTCCGCTGGGAAGCGGTGATCGTTTTTTTTTTTTTTTTTTTGATTTCAGGCTTCCCAGCCTAGAGGTGAGATGTGGGGTCTTCTTGTCCCCATATCTCACTGTAAATCGGTCCGATCATGTAATATTCCTATTACAAGGGATGTTTACATTCCTTGTAATAGGAATAAAAGTAAGCAAATATTTTTTTTTTTTTTTAAAGTTGTTGAACTCAAAAAATAAAGTAAAATGAACAATAAAGGAAAAAAAAAAATTTATTGCGCCCTGTCCCCGCGAGCTCGTACGCAGAAGCGATCGCATACGTAAGTCCCGCCCACATATGACAACGGTGTTCAAACCACACATGTGATAGGAATAAAAGTAATCAAATATTTTTATTTTTTTAAAGTGCATGCCAATATTCAGTTTGCTTTGTTAACAGCAGCTTGGCATTGCTGAGCCTATCATCTACTAGGACCCCCAGGTCCTTTTCCATCCTAGATTCTCCCAGAGGTTCTCCCCCCAGTGTATAGATTGCATTCATATTTTTTGCCACCCAAATGCATTATTTTAAATTTTTCTACATTTAGTGATATTATTTGCACTTTTGTATAGATAAGGTAAGAAAAAGTATTTTTTTCTAGTACTCTATCTCTAGCCAGCCTTCCTCAGCATTTATCTTTAACCACTTCCCACCTGGCCACTGTACATATACGGCCGGTGGGAGCCGTCTACTTCTGATCGGACGTTCCGTAACGTCCTTCAGAAGTAGAGGGATCGCGTGCCCGCGCAGCGGCGCGATCCCAATGCGGCCGTGTCGCCCGGACACGGCGCATCTCGGATCGGCAGGAGGGCTTGGTGATTGGCCCTCCTGATCACATGACGGCCGTGTCGAATCACAGCCGTCATGTGATGTAAACAAACAGCCGGTTGCTAGGCAATCGGCTTCTCCTCTCCTCACACGGAAGTCGTCGGTGAGGAGAGGAGAGCGGATCGCTCCAGCCGGCTGGTGATCAGTGAGTATTAGCTGTTTTTTTTACAGCTTTTTACTCACTGATCACCAGTAGTGTCCCCACAGTAAAACACACATGTCCCCAAAACACATGTCCCCAAAACACACATGTCCCCAAAACACACATGTCCCAAATAATAAAAACACATGTCCCCACATAAAAACACATGTCCCCAAATAAAAAAACACATGTCCCACATATGTCCCAGTAAAATAACATGTGCCAATGATTATCTGCACACATATGTCCGTGATCACCTGCACACATCTGGACATGATCATTTGCGTACATATGTCCGTGATCACGCGAACCAATTATTATACACTTAACGGAATTTTTTTTACTAAAAACATGTAGCAGAATACATTTTGGCTTAAATATATGACAAAATTAGATTTTATTGGATTTCTTTTAAAAAAGAAAGGAGAAAATATTGTTTTTTTTCAAAATTTCCGCTATGTTTTCGCTTATATCGCAAAAAATAAAAAACGGAGTCGCAAATAAATACCACCAAACTAAAGCTCTATTTAACAAAATGATAAAAAATTCATTTGGTTACAGCATTGCATGACCGCGCAATTGTCACTGAAAGTGCGAGAGCGCTGAAAGCTGAAAATTGGTCTGGGCAGGAAGGGTGTTTAAGTGCACAGTAAGCAAGTGGTTAACTAACTCTGTCTCTCTCTCTATGGACAGATTTAGCAAATGTCAGGCTGATCTCATAGCCAATATGCACATTTCAGGAGCCAACACATGGATCTGTATATAGAAAATGATGGCTGAATGGATTATGAAATGAATGAGAGGATGGAGGATGAATGAAAGCTATATGAAAGGAGAGTCTGCCGTCTGTTTGCTCGCTGCGATCCATTCAGCCCATGTGCTTCTCTCTACCGGCTTGTTAAATGCTGCATCAGCAGAAGCTTTTCCTCAGGACTGCATAGTAATTTCCTATATGGGAAAGCCTTTTCTCTTATCGCCCTGGAACAGCTTTCCATGTTCCTCAATGCGGGTATTTTTAGACTAGTTATCACTGTTTTTTTACACAATGCCCAAGATTTTATAAAAATTGCCTCTGTAATAGATGTGTATTATGTGCACCTTTTTAAAAAAGTAGATACATTCCTTTGCTCACCGATCCAAGACTGTGTGCACATGGATGCCGGGGCATAGTAGGGTCTGACATTCCAAAGGGTTCATGCTTCAGAGCTCTTCTTCGTGGGAGGCCATCTTTAGGAAGACATCTATGTATGTATGAATGAGAGTTAGGGTCCTTAGATTGTAAGCTCCTTGAGGGCAGGGACTGATGTGAATGTGCAATATATGTGTAAAGCGCTGCGTAAATTGACAGCGTTATATAAATTAAAATCCTCTATTGAAGCTTAAGGCAAATAACATAAAAAAACAATCCATGAAACCCCTTCAACCTACCTGTCTGTAAAGTCTCATGCACCTTTTAGTCCCAGTGCATGAGGCTCCGGTGGTTAGGTGTGGGTGGAAAACACACGCTCTGCTGCCGGCAGCCCATTCAAATTTATGAGAGGCTTATAGCTGATGCAGCTGGGCAGTACAACAAGTGGTACTATTGTTTAGAGCAGAATTGCCCAGGGATGAAGGCAAGCAGTCTGCGCTCTGGGAATTGGCATAGTTGCCAACATTGTAAAAAAATGTATAGGGACACTATTTTGCTTGTAGGCGGAGTCTTGTTGGGGGACGGGGCATTTGTTTGTATGTGTGGCACAGCTAAAAAAAAACGTGGTTAAGTAAAACATTGGGCGTGGCTAAATGGGGCATGGCTCAAAGGTTAGAGTCTGAGATGAACGAGGGATGAAGGGAGAAAGAGAGGGATAGAAGGCGAGAGAGGGAGGGACAGCAGGCCCAGATCCTACACCACAATAGAAATATGTGTATTCCAGAAAGTTTAACAATCAGCAGATAAAGATACTCCAAACACCTGGTGTTAGTGCTTCAATCATCCCGACACCATGGTTGTTATGGTGTCAGGATGATTGAAGCACATTATTTCTATTATTACAGTGTAATATAAAATTAAATCATTCAACTCACCATAATGCAGAATCAGTGGGAGCCCTGAGAAGGTGCCCCCAGCAGAGTCCGTCCTTACATCAGGTGCCCCCAGCAGAGTCCGTCCTTACATCAGGTGCCCCCAGCAGAGTCCGTCCTTACATCAGGTGCCCCCAGCAGAGTCCGTCCTTACATTAGGTGCCCTCAGCAGAGTCCGTCCTTACATCAGATGCCCCCAGCAGAGTCCATCCTTACATCAGGTGCCCCCAGCAGAGTCCATCCTTACATCAGGTGCCCCCAGCAGCAGAGCCCCTCCTTACAGATCTGTGTCCCCGGCACGGAGCCCTCCTTACATTAGTGTCCCCGGCAGCGGAGCCTTTCTTACATCAGTGTCCCCGGCAGCGGAGCCCTCCTTACATCTGGTGTCCCCAGCAGCGGAGCCCTTCTTGTATCTGGTGTCCCCAGCAGTGGAACCCTCCTTACATCTGGTGTCCCCAGCAGCGGAACCCTCCTTACATCTGCAGTCCCCGGCAGAAGAGCCCTCCTTACATCTGGTGTCCCCAGAAGCGGAGCCCTTCCTTACATCTGGTGTCCCCAACAGTGGAACCCTCCTTGCATCTGGTGTCCCCAGCAGCGGAACCCTCCTTACATCTGGTGTCCCCGGCAGCAGAGCCCTCCTTACATCTGGTGTCCCCAGAAGCGCAGCACCTCCTTACATCTGGTGTCCCCAGCAGCGGAGCCCTTCTTACATCTGGTGTCCCCGGCAGCAGAGCCCTCCTTTACATCTGGTGTCCCTGGCAGTGGAGCCCTCCTTTACATCAGTGTCCCCATCAGCGGAGTCCTCCTTTACATCAGTGTCCCCAGCAGCGGAGCCCTCCTTTACATCTGTGTCCCCAGCAGCAGAGCCCTCCTTACATCAGTGTCCCCAGCAGCGGAGCCCTCGTTTACATCTGGTGTCCCCGACAGCAGAGCCTTCCTTACATCAACTTTCCCAGCAGTAGAGCCCTCCTTACATCAGTTTCCCCAGCAGTGGAGCCCTCCTTACATCTGGTGTCCGGGGCAGCGGAGCCCTCCTTACATCAGCATCCCCAGCAGCGAAGCCCTCCTTACATCAGTTACCTCCTTAGAAACGCTGCCGATGACGATATCACAATCCAGCTGCCTGCAGGGTTGATTCTCCTGCCTCTTAGTTATGCCAGCAATCTGCAGTCACTCTTTCCGGCTCTCTGATGCGACCCAGCTAGGCCTGGGTCCTCCAAGTCCCACACTGCCATCTCACACATGTCCTCACCCTCTCACAGTCTTCTTCCTTCTTCCCTTGAAAGTTCCCTGGCTTTAGTTTTTATATAGGCTCCCGCCAGCTCTTCCGGGAAATGTAGTCTGCATTCAGCTTGTCTGGGTACAGAAGTCCTGCCATCAGCATACAAGTTCAGCAATGCTTTGCTGTACTTTACTAAAGTTTAAATAACTGAACTGCAGAACACTGCCATCTTGTGGTTAATTTACATCCTTCAATCAGTAACAGTGTAGTGTGTTACATTAAATATATCACTGGACAAGTGATGCGTACTTATTTTGGTGTAAGCCTCAGGACTTCCTGTCCAGGAGTTTCTTTGTGGGAAAAGTCCTCGCATGCAGCCGAGCCTAGGTTGGAATTATGCTCCCAGCACTATTAGGGCTTTTAGTGTTGCTGCCCTAGTTCACTCATATTCTTTGCTAGTAAGACGAGTGTTTCAGACTGATGACCCTGTCTGGCATGGAACCCATCATGGGTTTTGCACAATGTTGTAGAGACCCAATTCTTCATCTTGCTTAGGGTGGTTTCTATCTGTCTTCCCAACGAGGACATCCTTATCAAGTTCTTTGGTCTGCCTCCAGTTCACCCAAGGGAAATTTCCTTCTGTTGATTGGATGCACTCAGGATGGAGCCTCTAATTTCCTCTCATTTTTCAAGATGCTCCAATTTCTAATTCCACCATGTCGAGTTGACTCCGCAGACCGCCATCCAAACCCCATGGTCTAAGGCTTAGGTTCCATTCCTTCCTGACAGGACGCACTTTACTAAGTGCCAGGCAAGTGTAAGTTCCTTAGGCTTCTAGCTTTACTTTCTCTATGTTCTACCTGGGGCTTGAGGTGACTATAGCTGTATTAGTACCAGGGCCATCTTTAATATTGATTGGACCCTGGGCAAAAATTTTCTTGCATTTTCCATGCATTTTCACTCTTCACCTGCTCTGAGACATACAATAAATGGCAGCTAGACTAAAAGTCCATTTACTGAATCAGATCAGGCAGCGATTGGATGCCAGAGGTTACAGTGTATCATTACCGCTCACTGACTGGTTGCTAGTGGTTACAGCACACATGCACACATTACCGCTCACTGATTAGTTGCTAGAGGTTACAGCACATGATTTCTGCTTACTGACTGGTTGCTAGAGGTTACAGCACATCATCTCCTCACTGCCTGCACACCATGGACTGGGGAGGTAAGGGGACCCATCAATAGACAGAAAACACCTAGGGATCCTAGGACTCCTGGGATCAGTGGCAGTGCTGAAGGGAGGGGAGGGTGTGATAATTGGCAATGCTGATTTTATATTGGTAGTCCTTTAAAAAAAAAAGAGGAGTTTCAACACTGGCCACCAATGTAATAGGGGTTTTACACTGACTACTTATGTAATAGAGGTTTAAACTGACCACTAATGTAATAGACGCATTCAAGGTAACCACCAATGTAAGGAGGGATTTACACTGACCATCAATGTAAGGGGGGCATTCACACTGGCCACTAGTGTGAATGAAAGGATTCTACACCAAGCACCAATGTAATGAGAAGATTTACACTGACCACCAATGTAACTGAGACATTTAGCCTGCATTCACATTTGTGTGTGTTGGGAACGCATGCAAAATCGCTTTGGGACTTTCTTCCGCATTTGTAGTGCATAAACAGACCATTGAAATGAATGGACTGCCTTATACATGACCTACATCTTTATCCACAATGTGAGTACACATTTGCATCCTTAAACCCATGCTAATCTCTGCACCCCAAACCACCCCTATCCTCTCCACTCTACTCCCCCTCCTCTTTAACTCTACCTGCCTCCTCTGCTCATCTTTGCACCCACCTTCCTTACCTCAATACATACCCTCCTAGCTCACCTGTGCACCCCTAACTGTAATTCCTTCTCTGCCTACCTCTGCACACCCCACACGACCCTCCATCTCACTAATTTGCTAATTTAAGCATACCCCTTTACCTCCCCAGTGGGTAGCATTCAGTATAGGTGATGGTGGATTTGACCTCAGGGGGGCATGATATACATATGGATACTGCCTCTATTTACATATGAATGCTGCTGGTCCACCACTATTTACATATGAATGCCAGTATTTACATGTAAACACAGGGTCTGCAGGTGAATCATCTGTACTAGAGGTCGACCGATATGGGTTTTTCTCTGGCCGATGCCGATGCCGATATTTAGAAATCGCGGCGGCCGATGGCCGATATAGGATGCCGATTTTTTGGGCCGATATGTTAGGCCGATTTTTTTAATTTTTTTTATTTTTTCCCTTCATCTCATAAAATCTAATGAGATTTCACACTGGGGCGTTTTTCAGGCGCTTTTGGGCTAAAAATAGTGCCTGTAAACTGCCTGCAAAACGTCTCCCCTGCAGTCTGTGTGGAAGCCCGAGTGCTTTTACACTGAAGCGATGCGCTGGCAGGACCTTAAAAAAAAAAGTCCTGCAAGCAGCATCTTTGGAGCGGTGTTAACTGCTCCCCCACCACTCCTGCCCATTGAAATGAATGGGCACCGCTGCTGAAGCGCCTGCAATGCGATTTGGCAGCGGCGATTCACGGGCACATTTAACCCCTTCCTCGACCACTAGCTGGGCTATAAGTGCCCCACTAGCAGCCGAATAGCGTCGCTAAAATGACAGTAAAGCGTCGCTAAAACTAGCAGCGTTTTACCGTCAACGCTGCCCGCTCCAGTGTGAAAGCAGCTTTAAGTGATACAAAAAATGTCCTACATTTAAACATTTATTAAACAAAACAAACCTCCAATCAGTTCACTTGTATGTATAATTTTAAAAAAAACTATATATTAAATACACAAAAATAGGTAATCAAAACTTTAGGACGAAAAAAAAAAAAAAAAAAAACGGCAAACTTTACTGTTTTAGTTTTCGTTTTAAAATCATTAGTGTATTTTTTTCCAAAAAAAATGCGTTTGAAAGACCGCTGCGCAAATACCGTGTGACATAAAATATTGCAACAACCGCTATTTTATTCCCTAGGGTCTCTGTTAAAAAAACATATATAATTGTTGGGGGTTCCAAGTGATTTTCTAGGAGAAAATACAGGATTTTTACTTGTAAGCAACAAGTGTCAGAAAAGATTTAGTCTTTAAATGGTTAAACTGAGAACTTCTCCACACAGCCTCGAGTTTATTCATTAAGTGTAAACATTGTAAGCATTGTAACACTTTGGTCTTTTTTTGGCAGAATGCCCAGAGAGGAGAAGGGGAAGACTGAGGCAACTTGCATTGACTTCTATTACAGAAGTCTTTTGCAAGTCACGGCTGAAGTTATAATCGGCCTTTTTTATCAGCAGAATCGGCCGATGCCGATTAATTAAAAAACGCCAAATATCGGCCGATATATCGGCCGGCCGATATATCGGTCGACCTCTAATCTGTACACAACAATAGGGCAAAGCTGGGTAGCAATAGTAACAGAACTTCACACTGAGATATCAGGACACAGCACAGGACTAAAACCTCAAGGGACAAAGGACTTTAACCTGGGATAGTTGGCAAGTATGAGGCAGCTGCTTTGGGCCCCAGGACAATGACAGGGCCCAGGGAAGCTGCCCCATTTGCTTTGCCTTAAAGACTGCCCTGTTTAGTACACTTGCAACAGGACTGGTTAGTTGCTGTTCATGGTGCCCTTATTGTTGCACTGACATCTGGGTTTTCGGGCGGGCTTTTGGGTTGTGCCCTCATAAAGGAGGGGGTTCGCCCCAGAGGCCTGTCCTGGAGATTTGGGTGTTGGTGTGGATGTTTCTCAATTGTTTTTCTACCAGGTGGACATTCAGCCTCATATGAAGGTAACTTTTGGTATAAGAACACTTGGGCAGGCTCTTTGAGCTGCAGACAGTTCATAGCTTTTGCTGTTGTTGTTGCATCAAGAGCCTGTGTTTATTTTTTTGCCTATCCCACATTGGGAATGCTTTGACCAGCCCTAAGTTAAGTACTCACTCAATACATCCAGATCGAAGATATCACACTTGCAAACAACAATCGTTTAAGTAGCCAGAATAGCTTACTTTGTTCCTTACAGACCAACAAGGGTAAAAGGCGCCTGCGCATAATTACCTTGTGGTTTATACAGTTAATTTAAAAGTCCACTATGTTGCTGGGCTGCAGCCACCAGAAGTCATTTCTGCACATTTGACTAGCAGCATCTGAACATCGTGGGCACCTTACGCAGAGATGTCCACCAACACAATAGGCAGGAAAGACAAACAGGTCCTTCTTATGGCACGTTCCTTCAGCACAACTGATGGGCTTAGTAGTCCTCACTACATCTTATTTTGGTGGGACAGTGGTAGCTTGCTCACTTTCTTGTAAAGTAGGGTTTGCTTGAGCTTCCCACTTTGGTAGCTAGTTATCGGTCTACCACCACATGTATAGTGCCATGTTGGTGCGAGGAAAGTAGAAAATTGTATCAAATACTTATCGTAATTTTCCTTTCCTGGCTCCAATCCATGGCAGCATACTAAACCCAACTAGTTTGTTCCTAAGGATGTACAGGGAATGGGCTGTTGTGTGGGCGTCAACTCATTATAGCTATGCACTGGTCCTGTGGGCTCAAGTAGATGCCCCATGTATGTAGCCATAGATTAGTGGCAGGAAACAAAAATGACGGTAAGTATTTGATATGATGTTCTGCTTTTTTTTTTTTTAACCAAGTACACATTCAGTGTTTTTTTTATTTTATTATTTATTTGAAAGTATTTTTTATGCATATTTGTAATTTTTATGCAAATAATTCTCTATATATTATCATATTTTATGTACAAAATGATGTACAAAATTGTTTTGAAAAAAAAAAAAAGGAATTTGGAGATTTTTTAAAACCAGAGTTTAGTGCCAATTTAACTACCAATGTTTTATTGCCTTAAAGTGTGTGTTCGTCCTCTAAATGATTGCATTTGTTATATTCAAGTGCTGTTATAAAGGGAAAAGCAGTGCTGAAAAAAGCATTTGGGATATTTTTAAACCTTTCTTTGTGCACAACTTTTTTTATAGACTGTATATATCTCAGCATTTGTCCTGTGCTTCAAATGATTTATTTTCCTATTTTCTGCTAAAAAATATTTCCCAGCTCAGAAAGTTGTAACATACAGTATGCCCACGTGTCTGCATAACTAATGCTGAGCCCTTGGCGTGTTGCACTATTTGTACAAGCCATGTTCAATGCGCTCTGACTTTCCATACTGATATTGTGTGACCACTGAATTGTCTTAGTTGTGTAACTGATGTCCTGGTGCCCCCTAGTGTTTATAAGTATCATCCAAAAGAAGCTGGGTCAAGAAAGCCTAAAGGAAAACCTAACAGTGTCATGACTGCTATATTTTTACAGCCCAGAAATGCACACATTTTTCATCAATAAAGTGACATTAAACTCTGGTTTAAAAAATATATTCTGTATTTCTTAACTCAAAAGAGTCAGAGTGCGTTCTTTTGCCCCCAGCCTCGTACAAATTCCTTTTATTTTTCCTACTGTGATCTGACTTCTTGTTGGAGGGTGACTACATTCATTCTTCATGGTCACACTGTAAGGCCCCTTTCACACTGGGGCGGTGCGTGCGTCGGCGTTAAAGCGGCGCTATTAAGCTGATAGCGGGGTGTTTTAACCCCTGCAAGCAGCCGAAAAAGGGCTAAAACTTTGCCGGCGGTATAGCCATGCTGCCCCATTGATTTCAATGGGTAGGAGCGGTATAGGAGCGGTAAATACACCGCTCCTTCACCGCTCCAAAGATGCTGCTAGCAGGACTTTTTTTACCGTCCTGCTAGCGCACCGTTCCAGTGTGAAAGCCCTCTGGCTTTCACACTGGAGTGAAAGGAGACACTTTTTTCAGGCGCTATATAGGCGCTATTTTTAGCGCTGTAGCACCTGAAAAACACCTCAGTGTGAAAGGGGCCTAATTAAGAGCATAGTCACCCTTTCTTTCTTACTTACAAGATCGACTATGGGATTTGTAATGTGCATCAATGGCATAACTATAGGGTCACCATCGCAACCCGGTCCCATGCTCCAAGGGGCTTGCGCGGCTCCCCTTTACACCTGGACAGGAGGGGGTGGCATATAGAGGACCCGATGCCCTCCATGTTCCTCTTGCAATTGCTGAATGCCTACTTCTCCTCCTCTCCCTCTTACAGGCATTCAGCGGCTGCAGGAGGAAT
Source organism: Lithobates sylvaticus (assembly GCA_028564925.1). Lineage (NCBI taxonomy): Eukaryota > Metazoa > Chordata > Amphibia > Anura > Ranidae > Lithobates > Lithobates sylvaticus. The sequence continues at coordinate 76,850,051 of CM053026.1, forward strand.
GTGGAGGGCATCGGTTCCTCTTTATCCCGCCCTTCCTGTCCAGCTTCCTTCCTTCCGTGGGCCCCTCTGCTCTCTCCTGGTCCCCCTGTGATCATCCCGGCAACTTCTGTGATCTGTCCCGCCTCCTCCCCCTGCTCTTCTCCAGTGCCTGTGCTCCTCTCTGGTCCCCCCTGTGCTGTTCTTTGGTCCCCTGAACTGCCTCCTGAACCCCCCCCCTCCTCCGGCTGCTGCCGTGCCAGGATGGAGAGCAGAGAAGGGGCCGGTAAATATATGTATTTTACTGGCCCCTTCCTTATCTGAAATGACAGAGTCAGCAATTGGTACCAATCATGGGCGTCCGCAGGTAGGGCTAAGGGGGGGCAAGTGCCCCCCCCCTGGAATCAGAGATCGGATCAGGAGTGGTCACCCCCTCTCTCTCTCACCCCTCTGTCTTTTTCACCCCCCTCTCTCTCTGTCACACTCCTCTCTGTCACCCCTGTATCTCTCTGTCACCCCCTCTGTCTCTTTCTGTCACCCCCCCCATCTCTCTCTGTCACCCCCCCCCCCCATATGTAGTGCAGTTTCTGACAGTCTCTTGTGCCATGTCCACAGTCTCTTGAGCCATGTATGCAGTTTCTGACAGTCTCTTGGGACATGTATGCAGTCTCTGGTCATCTCTTGTGCCATGTCCACAGTCTCTTACAGTCTCTTGAGCCATGTATGCAGTCACTGATAGTCTCTTGGGCCATGTATGCCGTCTCTTGTGCCATGTCGGCAGTTTCTGACAGTCTCTTGGGCCATGTCCGCAGTCAGAGCATGGGTGACCTTAAAATTATGCCACCCCCCCTGAAAAAAATTCTGCGGATGCCCATGGTACCAATCACTGACTCTGTTCATTCATACCTGAAGTGTAGTAAACAGTGTTTACTATGCTTCTGTTTGTGAAAGAATGGGAAGCTCTGTACAGAGCTATTCTTACCCATTCATTCTGTGCTGCTGAGGCTGAGGGCTGTGTCCTGAATCTCCTTTGTCAAAGTTGAAATATCAGTTAATTTTCGTTCTGTTATATTCGTTATGTTACGTTAATTCGTTTTCGGATAATTCGTTATTATTCGTAGAGTGTCGATATTCGTTATACTGAATCTCAAATCATGTCAAATTCATTCGTTATATCCGCTATAATTTCTTTCGTATTAGTTGAAATTCGATATTTATGTATGTATATTGATTTGTGATAATGATTTGTAGTTTGGAAAGTCGTTTGTTTATTGAATCTATTAACACACACAATGAGAATATCTCTTCTCCTCTGCTCAAATACAATACAACACCTTCTCACTCAGACCTCAAAAATGCACTTTGCCAGTAATCCAACCTCCAGCACAAAATTAATCAGCTGATTGGACTGTAAAATTTACTTTGAGATGAGCTTTTGTTTCATTAGATCTTTACCGAATTACCAAATAATGTCAAATTCATTTGTTATATTTGCTATAATTTATTTCGTATTCGTTGAAATTCGTTATTTTTTTATTCGGACATTCGGATGCATCCGAATGTCTGAAAGATGCAAAATTTGGCCGAATTTCGATTTATTACGAAACGAAGGCGAAGTCCACTAAGCGGATCCGCCCTGTGTGAAAGGGGCCTTATATTATATTTCCCTAAGCCCCATCATGTCAATAGATGGGCCCAGGAGTTGGGAGCAGAGGAGCGCCTTATTATTTATTTGTCGGCGGATAAAGTCAGTGGTGCTGTTCTGCTGCACCTCAGGAGGTAGAGGTGGGGTTGGGGGGGGGGGGGGGGGGGGGGGGGGGGGGGGGGGGGGGGACTATCAGGAAGGCTGTACAGGGCCCCATAAAACAACAGTCCTGAACACCAGATAAGTATCTAATCTCATTTTAACCACTATTCTTTATTTTTCATGTTAAAATCAGCATTTTTTTGCTATAAAATTACGTAGAACACAACACAACACAGAGATATGAAGGGGGCCTAAAAATGTAGCATCTAATGGAGCAAAGTTGCACAGTATATTGCACCATGTGCCATAGAGGGCTCAGCATACTACGTGCAATGAATGTCTATAGGGACATATTAAAGCCTTCTATATTGCCTCTGCAGTGAGTTTCTGCTAAGATAAGCAATTTCTTATTATATGACTCCGGAAGGGCCTATCAAACACATATCAAAAAATGCAAGATAAACATATTAATGTGTCAAATAGAGGTGATCATATTCAGCAAAGTAAGGAGATACAAAGTACCCCTCCTTATATCAATCCAATCACTGCAATGAGTGCAGGAGATACACACTGGACTTTTAGGATAACCCAGCAAAATGTTGATTAGGTGGTGAAGATTCCCACCCAGGAACTGTAATCCTAAATCAAGGACAAATGTTTTATTGTCAAGAGCGTGGAAGAGTTATTATATGTGTCACATTTTTAGATCTGTGTGTGATTAAATTGGTGAGATTGTTCCTCGCTCCTTGTCCCTGGGATGCCTGTACTCTAATTATTATTATATAGGATATTTATATAGCGGCAATAGTATGCGCATCGCTTCTAATGACAAGTGATGTAGGGTGCAGCTGTCACAAGTACACAGCAATAGATTCAAAGCAATAACATTTTTTTATTTCCCTTGGGGGGGGGGGTCCCCCCAATTTATCCACCTCCTGGTCCAGGATTGATCGAGGTATGTGCTATATATTTTCCTGAAGTCATGACCAAAGTTTGTTTCTCTTACATTTATGGTCGTTATTTGTATAATCATTGATATTTTGCCTTATATTTTGTGTTAGAGACGGATTATTTGTGGTGGTCCCACATTATCCCCTGACGAAGCCATCATTGGCAAAACATGTTGGGACTTAACAGCTATCTGTGATCACCTTCCTATCTTGGGACACCAGCGACCCAGTACATGTACTATGTATATGCTCTATATTGGTCATCGACTAAAAGCAGCCGGCAACTCCATAACTTCAAGCGTATTTATTTTCAAGCTTTCACAGTGAGTACGGTCAGCAGCAGACTAGTTTCGGTGATAAGCCTTGTTCACATATGCTCTATATTGGTTTTAATTGAAATTCTTGCTCTTTCTCTTCATTTTGTATCAATAAAGAAATTATATTTTTTTATTTAACTCTTTATGCATTATTCATTACAAGAACCGCAATAATCCCAATCCTCCTCTTTCTTGATTGTCAATAAAAACATTGTTAGTAGTTCTAAGGGCTTGTTTGATGTGCGGCAGCCCCTGCCACCTCTCTGAAGAGAGATCCGAAATGGACCGTTTTTGATATGTACTTGCCTTACATGCAGTGCAGTTGCAGTGTGGCCTCAATCATCCTGCCCACTGAATGCAACATGCCCTTAGCCTAGGTGGGCGGTTAAATCAAGACTCAACTGCTCGCTTTTACTGATCCCCCGTCGCCAGTGTGAACAGCCCGTATACTTCCCCATGCTACTAAAAATGTGTTTTTGTCTCTGTTCCTATTGGAGAGGTTTCCCACCACTCTTTTGGTACTCATGTTGTTGCATTGTGTCTGTCCCTTTCTTTTCTTTATGAAGTGGTAACACAAGACACTAAATTAGCACATATAATGCTGTGAGGGGAAAGTGTGTGGGGCTCAAACAGACATTTCAAATGCTGCTTGATGCATTGATATACCTCATTAGACCCAGTCTGTCTGGACAGTAGGGATGAGCTCGGTGTTCGATTCAAACTCATGTTCGAATAGAACATCGGCTGTTTGGCGAACCCAGAACTTTGTGGGCCGTTCGCGCCAAATTCGTGTGAAACGAACAGCCCACAATGCACTGCGCCAGTCGCAGTGCATTGCTGGATGATGATTGGCCAAGCATGCACTGTGACCCTGCATGCCTGGCCAATGACAGTGCTGGCAGCGAGGAGATCAATAATTGGCCACAGGCAGGATGTCAGTGGTGGCAGAAAGGACTCTCTTTTTTGCCTTCACCAGCACAACCATGCTAGTTTCAAATTTGACAGGAGCAATATCCCTCATTTCTCTGGGTGTAGTGTGCCTCCTGCACAGTATACACCTGAAGCTACCCCTCATTGCTGGTGTTGTTCTGTAGTTCAGTTGTGCAACACAGGCATCTGCAGAATATTCAGTGGGTGTACTGTGCCTCCTGCACAGTATACACCTGAAGGTACCCCTCATTGCTGGTGTTGTTCTGTAGTTCAGTTGTGCAACACAGGCATCTGCAGAATATTCAGTGGGTGTACTGTGCCTCCTGCACAGTATACACCTGAAGGTACCCCTCATTGCTGGTGTTGTTCTGTAGTTCAGTTGTGCAACACAGGCATCTGCAGAATATTCAGTGGGTGTACTGTGCCTCCTGCACAGTATACACCTGAAGGTACCCCTCATTGCTGGTGTTGTTCTGTAGTTCAGTTGTGCAACACAGGCATCTTCAGAATTTTCAGTGGGTGTAGTGTGTCTCCTGCACAGTATACACCTGAAGTTACCCCTTATTGCTGGTTTTCCCATCTCCCTGCAGGCCATTAGTATGTCTGGAAGGCCAACAAGGAGAGGCAGACAGTCACACGTCAATAAAAGAGGGCAAGCAGGCTCTGTATCTAGAGGCAACAGTGCTGGTCGTGGACGCGGTGCGTCATCATCACCACGTGGCTATGGGACACGTTTGTCCTTATTTTCGGCAGCTGGACATGTTGAGCCGCATCATGCCGAAGACTTGGTAGAGTGGATGACCAAGCCCTCCTCATCCTCCTCATCCTCTCTCACCCAGGCTCAGGGTACTGGCAAAGCAGCTGCCAACGCTTCCTCTTCCCTCATCTCAATGTCATCAGTCACTCCTTCCCTAGACCCACCATGTCCTCCTGAGGAGTCCCCCGAACTGTTTGACCACAGTGTTGGGTACATGCTCCAGGAGGATAAAGTAGCTCCACCAACGCTGTATCCTGGCCTAGGCCGACAAGGCCCAAGCCTAGGGCAGAACTTTGCAGGACTGAGAGGCAAATTAGTCTAGCGCCCCAAAAAGCGGCCACACTGCTTCTGGTATGTGGGCGGCCAGCATTCCGCAACTGGGGGGGGGGGGGCACTGCGCTGCTTCTAATTTTGACTGTCCTGTCATCCTGGACCACAAACCTTCCTCACTGTGCTATGTTTTCTGCTGCACCATTGGCATAGTTATGGCATAGTCCTCTCCATAAAATTATCAGAAATGTGTGCTTAAAGTAGAACTATAGGCAACACTTTTTATTTTTCATTTTGGAAAGAGTAAGAGAGTGTTATAGCCCCTGTCAGGTTATATTTTACCATCCCTGTCCCATTGCAGAGATTTCCCTTCACTTCCTGGCCCATAGCCAAACAGGAAGTGAGAGGAAATCTATGCAAATTAAGGGAATCCGTTGCCCCCCCATGCCGATTTGGTAAGGTGATTTGACATGTCAAATCGGTGACTATTGCCAGCTGTGACGGACCTAGCCGGGACACGGGCTGTTGGAGGGGACTGAGTGCGAGCCTGCTGCCTTGCGACTATGGGCCCTGGCATTTGGGGGAACAGTGCTCTTTGAGCTGCAAGCCTGGGACCCCTGAGCTGGTGATACTTGGATTCAGGTCCATGCTGGCCCCCCAATACACATAGAATCTGTATGTGTATTTGGCATATTAGCAAGAGACGCTAATGTCATGACTCATGAACTCCAGCCACCTGTGTTATGTAATTGAGTATAGTCTGGCTTGTAGAAGTGTTTCACCTATTGTTGTGTGTGCTAATTAACCCTGCAATTGAATGAAGGAGCCCAGTGTTGATTAAGATAATTAGCTCATGCTAATTAGGTTAGGCTTGAGTCATCTGTCAACTGTATATAAGTGTGACATGTCAAATAAAGATTCATTCCTGATGTACCCTACACTGGTGTTGTCTGGTGACTGGGTAAGCTAAGGGGGTCTTGGATTGTGTGGTACCGGACAGAGGAAGCAGTTACGGCGGACATCTTGGGTACGAGGTCCGTCACAATTGGTGGCAGCAGTGGGATCGTGCTTCCTTGTCGTGAACACATCCAAACCATCACCTGGATCCAAGGCCCGGATAGCAGAGGTACAGATACGTCATGGAAGAGGAATTCGGAAGGAGGTTGCGAGAGATGCGGATACAGCACAGAGGACCAGTATCGGTGCAGGTCCTGCTGGGATGGTATGATTCTGTTCGCCTACAACTCTGGAAAGAAGCGCTAGCCTGTGAGCAGCGACACCAGGGAAAAGTTCTCCCCTCCATCCATGTAAGGTACTGGTCGCAGTATGAAGTACGATTGCTGTTATTGGGGGAACAACCGAAGCAGGAGTGGACAGCTGAGTTAAGCAGGCTGATCCGGGCAGAAATGCGTTTGGACGAGAGCTACAGAGCCCTCCGGTGGTATGTAGCCCAAGTGTGCCCGTGGACAGCAGATGACAGGCCCACGGAAGGCTTTGATTATAATGGCCTGGGATTGTTGTACTGGAGGCTGTCCGAGGACCCCGCCTTTGGGAGTAATCTGGAGTGGCGTTTGGAGGAAATAATGGAGCACAGAGAGCAAAGATTGAACGTCTCGGAAGTGCTCTGGGCACAGGAAGATTTGGAGTTCCTGGCCGCTCAGGAATGGGAGCTGGAGATCGCCTACATACAGCTGCTAGACTCTGCTCAGCAGCAGGGTGGGGCTCCCTTTGCCTGGGACTATCAGGAAATACCAGCAGACAGCTCTGAAATCCTGGCTGAAGAGTCAGCAATGTGGCATAGTTACAGAGTGCTTTGCCCACCTGCCCCCGCAGCTATGGACGCGGAGGTCTTATGGCGGATGCAGGAAGTGCTGACAACAGGGCAGAGCTCTGCTAACTTCTGCCCAGCATCAACAGCAGTATCTGGGGAGTTACAAGGAACTTCCCCAGCTGAAGCGCTGGTCACCGGACAGAGGGTCCAAGACCTCTGTCCCACACCTGTGTCAGTTATGGAGGCTCAGGGTGAGAAGGTGGCAATCACTTCCCAGCAGCAGATACAGGGGGAGAAGGGAGAGGAGGTGTTTGTCGTCCCTCCCCAACAGTTGGCCAGGGTGGAGAAAGCGATCTTTCCTCCCCAGCAAAGATTTGTGCACCTGGGAGACAGTACCAGAGACATGTTGTCCCAGCAGCCAGATGAGGGAATGGAAAAGGAAGCCAGCCTCCTGCCCCAACGGTTAACCAGAGCGGAGGTTGTGGAGTCCCCAGCAGAAGTGCTGGCAACAGGGCAGAGTGCTACCCACCTCTGTCCAGCACCAGCAACAGCTGCAGAGTTCCAGGGAGCTGGGGCAGTCGGCCTCTCTCCCCAACAGTTAGCTGGAGGAGATGATGTAGGGAAGCTCCTACACCCACCTGAACTGCTGGCAACGGAACAGAGCGCTGCTGGCCTCTGCCCGCAACTAAAACAGGACAGATTCCCTGTAAAGGTGGATGGGAATGCAGTCTCCACCAGTATAACCCAGGGATGCTGGGCGGTCGGCCCAGATCCCCAACAGCAGGATGGAGTGAGCCCAGTCACCCTGTCTTCTCTCCAGCGGCTGAAAAGACTCCAGGGGGAAGGGCCAGTCCAGGCCTCTCCCCAGCGGCGGATTTGTTCTATGAGAGAGGCAGAAGTTGGCTGGGTGAGTCGGGCTCTGTTTGGAACAATTTGTTTGGGGTACTGTGTGGGTACAGGCATTAGAGCACTGGAACCACTGACTAACTTCGGAGTCAACCCGTCTGGGGTCTCCTCCTGTGTTAGTCTCCTGCCGAAAGGGGAGAAATGTGACGGACCTAGCCGGGACACGGGCTGTTGGAGGGGACTGAGTGCGAGCCTGCTGCCTTGCGACTATGGGCCCTGGCATTTGGGGGAACAGTGCACTTTGAGCTGCAAGCCTGGGACCCCTGAGCTGGTGATACTTGGATTCAGGTCCATGCTGGCCCCCCAATACACATAGAATCTGTATGTGTATTTGGCATATTAGCAAGAGACGCTAATGTCATGACTCATGAACTCCAGCCACCTGTGTTATGTAATTGAGTATAGTCTGGCTTGTAGAAGTGTTTCACCTATTGTTGTGTGTGCTAATTAACCCTGCAATTGAATGAAGGAGCCCAGTGTTGATTAAGATAATTAGCTCATGCTAATTAGGTTAGGCTTGAGTCATCTGTTAACTGTATATAAGTGTGACATGTCAAATAAAGAGTGATTCCTGATGTACCCTACACTGGTGTTGTCTGGTGACTGGGTAAGCTAAGGGGGTCTTGGATTGTGTGGTACCGGACAGAGGAAGCAGTTACGGCGGACATCTTGGGTACGAGGTCCGTCACACCAGCAATGGCACCGTCTGAATCGGCGCGGTGCCAGCTTTGTGGCACCGCTCCGATTCACAAAAGTAGTTCCTGTACTACTTTTGGCGACTTCAGGGGTTGATTTGTATAGCCATCTGTGCAGGAAAATGCACAGATGTCTGTCAAAACGCCCCCACAGTTGGACTGGATTGCCAGGTTGAAATTGTGCGAGTTCAGCTGACCCGCAGCAATGTGAACCAAGGCTAAGCTGGTTCCCTAACCTCTGCCCCAGGTTTCCTGTTTCAGGGTGGCTACTTTCTGTTGCAGCATCCTCTGGAGCCACCATTATCCTGTAGTAAAATTTTTTTTGGTCATTCAGCAAAGATACTAACAAGTACAGTTACATTTTTTTGGATTACCACTGGCAGGAGGCACCTACAGTATTACAGTATTCATACCCCTTGAAATTTTCCACATTTTGTCATGTTACAACCAAAAACGTAAATGTATATATATATTTTTTGAAAATCTGTTTATTAAAGTAATAAACATACAACAAAAAAAAACAAAAGTAAACAAAACAAACACACAGCTTAAAATGAAACCTGAAGGCGCAACCCACATGTGTATAACATCACAGTATCTCACAAAAGTGAGTACACCCCTCACATTTTTGTTAAAATTTTATTATATCTTTTCATGTGACAACACTGAAGAAATTACACTTTGCTACAATGTAAAGTAGTGAGTGTACAGCTTGTATAACAGTGTAAATTTCCTGTCCCCTCAAAATAACTCAACACACAGCCGTTAATGTCTAAACCACTGGGAACAAAAGGGAGTACACCCCTAAGTGAACATGTCCAAATTAGGCCCAATTAGCCATTTTCCCTCCCTGGTGTCATGTGACTTGTTAGTGTTACAAGGTCTCAGGTGTGAATGGGAAGCAGGTGTGTTAAATTTGGTGTTATCGCTCTCACTCTCTCATACTGGTCACTGGAAGTTCAACATGACACCTCATGGCTAAGAACTCTCTGAGGATCTGAAAAAAATTATTGTTGCTCTACATAAAGATGACCTAGGCTATAAGAAGATTGCCAAGACCCTGAAACTGAGCTGCAGCATGGTTGCCAAGATCATTGACCAGTTTAACAGGACAGGTTCCACTCAGAACAGGCTTCGCCATGGTCGACCAAAGAAGTTGAGAGCACGTGCTCAGCGTCATATCCAGAGGTTGTCTTTGGTAAATAAACATATGAGTGCTGCCAGCATTGCTGCAGAGGTTGAAGGGGTGGGGGGTCAGCCTGTTAGTGCCCAGAACATACGCCACACACTGCATCAAATTGGTCTGCATAGCTGTCATCCCAGAAGGAAGCCTCTTCTAAAGATGATGCACAAGAAAGCCTGCAAACAGTTTGCTGAAGACAAGCAGACTAAGGACATGGATTACTGGAACTATGTCCTGTGGTCTGATGAGACCAAGATAAACTTATTTGGTTCAGATGATGTCAAGCATGTGTGGCAGTAACCAGGTGAGAAGTACAAAGACAAGTGTGTCTTGCCTACAGTCAAGCATGGTGGTGGGAGTGTCATGGTCTGGGGCTGCATGAGTGCTGCCGTCACTGGGGAGCTACAGTTCATTGAGGGAACCAAGAATGCCAACGTGTGACATACTGAAGCAGAACATGATCCCCTTCCTTCAGATACTGGGGTGCAGGGCAGTATTCCAACAAAAAAAACACCCCAAACACACCTCCAAGATGACCACTGCCTTGCTAAAGAAGCTGAGGGTAAAGGTGATGGACTGGCCAAGCATGTCTCCAGACCTAAACCCTATTGAGCATCTGTGGGGCATTCTCAAATAGAAGGAGGAGGAGCGCAAGGTCTCTAACATCCAGCAGCTCTGCTCTGTGATGTCATCATAGAGGAGTGGAAGAGGACTCCAGTGGCAACCTGTGAAGCTCTGATGAACTCCATGCCCAAGAGGGTTAAGGCAGTGCTGGAAAATAATGGTGGCCACACAAAATTTTAACATGAAAAAGTTACCCCAGATGTATCCTGACTCTTTTTATCCTGAACTACTGTACCCCCATCGTATTGCTCCCACTAAGATTGCCAAAAATACACTTTTGACCCCTTTATCAAAATTTAACAATTAAGTAAACCAATAATACCAAACAAAACATAACATTTTTTTGGTTGCCGATCCTTGGAGGCACTAAGTATCAAAAACATTTTTTCTTGTATCTGCTTGTAACTACTTCCCACGGTCCCTGCCCCACAGCACCGGCTCGGGGACGAACCACATTTTGCAGATAAACCATTGTAACTACCAGTTAATCCCATAACTGGCATTCCACCTGGGACCCATACCTTAGATGGGTCCCAATCATCTAATACAAAGCAGGTTATTTAAAAATGCCTCCAAAGACCCACAGCGCAAAGTGTGAAGCCTCACAACTTTGTGCCCTGCCAAAAACGCAATGCCCTCTGCACCCCGTTGTGCAATCCCAGGGACCACAGATCCATGCCCACTGCATTCAGATGGTCCTTACCACTGTGGAGATACCGCCACGTATCCACCTTCAGCTCCTGATGCCGTACTACAAAGCCACCATTTCAAGCTATAAACCTCCTTTTTAACCTTCACTCTGGCCCTGTTCAATTTCACCACTGACCTGGCAAAATGCCAGGTCGTGCGACCTACCATATCAGACCACACCACCACAGTACGAGGGAAGGCCAACTGCAGTCGGAGCATGTCAAACTTGACATCTCGTATGAGGTGTCGGCTGGACCAAACCCTTAGATCATTGCCTCCCGCGTGCAAGACCAAAATGTCGGGGGGCCTCTCCCATCCTGCAACCCTATTTACCTCTGGGACCACCCTGCTCCATAACAACCCCGGAACCCCTATCCACCTTATGCTAGCCTCAGACCTGGGGAAGCCTAGCTGGCGATCATTAGGCCTGACATCGGCCCTCTTGGCCCTCCAATGGACAAAGAAGTGTCCCAAGATCCACACGAGGCAAGCCTGATCTGAAAAGAAAATAGAGAAAACATAACACAGAACATAACCAAAAACGACACACCACTATACATGCATTAAGAATAACATAAAGACACCCGCATGCACCCGGGGGTATTAAATCAAATGTGGACGCACATACATTTTGAACCTGTCAGACTCCTACCTGCTGATCCGTTTCACAACTGTGTTATCAAACCCCCACCAGGCAGCCTCAGTAGCCGCTCCTATGCGGAAAGAATGAGAAGAAAAGCTACTGGTCTCAAGACCGTCAGCCGTAAGGGCAGCGACGCAGAACCGACACAAACTGAAAATTAGATAAAGCCGAACCATCCGAATGCACCAGAAAGGATCCAGCTACTACGGGGCGAAGCTGCGAGTACTCCACCACCGCAGAACCAGGGCAGATGGGCTAACCAGAAATCTGCAGCAAACAAACGTGCGCCCCCTTCCCTGCTTGATTCGTCTTCGATCGTTGGATAAACAGTATGACAAAAGAGCCATCGCAGCGGACGGCTACCACCAACAATCCCCCATGGGCAGCCTTGGACGGGCTAACTAACTCACCTACACTGAGGGCTCCATAAAAGGCCAAAGCAAAAGCTGTATAAATGTCAATGGTCCCAAAAATGTGTCAAAAGTGTCCGATCTGTCCGCCACAATGACGCAGTCCTGATAAAGATCACAGATCACCGCCATTACTAGTAAAAAAAATAATAATAATAAAAATGCCATAAATCTTTCCCATAGTTTGTAGACGCTATAACTTTTGTGCAAACCAATTAACATACTCTTATTGCGATTTTTGGGGATATTTATTATAGCAAAAAGTAAAAAAATATTGTTTTTTTTTTCAAAATTGTCGCTCTCTTTTTGTTTATAGCTCAAAAAAAAAAAAAAATTGCAGAGGTACTCAAATACCACCAAAAGTTTGTTTGGGTACAGCGTCGCATGACCGCGCAATTGTCAGTTAAAGCAAAGCAGTGCCGTATCACAAAAAATGGCCTAGTCAGGAAGGGGGTAAATTCGTCCAGGGCTGAAGTGGTTAAGGACTTTTATTTTATTAAAAGAAATTACAAAATTCATTAGTTTTCCCACACTGGGGGTTTTCAACATCTCTCTTACATCCAAGAACAAATGACATGCCTTCTGGCTTGCACTTGCAACATACCTCCCAACTTTTTGAAATGGGAACGAGGGACACCTATTAGGAAAAGTATGTAGGCATAGGACACACCTCCTAAAGGGGAATTATGCAAAAAAATAAAATTATTTAAACCCACAAGTGCTTTTTTGTACCAATACTATTCCTTTATATTTACAATGGAAAAAGCCGCGCTAGAAAATGATATTCTGAATAAACCACAAAAAAGACACAAAAATGGTGATCAATAATCTGTGTAAGAAATCAATAAAATAATATTCATAGATCTTTAAAGTCCATATGTGACTAAAAATGAGTGACAAAAAATATTGTGACAATATAGTATCCAAAAAGTGAATGTAAAAAGAAATCCACCAGGTGACCGTAATCCACCACCGCTCTAATGATGTGCTTACCAGAGGGCAAGCTTTAATAAGCCTGTAACTCGATTGTCATCAAGGTATAACCGGGCCACTAGACATCGCCTCCAAAACCCATTCTCAGCTGGTGATAAAGACCAAAATCCTGGATTAGGCAGACCTTCCCTTATGGGGTATCTATGGAATCGAACTCCTCCAAAGGTATGAAGCCAGGGAACCATACAATCAACTCAGAATAATGCTCGCAGAGTACACATAAAAACGCCGCCGGCCGGCTAGCAGAACACCCGCTCACAGTGCGGAACGTGATGACGTCAGTGCGTCAGCCTCCCTACGTCCGTTTCGTCTATTGACGTCGTCTGGGGAACTTGTATGGTTCCCTGGCTTCATACCTTTGGAGGAGTTCGATTCCATAGATACCCCATAAGGGAAGGTCTGCCTTATACAGGATTTTGGTCGTTATCACTAGCTGAGAATGGGTTTTGGAGGCGATGTCTAGTGGCCCGGTTATACCTTGATGACAATCGAGTTACAGGCTTATTAAAGCTTGCCCTCTGGTAAGCACATCATTAGAGCGGTGGTGGATTACGGTCACCTGGTGGATTTCTTTTCACATTCACTTTTTGGATACTATTTTGTCACAATATTTTTTGTCACTCATTTTTAGTCACATATGGACTTTAAAGATCTATGAATATTATTTTATTGATTTCTTACACAGATTATTGATCACCATTTTTGTGTCTTTTTTGTGGTTTATTCAGAATATCATTTTCTAGCGCGGCTTTTTCCATTGTATATTTCTGTTTATGTGTATGTCTCACATTTATTAGCTGCTGCTCCTATCACTGGTACTTATTTTGCATTTGGGTACATTATTTGTACACACTATTTATATTTTAGTTATTAGCGCGGTGTTAGCTCCACTTATTCCTTTATATTTGCTTTTGAAATTTACAAATGCAGTTGTTTAGAAATTGGATGAATGGTTTTGCACTGGGAGATTTTTAAAAGATAAAAAAATGCATTATATATACACAACTATATAGATCAGACCAAAATGAGGGACAAATGAGGAGGTAAAAGAGGGACAGAGGAACAGGAACAGAGGAACTATCAGGGACAGTCCCTCAGTTCTGCGGTAAAAAATAATCTTCACAATTAACATTACTTTTATAAATGTTTGAAACTTCAGACTTCAGTGATGCCTCCAGTACAGTATGAGCACGCTGCATTATATTCTTTTACCACAAGAAGGCACTATAGCACAGCAGATTTCGACCTTCATTTTCTCAATGTAGAAAAAGTAATGGCTTGCACTTGTTTGACTCATCTGTGAAAGAGTACAGTTTATTTAATGGAAGGAGAACAACGCACTTAACTTTCTTTATATTAAAAACCGCAACTTCTGTGTGGCATGATTCCTGCAAGTAAACTTGACATCACTGTTTTAAAGAAGAATGTGCTGACAATAGTAAAAACAAGTAAACAGTTTTTAGCTTTTAATAATCCATAGACTTGCATCAAGATACAATTCTGTGCTGATTTATTTTCTTCCGAATAGCAACTTCTGTATTAGGCCTCATGCACACAGGGCGTTTTTTCTGCCGCTTTTTTTTTTTTTTTTTATATAATCTTTATTTTATATTTTTAAAATAACACACTGAGAAAAGCAGAATACAACAAAAAAAGACAAAAACAAAATACAAAAAGGGAAGAAACAAACAAAAAAAAAAAAAACAGTAAATGCCCAAGAGGCACATATGGGAATCAGGGAGGACAATGGGTTACCTGCGCATAGAAACCCCTGATACCAGGGGTCAAGTCCTGGGGGAAAAAGTGTGGAAACTTCCACCCAAGATCCACTCCCCCACCAAAAAAAATAAATGATACACTCAAATGCACGAACGCTTCAAAGTGGTATTTTTCATCCAATTTTCATATTGTGTGTATGAAGCCTAACTGTTAGTACATTACAGTACAGTAAAAAAAAAAAACAATCCTCAATAAACATAAATACGGTAATTCTCTGAATAATCAGCATTAATTCAATTGTGCTTCCATGCAAATGTGAACATCATGTTCTGATCTTTATTGGGGAATTTTATTTTGTATATAGAGTGTTAATGTGGTGAGTTTACACTTTTCATTGAACAGAGTTTGGATAACACAGGGTTAAACGGAAAGGTCATAAATTAACTGCACATTATCTGAAAAGAATGCTCGGGGACACAGTGATGTGTTCCTGCTTAGGAGATGTATGTTAGCTTGGGGGGCTGCAAACTCTGCAGGGCTCCAAAACACACTCGCTGCTATTCCAACCCTTCACATATTTCCACATAAACTTCCCTCCTGGCATTAAACTTTGCCAGGTATTGTGCTCAGCTTACCACCCCAAACTGATGTTCCTCCCTCAGCTCACCTCTCTCCCTGCATGTCCTGTGAGCAGAATAGCTGTGCTTCTCCTCTGGGTTCTCTCATCATATGGCACTGAAGATAGAGGAGGGGGGATTCAGCGGGACACACAGAGCAAGTATGCAGGAGACTGGAGGGAGATGAGGAGACAGAAAATCAGGAGGGGCTGGCGGGGAGGAGCACATCACGAGAGGTCTGACTAAACACAATCTCTTAGCAGCAGGGACCTGATCTACCCGTCAGCTAACTGTGATTGACAGGTAGATCGAAGCGGAAGCTGTCATGGGGCCCCCTACTGGCAATACCTGAATGGTCTGGTGTAGCACCTGCCACACAGCTCACATACTTCAAAGTCTTGCAGGACACAGCTGCTAAGGGGAACTGAGTTCCTGTTGTGAAAAAAGTACAGGAACTCCGTTCCCATGCGTTCCCGCAGGACTTGAGCCCTGCCTGATACATTCAGATAGCTAGCCTCATATGACTTCATCGAATTATGCCCCAACCACAAGGGGGCTTGTGAGTACTTTGATCCTTGTATCAAATCAGGATTGCGTTCTCATATATTTAGGATACAACACCTCACGCGTTGCATCCGACAAAACCCAAAGTGAAATGGTAGGAAAAAGGGGGAAAGGGGGGAATGGGCATACCTGAGAACAAAGAACAGATCGATCAAACAGCATGACAGCAGTAGGTGCGGGTCATCAACTGTTATAAAAAAACTATGGGGTCAAGGTGTGTAGGTCTTATCCTCCAAAAACGAAGTACCATCATCCAGTAATCTGCCTGTCCAGGGGTGGCAGCAGATGGTGTCTGCGTCATATTAGATGTATAATGTATCCAAGTGACCCAGATAGCATAAAATGTATCATACCTGTCCTTGCACTTCACCATTCACTCCTCCGTCGCCATGATAGAATTGAGCAAACAAACCCAGTCGGTTTGCCCAGGAACATGGGCCGACTTCCAATGTATAGGAATCAGACACCGGGCAGCATTTAAGAGGTGTGGGAGAATTGATTTGCGGTAAAGGCTTAGAGGAATGGATGGCACGTGCAGTAAGAACTCCAGTGGGGAATCCTGCAAATCAATATCTAAAATAATTTTTATCTGAGCCCTGATATCCTGCCAGAAGGGCCGGAGCCTCGGGCATTCCCACCAAATGTGCAGGAAGGTGCCTTGAAGCCCACAGCCCCTCCAGCAGGCAGCAGAAGCCGTCGGATATATCCTAGCCAAAGTCGCTGGGACTCTGTACCAACAAGTCAGCATCTTAAAGCTATTTTCCTGCATCTAAGCCCCCGTACACACGGTCGGAAATTCCGACCACAAAATCCGTCAGATTTTTTCCGACGGATTTGGTCCGACACTGGTGTTGCATACACACGGTCGGACAAAGTTGTCGGTAAATCCGATCATTCTGAACGTGGTGACGTTTGTTGCGTACGACGGAACTACGTAGAGACTAGTAGCCAATAGCTTTGGTCTCCTAATTTGATATGAGCATGCGTGGCACTTTGTCCGTCGGAATTCTCTACACACGAATGGAAAAAGTCTGATCGGATTTTGTTGTCGGAAAATTTGAGAGCAGGATCTCAAATTTTTTCCGACGGAAAAAGTCAGATTGAGCCCACACACGGGCGGATTTTCCGACAACATGGTCCGATTGGACATTTTCCGTCGGAATTTCCGACCGTGTGTACGGGGGCTTAGTGTCCACTGAGCTCTTGTGAGTGAGATGATATAGATGACTCAATTGAGCCTCCGTAAATGTATGCTGCAGGTCTCTCTCCCATTCTCGTATGTATATTGGCTTACTCTGAGACTCCGCAGACTGCAAAATCTCGTAATTCTGCCGCTTTTAGGAGTGTTTGGCGTTTTTTTTTTACAGCTTAACACGCTCCTTTATGTTATTCTATGTGTCCATGCACACATAGGCTTTTAGGAGCTTTTCGTGGTGTTTTCAAGCTGTAAAAAAAAACCAGGGCCAGTATGTTAAGAAGACCAGTGTTACTGGTCATTGTTATTGTGGTGATAAATAGTGTGTAGTCAGACTTGTCAAAAGTGGTAAGTGGGGTACCCCAAGGCTCTGTCCTGGGACCAATTCTGTTTAAGTTTTTCATTCATGGATCTCCAAACAACGGCCCTCCAGCTGTTGCGGAACTACACGTCCCATAAGGCATTGTAAAACTCTGACATTCACAGACATGACCAAGCATGATGGGAATTGTAGTTCCTGAACAACTGGAGGGACATAGTTTGGAGACCCATGAGAGGGTGGGATAAATATCTAAATCTCAGTTTTTGCAGTCAACACAAAAAAAAACCAGGGCAATAACTTCACATCAGGATATAGAAATTTTACAGAAAGACCTGAACAAAACAATGGGTTGGCAACTACATCGCAAATGAGGTTTAATGTGGAGAAGTTCTAGGCCTGTCATGTGTACCTCACTGTACCCATGACCAGGCAGAACCCTAGGACAGCCCAGCCAAACTGATGCTAAAGTTAACCTGCACAATTAACCCTCAGAACTCCTTTACTGTTCTGAGAAAAAAAAAAAAAATTTCACACATAGCGAACACTTAGGAAAAGTGTCACCGCTACACATCCCCCCTGGTCATTTAGACAATGTCCTCGTCATCTAGGCAACAACCAGAGCAAAAATCCTGACACAATTTACAAAAAGAGAAAAACCTGTGTGGTGCCTGAGTTTTAAAATGGGAGTTGGGAAAGGGAAGGAAGGAAAACACATTTAAAATGTTTGACATTTTCACAACAACATGTTTAACATACTGTACATGTACCACCCAGACTAACTGACTAACCCACCCAATCTCCGATGAGCTTAAAGCGGGACTGTACTGAAAAAAAAAAATTTAAAAGCCAGCAGCTACAAATACTGCAGCTGCTGACTTTTAAAAAATGGACACTTACCTGTTCCAGGGTCCAGCGGTGTCGGCAGCAGAGGCCGATCGATCGCTCGGCTCCCTGCTGTAGCCGGCGCCATTCTCGGTGAGGGAATCAGGAAGTGGCTTCACTTCCCGATTCCCTACTGCGCATGCGCGAGTCGCGCGGCGCAATGAGAATCTTCAGCGCCGTCTGCCGGGTCACGTGTGTGTCCCGGCAGACAGCGCGCCGGGACAGGAGGTGACGTAAACTCCCGTGGGAGTTTATGCCCGGAAGTGGGTGCAGATACCTGTCTTAGACAGGTATCTGCACCCCCCTCCCCCCTGAAAGGTGCCAAATGTGACACCGGAGGGGGGGAGGGTTCCGAAAAGCGGGAGTTCCACTTTAGGGTGGAATCCCGCTTTAACAGTCGATCCCGTGCATCCTAGAAAAAGAAGAAACACAACATGCAAGGCAACACTATACACTGTACATTTTGTTTTAAAGAGCGAAATTCCACCGTTGCTTCAATGGAATTTCCTTCTTTAAAGACATGAAATTCTATTCCTAACATTTCTAACGAATGTAAAGAAAGTTCTCACTACTGCTGTTCCTTTCCTGCCGACTCACGCCACCTAGTGGTCAGAGCCGCTGTAACTGCAAGTCCTTTTAGAAACCAAGTTCTGTGAGCTGAGAACTAGTAGATCTTGACACGTAGTTTCCCGTAGCAACCACCTGCCTACCTACCCCCACAGTTCTTGTAACTTGCAGAAAATCACAAAAAGATGGAGACACAAGAGAGCTCTTTTTGCAAAATTCAAAGGCTTGACTTGGAACAGTTCACCAATAAAACCGTGGATCAGGCAAACGAAATCCCTGCCCGCTTGAACATTATAAATGGTGATGTAGTAAACAGTACTGTCTTTATCCGGTCTGCAGATCACAAATTTATCACAAAAGAATTGCCGACCATAACTCCAATGCAACAGACATCCCTGGAATTGGTCAAACATTTCCCGGGAGAAAGATTTCTTCTGCAGTGGCTTTGGGACCTTAAGGTAGTCCCAGACATCCTCTGCATACCACTTTTTCCGATTCGCTTCCACAATGTCCATGACTTCCCTAGGCACGTAGGGGAATTCAAGTCCATACTCTGTTGCCACCCGCTTATGCAACAACCTTTGAGACCTGGCTAGTCTCGGTAAATTTCGGGTGATTCCATCCCCAAGGGGTATGCAAGAGTAGGGGGATCTCTTCACCAATCCCGTGGCATTTGCTCAAAATCACTGACAGGTTTTCAAGCTTGGGCATTGAGGTGTTTCAGACTGAGGGGGTCTCTACTTGTGACATCTTGTCCCCCCCAGTAAGGGCCATCCATCCCTCAACATCACCGCAAGCAGCAGCCACATCATTCCCACACGACCACAACAACTCGTCAGACAGGGCCTCGAACAGCTCCTCAGCCTCTTCGGCCTCCGGCGAGGAGCAAAAAGATTCTAGGTCAGAGTCCTGTGATACAAATCTTTTCAGGGTTTTAGTACTCACGGTTCCCTCTGTACTTTCTCCCGTAGACTGTGGTGGCCTCTCTTTTGCCCGACGAGTGGTTCCCGGGGAGGGCTGTGAACCCTTCTTGCCACTGGGCGAAGGCTGTAGGGGCTCCACTTCCTCCAAGGCAGGCATGGTGGTGAAGTCTGTGAGGGTGGACGAGGCTGTGTGCATCACCTCTGGGGTCGACTCCCCAGCCCGAGCAGCAACAATGTCCTTGTTGGGAGTACTGGCAATAGTGGATGAAACCCGGATCTCAGGCCCTTTAGCTGGAACATAAGCAATATGTTCCTCAGTGGCCACACCTGTAACCCAGTCCATGTGGAAAACCTGAGGCAGTTTGGCGGGCTGTTCCACTTTGAAGGTGTACTCGCCACACCTTCGGCACCTGACGAACGGCCGAGGGTTTGCGACCAACCCAGCACATCTTCTGCACAACACTCACAGAGCTTCCACATCTCCGATGGTGCACAAGTTGAACCGCTACATATACATTTGCTACACAAGCAATGTCATTTAAATCCCAACTACAGCCACCTATTGAAAGAACAAAATTGACCTTCTACTCAAGGAAAGGTTCTTACAACCAGTGTCAACAGCAAAGCAGCCAACCACATTTACTAACTGAAATTGCCTGTATATTTATCATAAATAATTGCTGTGTACCTGTTATCCTTCCTTTATTCAGTGGTCACATGAGAGTCCAGACTCTTTCGCTATCTCCTTCCCCCTGGCGCAAGGCATGCCTCTACAGGAAGGGGCAACAAAGATTGGCAACAATCAGATGTAACACAGGGCAGGGACTACAGGAGACACAGGCATGCCATGCATGTACTCAGCGTTCTGCATCTCCTAACAACAATCCAATAGACTAAAACTGACCACACCAGCACAGACCCATAAAGCCTTATCTGCAGTCTCATGATCTTCCTCCCTGCAAATTTCTGCAAAGCTTCTCTCGATGACAGTCTCCATCTGGACTTGTTACCACCATCATTACTACTTGCTGGTAACAGAGCCAGGGGACGTGGATCTGTGTGTGTATACACACAGATCCACGTCCTGTCAGGAGAGAGGAGATCGATCGTGTGTTCCCAATACAGAGGAACACGATCGGTCTCCTCCCCTTGTGATTCCCCTCCCCCTACAGTTAGAATAACTCCCTAGGTAACACATTTAACCCCTTGATCGCCCCCTAGTGTTAACCCCTTCCCTGCTAGTGTCATTTATACAGTAATTAGTGCATTTTTATAGCACTGATCGCTGTATAAATGTGAATGGTCCCAAAATAGTGTCAAAAGTGTCGCCGCCATTACTAGTAAAAAGAAAATATTAATAAAAATGCCATGAATCTATCCCCTATTTTGTAGATGCTATAACTTTTGCGCAATCCAATCAATATACGCTTATTGCGATTTTTTTTACCAAAAATATGTAGAAGAATACATATCGGCCTAAACTAAGGAAAATTTTATTTTTTTATTTTTTAATACCCTGTATTGAAGTGGTTAAACTCCAAAAAAATAACAAATAAAAAAAAATGTAGCGTATACAATTGCGACACAAGTCAGATTGTAATTGAATGTCAATAAAAATGACCTTTCCTTTTCAATCTGCAGTAGCTGTAATGTTCTGTAAAATGCAATGCAATGCAATATGGCTACCTGGAGGTGTTCTGTACACAGAATGTGTACAGAACGCCCCCCAGAAACATAATTTCCTGCTTGTGTGATTGGCTCACTGATTTTTCCAGAAGTCTGCACTAAGTTACAAATCAGATACCAAGCATCCTCTGCAAAATAAAAATTTCATTTTTGATGAGATATTCCTAATAGGAAATCACATCTAAAGGGATGCAGACCCTGCAATTTTCCCTTTATTAGAGCCCTGCAGGTGCAGCAGCTGATTGATAATTGTGAAACCACTCCCATTAGACTCACTGAACACATGGACACAGAGAAACACACAGGGATTTATTCAGAATAACAAAAAGGTAGAAATCTGCAACAAAAATTGTTAAAAATCTGTGTAATGTACATAGATCACCCAGAGGGGAAAGTTTTTGGAATTACTCTTTAAATGTTTAGTTAAAAAAGTTTGATGGGCAGATGGAGTGGGGTTGGAAAAGGCAGCATTTTTTAAGTGTGGCAATTTGAATCTTCAGATGCTATCATTTTCTAAAATTGGCAAAAAAAATAATAATCTAAAGTTACTTCCCTTCCGTACGACAACCTTGACATATTTTGTACACAGTTATGCCTCATACACATGGTCAGACTTTTCCAGACGGAAAAATTGAGATCTGGTTCTCAAATTTTCCGACAACAAAATCCGTTCGCGCAAATTCCAATCATGTGTACACAATTCCGACGCACAAAGTGTCACGCTAAATTGACATAAGGGTTGATATAATAGAAGTTTTATTTTTTTGTGAGATGCTCCCTAGGGCTCATCCTTTCCTAAAAGTATGCAGACAGTGTAGTTTTTCTCTTTACAATACTGAGATTGCTCAGTTAGGTATAATAAAGGCTGACCCTACCATTCAGAAACCAGCATTAGAAAGGACATGGTGAAACAAAAAGCAATTTCTTCAATACAGAGAAAGAAAATCAGCAAGGGTTTGCTAAACTCCATGCAATGTTTATTGTTTCCCTGGAGGTGATTGTCATTTTCTCAACAAAGCTAGAACTGCACACCTTTAACCCTATTCCTAACACCGAAAGCTAACCTTATATTGTAGCCTCACACTGCACTTATAGTTAGAATGCAGGGTGCTTCATTAGCGGGGGGGATATGCTCTAAGTGGGAATGTATGAAGTTTGATGTTTTGACTTTTTCATGCGATGTCACTGTTTGGATTCTGAAGGGCTCTCTGGACTCCAGCAAATACCTATATCTTTGGTTACTATTCCAATTTTGGGCTTATTCAATTTTTCTTTTTCATTTTCTATTTTGATTTTATAAGTAGACGTGGCTAGTTGTATCTATGTGTCATGCAGAATACAATATATTTTTTGCCTTCTAGAGGGCAGTATAATTTAGAGTACCCATGAACGATTCTTTTATTTTGTTCCAGATGGGCTGAAGCAGTATATAAATAGGGGTCAATACTCATCCGAGAATTAGATGCAAATAGAATTGAGCATCCTATGTGATGATGTGTGGGGGTCAATTACAAATATGTGGACAAGTCTGTGACGAAACGCGTACGGAGCATTATGCGCTGTTGTCGTCGCATACCACGAGTATTTAATCTACTGAAATGTGAGTGTAATTCCACTATTCTAAATAAAGTGTCATTGGATTTTACACTATGTGGAGCATTTTTTGTTTTTGAGCCTGACAACATGGACACTCCAGTAGGATTACTCCTCTTATGGCCCAATGAGAGATTACAGGAACACCGTCTTTTTGTAAAAAAGAGGTCCAGTACTGCTGGGGAGCAGGCATTTTTTACATCTAAGGTGTCTCTGGTGCACACAGGGATATATGTAGGCTGCATGATATTCTTATTGGGAATCACGCGTGGTGAAGTGTCTTCAAGCTCAACTTTTAACTTTTTTTTTATTACCCATTGGGAACTCTCATTCATATGATAGTCTTTTGGACTATATGTGTATTGCCTTTGAAAGCCCTGTTATTACCTTGTAAAAAGTTGGAGTGATATTATTACTGGGCTTTACATGGCCTATGCAGAGAGCAGAGCTACATCATTACATAGTTATATAGTTACATAGTTATTCAGGTTGAAATAAGTCCATCTAGTTCAACCATAAAAAAAATAAAAACAACCATCTCATACAATCCCATATACCCAATCCTATACCCACAGTTGATCCAGAGGAAGGCGAAAAACCCTAGCAAAGCATGATCCAATTTGCTACAGCAGGGGAAAAAAATCCTTCCTGATCCCCGAGAGGCAATCAGATTTTCCCTGGATCAACTTTACCCATAAATGTCAGTACCCAATTATAGTATGTACATTTAGGAAAGAATCCAGGCCTTTCTTAAAGCAATCTACTGAGCTGGATAGAACCACCTCTGGAGGGAGTCTATTACACATTTTCTCAGCTCTTACTGTGAAGAAATCTTTCCATATTTTGAGATGCAATCTCTTTTTCTCTAGGCGTAAAGAGTGCCCCCCTGTCATCTGTGTTGACTGTAAAGTGAATAACATCACCAAGTTCACTTTATGGACCCCTTATATATTTGTACATGTGGATCATACCCCCCCCCCCCTTAATCTCCTCTTCTCAAAATAGAATAAATTCAGTTCCTCTAATCCAGTAGTTCTCAACTCCTGTCCTCAGGACCCACTAACAGGCCAGATTTTAAGTAGTACCTTGGGGAGACGCAGACTAGAATACTGCAATCAATGAGCAGCAAATTATATCACCTGTGAT
The DNA here is from genome assembly GCA_028564925.1 of Lithobates sylvaticus. Taxonomy (NCBI): domain Eukaryota; kingdom Metazoa; phylum Chordata; class Amphibia; order Anura; family Ranidae; genus Lithobates; species Lithobates sylvaticus. The sequence continues at coordinate 76,874,127 of CM053026.1, forward strand.
GTATTTCAGTTATCTTGCAAACCTGGCCTGTTAGTGGGTCCTGAGGACAGAAGTTGAGAACCACTGCTCTAATCTGTCCTCATAGCCGAGTTCCTCCATGCCTCTTATCAGTTTGGTTGCCCTTCTTTGCACTTTCTCCAGTTCCCCGATATCCTTTTTGAGAACTGGTGCCCAAAGCTGAACTGCATATTCCAGATGAGGTCTTACTAATGATTTGTACAGGGGCAAAATGATATGTCTCTCTCTGGAGTCCATACCTCTCAATACAAGAAATTATTTTTCTCACTATGGAAACCGCATCTTGGGATTTCAAGCTATTATTGAGCTTATGATCTAAAAAAAAAAACAGATCCTTCTCCACAATGGTTCCCCCCAGTTGTACTCCCTCTAGTATATATGATGCATGCTTATTCTTAGCCCCCAAGTGCATAACTTTACATTTATCTACATTAAACCTCATTTGCCACTTAGTCGCCCAATTAAACAGTGCATTGAGGTTGGCTTGTAAGTTGGAGACATCCTGTAAGGACGTTATTCCACTGCATAGCTTGGCGTCATCTGCAAAGACTGAAATGGTACTTTTAATCCCAGACCCTATATCATTTATAAAGATATTAAAAAGTAAGGGTCTGCACACTGAACCTTAGGGTACACCACTGATAACCTTAGACCATTCAGAGTATAAATCATTAACCACTACTCTCTGAATTCGTTTTTTTAGCCAGTTTTCTATCCATTTACAAACTGATCTTTCCAAGCCTGTAGCCGTGTGTGGGGAATTGTATCAAACGCTTTTGCAAAATCCAAGTATACCCTGTCCACAGCCAGCACTCTGTCCAAGGTTTACTTACCTTTTCATAAAAGGAAATCAGATTTGTTTGACATGAAGCCATGCTGTCTGTTGCGTAAAATATTTTTTTCCAGCAAGAACTCTTTGTTTAAACTCTCCAGTATCTTCCCAACTATAGAAGTTAAACTAACAGGTCTATAGTTATTTGGATAAAGACTTTGTTCCCTTTTTAAATATAGGCACCACATTGACCCTATGCCAATCCAGTGGTTCCATGCCAGTCATTATTGAGTCCCTAAAAATTAGACACAATGGCTTTTAAATGAGAGCTCGATTATTTTATGATCCGTGGGTGGATGCCATCTGGTCCAGGTGCTTAATCCACCTTTACTCTGTCTAAATATTTCTGGACCATATCACTTTTGAGCCATTGTGGATCATTTGGGGCTGTGTCAATGCCATCCCCATTATGGACTTGAGCTCCCCCATGCTCCTTTGTATACACAGAACTGAAGAATGTATTTATTACATTTGCCTTCTCTTTGTCCCCAGTCACCCACTCTAGATTATTTTGTAAAGGGCCTACATGCTCAGACTTAACCTTTTTACTATTACTATAATTAAAGTATTTTTGGGGGTTTGTCCTACTATCTTTTGCAATCTGTCGTTCGTTTTGAATTTTTGCATCCTTGATTTCCTTTTTACATATTCTGTTATATTCTTTGTAACATTTAAACGATAATAGTGTTCCTTCATTTTTATATTTTTTAAAAGCTCTTTTCTTATTGTTTATAGCTTTTTTTAACTTTGGCTGTGAGCCACATAGGTTTATTTTTAACCTTTTATACTTATTGCCCATGGGAATATACTTTGCAGTGAATTCACAAACAGTCTTTTTGAAGAATTCCCATTTCTGTTCTGTGTTCATCAATCATTTTCTCCCAGTCATGTCTTGGAAAATTTGTTCTCTTAAAGTTAAGTTTTTTTTATCTTTCTTGTATGTGTTTTTTGCTTACAGCTAACATCAAATGAAATCATGTTATGGTCACTGCTACCCAGATGTTCCTTTATATGAACATTAGTAATAAACTCTGAATGGTTTGAGATTACCAGGTCCAACAGAGCATCATTCCTAGTTGGGGCCTCAATAAACTGGACCATAAAAATGTCCTGTAACAGGTTTATACATTTTTGATCTTTAACTGTTCCAGCAGTGCCATTACTCCAGTCAATTTTTGGGTAGTAAACCCCCCCCCCCCCCCATTATTATCACTGTCCCAGCCCTTGCAACCCTTTCCATCTGTGCAAGGAGCTGAGTCTCCACCTCCTCGTTAACATTGGGTGGCCTATAACAAACTCCAATGATTAACTTTGAACTATGCACATCTATATGCAGTTCCACCCATAATGCTTCAGCCACATCACACTCCATCAGTTAGGTCCTCATTCACACTTGCTTTGAGATCACTTCTCACATAGAGACAGACACCCCCACGTTTCCTTTTTACCCTGTCTCTCCGAAATAGTGCATAGCCAGGAATATTAATAGCCCAGTCATGTTAGTAATGAAGCCAAGATTTAGCAATACTGTTTACATCATAGCTCTCCTCCTGCACCAGAGCTTCCAACTCACCTATTTTGCTTGGCAGACTTCTGGCATTGGTGGGAGGGGTTCGGCAGCTCCACTTCCTACAAGTTGCCAGTTGAAAACTACAGGAGGGGGTGGAGACAAGACCAGTCACCCTGCACAAGGAGAGAGAGTAGCAGCGACTGATCTTTATTACAGGAAGCTCCTGCACAAAGTCTCACACTGGATTACTGCACAGATCTGTAAGAAATACACAAAGCACACCAAGCTTAAAGTAAGAATACACATGAATCTTGTATTTCGACAATATTGCTTATCCCGGAGTACAATTTTACCCTCTAACCCCTGACCATGATCCTTACCTCTAACTCAAACTCCAACCCCAAGGTTTCTCCACACTCAAAGCATTAGGCAGTTTTGAGTTTGCTGGTGGAAGCACTAATTACCTGCACCTAAAGCAGTGTTATCAGCCCTGCAAGTTCTCACTTTGGGCTACAGACCCCCCCCCCCCCACCCTACATGTTATGGAAATAAGGATAAGGAGAGGTGCTGTGTAGCCCACATCAAAAACAAGCAACCTTTCATAGACACATTACAGTGAGCACATGTTGTCACCCTAGGACAGGAAGTATGTTACTAGTAAGATCACCCATTGAAATAGACAAAAAGCCTTAAAACAGAGAATAAATTCAACAACCATTTCTAAGGTCTAGTAAGCTGCAATATATCATTGTTCTTGAGTTTAAATATACTACTAATGGGTCCTGTAGATGAGGCGCCCACAGTCACTGTGCTGCTGGGAAGCATTACAAACCAACGTTTTATTTTTTTAGAAAAACATGTAAGCTAGCTGCAATTTCCTCCAGTCAATAACTTCCCATTCATGTTCATTGTGATTGAAAGGTCATCAACAATGGCCACACACTGAGAACATTTGTAAGACTTAAAAGCTGCAGCCAAATTTCTTATAGTTTGAAACAGAGCTCCAAACGCTTCAGACTTCTGTTGGTTTTTAAACGCTGTCTGTGTCCCTGATGAGGATGTAGCACTGACCCCTTGGGGGTTGCTTAGAATTGCATGTTCATCTGCACCACTTTGACCCTGTGAACTCTCCAGCCCTCCTGACACTCTAGGTTCAGACATATTGTATGTACCTTTAAATAACACACAAACACAATGCAGATTGATTAGCGCTCTCTGATTTTACTGTTCAGATGGAGAGTCAAGTTACAGGGTATTGGTCAACTAAGTCCTGGGTAAACAGCCAAAATACAGTTGAAAAGGTCCCTTGGGATAATTAAGTAAACAACTTGAAATTACAGGTATAAAGTAGCAATGCACATAGGAACAGACAATACATTAATGAATATCTAAAGAACACAACTAGTTGCTGTATATACTTTCACTGCAAAAAGGGGAACCCCAGGGTGGCCTATTATATCTTTAATCCTAATGAGAGACTGGGTATTCTAGATCTTAGAGGTGTGTCCCTTTAAATGGCAATAGTATAACAATGTCCAGGATGCAAGGCCTCGCAATGATTTTCACTGGCAGGTTAGAGCTCATAGAACAAGAATCCTGAATGTGGCACAGTGGTATGTGGTCAAAGCAAAACAGCTGTTCCTGGCTATTTGTAATTCCAGGTGTAAGGTCTCTGGAAGAGTGAGGAAGTCACTCATCTGTCAGATTCAGGCTCAGAATACGAACCTGTAGACAGCAGCGGCACCCTGACAGATAGCTCTGACGACAGAGTTGTGGTCCCTGCCAAGGTCAGGCGTACCAGCCCCCGATCTTCTTTTGCTGTCGATGTGCAAGAACTGCAGGTCCCTCGTATGGAGCAGAGAGCCAGTACTAGTGACGCTCATCCTTCTGGTGAACTGGCAAGCACCAGCAGCCTAGTACATCCTGGTCATACATCCAGCACTGCAGTAACATTGGTGATGTGGCAAATCCCATAAGTGCAGTTCAAGCTGGCGAGGTGGCAAACACGAGTAGTGTCCTGCTGCCACCAAGAAGAAGACAAAGACAGGCCCGTCGAGCCCATAGTGCCCTTCCTGCTGCATTCGCCAATCCTGATTGGGAACCCACCACTTCTGCAGCACCCGTACTTCCCCCATTCACTGGCCAACCTGGAATTCAGGTGGAAACAGTTGATTTTACGTCACTTGATTTTTATTCACAGCTTCCCAAATCCCGTTACAAATCAAAGGGAGAACAGAGATTCGCAGTCCAAGGACCACGGCTATGGAACGCTCTACCGACTTACATCTGCATGGAAGAAAACCATCAGGCCTTCAGGAAAAAACTCAAGACCTACCTCTTCTAAGAAGCTTGACAACACAGGACGAATCCAGCGCCTTGAGGCGATTCAGTTCGCATTGCAGCGCTATACAAATTATTCATTCATTCATTCAATTTTTTTCACCGAAGATCGAAAGAATTTTAGTCACTTGTTTGATCATCAAATTGGCGCATTTGGCACCGTGCGATCTAATTGCCTGGGCTTTCCCCAGCGGCTTGTAGATTCCCGTCTTAGACTGGGGGAGAGAACCTGCTTGAGATGTAATAATTTGCTCGCTATGAAGTGGAGGGATAACAAGAATGTTTTCATTCTTTCCTCCCTTCACGCAGACACGACTATCGCCCGGCGCATGCACGAAGCGTCATGAGAATGGTACAGGGCTCAAGGGACTATGTTTCCTATACTGCACCACAGCCTGCGGGTGGGGAGAGGGAGGACGCAACAAGAGCTGACATGTCCCAATCAGTGGGCGAGCGTCTCTCCTCCCCAAAGCGACATATGTGCAAAATTTAGTGTGTGTGGAAACGGCAACATTTAATCATAGGTAGGTAGATAATAGGAGACAAAGGGAGATCACTTGGTTGCCTAATGGGAAGAGCGATGCATTTGGGCATGGTGGGAGACAGACTCCACAGCAATATATGTCAGAAGGATATTTGAGGCACAAAGAGAAATTCTAGAAAGTATTGATAGAATGAAATGAAAAAATAATAATGAGATAAATAAAAATTGCTGCATAATCTACTGTAAACAAGTTATACAGTAGATTCATGAGAAGCATTAATTTGTTTTTTTGAAAGTTAAGTTTACATATCAATAGTGCATGGTTAGTACATTAAAGTATATCAAATATTTTTATGGCTGGGGGTATGTTTTTTGCATGTAGTTAGTCATGTTTTTTTTTCCAAAGGGCCTTTATGACTACAATACAATCATATACAGTACATTGAATTGTGGTACGGCTTTATCCTTGTTTGGGACTTTTACCTTTAGTGTTCTGTTTGAGCAGTGGAAATAAAACTAACCCTCCCGCAGTATAAGTGGAACCAAAAACAACAATTTCAGATGTTATGAATCCTATGCTATACAGTATACTATTGGACTTATTATGATGCATAATTTGGTGGCACTGGTTCCACTTTCATGAATGAGAACCTTTTAAAAGGTTCTCCTGCGATGTCAATGTTTATGGCACCTAGCCTCCGAGTCATTGGCAATCAAGGATTCCAAGCAGGAAATAGTCTGTTGACCACAGCTTCTGATTAGAACTAAGAGACACTTTCAGGGTCCTGCAGTAGCAATCATGGAAAAGGATTGGGTTTCTATACCAACATTAAGCATAAACACAAACTTACTAATGGTGCTAAGTGTTATTTTGTCTCAACCACCTTTGAAATCAATAAGAGATTATTAGGACTAATTATAAACTTCCTTCTATAAATACATTTGAAAGCCTGCCATTGAAGGTATATAGCTCTTGGCATTTCAGATTTAGCCCAACAGGTCATTTATGTTCTAGTAAAGAAAAACAAATTCAGAAAAGTTTGGATAGACCAATATTCCAGATAATTCTGAATTGTAATTTGTTTGGTTAGCAGACCCGCTGCATAGACAAGATTGCTAGGTAGGTATCCTTAAATATGCCTAAGCCACATAGATTTTAAAAATTGTAATGATAGCCTGTTATAAATATATTACTTTTATTACATTTATTGATTTATTACATTTATTGAAAGTGTCCATAATTAAAGGAAATATATAGGGGTTGAGTTACAAAAACGTTTTTTTGTCAAAGCTTAGTTGAAAAAGCTGAAGTTCTAAACTGACTGACTACCATTCAGAGCTGCACCAGATTTGGGGTTGATTTACTAAAACTGTGCAAAATCTGGTGCAGCTCTGCATGGTAGTCAGTCAGCTTAAAACTTCAGCTTTTTCAACTAAGCTTTGACAAAAAAAAGTTTTATTACAAGTTTTATTACAATGTTCATATTTACACATGTAATAGAGTTCAGCTTGATGTGAATGTGAGTTATGCTGCATTCGCACGAGCGGTTTTGCTGTCGGAATAAACTCTGAAGGCTTCTCAGACAGAATTCGGACGGAATTCTGCTCAAGCGGTCTTGCCTACACACGGTCACACTAAAGCCCGACCGTCTAGAATGCGGTGACATATAACACGTACGTCAGGACTAGAAAAAGGAAGTGCAATAGCCAGTAGCCAATAGCTTTCGTCTCGTACTTGCTTCAGAGCATGCATCGTTTTTGGTACGTCGGAACAGCATACAGACGAGCAGTTTTCCCGATAGGAGTTGACTCCTTCGGAAAAATTAAGAACATGTTCTCTTTCTAGGTCCATCAGAATTTTTGATGTAAAAAGTCAGATGGGGCGTACACACGATCGGAATATACGATGAAAAGCTCTCGCCTGACTTTTTCTGTCGGAAATTCCGCTCATGTGTATACTGCATTAGTGTTTTAAAAACTATTCAGGGAAAAACAATACGTCCACTTCCCTGGTTGCCCCACCAATAGCACATACTCTTCTTCCCTTCACTGCCAGTTGCTGCATTTGGGTATTGGGAATAAAGGGAAATACTCATTAAATTGTGATATGGTATAGCATGTGACTCACTGCATTCCTCACGTGTGCTCTTGCCTGATGATTAGGGAGTAAGGGAGTAGGAAATTCCAATACCATGAAATTTCAGTGAAAATCTGAATATTTGGGAAAAATTTGACTATTTGGCAAAATGCATTGGGATGGATGGAGGAGAAATATTGTAGTTTTAAATGGTGCACTTGACTTTAAATGACTCCTGGAGGTTAGGGAAGCCCTTTACTCTACCCTAGACCTGTTCTTGTACCAAAAAATGTCCCTTTATTAATGACAGTACTAATACCACACTATTCCACTATTCTATAAAAGTCTTCTGCTGGAAATTCCATCCTGCATGCAGACAGCTCTCACCTACTCCATTGGTGATGAGCACCCCCTATAGTCAGTATCTGAGGATAAGGGGAAACTGCAGTAGGGATTTTGATTTTGAAAAGGAGGCCAAGGCACTTCAAATGCATTTTGTAGAAAGAGGGTACAGTAAAAAATGCCTCAAAAAGGCCTATAACCGAGCTAAAAATCAAAATAGGGCACATTTAATTCATGAAAAAAAAATCCAATAAACCCGAGGTGGGGGTAAAGCTAATTATCCGCTTCTCAGGCCAACACAAACAAATTTGAGAAATAATGAAAAAATATTGGTATCTTTTAATGGCCGATGAGACTATATCTAAACATCTCAAAAGTTACCCCTAAATAACATTTAAAAGATTTAAATCTATGAGGGACGGCCTGGTTCGTAGTCATCATCAACCCAAAACAATACTTAAGAATAAACCCAAGGGAACTTTTCCATGTGGTAAATGTAATTTTTGTAGATTCTTTTATGGAGCCCAGGAACTCACATCACTGAATGGACATATATTCAAACCTAAATTTTCGGCCAATTGTCAGTCAATAGGGGTGGTTTACATTATGCTATGCGACTGTGGAGCGTTTTATGTGGGAAAGACGAAAAGACAATTTTTTCATTGTATACGTGATTATGTCTCCCTAGTTTCTAAATCAAGGATGGAAACACCCATTAGCAGACATATGAGTCTATTCCATAAATTTGATTGGTCTAAAATGCATTTTATGCCTTAGACTTTTTACCATTAAATTAAAGAGGAGGGGATAATGATAGGCTGCTGTAGCTGGAAGCCCGCTGGATTCACAACTTGGCAGCTGATCTCTGCTCCCTGTGATTGGAGCAGAGATCAGTGATCAGTAAAACACAGCCACGCCCCCCACAGTTATTAACACGCCCCTAGGACACACTTAACCCCTACACTGCCACCCCCTGGTTAACCCCTTCACTGCCAGTGTCATTTACACAAGAATCAGTGCATTTGTATAGCACTGATTGCTGTATAAATGACAATGGTCCCAAAAATGTGTCAAAAATGTCCGATGTGTCCGCCATAATGTCGCAGTCACAATAAAAATCGCTGATCGCCACCATTACTAGTAAAAAAAAATATTAATAAAAATGCCATAAAACTCCCCTATTTTGTAAACGCTATAACTTTTGCGCAAACCAATAAATAATCGCTTATTGCGATATTTTTACCAAAAATATGTAGAAGAATACGTATCGGCCTAAACTGAGGAAAAAAAATATTTTTTTTATTTTTTTTGGGGGATATTTATTATAGCAAAAAGTAAAAAATAATGTGTTTTTTTCAAAATTTTCACACTTTTTTATTTATAGCGCAAAATATAAAAAACGCAGGGGTGATCTAATACCACCAAAAGAAAGCTCTATTTGTGGGAAAAAAAGGACGTCAATTTGGTTTGGGAGCCACGTCGCACGACTGCGCAATCGTCAGTTAAAGCGACGCAGTGCCGAATCGCAAAAAGTGCTCTGGTCTTAAGCCAGCAAAATGGTCCGGTCTGAAAGTGGTTAAAACCCCCAGGATTAAGTGATGCCTTCAGTTTAAAGCCATTCTTGTAAGTGGCTTTCCGATTCCCTGTAATGTCCTTCACGTAACCCACTCTAATAGACAGGCTAAATAGCTAAAATAAACAAACAACCGGAAAACTATATTATTTCTATATTGACTCTTGCATTGCTTGTAATAATTTTTTTTATTGTACATATGAGACCGAGATTGAAAAATCTCTTCCCTTGAGTAAATCAGGGATTGGACCCCTTTGGGAGTCCTCAGACAAAAATATAGCATCAAAGTTAAAAGACAGATTAAGGCTGCTGGATTTTGGCACTAGAAACCATACGGACGCCCCGGGAACTTGTTTGTCGGGTGTAAGACCAATCACCTTACAACTTGAGCCCTAGAGTGTCATGTGACGCTTGCTTGAGGGGAACTATAGGGAGCGGACTGCATGAGCTTTCCGTGTCATTGTTTTTTCCCCTTCTGTCCTGTGGCGCTGTGAGGTGGACCTGAAATATTTAGGTCCATGCCCTAAGCGTCATAAAGGGCAGAAGACTTTCCAAAATGGCAATGTGTTTCATCGCATTGTGCGTATGATGTCACGTCCGCCACGCTGGAGTCACGCCTGCGCAGTGACACGGTTTACATGTCTGTGCCAATGTGATGACATCAGATGCCAGCGGGATGGGCAGAGATGAAATTGATGGCGTTCAGCCATCTATTCCTGACGGAGGATCTGTGAGAGAGAGGTTGTCAGCCTCTTATCTCCCTCCTTATTGGCATTACCTTGCTTCCTGTTTAGAACTTGTAAGTATTATGAACATTAACAATTGAATATACAGGCATACCCCACTTTTAAGTACACAATGGGGTTTATTTACTAAAGCTGGAAAATGCAAAATCAGGCTCACTTTTGCATAGAAACCAATCAGCTTCCAGGTTTTATTACCAAAGCTTAATTGAACAAGCCGAGGTTAGAAGCTCATTGGTTTCTATGCAGAAGTGAGACAGATTTTGCACTTTCTAGCTTTAGTAAATAAACCCCATTGTGTACTTAAAAGTGGGGTATGCCTGTATAAGGATTATGCATGTGCCCATTACCATTTAAATGGGGCTGGTAATGCCGTTACCAGCAGGCTATAAGCAGCTTCTGCATGGGACAGATTGTTTGCCAGGTCCGTCTTTTATGGCGAATTGGCGGCAAGCCTGCACATAGCATTAGATGACCTTTTATTTAATCTATTTAGTTTAAACAAATTCCCCTTTTTTGTTTTTCCTTTGTAGGATTTTTTGCTGGAACATTGTTTTTTGAGCTCATAAATTTATGCAATAGTGGGAAATCTCGCTGCTGGATATCTTTTCCTCATTCTGAGGACGGCCCCCTGAGAATCAGGTGAATCCAACTGCTGATTGGCTCTCACAATTTTCCATTTTGTTGACCACTTCATAAAGAAATGAGGAAATCCATTGGTCATATTTCTATCTATCCCTAAAAATAAGGTAATTCCTCAAAAAGTGTATTAAATAGGCAGCCTAATATTGGATATTGGGAAATTCCTATTTAAATAAATTTATTTAAAACAATTTTTTTATACAGCACAAAGAAAGTATTTTCTCCCTATGGTCGAAACATAGGGGGTTATTTACTAAAGGCAAATTCACTTTTCACTACAAGTGCAAACTACAAGTGCAAAGTGCACTTGAAATTGCACTGAAAGTGCACTTGGAAGTGCAGTCGCTGTAGATCCGAGGGGAACATGCAAGGAAAATAAAAAAACAGCTATTTAGCTTGCACATGATTGGATAATAAAATCAGCAGAGCTTCCCCTCATTTCAGATCTACCCCTCAGATTTACAACGACTGCACTTCCAAGTGCACTTTCAGTGCAATTTAAAGTGCACTTTGCACTTGTAGTGCAAAGTGGATTTGCCTTTCGTAAATAACCCCCATAGTGTCTTGACCTAGATCTTGGAAGATTGGTTCATTCATTACAATAATTGATTTTAGATTAATAGGTAGGTTTTTCTCTCGTCTGATAATAATTTGATGATTTTTTGAAAAACTGATTATTATTATTGAATTGATTTGTAATGATGTTTTAATGTTATCCATGATTGGTAATATTATGTACTCTCTTTACAGTATTAAACTTCATGCAGCACTAAAAATCTCCTGAAGAAGCTCTTGCACAGCGAAACATATTGAGTAAAAGTGGCTGTATTAGTGAAATGTATAACTGAATATTAAATGTATTCTTTTTAAATATATTGTCTATCAAATAAAAATTATATTTTAAAAAAATATATATATATTGTTTTTTTTATTTGGCACCTTAAAAGTTCAACTTTCTGTATCCTTTAAGTCCCTTATTATTAGTCTCATCCATTTACATTTTTCTTCAAAGAAAAAAAAGTTAAAAAGTACAGTAAAAAAAAAAGCGACAGTACACAAATATGAATCAAATACACAAAAAGGTAAAATAAATACCAAACACGTATTCAAAGAACACTAAATGGAATAAATCAAACTATCCTGATTATACCAAAAACACCCCACACTTGCTAAATAAAGAAAAGAGTAGACTGACTAAAATCACTCTACTAAACCCAATTGGTGACTGGCCACTCAGGCATCCAGAGCTGTCATATGGGGTGGGAAGAGGTTCATCAGCAAAGTCATGACTTGGAGCTTACACAGGGCTATCTCACTTTAATCATGGTGGTCGAACAGTGAGCATGTTCAGCTGTTGGCGCAAGCCTCAATGTGGACCTGTTGCTTTGCCTTCCACGGGCAAAGCATACAATCACTCTAAATGAATCCCCACTTACCAAACCCCCTCCACAAACAGTCCTTTTTATCGGATTGTCCGACGGACAAAGTCCTATCTCCTGCTGGATAACAGTCCTTTTTAGCTAATCTAAACATTTTTTTTTTAGTCCCGTCGTAGGCAACAAACGTCACCACGTGCGGATTTTCCGACAACTTTGTCCGACCGTGTGTACGCAAAACCAACATCGGACAAAGTACGACGGACATGATACTCACAGAGTACTGACAGGCTGTGTGTTGGGACCCACTGATATGGTATTCTTAAAGAGGAAGTAAACCCTGATGGGTTTTACATCCTCTTTGTTTCCCTGCAAAGGTAAAGCATAATGGGCTACTATGCATCGCATAGTAGCCCATTATGTGTCACTTACCTGACACAGGAGCCTGCGATGTCACCGTATCGCGGCTCCGGCGCTGTGATTGGCTGGAGCCGCAATGACATCACTCCCGCAAATGCGCACAGGAGCCGACACTAACGGCATGATTGCCATTAGCAATAGCACGCTCAGTGCGCCTGAGCGCCGATGTTTGCGACACATGCGCCGTAGACATCGGTGCCTGTCTTTTGCAAATATCTCCTAAACCGTGTAGGTTTAGAAGATATTTCTTGCACCTACAGGTAAGCCTTAATCCCTTTAAAGTGATACTAAGGGTTTGTTTTTTATTTTCTAAATATGTTTCTTTAAGCAAATGTATTGTTGGTTGACTAACCTTTTCCTTCGTTTTCCCTTGTAAGTGCTTTTTTTCTTTGTGTAAAGTTGTAACTTCCTGTTCCCCTTCTGTAAACTTGCCCCATCATCTGAGCCATTATGGCTGGGGTTTACTATGCGTGCTTGCCCTCTCCCTTGGGACTACATCCCTGCGGGGAGACGCTGTGTGCGTTCACAGGCACCAGAGGATGGGGGAGCCGCGGGCATGTCTAAGACGCTGTAGTTCTGCCTCCCGTGCCTTGTTATTGTATTGAATGACCATCTATGGGCGTGCTGGGGAGGCGGGAATGGGGGTGTTAACTGGGCGGCATGTGTTCATTGAAGGCAAAAATAGAAATGAGAACTAGGCTCGTTCTCGTTATGTCACATGGCGAAAAAGCGGCACTGCGCATGTGCGATGCCGCTAAGCATCAAGGGAATTGTAGTTCCTTTGAAGCCGTGACGTAGCTGCAGTGAGCGCGCTCGAAAACCCGGAAGTTTAGGAGAGAATACAGCAAGGAAAGGAGGAAGTGGTGAAAAAGCTTAGTTATCTAACAGGTAACTAAATCATTTAGGCACAAATAACATCTATATTTACGATCTATATAGCATATAGATCACATATTGCCCAAACATGTTTTACCTTTACAACCCCTTTAATTTAAAGTTCAGACTAGAACTAAAATCTTTAAATCTACTTGCATCCACAATCTAAGACTAACCTATCTAGCCCAGTAAAGAAGAAATTGCTATACATACCTTTTCTGAAGCTGTTTTGGTCCAGTCCCATGCTGGGCTGTCAGCGGTGGCTTCTCTGTGTAGGCGAGTACAGAAGAGGTAGCCGACAATGGAAGCCCCATAGTAACACTATGGGTGAAGTCACTTTCCAGGCAATTCCCAGCCGGCTGTCTCCTGCACAGAGCTTCTGCCTATGGAGACCGGACCAGATCAGCTTCAAAACAGGCATGTATAGCGATTTTTGATTTACAGGGTTAGATAGATTAGTCTTGGATTGTGGATGAAAGTAGATTTAGAGATTTTAGTTTTAGGGTGAACTTCCACTTTAACAAAGAGAAAATTAATTTGTGGATAAAAGAAAAACAATGTAGTTGGAATATGGCATCAGTTAGTTTCCTCTCAATGTGTCTCAAAAAGGAACTGTATCTATATCCCTGTGTTCATGTGAGTTGCAACATTTTATGTCAAGTCGGAATTTTAAAACCGCTAATAAATTGGATATTAAAGCGGAGTTCCACCCAAAAGTTGAACTTCCGCTCATTGTACTCCCCCCCCTCCGTTGCCACATGTGTCACCTTTCGGGGGGGGGGGACAGCATACCTGTCTTTCACTGGTATGCTTTCCCCACTTCCGGGAGCCTCAGCCGCGGATATTGCATGCGCAGTAGGGTTTGCGCCGTTGAGCCGAAAGGCTACACTTCCGGGTTCCCTTACTCGCAATGGAGGCAGCAGCAGCCGACAGCTGATGGAAACATCAGCTATGGTGCCGACAGGACAGGTAAGTGTCCGATTATTAAAAGTCAGCAGCTGCAGTATGTGAAGCTGCTGGCTTTTAACTTTTGCAGCGGTGGGCGGACCTCCACTTTAAGTACTGTTTGTACCTTTTAGATTTTATGTTTATATTTTTTTCGCTTGGTGCCATCTGAGGATCGTCTTTTCCCATTGGATCCAAATGGGAAGTCCAATGGATGACAACTTCACATTTTAATAGAATCTCACTCCTTGAGCAGCATTACAGCTATTTGGAATATTCTTCCATATGTGCATATTGACCTCTGATTTCCTGAGGTAGGTTGGTTTGGCAAGTTGCCATTTGCCTTTGAGGTGAAAGAGATATTCGCTTTTCTGGTAACTATTGAAACATTGAAACACATCAGGAAAAAAGGACACATAGATTGGTCTTTTTGTTAGCTGCTTGGACTTTATTTCTATATTTTGTTTTTTTATTTTGTTACATTTATTTATTTCAGATTAAGCACAGAGGTATCCTCTATAATCAGTGGCAGGCCTTGCGCCCAGCCCCTAACCTACATGCAGGGCACCAGACACATGGATTCCAATGTTTTTTTGTTTTTTTTTAGAAGCACATGATTAGAGCCTGAGGCCCTAATTGGCTTCAAAAAAATGTGGGCTCAGGGCGCAGAGCATTGTTTGCAAACCCCCCCCCCCCCCCCCCCAAATGGAGCACCAGCAGCTACTGCCTATAATATCTGAACAAATTTCAACTTTCATTCGTCAGTTGTTACAATTTGATACAGGTCTAAATATGAATGACTTTTGGTAGATATAGGGGATTTGTTTCTGAAAGATGTACTCCATAGACATGCTGGTAGGTTAATTGACGCCCGCCTAAATTGGCCCCAGTATGTGTATGTATGCATGTGAAATAGGGACCTTAGATTGTAAGCTCCTTGAGGGCAGGGACTGATTTGAATGTACAATATACTGTATATGTAAAGCACTACGTAAATTGTCAGCACAATATAAATTACCCATAATAAATAAATAAAATATTGAAATAAGGTTCCTCAATCATTTTAGATTGTGTATTAGAAATATGGCAAAACATAAAAATCAGACCAAAATGAAAATCTTACAATAGTCCAAAGTGGGAATACAATGAGAAAACATCATAATCTTAATCTATGTATGTCATACATAATTAAGAAATACCAGAACCAATATAAATGATTGCTTGCCTTTCCTATATATATAAATAGAGTGTGTCATATACCGCATACACACGACCGGACTTTCCTGCAGAGTAGGTCCGACTGAATCATTCCGTCGGATATTCCGATCGTGTGTGGGATAATCTGATCGTTTTTCTTAAAAAAATTCAGACGGACCTAGAAATAGAACATGTTTAAAATCTTTCCAATGGAATCAATTCCTATCGGGAAAACCGTTCGTCTGTATGCTGGTCCGACGGACCAAATACGACGCAAGGGCAGCTATTGGCTAATGGCTATTGAACTTCCTTTTCTAGTCCCATTGTACGTAATCACATTCAAAACGAACGGACTTTGGTCCGTTTGTATGTGGGCAAGTCCATTCATTCGTAACTCCGTCAGAACTCCTTCGGGAAGACCATCGGACCTTTTCTGCAGGAAAGTCCGGTCATGTGTACGCGGCATTAGAAGTCTGTAACCTACTCTAATAAAGACCTCTAATGCCCCGTACACACGGTCGGAAAATCCGACCACAAAATCCATCGGATTTTTTCCGACGGATTTTGTCCGACACTGGTGTTGCATACACACGGTCGGACAAAGTTGTCGGAAAATCCGATCATTCTGAACGTGGTGACGTTTGTTGCCTACGACGGGACTACGTAGAGGCTAGTAGCCAATAGCTTTGGTCTTGTAATGTGATCTGAGCATGCGTGGCACTTTGTCAGTCGGAATTCGCTACACACGATCGGAAAAAGTCCGATAGGACTTTGTTGTCGGAAAATTTGAGAGCAGGAGATAAAACTTTGTCCGTCGGAAAAAGTCCGATGGAGCCTACACACGGTCGGAATTTCCGACAACATTGTCCGATAGGACATTTTCCATCGGAAAATTCGACCGTGTGGGGCTTTAGATTGTACTTCTGTGTTCAAAAACAAAAAAGAGAACAATAATGTCTAGATCAAACTTTCAGACTGGTAGGTAATGACTCTCTGCCTGCCAGGTTAATGACTCAAGCTTCTATAATAAATATCCTGAGTCATGCACAGCCGCGATGTTTCAATGTACCAAAGTGTTTTTCGTTTATTCTCAATCTGCATACACATGGGGTCACCCGTCTATTTGTGAGGTCGCTCATTAAACAAGTGTACGGATGTACCATCTAACTAAATAAAAACTCGTACTGATTTTTTAAATAAATGACCACTTTGACCGGATACAGATGATGCCGGTAGGATAATGAGCTGCATTACGAGGGAAGGTGGCCTGCTGAATTCTCTATGCAGCTACTGCCTGCATCCATTCTATTAGTGGGGTTCAATTGGTGTCAGCAATTACCATGAAAGCGCAGACATGGATTTAGCACAAGACAACCTGATTAGACATAAATTGCTGTGGAAAGGAACAAGCCAGAGGCTGCAACAAAAATACAACAGCAGAGCTTTCTAAGCTTGTACAGGGCTGTATCATTCGAGGTAAACCATAATGCGGGGACCAGCCACAAAATGGAATTAACCAGCAATCGCTGTGTGCAGACAGTGGATTTATAAAGGAGCAAATCCTTTCTTTTGTGCCTGCAGTCAAAAAGGGAAACTATACTGGGTTTGCATTTTTGTGTAATAAAAAAAAAAAAAATTGTTTTTCTAAGAAATAAATGTTAACATAATAAACGTAACAGTAATTGCAGCTTATATAGAATAGAGAGTAACTAATAAAGGTGTAATTTGCTTCATTTTTATAATAAAGGATAAATATAATAATTGTAATTATTGTATTGTAATTATTATATGGTAATTTTTTATATGTCTTTATATGGGGGTGACTACTGAATAGCAAGTCCACTTTAATACAAAGAAAAGTTAACCTGTTATGGACTGCCCCAGATATACTGCGGCAGGGCAGCCCTCCTGCCCGAAATCACGTACCCGTATGTGATTTAGTGCACTTGATCTGGTGGCGCACGTGCACGCCTCCATAGACATAATTAGGAAATACCAGAACCAATATAAATGATTGCTTGCCTTTTCTATGTATGTAAACATGGTGCATACTTCCAACTTTTTGAGATGGGAACAAGGGACACCTACTAGCAAATGTATGTAGGCATAGGACACACACCCTGCCACGCCCCCTTAAAGGAGAATTATATAAAAAAATATTGGTTAAGCCCACAAGGGCTTTTTTTTACCACTACATTTCCTTTATACTGAAATTTAGAAATTTAACAATTTAGAAATGAATGCTGTGAAACGCTTTTTGAAAGATAAATAGTGCATTTTATATTCAACTACATAGATCAGACCAAAATGAGGGACAAATGAGAAGGAAAGAGGGACAGAGGGACTTTGTTCCAAATCAGGGACAGTCCCTTAAAATCAGGGACAGTTGTGAGCAATGCATGGTGTGTCTAAGAAGTCTGTGATTGGACATGCCGATCGTTCTCAGGAGAGGCAGAACACCGGTCTGCCTAAGTAAACAAGACAGACGACAGTTGCGTGAGAGGGGAAGATGGAGATCATGTGTTCCAGCTAAGCAGGAACACAGATCTCTGTCTTCCCCCAATCAAAGCATCGCCCACACAGTTAGAAAGCACTCCCTAGGAGCACATTTAACCCTTTGATTGCCCACGACATTAACCCCTTACCTGCCAGTGTCATTAGGTACAATGACAGTGCATTTGTTTTAGCGCTGATCCCTGTATTAGTTTCACTGGTCCCCAAAAAAGTGTCACTTAGTGTCAGATTGGTCCGCCGCAATGTCGCAGTCCAAGTAAAAATCACTGATCACCACCATTACTGGTAAAAAAAATGTAAAAAAATTAAAATTCAATAAATCTATCCCATAGCTTGTAGACGCTGTAACTTTTGTGCAAACCAATCATTATTATTATATTGGGATTCTTGTTTACCAAAAATATGTAGCAGAATGCCTATTGGCCCAAATTGAGGAAGAAACTGGATTTGTTACATTATTTACATGTTTTATAGCATAAAGTAAAAAAAATTGTTTTATTTTTTTTATTTTTTTTTGTTTCTATCGCAAAAAATAAAAAACAGAGGTGATCAAATATTGCAAAAGTAAAGCTCTATTTGTGGGGAAAAAAAAAAGGACATCAATTTTATTTGGGTACAATGTCAGATGACCGCGCAAATGACAGTTGGAGTAACACAGTGCTGTATTGCAAAAAATGGCTTGATCATGAGGGGGGGGGGAGGGTTAAAGTTTTCGGGGCTGAAGTGGTTACATACTGAACCAACATAAAGTTGAGCAAACCCCCTGAATGTTCAAGCTTATTACTTTTTATAAATTAGGAGTGCTTTATTGAACAAAAAGAAACAATACAGTATAGTTAGTCACATAAACAGAGTACAAGGTTGAATACAAGGCTACAAAACTCAAAACTCAACCGTACAAAGCCATGATGCTTATACCTCTTACATGAACAGAAACAATAATGCAACAAATGAAATATAAAATCCGTCAGGTAAACCGTCAGTCTATATATCTAGCAACAATGAGAAAGACAGACATAATCAACAGCGTTCAACTTGAGGTCCCAAAAGGCCAAACTTTCTCATACTTCCAGGAACAACCCAGAATGATACATAAGTCTACACATGGATAAAGCAGCATCTACCATCGTTTCCCAGGAGGACACTGCAGGGTGAGTGGAGGAGGTCCACCTAAGAAAGATTTTTTTTCTTGCGTAGTATAGGAGGTTAACAATTTGGTATGATAGAGCCGTTGCTCATCATCCTCATGAATCACCAAGAGTACCAACTGCGGGGAAGCCAAAAGTGTCAACTGCATCCTAAGATTAATAACTTCAAATACTTCCAACTAGAATTTTGCAATATTCAGGCAAGCCCAGAACAGTGCAAATAGGACCCTAGATGAGCCCGACAGTGAGGACATTGCGGATCGCGAGTCTCACAGGGGTGTAGTACACTCTATGTAGAAACTTGACTTGACTTGAATCAATTTATCCCTGGAAGAGATAAACAGTTTAGGGCCACCCTCTAAGCAATCATCCCAGCTCTCCCTATCCAAGGAGGGAATGTCATCTCTCCACATCTTCCACACTCGCTCCAGCTTAGGGGAGTCAGTATTGAGGAGCGCCCCATATAGTGTGGAAAGGTGTTCATCAATGTCACCCTGGTTGGCCTAGAGGAGGGGCGGCTGAATAAACTGAGCCCTGACCGCATGTCGCAATTGGCTGTAGCCAAATTGCATCCACACTGGTAGATGAAATATATCATGAAATAAATATTCCTAAAAAAAACTGTGTTTCATGTTTCATAAACCAACAACACAATGTATACCAATCACTAATAAATGTTACAAAGTCCAAACAAATAAACAAAAATGAGTCCAAATCCTCAAATCATGATCCAGGTGCTTTAATAGTGCTTGGTGATAAACAAAGACCAAACAGTGTTAGGCTGGGTTCACCTATAAGCATGCAGCGGCTCAAAGCAGGAGTCCGCTATGTCCTCGTTCACCGTTTCACTGGGTGGGTTCTGAGCAGCGGCCCGTGTCCTCTCCTCCTTGGCGGTGGGCAGCGATCAGTGGCTCCTGTGTCCTCTCCTCCTCGGCTTCGGTGGCGGGCAGCGTACGGTGGCTTCTGTGTCCTCTCCACCTCAGCTTTGGCGGTGGGCAGCGGGTGAGTTGCAGGCAGTGGCTCCTGTGTCCTTTCCTCGGCTTTGGCGGCTTCCGCCGTGTGGCTCCTCCCTCCTCCTAGGCGTTCAATAGGATTGCCTGTCCTTTCAGCCAATTGGGTGACGGGTCTCAAGGCCTGTTTTCTGATTCGCTGGGAGCAGTGATGTAAGTAACTGAGTTAAAATAAACGGAGTTACCTAACGCAGTTCCCATTACTTGGGCGGCGTTACCCCAATTACTAGATGGCAGTAGTGTAATTCTGGTGTCCTGCCAAAAAAGTTCCCCCACCGGTTAAGGACCCCCTGTACTGCGAGGCGCAGCACTTGCGCAGTACGAAGGACTACGGAGCTCACAAAAATTGCTGAACCTAAACAGCTCTAAGTGAACTCTACACCGCGCAGGCAACATGTAATTGTACGAGGCGATGCCGCAAGCTCCCGATGCTTGTACTACTCTGCAAGGGGCGTCTATCGTGTAACTAAGGGGCGGGTCTAGTATTACTGTAACCAAGGGGCACATTTATTATTATTGTTATATACCAAGCTCTGCCCATTAATTTAACATTCGCCCTCTTCTGTAGCCATCCACCCCTTACACGATATAATAATAATAGACGCGCCCCTTGCTTACACGCTATAACAGATCTGCCCCTTGGTTAGAGTAATAATAGAGCAGCCCCTTGGTTACACGATATATAACAATAATAATAAATGCGCCCCTTGCTTACAGTAAGACTAGACCCACCCCTTAGTTACACGTATAGAATATTTTAAGAATAAGTCACAGTTACTTTGCTGCATAACTAATTACTTTTCCAATGTAGTTACTAACGCAATTACTTTTTGGAAGAAGTAATGTGTAACCTAACTAATTACTTTTTTAAAGTAAGATGACCAACACTGGCTAGGAGGAGGATCAGTGTGACGATAGCCAATATTCATTCGCTATTATCACACAACTGAAGGCTCACCTTTTTTTTTGAAGCCTATTAGAGCCTCAGGCTCTAATCATGTGCTTCAAAAAAACACCCCCGCCATTGTAATCCATGCGTCCGGCGCCCTGTATGTAGATCAGGGGGCTGGACGCAGGGAATAAGGGGGGGCCGCGCCCGTGCGCCTCTAATGGATGGGCCTCCACTGCCATCAATGAATCCCAGCGCTGGTGTCACTGCAAGACACATCCAATGGACCAACCAATGCAAACAGATTAATGGCTTCCAACACAAGTCTCACAAGAGGGCATAGCATAGAAGAAGCTTCATCATGTAGTATGTGAGCAAAGGATTTATTTATAAAAAGGTAATGCCCTTACATTAACCGCTTACGGATAAGCTGACGCAGTTTTACTGCGGCAGGTTGACTCCCCTGCACGAAACTACGTAACTATACGTTGACTTGGGGGGGCCGGATAGCAGCCGCGCATGCCCTCACTGCACAGCGTGCCTGACGATGCTTGTGGCCGATGGTTGCGATGACCGAAGGCCAAGAGCAATCGTGAGCTGGAGACACAGAACAGGGACGAGTGTTTGTAAACACACACTTCCCTGTTCTGACAGGAGTGACAGATCGTGTGTTCCTATTAGCTAGGAACCATGATCTGTCACTTCCTCCAGTCAGTCCCCTCCCCCTTCAAATAGAATCTCCTCCCAGGGAACACAGTTAACCCCTTCACCGCCCCCTAGTGTTAACCCCTTCACTGCCAGTGTAATTTTTACAGTAATCAATGCATTTCTAATCGCACTGATCGCTGTTTTAATGCCAATGGTTCCAAAAATGTGTCAAAATTGTCTGATGTGTCCGCCATAATGTTGCAGTCCCAATAAAAATCGCAGATCACCGCCATTACTAGTAAAAAAAAAAAAAAATAATAATAACATGCTATAAATCTATCCCCTATTTTGTAGACGCTATAACTTTTGCGCAAACCAATCAATATACGCTTATTGCAATTTTTTTTACCAGAAACATGTAAAAGAATACATATCAGCCTAAACTGAGGAAAAAAATTGTTTTTTAATATATTTTTGGGGGATATTTATTACAGCAAAAAGTAAAAAATAATGTGTTTTTTTTTTTTTAAATGTCGCTCTTTTTTTATTTATAATGCAAAAAATAAAACGCAGAGGCGATCAAATACCACCAAAAGAAAGCTTTATTTGTGGGAAAAAAAGGACTTCAATTTTGTTTGGGTACAACGTCGCACGACTTCGCAATTGTCGGCGACGCAGGAAGGGGGTAAATTCTTCCGGGGCTGAAGTGGTTAATGAAAACATTTGAAAGCGATACTGACACTCCACAAAACAATCGCCAGCAGACCTGTGTGTAATGACATCACAGATGTGGCTCCGCCCGACGCGCTTCCCCGTAACAGGCGTCCTCTGGGACGCTTTGAATATTTTCACACTTATGTTGGTTTCATTTTTGTGGAAGTCATGTGTTTAGGCTTTCTAAAGGTGCAGCAACCTTTTCCCATTTCAAAACAACCAAGCATTGGGTTTTATTTGGTATATATTTTTAAAGTTAAATACTGAGCAAGCATGGTTTGCCAAATGTATATTACAATTTTAAGAACAGCCAAATTACAGCTCAGTACCCAGAGTAACAGCTTGACAACCACAAAGGAACACAGTAACTTGATATTACTAACAAAAATCCACGAGATCAATGCAGTGCAATACATCCCTCCCAGCATTTCCGGATTATGTGGGACTGGCCTGCATTTTTAACCCTAATCCTGTGTACAGGAGCTCTCCCACAAAGGCCCTGCCCCTATAAATAGTGAGGTCATTATGCAAATGAATGTGGGATGAATGAACTGGTATATGAATGATCACACCACAGGATATACATATGAATAAGCTTTACTGGCTTATTCATATGCAAATTTTCATGGCAACCTGCTGGCACTGCATCTTATCGGAGACTGAGTATAGGGGGGAGGGTCTGTACTGGAGGGAAAAGTTCTGTACTGGAGGAGAGCAGATAAGTACTGGATGCTCAGGACTGCTGGAGAGAGATTCTGTACTGGTGGGGAGGGAGAGGGGATTTACAGAAGGGGGACATTGTACTGGAGGGAGCAGGTCTGTACTGGAGAAAGGTGAGGGATTCTGTACTGGAGGGAGGGTCTGTACTGAAGGGGTGGCCTGTACAGGTGGAGGGGGAGAGGGTCTACACTGGTGGGGAGGGGGTCTGTACTAGTGGGTAGGGAGGAGGCCTGTAGTAGATAGGGGATTTGTACTGGAACAAGGGGTCTACACTAGTGGGGAGAGTGGTCTGTACTGGTGGGAAGAGAAGGAGTCTGAACTGGAGGAAGGGTCTATACTGGTATACTTGGGGATCTGTACTGAAAAAAATAAAAAAGGGGATTGGGGAAATGGTATGTCCTGTGAGGGTGGTCTGTACTGGGGGTCTGTACCGAGTAAGGGTTGGAAAAGAACATCTGTGCTGTGGGGTGGGTCTATGCTGGAGATCTGTTTTGAGCAGGGGCTGGGAGAGTGGTCTGTGCTGTGGAGGAGAGGGTTTCGAGCTGTGGGGGAGACCTGTACTGAGGGGAATTTGTACTGGAAGGAGGCGGGGATTTTTGTCTGTATGCTGTACACTGACCTGTTGCATTATGCACTTGTGAAACACTAATTTGTACATTTGTTGGTGTTTAACACTGTATTCTTTGTCCGTTGGATTGTCACAGTATGTACAGACTGTACTAAAAGTTGTAGCTAGTTAAGCAAATGCATAATTAATTTAATTAGTGAACACTACCTTCTTGGCTGTGTTTCTGTCCTTATTATGATAAATCTTCTATTGTCAGGTGGGATTATTTTCAATGCTTCTACAGATATATCTGTAAAACACACCCATATGGCCATGCCCACTTTTCGTGCACTACATTCTTAAAAGTCTTACAGTCACATACAATACACATCTTTAGTCTGATAGGCTGGCCATACACGGTGCAAATTTCTTTCCTGCAACCACGGGTTGTAGGAAAGAAATTTGCATATTCCCCCATCAACACAGACAGCGTTGACAGGGGAATCAGCAATGGTCTTCTCCCGGCAGAGGCAGGTGGGGGAAGCTGTCCCTGCCGGGAGAAGACAGTGATTATTGCTAGCGGCTATAGCAGCCGTTAGCAATAATCGCAAGAGAATCTGACAGGCTGGTTGTTCCCAAGTTGATCATTCGACCCACTTGGTACATACATCCTGCCCATTAACGGTTCCAATATCGTCCGGTTCCTGCTGAACCATGTATGGCTGTCCTTAGTTCTCTGTGTTTCACATAAATATCTCCTGGGTGTTTGATCAAAGCCGCAATGTGACAATCAGCATCCATAGTCTCCTGTGAAAGTGAATTGATCTAAAATGCATAGAAAACAATTGCTGTCCCACCTACGACAATCTTTGCATTGCAATTAGCATAAAATGAAGTACTAATGGGTTTGTGGGGACAGCAGAACAAAAGGGGTTTTGTATTCCTCATATGTCAATTGTATAAGCCTTTTTTATATTTAAAAATGGAATGTGTTTTTTTACAATTGTATTTTAAATGTACAATCTAATTACAATGACTGCATTATAGATGTCTCATGGTACCAGGTTAGTCCCACATTTTGCACTGAGGGTCAAAGGTTCTCTCTATATATAACAGAGGCGGTGTTAACCCCCCATGCACTGATTTTAGGATTCCCCTTGAAATAGACAAACAAATCATTTAGAAACCCTAACAAGGCTTATTAGGCACAGGGAGAGAGAAAGGTTAGGCCACAGAACACTCAAAACAGACCAAAAGGCCTCTACAGCCTTTTGGTCTGGAATAAGGAATAAGGAGCTTTAAGTCAAAACCAGAACTCTATATTCTGCAGACTGTAGAGAAGTTTCATACATCACATGAACCCTCTGGAGCAAGTAGACAGGAACCCATCCTGCAGAAACCTGTACCCAACTATCCAGAACACTCTTCAGCAGGGCACTTCACTGCCCAGAAGCTCCAGTAAAGGTAGCTCAGACTCTTCCAGGCCACAGACTCCCTTCCATTCTAATGCCACGTACACACGATCGGACATTCTGATCATGAAATCCTGGGATTTTTTTCCCAAGGATGTTGGCTCAAGCTTGTCTTGCATACACACGGTCGCGCAAATGTTGTCGGAAATTCCGTTCGTCAAGAATGCACTTATGTACAACACGTACGACGGCACTATAAAGAGGAAGTTCAATAGCCAGTGCGTACCCTTTGGGCTCCTTCTGCTAATCTCGTGTTTATTTCGTTTAGTAGAAGTTTGGTGAGAGACGATTCGCGATTTTCAGCCTCGTGCTTTTCAGTTCGTTACTGCTCTTCAGTTTGTGCTTGTGGGTTCATATCTGGTTTTCACTGTGTATTTTTATATCACGTGTTTGATTTTCAGTGCGTTGTTGTCCGCTCATTTCTGATTTTCAGCTCGCTCTTCTCAGGCCTTTCTGATTTTCAGTGCATTCTGTTAGTTCGTTCTGAACAGCCGATCGCTTTATAACTCATGTTGCAGGTACGTACTCATCGTAGAGTTCAAGCTGTGCAGGGGCTTGGTGTTGGGGTTCTTACTTTGACCGAAGTCCAGTCCATGAACAGGACGAGGAGGAGTTCATGGACGAAGAATTGTTTGTTCCAGCATGATCAATTCTCTCATGTGCCTTTGTTGCGGGAGATCCGTGAGAATAATCCCGATTTCAGTAATTATCTCCGGATGATGGACCCTGTTTTTCACCTTCTGTTGGCTTTTCTGTCCCCTTATATTATGAAGCAGGACACCTGCATGCGGCAAGCCATCACTCCGAGCAGAGGCTAGTCGCCACCTTGCGGTACATGGCGACAGGGAGAAGTCTGCAGGACATCAAGTTCCCAACAGGCATCTCATTATTCTAGAGACCCGTTCTGCCATCTTTCAGGTCCTGCAGAAGGACTATATTAGGGTAAGTTTTATCCTTTAACATCACATTATATGTATTTAAATACATTTATTTTTAAAATAAATTTGTATTTTTTTTTGGGACCATTGCCATTAATACAGCGATCAGTGCTGTAAAAATGCACTGATTACTGTAAAAATGTCACTGGCAGGGAAGAGGTTTACCCTAGGGGGGCGATCAAGGGGTTAACTGTGTTCCCTCAAGTGTGTTCTAACTGAAGGGGGGAGGGGACTGAGTAGGGGAGATGACAGATAGCTCGATCTGTCACTTCTCCCCTCAGAGAACCGGGATCTTGCCATGTCACGAGCGATCGCCGGAGCTCGGCGGTCATCGAGGCCATCGCAACGGCTCTGGGGGCGAGCAGCGGGTGGCGCATTGGCTCCGGGGGCGAGCAGCGGGTGGCGCAGTGGGTGGTGCATCGACTCCGGGGGCGAGCAGCGGGTGGCACATTGGCTCCGGGGGCGAGCAGCGGGTGGCGCAGTGGGTGGTGCATCGACTCCGGGGGCGAGCAGCGGGTGGCACATTGGCTCCGGGGGCGAGCAGCGGGTGGCGCAGTGGGTGGTGCATCGACTCCGGGGGCGAGCAGCGGGTGGCACATTGGCTCCGGGGGCGAGCAGCGGGTGGCGCAGTGGGTGGTGCATCGACTCCGGGGGCGAGCAGCGGGTGGCACATTGGCTCCGGGGGCGAGCAGCGGGTGGTGCATTGACTCCAGGGGCGAGCAGCGGGTGGTGCATTGACTCCGGGGGCGAGCAGCGGGTGTCGCATCGGCTCCGGGGGCGAGCAGCGGTGGTGCACGCTCTAGTGGCCGCCTAAGGTGGCGACGTAACAACGCCGATTTGCCTGCCCGTGCCATTCTGCAGCAGTGAAACTGCGGCAGCTGGTCGGGAACAGGTTAAGGGAGAATTCTGGGAACTCTAAAGTAAGTGGGAGCTTAGGTGAGCAGAAACCCCCTTACATCAGTGTTCCCCTTTACACCAGAGTCCACAGCATTCGCCCATAAAAATAAATAAAACATTTCTGTGCTGCTAAAGTGTTCGGGTTTGGCTTGAAGGAAAGGTGGCAACCCTACCTCCAGCGATGTAATGCCATTTGCTTCCTGTTCAAAGAGAATCGAGTTTTTAAAACAATCCACACCTCCAGGTATGTAACTTTAATTAATACCTGAATTGTATTATTGGCATTGTGATAACTGGATTAGGGTGACTCATTAGGGTTTAACTGACAAAGAATAAACCTGGTATTATTTAAACTAAAGAAGCCACATGAATGAGTCATTAAACATTCTGAATAATCTGAAAGTCAGGTTGATTTTGATTCTAGATTGTAAGCTCTAAGGAGCAGGGCCCTCTGATCCCTCCTGTATTGAATTGTATTGTAATTGTACTGTCTTCCCTGTTGTTGTAAAGCTCTGTGCAAACAGCTGGCGCTATATAAATCCTGTATAATAATAATAATTAACAACCGTGGATATCCCATCCCAGATGAATGTCTGGCAACCTTTATAGACAAACAGATCACATGGCTGAGGCATTTGTCTAAACTTACCCACTTCGACTGGACCAGGTAAGATCCACAATTCTAGGGTCGCCACAATGTCCTTTTTTTTTTACTTAATGTATACAGATGAAATACATAACTGGGAGCGGTTTTACCTGCCAAAAGTATTTATACAGTGCCTTGAAAAAGTATTCATACCCCTTGAAATTTTCCACATTTTGTCCTGTTACAACCAAAAACGTAAATGTATTTTATTGGGATTTTATGTGATAGACCAACACAAAGTGGCACACAATTGTGAAGTGGAAAGGAAAATGATAAATAGTTTTCAACAATTTTTACAAATAAAGACCTGAAAAGTGTGGCGTGCATTTGTATTCAGCCCCCTTACCCTTACCTAAAATCTAGTAGAACCAATTGCCTTCAGAAGTCACCTAATTAGTAAATAGAATCCACCTGTGTGTAATTTAATCTCAGTATAAATACAGCTGTTCTGTGAAGCCCTCAGGAGGTTTGTTAAAGATAATGATTGGGGCGTGGCCATCAGATGACGCCATCCGGTGGCCCCGTCCCTTGCGATGTCACCACCCGGCGCACAAGGGGGCGGGGCCTCCGGATGGCGTCATCTGATGGCCACACCCCCATCGTTATCTAAGACATGCTTGACATCGGCGCGGACAGATCAGCGAGACGCAGCATCCGAGAAGGGTTGGCTGCAGCAGAAGAAGAAGAACACCGGAAAAAGAAGACAGGAGGAAAGAAGAAGAGCGGAAGAGGCAGCGGGAGAAGGAGAAGCCTGGAGGAGGAAGATGCAGGAGAAGATGGAGGAAGACCTGAGGAAGAAGAGGGGAAGAAGATGATATTTTTAATAAAAGACTTGTCAAAAACTGTCTACTGTATTAATTCACACTACACTACTTTTTTTGGTGACTGGGTAGGGGTATAATGTACCCGATACTCATTCACATAGGGGGGGCTTCCAGAATCCGATAAGCCCCCTGCCTGCAGACCCCGACAACTACCTGGCAAGGGTTGTCGGGAAGAGGCCCTTGTCCCCATCAACATCAAAACACACCCCCCCCCCCCCCATGTTGAGGGCATTTGGCCTGGTATGGTTCAGGAGGGGGAAAGGCGCTCGCTCGTCCCCTCCCCTTTTCTGACCTGCCGGGCAGCATGCTCTGATAAGGGTCTGGTATGGATTATGTGGCCATTTTTTTTTTTTGTACATGTTGGCATAGGGGGTCACCTCTGAATCCCTACTAGACCCAAGGGCCTGGTATGGACCTTGGGGGGGGCCCACGCAGTTTCTTTTTCACAATTTTTTTTTTTTTTTAGCTGGCAATTCTTTTATTTATTTTTTATTTTTATTCAGCGGGGAAGCCTGCTGACAGCTGATGACTCATTGGTTGTTAAGGGCGCAGCGGCCAGCTTCCTGGCCCCCTCTTTTGCAACCAGCTATATACAGTGTAAAAGAAAAAAAATTGCGGTAAGAACGCGGTACTTGCATTTTGGATGCGGGTCCATTGAAGTCTATTACATGCAAAACGAAAGTCCCTGCCCCTTTCTAAAAACGCAGAGGCACATGAGAAAATTAGTGAGAAGCCAATGAAAGGAATCTATAAGTACACATTTTTAATCATCTTTTAACATATACATTTGAATATACTGTATGTAGGATGACGATAACTGCACACTGCTGAGTTTTTACTTTGTATTTACTGGTTGTGTAGTGAAATATTTTCAGCGTTGCATGGTAGGTACTCTTTAAGTAGACTTGTAATATTAGCCGTCTATTTTCTACTCATCTTATGGTTTCTTTATGCATAGCAACTGTACACATGGTAACTCTGGAGGAGCTGCAGAGATCCACAGCTCAGCTCAGGACAACTATTAGGCGTGCACTCCACAAATCTGGCCTTTATGAAAGAGTGGCAAGAAGAAAGCCATTGTTGAAAGAAAGCCATAAGAAGTCCCATTTTCAGTTTGCGAGAAGCCATGTGGGGGACACAGCAAACATGTGGAAGAAGGTGCTCTGGTCAGATGAGACCAAAATTTTACTTTTTGGCCTAAAAGCAAAATGCTATGTGTGGCAGAAAACTAACACGGCACATCACCCTGAACACACCATCCCCACCGTGAAACATGGTGGTTGCAGCATCATGTTGTGGGGATGCTTTTCTTAAGCAGGGATAGGGAAGCTGGTCAGAGTTGATGGGAAGATGGATGGAGCCAAATACAGGGCAATCTTAGAAGAAAAACCTGTTATGCCCCGTACACACGAGCGGATTTTCCACCAGAAAAATCTTGGATGTTTTTTCCGACGGAATTCCGCTCAAGCTTGGCTTGCATACACACGATCACACAAAAGTTCTCTGAACTTTCGACCGTCAAGAACGCGATGAGGTACAACACTACGACAAGCCGAGAAAATGAAGTTCAATGCTTCCGAGCATGTGTTGAATTGTTTCCGAGCATGCGTAGGAATTTTGCGCGTCGGAATTGCTACAGACGATCGGAATTTCTGATCTGAACTTTTTCCGACCGAAAAATAGAGAACCTGCTCTCAATCTTTTGCTGGCGGGAATTCCACCAGAAAAAGTCAGATGGAGCATACACACGGTCGGAATTTCCGCCCAAAAGCTCACATCGGACTTTTGCTGGGGGAATTTCTGATCATGTGTACAAGGCATTAGAGTCTGCAAAAGACTTGAGACTGAGGCAGAGGTTCACCTAGTAGCAGGAAAATGACCCTGAACATACAGCCAGAGCTATAATGGAATGGTTTAGATCAAAGCATATTCATGTGTTAGAATGGCCCCGTAAAAGTCCAGACCTAAATCCAATTGAGAATCTGTGGCAGGACTTGAAAATTGCTGTTCACAGATGCTCTCCATCCAATCTGACAGAGCTTGAGCTATTTTGCAAAGAAGAATGGGCAAACATTGTACTCTCTAGATGTGCAAAGCTGGTAGAGACATCCCCAAAAAGACTTACAGCTGTAATTGCAGTGAAAGGTGGTTCTACAAAGTATTGACTCAGGGGGGCTGAATACAAATGCACCCCATACTGTTCACATATTTATTTGTAAAAAGAAATTGAAAACCTTTTATCATTTTCCTTCCACTTCACAATTATGTGCCACTTCACAGTTCACATAAAATCCCAATAAAATACATTTACATTTTTTGTTGTAACATGACAAAGGAGTATGAATACTTTTTTCAAGGCCCTGTATTTCTGTCCATCCAGTTCTGGGATATACACAGCTCTACCACACAGCGCAGCAAGAACTAAGGTGGTATTTGGTGCAATCAGGAGAGGCCAGTCTAGGTTATGGCAAAGGAGTAATGAAAATGGAAGAGTCTATAAAGTCCAATGAGTGATCCACATTTGATGCAGCTACATCCAATCATGCAGCAATTACTATACAAGTCATTAAGATAAAGTGTTGAGCAACTGGTTTCGGGAAACAGCTTAATTTCAAATCACACTTTATCTTTCATCTAAATTTATATTTCAGACACAACTCTTGTGGTCAGCTTAAAATCCAGGACCAAGAAAATGCTACTCCAGTTTAAAGAAATAAATTGTGACCCTTGACAATCAATTCCATTTTATGTATTGGCACAACCCTTACATCGTATCTCTGTGATGGATTGCCTTTAATCTGTAGAACGGGTTTCCTTAGTAAAGCTGACTAATTCCATTATTTTGTGTGTCACACACAGATGTAACCATATACACTGCTGAGTTTCACATCGAAGACCTTTGTATATAAGGGAATGTTTTATATACAGTACGATTTAACCAGAACCCAGCTGCTCCATTACCATCAGACAGGATGTTGGAGAATGCATCCATTGCTGAGATTCTACAGTGAGTCATTGGGAGTCCGGCCCTCTATATAAACAGTTATCCCAGTTTACTAACACAATGTGAATCAGCCACACATGTGCTATTAGTTATGAAACAAGACTGGAATGCATTGATTGAGAAGTATTTGTTTGTTAATACCTCGAAGTTGGAGGGTATATGAAGACTAAAAGGGCTGTAATTCTCAAGATTGATGTCCCATACTAACTAATTTCTTTCCCCGTTAATCCCTATGAGCAAAACTGTGTTCAAGGCTAACATACAGTATTTTTGTTTTTCGTTTTCAGTTAAGTAGAAATCAACTACTGCATATGAATAATTCACATGTACCACTTGCAACCAGTAGCTGGCATGCTAAAGGCTGCAAACTTCTTTGAATCACTACATTATACAGTGAGCAAAGTGATATTATTAACCACTTTAATGACAATTGCGTGGTCATGCAACACTGTACCCAATGGGGTCACTAGGGGGGGGGAGAGGGGGCCCTGACCCCCCCAACATGATGCTGTGCCCCACCATGTGCCCCCCAATTAAAAAAAAAATATATATATATATATATTTTTTTTTTTGCCTTTTTGTAAAAAAAAAAAGAAAATGTCTTTTTGTTTGCATTCGTAGCGGATGCGCCGCATCTTAACACGGTCTCTATTGAGAGGGAGAGCGTCCCCACTCAGCTCCTGCAGGTGATTCCTCCCCCCTCCCTCTGCATAATGTGAGTGCACACACAACTACGGCCGCCCGGTCTGCTCCTTCCCCTGCATCCTCCTTGGCAGGGAGAAGAGCGAGTTGCAGGAAGGACTCCACCAGGACTCTCAGTTACTGAAAAAACAGACTGATTTCTCCCGTCCCGTTCTCCCCTCCCGACAGGAGAACCAGCCTGTAAATTCCAAGAGATGCCAGACCAGTGCTGTCAATAGCAGGGGCAGGACAGCAAGAGGAGGCTGGAGAACCCCACAGTGGCAGAACACCAAGGCCTGGTGGCAAGACAACCATTGCAACCCTGATGGTTCTCCCACTGCTTTGGAGCCTTATGTTTTCTTGGTAGGCTGGTGACATATATCTCTTGTTTTCTGCCACCCAGGGGGGCCCCAATACAGTAGCAAAGGAGCTCACTGCAGAACATGTGAAAGGGCCCATTGTGGGATCCTAGTAAAGGGCCCCAGGATATATATATATATATATATATATATATATATATATATATATATATATATATATATATAATTGCATCTTACAGTTGCCCCCCTACTTTTTTCCCTGTTCCCCCATGTGCCCCCCCCCCCTAAATATGAAAGCTGGAGATGCCACTGACTGTACCTACACTAAATTTTTATAATTTTCTTCCCACAAATAGAGCTTTCTTTTGGTGGTATTTGATCACCTCTGCAGTTTTACATTTTTGCACTATAAATTAAAAAAGAGCGACAATTTTTAAAATAAAAACTGATGGGCACTGATAGGTGGCACTGATAGGCAGCACGGACGGCTCTGAAAGGCGGCACTGATGGCACTGATAGGCGACACTGATAGGCAGCACTGATAGGTGGCACTGCTGGCACTGATAGACGGCACTGATGGGCACTGATATGCTGACATGCTGTGCTGATAATCAATGTTCTGATTATCAGCACAGACCCCCCGCCCCCCTCTGCTCTCCCTGTCAGTGTAAACCGAGGAATGCCGTTTACCAGCACTTACTGGTTCACGCGATGATCAGCTGTAATTGGTCACAGCTGATCACATGGTATAAAGACTCTGTCAGAGGCTTCATACCATGATCAGTGTTGCGGTGTGTCAGAGTGATACCCAGCACCACCGATCGCTGCGCTGCGCGCTTGCTCTGTTGTCCTGATCACGTCCGATCAGGATAACTAAACCACTTTGCCGCCGTCATTTTGCTATACGGCGGGTGGCAAGTGGTTAAAAAAAAAAAAAAAAACAACAAACCTTTAATAACAAACATGTCAAGCTTTCTTGCTCTGTGTAATGGTTTTGCACAGAGCAAGGCCAAGCCTCCTCTTCTCGTGTCCCCCGCTGGCACCCCTGGCTCCTTCCCTTTGACTAGTGCCCCCAATAGCAAGCCACTGCAGCCTCATAGGACAGTCTGAGGAGAATGAAAACTCCTCCTACAAGCTTTAACCAGACACTGATAGAAGTCACACGACTGCTATATACCGCTGATGAGAAAAGGTATTTTGCAGTCTATATTTACTAAAATAATTTCCATGTTCTGTGTACTGTGGGAGACCAGATATAGTGAATGCAGGGTCCTGGGTTTAGTAACACTTTAACATTTTGCAGGTAAGTGTGGCACATGGCAGTTTAATCTCCATATTTGTAGCTATTCTTTTATTAAAAGTCAGAATTATTAATATACTATTCGTATTTTGGACAGAAACATGAACTGCATTTACTTGCATTGAAAACACAGGAGAATGCAGTCTGGTGTGTGGAATTAGGCTGATTATTTGCCAAGTGACTGTTCACATCCCATGTACATCGGCTTTCACTGAAAACATTTCATTTTGGCAGAACCGTGAAGTAACATTGATATCATTGGTGTGGTTTGTGGCAGAGCAGTGTGACCACAATTTTTAGATAAGGTCTGTGGCTTTCAAGTTAATCTACTGTGTTCCTATCATCACCTCTGATAATCAGTTAAAGCTGAACTATAAAAGGCACAATCCAATACAGCTATGTTCATTAATATATCCTAAAAGTATTTTTTGGAAATGCAAGCAGTATACATACCTGAATTTAACTTGGTATCAGCATGTTTCAGCTCTTATACAGCAGAGCTTAATCTAGGGATCGGGAAAGCAGCACAAGAAGCCAACCAGTTGCAGTAAGCATGTGGATAGGATGTGAGAGCAGAGTGTCAGAGAGATAAACTATTGTAATCAGTGTGCTGCTTCTAAATTACCATCCAGTCACAAGGTTCCAGTGGAGAGTAGACCTGTAAGGCTTCATGTACACATAGCCTATGGTGAACACTGGCAGCGGGAAAATGCGTTTTGCAGCCGGTGGTCAAAATGTTCTCATCCTGAATGTGATTCCTCCGCATTCAGGAGAGGGAGGTTGAGGGAGGTTGAGGTCCCCTAACTGCAGCAGCTCCTAAATGATCCTAAAAGTCTGTGTGTACATGGAGGTTGAGTTTAGGAGCTTTGGCAAAAAAACGCCACAAGCTCCTAAACTCAAGTTTAAGAGCTATAGTGTAGATGGAGCCGAATGCCCTGTACACACAATTGGACATTCCGGCAACAAAATCCATGGATTTTTTCTGACGGATGTTGGCTCAAATTTGTCTTGTATACACATGGTCACACAAATCTTGTCGGAAATTCCGAACGTCAAGAACGCGGTGACGTACAAGATGTACGACGAGCCAAGAAAAATGAAGTTCAATAGCCAGTGCGGCTCTTCTGCTTGATTCCGAGCATGTGTGGACCTTTGTGGGTCGGAATTGTGTACACACGATCGAAATTTCCGACAACGGATTTTGTTGTCGGAAAATTTGAGATCCAGATCTCAAATTCTGTGTGTCGGAAAATTCTGATGGAAAATGTCCGATGGAGCCTACACAGTCGGAATTTCCAACAAAAAGCCCACATTGAACATTTTCCGTCAGAAAATCCGACCGTGTGTAAGGGGCATAAGTGTTACTGAACTGCACCAGGGAAAAATCAGGTCACATGCCCTGCCAGAAAAAAACTGTGCTGTGTGGTAGCATAAAATAGAAAAAACAAACATAAAACTTTTAATAAAAATATAAAATTGGGGCGCATGCGCGGCGTGCGGGATGGCGGACGTGTAAAGGAAGAGCTCCGGTCCCCGTCTCCCGATCCGCGGCTCCTACGCAGCTACACGAGCAGCCCTTAACTTAGGAGCGACACCGCTGACTGCCGGAACCCCCCAGGCAACGTATGGGGAAGGTTGGCTTCCAAAAGCACGTCTACAGAGGCTTTATTCCGCCGCCGCCATCGCGGCCTACCTCAGGTATGGAGCGTTTTCTATACAGGCCGCAATCCCCGGCCTCGAGTGATTCACTGGGCCCGGCGCACGCTTCCAGACCACCTGCAGAGCCACGCAACACGGCCGCGGAGGACAACAACTCCCAGCATTCCCAACAATCTCCTCGATCCCATTCCCCACACACATCTGAAACTCCAACAGATGTAGTGACAATTGCAGTACTGGACACGAGGCTCAATCTGCTCCTACATGACCTAACCCACAGCATTGCTAAAGAAGTGGGTAAAATTGCACACGAGCTGAGGGGGGAAATCGATCAACTAGGGGAACGTACTGACACCCTCGAAAATAAATTTGATGAACTAACCCAATATATGCATGCCCTTGAAGAAGATAACGCCAGCATGAAGCACACTGTCTCTCAACTTCAAATGCAGCAAGAAGATTTGGAGAACCGCGAAAGACGCCAGAACCTAAGAATCAGAGGGATCTCTGAAACGGTTAGTGACAAAGACCTCCGCCCTTACCTCCTAGGCCTCTTCGTTACCCTGGCACCCCATATACCAGACATAGATTGGCGCCTGGACAGGGCACATAGATCATTAGCCCCGAAGCCACCACCTAATGCAAACCCAAGAGACGTCATCGTCCGCTTCCACTTTTATGAAAGCAAAGAAGCACTGACAAATGCTACCCGCAACAAGTCCCGTATTGAATTCAAACAATCCAGAATTCAAATCTTCAGTGATCTATCCCCAATCACCTTAGCAAAAAGACGCAGCTTTCGCCCGATCACCACACACCTGCAAAACCATCAGATCCCATACCGCTGGGGCTTCCCCTTTCGCCTGTCGGTGACCAAAGATGGCGTCCAACACTCCCTGAGAGACCTCTACGAAGGGGAATCCTTCATTCGCAACCTTGGGCTCCCACCGCTACCCGAAGAAGAAACTCAGGCCCCAATCCCAAATGTGAAACCCCTCACCACTCCAGCCAAAATCTGGACCCCGACCCAGCGACGTTCGCAGAAGAACTTCTCCACACCTCAGAGGCCTAATCCCTACAGATTCCCGACCTGAGGAGACTCTCCCTCTCATCAAGAACCGGCTTTGGTTCTTTTCTCCTTTTTACATTCTGGAACATTCCCAGAGAACATGCTCTTAGGCCTAGAGCACGGCCCCATTGAAAGACAGTCCTCTTTCCCCTGAAAAGGACTGGGAACTACGTTCTTCCACCGTTGAGATGAACTACATCACCTACTAACTGCTGGAAAACTCATCTCCTTTTTGATTCATTTTGGCTCCACTCCCTCGATTTTTCTATGTTTTTCATCTTATTTTCCTTTTTTTTTTTACATGCACATACCCACGTTGGCACTACTTTATGTTTTTTCTTTTTCCGCTCAGAATCCGAGCAGTCCTCTTAAGCAGAGACGGGGACCCACGTCCCTTCACTTGGTGACTCCCGCAAGTCGTCATGCGTTCCACTAAGACCCATGGCTTCGGCCTGGGTAGCCTGAATATTTTTTACTTTCAGGCTCATCGACAGAATTTTTTTGTTTTTTTTATTTTCTTTTCTGTTCTTTTTCTATTTGTTTTTCGTATCCCCTCATCCCATGTTTTTTTTCCTTATTTTCTCCACATGTTTTATTTTCATTTTTGTGCAATTGATTTTGCCTCTGATACAAATGCGTTCTGTTTAAAAACGCAATTTATAGGTCACCTTTTTTTTGACCAACTTCAGGTAACTACTGTTCATTGTTGTTTTCTTGCTCAACTTCGGCATATTTCTATACCCAAATGCTACTATATATGGTTGTTCATGTACTCTAAATTTTGTGCAGATTGTTTTTCATGGCGCTACCTAACCCTATTAGATTATGGCTCTTAAGATATATTCATGTAATGTAAAGGGTCTGAACTCCATCAAGAAACGATGGCAAGCTCTGAAGGAGTTCAGAGCCTCCAATGCAGAGGTGATCATGATTCAGGAGACACACTTTAAATCCGAAGGAACTTTCAAATTCGCTTCCAAACATTTTCCGACGGCTTATATAGCCTCTGATCCCTCCGGTAAAGCGGGGGTAGCGATTCTAATTAAAAGATCTTGCCCTATACGGGTTCTTTCGTCCTACCTAGACCCTCACGGTCGCTTTATTCTCCTGAATTGTGATCATCTGAACACACATTTCTCTTTGGCAAACATTTACGCCCCCAATGTGGGACAAATTAACTTTTTGAACTCAGTCTTTGAAAAACTGCAACCCTTTTCCCAACCCTTTACGATATTAGGAGGCGACTTTAATGTGTGCATGTCACCGACCAGGGATAGACAAAACCTTTTTAATAACTCTCAGCAACCCACCTCCCAGAAATTATCAGCATCTTTCCGTCAGCTAACAAGATCACATAATCTTTTTGACACATGGAGGGTAAAACACCCCACTCAAAGGACCTACTCCTTTTACTCCCATGCCCACAAAGTATATTCCAGGCTTGACCACTTTCTGGTCACTGCCCCCCTCCTCCCTTACGTTATATCATCCGAGATAAATCCCATCACCTGGTCGGACCATGCACCCATTGAACTCGATATACTATTATCATCTACTACCCCAAAATCCTGTCACTGGCGCCTTAACGAATCCATGCTAAAAAACCCGCTATCCCACCCACACCTGGAACAAAAACTAATTGAATTTTTTCAACTAAACGAGGGTTCAGTCTCTGAAGTGTCCACCTTGTGGGAAGCCCACAAGGCCTTTTTTAGAGGTGAATGTATATCTACAGGCTCACGCTTAAAGCGAGATTCTGCAAAGATAAAAACCGACCTCACTGCCCAACTCTACTCTGCAGAAAAGAGACTCCTGGCTTCCCCCACGGTGGAAAAGTTGAGAACTGTTACCTCACTCCGTAATAGGATCAAAACACTTGATATGAATAAAATCTCCAAATCCATGCTATGGGCCAGACAAAAATTTTACGAATATGCTAATAAACCCCATACCATGTTAGTTAACAGGCTAAAACCACGACCATACCTATCAATACCAGACCACTTGTTACAGCCAGACGGCACTCCCACGTATTGTCCCATGACAATGACCAAAACGTTCGGAAACTTCTATAACCAATTATATAATTGTTTAAGCTCAGATCCAAACACCCAATTCTCTCAGACTAAATTTGAAAGCTTCATGTCCTCCCTTAGACTACCAACCCTTTCCTCTACACAGCTTTCCTCACTCAACTCCCCAATCGAACCCACAGAAATAACTGAAGTGATCAAAAATCTTCCGTCTCACAAATCCCCAGGTCCAGATGGTCTGCCATATTCCTACTATAAGACTTTCCTGCCGATCCTTAGCCCTCATCTCCAAAACCTATACACCTCCCTCCTCAAAGGTACCGTTCCACACCCACAATTCATGCACGCCAATCTAACAGTTATCCCCAAACCAGGTAAAGACCCAGCCATCCCTGATAACTATCGCCCCATAGCCTTACTAAATTCGGACTATAAAATTTTCACTAAAATATTAGCTAACAGATTGTCCCCCATGTTAAAAACCCTAATACATAAAGATCAAGTAGGATTCGTCCCAACAAGACACGCAGGTGATAATAGGAGGAGGACCATTGACCTAATAGACTTGGTGAATAAGACCAAACAACCCACCATAGTGCTGAGCCTAGATGCCCAAAAAGCATTCGACCGTTTAAGCTGGCCGTTCATGTTTGCGGTCCTACAAAAGTTTGGATTTTCTGGTCCCTTTATACAAGCCCTACAAGCTTTATACTCATTCCCCACATCCCAAGTCCAACTATCCTCCTTTACATCACAGAGGTTCACTCTTAGCAATGGAACGAGACAGGGATGTCCCCTGTCTCCCCTATTATTTATATTAAGTCTTGAACCATTAGCAGTCGCTATCAGGGACCACCCTGCCATACGGGGGATCCCACTGCGAGGACTTGACTATAAACTATCGCTTTTTGCTGATGACATCTTTCTAACTATCACCCACCCAGACTCCACCTTACCTATTTTACACGATATATTATCCTCCTTCAGCTCCATATCGGGATTTAAAATCAACCAGTCAAAAACAGAAGCCCTTCCCATAAACATACCACCAGATATACTCTCCTCTCTACAATCTACATATAATTATAGATGGTGCACATCCTCACTGAAATATCTGGGCATACACTTAACCCCCTCATACTCCTCTCTCTATCAGGCCAACTTCTCCCCCATGTTCTTGGAAATAACAAGACTTCTTAATCTCTGGTCCTCCATCCCTATATCTCTCCTTGGCAGGATCAATGTCCTCAAAATGACAATTCTTCCCAAACTGCTTTATTTGTTTGAAACCCTCCCAATCTCAGTTCCAATGTCGCAGCTGAAAAACCTCCAGAGGAAATTCCTACAATTTATCTGGAATAATGCGTCCCATAGAATCGCTTAATCGGTGGTCTTTGCCCTCGGGTCCAAAGGCGGACTAGCTGCTCCAGACATCATTAAATATTACTACGCCTCACACCTTAGGGCAATGGCCACCTGGACCTCTAGAAAAGCCCCCAGCAGATGGGCCGAAATAGAAATGAGTATCACTGCCCCAGTACATCTATGCTATTTACTATGGCCAGCTTCCAACAAATTTATGCCCCAACTGAGATCCCTATGTTTAGCCCCGATGCTTTTCTCCCTATCCATCTGGAAGAAGTGCGCTGAACGGTTTGCCTTGTCTTCACCATGCTCCCCTTTGCAGAATGTTTTATTTAACCCAGACATCCCAGATGGAATGTCTTATACACGCACCCTTCCATGGACGCAAGCAGGAGTCTTTCAGCTGCGACACTTGGTACACCCCGCATCCCGTAAACTCTACACCTTCAAAGAACTACAAAAGAAACACAATCTCCCCACTTCCCTAGAATACTCTTACCTACAATTTAAACACTATTTCCTCTCCAGCTCTCCCTCCCTCACTTTGGAAAAGCCCACAGCCTTTGAAATGCTATGTGCTGACGGACCATATGAAGCCAAACTGATATCTGCTATATACAAGATGCTGCACGAAACCCCCCCTTTAACAGATTTAACGCATAATTATATGAAAAAATGGTCCAGAGCATTAAACCACCCAATCTCACTAATAGACTGGGGTAAAATATGGGAATCCACCTCGAAAATCTCACGATGCGTAACCCATAAAGAAACTGCCATCAAAATATTATTTTTCTGGTATAGAACCCCAGACATACTCCATGCTCAAAACTCATCGGTCCCCAATTTATGCTGGAGATGTAGACAAGCAGTAGGTACCCATATTCATATCTTTTGGGAATGCCCTATTCTCGACCCCTATTGGACTGAAGTTCACAAATTGTTACAATCGCTCCTCTCTAGCACGATACAGAGAACCCCTATACACTTCCTGCTAGGCCTTCCTTTCCCGGGAATTCCCAAACCACTACAAAAACTCGG
This sequence comes from Lithobates sylvaticus, assembly GCA_028564925.1. Lineage (NCBI taxonomy): Eukaryota > Metazoa > Chordata > Amphibia > Anura > Ranidae > Lithobates > Lithobates sylvaticus. Next base: position 76,914,941 of record CM053026.1, read on the forward strand.
ATCTTTTATACTACTGGCAGCAAAGAGAGCCATCCCTAGACAATGGTTATCTCCCTCCCCCCCCCACTCTCCACCACCTCCTTACAATAACCACAGAAATACGTAGAATGGAACATATGACTGCAAAGATTGATGATAAACTACCCTTGTTTGGTAAGATCTGGAAGAATTGGGATGACTCAATATACTCCCTTGACTCGGACACCCCCCCCCCCTAATACCCACTAGCGCCAAATACTGAACAGCCTGTTCCTTATAAATACATTATTTGCACTCTATTCAACCACTTTAACTCACGCGATAATAGGTTAATGTAATGGACATCCTACTTAAATGACCCACTTTTGGAAACAGCAAACATTAAACCTTACATTTGCCGTTATGGACTCTTAGATGTACTTTCATGCCACCTGTTTTGTTTTTGTTTCTCCTTGTGGCTTTGTTCTATTTCTTATATCCTCTTAATGTTCCATCCGAAGTTAAAATGTTATATCCTATGTAAAATGTGATATACTACTCTGTAACTGTTGTATTATTATAAATAAACAATTTAAAAAAAAAAAAAAATATTTAAAAAAAAAAAATATAAAATTGGCAACTCATTAGTATGCAAAAGGGTAGCGCTTGTATAAACAAAGTAATCTGCTTTGGCTCCACGACCGATTTACTCGTTGCTACATTTAGATGGCGCTGCTTTTCTTTCTATTTTGAGATCCCACCAGAGGGTCCCTTCTAGCTCTATGTGAGCCGGCTGCCACTGAGTCAAGCATTTGTGATTAACTCCACACAACTGTTGTACCAGTAAATGGTTGCAAATGGTTTACGCAACACTTGGACAGTTTTCAGCAATAGGAGGTGGATTCTGAGTGGTTGTTAGTTGCACCTCTCAGTTAACTAAAAATCACTGCAAAATCACACGGCAGGTTCCATTCACAATTTCCATGCAGTCCAGCCAGTCAGGCATCTACATTATAGGGGAAAAGTTTGTGGACACCCCTCTCAATGATTGAGTTACATAATTACATAGTTGGTAAGGTTGAATAAAGATAACAGTCCAACCTGTGTAGAAAATCATTTCCCATATCCCCCGTATATTGTGTTCGCTAAAATACACGTCTTTTAAAACTATCCCTGCTGACACCATCGATTGTGGAAGAGAGTTCCACATCCTTACCGCCCGACAGTGAAAAACCCCCTACGCAGCTTAATTTTCAACAGCTTCTCTTCCGGTCTCATTGTGTGGCCCCATGTCCTCTTACACTCCCTGGGACTGAAAAGTTTCATACTTATGCTGGGATCACCATTGAAATATTTGTATATCGCTATCAAATCTCCTCTCAAGCGTCTCTTCTCCAGGGAGAATAAATTTAGTGCTTGTAGTCATAATTGAGGTCCTCCAAACCCCATAGTAATTTAGTTGCCCTTCTTTAGACTCTCTCTAGCTCCAGCACATCCTTTTTGAGGATTGGTGACCAGAAATGGATGGAATAATTTAGATGTGGCCAAACCAGAGTTTTATAAAGTGGCAGAATTATCGTTTTATCTCTGGAGTAAATTCCCGTTTTAATGCATGCTAATATTCTGCTGGCTTTGCTTGCCGCAGCTATACGTTGCATGCTATTGCACAGTCTGTCTTCTACTAGGACCCCTAGATCCTTCTCTACCTTGGAATTCCCTAGGGCAGTGATGGCGAACCTTTTTGAGACCGAGTGCCCAAACTGAAATAAATACATTGGTTTTGTGTTGCAAAGTGCCAACACGGCAATTCGCGAGAGAGGGGGGGCTGAGCGAAAGAGAGGGGTTGTGTGAGAGAGAGAGGGGGTGAGAGAGAGAGAGAGAGAGGGGGGAGAGAGAGAGAGGCGCGAGAGAGTGAGGGGTGTGAGAGAGATGCTGAGAGGGAGGGGGGTTGAGAGAGAGGGGGGTAGAGAGAGAGGGTGTGAGAGATATGCTGAAAGAGAGAGGGAACAGAGAGAGAGAGGGGCTGAGAGAGAGGGAAGGGGGACAGAGAGAGGGGTGTGAGAGAGATGCTGAGAGAGATGCTGAGAGAGAGAGAGAGGGAGAGGGGCTGAGAGAAAAGGGTGTGAGAGAAATGCTGAGAGAGAGGTGAGCTGAGAGAGAGAGGAGGAACAGAGAGAGGGAGGGGGGACAGAGAGAGAGAGAGATGGGGGACAGAGAGAGAGGGGGGACAGAGAGAGATAGAAGAGGGACAGAGAGAAATGGGTGCGAGAGAGAGATGCTGAGACAGGGGTGAGCTGAGAGAGAGGGGGAACAAAAAGAGGGGGACACAAAGAAGGGGGGATGGAAAAAGAGGGAGGGGGGCTGAGAGGAGAGAGAGATCTCTGGATCCCTGGACCCTCTCGTGTGCCCACAGAGGTGGCTCTGCGTGCCAGCTGTGGCACGCGTGCCATAGGTTCGCCATCACTGCCCTAGGGGTTCTCCCCCTAGTTAGTAACTTGCGAGTTCTGCTTTTTCCAGTGAAGGAGCATTTCCAGGAACATGTGCGATAGGAATATGGAGTATTACAAATCAGGGACAGTCCCTCGAAATCAGGGACAGTTTGCATTTTAGAAGTATGTACTGCATGTAGACAGAATTAAAGTAAATATTCTTTTACACTTAAGGAATTAAATAAAAAAAAATCATACATGCTTTCATTGTAACCATATGTACATTTAAAGTATATATATATATTTTATTTCCTTTTCCTTTCAATATTCTTTCTGTTTATGACATTCAGCATTTATCATTTTCTTATTTTATTGTATTTTACGGCTACAATATTTTTTGGTTCTGGTAGCATGTGGGAGAGCTAAACAATATCCTTAATCTTACTGACTATTTATGACACTGCTGTGAGAACACTATGTACTACTGACTTATACTATGCATGATTGATAATTCAAATAAACTATAGTTTAAATCAGTATATAAAGGGAATAATTATATGGTGCTAGGCAGTGGCGGCTGGTGCTCAAAACCCCATCAATTGCAGCCTCACTGTGCCCATCAAACGCAGCCACTGTGCCCATCAAACGCAGCCACTGTGCCCATCAAACGCAGCCACTGTGCCCATCAAATGCAGCCACTGGCCCTACCAACCAACACTGTGCCCCTATCAACCAACAAAATGTATTGTTGGTTGGTAGGGGATCAAATAATTATTTTTCTCACTGAACTGCAACTTAATTTAAATCATTTGTATCATGTGTTTTTTTCTGGATTTTTGGTTGATATTCTGTCTCTATCATTTAAAATACACCTATGATAACAATTCTAGACCCTTCATTTCCATGTAAGTGGGCAAACCTATAAAATCTGCAGTTGATCAAAGAATAATTTTTCCACTGTAGCAGTAAAGTTTTAAAATATTACCAAACATTTGTAAGGTTATGTACACAACAGTCACATTAGTTACACAATTAAGCTAAAAAAAAACAGAAAAACAAGCTAAATTTCAAAGGAAAACACATGTTTCCACAGAAACTTTAAGGATTCAGAGAATAGCAACAACACGTTTTAAAGCCCGGCCCAATTTTCTTAAAAATTCTACAAACTTACTTCCTGTTTTCTACTGGCATAAATTCAACAGGAAGTAGGTTTTTTTTTTTTTAGCTTAAAAATAACTCCAGTTTAACACAGAATTTAAGAAAAAAAATCCAAATTAAAGTGGTTGTAAACCCTTACAACACACTTTCACTTACAGGTAAACCTAGATCAGTGATGGTGAACCTTGGCACCCCAGATGTTTTGGAACTACATTTCCCATGATGCACATGCATTCTGCCGTGTAGGTGAGCATCATGGGAAATGTAGTTCCATAATAGTCTTCATAAATAGATTAAGGCTTACTTGTAGGTGCTGTAAATATCTCCTAAACCTACATGGTTTAGGAGATATTTACAATTCCCCATACGAGTATTCCTTCTGCGCATGCGCTGATGTATTCGGCACATGAGCACTTTTGAATGGTCACGGCGTGCCATTTTCATTAAAGGACATGTAGTGACTGGCGGCTCCCGGAGTGACGTCATGCGACTTCGACCAGTCACAGAGCCGGAGTCCACGACCCCGGTTGGAAGATGGACACTTCCAGCCGGCGAGGAAATCAGGGACATCGCAGGCTCCTGTGTCAGGTAAGTGACAAATAATGGGCTACTATGCGATGCATAGTAGCCCATTATGCTTTGCCTTTGCAGGGAAACAAAGAGGAAGTAAACCCATCAGGGTTTACTTCCACTTTAAGGCTAAAATAAAAAAAAGATGCCTTGCTCTCCTCAGCAGTGGCCTGGTAGGTCATAATTGAAAACAGGATTTCATAAAAAGGAAAGACTGGCTGTTGGGGGCATGAGGCCTGGTATGGTTTGGGGGTGGGGAGACTTGCACGCTTGTCTCCTCTTTCCTGGCTTGCCAGGCTGTATGTTTTTTTGGGGGGAGGGGCATGCTTTTTTCCTTTTAATTTTCTTTTAATTTAGCCCCCCCCCCCTAAAATTCATACCACACCAGAGACATACTTGTATGAATCATGGGGGGTCCACACTTTTTTTTAAAACTACCCAGTTTGTTTACATGACTAGTGATTCCTAGTCATAAATAAATGGGGCCGAATGATGTCACTATTTTATAAGGAACAGGCTTAACGTCTGACCTGAACCTTTATTTGGGCAAACTAGGAGGTTATTCCTACTTCTGTGTTGCAGGTGGTCAGTAACACCAAAGGCACAGTTGGTGTAGGGGAGCTTCTTCCTCCAAGACAAATCTCACACAGTCCATAGGCTGGCTTTTTCTAGTTTCCCCACTCAAATCCTTTTCCAAGGACAGGGCAGACACTGGCCGCACCATCACTTGCTGTACAGATAGAGCCCAACTCACCATTTTCTCTTTACTTCCCAGCCCCAACACAGCAATCCCCAGTCAGGTTCACCCATAGGCCACCCATAGGCCACCCATAGATGATTTGACCTTCTTTCCTTCCACTGCAGGTGGAAGGAAAGACAGTGGTTCGATTCCTCCATTAACACACTCTTCCCCCCCTACACTATTTTGCCAGTAGGGGGGAAGGGGTGGGCAGTCTTCCCAGACAGGAGAACACAATGATTACTGCTAGCAGCTATATCCACCAGCAGTAATCAGATGTGAAAAAAACTGGTTGTACCTAAGTTGGTTGATGGATCGACTTGGGTGCACTCAGCTTGCCCATACATAGATCAACATTCGGCCAGTCCCTGCTGAATTGGCCGAATGTCGGTCCACGTATGGCCAGCTTTAAACTTTATTACACGCAACTTTCAACATAACAGTCATTTCAATAAGAAACAGATATTTTTCCATGGTTTGTTCCATAGCTGGTGGTTAAAAATGCTTTTCCAACAAACTATTTTTTTTTTGTTTTTCTTCAGGTAATTTTAATTGCTCACTTAGCTCACTTAGCCAAGAGGTTACTCTTAACTTGTCTTTCCTGGAACCGCTGGCTTCCAGGTGGAGGACATTTCCCAAAAGGGTACTCACAGAACCTGACACAGCCCATTTGCTTTTTTCTCCATTTTAATGGGAACCCTCTCTACTCCCGTAGACCAAACTCCTTTTTGGCTCTACCCTCTTATCTAATTAAATGCTGAACTCAGGGGCCTATAACTGCAGGGTGATGAAAAGGCAGGACGTTCCCTTAAGGGACCATAATACCACATTTTAAGGGGGTAGGGGCATTTGACACAATCTGCTACCTGTATACAGTATATGGCCCTTACCCTGATGCAACAATCCACTCCTTCAGTCATGCAAATAAAACAATTAACAACAGTCCCAGCCTTCATGGCACTTGGTCATTGGATTATGAAACAAGGAAGTTCTTGGACAATCAACATCTGCCCTAGCACCTTCCATTGTGATAGGATTAAGGTGACTAAGTTATTTGTGTGGTATTAAATACTAGGGTATGTTCCTGACCAGCCTTTGCCAAACTTCTTGCCCGAGAGGTTCCCTTGAAAAATGTTTATGTCGCTGGGAAATCTTGCAAAAACCAACTCATCAGGGATCAATGGGGATAATGCCACTTACAGTGGCAGTAAGTAAAAAGAGAGTCCTCTTTATATTGGTGGTTAGAGTGTCACTATAACAGACAGCTAAAAACGATCACTGTTGTCATGCCGCAAGTTCCACCAAATGGTGTTGGTCTCTAGGCAGACATTATCAAATTGGATGTTAATCATCTACAACTCAAGGAACTCCTACCAAACTCTGGAAGAATCCTAGGGTTTTGGGGAACCCTGGTTGAGAATAGCTGTTCCTGACACTTAATAAACCTCAAGAAGCCACTTGGATGAATGGCGAAGCATCTTGAACGTTACAGGACAAGTCTAGTTAACTGTGACCAATTACTACCAATTACTATTACTACTAATTACTACTGTAGCACTCACCCCCTAAGGAGCTGCTGATAATTGATTGGGCCTGCCAATGGCAAAGAACAACACAGTTGTAACACAATACACTGTACCTTTACCGTCACTCTGGTCTCCGTCAATCCATCGGCTGTAGGAGTATATATATATATATATATATATATATATATATATAGAGTCTCACACAGGGTGTAAATTAACCACACAGTAAGTTTACTGGAAACTGGTTTAGGATAACAAATACAATAATGGTTCTGATACACAGGGTTACAACAATAATAATTAAGGTGCATGTAAATATTCAGACTCAAAGATCATATGAGTAACGCATGCGGGCGCGTCTCAAAGTGGGACTGATGCTCAGGGTGGTAAAACCTTGACACTGGGCACTTGCGCAAACACACTCTTAACCTGCCGTACACTATCCAGTACTAGGTTACAATACAATACAGTACATATGCTCAAGGGCTCCCCCTAGGTTGTATTGCAGTCCTCAGAGTGTGTGTAAGAAAAGTAATAAGCGCTTTATAGTGAATGGTAAAGTCTTTGATCTTCTTTCTTCAGCTAGCCTTATTATACTGCAGTATTTGTAATCCAATGAGTAAGCAAATGTTAAGATAAGACAAGAGTGGTAGGTGAACTGTGAACTTGGTTGTGTGAAACATGTGCAAACTTCTTCCTCTATGAAGGGTGCAACCGTACACTCTATGTTATGTGGCAGACAAACTTTGAGGCCTGGCTGTACACAGCCTATAACAGTGAGACCGCTCTATAGAACAGGTCTCAACAATCCTCTGGACTAGTCTGCAAAGTGACAAAGTAATATATAAATTTTGGGCAACAGCCCTCTCACCACACAGGGCTCGGACAATTGTGCTGCTCCGTTTTCGTGATCTCAGTTCCGCTCCAAGTTGGTTCCGTATGCCGAGCCTCTCCGTCGGATGACTGATGACCATGTTGCTGAATTCTTTCTGGTATCCTGGATCCTCTGATCCGATCACGCGCTGATACAGCACACTGTGTACGAGACCTCTCCGGAGGCTTCAGTTCCGTTCCCCGCCGAGCATGCCGCGGCTCTTCCGATCACATCCACACAGGTCCCTGCAGGCAGGTCTCTTGTCCCGGGAAGAAGAGAACGAAGAATGGCCGCGCTGTCCTTTTATTTCCTTACCCAGCATGCCATTATTCAACTTGGCCTTGTGGGTAGGTAAGTGAGCATTGTGGGTAGGTAGTTCCTTGACTGGTAGTTTCCATATGAGTCACTTCCTCATTCACTACATACCCCACAATGCACTGGAGCTGGCTATTGTAAAGCCAAACAAAAGTCTTAACAACAATAATGCAAAGAAAAACACTAGAGGGAGCCATTCTCTAACTTATAAACATCACACTATTCATGTGGTAAATTAGGGAGAAAAAACGCCTGCGCTACACTACTACTAAGTTCACCTTTCATAACAGGTTACATGTTACACCCACATTTGGGGTCTAACATGTAACATGTTATGCACTGGCCCCTACACCTCCCGCTCCCCCGCTAGGACAGATAGCGAGGGACCTTCTCGCCCCGCTTTCTGTGACACTCCGCCCGCCCGGCTGCGTCACTCATTCACATCCTTATGTGAATGGAAAACTGCAAAGTCTGGCAGCCTTTGCTGCTGTCGGCTTGTAGTTTTCAATGAACTTCCACGGCGATGTGAGCACTGTGGTAGTTGATTCATTCTCCCTGTCAGAATATATTGGCGTCCTCCTACGAAGTACAAGCAAGCCGGTACACTGTGAAAAAATGTGCATTTATTATTTTTTGTCAAACGGTGAACCTGTCCTTTAACCTTCCATTTTGGCCAGAGTATACCATTAAATTGTTAACAGGGGGATTATAACTTTTAGTTATGCCCCTTTACCCTATAATAGTAGTTCTCTTTTTGAAGTATAGGTTCCCTTAAGCTTAACTATACTCAATTCCTCGCTTTTTATTATTTTCAGCTGTCATGTTATCATTCCATAAAGCTTTGGAAATAATGACTATTTTGATGCTTCAGCAATGTGGGAAAGCCAAAGATTCTGGATTCACATAAAGGTCTACACATACATCAGACCTTACACAGATCTCTTGTAACTTACAATTTGATAACAAGATAAGATTATAAATTAAGTAAGACAATTAAAATTCCTTCCTTTAAAATTGTATATACAGTATATATATATTTTCTGTACGTATTTATTAGTGTTTGCCTACAAAACCATAAAGAGCTTTGGTCAGTAAGTAGGGGAAGCCAATGTTATCAGTGATATGCGTGTGTAGTTCCAGGAAATATCAGGGATCTGCTTTATGTCTTGTGTCATCTTGGTATCTACATAAATAATAAAGAAAGACATAAAGAAAATAGATATTATTGTGGCTTGGGAAAAAAATATTTATTCAATACATTGAAGATGTTCAGATTATATCCAAATAATTTAGCAGTATGGATATGTAATTATAAAATGTGTGAATGTATGATAATTTATTACATTGTTAGAATATAAGCTTTGCAGCACAATTTCCTATCCCAACAGGTGCTGTCGAATAGGAGATTGCAAGATGCTAATAGTAAGTCAAATTCAGGTACTTACACTGATTACGTAAAAAAATAAAATAAAATAAAAAATTTAAAATAATTAAATGATGTATTGAGCTGCAACAACGAGTCTTGCATTCTGCCCGTTTTACTTTTTTTTTTTTTAAATGTTTTAAATTTTGGATACAACTTTTTATTTCATTTGCTAGCCTGATGTGATGTAAAACCACATAATTATTTTTTTCCCCTTCTACAACCATGGCATTGATAATCTGGGTATAGACAGAGCCTAAAGCCCCATACACACGGTCGGACAATCCGCGGACCAGGTCCGTCGGACCATGTCCGTCATACTTTGTCCGATGTTGGTTTTGCGTACACACGGTCGGACAAAGTTGTCGGAAAATCCGATCATTCTGAACGTGGTGACGTTTGTTGCCTACGACGGGACTACGTAGAGGCTAGTAGCCAATAGCTTTGGTCTTGTAATGTGATCTGAGCATGCGTAGCACTTTGTCCGGTCGGACAACCGTACACACGATCGGATTTGGTGTGATCGGACCGGGTTGACGGCAAATCTTTCCAGCAGGAGATAAGACTTTGTCCGACGGACAAACCGACGAACACTGTCCGATGGTGCATACACACGGTCTGATTTTTCAACAACCTTGTCCGATCGGACCAAATTGATGAAAAAGTCCGACCGTGTGTATGGGGCTTTACAGATATCTCTGCCACCTGCACATGTAGATTGTTCACTACTTTCCCCAGATGAATGCACAAAGCGTGAGAGTCATCTTTTGTAAGTCTTATCTGTGTGATGTATTTATAAAAAAAAAAAATGCTTGGCTATTTGTCCATCAAAACTGCCGGTATATTCATTCCGTCCAAATGGGGAAAAATTGAATGGACTCCTATTTCCTCTACACTCTACAGGTCGAATGTTTTTTATTTATAACAAATAGTGGGGTTTTGGAAAATAACACATTATGATCACTAGATAGAGCTGAGGACTATAGGAAATAAAGAGCTACCCTATGATTTTGAGTTCCATCAAGTGGACAAAATGCAATATTTTCCTGATTCACTCTGTTTTGTATGAATGAATAACCTTCAGCTTGAAGAGGAACTAGCCTGAGAACATTTGATTTTGCCCCTTTCGCATAGAGCGAATATGCAAGCAGTTTCACAAGATGAATAGTTCTGCAATATTTTTCATAAATGCATTCCTTAGTGCTCCCATCCAGCAAGTGCATTAGCAACATGTACAGCTCAGAAGCAGGTAGCTACAGTGCCTTGCAAAAGTATTCACCCCCTTGGCTTTTTACCTCTTTTGTTACATTACGGCCTTTAGTTCAATGTTTTTTTAATCTGAATTATATGTGATGGATTAGAACACAATAGTCTAAGTTGGTAAAGTAAAATTAGAAAATATATACAAAAAACTATTTTTCAGAAATAAAAAAATGATAATTGGCATGTGCGTATGTATTCACCACCTTTGTTATGAAGCCTTCAGAAGTCTCATAATTAGTGAAATGATGTCCACCTGTGTGCAATCTAAGTGTCACATGATCTGTCATTACATATACACACCTTTTTGAAAGGCCCCAGAGGCTGCAACACCTAAGCCGCGCCACTAACCAAACACTGCCATGAAGACCAAAGAACTCTCCAAACAAGTAAGGGACAATGTTGTTGAGAAGTCAGGGTTAGGTTATAAAAAAAAAAAATATCCAAATCTTTGATGATCCCTAGGAGCACCATCAAATCTATCATAACCAAATGGAAAGAACATGGCACAACAGCAAACCTGCCAAGAGACGGCCGCACACCAAAACTCACGCAAAAAAACAAAATGGAACGTTTTGAGTTTGCGAAATGTGGGAGACTCCCAAAATGTATGGAGGAAGGTGCTCTGGTCTGATGAGACTAAAATCAAACTTTTTGGCCATCAAAGAAAACGCTATGTCTGGCGCAAACCCAACACATCACATCACCCAAAGAACACCATCCCCACAGTGACCACATGGTGGTGGCAGCATCATGCTGTGGGGATGTTTTTCAGCAGTTGGGACTGGGAAACTGGTCAGAGTTGAGGGAAAGATGGCTGGTACTAAATACAGGGATATTCGTGAGCAAAACCTGTACCAGGCTGTGTGTGATTTGAGGCTAGGACTGAGGTTTACCTTCCAGCAGGACAATGACCCCAAACACACTGCTAAAGCAACACTTGAGTGGTTTAAGGGGAAACATGTAAATGTGTTGGAATGGCCTAGTCAGACTTCAATCCAATAGAAAATCTGTGGTCAGACTTAAAGATTGCTGTTCACAAGCGCAGACGATCTAACTTGAAGGAGCTGGAGCAGTTTTGCAAGGAGGAATGGGCAAAAATCCCAGTGGTAAGATGTGGTAAGCTCATAGAGACTTATCCAAGGGGACTTGGAGCTTTGATACCCGCAAAAGGTGGCTCTACAAAGTATTGACTTTAGGGGGGTGAATAGTTATGCACATTTACTTTTTCTGTTATTTTTCCTATTTGTTGTTTGCTTTACAATAAAAATTTTTTATAAAAATCTTCAAAGTTGTGGGCATGTTCTGTAAATTAAATGATGCAAATCCTCAAACAATCCATGTTAATTCCAGGTTATGAGGCAACAAAACACGAAAAATGCCAAGGGGGTGAATACTTTTGAAAGGCACTGTATCTGTTTGCTCGTCTGGCCCGGGAGGGGCAGAATTTTCTCAGTCACAATACAAGTTCCTTCCAAAAGATCTGAGAATGATTAACAACTTTAGAAAATTTAATGGGAAATTTGCTCATTGTTTTGGCAAATCTTTAGTTAACCCTAAATATTTGCTAGTTTTCCTATGGGAAAAAAAAGCATGTCCTCCTTCTGTTTGCAAATAATCTTATATAAGTGAATATTTCCTAATCCTCAGACTTTATAAGAGAAAAAAACCTGATAATCTGCCCATGAACAATTGAATTAATGGCTGTTGCAGCAATGGATATAAAAGTGTGACGCAGAGTATCTGAAGGACATGTGATTAAAGTTGACAAACACATGGATTGGAATGGTTATGCAGTGTAAGGAAATGGGTTCCATCTGTGAGCAACTGTCTTTTGCAGAGAAAATATGTGGCGCATTTAACAAATTGCACACAGAGACTGTTGCTTTCACTTTGCACTGTTTAATGAGTAGTGAATAACTAAGAACTATAGGCAAAACATGGTCTTCTCTAATACATCACAAGATTACAAGAAAGTTGTACCTTGTGGTGCACCACTTTGGCCTATTTAGTTTAATCGCTTGTGACAATGTTAGAGACAACAATAGCACTTGCAGACTGTGAATAATGAGTGTATATTTTGGACATGCTGTCAGGACGCCATCCAGAACAAAGGTGCATGGGTAACTGTAAGCGGGTTCAAATCATGGTAGTTAGATGCTGTCCCAGATGGTAGGGTAAAGATTAATGCCTTTCCTGATTCTTGGGCAGTTTATCCTTGGATCTGACCCACTGATCCTGTGTTATAAAACAGAGCCTTTGGTCTGGAGCCACAAGAGAAGAGAAAAAGTAGAGAGAGTGGTGGGTGGTAGCCAACAGTGATGTAAGTAACTGAGTTAAAATAAACGGAGTTACTTAACGCAGTTACTTTAGAGGGTAACGAGTAATCTAACTGATTACTTTTCCCCTCATGGTAACGCAGTTCCCATTACTTGGACGGAGTTACTGCAATTACTTCTACCGCCACTAGATGGCAGTAGTGTAATTCCGGTGTCCTGCAGGCGCATCGCTTGCGCAGTATGAAGGACTACGGAGCTTCCGAAAATTGCCGAACCTAAACAGCTCTGAGTGAACTCTACACCGCGCAGGCGCAGTTAACATGTAATTGTACGAGGCGATGCCGCACGCTCCCAATGCTCGTTCTACTCTGCAAGGGGCGTCTATCGTGTAACTAAGGGGCAGGTCTAGTATTACTGTAACCAAGGGGCGCATTTATCATTATTGTTATATATCGAGCTCTGCCCATTAATTTAACATTCGCCCTCTTCTGTAGCCATCCGCCCCTTACATGATATAATAATAATAGACCCGCCCCTTGCTTACACGCTATAACAGATCTGCCCCTTGTTTAGGCCCCTTTCACACTGGGGCGGTTTTCAGGCGGTACAGCGCTAAAAATAGCGCCTGTATACCGCCTGAAAAAACCGTCCCCATTCACTCCAGTGTGAAAGCCGGCGGGCTTTCACACTGGAGCGGTGCGCTAGCAGGACCGCAACAAAAGTCCTGCTAGCAGCATCTTTGGAGCGGTGAAGGAGCGGTGTATTTACCGCTCCTATACCGCTCCTTCCCATTGAAATCAATGGGAAACCGCGGGGATACCGCCCGCAAACCGCCGCTGCAGCGGCGCTTTGCGGAGGTTTTTAACCCTTTTGCGGCCGCTAGCGGGGGTTAAAACCACCCCGCTAGCGGCCGCATACCGCGGGTAAAACGATGGTAAAGCAGCGCTAAATATAGCGCTGCTTTACCGTCGCCGCCCCGCACCGCCCCAGTGTGAAAGGGGCCTTAGAGTAATAATAGAGCAGCCCCTTGGTTACACGATATATAACAATAATAATAAATGTGCCCCTTGCTTACAGTAGTACTAGTAGTAGTTACACGTATAGAATATTAAAAAAAAAAAGTCAGTTACTTTGCTGCGTAACTAATTACTTTTCCAATGTAGTAACTGAGTTACTAATACAATTACTTTTTGGGAGAAGTAATTTGTAACTTAACTAATTACTTTTTTAAAGTAAGATGACCAACACTGGTAGCCAAGAGCTTGCAAGAGAATCACGAGGAGGGAGAAGATCAGAAAGCCGCACCTGGAAGGAGTACAAGAATGTCGCCTGCTCCTGCCATGTTGTAGAAGGTCCTTTGTCCCTGGGGCTCATCTCCGAAGATACCAGCTGCTGGGAAATGCCACTGATGGACTCCTGTCTGTACATGGACTCCACCTTTGCAGACATGCCAGGGTAGCACATAGCATTAGGATTAGGGATGTAGGAAAATCTTGTTCTGGCAGGTTAGACTTTGACATGTTAATTTTCCACTTTTCTAAGTAAAGCTTTTAAAACCTTCCCGCCTGGTCGGAATTTACTAAAGGGGTGTAATGCAAGCAACCAGCACCTTTCCACAGTTCAGATCACTAAGGTACCTTGGGGTATGAAGGCATCAGTATAAAAGTTAATACAGTGTAATGATGCAAGTGGTTACCTAGAGGTCTATCAAGCAGTAGACATGGGAGCCGTCAAAAAATTTGTTTTGTTTCGTTCCGTTTCGTATAAAAAAAAAAAATCGTAATTCGTGTACGAAATTTAATTCGAATTCGTACGAAATACGAATTTTGTACGAATCGTAAATTTTAAAAGTTTCTGTTAATTTGGATAACGAATATCGACACTATAAGAATAATAACGAATTATCCGAAAACGTATTAACGTTACATAAAACAAGTCTATTGTCTATTGTTCACCAATCACTCAGAGGAAGAACGAAATACAAAATTTCGACTTGTGTTATGTAATGTTAATACATTTTCTGATAATTTGTTATTATTCGTAGAGTGCCGATATTCGTTATACTGAATCTCAAATTCATTCATAATATCTGCTATAATTTCTTTCGTATTAGTTGAAATTAGTTATTTGGTAGTTTGGATTTGGATAATTTGGATCCGGAATTCGTAAACGAAATTTCGTATTTCGTACAGAATTTGTATTCGTTAAAATTCGTAATTCGGATTTGTACGAATGTACGAATTTCGAAAAATTCGTACGAATTTCCGATTCGTACGAAACTAAATTGCACATGTCTATCAAGCAGCCCGTCATTAAGCGTGTGCCTGAGATAGGTCCATGACTGTACTCTTCGCTGGTTCTCATCCTACCTAAATCACCGCTCCTTCAGTGTCAATTACAACTCTACTTTCTCCTCTCCTCTTCCTTTCTCCGTGGGGGTCCCCCAAGGTTCTGTTCTTGGACCTTTACTTTTCTCAATCTACACCACCTCCATGGGTCAGTTGATTGCCTCCCAAGGCTTTAAATATTATCTCTACGCTGATGACACCCAAATCTATCTCTCCACCCCCAGCTCTCTCCATCTGTCTCCTCACGCATTACCAACTTACTAGCAGACATATCAGCCTGGATGTCACATCACTTCCTCAAACTCAACCTATCCAAAATCGAGCTCATAATATTTCATCCCTCAGGTGCCGCTTCCGATGATTTCTCTGTCAATATCAACGGCTCAACTATCAACTTATCCCCCCACGCCAAGGTCCTAGGTGTAATCCTGGACTCTGAACTAACCTTTCGGCTCCACATCCTAAAGCTATCCAAAATTTGCCGCCTCAACCTCTGCAACATCTCTAAGAAACATCCCTTCCTAACCATTGTCACCACAAAGCTTCTAATCCACTCCCTGGTCATCTCCCACCTTGACTACTGCAACTCCCTCCTCATTGGCTTACCTCTAAATAGGCTACCCCCACTTCAGTCCCTCATGAACGCTGCTGCCAGGCTCATCCACCTCACAAACCATGCAGCGTCTGCTATACCCCTCTGCCAATCCCTCCATTGGCTGCCACTCAGTCACCAAATTAAATTCAAGATACTAACTATAACTTACAAAGCCATTAACAACCTGGCCGCCAGCTACATCTCTAACCTAGTCTCAATATACCAACCTCCCCCCCGTCTTCTCCCTCTTCTTCTTCTCTCTCTTCTCTCGCTCTCTCTCGTTTTTTCTTCTCTTCTTCTCCTCTCTCCTCTCTCGTCATTCTCTCTCTCTTCTCCTCTCTCTCTCTCATTCTCTCCTTCTCTCTCTTCTCTTCTTCTTCTCCTCTCTCTTCTTCTTTTCTCTCTTCTCTCTCCTTCTCTTCTACAGCTCTCTTCTCTTCTCTCTTCTTCTCTTCTCTTTCTCCTCTCTCCTCCTCCTCTCCTCCTCTTTCTCCTCTCTTCTCTCTCTCTTCTCCGCTCTCTGCTCCTTCTCCTCTCTCTCTCATATTCTACTCTCTTCTCTCTCTCTCCTCTCTCTTCTCTCTCCTCTCTCGCTCGCTTCTCTCTCTCCTCATTCTTCCTCTTCTTCTCTTCTCTTCTTCTTTCTCTCTTCTCTGTCTTCTCTTCTCTTCTCTCTTCTCCTCTTTCTCGTCTCTCTCGCCTTTTCTTCTCATGCTTTTCTCTCTCTCTTCTCTCTCCTCTACGCTTCTCCCCTTCTCCTTCTCTTCTCCTCTCTTTTCTCTTCTCCTCCTTCTCTCCTTCCTCCTCTCAGACCTCTTTCTCTCTCCTCTTCCTCTCTCTTCTTACTCCTCTCTTCTTTCTCTTCTCTCTCTTCTCTCTCTCTTCTTCTTCTCTTCTTCTCCCTCTTCTCTTCTCTCTCCTCTTCTTTCTGCTTCCATCTCTTCTTCTATCCTCTCTCTCACTGTCCATGGGGTGGGGGGGGGGGCGGGGGGGGGGGGGGGGGAGGGGGGGGTGGGGGGGGGGTGGGGGGGGGGGGGGGGGGGGGGGGGGGGGGGGGGGGGGGGGGGTGGGGGGGGGGGGGGGGGGGGGGGGGTGGGGGGGTGGGTGGGGTGGGGGGGGGTTGGTGGGGGGGTGGGGGGTGGGGGGGGTGGGGTGTTTGCAGCTCATCTTCAAACTGGCTCTTCCTCTCTACCAACCTAATCGTTCTCTTCGCTCCTCCCAAGACCTCTCAAACTCCCTTGTTACCTCATCCCATGCTCACCTTCAGGACTTCTCCAGAGCCTCTCCCATCCTCTGGAATGCTCTACCTCAATCAGTCCGATTTTCTCCTACTTTATCCACTTTCAGACGATCCCTGAAAACTCATCTCTTCAGAGAAGCCTGTCTAGCACCTAACAGCTGTACATTTATCTTCTCAATCAGAACATCGCCCACAGTTATTACCTCTTGTATCTCTTGACCTTCCCTCTTAGATTGTAAGCTCTAATGAGCAGGGCTCTCTGATTCCTACTGTATTAAAGTGTATTGTATTTGTACTGTCTACCCTCAAGTTGTAAAGAGCTACGTAAACTGTTGGCACTATATAAATCCTGTATAATAATAATAATGATAATAATAATAATAGGTAGGATAGCCTCTTGCAGGAGGGAGTTGTTGTCGGTGCTCTCTCCATGAATAGTCTGTCTTCCATAGCAACGGGAGTGAACTCTCATCGCAAAGGTCCCCAGCCTGTGCCCAGGTATGGAAGAGTTAAGTGAAGTGCACCCCATACTGTTACTTGGTGTGAGGTAATAAGGAAGGGTGGATGTGTATAGGGCTCAGCATGTCTCTCCTAAAGGCAAATTACAGAGACATTGTCACGGGGACCTGAGAGTTAACTGGAGAGCAGTTACAGTGCAAGTGTACCCAGTGTACTTTCAACTCTAAAAGCAGAGTTCAGCCTTAAGGTCAAGTATTCCCCCACAGCAGCCTCAGTCTTGTTGCAGGGCATTGATGGAAATTGCACAGAAGTAAAGGTACCCCATGTGTATATCAGAGTGATCCTGTTACAGGTGCCTAGTATAGCCCAGAGGAACCCACCTGAGGTAAGCCTCTCATGTGACCCTTGCTTGGTGCCCAACAAGGAGGGAAACATGGAAGACGTGATGATCATCCTGTCACCCGAACCTGCCCACACACCAATACGTAGGCTAACTTTTGCCAGTATCCTGCGTGGGCACGATCATTTGCGAAAATCATTTGCAGGCACATTGGCAAACAACTGCACATTCAGGTGAATGTGCGCACACATCTAATTCCAGAACTGACACCAAATACCCTATATAAACGAAGGAGTAATGACAAATGGCTGCTGCATGATCTTCAGCTAGTCCATGATCCCTGCTCCTGTGTATCCTGATCTCCTGTATCTCAGTGCTACAGATCTCCTCCAGTCTCTTTCAGACACTTGCTCCAGAGTCAGCTGCATGTCGAATGTTCACTGATCTCCCTTATCTCCCCCTGTTGGCATCTACCATGCTGGTTCCTAGTCCACCGATTGGTACTCAAAGCCCCGGGAAATATGGTGGAGGCACGTGCGGGGGGGAGGGGATACCCAGTTACTGGGGTGTGTGCAAGTGGATCACTTCCATCTGACATTCAAGAGTCGGCTTGTCAGATTTACAAACCCCCCAAAGCCACCAATGTAGTTTCTACGTTAGTAGCAGCAAAAGAGTTAAGGGGTGGGAAGTAGGAGTGCTAAAGCATATATGATGTTTTCAGCAGACCCTCCCTCCAGACCTTTATTGTCACAGCTTAGATGAATAAGCTGAAGTTAGAAGCTGATTGTTTACTATGCACAGCTGCACTAGATTCTGTGTATACCAGTTTTAGTAAATCACTCCTGTGTTTACTATGCTTCAGTTTGTGAAAGAACAGGAAGCTGCTCAGCACAAAGCACCTCCCATTCATTTACTGTCCAGTGCAGCTGAGGCTGCAGAGAAAGGGACTGGGGAATCTGTGTCCTCAGTCCCTTTCTTCATATCAAAACTGAGACATCAAGGTGAAATTACCATTATTGTCTACAGTAGTGTAGACTTGCTTTTAATAAGATCTCAAATATTGCCAGAGTTATTATTATTATTAGTATACAGGATTTATATAGCGCAACAGTTTGCGCAGCGCTTTGAAAGTTGTATTGAACTTAAAGTGGAAGTAAACCCCCCTATCATTTTCAGCCAAGGAAGCTGCCATCTTTGCCTCTGTTTAATCTTCAACTGCCACAGTGCTGCACATGTGATCCGTTATGACACCAGCCATTGGATGGTTTGACTGTTTGGTTGAGAGCACAGCCAATGTGCAGTTAGCATTCACGGCATGCCTTTTTTTTTTAGACTGTTAAATCGATGGGTTTACTTCCGCTTTAACTCTGTGTAATTAAAAATCTAGCCTGCAGATGTGTATTGTGAAATCACATACCAGACAAGCATTTTACGATCTGCCATTAGCAAACTTGGATTAAAAGGCATCCTGTTAATAGAATCTATGACCTTCAATTAGTCATTTACGATTGGTCCCCTTGACAGGCTCCTGGTTATCAGTGTTTTGCTTATAAAATAATAAATACGATCAGCGCAAAATCTTAAATAATAAAATGTAGATCAATTGTGTGTTGCACAACCAGACACTGTACAGTGTTTTCACTCCACCAAAATATTAACCTAAAATGAATGCAGTGTAGCGCAAAACACAAAATCGACATATGAACAATTCCCAAGTCCCAACAAAAAAGATAATATAAGTATCCAACAATTACATATAAATGAGTCCTATTAAGTAATGAAAAAATTCAGTGAAAAATAATAACGTGAAAAATTAACGTAAAAAAAAAATATTAAAACACCCTGCGCCTTCACCAGATAAAATGCCTGCTGCTCACCTCAGTGCAATGAACAGCATGCTCATCACACTCCAACCCAGATAAATCTTGTCTCCTCTTTGATTCCCAATAGACCAGTCCACTGCTCGAGGAATTCCTCCAGTTGAAGCTCACATATTTTATAAGGCAAAAGAGCATACTCTGTTTTATTCCTCTATTAAAATACCCCGCAATAAAAAACACTTACAAGATAGTAAAATTAATAGCGCTTAAAATTTTTTTCCCAGCCGGCTCATCACCATGTACGATCCCGGCGTGACGTTACAGGCTTGACTCCTCCCTAGACTTGTTCCTCCCCCTAACTGGGCTTCATCATTGATCATGTCATCTAGAGATGCAAGCCCCCCCCTCCCCCCTCTAAATAAAATCCAGCACTAATCTGCATGCTCATCTCTTTAAAGCGGTTCTGCACTCTGTATATTTTTTTTTTTTTTTTGGGGGGGGGGGGGGGTATACAAAGGATGCTTACCTTAATTGGGGGACTCACCTGTTCCATCTTCCATCTCGATCGCCGCCGGTTTTCGTCCGATGAAGTTCTTCATCTTCTTCTTTTGTGCTGGGGGCCATCTTGCCTGTGGGCATGTGAAACCCCCACAGGCACTTTAGATGGCCCAGCATGCACCACCGTTACTCGCGCGTGCGCAGTAACGGCACATCTGCCGACATCTCACGAGATTTCGGAAGATGTGTCCGAAATCTCGCGAGATTTCGGAAGATGTGGCCGAAATCTCGTGAGATTTCGGAAGATGTCCGCACTGACTCCTGGGAACAATAACACCAGATCCCAGGAGACAGTGCGGCCTGACGACGATCGACGCAGAGACCCCGCCCACCCCCGAAGAGACAGAAGACCGGAAGTCATCAATTACAAGGTAAGTAAAAAAAAAAAAAAAAAAACACATTTCATTTAGTACTCTTTGCCTGATTTGGAAGGCAAAGAGATTTACTAAATGAAATGGGTGCAGAACCACTTTAAGCATAAACTCCCTATTAAAGCCAACATTCTTCCCAAACAAAGATGCAAAAAGGATGATGCAAAAAATTCTATCATTCAATACAAATCCCACTCTGCAGAAATGCCAGACCTATCTCCCCCCAAATCACTCCTTTCAATGCACCTAACGTCATTTCTGGATTTCACTAGGGTTTGGATTTGGCACCGAACTTTAGTCTTGTTTACTGAAACACAACCCAGGTTTGTTGGGCTTGTCACTATTTTTAAGCTTTTGTGTAAACTAATCCTTATGCCCCCGTACACACGATCGCACTTTCCAACAACAAAACCGTGGAATTTTGTTCGAAGGATGTTGGCTCCAGCTTGTCTTGCATACACACGGTCACACAAATGTTTGCCAACAATTAAAAACGTGAGAACGCGTTGACATACAAGACGTATGATGAGCCGAGAAAAAGGAAGTTCAATAGCCAGTGCGGCTCCTTCTGCTTGATTCAGAGCATGTGTGAACTTTTGTGCGTCAGACTTGTGTACACACGATCGGAAATTCCAACAACCAAAGTTTGTTGGCGGAAAATTTGAGAACCTGCTAGCCAACATTTCTTTGCGTAAAGTCTGACAACAAATGTTCGATGGAGCATACACACGGTCAACCTTTCAGCCAACAAGCTCACACCCAACATTTGTTGTCGGAAAATCCGATCGTGTGTACGGGGCATTAAAGAGGTCTGAGTGACTAAACTTATCTTTTTGTGACCAATTGTAAAATATTTCTGTTGGCACCACTGAAAATAGTGTTACATTTTCCCATGTTCTTTAACCCAAAAAGGTTCATTCGCACTGCAGAGTGCTGTCTTTATTTCTGGGAAAGAGATCGGGTCTCTGGTGGATAGAATTCTCATGCACCACACATTCCTGTTACCGGGATAATACGAATACCCATCAAATAATATACTGCAAACCACTTGTACCACTTATTCATTCGGAAGGTTTAAAATAACAGCAATAACCTTTTTGCTTGGCATGGACCTTTAGGATGCTTTACAAATTTGTTCTACTGCACACACTACAGCAAATGATAAGAGAGTAATTGTAATGCCACTTTTATTTGTCAAGTTTTATAAAGCAGACAGCTTACAGCATCTCATTTTTGATCATCTCAGATCGCATGCGATTTTCACTGCAGTGCGGTGCAAATCACATCCGATCTCTGACATCGCACCAGTGTGAACCGGCCCTAAAGGGATGCAGGACCAGCAGATTTCCTCATTAGTGCCTTGTAGCTCCACACCTGACTAATTATGAATCCACTCCCATTAGACCCACTCTGTACAGAGGCACAGACAAACACACATGGATTACCTCAGAATAAAAAAAAGGTAGGAATCTGCAACAAAGGTTGTTATAATCCTGGCATTGTACATAGATCACCCAGAGGAGTTATGCTTTAACTATTTGTATAATAAGAGCCCTTTCACACTGTGCCACCTAGGGCATCAGCGGTAAAGCTGATTTACCGTCGTTTTAGCGCTGCTATTCGGCCGCTAGCGGGGCAGTTTTAACCCCCCGCTAGCGGGCGAAAAGGGGTTAAATCCGCCCACAAAACACCACCGCAGCTGCGTTTTCCTGGTGGTATAGCAGCACTGCCCCATTGATTTCAATGGGGAGGAGTGGTGGAGGAGCGGTGAGTTCACTGCTCCTTCACCACTCCAAAGAAGCTGCCGGCAGGACTTTTTCTGACACCCTGCCAGCACACCGCTCCAGTGTGAAAGCTCTCAGGCTTTTACACTGGAGTGAATGGGGCAGCTGTTTTAGGGCGGTTTGCAGGCACTATTTTTAACGCTATAGCGCCTGCAAATAGCCCTCAGTGTGAAAGGGGTCTTACTTAAATCTCATACGAGCATAAGTCAGTGAATCCTAGATCCTTAAAAAAATACCCTTTTTTTGGATTTTAATGCAATTAAACACAATATATAACACAATTGCTTGGTAAAATATAAAAGACGATGTTATGCCAAGTAAATGGATACTAAACATGTCACACTTTAAAGTTGCGCATGCCCCTGCAACAGCATAGGCAACACTTTAAAAGCCTTTACTTTTTTTATTATTATTATTATTTTTATTTTTATTTTTACACTGTAACTTATTTTTATTTTTAATCACTTTTATTGCTATCACAAGGGACCGACGTGTGCGTTCGCCTTTGCACGCAAGCATGGGCGGAAGGGGAACTTTACATTTAAAAAAAAATTATTTATTACCATTTTATTTTTACACTGTCATTTTAATTCTTCTTTTTTTTTAATCACTTTTATTGCGGTCAAGAAGCAATGTAAACATTCCTTCTGACAGCAAAAAGGAGGGGGGAGGTTGGGAATTTAGATGAGGTGGAGAGGAAGAGAATGCATATAACCTCCCACAGTGACTGGGAGAGAGTAAAAGTGTGGAGACAAAAAATTGTTATAGCACCACAGAGTATGAGTATGAGAGTATGGTGCTATGACTATTTTGTCTCCACGCTTTAACTCTCTCCCAGTCACTCTGGGAGGTTATATGCCTTCTCTTCCCCTCCACCTTTCCAATCCCTCTGCACGTAGCTATGCTGCTCACCCTATGGCTAGTACACACCCACCACTTTCCTTCAACACCTGTTTCCAAAGGGTTGTCACTCTTCACTTCCTATTAACACATACAGGGGGTCCCCGGGTTACAAACAAGATAGGGTCTGTAGGTTTGTTCTTAAGTTGAATCTGTTTGTAAGTCGGAACAGGTACATTTTTTAACCACTTGCTTACTGGGCACTTAAACACCCTTCCTGCCCAGACCAATTTTCAGCTTTCGGTGCTCTCACACTTTGAATGACAATTACTCAGTCATGCAACACTGTACCCAAATTAATTTTTTGTCCTTTTTTTCCCACAAATAGAGCTTTCTTTTGGTGGTATTTGATCACCTCTGGGTTTTTTATTTTTTGCGCTATAATTGAAAAAAGACCGAAAATTTTGAAAAAAAACAAATTTTTCTTTGTTTCTGTGATAAAATTTAGCAAATTATTAATTTTTCTTCATAAATTTTGACCACAATTTATACTGCCACATGTCTTGGGTAAAAATAACCCAAATTAGTGGAAATTATTTGGTCTTTGTGAAAGTTAGAGAGTCTACAAACTGTGGTGCAAATTATACAAAATTGATCACATCTGATGTACTGGTGACCGATCTCATTTCTTGTGACCCGAACAAGCCAGGAAAGTACAAATACCCCCCAATGACCCCTTTTTTGAAAGTAGACATTCCAAGGTATTTAGTAAGAGGCATGGTGAGCTTTTTGATGTTGTCATTTTTTTCCCACAATTCTTTGCAAAATGAATTATTTTTTTATTTTTTTATTTTTTTCCACAAAATTGTCATTGTAATAGGTTATTTCTCTCACATGCAATGTGTATACCACAAATGTCACCCCAAAATAAATTCTGCTACTCCTCCTAAGTATTACGATACCACATGTGTGGGACTTTTACATAGCCCGGCCACTTAGAGAGGCCCAACATGCAGGGAGCGCCATCACGTGTTCTAGGAGCATAAATTACACATCTAACTTGTTGACTACCTATTACACTTTTGAAGGCCCTGGAGCACCAGGACAATGACATGTGACACTGACGTGGCACTGATGACAGGTGGCACTGATGACACGTGACACTGATGTGGCACTGATGACAGATGGCACTAATACGGGGCACTGATGACACGTGACACTGATGACAGATGGCACTAATACGGGGGCACTGATGACACGTGACACTGACAGATGGCACTAATATGTGGCACTGCTGACAGATGGAACTTATACGTGGCACTGATATCATGTGGCACTGATGAGAGATGGCACTAATACGTGGCACTGATGACAGATGACACCGATACGTGGCATTGATGACACGTGCCACTGATAACAGATGGCACGTGACACTGACAGGTGGCACTTTTGACAGATGGCACTGATACGTGGCACTGATGACACATGGCACTGATATGGCACTGATGACAGATGGCACTGACGTGGCACTGATGACAGATGGCACTGACATGGCACTGATGACAGATGGCACTGACGTGGCACTGGGGACAGGTGGCACTGGCAGATGGCACAGATGGCACTGGGGGCAGGTGGTACTGGGGACAGGTGGCACTCTGGGGACTGGTGGTACTGGGGACAGGTGGCTGATGGTACTGGGGACTGGTGGTACTGGGGACTGGTGGCTGATGGTATGGGGGACTGGTGGTACTGGGGACAGGTGGCTGATGGTACTGGGGACTGGTGGTACTGGGGACTGGTGGCTGATGGTATGGGGGACTGGTGGTACTGGGGACTGGTGGTACTGGGGACAGGTGGCTGATGGTACTGGGGACTGGTGGTACTGGGGACAGGTGGCTGATGGTACTGGGGACTGGTGGTACTGGGGACAGGTGGCTGATGGCACTCTGGGAACAGGTGGCAGCGGGACAGATCGCTTTATTTTTCTTTTTTTTTTTTTTTTTTTTTTTTACTTACGGCGCCGGCGCCGTTCCTCTCTCACTCCTCACACGCTGTCTGTGTGAGGAGGCAGAGCGGCGCTGACAGATGATCTCATATGTTTGCATATGCAAACATATGAGATCATCTCTCATTGGACAGCTGGATCTCGCTGTAAACGGCCGCTGTGATTGGCCGTTTACAGCGATCTGTGACCGGCTGTGTCCGACGGACACGGCCAGCACAGAACTTCCCGATGCGCGCTCTCAGGAGCGCGCATTAGGGAAGTAAACAGGAGGACGTCCAGGGACGTCCTCCCAGCAGAGAGCGTCCGCGCTGCAGCCGTCTTTCGGCTATAGCGCGGGCGCGAAGTGGTTAAGTGTAGCTCCAGCCAAAAAATCTATTTTTACGTTTTTTTGATAACATAGAGAAGGGTTATCACCCCTGTAACATTTGTTTTGCTGTCTGTGCCCCTGTTCAGAAGATTTCACCTCACCTTCTGTCCCAATGACAATTGGATTTTGAAAATTTTGGGTTGTTAGGGAAGGATGGACTGGTGATAAAGCATCAGTGGAGACACCTTTTTCCCATATTAACTCTTATGCTCCGTACACACGGTTGGAAATTCCGACCACAAAATCCGTCTGATTTTTTCCAACGGATTTTGTCCGACACTGGTGTTGCATACACACGGTCGGACAAAGTTGTCGGAAAATCCAATCATTCTGAACGTGGTGACGTTCGTTGCGTACGACGGAACTACGTAGAGGCTAGTAGCCAATAGCTTTGGTCTTGTAATGTGATCTGAGCATGCGTGGCACTTTGTCCATCGGACTTCGCTACACACGATAGGATAGGATCCGATAGGACTTTGTTGTCGGAAAATTTGAGAGCAGGACCTCAAACTTTTTCCGTCAGAAATTCCGACGGAAAAAGTCCGATGGAGCCCACACATGGTCGGAATTTCCAACAACATGGTCCGATAGGACATTTTTCGTCTGAACATCCGACTGTGTGTATGGGGCATTACAGGAGTGAATTTCCCTTCCTAGGGGTGGATTTCCTCTCACTTCCTGTTGTCTCCCTCCGTTTGTAAGTAGGAGTCGTTTGTAAGTCGGATGTTTGTAAGTAGGGAACCCCCTGTATATGGTTATCTACCATGTATTTACTTCAGTTATATTTTTCACAGACACCTTGAAGTCTATATTAGACATCACTAGCCACGACAACATGAACTTCATTGTCCAGGTGGGGAGTTGTGGCTGTGCTCTGTCCTGGAGGTCCTTCCTGC
The DNA here is from genome assembly GCA_028564925.1 of Lithobates sylvaticus. NCBI lineage: Eukaryota > Metazoa > Chordata > Amphibia > Anura > Ranidae > Lithobates > Lithobates sylvaticus. Next base: position 76,941,095 of record CM053026.1, read on the forward strand.
CTCAGCTCCCAGTGGAGACATTTGTGATACTCCTTGGCCTCTCAGTATCCTGCTGTGACATGTCGAGTCCTCAAGTGAGTAGGGGGATGAACATTTCCCCTCCCATGGTCCCCGCCTTTTTTGGTCCTTTCCCTTGACCTTTTCTGTTATTGGGGTTAGTATACGTTCAATGTTTTATATTATTCTTTTTACAGAGAGAAAGAGCCACCGCTCTAGGTCGGCCCGCCAAGGCTAGTGCTTGTCTTCCCGTCAGAGAGCCTCAGGCACTGACTGATACATGCGCAGATAGGAAGTAACAGAAAGAACTCTGGATAGCCGCACACTGGAAAGAATTTGTTTCTTGTGCTTTTTATTCCAAAAACGAAGATCACATCAAATAATCCACAACAAAGGGTGCTACCAAATCTGACACGTTTCACACTGAGTTCAGTGCTTACTCATAGTAAGCACTGAAGTCAGTGTGAAACGCGTCAGTTTTTGGAATAAAAAGCACAAGAAACAAATTCTTTCCGGTATGTGGCTATCCAGAGTTCTTTCTGTCACTTCCTATTCTTTTTACAGAACTGTCATACGCATCAGTTCCTGATGAGGTGGTATTTATCCCCCAAAACGCGTAGAGCTTACAAAGATGCATACCCTAATGACTATATCTGTGAGGACATTCATTCCTTGTTAATATGTTTTATTTGAATTTGTACGTGGAGAAATATCAGTAACGGTACCACATATCTTTCCATGGTTCTAGTTTATGTAACTACAACCTTTAATACAATACCTATTTTGGCTACATTATGTTATGTCTATGGTTGTTATCCACTTTCAGACCGGACCATTTTGCTTTGCGATTCGGCACTGTGTCGTTTTAACTGACAATTGCGCGGTCGTGCGACGTGGCTCTCAAACAAAATTGACGTCCTTTTTTCCCCACAAATAGCGCTTTCTTTTGGTGGTATTTGATCGCCCCTGCGGTTTTTATTTTTTGCGCTATAAACAAAAATAGAGCGACAGTTTTGAAAAAAATGCAATATTTTAAACTTTTTGCTATAATAAATATCCCCAAAAAATATATAAAAAAATGTTTTCCCCTCAGTTTAGGCCGATACGTATTCTTTTACATATTTTTGGTAAAAAAAAAAAAAAAATCATTTATTAATTAGTGATTATTGATTGGTTTGCGCAAAAGTTATAGCGTTTACAAAATAGGGGATAGTTTTATAGCATTTTTATTAATAATTTTTTTTTTTTTTTACTAGTAATGGCGGCGATCAGCGATTTCTATTGTGACTGCGACATTATGGTGGACACATCGGACATTTTTGACACATTTTTGGGACCATTGTGATTTATACAGCAATCAGTGCTATTTAAATGCACTGATTCCTGTGTAAATGACACTGGCAGTGAAGGGGTTAACCACTAGGTGGCAGTGTAGGGGTTAAGTGTTCCTAGAGGCGTGTTTCTAACTGTGGGGGGCGTGGCTGTGAGCTAGTGAATGCTGATCTCTGCTCCAATCACAGGGAGCAGAGATCGGCATCACTAGTTGCTAGGCAGAACGGGGAGATGCTGTTTATTTCCACATCTCCCCGTTCAGCCTTCCCGTGAGACGATCGCGGATATCTCCGCGGCGATCGAGTCCGCGGGACCCGCAACCGGACTCACGGGGGTCCCGACCAGCGCGCCGCCGGCGGCACGCACACGATGGCATTGCAGCATCTTAAAGAGGACGTACCTGTACGTGCCTGTCCGTGCCATTCTGTCGACGTACATCGGTTAAATAAATTACTTTTCTACATCCGGTTCCTTTTTTGCCTCATCTAAAGTCCCAACCCTCCTTCGATTTCCCTTCTAAATGTTTTTTTTCTTTGTCTGAATTTCTCACTTCCTGTTTCTCCTCAGTAAACTTCACACCATCATCCGAGCGGTGTTTAGTCAGCCAGAACAGCTTACTGAACAGCTTACTGAGGAGGAACAGGAAGTGAGAAATTCAGACAAAGAAAACAAAGAAAAAAAACATTTAGAAGATAAATCGAAGGAAAAGGTAAGTGAACCAACAATGCACTAGCTTAAAGGGACCTATTTAGAAAATAAAAAACAAACCTTTACAACCCCTTCAATAATGTAGGAGAGCAGGTCTTAACTTGTTACCTATTACTATTATTTTTGCCTCAAACTGCATTATTCTGCATTGAAAATTCAAAAGCCCTAAAACTTTCATAATTTAAAATAGATGGTGCATTTCCTACCTCCCCTACCTACCTGCTCATCATTTTCTTTAACCATACAGGTGCACATCTAGACACGATTGTCTTCAAATGGATCTAGATAAAAGAAATATCATCCAGACGGGTCATTGGCAGGGCTCTCTGGTTTTAAACACATTCTAACAGATTCTCAAACTCTTTGACCCTATGGTGGTTTACTTTGGCAATGCTTTACTTTTCACATGATGAAATTATTGACAAAAATAATTTTGATGCATTTATGAATCTCTGTAAATATCGTCATCGAAGTAGTCTAAACATCTGCTTAATTTCTCATTTGTCATCTGGTAATAAGTGCCTTGGGCTTGAAATACATACAGAAAATACAGCCTACATGACTGACTTTTAAGTTTTTTTTAAGTTTAAAGTGCATTTACTCCAGTATACCAGGCTGTACTGCTGTGTAAAATATTCAGTTTGATGCATGTTCTGGAGACAATGAATCCTGAGCCTGTAATTCTATAGATTTTCACATATTCCCAACTATTCTATACTAATTATCAAATTATTCCTATGCTGTTAATCCTGGTGTAGGTGAAGTACCATATATACTCGAGTATAAGCTTAGGGTGAGAAATGTGCAGCTACTGTAAGTGGAAAAGAGGGTCAACAATGCCCATTTGCAGCCTCACTGTGCCCATTTGCATGCCTCACTGTGCCCATTTGCAGCCATAGGTCCCCCGAACTTCAAATTCGGTAGTTAAGGTTTCCTAGCGGTCCCCTAGCTGCAGCCAAGGGTCCCGAAATGACATTGCTGCAGATGGACACAGTTGACCGAATTTGGGGCCCCGTGCTAGGAACCCCAGATTTGGTTTGCAAACCCAGTGGAACTAGCACTACCACATTCCTAGCACCAAGTGTCCCAAGATACGGGGCCCCAAAGTCGGTTTGGAAAATGTCAATCTCTGCTGCAGAAAAATACTTGACTCGAGTATAAGCCTAGGGGGGCATTCTCAGCACATAAAATGTGCTGAAAAACTCATACGGTAAGTAGATTTTGGGCTGTGTACACATAAGATCTCACACAGATTGACCCCCTACCACTGCCTCTCCTTTTCTGACTGGCAACAAAGTTACATTAAGCAGTCTGTGCCCAAGCTATGAACATTTAAATATTTACATAACAAGAAGTAAAAGGATGCCATTTTGCCTGCTTGGTCTAAGGGGCTATATAATAGCAAACAAAGTGTAAAAAAAAAAAAACAAAAAACATGATCACCCCCCCAGAGTAGTACAGTGTTACTATGGTGACACTAAACTACTCTGATGAAAGTATGCAAAATAGTAGAAAAAGAGAAAAAGTTAAAAAAATTCAATATTATTATTTTTTTTTAACAAACTGTCACCAGTCAGTGACCCTGATCACCACCACACCAGTCACATGAAATTATTCAATTTCTTTATTTTCAAAAGAATTGTGGCAGATAGTAAAGAACTCCTTTAGCGGTGCTTGCGTTTAGAAGTGTTTTCTTATTTTTTCAAATAGTCAAAAATGAAAAACTAAATGCAGCTAAACGTGAGTTACCATGTTTACAAGCTGTTACAGGCTTTTGGAGTTTCAAATGCCTCTGAACATCTGTTCTGAATGCATTTTTTTTCTTTTCCAAAAAGTGCTTCTAAACTCTTAAGCCTCATATACACAATCAGACTTCAAACCAACTTTTCCATGGATTTCTGTCCAAAGGGCATTGGCCGTGAACTTGGTATGCATACACACGGCAGGACTTTTTCAGCCAACTTTCACCAAATCTCGCGGGTTCAGCTCTTTACTGTCACCCTTTGGTCAACTTCTGTATTGTTGTCTGATCTTTTGCATTGGTTCTGAGCATGCGTGTTTGTACTTTGGACTTAAGTCCAATGGACTTGTGTACACACGATCGGACTTTGCACCATCTGACTTTTTTTGCCGGAAAGTTTGTCTGTTTGCACAGCGAACATTTGTCTGATGAAAACCGAAAAAGTTTGTCTAATGGAGCGCACACACGGTTGTATTTTTTCAAAAAAACAGGTCATTTGGAAGTTTGTTGTCAAAAAGTCTGATCGTGTGTATGGTCCTTAAGTGTTTTCCTAGATTATTATGGACCGTAATAGAAGTACTGATACCTCTGCTATTATTATATATTATAGTATTAGCAATTTGTAATGTATTATATTCATTATTTCAGTATGAAAATCATATCCTCTTTGCAATCCTTAGGGAAACATTTTGATTCCCATTAGTGTAGCAATATTGCTCTGGTTCCATTTTTATGCATTGTATACATTGTTTAAGGTTGACCTGTCCATACAATTTACCCTATGGGTTCATTTTTTTTTCCATCTTAGATACACCATGTATATGACTTTTTTATTAACTTATCATTTGATGTTTTTCTATATCATCAATCTTTCTAGATTCTCGCATATTATTATTATTATTATTATTATTACACACCACACCTTCCATTGAAAACGTCTATGTAATGGCGAAACGCATCTGAGAGGGCGTGCAGTGACATCACCGCATTTGTTTCAGGAAGGAGGAAGGGTTTTAAATCGATGCCGGCCGGCGTTTTGTACAAATTCTTCTAATGCCCTGTACACACGGTCGGATTTTCCGATGGAAAATGTCCTATCGGACAATGCTGTCGGAAATTCCGACCGTGTGTAGGCTCCATCGGAAAATCCGACGGACAAAGTTTTATCTCCTGCTCTCAAATTTTCCGACAACAAAGTCCTATCGGACTTTTTCCGATCGTGTGTAGTGAATTCCGACGGACAAAGTGCCACGCCAGCTCAGATCACATTACAAGACCAAAGCTATTGGCTACTAGCCTCTACGTAGTCCCGTCATAGGCAACAAACGTCACCACGTTCAGAATGATTGGATTTTCCGACAACTTTGTCCGACCGTGTGTATGCAACACCAGTGTCGGACAAAATCCGTCGGAAAAAATCTGATGTATTTTGTGGTCGGATTTTCCGACCGTGTGTACGGTGCATTAGTGTTCGTTTATGCTTGTTTCTTCACTGCAAATGTGAGTACAACCTCTTTTTAACCTCTTCGCGCCCGCGCTATAGCCGAAAGACGGCTGCAGCGCGGACGCTCCCTGCAGGGAGGACGTCCCTGGACGTCCTGTTGTTTACTTCCCTAATGCGCGCTCCTGAGAGCGCGCATCGGGGAAGTTCTGTGCTGGCTGTGTCCGTCGGACACGGCCGGTCACAGATCGCTGTAAACGGCCAATTACAGCGGCCGTTTACAGCGAGATCGGCGTGTCCAATGAGAGATGATCTCATATGGAAACATATGAGATCATCTGTCAGCGCCGCTCTCTCTCCTCACACAGACAGCGTGTGGGGAGAGAGAGAACAATGGCTGCAGCGCCGTAAGTAAAAAAAAAACTAAAAAACTAAATGTGCGATCTGTGTCCCCATCCACCTGCCGCCATCCACCTGCCACCATCCACCTGTCACCATCCACACCATCCACCTGTCACCATCCACCCGTCCCCATCCACCTGTCCCCATCCACCCCATCCACCTGTCACCATTAGGGGTGCGCATCTTCACTGGGCTCACGATTTGATTCGATTACGATTATCATGTCCACGATTCGATTCGATTCGATTCCGCGATGCATCACGATGCATCACGATTAATACCCAAGTGCCCATGGTTTTCAAATTTTCATCAAAAAATTAATACAAGCAGTCAGAAATTGAATAAATATATTTATTTGTATCTGCTAATCAAACAAATACACCAAGTCCCCTGCATATAGCATAGTCTGAACATGAACAGGGCAGCAGACAACAGTATTTCTTTAAAACAGTACTGTGACATCAAACTGTTTTGTAATGTGTAGTGCTGCTGGCCTGGTGCAGTGCAGTAGTTTACATTTTAATATTTTCTTTTATGAATTATTCATAACTGGCAAACATCACAGTGAACCAACCTGTAACAGTCACACAGTGTGTTGCAGAACTTCCTGGTTCACCGTGATGATTGTTTGTTTGCCAATGCCGCCACCACCACCACCAGCAAGTCAACACAGATGGAGGACAGCCACGCCACCATTAGAGGAAGCTGGAAAATCCTCGACAGAATAAATTATCAATTGAAGATTAAAACCTTGAGTTAAACCGTTAAGGGATCAGAAATATACACAGTCACACTCACACAATACCAAAAAAGATTTTTGTTTTGTGTGTGTGTGTGTGTGTGTGTGTATTTGTGTGATCAAAGATTTACTCCACGTTTTAAGATTCAATTTATTCTTTCAAGGATTTGCCTTCCTCTGGTGGCTTGGCGGGCGTCAGTTGTCTGGAAAATTACATACAGAATTCATTTGTTTGAAGGTTAAACCCCTAGAAACAGACAGACCCAGTCACAGAGCATGACAGACACACACGATGACAGCGAGTAAAAATTCTAAATGGACAGTTGGACATAGAAAACCATTCTCCATCTCCTCCCTCCAGTGCTAGAAAAGCTATAACAAATATAATATCATATACTACTCCAGGCACGTTCTGTGATGATCATCATTGTTTGTTTGCAATTGCCAGTGCCACGGCTGTCAGGGAAAGGGGAATGGTTGGGAAAGGGGGAAAAAGAGAGGGAGAGGGGAAGAGAGAGAGAGAGAGGGGGGAGAGAGAGGGGGGAAGAGGGAAGAGGGGGAAGAGGGAAGAGGGGGAAGAGGGAGAGGGGGGGAAGGAGGGAGAGGGGGAAGAGGGAGAGAAAAAAAGAGGGAGAGAGAGAAAGAAAGAAAGAGGGAGGGAGAGAAAGAAAGAAAGAAAGAAAGAAAGAAAGAAAGAAAGAAGGGAAGAGGGAGAGAGAAAGAGGGGAAGAGGGAGAGAGAAAGAGGGGAAGAGGGAGAGAGAAAGAGGGGAAGAGGGAGAGGGGGGAAGAGGGAGAGAGAGGAAGAAAGAAAGAAAGAAAGAAAGAAAGAAAGAAAGAGAGAGGGGAAGAGGGAGAGAGAGAGGGGGAGGGGAAGAGGGAGAGGGGGGAAGAGGGAGAGGAGAGGAGAGGGAGAGGAGAGGAGAAGAGGGGAAGAGGGAGAGGGAGAGGGAGAGGGAGAGGGAGAGACAGAGAGAGACAGAAAGAGAGACAGAGACAGAAAGAGAGACAGAAAGAGAGAGAGACAGAAAGAGAGAGAGAGACAGAAAGAGAGAGAGAGACAGAGAGAGAAAGAGACAGAAAGAGAAAGAGACAGAAAGAGAGAGAGACAGAGAGAGAGAAAAAGAGGGAGGGAGAGAAAGAGAGAAAAAGAGAAAGAAAGAAAGAAAGAAAGAAGAGAGAAAAGAAAGAAAGAAAGAAAGAGAGAGAGAGAGAGAGAGAGAGAGAGTGGAAGAGGGAGAGAGAGAGGGGAAAGAGGGAGGGGAGGGGGAGGGGAGAGGGAGAGGGGGGAAGAGGGGAGAGGGGAAGAGGGGAAGAGGGAGAGGGAGAGGGAGAGGGAGAGAGAGAGAGCGAGACAGAGACAGAAAGAGACAGAGACAGAAAGAGAGAGAGACAGAGAGAGAGAGAGACAGAGAGAGAAAGAGACAGAAAGAGAGAGAGAGAGAAAGAGACAGAAAGAGACAGAGACAGAAAGAGAGAGAGAGACAGAGAGAGAGAGAGAGACAGAGAGAAAGAGACAGAAAGAGAGAGAGAGAAAGAGACAGAAAGAGAGAGAGAGAGAGAAAGAAAGAGAGAGAGAAAGAGACAGAAAGAGAGAGAGACAGAGAGAGAGAAAAAGAGGGAGGGAGAGAAAGAGAGAAAGAGAGAAAGAGAGAAAGAAAGAAAGAAAGAAAGAAAGAGGGGAAGAGGGAGAGAGAAAGAGGGAAGGAGAGGGAGAGAGAAAGAGGGAGAGGGGAAGAGGGAGAGGGGAAGAGGGAGGGGAGAGGGAGAGGAGGAGAGGGAGAGGAGGAGAGGGAGAGGGGAAGAGGGAGGGGGAGAGGGAGAGGGAGGAGAGGGAGAGGGGAAGAGGGAGAGGGGGAGAGGAGAGAGGGAAGAGGGAGAGGGGAGAGGGAGAGGGAGAGGGAGAGGGGAAGAGGGGAGAGGGGAAGAGGGAGAGGGGAGAGGGAGAGGGGAGGGAGGGGAGGAGAGGGAGAGGGGAGGGAGAGGGAGAGGGGAGAGGGGAGGGAGGGAGGGAGAGAGGAGAGGGGAGAGGGGAGAGGGAGAGGGGAGAGAGGGAGAGGGGGAGGGAGAGGGAGAGGGGAAGAGGGAGAGGGGGGGGAATTGGGAGAGGGACGAGGATGGGAGAGGGACTCAGAATTTGGGAATGTGTAGATTTTTCTGTAAGAACACTAGTTGATCCACATGCTCTGGTTTGAGTGTGCTTCTTTTTGCAGTTACCACATCTCCTGCAGTGGAGAAAACCCGCTCTGCAGACACGCTTGTGCCTGGGATACACAAGTATTGCTTTGACAGCTGAGAAAGGAGGGGAAATATGACCTCATGCTCACGCCACCAGTTCAAAGGGTCCTCAGTGAGAGGCAGAGGTGGGGCTTTACAATATTTTTCCATTTCCTCTTCAGCCTTGGCATAGGGGGTCTTGGGTTCTATTGTACCTTCAGTGTCAGTGAAAGACTGTCCCAGCAAAGTCACGAGCAGCGATCTCTTTCTTTTGGGAGGAGATGGAGAATGGTTGTCCTCGATGGGTGAATTTTCTTCTTCTTCCACAGTTTCTTTTCTTCTAGTCATCACTTCACGTTGATCCTCATGTGTCCTCTTAGATGTAATCTGTGTTTAAACAAAAAAAAGAATAGAACAAAATAAATAAAACAAATTGTCAATTGCCTATGATTCTGATGGGGTGATGAAAAAGCACAGGAAACGGGCGGTGCAGTTCCCGCAACGCATCAGATTCAGAAGCGTGGCTTACACTATTACAGTTCGTTTCAAGAAACATGATGAAATTCAAATTAATTTAATTACCTCCAAGGATGCAGCCTCCTCAGTGAGTCCTTTGTATATCTCCAATCTCTCCTCCTCTGTGAGGATAAAAGGCAGTCCCTTAAAGCGAGGATCTAGCGCAGAGGCTGTATGAAGGATCTTCTTCTCTGTCTCACTGTTGTACCTCTTCTGGAGATCAGTTCTGATGGCATTCTTGATCTCATGGATCATGGGTGTGTCTCCCATGGTGTCTGTCATGCTCTGGAGGAGTTGTGCATGTAGAGGGGCAATGAGAGAAACTGTTGGATTGCGCTCTTCTGACATCAGCATGGTTGCATCCTTCATTGGCTTTAATGCACTCACAGCGTCCTCTGCATTTGACACATCTGTTTCGTTGAGAGTGCAGAGATCGGACTCTCCTTTTCTGACTTCTGGAGACAGCAATGTGGCACAGACTGCAGGTTGTTGTTCTAAGAACCTCTCAATCATGTCATATGCGCTGTTCCATCTTGTTGACACGTCGGTTATCAACTTATGATTCTTCAGGCCAAGGCATTTCTGCTTCTCTTTTAGACAGTGGCTTGCTCTAGTGCTACGGTGAAAGAACGTGGATATCCGTCGCACTCTGCCAAGAAGTCTGGAGAGTGTGGTCACTTTCAGCGCTCGTTGGGATGCAAGATTTAGTGTATGGGCGAAGCATTTCACATGGGGGAATTTCCCAACTTGAGCTGCAACTATCATGTTCGACGCATTGTCAGTCACAAGCACTACAGATTTCTCGGACAGCTGCCATTCTTCCACAACACGAGACAGTAGCTCTGCCAGATGAGCACCCGTGTGAGACTCATAAATGGCTCTCGTTTGCAGCACATGCGACAAGATCTGCCAGTCCTTGCTAACATAATGTGCAGTTATTGTAACATAAGACTCTGTCGTGACTGAGGTCCATGAATCACACGTTATTGCGACTCGACTTGCTTGGCTCATTGAGGCAATTATCTGAGCTTTGGTTTCGTGGTAGAGTGCAGGTATAACGTTTTCTGTAAAGTGACTTCGTGACGGGATTTTGTAACGCGGCTCTATCGTCTTCAACAGGTAGCGAAACCCAGTGTTGTCCACAACTGAGTAAGGGCGCAGGTCCTTAGCTATGAAAGCTGCCACAGCTTTTGTTATTCTCTTCCCCCTTTCAGAGTTAGGTGGCAAAGTTGAGAGTATCGCATCAATTCTTGGCTGAGCTGGGTCTACTTTGGCACTGGTGGTGCTGGTGGTGGTGGTGGTGGCGGCAGGTGTTAGGATCTCTGAGTGAAAACGGCTAGCGTGGTTTCTCATATTAGTAGTATTCCCTAGATATTTAATTTTTGTGTGACAGGCTTTACACACAGCGTATGACTTGTCCAATTCACGGTTCCCAGTTTCATGTTCATAAAAGCCAAAATGTGCCCAGATGTTTGCTTTTAAAAAGCTAGGTGCATTTTTTATCTCTCGTTCTTTTTGGTCTGCTTCTGCCATTTCTACTAGTCTACCCGTAATTGTGACAGGGGGTGATGTGATGACGACAACGTTCTCTACAAACTCTGTCAATATTAAAAAGAAAAAAAAAAAGAAAATTAAGTGACTAAGCCTAAAGCCTGCCACAAGATCACCACCACAAAAGTAACAAGTTTTCTACTACTAGTCTAATAGTCTAGTATATGTAATTGTATATGATGATATGTTAAACAAATAGTTGCCACAAAATCCTTATTTTTCTACCCCACAGCACACACCGTCCGTCACTACTCGCAGTCGCACTGCCTCGCTAACGCTATGTGTTAAAAATGTGCATCGGTCTTTTAAACGCAACTTTTTGAGCAAAAAGATACTTTCATGAATTAAAAAAAAAAAAACGCAAGAGTAAAGTTAGCCTAATTTTTTTGTATAATGTGAAAAATTAGGTAACGCCGAGTAAATAAATACCAAACAAACATGATAAATTTAAATTTGCGCACCCTCGTGGAATGGTGACAAAAAAAATTACTACGGTGTCAGACAGTAACTAAAAAAATCTCCAAAGGCAACACTTTAAAAAAATATATACATACAGAGTTACAGTTACAGACAGTCAGATATGATTATATTTTATATCATAGTTTAGTACAGTGTGTGATGGGAGAGTGTGTGACAGTGACACTGACAGTCAGACAGTTTCCTACCTGTGATGATCATTGATGACGACGACGACGATAAGTCGGCGGTGGTACAGTTACAGTACATGAGTCAGTGAACGACTGAACGGCGGTGGCACTGGCACTGCTGCTGGCTGCTGGAGTGGGTCACTCTCTCCTCCTCTCCTGCTGCTGCTGAGGACTGGAGTCTGAGGACAGATGACAAGTTTTTAGTACAGTACTTCTTAGTCTTAAGTTACTAGTAGTGTGACATGACATGTGTGTGTCTGTTACCTACCTGTGATTATTATGATGCTTGCTGAAACACTCCTCCTGCTGTTTTTGCCTGTGAAGAGGACTGGAGTCTGAGGTGTGACTGTGAGCTGAGCTGTAGTAGTGTAGTGGGTCAGATTCAGGCACCGCGGCCTAGCTCGGCTCTCCTCCTCCTTTGTGAAGTTCCACTCGGGCCGGATGGACAGCGCTAGATGCCTCTTGTGCAATGTGCACTGCAGTGTCTGACTGTGTGCTAAGTGTGCTTGCTGGCTGCTGCAGTGTTAGGAGGAAAGCTCTGGGTCGGACATGTGCTGTGCTGCTGCAGTCTTGTCTCCTCGTGAGCGACACAGTCAGGCTGGCTGCTGGCACAGGCGTATGACGTCAACAAGGGGGCGGGACGCCGCGGGAGGCGGGAGACAACGGCGTGAAAGCTTCGGCTGCGCTTCGGCTGTTTTCGGCTCTACTCGTCTCGCTCGGAGGCAGGCGGCCCGGCGCGAGGATGACGTCACCCGCATTAATCGATGTCTTAAAGCTACAGCATCGATGCCGCATCGTGGATGGTCGAATCGCGATGCATCGGACAAACGATTAATTTCAACACCCCTAGTCACCATCCACCCCATCCACCCGTCCCCATCCACCCGTCCCCATCCACCCGTCACCATCCACCCGTCACCATCCACCCGTCCCCATCCACCTGTCCCCATCCACCCGTCACCATCCACCCGTCACCATCCACCCGTCCCCATCCACCTGTCCCCATCCACCCCATCCACCTGTCCCCATCCACCTGTCCCCATCCACCTGTCCCCATCCACCTGCCCCCATCCACCCCATCCACCTGTCCCCATCCACCCCATCCACCCGTCACCATCCACCCGTCACCATCCACCTGTCCCCATCCACCCCATCCACCCCATCCACCTGTCCCCATCCACCCGTCACCATCCACCCGTCACCATCCACCCCATCCACCCATCACCATCCACCCCATCCACCTGTCCCCATCCACGTGTCATCAGTGCCACATCAGTGCCATCTGTCATCAGTGCCATATCAGTGTCACGTGTCATCAGTGCCACATATTAGTGCCATCTGTCATCAGTGCCATCTGTCATTAGTGTCACGTGTCATCATTGCCACGTGTCGGTGCCATCTGTCATCAGTGCCGCATATTAGTGCCATCTCTCATCAGTGCCACGTATTAGTGCCACATGATAGTGCCACGTATTAGTGCCATCTGTCATCAGTGCCATCTGTCAGTGTCACATGTCATCAGTGCCCCGTATTAGTGCCGTCTGTCATCAGTGTCACGTGTCATCAGTGCCCCATACTAGTGCCATCTGTCACCAGTGCCACATCAGTGTCACATGTCATCAGTGCCACGTATCAGTGCCACCTGTCGTCAGTGTCACGTGTCATTGTCCTGGTGCTCCAGGGCCTTCAGAAATGTAATAGGTAGTCAACAAGTTAGATGTGTAATTTATGCTCCTAGAACACGTGATGGCTCTCCCTGCATGTTGGGCCTCTCTATGTGGCCAGGCTGTGGAAAAGTCCCACACATGTGGTATCGTAATACTCAGGAGGAGTAGCAGAATTTATTTTGGGGTGTCATTTGTGGTATACACATTCCATGTGAGAGAAATAACCTATTAGAATGACAATTTTGTGAAAAAAAATAAAAAATAAAAAAATAATTAATTTTGCAAAGAATTGTGGGAAAAAAAATGACAGCATCAAAAAGCTCACCATGCCTCTTACTAAATACCTTGGAATGTCTGGTCATTTGGGGGGTATTTGTACTTTCCTGACTTGTTCGGGTCACAAGAAATGAGATCGGTCACCAGTACATCAGGTGTGATCAATTTTGTATGATTTGCACCACAGTTTGTAGAGTCTGTAACTTTCACAAAGACCAAATAATATCCACTAATTTGGGTTATTTTTACCAAAGATATGTGGCAGTATAAATTGTGGCCAAAATTTATGAAGAAAAATTAATAATTTGCAAAATTTTATCACAGAAACAAAGAAAATGTGTTTTTTTTTTTCAAAATTTTCGGTCTTTTTTTCATTTATAGCGCAAAAAATAAAAAACCCAGAGGTGATCAAATACCACCAAAAGAAAGCTCTATTTGTGGTAAAAAAAGGACAAAAAATTCATTTGGGTTCAGTATTGCATGGCTGAGTAATTGTCATTCAAAATGTGAGAGCACCGAAAGCTGAAAATTGGTCTGGGCAGGAAGGGTGTTTAAGTGCCCAGTAAGCAAGTGGTTAAATAAAAAGTTTTAGTTTATCATACAGTATTACACGATGGTCTGTTTTTACTTTTTTTATGCTACCATCCGGATGCACCGTTGAGTGCTGTGACCATTATAATATACATCACGCTGTGCCTCTTCTGGAGTATAAGGTCTCGAGTGGCTAATCCTTGGATATAATCCCTTGAGGTGTGTGTCCCCCCCCCAAGTGTCAGGATTCCTGCCTAGTGCTCATTCTGAGTGTCGGCCTCTATCTACCATCTGGTAAGCAGCCTATATACTGGTGGTGGCACCCTCTTTGGTGTGGAGCACAGCGGTGTGGTGTGAAAGCACTATTCATATAAGATCTTATTCCACTTGAATGAGGACTATTTTAATAAGTAACTCTATTTTGTGGATATTCTCAGTGAAAATCTTGATTTGTATCATCCATTATCCTCTAGAGTTTTGTTTTATTTTACATTTTGTTCTCACTGACAATGTAAATTGGGTATCCATCGTTAACATTGGATTCCAGTGTCAAACCTCCTAAAACACATCCATTGTCAATGTAAATTGTGTATCCATTTTTATTATTGGATTCCAGTAGTAGTAGTTGTCTCATAACTTGGTGCAGTTTTTTCCCCTTGCAATATATACTGTGTTTATCTCACTATTCTGCAGCCTGGTTTAGTCTTTTATTGTTTTGTATCCTATAATTATTATTATTTTTTTTTTTTTTTTTTGTGTGTCTGTTTGGGTTAGCGCGTTTTTTTGCCTATATCATCTTCAGGTGAGCCAGTGGGGAGCAGCAGTGGTGGGGTCATAGACTGGGGATCGCCCAGACTGCAGGCTGATGAAGAATTTGGCACTTTTACTGGAAAGCTTTGTCTGTAATGCCTTGTACACACGGTCGGACATTCCGACCACAAAATCCGTCGGATTTTTTTTGACCGATTTTGTCCGAAACATGTGTTGCACACACACACAGTCGGACAATCCGATCGTTCAGAACGAGGTGACGTAGAAAATGTACGACGGGACTACGTAGAGGCCAGTAGCCAATAGCTTTCGTCTCCAAATTTCTTCTGAGCATGCGTGGCACTTTGTGCGTCGGAATTCTCTACACACGATCGGAAAAAGTCCTATCAGATTTTGTTGTCGGAAAATTTTAGATTCTGCTCTCAAATTTTTTTCCGTCGGAGATTCCCACAGAAAAAGCCCGCTAGAACCCACACACAATCGGATTTTCCGACAACATAATCCGGTCGGACTTTTTCAATCGAAATATCCGACCGTGTGTATGGGGCATTAAAGGAAGTTAAAAATGTACAGCCCTAATCACCAGGTAAAAATAAAGGGAAAAAGTCTAAAAAAAGGGTCATAATTCAGTCACCACATTAGATTTTATAAGCTGCAATATATTAGTTTTTTAGTTTTTGGGGTTATTACCGCTTTAAGCACTTAGAAGAAGTTGTATTTTAATTGACTTTATTTGAAACATAACACAGGACATTTCCTGGATTGAATGAGTGAGAGAAGTGTATTTGAATTATCAAAACACAATAATACTCCCAAAATGGAAAAAATGCTTTCCTGGGTGTAATATAGGAAAGAAAAAGTACATCCTGATCTGCCCTCTAGATTATTATCATCATGATCGACTAAATCAGAGTAATAGACAATTAGCAATGAGCATTGCTGATGGCAGGAAATAATCGGTCAGATGAGAATGTTACCCGCAGTTTATGAAATGTCTAAATAGGAAAGCAGTTTTGCCATGCAAGGAAAAGCTAATAAATTAAATGCTAGCCATGAGATACGGCAAATAAACTACAGTCAAATATTCCTATGAATTTGAATTTAAAATGTAAGGTTCTTCATTGCAGTCTCAGACTTTAAACATCCTTACCCAGCCAGGGAGCCCATTCCCCAAACTATACTTTCCATGATACTTTTCTCTGTTAGTATGAAAGATCAAACTTCTACTCCCTAATTCAGCATTACTGCTACTTGGGTCAACTCCTTGATCATTGGACAGGACATGATGATGTTGATTATTGGGGCTAATTTACTGAAACAAATGTAAAAGAGCATGGACCCATCATCATGGCTTTGGTGGGCATAGCCATCGTGGTCATGGGACTGATTCAGCAGAACATACACAAATGTTTAATAAAAATGGTTCTACTTTGCTGTGCATCTTGAACAGGCAAATCATTTTGGTTTTCTGCCTTATGTTAATGTAAGGTCCACTACAGAATGATCATATCAATCCCAATTCATCCGAAATCTCTAATTCATTCCAAAGGTGCTCAATCGGGTTGAGGTCAGTCCAGTTCCTCCACCCCAAACTTGCTCATCCAAGTCTTTATGGACCTTGCTTTGGGCACTGGTGCGCAGTCATGTTGGCACAGGAAGGGAAGCCCCAAACTGTTCCCACGAAATTGGGAGCATGAAATTGTCCAAAATGTCTTGGTATGCTGACGCCTTAAGAGTTCCCTTCACTGGAAATAAGGGGCCAAGCCCAACCCCTGAAAAACAACCCCACACCATAATCCCCCCTACACCAAATGATCTGGACCAGTGCACAAAGCAAGGTCCATAAAAACATGGATGAGTGAGTTTGGGGTGCATGAACTTGACTGACCTGCACAGAGTCCTGACCTCAACCGATAGAACACCTTTGGGTATGAATTAGAGCGGAGACAGCGAGGCCAGGCCTACTCGTCCAACATCAGTGCCTGACCTCACAAATGAGCTTCTGGAAGAATGGTCAAACAGTCCCATAGACAAACTCCTAAACCTTGAGGACAGACTTCCCAGAAGAGTTGAATCTGTAATAGCTGCAAAGGGTGGGCCAACTCAATATTGAACCCTACGGACTAATGCCCCGTACACACGATAGGATTTTCCGACAACAAAACCGTGTATTTTTTTCCGAAGAATGTTGGCTCAAACTTGTCTTGTATACACACGGTCAAACAAATGTTGTCAGAAATTCCGAAAGTCAAGAACACGGTGACGTACAACACGACGAGCCGAGAAAAATGAAGTTCAATAGCCAGTGCGGCTCTTCTGTTTGATTCCGAGCATGCGTGGACTTTTGTGTGTCGGAATTGTGTACACACGCTCAGAATTTCCGACAACAAATATTGTTGTCGGAAAATTTGAGAACCTGCTCTCAAACATTTGTTGGTGGAAATTCCGACAACAAATGTTCTATGGAGCATACACACGGTCGGACTTTCCGACAACAAGCTCACATCCAACATTTGTTGTTGGAAAATCCTATCGTGGGTACAGGGCATAAGACTGGGATGCCATTAAAGTTCATGTGTGTGTAAAGGCAGGTGTCACAATACTTTTGACAATATAGTGTATGTACAGTAGAGCACGAAACCCACCATCGCCGCCACCACCAAACATGGTTCACTGAGGCTTGTTACATACTGGGGCTTTTTACAGTCTCTTTTAATGATAGATGTTTGCACTTGATGTGATTTTATTCTTAAATGGTATCTGTATCTGTAAATGCTAACAGTGAGCAGGTTTTGATAATTATTAAGGAAAGATTATATTTTTATATTATGCTTCCCACTGCTTAGCTATCGCAAATTCCGATGCTGGAATGTACATTCCATAGCAAACCACCCATTTTACTGTGTATGCGCTTTGCGGGAGCCTAGTAAAATTTGTTTCTCCATGTGCAAATGGAGCGTTGTTGTATGCAGTCCATTGTCTAATGAGCAGGCTAGAGATGATGAACCAGGACCATGCAGCAAGAAATAAGTATTCCTGGCTGAGTATTGTGACGTGTGCGGATAAATGTGCCATAAATGTAATTCTTTTGGGAAACAGTTAAATTGATGGGTTAAGTTCCACTTTTATTTTAATTTTTTTTTAAATAAACCATACTACCATATTTGCCGGCGTATAAGACGACTGGGTGTATAAGACGACCCCCTATTTTTCCAGTGAAAACTTAGGTTTGGGGCTATACTCGCCATATAAGACTACCCCCCCTTCCGAGGCAACACCATTTACAAAAAAACATCAGAAAAAAAAAAAAACATCAGACTTAACATCAGAAAAAGGAAACTGGTGAACTACAAGTCCCAGGGATCCCACAATTGGTAGGCAGCAGCAATGAATCCTCTCCTCCAAAGCACCATAAATCGTACCTGTATTTTAGGGGAGATCTGGAGCTGGATGTGCAGTACAGGATGCTTTGTTAATATGTAGAGCTCCAAGTACACACAGTATATGATGCTGTGTTAGTACAGTTACGGCAGGTACACTTCAGAATACAGTGTGCAGACAGTGTGCACCGCTGAGCCAATCACGGCTGGTATTTTATTTTACTAATCTGTTAATGGATACAAAGCCTGCTCGGATTGGCAGAGACTGTGACATCAGCCCGTGCTGCTCTGACTCATGTAGCCTGCTCGGATTGGCAGAGGTTGTTACCCAATCCGAGCAGGCTTAGCAGGCTCTGTATTCATCAGAGTGTATCGCCCGCCGGGATTGGCTGAGCGGTGCAAACTGTATACATATTACAATTTTACAGAGCGCCCAGCGGACTGATATCCATCTGGCGGCTTCTTCACCCGGCGTATAAGACGACCCCTGCTTTTTGGCTGTGTAATTTCGTTGTAAAAGGTAGTCTTATATGCCAGAAAATACAGTATATAGTTTTTAAGGTGACCACAAGGTTACATGTAAACTAAGCACAGCCTATAATAGAAGATCATGTATACTTTAGACATCTACGGTTTCAGGAGAAAGTCTCCTATTTTAGGGGGCTGTTCCCAGGAAAGAAAAATATCTGTTAAAAGAATGTGTCCCTGATTTCTTTCCAGCTTTAACTAATTGCTGTCCAGGACAATTTTTTTATATTTCACATACATCTTAACCACTTGCTTACTGGGCACTTAAACCCCCCTCCTGCCCAGACCAATTTTCAGCTTTCAGCGCTGTCACTCTTTAGCCTCATACACACGATCAAACTTTGTAAAAACGTTCCCATGGATTTTTGTACAAAAGGCGTTGGCCCCAAGTTTGTATTGCATACACACGATCAGACTTTTTAGGCAACAAACACAACGTTTCAACGTACTGACGACACTTCAAAAGAGGACGTTCAAATGCTCCAGCGCCACCTGTGGTCAACTTCTGTATTGTTGTCTGATCTTTTGCATTGGTTCTGAGCATGCGTGTTTGTACTTTGTACAAAAGTCCAATGGTTTTGTGTACACACGGTCGAACTTTGCTCCATCGGACTTTTGTTGGCAGAAAGTTGGTTCGTTCGCACAGCCAACAAAAGTCAGATGAAAACTGAAAAAGTTGGTCTGATGGAGCGTACACACGGTCGCATGTTGGTCCAAAAAAGCTAATTTGCATGTTTGTTGTCAAAAAGACAGATCGTGTGTATGGGCCTTTTGAATGAAAATCGCGCGGTCATGTAACACTGTACCCAAATGAAATTATTATAATTTTTTCCACAAATAGAGATTTCTTTTGGTAGTATTTGATTACCTCTGCGTTTTTTTTAATTTTTTGTTTAAAAAATGAAAAAAGACCAAAAAGTTTGAAAGAAAATACAAAACAGTTGTGTATTTTGTTATAAAATTTTGCAAACAGGTAATTTTTCTCCTTCATTGATGTACACTGATAGACACTTATAGGGTGCACTGATGGCCACCGATAGGCTGCATTGATGGGCACTGATAAGGCGGCACTGATAGGCAGCACTAGTGGGCACTGATGAGGTGGCACTGGTGGGCACTGAGAGGTGGCACTGATGGGCGGCATTGAAGGGTGGCACTGAATGGCATTGATAGGTGGCACTGAAGGGCACTAATAGGTGGCACTGATAGCTGGCACTGATGGACACTGATAGGTGGTAGTGATGAGCACTGATGGGTGGCAGTGATGGAAACTGGTAGGTGACACCGAGAGGCAGCACTGCTAGGTGGCACTGATGAGGCATTGATTGGCCCCACTGGTGAGCATTGCTAGGTGGCACTGATATACACTGGTGGGCACTGATAGGTGGCACTGATATGCACTGTGGGCACTGGCAGATGGAACTGGAAGGAGTCACTGGTGGGCACAGATGAGGTGGCTGTGCCTCTTCCTCTTCAGCACTGATGTCAGCATGAGGAGAAAAAACAAAACAATTACCAATCTTCTGTTTACATCATGTGATCAGCTGTCATTGGCCGACAGCTGATCACGTGGTAAGGGGCCGGGATCGATTCAGTGATCACAAAGCGTGCGGGCAGCGTGCAAAGGGGAGGACGTCTATTGATGGCCTCCCGGCAATGTAGGTCCACGCCATGGGCGTCCGCAGAACTTTTTTCAGGGGGGGGCATAATTTTAGGGTCACCCATGCACCACCCTTTTTCGACAATGTCATTATCACATTATTATGATCAGAGTCTGCAGACGTAGTACAGTCCCTAGGATAAGTAATGGGTAATGGAGAACAGGCTCTCTTACCAGACCCAGCGAAACTACAGCAGTGATTCCTCCGGCTGGACGATCGCTCACTCTGGGTTCCCCGGGGGCGACACTGGTCAGTAGTGTAGCATGTCTGTACCCTGGTAGTGGCTCAGTCTTTCTCTCTCTGGTGGTGCTGGCCAGTGTGGCTCTCTCTCTGGTGGTGCTGGACAGCATGACTCTCTTTTGTGGCCCTGGCAGGCTCTCTCTCTGGCTTCCGCCCAGCACACTCCTCGTCCTGTAGCACTCTCTCCCTCAGCTTCTTTCCAGGCTGCAGTCTCTCAATCTCTCTCTTGATCGAGCTGTAGCCTCCTCCCTGTGGAAAATGGAGCCGCCAATCTTTTGGGACTACCTGTCCCATGAAGCTTGCCTCTCCTAGTCGCCTTTGATTGGCCCTCAGTTATGGCCAATAGGGAAGGAACGGAGCAGGGCAGGAAGCTGGGTGGGGAACCTGGTGAGAGCAGAAGAATGGGTGGGGCGAACAGACAACAGAAGAATGGGTGGGGCGAGCGGGGGAAACCTCTGATAGCCCGCAGCTCGCCATTCTTCCGTCACAGCACCGCCAAGTTCTCTGCTGGACTGAGCAGGGAAAAGAGCCCAAAGTCACACTACACTTGACAGCACCTTAATGGTGTCACCCCACTGGTGGGTGGCACCCGGGTGTGGCACCTCGACAGAGACACAACTGTGCCGAATTTAAGATCCGATCCATGATTCCAGGGGGGGGCACTTGACCCCCCTTGCCCCTACCTGCGGACACCCATGGTCCACGCTGTAGCCCTCATTCGGCTATAGCGGGGATGGGAAGCTGTTAAAATCAGCATTTTTTGCTAGGAAATCCTTAAGAATCCTTAAGCGTTATACCTTTTCTGAAAGCAGAGGCCCTGGAGAAGAGAACCGTGGCTGTTGCAATTTTTTATGTCACACGATATTTGCAAATTTTCAGGGAAAAATACACCCAAATAAATTTTAGTGTACACAAACACAATATAACATGCAATTTTCTTGTAAAATATAATAGATGATGTTGCGTCTAGTAAAGAGATACCAAACATGTCAAGATTTAAAATTGAGCATGCCCGTGCAATGGTGACAAACTACGACACTTCAACCTGTCTATAGGTGACTCTTTAAAAGCCTTTACAGGTTATCAGTTTAGAGTTAACCATTAATTAGGACCCTAGGATTATTGTTCTCATGCCGAGGTTCATGGCATTACCTTATGTTTGCATTTTTGTGTGTGCACAGGGGGGACAGGGGTACTTGAAATTTTTTTAGATTGCATTTTTTTTATTACAATTTTTAACACTTCATCATTCTTCTACTTCACAAAAATCATTTAACTTTATTGCTATTGCAAAGGGGTAAACGCCCCCCCCCCCCCGGTGACAGCATTGGGCAGGTGACAGGTACATTTTATGAAGACTTCAGGGGTCTAGTAGTGCTTTCTAGCACTTTTAAAAGGGATTTGGAGGCTGTACACAGGGGGACAGGGTATACCTTGGGGACAGGGTGCTTTTCATATTTTTTTTATTAACATTTTTTACATTTTTTTATATTTATTTCATTTTAATTTCTTACGCTTTTTTTTCATTTAACTTTATTGTTACTGCAAAGAGGTGAACAAACACACCTCCTTGTGATAGCATTGGGCAGGTGACAGATACTTTTTATGAAGACATCAGGGGTCTACCAGTCCTTTCTAGCACTGTAAAAGTGATTGTGTAGCTCTAAAGTTGCCCAGATCACTTGTACAGGACAGTTGGTCACTGACTGAAAAAAAATGGTTCCAGGAGCATGGCTACAGTCATGATACTGGTGTTAACCATTTCCTATACCTTATACCATATACACATACGTTGTATGGGAAGTGGTTAATAATGGTGTCCCTGGCACAGGTGGCTGCAGGGTATTCTGTCTTATCAACAACTTTGTGATTGGCCTGGATTTGGAGGCAGGAGGGGAGCTGGGTGTCTATTCCCTGCTGTGTCCAGGGTTATGATGATGCCACATGCTGATATCACGTGGTCTACCTGGTCCTTCCCCTATTGGCTTGTGTAGACTTTTTCACAGGAGGTAATGATATGGATTATTTGCCATTTTGCTCTTCTTTGTAATGGTGACTTGCAGTGTACATTTGGACCTAGAGCTGTCAAGGGGGTGTGTGTCTTATGCACTCTTGACCCAGAGCAAAGTACCCCTTTAAGCCTCTCCACTGTTAGTACAATTTGCCCACATCCAAAATTTGGTGTAGAATGCTGCACGTGCTGCTATTATCGCTACCCTTTTCTCCACCTTTTCCCCACTCCCAATAAAATTAGTAGGTCAATAGGGTGTCCCCGGATTTCATTTTGAAAATGTAGTCATCTTAATATACTTGCCTTTCCTTTTTCTCTCCGTCTTCATATTTCTCGACACTGCCACTTCAGTGTGTTTAATATTTTCTCCCTCTGCTTCATGCTGTGGTTTCTCCCACTGGGTTGTATGTCCTGTAGTGATGGTCAGGCCATCAAGAGGAAAAACAGCCTACAGAGTAATGCCCCTTCCACACAAGCAAATTTTCCATCGGAAAAATCTTGGATGGTTCTTCTGACGGAATTCCGTGCAAGCTTGGCTTGCATACACACAGACACACAGACACACAGTCAGGAACGTGGTGAGGTAAAACACTATGATGAGCCAAGAAAATTAAGTTCAATACTTCCGAGCATTCGTCGAATTGTTTCCGAGCACGCATAGGAATTTTGCGCATCAAAATTGCTACACACGATCGGACCTTTTTCCAACCGAAAAATTGAGAATCTGCTCTGAATCTTTTGCTGGCTGGAATTCGGCCAGCAAAAGTCAGATGAAGCATACACACGGTTGCATTTTCTGAGCAAAAGCTCTCATCTGACTTTTGCTGGCTGAATTTCCAATCATGTGTAAGTGTTCACCAATCTGGAGGTGTGGAATACCTGCAGCAACCGGGGGAACAGCAAACTGCTAGGGTTTGAAGATACAGGCCACCATAAAGGTAAATATAGACAGAACAGTGCATAGACTGCAATTCAACCTTATCAATTATAATCTCAATTTACAAACAAAACATCTGTTTGGAATTAAACCCAGACTTCATCCAACAATTTTAGACAATGTTACTGACCTTTCCACATCAAAGATAAAACTTTGGACCACAAAACTTGACTTTAAATTAGACAAATTGCCTTGATTGAGTTTGAATGTAGTATGCAATCATTTGCGCTGCCTTGTTTTACAACTGCACATTTGATTTATGTCCAGCAACATGTCAGCTCATGAATCAGGAACAACATGAAAACAACAGCAAATTTTCAAGAGCATTTCACTAATTCCCAGCAGTTTAACTTGACTTTCCTGCCAACATTTGAAAGCTATTATGTGGAAAGCCACAAAATAAAGATATCAGCAAAAAAAAAAAGGAAAACGTTTGATATAAAGCTGAACTGCATGCAACAGGTTTCTTTTAAAGCGATATTAAACCCCAAAATGTAATCTATTGCGGCTTACCAATCCTAAAGTGTGGTGGCTTCAATTGTTTTATTTTTTTAGGCTTTTTTCTCCTTTATTATCACCTGGTGCCCTGGCCAGGGCGTCTCCTCATTGGCTGGAAGAGCCATAGAGGCACCCTTAGACAGTAGCATTGTCAGTCTGGGGAGAAGGTAGTTTTGAGGCCCATACACACAATCGGACTTTTTGACAACAAACATGCAAATTAGCTGTTTTAAGGGAACATCCGACCGTGTGTACGCTCCATCGGACAAACTTTTTCGGTTTTCATTGGACTTTTGTTTGGCTGTGCGAACGGACAAACTTTCCGGCAACAAAATTCAGATGGAGCAAAGTCTGATCATGTATACAGAAAACAATAGGGCTTTTGTACAAAGTACAAACACGCATGCTCAGAACCAATGCAAAAGATCAGACAACAATACAGAAGTTGACCAAAGGTGGCGGTAAAGAGCAGAAAAAACACGTGATTTGGTGAAAGTTGGCTGAAAAAGTCCTGCCGTGTATGCAATACAAGTTCACGGCCGACGCCCTTTGTACAAAAATCCACTGGAAAGTTTGTACAAAGTCTGATCGTGTGTATGGGCCTTTAGATGTTCCTGCCGATTTAGATGGACTTGACTAATAAATTAAATTAAAGGTGAATACTCTTTTTAAGTAGTTACAGCAACATATTTTTTCCTTTTGAGGTAAAAGTTACATAAATGAATTGAAGCTGACCATTGTAAGCACCCCTGGCAGTGGCAAATGATTTGTCTCCACCCTCTAACTGCTACTTTACTGGACAGCTTGGTCTGTTAAAGAAAGTTGAAAAATAACAGACTTACTGGCTTTGTAAAGTAAATATAAACGTGGTTCTAAAGTAGGGGCCTCAAACTGGCGTCTCTCCAGCTGTTGCTAAACTACAAGTCCCATGAGGCATTGCAAGGCTGACAGTTACAAGCATGACTCCCACAGGCAGAGGAATGATGGGACTTGTAGTTTTGCAACAGCTGGAGGGCCGCCTGTTTGAGACCCTCTGTTCTAAAGCTTTAAGGTTTTTCAGCTTAATGAATTCTGTACTGCAGCTCCCAATCCAGCACCCCCTTTTTCTTACCTGAGCCCAATCTGATCCAGCAATGTGCACAAGAACAGTGGCTCTTGGCGCTGTCTTCTCATTGGGCAGATTGATAGCCACCGGAACCATTGGCACAGCTATTGGCTGTGACACAGGAGTGGGGGGGGGGGGGGGGGCAGAGCTGAGCTGCAGACAGGGCAGCTTGGGAGTGACTTTTGATGGGGACACCCACTGAAGAACAGGGGCCTGGAGCACAGGCGGGGAACCACAGAAGAGGAGGATTGGGGCTGCTCTGTGCATTGTTTATTTTAATTTAAAAAAAACAAAGGTTTTAAAAAACCTTGAAAGAAAAACGTCGCCCCCTAATATGCAATGCCCATCAGTGTTACCCACTCAGCTGCTGCCATCAATTTTAGGTGTGTGCCCAAAATATAATGTATTATGTCTGTGTTGAGGCGCTAGCTTGATTTCAAATATGTTGATACAAATTTCAGCATACAGTGCATTTGAGAATCAATTTACCAATAAATACCCATTCCATAGTTAAAGCAAAAAAACTATATATAAAAAACCAATGAAATGTGAAAAACGAAAAATGTCCTTCTGTTAATAAATGGTTACATAAATCTTCTAATCTACTAAGTGGAGCACTGAAACACTTGGAAAAGCATGCAGCACTTTAAGCACATGTGGTGAAAGCAAGAAGTGGATTAGAAGATTTATATAACCATTTATTAACAGAAGGACATTTTTCATTTTTCACATTTCATTGGTTTTGTTATATATTCGTTTTTTGCTTTAACGGATGGAATGATAATGGAATTGGTAATGGGTGCATTTATTGGTAAATTGATGGTAAATTGATTCTTATATGCACTGTATGCGGAAATTTGTATCAACATATTTGCAATCAAGCTGCCCCATATGCCCTCAACATTGGGAGGATGCTTTTGGGGTCTGTGACCCCTCAAAGCAACATGTCCCCATCTTGATGGGGACAAGGGCCTCATCCCCACAGCCCTGGCCGGTGTTTGTGGGGGTCTGCGGGCGGGGGGCTTATCAGAATCTGGAAGCCCCCTTTAACAAGGGGACCCCCAGATCCCGCCCCCCCTATTTGAAATGGTAAGGGGTTACAAAAGTACCCCTACCATTTCACAAAGAAAGTGTCAATTTTTAAAAAAAAACACAAAGTCCTTTATTAAAAATAAAAAAAAAGATTCCAGCGGTGGTAATCCACTCTTGCTATCCAGCGATGGGTGATCTCTTCTCCGGTGTCCAGCGATGGGTGATCTCTTCCGATGACGTCCAGTGCAGCGCATCCTGTCTCCATGGAGACACTGCAGGAATCCCAACAGCCTGATAAGGTCTTAGCTGAGGAGGACGGGCCACCCGTCACCTGACCCCGCCCCCTCTGAAGCAAGGGGAAACCCACCCATACAGTGATGTACGGGTGCCCCTGCCCCCCTCTGATGTAACGCAGGTTTCCGTTACATCAGAGGGGGCGGGGTCACCCGTACGTCACTGGGGAAGCCCGGCTTCCCCCTTGTGTGAGAGGGGGCGGGGTCAGGTGACGGGTGGCCCTGTCCTCCTCAGCTAAGACCTGGGATTCCCGCAGTATCTCCGTGGAGACAGGATGCGCTGCATTGGACCATCGGGAGAGATCACCTATCGCTGGCCCCCGGAGAAGAGATCAGCCATCGCTGGATAGCAAGAGTGGATTACCACTGCTGGAATCTTTTTTTTATTTTTTTTATTTTTAATAAAGGACTTTTCCCAACGGTGTCTGTGTGTTTTTTAACAATTTTTTACACTTTCTTTGTGAAATGGTAGGAGTACTTTTGTACCCCCTTACCATTTCAAACAGGGGGGATCTGGGGGTCCCCTTGTTAAAGGGGGCTTCCAGATTCTGATAAGCCCCCCGCCCGCAGACCCCCACAACCACCGGCCAGGGTTGTGGGGATGAGGCCCTTGTCCCCATCAACATGGGGACATGGTGCTTTGAGGGATCACAGCCCCCCAAAGCATCCTTCCAATGTTGAGGGCATGTGGCCTGGTACGATACAGGAGGGGGGCTCTCTCTCGTCCCCCCTCTTTTCCTGCTGCCTTCCAGGTTGCGTGCTCGGATAAAGGGTCTGGTATGGATTTTTGGGGGGGACTCCGCCATTTTTTTTTAAATTTGGAGTGGAGTTCCCTTTAAAATCCATACCAGACCTGAAGGGTCTGGTATGGATATTTGGGGGGAACCCCACGTAATTTTTTTTTTTATTTGACCCGGGACCCCCTTAATATCCATACCAGACCTGAAGGGTACCCACGCATATATATATATTTTTTTTTATCAATGACTTTCAATGACTGTTCTCTGTATTACGGGGAGCCGATAATTCATTATAGCCACGAGTGCTTTTAAATTACTTTTTTTCCTGCAGAAGTGACACTTTGTGCAGGGACAGTTCTAAGCAGGGGAAACATGCGCCCCTTTACAGGCATACTATACACACACCCAGGTACAAAATTTAAAGGAATATTACACTTTTATTGTTTCACTTTAAGCATTATTAAAATCACTGCTCCTGAAAAAATGGCAGTTTTTAAACGTTTTTTTTTTGCATTGATACATGTCCCCGGGGGCAGGACCCAGGTCCCCAAACACTTTTTATGACAATAACTTGCATATAAGCCTTTAAAATTAGCACTTTTAATTTTGAACGTTAGAGTCCCATAGACTTTAATAGGGTTCTAAAGTTCACACGAACTTTAGGTCTGTTCGCAGGTTCTGGTGCAAACCAAACAGGGGGTGTGTTTGGCTCATCCCTACTCTGCAGCAATGCTGGCAGCATTCATACATCTATTTCTCAAAGACAACCTCTGGATAAGACGCTGAACACGTGCACTCAACTTCTTTGGTCGACCATGGCGGGCCTTTTCTGAGTGGAACCTGTCCTGTTAAACCGCTGTATGGTCTTGGCCACTGAGCTGCAGCTCAGTTTCTGGGTCTTGGCAATCTTATTATAGCCTAGGCCATTTTTATGTAAAGCAACAATTCTTTTTTTTCAGATCCTCAGAGAGTTTTTTGCTATGAGGTGCCATGTTGAACTTCCAGTGACCAGTATGAGAGAGTGGGAACGATAACACCAAATTTAACACACCTGCTCCCTATTCACACCCGAGACCTTGTAACACTAACTAGGGGTGTGCTCACTTTTGTTGCCAGTGGTTTAGACATTAATGGCTGTGTTGAGTTATTTTAAGCCCAGCTGACGAGACAATATCTAGAGGACAGCCTTGCGATAAGTATCTTTGATGTTCTTTTGTTATATGCTCTGTATTATTTTCCTTTAGTGTTTTTATGTTAGCATTTTCCTATTTTCTTGGGAAATAAATAAGACATTGTTTTACTAAGCAGTGTGTTTGTTTTCATAGCTAACCTTATATCATTGTGTTATCAACAGTAACATTATCAGAATTTTAATAGACTAGCTAACTATAGGAATAGACAAGTTAATACATATATGGAATAAATAGAGGGAATCCATAACCACCCTTGGATAATATTTATTTTAGCATTTATTTCAGTAATGCTCACCTATATACCATATCTGTAATGCTGCACTATACACCATATCTGTCATGCTTACCTATATACACTATCTGTAATGCTTACCTATATACCCTATCTGTAATGCTGACCTATGTACCCTATCTGTAAGGCTGACCTATGTACCCTATCTGTAAGGCTGACCTATGTACCCTATCTGTAATGCTCACCTATATAACATATCTGTAATGCTCACCTATATACCCTATCTATAATACTGAGCTATATACCCTATCTGTAATGCTGACCTATGTACCCTATCTGTAAGTCTCACCTAAGTACCCTATCTGTAATGCTGAGCTATATACCCTGATCTGTGAGGCTAAGCTATATACCCTGATCTGTGAGGCTGAGCTATATACTCTCTCCTATGATGCTGAGCTCTATACTCCTGACCTGGGTGGAAGCAAATGGAATACAGGGGACAGAGTGGCTGGATTATATAAGGGGTGGGGCTTAGGAGAAGTGTGAGGGGTCAATAAGGAAGAGCGGGGTCTAGCGCCCCCCATTCTAAAACTTCACCAGCCACCACTGCAGTTGAGGATGGTTAATTTTATTAGCCATTTGACCCCTTTGTGTCAACTTGTGTACATGTTATCAGGCCAAAATCACCAGGGTATGTAAACTTTTGATCAGGGTCGTTTGGGTTGTTTCTGTTGTTGTTATAATTTAAAAAGAGTAAACACAGCTGATTGATAATAAATGGCTTCAGCCAAACACCAACCATGAGTGAAAAATGTTTTTGTGTTATCATTCATATTCTCTGAAAAATGACCAAGAAATCATAAATTCTGCCAGAGTATGTAAACTTATGAGCACAGCTGTATTATAACGTGCAAAAAGTGCTCAGTTCCAAAACAAAGCATTTAAAAAACAAAAGTGTTTAAAGAAATTTGTATTATTCTTTTTTCCCTGGGACTCAAAGCTCTTTATCTGCTGTTGGGACAGATGATGAGGCAGCCATCTTTGGTGGGCTTAGTAGAATATCATACTAGAACAATTTTTAGACTGGAGCCAATAAACCTACCAGCATGTCTTTGGAGTGTGGGAGGAATCCCACACATGAACTGGGAGAAAACTTAATGCATATAGTGTCCTGCTCAGGATTCATATCAATGACCCAATGCTGTAAGGCAGAAGTCCTAACCACTAAGCCATTGTGCTCAGGGCGGTCTGTAATATTGATTGGACCCTGGGCTGACATTTTTTTGGGCCCCCCCATGCAATTTCCTGCTCCACCTGCTCTGAGACATAAAATAGCAGCTAGACTCAAAATCAGATCAGGCAGTGATTGCGATTGGTTGCTAGAGGTTACAGCATATCATTACTGCTCACTGACTGGCTGCTAGAGGTCACAGCACACATTATGGATCACTGATTTAGCTGCTAGAGGTTACAGCACGTGACTTCTGCTTGTTAATTGGTTGCTAGAAATTACTGTACATCAATACTGCTCACTGATTGGCTGCTAGAGGTTACTGCACTTTAGTACTGCTCACTGATTGGTTGCTAGACTGTACTATACTATACATATGAATGCCGCCTCTATTTACATATCAATGCAGACGTTCCAGAGCTATTAACATATTAATGCTTCTGCTATTTACACAGCAATGCAGGTTATTTACATGTAAACACAGTGTCTGCAGGTGAGTCATCTGTACATGACAATAGGGCAGAGCTGGGCAGCATTAGTAACAGAAAACTGAGACTAGACAGGACTAAAACTTCAAGGGACAATGGAATTTAAACTGGGATAGTTGTATAAGGCATGTAAGTTTGAGGCAGCTGCTTTGGGCCCCAAAACAATGACAGGGCCCAGGGCAGATGGCCCTTTTGCCCTGCCTTAAAGACAGCCCTGACTGTGCTGCCCTCAGTGTATTAGAGTAATTGTGTGCAAGATTGCTAACAAATATGAATTCATAAAAATATCCTGATGGTAATAATATTTCTAATACTAAATTTAAAGTGATTGTAAAGTCTCGTTATTTTTTCTATAAAAAACATGTTATACTTACCTCCTCTGTGCAGTGGATTTGCGGGTGGATTGTGGGTGGCATTGTACTGCCCTTGGAGGCCTTACCACCCTATGCCTATATGGCCTATGTTAGATGGGCAGAATTCAAGCCCTCTGTTTTCCAGTAGTTCAGTCATAATATATTTTAAATTCCTCTAACAGAAAATGATGTGCTGCTACCTATATTCTATTGTCATGCACTAAATATGTTCAAAAATTTGTACTGCATGTCAATAAAATATAGCATACAATAAAAAAAAAAGTTTTAATAAAAAAAATATTATTAAAGGAGTTTAGAAAGATGGTCAGAGTCTTTAAAATATAGATGCAAGATGGGGAAAAGGAGGTATTTCAAGGTATGACTTTTTTAATCACTCTGCTGTACAGCGGGTTATCCTATCAGTCTCTGTAGACTGGATGAGAACATTTTGACAGAAAAGGAAATAGAAATCTGAATAACTCTTCTATCTAACAGGCTTAATCATAATTCACCCATCTAAAGATTCTCACTTTATGTCCCGAGTCTGAGTATTATAATCTTCTGTGATATGAAAGAAATTACTTTATGTCTTCACTGTACGTCCCGAACAAGCAGTAACTTATCCCTACAATGATCAGGCCACTATAGAAATCCCATACTGTATATCTCAGCCATTTTGCAATGTTTATGGTTACTGGTAAGAATAAAAATTACATTTAGAAAAAATTTTACCTGTCATATTTCTTTTTTTTCATCCTTCTTCCAACCATCTGCTAAAAGCTGTAAAACATTGTTTACCAGGAGGGAAATTCCTTTCCCACAAATTTAAGGGGAATCTGTAGTCCAAATAAAGTTATAAGATGTACATCTGCTTCATGGAAATCATATTATTAAAGCAACATATATCAAGTGGTTCTTGATGCCATAGCCATATGTTGCCATGGCTATATATATATATATATATATATATATATATATATATATATATATATATACACACACACATACACACACACACACACACACAGTTAGGTCCTTATATATATAGTTGGATAATTTCAATTTTTTCCATTATTTACCAACACTTATTAGGACCATTGAATCAAAAGCTGTTTCATGGTCAGGTGTGGGCTACTCCTTCTTCATTTTTTCTTCATCAATTAAGCAGGTAAAAGGTCTGGAGTTGATTCTAAGTGTGGTATTTGCATTTGGAATCTATTGCTGTGAACCTACATCATGCGTTCTAAGGAGCAGTCCACGCAGGTGAAACAGGCCATTGTAAGGCTTCAGAAACAAAAGAAATCCATCAGAAAGATAGCAGCAACATTAGGAGTGGCCAAATCAACAGTTTGTTACATTCTGAGGAAAGAAGAATGCACAGGTGAGCTCAGTAACATAAAAGGGCCTGGATGTCCATGGAAGACGACAGTGGTGGATGATCGCAGGATTCTCTCTATGGTAAAGGAAAACCCATTCACAACTTCCAGACAAGTGAAGGACACTCTCCAGGAGGTGGGCGTATCATTGTCAAGGTCTACAATCAAGAGAAGACTTCACAAGAGAAAACACAGAGGGTTCACCACAAGGTGCAAACCATTCATAAGCCTAAAGAATAGAAAAGCCAGATTAGACTTTGCCAAAAAACATCTAAAAAAGCCAGACCGGATCTGGAAAAGCATTCTTTGGATGGATGAAACTAAGATTAATCTGTACCAGAATGATGGGAAGAAAAAAGTGTGGAGAAGGCTTGGAACAGCTCATGATCCAAAGCACACAACGTCATCTGTAAAACATTGTGGAGGCAGTGTGATGGCATGGGCATACATGGCTTCCAGTGGCACTGGGTCATTGGTGTTTATTGATTATGTGCCAGAAGACAGAAGCAGCCGGATAAATTCTGCAGTGTTTAGAGATATACTGTCGGCCCGGATTAAGCCAAATGCAGCAAAATGTATTGGATGTCGCTTCATGATACAGATGGACAGTGACCCAAAACACACTGCA
This sequence comes from Lithobates sylvaticus, assembly GCA_028564925.1. Taxonomy (NCBI): domain Eukaryota; kingdom Metazoa; phylum Chordata; class Amphibia; order Anura; family Ranidae; genus Lithobates; species Lithobates sylvaticus. The sequence goes on from CM053026.1 coordinate 76,973,556, forward strand.
AAAGGCAACCCAGGAGCTTTTGAAGGAAAAGAAGTGGAATATGTTGCAATGGCCGAGTCAATCACCTGATCTCACCCCAATTGAGCATGCATTTCACTTGGTGAAGGCAAAACTAAAGACAGAAAGACCCACAAACAAAGAACAGCTAAAGACAGCTGCAGTTAGAGCCTTGCAAAGCATCAGAAAGGAGGAAACCCAGTCTGGTAATATTAGTCCATGGGTTTCAGACTTCAGACAGTCATTGCCAGTAAAGGATTCTCAACAAAATATTAAAAATTACAATTTTATTTATGATTATAGTCATTTGTCCAATTAGATTTGAGCCCTTGAAAATGGGGGGACTGTGAATAAAAATGGTTGCAATTCGTAAAATTTGTACTTGATATTTATGTGCAACCCCTTGAATTAAAGCTGCACTTCAAGTTAATTTGGATTGTATTGTTTTAATTTTATTCTGGTGGCATACAGAGCCAAAAATATGAAAATTGTGCCTGTGCCAAAATATATATAGACCTAACTGTATGTGTGTATATATATATATATATATATATATATATATATATATATATATATATATAGTGCTCAGCACTTAAAGAGTACGTAAATATTACTAAATTAGTACTATAGTACTACTATAGTACTATACTATTAGTACAGAGGATCTGTCCGCTGAGCGGAGTGGGCAGATGACAGGTCCGTGTCCACTCAGCTTATGCAGAGCTGACACGGACACAGCCTGCTCTGCTATAAGGTAGGCTGGTGTAATCAAACCGGCTATCCGTTTACACCCGATTGCCCTCCAATCCACTAGATGGAGGGGAACAGATCCCTTTCCGTTTTTTTTTCGTGGATCAGAATGAAGGTAGTTGGGTGTAAATGGACACAAGTCTGTTTAGATCTATACCTCTATAGTAGTGAATGAAGGATCAAATCAGGTCTGCCTGAAAAATAGACAGGCAGATGTGATCAGACCAGTCACGTGACCCCACCCCCAACCTTTTCCTTTTAACCGCAGTATATTTATTGCAGCAGGGTGACACACACATGCAGGCTGGATCACATGTACGTCATCCATCCTGTTCTGGGTTAGGGGCGCTCATGCATGCGCCTGCTGCTAACCCACTCTGTCACTGGCTAGTGTATGATGCCTGAGTTCCCACCACCACTGTTTTAAAATGGGGTAGGGCTAGCACTGGCAGCAATTTATTCCAGAGCCACCCCAGTGCCATTTAAAAACAGCTAGCTTAGCCTAAGCATTTCCTTTGTGTCCCCATTTGGAATTAGTGCTAGAATCACCGGGTTTCTGTGAAAGCCAGGATCTAACACTAAGCCCAGAAGCAGAAAAAATATTTTCCTGTGCCTCAAATTGTGCTACACAGCATTCCATATGAGTGCCTGTAGCAGACCACTGTGTGTCCCAGCTTCTGTAGCCTCCTGGGATCTGTGAAGGTTTTACATGAATAAATAAAAGCTCATCAAAAGCTGATCATTGTAAACACCCTCTCAGTGGTAAATGGTTTGTCATCTCTGTAAACTGATACGTCTGCATCAGAGCTTGTTCTTTTGAAAGACAAAAGACTTACTAGCTAGATCACCATATGAAAATAAAGGAAAGAGGCTTAAAAAGAAAACGAATGCAGATACCACATCTAAGAATTGGTAAGCTGCAATATAATAAAGGTTTGTTTTTGGGTTTAATACTGCTATACAGGGGGTCCGCGGGTTACAAACAAGATAGGGACTGTAGGTTTGTTCTTAAGTTGAATCTGTTTGTAAGTCGGAACAGGTACATTTTTTAAGTGTAGCTCCAGCCAAAAAATCTATTTTTACATTTTTTAGATAACATAGAGAATATCACCCCTGTAACATTTGTGTTGCTGTCTGTGCCCCTGTTCAGAAGATTTCACCTCACCTTCTGTCCCAATGACAATTGGATTTTGAAAATTTTTGGTTGTTAGGGAAACATGGACTGGTGATAAAGCATCAGTGGAGACACCTTTTTCCCATATTAACTCTTACAGGAGTGGATTTCCCTTCCTAGGGGTGGATTTCCTCTCACTTCCTGTTGTCTCCCTCCGTTTGTAAGTAGGAGTCGTTTGTAAGTTGGATGTTTGTAAGTCGGGGACCCCCTGTAAATATATTTGCTGATTTATAAGAAATTAAATGGTTTACTTTGCTTACAAAGAATGCATCATTGCACTACAGCAGTATTACAACTTGTTCATACTAATGGCTTGGGGGAGGTGGTAAAACCACATTGTTAAACCATGCTTTATAATGCCCTCTAACCCCTCGCCTTTAGATGCAGAAACAGTGGCCAGCGTCTACATATGTAGCAGCCATAGCAGGAATTATACCTCGTTTTGCGTCTAACAAGCACAACCACTGGCAGAACACTGCCCATTCAATTGAATTTGAATGCTGTTCAACCATCCTGCAGTGCACCCGGTTGCGGCAAGGCATAGTGGTGGAGGGTGAGGGGGCACTATGCGTGCCACATTACTGTTCTACCCAAAGGTGTCCCAGATCTGTTACAATTCTATTAAGTGTATAATAATAAAACAATTTTCTGTGCGCCCCTAAAGTGTTTGGGTTTGGCTTGAAGAAAAAGTGGCAAAAATTCTGTGACTTGACTCAGAAAAGTAATCTGAGTCACGATCTATTTTTGAAGGAGCTGCTGCTGGTGTGAACAAGCGCATAGAGTGTTGTCACAAGTTAAAGTGACACTAAACTCTAGTTCTATTCAAGTATGTATTCTTAACTTAAAGTCCCGTCTTCCTCTTACAGCAAAAGTGGATAGGAGAGCTTCGGGAGCCCGCAGAGGACGTTACAAGGAGGCAGAAAACCACAGTAAGAAATAGTTTTAGGAAAAATAGATTACAGGTCCATTAAGTAGTGGATATGTATGCTTTTGATTTTGAGCGACCGTGAGTGTGTTTGAGCTGATAGAATCTTAAGACACTGGGAGCCATTCTTGAAACAATATCTACCGCTTTAAGAGCAGTGGTAAAAAAGCTCATAGCATTTTTCTATTTTTTTTTTACCAGTCAGCAAAAAACTTTAGTAAAACATGGCCTGCATTATTCCATTGAAATATGCGGTATTTATCTCATGAAACCAATTGGTATTTTATTATTGCATGCAATTTTTAGGAAAATGTGTCGTCGCCCAATACCGCATACAATATGCTTTAGTGAATGGAGCCCATACCATGATCACATTGAGGTGGAGTGAGTGATAAGCGCCTTTGGGCATTCTTACTTAGATATGCCCCAAATTTGGGATTCTGGCTGCGTTTATTGAGAACAAGAATCCTATCTCCCTGTTTCAGGTCAATACAAAAATGTATCCACACAAGTCTGGATCTCTGAAGCGCAAGGAGAGGAAAGAGCGAGAGGAAGAACAAGAAAAAATAAAAATCTAATATTTCACTATTTTAAGAAGCCAGAAACTACCCAGGAACATAATGTTGAACCGGAAGCATCCTCAGAACGAGATATGGACGTTAGGTCAGACACAGTTGAGGACCATTTTCAACATTGTGAGCTGCTCACTATATCTGAAGATTTGCAAGAAGAGTATGGGTATGCCTGCCTTTGAAATTCTAAACTTCTCCACTGAGAGTGTTTTACCTGAGGAAAGTGTGTCCTCGTGCACCCAGTCTGCTGCAAGTATAGAAGATACCTCCTCCATTGCATATCCCTTTGAAATTTTGAGCGATTTAGAAACTTCATGCAGCTCCTCTTTTGCCTCAAGTTCTACAGGCCCTGTTCCTATGGATTTTTGTGAAGTAGATTGGAAAGATCCAGCACTGTGGCCAGAAAATCTTCAAGACAAAGAAAGAGAGCAAATTGTGCTTTCTGGATTGAGGAGGAGCTGAAAAAAATGGCATGTCGTATGACTTTGGACAGCGATGGACGTTCATTTACGGAGTATCTTTTATATGCAAAATCCTCAAATGGACGTGAGAAGATTTTGAGTGACTGGCTTCGTTGGAGTGATTCATGTTTTATACTGCATTACTTGCAGAGCTTTTTCTTCAAATTATTACCATAGGAAGGATGGAAGTATACTATGTAGGAGAGAAGGCTTTGACCCTTCCAAAAACACATGGCATCAACTTTATACACGATTGCCAGAGCATGAACGTTCTGCTCAACACCGAAAACACTACTTAAGTTGGTGAACTTTACAGAGGTCCATAGGTGGACAAGGTGTGGACTTTGAGATGCAAAGAAATTTGGCAAGAGAAGCAGAAAAGTTTGCAGCTCTGTTGAAAAGGCTTCTTCATGTTACCTTATTTTTGGCCTCACGGAATCTGGCTTTTAGAGGATGTTCTCAAAGAATTGGAGACATTCAAAATGGTAATTTCCTTGGAACTCTTGAACTTGTTGCCAAATATGATAGTGTACTTAGGGAGCACTTGGAAAAAGTAAAACAAAGGCAGGAAAAAAGAAAGCGTCTACCTGCACATTATCTGTCATCAGCCACACAAAACAAATTAATCAATGTATGCGGAAGACGTATTTTGAATGTCATGCTTTCTGAAAGGCAACAATCAATTTATTTCTCAGTGATTTGTGATGCAACACCATATATATTCCATATGGAACAGAATGTTATTATTCTGCGATATGTGCACAGAGATCTTGTGAAAAGAAAATGGGGCATTCAAGAAAGGTTCCTGGAATTCTTTGATTTCTTTGAGAAGACTGGTGAAGAAATTGCTGAAATGTTGCTATCAAGATCAGCATTCAGCAAGTTAGCCTTGATAAAAAAACTATCTCCGTTCAACAATGAGTGAGCAGCGTCTGAACAGTCTGGCTCTTCTGTCCATTGAGCATGAACTTGCAAGACAGCTGAACTTTCGAGACCTTATAAACTTATGTTCGACCCGAACATCAAGCTCATTCCTATTGGGCACAGGTGAGGCTGCATTGATGAGCACAGGCAAGGCTGCACTGATAAAGTTGTTGTTAATATTTATTTTTGTAACCTAATTATGCATAAAACATTTAAGTGTAATTTCATGAGATAATTTATGAGGATGTGTTTAGGGGTGGAATTAGGGGAAGGGCAGGGTAGGGGTTGGGTGAGGCAACTGGGCAACTGGTGGTGAGTAACCCTTAAGGCTGGCTAGTAGCTCAGGACTTGAAATTTTGAGATATATATATATATATATATATATATATATATATATATATATATATATACTGTATATGCACAACACGACAGCTATGTGGCCTGGGAATGGGAGGCTGTTAAAGCAAAGCCTATAAGTCATCAGGATTGTCTGTAGACAGAATCAAAACATTTCGACAGAAAGGGAAATAGAAATCTGAATGACTTTTTCATCCAAGAGGCTTAATTATAATTCACCTGTCCATCAACCCTTCCTCCTTCCTTCTAACATTTCATATTTAGAGCATCAGATTCATCCATACGAATATTCTGTTTTGGACTTAAAGTGATAGTATACTCTATTTAAAAAAAAAAAAACAAGCTGATTTATACTAACCTGCTGTTTGCAATGGAATTGCACAGAGCGGCCCCAACCTCCTCTTCTTGGGTCTCCCACTGATTCCCCTGGCTCCTCCTCTACTTGGTGTGCCCCATAGAAAGCCACTTGCTATGGGGGTACACTTGAGGGCTCGCTCCTGAGCTGCATTGCCTGCATCCCGACACAGACAGTACCACCTTGGCCCTGCGCCCTGCTTTGTTTGAGGACAGCAGGAGCCAATGGCTTCAGCTCAATGCTGTATCCTGGCCTAGGCCAACAAGGCCCAGGCCTAGGGCAGCACGGAAAGAGTCCCCGCCGGCTTGCACTGTTAGTGCAGCACCAGTCTTATGGGGCGGACTGGGCTGAGAGGCACATTAGGCACTGCTTCCGGTAAGCGGAAGGCCTTCAATCTGCAACTGTGTGTGGGGGGTGCCGCTTCTAATTTTGACTGTCCTATCATCCCGGACCACAAACCTTCCTCACTGTGCTATGTTTTCTGCTGCACCATTGGCATGGTTATATCTTCTTAGTCCTCTCCATAAAATTATCAGAAATTTGTTCTTAAAGTAGAACTATGAGCAACACTTTTCTTTTCATTTTGGAAAGAGTAAGAGAGGGTTATAGCCCCTGTCAGTTTAATTTTTACCATCCCTGTCCCATTGCAGAGATTTCCCTTCACTTCCTGCCCCATAGCCAAACAGGAAGTGAGAGGAAACCTATGCAAATTAAAGGAATCCATTGCCCCCCCCCCCCAGGCCCTCAGAACTAGTGTCCCCACTCGAGAATTTCAGGGTGGGTCTTAAACAACAAAGGGTGTGGCCTTGACAGGAAGGGGTGGGTTATATTTAAATTAGGAGTGCACAAGTTTAGTCAGGCCTAGGGCAGCACAAAACCTAAATACACTACTGCTTCAGCTGCCTCACCAAAACCTGTGAGAGAAGAGAGCTGCTACAGACAGGGACAGTGCAGGATTGAGTGCTAACTAAACATTTTTTGACCTTAATGCAAGGAATGCATTAAGGTAAAAAATGTTTAGGCTTTAGAACCACTTTAATGGACTTTCACAAATGAAAACCCTATTAGAAATATGTTTGAATGAGAGAAGTTTTCCATCCTTTCTACATTCTAGCCTTTATACTTCCTGCTCCCCTAGGTCAACTGGCTTGTGTCACCAACTCCTGTTCCAGTTAACAGAATAGTGTAAAGCCCCGTACACACGATCGGACTTTCCGACAATAAAACCGTGGAATTTTGTCCGAAGGGCGTTGGCTCAAACTTGTCTTGCATACACACGGTCACACAAATGTTGGCCAACAATTACGAACGTAGTGACGTACTATGTTGTTTTTTAGCTCTTTAGCACCACCCTTTGGGCTCCTTCTGCTAATTTCGTGTTAGTAGAAGTTTGGTGAGCGTTGATTCGCGCTTTTCTTTTCGCGTTTTTCATTTAGCGCTTTTCAGTTTGTTTCTGAACGGCCGTTCGTCAACCAGACATGTTGCGGAATCAGAGCAGATAACGTGTTATTTATTATTGGCCTTGGAGTTATTGCTTTGACATTTTTTTTTGTGTAGCACTGACCCCCGAAGGAGCTGCTAGTTTGAATTGGGCCTGCACTCTTCTGAGAAACCCCCTTAACGTGACTCTATCCCCTTGGCACAGCTGTGGTGTAATGCAATACAGTACAACATAAGACAGTATAAGGTACCTGTATCCATCCCTCAGGATCCTCTGGCTCCACATGGTGGGGAAAAACAGTATGCCATACAACTGTAAACTTAACCAGGAATACTTTTACTGAAGGTCTATTAAACAGGTGGTTACAGGGATTGCACTGTCGTCCCAACATAGGAAGTCAGTACAATATAGATCAACAGGCAAATACAGTAAGCAATATATATATATTATTTATCTATACCTGGGAGCTCCCACTACATAAAGTTTTACGTGAGGTCTCACTAAAAGTAATTTCTCCTTTATCTTCTTTCTTCGCTAGCTCAAGTGATTCCTCAGGTATTTGTAATCCAACAAGGTAGGTGGAAAAGTTAAAGGATGCTCCAGGTATAACTCCAAGAACTTGTAATCACACTTGGGCGCTAAAGTGAAATAGGCCTCAAGCCTGCTCAATGTCAGTTGCTCGGTTACGCCTCCGTGGAACAACAGATTCCAGCGAGGCCTATGAGTGAGTCTAACTGCGTGCAATAATAATAAACGGTGGGCCGTAACCCGCTCACCAACTGGATCAGAGTTCTGGGTGATGACTTTGGTCCGGTAACTGCAGCTTGCTTCAGTTCAGACTTGGCCAGATACTCTGCGTCACTCCGCTGTCCGGATCTGGTCCTCTGATACTCCGACCAGCGTCTCTGAACCTCGTCAATCCGATCACCAGCTCTCGGGCTCCGTCAAGTCACCTCGCAAACAATCTGGTTTGCAACCCACAGTGATTGTCTGCCTCTGTATTCGAGAAACCTCCTCACAGATTCGCACAGGCAGGCAGTATGGTCCCAAGAGGCCAAATATGGCAGCTGCAGTCCTTTTTATACCCTACCCAGCATGCACTGTATAAGAGAGTGTTTATGGGTAGGTCACACAGACTCCTGGGTAGCAAGGTCAACCTTCTAAATCAAAACAACATTACTTCCTGCTAAAAGTCTTTTGTGCTTGTAATCACCATATCCATGCATTACCAGTTTTGGTCACTAGATGGCTCTAAACACTGAACCATAGCAATGTCCACAGATTTAGCATTGACATATACATAACCACGTTAATAAACGAATATATCCCCGCTACATTTGGTTGAATAATGATTTGATTTGGTACATTTTCTATATTTTTGGATGCATAGAATGTACTTTTTGGTTAAGTTCTATTGGCGGATTTTTTTTTAATGCACAATTAAAAAATTGTGGAGAATAATACTTGTCTATGTCTTTTACTTCAAATGACAGTTTGGCAGTTACATTTAAAAAAATACAATGTAAAATTGACAAGGGACACCAACATAGTTTTATCTTTGATCTTATAAACTAAGGGATAATGGTGTTGTGGTAACTTGCACAAATAATAATAATAAAAAAAAAAAAACATTATAATATTATTCTTGATATCACTAGAAAAAAAAAAGCCATTGAAAATTTGTTTTCAATAACTCCTTCAGTATTACCAGCAAAGTAGCTTCATTATTATCCCATTAAAGAAGAAGAGAATTGTGCGCTGCATTTCGAAATTTCATAATTTGCCACGTCACGAATGTGAATTCTCCATTACGAACGCTAGTTCACAAGACCGACCGCTTCTGCTTCTAAGCATGCTTGTTTGTACTTTGGACTTTAGTCCGACGGACTTGTGTACTCACGATCGGAAATCCGACAACACACATTTGTTGGTGGAAAATTTGAAGACATGCTAGCTAACATTTGTTGGCGGAAAGTTCGACAACAAATGTCCGATGGAGCATACACACGGTTGGATTTTTTGCCAACAGCCTGACATCGAACATTTCCCGTCGGAAAATCCGATCTTGTGTACGCGGCATTAGTACCACACTAACAAGACTGAATGTCATTACCTTATACTGATAGCAGTTTGAACCTAGGGATACACACGCAGACTGGTTGAACTATGAGTACATTATACCAGCAAAAATGGAGACACTGTTCAGGAGCAACCAGACTGATTTATTTATTATACTCAGGAATGTTTTACTGGAAGTTAACGAACAATGTATATGTGGCTGTGTGTTTCCCTGGCAGCCCTGCCACCCAAGTCACAACCTTTGTTGGTTGTGAAGGAATTCCTTCCACCTCCTTCCTTTCTTACATTCTTCCAATGATAGCCTTTGTTACACCAAAGTCATCCATGAGGGCCAACAAGTATGGCTGGTGCATTCTGGTGGATTTGCTACTAAAGGCAACCCATGATATTTTATATTGGAAAAATTATGAATTTCCTTTTAACTGGTCAACAGCTGCCTAACACAACAACTCTCCAGGGTACAGTTGTCCCCCTATGCACTCTCTGCCTTTGTTTATATGTTTTTCTGTGGAAAGAGACCCATCAAATGATTCATCTATAACTACAAAACACCAACTTCTATGTGACCAAATTTCTGGTTTGATTAAACACAGTTTTCCTTTTGCAAAGTGAATTGGACATTAAGGTCAGTAGGCTGACAGATGAAAGATGCTCAGATGGTCAACTTACAACAGATGGTTACAAATGAGCAAACTGGCTTTTGTTCTTTGCCTTCAGTGAGGAACACACATGCATTTAATTATTACTTTTTTATTTTTTTCAAGGATAACATTACAAGAGTTACAGAACACATTAGCTGATGTGTATTTAGTACTTTTAATGCGCCTGTTCTCCTATATATGCATGCAAGAATTAAAAAATATAAACATATTCAATGTTGTGCTAGTCCATTGTTACTTATGTTTATATGCCTTTGGAGTGCTAGGATTGAACCTTTTAGGGTGTTTAAACAACCAATTATTTTCCCTTGGCTTTGCTATGATATATAGATATATAACTAATATATATATATATATATATATATATATATATATATATATATATATATATATATATATATATATATATATATATATATATATTTAGATATACATTTGCAAAGGAATTGTTGAGCTAACAAGCTGTGGTCTGTGTTGGACAGCACTCACATTTCTTTCTGAGGCGATGGGGCTGTGCGGTACTGCATATGCCCTACCCTATCTCCATAGCCCTTAATAAAATATCAATCAAGCTGTAGTCTTGCAAATAGACAGTTTTCCCTTTTAAGGTCTATAGCAAAAAAGCATGCATGTGGGCCCAGGAGATGATCTGTGTCATATCTGATAAGGCATATGTTGTAGGTCCTGGAGGGGGTCTCCAACTGAAATAAAATAAGTAAAGGGAGACATAGGTAGGGTTAGTATTAAAGTACAGCCCGAAGCAAAAGATTAATAAAATAAAAATGAGCGTAGGGCTAGTATGACATGGGACTCAGGGGAATCTAGAGGTGACACGGTTAACAATTGTGCAGTAAAGGGGACCTTTTAGGGGATTGGTGCAGATAGTCATTTGGGAGGGGCTTCATGTGGAGTTTTGGGAGGGGAGACAAAAGAACTTCAGATATCTGGTAAAGATACGTGGGGGAAGAACATTACTACTACTACATCGGAGTGGTTCAGCTTATGTATGTTGTTTCATGCTATTACGGTTGGGGTCTTTGAAGGCAGTTTACAAAAACTGTGTGCTTATCAGATTAGGGACCCATCTAAGGTATGAAGTCCCCAGTGGAATGCCAGTTATGGTGAATTAACTGGTAAATTAAAGTGTGGTATCTGCTGAATGTGGTTTGTCCCCCGAGCCGGTGTGGTGCGGCTAGGGACCGTGTATGTACTGTATTATAAATGTATAATTGATAATTGGGGCCTCCAAGGATCGGCAATCTTCATTTTCTGGTGTTTTGTTTATTATTTTTGTTTTTTAACCACTAGGTGCCCGCACTGTAGCCGTCTTTCAGCTCAATTGCCAGGAGGGCGCCCCTGGACGTCCTACTGTTTACTTGTTCTGTGTCCCTTGGAAACAGCCAATCACAGATCGTGGTAAATGGCCAATCACAGCGGCCATTTAGCACTCGATCGGCATGTCCAATGGAAGATGATCTCAAATGTAAACATATAAGATCATCTCTCATTGCCGGCTCTCCCTCCTCACACAGAGACCATGTGTGAGGAGGGAGCGTGACCTGTGCTGCAGTGTAAGTGAACACTACATAAAACACAGTAAACACAGTACCTATCAGTGCCACCTGTCCCCAGTGTCACCTGTCCCCAATGACACCTGTCCCCAGTGCCACCTATCAGTGCCATCTGTCCCCAGTGCCACATGCCATCTGTTATCATTGTCACATGTCATCAGTGCCACGTATCAGTGCCATCTGTCATCAGTGCCACATCAGTGTCATGTGTCATCAGTGCCACGTATTAGCGTCTTCTGTCAGTGCCATGTATTAGTGCCATCTGTCATCAGTGTCACGTGTCATCAGTGCCACGTATTAGTGCCATCTGTCATCAGTGCCACATCAGTGTCATGTGTCATCACTGCCACGTATTAGTGCCATCTGTCATCAGTGCAACATCAGTGTCACGCGATATCAGTGCCATCTGTCATCAGTGCCACGTCAGTGTCACGTGTCATTGTCCTGGTGCTCCAGGGCCTTCAAAAGTGTAATAGGTAGTCAACAAGTTAGATGTGTAATTTATGCTCCTAGAACACATGATGGCGCTCCCTGCATGTTGGGCCTCTCTAAGTGGCCAGGCTGTGAAAAAGTCCCACACATGTGGTATCGCCATACTCAGGAGTAGCAGAATGTATTTTGGGGTGTCATTTGTGGTATGCACATGCCATGTGAGAGAAATAACCTATTACAATGACAATTTTGTGGAAAAGAAAAAAAAAAATCTTAATTTTGCAAAGAATTGTGGGAAAAAATTACAAAATCAAAAAGCTGACCATGCCTCTTACTAAATACATTGGAATGTCTACTTTCAAAAAAAAAGGGTCATATGGAAGGTATTTGTACTTCCCTGGCTTGTTTGGGTCGCAAGAACTGAGATAGGCCACCAGTACATCAGGTGTGATCAATTTTTTGTGATTTGCACCACAGCTTGTAGACTCTCTAATTTTCACAAAGACCAAATAATATCCACTAATTTGGGTTATTTTTACCAAAGATATGTAGCAGTATAAATTGTGGCCAAAATGTATGAAGAAAAATTTATTATTTGCAAAATGTTATCACAGAAACAAAGAAAATGCGTTTTTTTTTTTTTCAAAATTTTCATTTTTTTTTAATTTATCGTGCAAAAAATAAAAAACCCAGAGGTGATCAAATACCACCAAAAGAAAGCTCTATTTGTATGAAAAAAAAAAGACAAAACATTCATGTGGGTACAGTGTTACATGACTGAGTAATTGTCATTCAAATGTGAGAGCACTGAAAGCTGAAAATTGGTCTGGGCAGGAGGTTTTTTGTTATGTTTTTTTTTTGTTTGTTATGTTTTGTCATTGTTTTAATAAAGGGGCCGAGATGGCCATTTTTTTTACTCCAACTTTGGTATCAATGTTTTTTTCTTGTAAGCTTAAGTTGGGGTAAAAGAGGGGGATTGGGTAGCAGTTAGCGTTTAAGGGGCAGGATTGCGAGGTACCTTAGTCATGTCACTTATCCATTCATGTTTTAAGAATATTGTTTTGACTGTAATTACATAAAGGGCAGCCATGTTGAATATGCAGGCTCGGCTTCTAGTTCTACAGTGCAATGCAGAAGTTGTGCTTTACAGTTCCTTCTTACAGTGCAAGTGTATGGATCAGTTGAACAGTTGAAAACAATGTACTCCTTATACGACTGATTTCTCAATAGCAGTAAAGAATGGAGGAGGAAGATGCTGATAATTGATTGTCCACCTTCTCAAGGTATTGTACAACACACTCATTTTAATGCAGTTAAAAAAACATATGGCAGAACAAACAAATACACATGTGAAAACCACATTAAAAAATACTGTAAATACTGCAGTAATAATTTATACTTTACACTAAACACTATATTATCTCCTTAAAGTATCACAGCCTGCCATTCTCCTTCAGGTCTCCTTCCATGTCAAGTAACAATGATACCTCTGCTAATCCTGGGAATTCTGAAAGCTTACTTGTAAACAAGGTTATGAAGAGCCATTGATAGCAAATGAACGGGGATAACGCTTCGATTACTAATGACGGCATTCATGTTTGTGTAATGTGGTGTGAGAATAAATATATTGCTAAAGCCATGAAAATGTAAGCAGCCATTGGGATAATACTGATATAGTGAAATTTTTCTCTTTTCCAGCAACTGCAATTTAGGAGTGCCAAACAGCATCCTGATAAATTAAGAAGTTCTTTGTGTTGGGGAGACAATATTTCCCCCACTAATGGTACAGGGACACCTGTTCATTTAGCATGTGAGCATTATAAATTGCATTTAACCACTCAGAAAATTATTTTGATGTAATTTACATTGCTATTTCTATTCTCCAGAGAACAAAAGCTGCTATGCTTCAGAATCTAATATACCCGAGTGTCAAAAAAAAGGACAATTTATGCATTATGTGAAAATGGTAACAGCTTGTAAAGTGTAACTGTATGTTTGGTACAGGTACTTTCATATTGATAGTTGCCTTGCCTACCCCCAGACCTTGCCCCAGTCTTATACTCACCTGTCTCTAGTGTAAGTTGCCTTCCTCAGAGACCCCCTGACAGTTTTAAACTCACCTTCCTTTTTGAAATTTGCCATGTTTTTAGCCCCCATATTCAAGTCTTTTAATCATCTATCTCATGTGGTGTACCAAGCATATTTGGTACCCGGGGTGGATCTTTATATGTAACACCTGCAGGCATTGCCAATAAAGTGGATGTCACCAGCATTGGTGTCTTTGGCAGTAATAATAACCCCAAGCACTGGTGTAAGGGACTGCAATAATCTCTCCCCCCCTTTCAATGGTGATCAGTGGTAAAAATGTTAACATTTGTGGTCAGTGGCAGGCATTAAAAAAATAAACTCCCACAACACTGGTGGTAATTGGCCGGCTGTAAAAATACCCCACAGCATTGGTGGGCAGTGGCTGGCTGGAAAAATAATTTCCCAGCACTGGTGATCAGTGGATGGCTGTAACAATAGCCCCCCCCCCCCCCCCAGCATTGATGGTCAGTGGCTGGCTGTAAAAGTAATACCCCCAGCATTGGTGATCAATGGCCAGGTGTGACAAAAATAATAATCCTCCCAACATCAGGCTAAGCTCTCTCTCCTGATTGAGCCAGAATTATAGTTCAACTGTTGGGTTGAGATTACTCTGTTTGACAATTCTGGCTCCTTTCAGTGCTTGCTGGATGCTGGAACAAGGTTTTAGCGCCCTGAATACCGCTTGCACTCTGCAAATCACTGGTGGCCACACAGGGGCACCCTCTAGTGGTGGTATTTGGTGAGGACCAACCCCTTCTAGGTACACCACTGTCTGTCCATACATTAAGTTACCCTGCCTCTGGCCTCTCTGCCAATCGTATACCCATCTGTTCCCAATTCAGAAAGATATTGCTACTAAAACCTGCTTGGCAAAATATTGCAAGCTTGGCTCACACTTGTGGGTGACTCTACATTCAATCGTATGGAGAGCTTGTACTCTGGAAGAGTATTACCTTCTCATAGACTGAATAGAGACTGCATAGTATAAGTTCAGGCCCATTTTAGAAGATTTTAACAAACAGCTCTGTGGCTTCATGAGAGATGTCTCCCTGGATCAGGGATGTGTGAGTATAAAACTGGCAGGTGAGGCAGGGGGCAGGGTAACTTCCATTAACCTCTTTATAATCAAATGTGGTTTTCTGTATGTTACCACATGATTTGCAAAGTTTCTGCAACCAGTATGATGCCAATAAGCAAGGTATGATGGCTGGATGTGGTATGGAAATGAGTTCAAGTGGCCCATATAAAGCATCTCTTTTTTGTACTTGTGATACGTGTTTTGTCTCTGTAGCTTTCCAGATATAGCGGGAAGCTGGAGAAAAACATGAACAAAAAACAAGTAGATTAACGCACACAAAATTAACTGTCACTAGTAGCATAGAAGATTAATTTGTTTTCAGCACAAAAAAACCCTAGGTATGCAGCCTTAATGGGGGTCTTGTAGTGTCTTTCCACAGTCCATGAAGATAAGATGAAGTCTAGCTGGAGAACAACATGACCCATTTGTATTAGCCTATGTTGGTTCTGTGGGTTTAGCACACTACCAAAAGAAATGTAGTCTGTGAAACTTAGCCAGTAGAGAGAGCAAGTATACAAAGCAAAATGCGCAACAGGAATACAATAAGTTATATGACAGGGACATGACAATATATGTAGAGTAGGGCTCACCAAACATAAAAGCCCATAGAACTGATGGTAGTTACATATTTGGCCAAAATACAACTTAATACCTCCTGACTTTCTCTTGGGTAGAAGTTTAAAGGATGTGCTTAAGATGCCTACCAACCCACCTGGTAAATTAATAATATAGGTCGGAGATACTAAAAGCCTACACTTGAGCATCACAAATTCAGGAAGGACTAATTATCAGCAAATGTGATTGGGGGTTGGAATGTGGGATGAACACTCTGCGATTAATTTACGACAACTAGGTTGTTCACTTTGCAATGGATGTTGCACTTTGCAAGAGAACTTGTCCCAGAGATTAGTGAATGAGGTCTACTGATTTCCACCATCCAATCTTGTGCAAGCAAAAATGCTGTTTCTTTTTAATTTGTCCTTACATGTGTTTTGGTATTCTTTGCAAAGTGAGACTTTGGGGCTGATATACTAAGAAGAATGCGTTGCGCCATTTCATACCTGGAAAAGTCATTAACCGAACGTGAGAATCGCCCCAATTGATAATTGACTATTGATAATAGTGCACACTCAATACAATCGGTTAATTTCATCCCATTGGATGTGTCTTGTTAGGTGTTCTCAGTTTATTAACCCTTTTGATGCTAATCTCATTCCTATTACTTCTAATATATCTTTGAAATTAGTTTTTTTTCTATTTTTACCCAAATCTTTCAATACATTACAAAGAACAGAGAAATGTTTCTAAACCCAATAAATTAATATTGTCCGATCTTGAACTTTAAAGGTGACCATACACTGTAATCAGTTACCGTAGATCTTAAAAAAAAATTGATTTAGTGCAAGAGCCTGTTTGATTTCCTATAATTTGAATTAATTGTTCAAGTGCGTCTTCCTATTACCTATGTTGCCGAAATATGAGGTTGTACAGAGATTGGCCAATCAGATTGCATAGTGCATGACCATCTTAAGTGACAAATTTGGAATGTAGATGTGCCATAACCCACTTGTATTTTCCTAACAATATTTCTTGGGCATTATACAAGGCACATGAAAAAACACCTTTTTTCAAGACTTGCTAGAGTGATCAGGAATCTTCAAGCTACAGCTGTCGCAGAACTACATATCCCATGAGGCATTGTAAAACTCTGACATTCACAGACATGACTAGGCATGATGGGAATTGTAGTTCCTGAACAACTGGTGGGCCGTAGTTTGAAGACCTCTGTGCTAGACCATTATTATGCCTCCAGAATTGGGAGTGTGGCATCTACCCAACTTCTCTCTGCTGGTGGACACAAGAACGTACATCTATAGATATATATTTGGGCAGCACAGTGGTGTAGTGGTTAGCACTTTCACCTAGCAGCAAAAAGGGTCACTGGTTAAAATCCTGCCGTTGACACCATCTGCCTGGAATTTGTATGTTCTCCCTGTGCCTGCGTGGTTTTCCTCCAGGCACTCCGGTTTCCTCCCACACTCATGCTGGTAGGTAAATCGGGTCCTGTCTAAATTGGCCCTAATATGTGTGTTAGGGACCCACACAAACATCACCCCATGTTTAAAAATTAATTTGCAAATAAGGATCATCTCTTCCTCAGAGAACAATGAGCGAGGCATGGAGGTGGGAAGAAATTAGCAGCAGTACAAGCAACTTTCTGTAGGGGCATGATGTGATGTCATTCCTGTGTGCTGGCCACCGTTTCCGGGAACCAAATATGGGCCACGGGTACATACCTCCCCACACACAGCAGTTGCGCATCTCACATACACAGCGGTCGCGCATCTAGCTGCAGGAACCCAATTTTTAGGGAAATTAATAGTAAAGCAGATGCAGATTTCCAGGACTGGACTAATAAATGTTTCTAGTGAAAGGCAACTGGTGTTTTCTATTAAACAAGGTCTAAATGGGCCATTGACATGCATCACAGTTGAACTTAGGAATGTGTCTTTGCAAATTTAAACGAAATCCTTTCTTATTTTTGCTTGAAAAAGTGTTTATTGGCCGGCATTGTCACGCAACAATGGGGACTATATAGTTTTGTGCCACATCCAGGTTTAAAGGAAAAAAGAGGGGATCCCCTATGTGGTGGACTTTTAAGGCACACAGTTTTTTACCCAAATGAAAGCTTTCAGAAGAGTATTTTTTGTAAACTTATAAAAAGATTGTTTATTAGAAGAAACATTAGAAGAAACAACATAGAAATAAATGCATTTAAAATAAAGTGTCTGAACACCATGCAAAGTCAACACGATACATATATGTACATCATGGTTATATGTAATTTCTCACACCTGACGCGTTTCGGAGATATACAGTTTCTTCCTTCCTCAGGGGCGAGAGTACAAGGGCCAAAACCCTATTATGAAAAAATACAATGAAACAATATATCAGACACTGCATCCTATGGTATATGGGATAAAGAGCACAGCAAATAGAAGGAACAAAATAGGACTTACAGACGTTTAAGTGGTATGTGTAGAGACACTTCAACAAGGTCTAAAAACGTTCGATTGAAGTCATTCCCAGATTTTTTCCAAAGGAACCCCAGAGAACGTGCCCAGGCACAGAGTTACAGCCTGTCAACTAGAAGACGAACCGCCAAAGGCTGATGACATCGCCCCTTCCTCCAGTTGGGGGGTTGTCTGAATGCTGCAGAAAACGGGGGAGAGCCACCAAAGGACCCACTGGGGTCGGTAAAAAAGAGAGGAGCCCTTTAAATAGAAATAAAGAATATATATATATATATATATATATATATATATATATATATATATATGTGACTTAACATGCCAGTGAGTGGGATTTTAATTAGATATAAAGTATCAAAATACCTGTAGGGATCAACCGGCTGACAGCATCAAGGGCCGTAGAGTTGTGTATTTTATGGAGGCTCTAGAGGAAGTTGAATTAAGTACACGCTATTAAAATGCAATTTATAGAGGCACTTAATGATTATCTAGACATGGCTAATATTGCCTATAAGATAGTATAAAAGTATATTGACTGTCTCTAAGATATTTA
This sequence comes from Lithobates sylvaticus, assembly GCA_028564925.1. Lineage (NCBI taxonomy): Eukaryota > Metazoa > Chordata > Amphibia > Anura > Ranidae > Lithobates > Lithobates sylvaticus. The sequence goes on from CM053026.1 coordinate 76,992,004, forward strand.
GATGAGAACACTGATGCTAGTGTATTAAATTCTAAATTTAAGTCAAAATGTATTATATTTTAATAAATAATGCATATAGTGTATTAAAATGCATATATTTGGTAAAGACTCTAGAGGGATATTAAATAAAAATTATTTAAATGCAATTTACAGAGGCTATTAATTAATAGTTGTCAAAACAGGGTTAATATCACCTATATAGTACTATAGGGATATATTATATATCTCTGAGATATTTAGCTACGAACATTGATCTTGGTATATTAGATCAGAAATAAAGTGTATTAGTAAACAATGCATTTAGTATATTTTATGATACATAAAAGACTACATACATACCCATCCAGTTGCATATCACAGGCTGTTCACATAGGGGCCAAGTTTAAAACCAGCATCACATGTAGACAGCAACAGTAATAACCACATAGTTAGCAAGTTATAAAGGGATCTACCTTTCAACAGGATATTCAGGTGTGGCCGCTCGTCTGACCGTCAACCCAGGAACTGGGGAAGGTACAGAGACCGAGCGCAACACATATTATATACTTCCCTCCCCCCAATCAGCTGTTACAAGCACAGCTGTTTATGAGGGGATGGGAAGGATAAGAGCTTTCAAGCCGCCCCCCCCCGAGCGGCGCGCGCAGCCGGGTCCCAGCGGTGCCACTAATGGGTGACGCAGCATGTCCTGACCACGCCTACACTGCCCGCTATCACGTCAGGCCTCACCGGCGGACTGCGCATGTCCGCTGGGTGGAGCAAGATGGAGTCGTGGCGTCAGTGAATGACGCTGCATCTCCTACTGAGCCGCTCTGTCCAAAAGTGGGCGGTCGGCTTAGTGTGACGGGCGGTCCGATGGGTGTGACCCCGAGACGGCAGACGACAGTATAGACAAACAAAGGGGAAGAAACCTCAGGCGCGTAATCTTCAAGAAAGGGATGGTAGATATGATTCTAAAAAGTAGCTCATCATAGGTAACCCCTAGGGTGAAGACACCTCCCAAATGTTGCCACTTTTTCCTTCAAATTTATTCACTTACTGTCACATAGCCAAACAGGAAGTGAGGGTAAAACCCTACCAATGTCTTTCCTTGGGGACACACAGGTCTAAATAGCTTCCCCATTAGGTAAATTGCACTCTAGCATTTTGCTGTGTACACCCCAAATTATTAGGTATGTTGGACTTTATTTGGGGTTTATTTACTAAAGGCAAAGGGGGACATGCAAGGAAAATAAAAAAACAGCATCTTTGCTTCTACATGATTGGATGATAAAATCAGCAGTGCTTCCCCTCTGATTTACATTGAGTACACTTGTATTGCAGAGGGGATATGCCTTTAATAAACCCCAAAATACCTAATAATTTGGGGTGTACACAACAAAGTGCTAGAGTGCAATGACCTGTGTGTCCCCAAGGAAAGACATTGGTAGGGTTTTACCCTCACTTCCTGTTTGGCTGTGACAGGAAGTGAAGCCAATTTTCAGAAAAGGGACACAAAGCCCAACCTAAAAAAGACAAGCAGGGGTTCCAACACTCACTTGGTTTCCCTCAAATGCCCACAATTAGAATAGGATTGTCTTGAGCTAGATTTTAGCTCAGTGCTCTAAATCAGTGGTTTTCAAACCTGTCCTCAAGTACCCTCAACAGGCCATGTTTGCAAGTTTTCTATTCTCTTGCACAGGTGCTTTAAATCAGAGTCAATGGCTTGGTATTTTGGACAGCTACTTAGCTAAGATAAATTCCCTAAACATGTCCTGTTGTGGGTACTTGAGGACTGAGGCTGAGAACCACTGCGCTAAAATGGAAAATTGAATACTTACCTCTCTTTAATATTCCTTTCATGGTGCCTATCCATGGCAGCATACGCACATCCATGCATATACTACCATGAAGGTACCAGGAATATAGCTTTTAGACAAATCACACCTTTTTTGTTTTGCCATGCCAATTAGCCTTGTTAAGCTGCAGCTGGGAAATTTTTTGCATGAAAATTAACAAAACACGTAAAACATAAAAATTTGCTACAAATTTTATTGGTCAACAAAACAGGACTTGGGGAAAAAAGAGCAAGGAAAGAAAAAAACACATGTATGTTATTTTGAGACACTAACAGAATATGGTTTTGAGGAAATTAACAGGAGTTAAAAGGACTGCGCCCACAAATGGACATCTATAAAGGATTTAAACATTAAATTAGTCACAACATCTTGAGGAAGATTTTGCAAAATAATGCAGCACAGACAATTAAATCAAAGTGAAACATCAAAAATATCTCAGGCGAAAATAACAAAATACAACAAACCAAAGTAAACAAAAAAAAATAAAAAACGTGCTCTAAAGCACATCTGTTTTGCAAAGACATAACAAACAAAATACAAACAGAAAATAGATGACTGATTTTACCGTTGTGGGTTTAGTAACACTTTAAGCATTTCATTTTACACAAACGTAAAAATAAATAAAAATTACAAATTGTCAGAGTCGAACTGAAGCTATATTACCAATATAGCCAACATCCACTGGCTAACATCTCACTATTCTTGTTGATTCACTGCCACCGAATCCCTTGAGCTCTTCCAATCTTCACTAGTATCTCCCTCAAGCGTCACCCCCGCTTCTCTTCTGGGTCCTTAACTTGGCACTCAGATACTTCTCAAGCTTCACCCCATTGACCTACTCGGTCCCTGGCTTGACACACAAGGCTGCTCTGCAAGCGTTACCTCCGCTGGATGGGTCCCTGGCTTGACACCTGCTGAAGTTTCCCAATTCTTCACCGTCCCCGGTTGGTGAGAATACTGCTCCAGTACTTGCTTCAGCTACTCACTGTGGTCCCTGATAACAAGGTGGTTGGTCCCTTAGTGGCGACAGCTTCCCCTCTACCTCTGACCTTGACAAGTTCTCCGGGCGGCAGAACCGTCACTTCTGGTTGGACTGCAAGCCACAGTCCCAACCCTACACTGCTCTCTTGCTTCTGAATAAGCCCTCAGACAGCCTAGCAGCCAGTTGTGCCCGGGATAGGCCCAAACTCAAGCCTAGCAGCCCAGGCAATACAACACACGTCCACCCAGCCAGCCGTCCAGGTAGCACAGAACACTGATCACCTGATTCTACCCAAATATATAGGTTCTCCCAGCAGGCCAAGGGATTTAAGAAAACCCCTGCCCATTGGCTGAGATAACCCATATACTCCTAATCTGTCTTTGCTTTGCCCTTGTCCTATCTAATGCCACCAGATACCCGGCCACCCAGCGGCAGGAGAGAGAAGTGCAGCAATTCTAGACTTAGGGTGAGGTCAATTGATCAATAACAATGAGCCAAGGTAACTACACCTGGCAGGTAAATTTAGGAGCAACCCTGACTAAACATCAGGGTGCTATATCTGTAAGTTCCTGAAATAACAAAAAACAAAATCAGGGTTCCAAGTTATCTTTTATGAACTACACAACTCCTCCATACATAATGGTGAGGAGGAAAGGGAAAGGTACTTGTTGTCCAAATTAGGAGAGCAACTTAGGGTGACAACGCTGCTCCTTCATATATACAGTATACGTAGTGAACATTGTCACCCTAGAACAGGAAGTATGGTCCTGAATGGAAAACCAGATGAAAGTTTGAGGATTGTTAAGAGAAACATGTCCTAAGAGAGAAAAAAATAGCTGCCATTGTTGTTCCAAATGCTATTTTCCTGGTTGTCTCTAACCTCTATGCCATTCTTTCTCAAACTTTTTACCCCAGGTAAACCTATGAAATAATTTTAAGGTTTCAGGAAACCCCTGCTAAAGTCAATTAATTGGGGGGCAAATGCCCCCCTTACAGTGGTAGTCAGAATGCCATTCTTATAGATATCTGAAAAGATGATCCCAGAACTATCAGGACATCATCAATGGGAGATCAATCAGTCACAGATCAAGGAACCCCTTGTAAATTCTAGTTTAGAGGAGCCCTGGTTGAGAATGACTGCTCTAAGCTGTCGATGTTACTGACAAGTCCAAAGCTATAGAAAAGAGAAAATCAGAACTCCATTTCATTATTGTTCCAGGTCATTGATTCAGAACATATTAAAGCCATTGGGTCAACATAATAGCCAGATAACTATCATTTTGAAAATTCACTATTTGCTGGGTTTTCCTTTCTCCGGCATCAGTAAATTTGCCAAAATATTGATCTATTATATTCTTTTAGCTGCTAAGAGAGCTATCCCATTATGTTGGTTGTCTACTGATCCACCTTCTGAGATTCAACTTTTGAATATTATAGCTGATATGAATGGAATACCTTACTGCTACCACCGTTGGTACCACAGGTGACACCCTTTCACAATTTAATAAGGTTTGGGACCAGTCTGAATATGGTTCTCCTCTACCTTCTCAAGCTTCCGGCCCCAGCCATTTTCCCTCTTGACATTATCCCTTCTCCAATACTGTGGCTGATTATGCACCCCTGGTGTATTTTATTTGATATACCCTTACACCTCTCTTATAATTAGGCTCCTAGTCTCTTTACTTATTGCGATTTCTTTTCTCAAACTTGTTACTGCCTTATTTGGCTTGTAATATTCAGCTCTTTGTATACTGACATGCTGTATTTGAGGTAGTCCTCACTTTTGACATGTCTGCTATTTATATGTACAGTAAAATGATTTAAAAAAAAGTTTTCCTTCAAGTTTATTATAGTTAGAACTTTTTCAAGTCTTTCTTTCAAAATGGAAGTCTTATATGTTTAATGATTGTAATTCTGTAGGGGGGGATGTATCCTTTGTGTGGGTGTATTGACGCTAGCGGGAGTCACTCAATGCTTCATTCTTACACATAACAGGGGAACCACAAATGCAGGGATAAATCTTTCCGTGCACTCATTTCATGGTACCCCCAGGCTATTTTTTAGAGAACTAACAATTTTCTGTTTAAAGGATCTGCTGTTAGTTGTGTATCTCCGTTGGTTTCTGTTCAATAAGTGTGATGGAACACATTTTTCAAATGTAATACAAGAGGGTCTTGAAGTAACAGCTGAAAATGATAAAGAAAGGAACAATTTTGGTCTTCATTAAGATTTGGTATACAGACAGCTTTTTTTTTTTGTTTAATTATTATTTGTATAGATAGTTTTTTGAATTGTTTGCATTAATTTCATAAACAAAAATTATTTGATCAATTAAAATCATTTAAAGGAGAAGTACAGCCAAATCTCTTTGGGCTGTACTTCTCCAGTGGATCACAGGAGTGAAGTTAGTTCTGCACTCCTGTGACCTGTGTTTTCAGCAGACAGGTAGCTGAAGTTCCCTGTCTGCTTAAGTCACAGAGCCAATCCAGGCTCGGAGAGATTGCGACAATGCAGTTGGGATCCACTTACGTGCCTAGACGGGCACCTGGCTCAGCCTCTCAGTGAGACAGTCGCCCCTGCCCCTTCACAGCCCAGAGCTTCAGTGGGGGGGGGGGGGGGGTAGTAGAGCAGAGGGAAGCTGTGAGAACCGAGTGATCAGCGTTGTTAGATCACTCAGTTCTCAGTCTTAGAGGCGCTGGGGGACAGATGCTGCATCCAGCTAGGTAAGTATGATCCTGGAAAAAAACATAACCCCATACTTCTCTTTTAATCCCATGTAATTTAAATAAATTAAGAAGATTTCAATAGTTGCTTTAAATCTGCAGTTTACATTAAAAATAATACCCTGTGATCCAGTCTTGAAGGTCCCTGTTCAGGCACTTCCTGTTTTGGGTGCCAAATGTCTTCCAATTGTGCTCCTGCGCTGTCACCCTGTTACTTGCACCCCTTGTGGAGACTACAATCTTCTGCGCCAATGCACTTTGCACAGACATGGTCAACTGCTGTCACTGTCAGGAAACTGGTCCAGAGCAGTGATAGGCAGCCAATGCTGGAACAAGTACATGTAAACATGATCTGGCTAAAAAAAAGCCAGAAGAGATCAACATCATTGAGAGCAAAGTAGAATGAGAAAAGGTGAAAACAGTATTTCATTTATACAGTGTTTTAAATTAATGTCATATAGTTAGGGATTAGATCTACTTCAATTTTCATATTGGCCTTGTTTAGCCATCCTGTGCTTGTTGCAATCAGAAATCACTAGAATAGATTGGTTTTGTGTAATCACAAAAAATCAAGATAATGATTTTTAATTTTTTTTTTATGCACTTTACAGGCTCATTTAAACAGGTTATGGTAAGGTGAACAAAAAGAGACCACACAACTCCCATCTTAATTAGTGAGAACATAGTAGAGCCTTCAGGCAGAAATGTAGTTATGTTATTTTCTGCGATGTTTGAACTTTTTGTGTGGTTCGGGGGGAGGGGGCAAATTACTATGCTAATCCTTTTAAGAGCAACAACATTTAGTGAAATAGAGATTAAAAGAGACGTATGTATGGGTTTCCTTTTTTTTTTTGCTTAAACCTATTCTGTGTGAGCTGCTGACATCTACAAATCTTTCTAGCCCTCTCAGAAGTGCCCCCATTCTTTTAAAATCCAGCAAAATACCTGTGGGAGGGGCTACAGACTTTCATACAGTGTAATACTGACAATGGTCTGGCTCTGGAGTCTGGATCCACACACTTCCCTGTCATTTTGCTTGATTGATGTCTTCTCTCTGCTCGTTCCCAAGACTTCACAGAGCATAGCTGCTCTCCCCTACCCCTTCTTCCCTCCTCCCTCCTACCCCTTACCCCCTCCTCCCCCCCCTCCCTCCTCCTCTGCAGTCTGTTCCGATCTTCAGAAGAAACGGCAGAGATAACAGCACTTCAGGGACTAAGGTAGGAGACATCAGTGATAGTTCTGTGTATGTAAATAACCTCTACATATTACTATGCAGTGAAAACAATATATTTTTAAAGCAGAATACATATATGGATGTGACAGCACACAGGAATTCCATGCATTACTGGTATAGTAAAATTAATTAAAATCAGAGCTAACATTGTGAATGAATCCTTTTATTGACTATCTGGATTTTTATATGAGACAATGAAACCTTCCATTCACATCTACTTGTATTTTCATACTGAAGCCCAGAGCTCCTCAGACATGGACAGAGCTTTGTTCCCCCATAATTGGTGTATTACCTAGTGGCCCTAGAGTAATAATGTTTCCTTCATTGTAAATAGAGTATTACAGGATCACATGTTGTACAGTGCCATCACATGCCGTAGAGTGCCATCACATGCCGTACAGTGTCATTACATGCCATACAGAGTAATCAAATGCCGTACAGTGTCATCACATGCCGTACAGAGTAATCACATGCCGTACAGTGTCATCACATGCCTTACAGAGGCATCACATTCTGTACAGAGTCACCATATGCCGTACAGAGTCATCACATGCCGTACAGAGTCATCACATGCCGTACAGTGTCGCCACATGCCATACAGAGTCATCACATGCCGTACAGAGTCATCACATGCCGTACAGTGACACCACATGCCGTACAGGGACACCACATGCCATACAGAGACATCACATGCCATACAGAGCCATCACAAAAAGACATAAAGCAATAGCAGTGGACAGTTCTCTTTAGAGTTCCTGGTGGAAGGGGCCCCTTTCCGGACTGACAGTCTCCTTAGAAAAGTTAAGGTAGGGGTCAGACCTCAGCCTCAGTGTCCTTGCAATAGGGAAAGGTTCATCCATTGGACACAACCAGGGTGGCAGGCCCATCTGGTCTGTTCCTGCAAAGTCAGGGAGAAAAGGAACACACATACACTGCAACCTTCCCAGCAGTCTACGTGGACATTTCCCAGGTGGGCTGTACACCAACAGTCCCTCACGTGTAGGAAAGCGGGTCAGGCAGTCTCTTCCTACCTCACTTCCTCCCTTATGGAGACTGAATGGCTCTTCGTAGGCCGTCCTGCCTTCACGAGGAGCACCTGGTTTTGATAAATTGCTCTCCCCAGCAGAATGTCCTCAAAGCAGGCCCAGGTTTCAGCACAATCTGGCACCCGCAAAGGCTTGGGGATATGCAAATAGTCCCAGACCATATCATCCTCCCACTCTCCCCGGGAGCTCTCGATGATGTTCATGTTCTCGGGAGGGACATAAGGGTAGTCCAGACCCCACTCCAAAGCAACCTGTCACTGCACCTCCTGCTGGAATCTGGAAAACCTTGGCAGTTCCTTGGGCTTCCCTTTTCTCGGGAAGACACACGCATCATGGGACCTCACAACCCACCGCCTGTGGGTCTGGTCAAAAAGAGCTGTCTGCTGCTGACAGGGGCTCCTGCAGCTTCTTCAGTTCCCATAGATGGCTTTGATACATCCTCACCCTCAGACTGTATCTCCAGAACTTGAGAACCTCCTGTCTCCCATTCCTCCTCTGAGCTGCTACTGTGAGGTGACCACTCCACCAGCCTCTTCAGGGACCCAAACTCAGCTTGCAATCTGAGAGAACCCCAATCTATGGTCCTGCCCTCGCACTTCTTTCTGGCTCATCTGAGGGCACGGGCGCATCATCTCCCCCAAACACTGGCTCCTTCCAAAAAGGGTTAGCAATGGGCACAGGGGCAGCCGCCATATCAGGAACTTTTGGCTCCTGCATGGCAGTACTTACAGTCGCCAGGTCCCGCCAGGCCGCAGACCACGACAGACTCCTCTTTCCTTATGTCATCAATCTTCGCAGGGGAGTAACCAGGCTCTGACTCCACTCCACCTTTCAGGGATGCCTCCAGGCCCTCTCCGGCCTTTCGGACTTCTTTCAGTCCTGAGTGCAGGTCCACTTTGTAGTACTGTGGCTCCTGCTGGGTGGATGCAAGCCAGGTAAGTGGTTCACCACAATGGCCACACCGGATCCATGCGCTGACCCCGACACTCTGGACATAGCAGGCACGGTCACTCTGTCCCCTCCACCATCCCTAGGGTGAATCCTCCGCAATGCTCCAAGCGGACACCAATGTCTACCAGTGTCCGCAACCATGTCAGTGTTGGGTATACACGTCCACCCACAGCCATCTTGCTCCTCTTCCTCGTGGTGTCTGCTAGCAGGGAACGTTGGGTCTCCTCTAGGTTGTGGTACCACCCCCTCGCTTCCAGACAGGCTTGCGTCTGTGAAACTGATAGGCAGCCTCCTCCCCTGGCGTGCTGCTGTAACCCCTTGTTAGATGAACTGAAGTTAGCAGGCATGCTGATACTAGCAGGACTTGTCCAGGCATGTCGCTGTACCTGAGCAACTGGGAACTACTGACCGCTGACATTTCCGGTTATTGCCGGAAGCAACAATAAAGTTTGTAACCAATGTCTCACTGAAGGTAACACTTGTAGCACAGTCCCGCCCGCATGATCCCGACCCCGATTACCCTGGGCAACAGTAGACACTTCCAGGCACACTTTACTATTTAAAGCAGGTGTTTGAAACATAAGTTCATGATGTCCAGCATTAGCAAAATGCTGGACATGTTCGTAATCCAAAGTTAGACGTCCAGTAATAGCAAAACGCTGGACGTATTTATAATCCATGGGTGCAGTTACCTGGTGCAGTTGCCACGGGTGACAGCACCTATTAGACATTTTCTGTATTGCAGGTGTGACGGGAGTCACCTTTGGGCACAGGGTGACTGAGAAAATATATCTTGGATTACTTAAAATGGGACAGTAATATTTATCTACAATATCTCACAGGATATATGTAAAGACTATTCTTGGTTTGTTTGATTCTGAACTCAATGTGTTGGTTGAGAAAGCTGATCACATTGGCCTCTGGAGCTAGGTAGGAGCCAGACAGTCTACTCCTACTGTTGGTTGTTGCCTGCTGGGCTGGGGAGGGGGGAGATCACTGTTTGTATTGTTAATTGTAATTAGCTCCAGCATTGTGAGAAGGTATCATGTGTTTATACCAATATGTGAAGCTCTGTGACAACAAGTCTGACCTGTAGTGAAATCCTGATTAATCATACAATTCCCAGGAGGGCACAGAGTCACATCGGCTGCTTTAAGGGGTTAGTTAATTAGTTCATGTTAATTCTGTTTCTGGTTACAGTTGTATTGTTTGAGTAATAGGAGCAGGAGGAGGGACCTCCTCTTTTACTGTATATAAGAGTCTGATTCCTGTTTGACCCTCCGTACAGGGCCTCGTCTCGTACTTGGGGGGAAGAATTATTCGTATGATTGGAGTGTTCAGTAGCTGTCTTTGTGTTCGGAAATGGAATGTCCTAAACGGCTTTAACCCCTTTCACACTCGGGGTGTCATTACAGCAGGATTGGCACAAGTGTCCGTCCCAGCACCGATTGGGGCAACTGGGCAAGCAGGTAGAAATAATTGACAAATGGCTCCCGCTGGTTGCTATGGGCAATGGCACTCGTTACTGTAGTACTGAATAGCAGGCAGAGCACATAAGCCTTTCCCCTAGGGTCGATTCCTCAATGGTGGTGGAACAAAGCCCAGTTCCCCGGCTCGCTCAACTTTGGTTGCTAGGGGCAACGGCTGGCAGGTTACCGTGAAAAGGTGGTCCCGGAACGAGCAGATGTAGCGGTACCCCCGTAGGGGCTGCTGTTTGTTGTGGCCCACCTGTCACCCTGTCCAGCCGGCATTCACCTCTAAAACGCTCCAATACAGAAAAAAATGTGCTTTGTTTTTATGTTTTATTGAGGAATTTGAACTTGGATGGGGGATAGCAATTATGGGATGCAAAAGGAATTTTGCAGAACTTGCTGGGATATATATATATATATATATACTATATATGAACTCCCCCCCCCCCCCCACAGCTGGGCTGACCCTGGGTACCTAATGGATACTTAAAGTGGAGGGTCACTGCTAGGCAATCTTCCTAATCTGCCTCCTTCCTACTCTGCGGTGATCTTCAGTCTTCTCTCCTCCTCGCGTTGTCTTCTGGGTAATGGAGCGCACTGTGTTCTGGGAATTGTGTGTTTCCTAACACAGCGCGTCCCATTCACAAAGCGCCGTGCGACTTGCGCATGCGCAGTAGGAAACGGCCGCAAGGCTCCACTGCCTGTTCTTCTTAGTAAGGATGGCAGCGATGGGACCCGAGAGCCGTGGGGCATGTCGGCCTTGGCGGTCGACATCGCGGGCGCCCTGGTAAGGTAAGTGTACTTATCAAAAGTCAGCAGCTACTTTTTTTTTAGCTGCTGACTTAAAAAAAAAAATGTAACGCTTTAAGTAGAGGCCTGCCCCCTGCCAATCCAAGTTGGGGATTGGTCAGGACTCCTTAGTGTACCCCAGGCAGCTCCACCTCCCCTTTCCTCCTCTCTTTCCAGTACTTTCCAGAAAGCTTTAGAAAGAAGAGGGAGGTCTCAGTGATGCTGCCTGTGAGTCAGGTTAGCCAGCTGCTAACCTGAGCCACTCCCAGCCCAGACCAGATGAAAACAAACAGGCCTGGCTGCCAGCCAGGCCTGCTTAAATTTGCCTACCCTACAAAAAATCCTACTCTAGCACCAACCTACCTAGAGGGTGCTACACTTGTTTTGCAAATCTTTTGTATTACAGTGTAGAGCAGCCCATTTAATTGAATGGACAACCCTACGCACAACAATAGCACCAAAGTATCTCCTGAACCCTTTTTGGGAGCAGACCTTGTTGCCTTTGTTTACTGTGCGTTTCAGCATGTTTGAAACACATTTCCTTGCTGTGTTTGATTGAATAAGAAATAATGGCACCTTAAGCACATATAAAATCTGCAATTCAACCTAAAAATGCAACATAAATAGGGTAAATCAGTAGCGCTAGTGTACAAAATAGTGAAAATATGCTATGCAAATAAATACATACTGTGCATATATATAAAACAGTGCTATATAAATATCAAAGTGCAAAAATAGTGGTGTATAATTGACTCAACGTATAACTTAATAGCAGCGGTGTATCTATTTCTCTTAGTGACAAGTGAAAAAAGTTCATAAACATATAAAGTCCAGACTGTAAATAAACAACTAGATAGGTGATTTTCCAAGTGTCTTCAACCAAAGTTTCAAACTTGAGTCTTCTAACTGACTTGAATCTGCCACCACACCACGTGTTTGTGATCACACTCCCTCTGAAGAGCCCACTCACCAGCTCACAAGGCCTCACACTCTCGTGCTTGGCAGCAGCGTGTTTTACCCACTCCAGGGGTTAATATAGGACAGCTTGCTCAATCCGTTTAGCTCTCAATGCGATTCCATATGCAAAACAATGAATAAAACACTCCACATAGTGTAAAAGAGTATGATAAAATGTATTCACTGTTCATAAAGCACTTCAATGGTCACACTCACATTTCAAAAGTTAAAATCAAGCCTTCAATCCAAAACACGGCAAACCAAACAATATTGATAAATACGTATATGCTGCGGTCTCGGTGGACCAAGAGTGAAGCCCTGGTGGTGGTATGGTTATAAAACAAAGTGGCGTTATATAAAAATACTATCTTTACTTGCTCTGTAGCCTCGTTCCCGACATGTTTCGTCGTTTAGACTTATTCATGGGTATGGCTACACAGCCCATCTCAAACTGATTTATAGTGGTAAGGGAGCTAGTCACATGACTGGTGAACCAGTCATGTGACATGCTGTGTGCAATCATGTGCGAGCTAATGCACATGATTGTGTACATTCCCCCATCCCAACTTGCGAGAAAGACTATTGGTGGTGTCACTGACAATTGTACCATAATACAGAGAGTACTCCTACCAACCCAATACTCTATTTGCATAAGTGGTTTATTACTAAATACGCTCCCAAATGAGTGTCCTAGTATATATGGTGGCTGGTATGGGTATTTAGGGTGTAGGAGTAGCAATATCTAAGTTACCTTGAGGTTTCCTAAATTGCTGTTTCCAGGGGGTCCCAGCTTCACAAGAATTGTTGTTTTGAGGAGAACCGTTCTCTTATTTAAAACTGCTGCATTACCATCGCTGTCTATCAGGTGCAGGCGGCGCTCCATCCATTAGCCCTGATGGGCGTCCCTTTGCGCCTGTTTGACAGCTGTGTGCGCGCGCATGTCATAACAAACCATCTAGAGTGCGCCCCTGCACCGCTGTTTAAGCTGAACTGCGCATGTGCGAGCCGCCTCTAGCTACAGGATGGGGACCCGCCTGCACAACACGCTGAGCGATGCGCGCGCACCTTTGGATTCAATATGCGCGCGCATAGCACCGTTGCGCACGCGCATACAGGACGGCGATCACAGCTAGTGGATGGCTGGTCATCCACAGCTGACGATGCGTGATGCGCGCGCATTGTTTGTTAGGACATGCGCGCGCACACAGTTAGCAAATAGACCAGTCCTCCACAACTGATGATATGTGATGCGCGCGCATGGTTTGTTATGACATGCGCGCGCACACAGCTGTCAAACAGGCGCAAAGGGACGCCCATCAGGGCTAATGGATGGAGCGCCGCCTGCACCTGATAGACAGCCATGGTAATGCAGCAGTTTTAAATAAGAGAACGGTTCTCCTCAAAACAACAATTCTTGTGAAGCTGGGACCCCCTGGAAACAGCAATTTAGGAAACCTCAAGGTAACTTAGATATTGCTACTCCTACACCCTAAATACCCATACCAGCCACCATATATACTAGGACACTCATTTGGGAGCGTATTTAGTAATAAACCACTTATGCAAATAGAGTATTGGGTTGGTAGGAGTACTCTCTGTATTATGGTACAATTGTCAGTGACACCACCAATAGTCTTTCTCGCAAGTTGGGATGGGGGAATGTACACAATCATGTGCATTAGCTCGCACATGATTGCACACAGCATGTCACATGACTGGTTCACCAGTCATGTGACTAGCTCCCTTACCACTATAAATCAGTTTGAGATGGGCTGTGTAGCCATACCCATGAATAAGTCTAAACGACGAAACATGTCGGGAACGAGGCTACAGAGCAAGTAAAGATAGTATTTTTATATAACGCCACTTTGTTTTATAACCATACCACCACCAGGGCTTCACTCTTGGTCCGCCGAGACCGCAGCATATACGTATTTATCAATATTGTTTGGTTTGCCGTGTTTTGGATTGAAGGCTTGATTTTAACTTTTGAAATGTGAGTGTGACCATTAAAGTGCTTTATGAACAGTGAATACATTTTATCATACTCTTTTACACTATGTGGAGTGTTTTATTCATTGTTTTGCATATGGAATCGCATTGAGAGCTAAACGGATTGAGCAAGCTGTCCTATATTAACCCCTGGAGTGGGTAAAACACGCTGCTGCCAAGCACGAGAGTGTGAGGCCTTGTGAGCTGGTGAGTGGGCTCTTCAGAGGGAGTGTGATCACAAACACGTGGTGTGGTGGCAGATTCAAGTCAGTTAGAAGACTCAAGTTTGAAACTTTGGTTGAAGACACTTGGAAAATCACCTATCTAGTTGTTTATTTACAGTCTGGACTTTATATGTTTATGAACTTTTTTCACTTGTCACTAAGAGAAATAGATACACCGCTGCTATTAAGTTATACGTTGAGTCAATTATACACCACTATTTTTGCACTTTGATATTTATATAGCACTGTTTTATATATATGCACAGTATGTATTTATTTGCATAGCATATTTTCACTATTTTGTACACTAGCGCTACTGATTTACCCTATTTATGTTGCATTTTTAGGTTGAATTGCAGATTTTACATGTTTATATATTTTAAGTAGCTGCTGTTTGTTCTATTTATATATATTTTACACCTTCACTTTTTATACCTTCACTAATTTTATAGCCTGCACACCTGTGGCGCGGTGGGGGTAGAGGATACAGAGGGCAGTCTTCCACATTTATATATCGTTTACCAACAGTACATACCTTAAGCACATAGCCCATTTGTTAAGCGTTTTCCACACACTCCAAAATGCATGCAGAAACACAGGTTTCTTTGTGTGTTCCTGGAATGCGAAGGTGTGAATGAGCCTTATTGCCGCTGATTTCCTGAAACCTTTTTGCAGCTATGTCTTGTCTACATATTCAGTATCTACTTCAGCAGGTGATGGTGATGGTGACAACTGTGGACCACGGGGCTGGGGGGGGGGGGGTTATTTACTAAAGTGCACTTGGAAGTGCAGTCGTGCAGTCGTTGTAGATCTGAGGGGACATGCAAGGAAAATAAAAAACAGCATTTTTGCTTGTATGTGGTTGGATGATAAAATCAGCAGAGCTTCCCCCCATTTCAGATCTTCCCCTCAGATTTACAGCGACTGCATTTCCAAGTGCACTTTCAAAATCACTTGCAGTGCACTTGTAGTGCAGAGTGGATTTGCCTTTAATAAATCAACCCCAAAGCATTGCCACTCAATAACAGGAAGTGCCATGTAGTATTATATTCAAATCTACAAAAATTTTATAAATGATTTTTGAAATTGCAGTGTTAAAAAATATGTGAGATTTTAGCGATTGGGTTTACATACTGTATGCTTTAACTACATTTTTCTTTATTTCTTCACCTAAGACAAACTTAGGTGAGAATTGTGAGATTTGTTGTCCACCAGTGCTCTTCTTTTTTCTACTTTTATGGGAATCCTATCTATACAATCCACCTTTCAAATATCCATAGAGTGAGAATACATAATGAGGAAGTTAACCTTTTTTGTCAGATCATGGCTAGTTGAATTTTTATTTAATTGGTTCACCTTGTCTTGTGGCATGTTAGAGAAGAATAAAAGTGAGCTGTATCTTTGAGAGGTCCAACATATTCAACATATATCCTTAAAAAAATACAACTATAAAAATAAACTTAACATGATTAATACATTATACGTAGGAGGGATAAAGGTTGTCAAATAAATTACAACTTGATTTCCCAGCACATCATTTATTGTTACAATTGTGCTCATGTGATTGATTGTCGTGAAGAATAATTACTCTCCTTTTTGTCTGATCACCTCCTGGTGCCCTTCTATCCTACGCTCTTGCACATGTTACCATTTTTATAAAATATCTTCCTTTAAACCCATAATTAATATTCCAGTTCAAGTTATTTTTTTCACTACATGGGATTTTCACATTATATATATATATTGACAGGTTCCTATGAAGCTATTATTTACCACCTTCTCATTGAGGCCTGTGTAAATCTAAGCAATGCAAACATTTCCATCTGATGATAGAGTAGATGCTGATTTGTAAAATAATCAGATATTTAACTAGTATTTTTTTATAAAGCATTTTACCATTACTGCTTGTAAAGGATCTCACCAATCAAAGCTGATTTTTGTTACTATAACAGTGGTTAAAAAAAAACAGTAATAGATATAAATCAATTCCATATTATAAAGCACCGTACACACGATCAGACTTTCCGACGGGAAATGTTGGATGTGAGGTTGTTGGCGGACAATCCGACAATGTGTGTGTTCCATCGTTGTCGGACTTTCCACCAACAAATATTGGCTCGCATGTTCTCAAATTTTCCACCAACAAATGTGTGTTGTCAGACTTTCCGATCGTGTGTAGACAAGCCCGTTGGACAAAAGTCCAAAGTACAAACACGCATGCTCGGAAACAAGGACGAGCCAGAAGTGATTGGTCTTGAAAACTAGCGTTCGTAATGGAGAATTAACATTCGTGACGTAGCAAATTCTGAAATCTCCAAATGCAGCGCACAATTCTCTTCTTCTTTAATGGGATAATAATGAAGCTGCTTTGCTGGTAATACTGATGGAGTTATTGCAAACAAAGGCTTTTTTTTCCTAGTGGTATCAAGAATATCGTATATACTCGAATATAAGCCGAGTTTTTCAGCACATTTTTTGTGTGCTGAAAAAGCCCCCCTCGGCTTATACTGGAGTCAAGCACTTTTCTGCAGCAGAGAATGACATTTTCCAAACCAATTTTGGGGCGCCGTATCTTGGGGCCACTTGGTGATAGGAACCCCATCTTGGATATGTTGTAGTGCTAGTTCCACTGAGTTTTCACACCAAATTTGGGGTTCCTAGCGCACATTGACCCCAAGATACGGGGCCCCAAAGTCGGTCAACTGTGTCCAACTGCAGCAATGTCATTTCAGGACCCTTTGGGTCCAGAGATCCCAAATTTTAGCTGCAGATAGGGGGCATCTAGGAACCCTTGACTACCACGTTTGAAGTTTGGGGGACCTATGGCTGCAAATGGGCACAGTGAGGCTGAAAATGAGCACAGTGAGGCATGAAAATGGGCACAGTGAGGCTGCAAATGGGCACTGTTGACCCTCTTTTCCACTTACAGTAGCTGCACATTTCTCACCCTAGGCTTATACTGGAGTCAATAAGTCAAACCCCAGGAACCCCATCTTGGATATGTTGTAGTGCTAGTTCCACTGAGTTTGCACACCAAATTTGGGGTCCCTAGCACCAAGTGTCCCCAAGATACAGGGCCCCAAAGTGGATATGTTTAGGGGACCTATGGCTGCAAATGGGCACAGTGAGGCATGCAAATGGGCACAGTGAGGCTGCAAATGGGCATTGTTGACCCTCTTTTCCACTTACAGTAGCTGCGCATTTCTCACCCTAGGCTTATACTGGAGTCAATACGTTTTCCCAGTTTTTGTGGTAAAATTAGGTGCCTCGGCTTATATTCGGGTCGGCCTATACTCGAGTATATACAGTAATATTATTATGTTTTTTTTTGTTTTTATTTGGGCAAGTTACCACAACACCATTATCCCGTAGTTTATAAGATCAAAGATACAACTATGTTGGTGTCCCTTGTCAATTTTACATTGTATTTTTTTTAAATGTACCTGCCTACTCCCAAAGTGTCATTTGAAGTAAAACACACAGCCAAGTATTATTTTACACATATTTTTATTATTGTGCATTTAAAAAAAAAAAAATTAGACATGCTATCTGCCAATAAAAAATGACCAAAAAGTCCAAAAATATAGAAAATTTACCAAATCAAATCATTATTCAACCAAAAAAAATGTCAAAGCAATAACTCCAAGGCCAATAATAAATAACACGTTATCTCCTCCGATTCCGCAACATGTCTGGTTGACGAGCGGCCATTCAGAAACTAACTGAAAAGCGATAAATGAAAAGCCCAAAGAGAAAAGCTTGAATCAACACTCACCAAACTTCTACTAACACGAAATTAGCAGAAGGAGCCCAAAGGATGGCGCTAAAGAGCTGAAAAAACACGTAGTACGTCTAGTACGTCACTACGTTCGTAATTGTTGGCCAACATTTGTGTGACCGTTTGTATGCAAGACAAGTTTCGGACTAAATTTCAAGGTTTTGTTGGCGGAAAGTCCGATCGTGTGTACGAGGCATAACACTAGTATAAAATTATCAAGAAAATAACAATCAGCAAGATATTGTGAATACATAAATTAACAGCGCTAGCAGAATATAAAACATCAACGTGATAATGTGCTTGTAAATTATTGATCGTGACGATATTGACAAGTTCTATATATATTGAATAAAGTGCTAAGTGCTCCAAATGCAAATTCTAGTGCTTTGTGGTTCAGAATAGGATTTTTTAAGATAGGATTTTTCAAGTGCCACACTTCCCTCTTGTGACCCCCACTCACCAGAGTTAATGGACCCTCAGCTTTGCAGTCTAGAGGTCAATAGGGCTGTGATTTAAAATATCTGATGTGTAAAAACTGGACTCTCAGAGAAGCTTCCATGCAGATATTCATGTGAAAGGAGCGAAGTAGATCGTTCATAATGGGAAACAGATAAAAAAGCCGATAGTAAAGTACTGCTAATTAGTATTAGCAGTACTTCACTATTGGCTTTTTTATCTGTTTCCCATTATGAATGATCATGCCAAATGCGCAATCAAACCCCTAGACTGCAAAAACCTCTAGGTCCTATTGACCCCTAGACTGCGAAACTGAGCCATTAACTCTGGTGAGTGGGGGTCACAAGAGGGAAGTGTGGCACTTGAAAAATCCTATCTTGAAAAATCCAATCCTGAACCACGAAGCACTAGAATTTGCATTTGGAGCACTTTATTCATTATATATAGAACTTGTCAATAATGTCACGGTCAATAATTTAGAAGCACATAATCACATTGATGTTTTATATTCTGCTAGCGCTGTTAATTTATGTATTCACATTTTTAATGTTTCTAGCACCTTTGTAATAATTGCTGCGGTTTATCATTTATTATTTGTTATTTACTATTCCAACTAGCGCAAGTTCTATTTAGTAATACACAATCAGCAAAATATAGCATGGAATAGTATGGTATGGTACAAAAGCTACAGCTACAAAGACATTGCAATACAATCCATTTTAAAGACCTGGATTCATAGTAATAGGTAACTATATCTGCAAATCTACCTATGTAAAAAAATAAAAATAAAAAGTTGTAAAAGACTAAGGGGATGATTTACTAAAAGTCAATTTACTAAGCTTTTAAGCAGTTGCTCAAAAGCTTAGTAAATGAGCAGAAGCTCTGCTGACTTCCATCATCCAATCATGTGCAAGCAAAAATGCTTTTTTTTTTTATTAAATTTTTTACATTTTCCTTGCACATGATTGGGTATTTTTTACAAAGTGAAGCGTTCCTCTTTCACTAAGCTCTGGAGCTCTGGAGCAACTTCACTTCACGGAAGTCAACTGCACTTTGTAAAGTGAGCAGTCTATTTGCCTTTAGTAAAGCAACCCCTAAAGGTTCTATATATGCACTTACATCCCAATCCATACCTTAAACACTTCAATACCGGGGACTTTCGCACCTTTCTGCCCAGGCCAATTTTCAGCTTTCGGTGCTGTCACTTTTTAAATGACTATTGCGCAGTCATGCTACACTGTACCTATACAACATTTTTTATCATTTTGTTCTCAGAAATAGAGCTTTCTTTTGGTGGTATTTGATCACCTCTGCGTTTTTTATTTTTTGCTAAACAAATAAAAAAAGACCGAAAATTTCGAGAAAATGTGTTTGTTTTTGTTATAAAATTGTGTAAATTAGTCTTCTCCTTCACTGATGGGCACTGATAAGCTGCACTGATGGGCACTGATGAGGCGGCACCGATGAGGTGGCACTGATGAGGTGGCACTGATGGGCACTGACGATAGGCACTGATAGACGGCATTGATAGGCGGTACTGATAGGCAGCACTGATAGGTGGCACTGATATGCGGCACTGATGAGCATTGATAGGCGGCACTGATGGGCACTTATAGGTGGCACTGGTGGGCACTGATAGGTGACACTGATGGGTACTGAAAGGGTACACTGATGGGTACTTATGGGTGACACTGATAGACAGCACTGCTGGGCACTGATGGGCACTGATAGGCAGCACTGATGGGCACTGAAAGGCAGCACTGATGGGCATTGGTGGGCACTGATGGCTGGCACTGATAGATTTCACTGATAGGCATCACTGGTGGCACTGGCAGGCATTTCTCATTGGCACTGATTGGCAGCTGCCTGGGCACTGATTGGAATTTCCCTGGTGGTCTAGGGTGGCATACCTGGTGGTCCAGTGTGGTGGCCATCCCTGGTGGTCCTGGCGGCACCCTGGTGGTCCTGGGCGGGCATCCGAGGGGGGGCTGCGTTGATAAACAATCAGCACAGACCCCCCCTGTCAGGAGAGCAGCAATCTGCTCTCTTCTTTTTGCAACTTTCTGTCAGACGCAAGTGAGGAAAAGCCAATCAATGGCTCTTTCTGTTTACATTGTGATCAGCCGTGATTGGACACGGCTGATCACATGGTAAAGAGTCTCTGCCAGAGACTCTTTACCTATATCGGAGTTGCAGTGTGTCAAACTGACGCCACAAAAATGATCGCTGCAATGTGCGCCCCAGGGGGCGCGCATCGGCTTGATATCATGACAACATCATATGACGCCCAATCAGGAAATCGCAACCACTTTGCCAACGTCATTTTGCTATATGGCGGACGGCAAGTTAAAGCAGCCTTTTTCATCTAGGTGCTAAGGCATCCCAAAAATCATGTACAAGTTGGCGGTTGGATAAAGACTGCCTTTGTGTTACACAACTTTGGGCACCATGTGGGCCAGGCACCAGCGTCACAACAACCGATAGTGTCATTGGTTGATAAGAAGGACATTGGGGCACCCACACAGCATCCTTGTTTGACCTCCCCTCCCCTCTGTGAACAATGGGGTCACATTAGCTGCATAGGGAGAGAAAATGAGGGAGAAGAAATGCTGGCATACCAGTCAGTACGAGTGTGCAAGAGTGTATTTACTTTGTAAAAATAAATCACTTCTAATAATGGGTGTCTTGGGTATATTTTTAAAAGGTGCTGTGGCTGAAAAAAGGTTGAGAAGCACTGACTTAACCACTTGACCTCCAGACGATTTACCCCCTTCATGACCAGGCCATTTGTTGCAATACGGCACTGCGTTATTTAACTGACAATTGCATGCAACACTGTACCCAAATAAAATTTATGTAATTTTTTTTTCCCACAAATAGAGCTTTCTTTTGGTGATATTTGATCACCTCTGTGTTTTTTATTTTTTTGCACTAAAAAACAAAAAAATGCCATCAATTTTGGAAAAAATATATATTTTTTACTTTCCGCTATAAAACATATCCAATAAAAAAATAAACAAATTTCTTCATAAATTTAGGCCAATGTGTATTCTGCTACATGTTTTTGGTAAAAAAAAAAAATCCCAATACGCGTACATTGATTGGTTTACACGTCTACAAACTTGTATATTTATGTAATTTTTTTTTTATACTAGTAATGGAGGAAATCAGCAACTTAAAGTGGGACTGCGATATTGCGGTGGACAATCGGACACAAACTGACACTTTGCAGTAACCAGTAAAACTAATACAGTGATCAGTGCTAAAAATATGCACTGTCACTCTATTAATGACACTGGCTGGGAAGGAGTTAAACATCTAGGGCGATCAAATGGTTGACTATGTGTCTAACCAGTGTTTTTGTGTACTTTGTAAGGTGCTTGTACTAGGGGAAGTGATGGATTGTATTCTCTGTTTTGCAGGAACACAAAATCCATCTATGGAGATCTGCCTTGTTTACATAGGCAGATCTCCATTCTGTGTGTTTTTTCGCTGATTGGGCGGTGCTGGTAGACATCCAGTGCCGGCACCCGCACTGATAGGCAGCATTGATGAGCACGGATATGTGGCACTGATAGGCGGCATTGATGAGCACTGACAGGTGGAATTAATAGGCACTGATAAGCGGCACTGATAGGTGGCACTGATGGGCACTGATAGGTGGCGCTGATAGGCGGAATTAACCACTTAAGCCCCGGAGGATTTTACCCCCTTCCTGACCAGAGCACTTTTTGTGATTCGGCACTGCTTCAATTTAACTGACAATTGCGCGGTCTTCCGATGTTGTACCTAAACAAAAATGTTCCCACAAATAGAGCTTTCTTTTGGTAGTATTTGAACTTTTTGAAAAAAGAGTTTTGAAAAAAACACAATATTTTTTAATTTTTGCTATAGTAAATATCCCCCAAAAATATATAAAAAATAAATTTTTCCTCAGTTTAGGCTGATACGTATTCTTCTACATATTTTTGGTAAAAAAAATTGCAATAAGCGTATATTGATTGGTTTGCGCAAAATTTATAGCGTCTACAAAATAGGGGATAGTTTTATGGCATTTTTATTTTCAATTTTTTTTATTAGTAATAGCGGCGATCTGCGATCTTTATTGGGACTGCAACATTATGGCGGACACATTGGACATTTATGACACTATTTTTGGACCATTGTAATTTATACAGCGATCGATGTTATAAAAATGCATTGATTACTGTGTAAATGACACTGGCAGTGAAGGGGTTAACCACTAGGGGGCAGTGAAGGGGTTAGGTGTGTCCTAGGGAGTGATTCTAACTGTGAGGGGGCTGGGCTTCAACACACAGGACAGTGATCACTGCTCTCAATGACAGAGAGCTGTGATCACTGTCCTGTTACTAGGCAGAACGGGGAAATGCTTTGTTTACAAGCATCTCCTCGTTCTTCCTCTCTATGACATCGAGTCTGCGGGACCCGCGGTCACGGAGACTGCGGCGGGACACCGCTTCTTAAAGGGGACGTACCTGTACTCCCTTTTGCCTACCAGCGCCATTCTGCCGTCGTAAATCGGCGTACGCTGGTCGGCAAGCAGTTAATGGACACTGATAGGCGGCGCTGAAATGCAGCACTGATAGGCGGCATTGATGTGCAATGATGGGTGGAATTAATGAGCACTGATAGGCAGCGCTGATAGGCGGCATTGATGAGCACTGATAGGTGGCACTGATGGACGCTGATGTCGGCATTAATGAGCACTGATAGGCGGCATTGATGAGCACTGATGGACGGAATTAATGGGCACTGATAGGCAGCACTGATAGGCGGCATTAATTAGCACTGATAGGTGGCACTGATGGACGCTGATGTCGGCATTAATGAGCACTGATAGGCGGCATTGATGAGCACAGATGGACAGATTTAATGGGCACTGATAGGCAGCACTGATAGGTGGCATTAATGAGCACTGATAGGTGGCACTGATGGATGCTGATAGGCGGCATTGATGAGCACCGATAGGTGGCACTGATGGATGCTGATAGGCGGCATTGATGAGCACTGATTAATGGACACTGATAGGCGGCACTGAAATGCAGTACTGATAGGCAGCATTAATGAGTACTGATAGGTAGCACTGATGATCAGTGTAAACAATTTACTGACATTCTTGCTGGTTAACGGCTCTCCTTTCCTCACACAAACACGTTGCGGGAGGAAAGGGCTGCTGATTACCAGCAAGTCTGTTTACATGTCATAAGCTGATCACATGGTAAAGGGCCGCTGTGGTTGCACTGGATGCACGTCCCAGGAGGCATGCGGGAAGCAGGGTTCTGGGAGGATATCCATGGACACCCTGCCAAAATTGGAAGCCCAGGGCTCAGATGGAAGGGTGGGTTAGGGAAGACCATTATGGCTTCTTGCACCGGGGCCATCAAGGTTTTGGTTGCGCCTCTGGATATGTACCAATGACAAAAAATAAAAAAACAGTATCCCTCTACACAGAATTGACAGCTCTCCCCAACAGCTACACCTTATATTGCCCTTTTAAGAAAGGCCTCTGGGTTATTAGTTCCTTCAACTTATTGGTTATTGTAACTCAGCTGAACTGGCAAAAGCCTATGCACTACATTATAACATGTTGCTTATTTCTGGCAGAGTACCTGAAAACATTTCGGTCAAAAGTTTGCTGATTGCCACAAACCCACTGTAGGGGCGAACCCAAATGTCACCCATACATGTCAAATGAACACTGTTTAAGCAAGTTAGGACTTTAGTTTTTTGGTTTATAAGAATTAGGCTACGTTTAGACATGTAAGATTTCCAAGATGTCTAAAAAAGCAAGCCACATTCAATATGTCACCTCCCTGACACCTGTTTTAACCCTACAGACATTTCCCATCCCACCCATAACCTCATAACCCCATCACCTCACCCCAACTGCATGCATTCAAAATTAAAGTCCATAAGAAGAAAGGGAACATGCCTTCGAATGCCGATGGTGACCACTTATAAAAAAAGGGAAAAAAAGGTATTTATAATTTTTTTTATATTTATACACAAATGTTTTGTCTTTCATTTCTATTTTAAACTGCATGGGTTGTTTTACAGGGTGACCGTTTACAGTCACTTTAAAGAACCACCATGGGGGTTTTTTTTTTTTGCTGTTTGAGTATTTTTCTTTCACTTTCTGTCGCTAAGACGCAGCAGATTCCCAGATTGGAAGATCTCTCCTTAGCTCCTGTTGAAGTGGCAGCTGTAAAATGTTGGATTTTCCATTATTTTCTGCCCCAGTGACAAATGGTCACCAGGAAAAATGGGGAGGGTGAATATACAGATTGGGAACTCAAACAGTTTTACCACTACCTTTCTCCATCCAAAACTAAGTATTGGTTTTAGAAACAGTTTAATCACATACTGCATATATTAAAAAGTAGTAATTTTATCCGGATTTATTGGATTAGCTATTCTTTAGTAGCCTGTGTAGGAAGCCCCACATAGTCTTGACAGCATAAATGCCTTAAAAATAAAGACCTCCAGTGTTGAAACACTTCTGCTGTATTATAGGAATTTCTCTATTTATCCAAACCACTCTTTGCATTTTTCTAAACCACAGTTAATTCTCCATTTGTCCTATGAAATGTTGCTTATGTGTTGTGTCTATAGTTATATAAATATGTATACATTAATATAAGCTTACCGGCAGAAGAAATGCACTTTTGTTTTTGGGAAGCAGAGCCCTGACAATGGGAACGAGCCAAATGATCTGAATAAACAGCTGTTGACATCTGTTTTTTTGTATCCTATCCACATTAGAAAGCCAATAAAGAAGAACATATTTAAACAGTATATCTAATAATGTACATGGCAGACTGACCTTTTAGCTATGATTACCAGACAACATTTTATACAGACAAGTCTATTGGGAATATTAGAAAAGGCATTAGTGGAATTTTATCGTTATGGAACTCATTGGCCGGTACTCAAGAAAAAAACTCAAGAAGTTACATCACTTTTATTGTGGATCAAAGTAAAACTGAACTCCAAACACACATGTAACACCATCCAATAATGCTAAAACCCATCTGTTGAGGGAAGCCTATCCTCTACCTTAAAAAAATTAACTTGTATATTCTGTACAGAGTATTGGGGTATCTGGTTAAGGGGGTTGTCCTCCTCAAAGATGAGAAGTATTTGTTGTATTTTCTGCATTTTTGTAAGATTTTATTCTGAATCCATACTGATTTGAACAGATTTAAAGTGTACAAATATACATTGTTATAATTTCATCTGTTGGAGTCTCAAGTAAAAGCATCTAAAAAAAAAAAAAAAAAAGAATTACCAGCAAATTCAATTTTCCTTCTGTGTGTGTGTGTGTGTGTATGTATGTGTGTGTGTATGTATGTGTATATATCCGCTGGGTGTGTTCATATGCCTATAGGGCATCCAAGTGGGGTAAGAGACTGTATACTTTCATGTACTTTCCCCTTATATCATGTTTGAACCCGTGCTGAATGTTGATGCAACTGAATAAATTATGTATATGGTTATAAAATTTAAACTCTCTTTTGCAGATTTAGACATTGTATTTCCTGAAGAAGCAATGCATATAGCAAAACTAGTAGAAATACCCCACGTATGCACCTGTTTTTATGATTGAAAATTTCTTTTGTATAAAAGAAATCTTTGTATTTTTATATATATTGGTTTATAAACTTATCTTGTCACCTATTTATACTGTGCCGTAATAGTCTGATAGCTCCCTTCTCAAGGTGGTGCACCAGATCCCCTAAAAACATGTGTGTGTATATATATATATATATATATATATATATATATATATATATATATATATTAGGGTTGCACTGATACATTTGCACAAGTATTTGTACAAAATGCTCCGGTGCCTGATCCGATACCTGGGCAGTCTCACAGATGATCGTGCAGTGGTGGGGAAGTTACAACCAATCTCCCTGTGTGGCTTTCAATAAAGCAGCTGACAGACGCTTTTCCTCCTCTCCCTCCTGCGGCTTTCAGCTGCTTTATTGAAAGCCACACAGGGAGATCAGTGATTGTAACTCCCCCCACCACCACACCAATCACCCCCGACTGTCCCCTGTTTAGTCCTACGGCTCTCCGGGTCCTCTGTGTCCTCCTCCGATCCCCGTCCGTGTCCTCCTCCGGGTCCCCTTCTGTGCTCCCGTGGTCCATTGTGTCCTCCACCGGTCCCCCCCCCCCCCCCGTTCCAGATCTGTCAGGATAGAGAGCGGAGGAAGGAGCCGGTAAATATGTAATTTACTGTCTCCTTCCTTTTCTGAATGAACACTGACTCTGTCCGTTCATAACTGAGTACTATGTTTACTCTGCTTCAGTTTATGAATGAACAGGAGCCTCTGTCTCCTCTTCCTTCATCTTCAGTGCAGCTGAGGCTGCAAAGAAAGGGATGTGTTGCATATTAGTGCCACAGTCACATGACATTAAAAAAAAGTATCGGGTATCGGCGAATACTTGAAAAGAGTATCAGTACTTGTACTCGGTCTTAAAAAGTGGTATCAGTGAAACCCTAATATAAATATATATATATATATATATATATATATATATATATATATATATATATATTTATTTATATATATAATATAATATAACATTATATATATATATATATATATATATATATATATATATATATATATATATATATATATATATATATATATATATATATATATATATATATATATATATATATATATATATATATATATATATAATTATATATAATTATTATTTGATTTTTTTTGTTTTGTTTAAGAAGCTGACAATGAAATGTAATTTGCAGGCAACACATCCTACAGCAAGAATAAAAAACATTTGTATAAATTCCTCCTCAAAATGCATACCAGACAATTTGAGTCTGGTTTGGATTTTAAAGGGGATGAACACACACAAAGTGCATAAGATCCTCCTAAAAATCCACACCAGCCCCTTAACCCGAGCATGCAGCCTGGATGGCCAGGAAACGGGGGAGGACAAGTGTGCGGCTCCCTCGTGAAACATAACAGGCCACATTCCCTTAACATAGGGGTGACTTTACAAGAAGAAACCCCTTAACAAAGCACCTTGTCTACATGTTGGTAAGGCCAATAAACTTATCACCCACAGACCTCCCAGGGTTTTTGGGGTGTGCAGATAAGGAGCTTATTGGAATCTGGAAGCTCCCTTTAAAAATAAGGGGGGCCCCAAACACCACTCCCTCCATAAGCATGAGTAAGGGCTACATCACACACCTACTCTTTCACACAAAAAAATTGTAACCTAGAAATAAAGACACCAAAACCTTTGACAAGCCTTTAAAGTGTCACTAAACCCAAAAATATCCTGATTGATCCTGCTGTTCTCTGTCTCCACTTTCTGTCTAAGTCCCCAATGCAGTTGGGGATTTTGCAGAGCAGTGTTGGCAACTCTGTACATGCAGAGCATTTCCTCCCTGTCACATGTGAGCAGCCCATGTGACTATAGAGTCACACATCTGGGTGTATACACAGCAGTAAATGACAACCCATTCCCTCCCTCCTCCGCTATGCTCCCTAACCAGCTTAACACAATGGGGGTGGAATATTATAACTTGATTGATGGAGGCTTCTCCTTCCTGTTATTCTTAGACACAAACTGGAGGGGTGTGACACAGCCTGTGACTGACAGAAATCCGCCCACACCATGTTATTGTTAAAAGAAAATAAAGATTGAAAATTGAATAAAAACTGATGATTTAATGCAAACTGAAATACGGAGGTGCCCTTTTCATGATCAGGTACTTAAGGAGATGAAGAACACATCATTCAAGTTAGATGGCTTTCTCAGTAACTCCTTGGGAGACTGTAAAAAGGTATAAAGAGTTCACAGTTCTTGTTTTTTTTTTTTTTTTTTTTTTAGCTTAAAGCTCAACAAGCAAAAATCTATTGTTTTTAATAGCCCTTGTTCATGTCTGAGAGTCCTGTCGCTTGTAGCAAAACACCTGTCCCTCAAAAAAGTACATGAGCTACTTTTCAGGCAGAATTGAGCATTTTTGTCCCCATAGACTTCAACTGAAATGCCTGAAAACCATGACATAAGATTTTTTTTAAGCATTTTCACAAGTGCTTTGTCGCACATTTTTTGCTCAAACAGCAGCTCTCCGCCCTTTTTTCAGCCACATTCAACACCTTTTAGTTAAAAGTCTGACAAAAGCTGCAAAAAATGTGCAATTTTGAACCAAAAATTTTTGAAAACAACATGATGCTTAGGTGTGAATGTAGCCTCACTATTGGCACATTTTATCTTCAAAAAATCGCATCTTCGCACATAATAATTTATTTAATTCAGCGGGTCAATCTATATTAATGTGATTACTTGATTGTGTTTTGTGCAAGGTTTATAAGTAAGCCAACTCAGATGGAGGGATGACAAAAAACAACCAGCAGTAAAAAAGAAGCCTAGATAATAGATAATCAGATATTGTAATACTTATATTTACTAGTGTCACTTACAACTCTACTTCCTCCTTTTCTCTTCCTTTCTCTGTCGGGGTCCCCCAAGGTTCTGTTCTTGGACCTTTCCTTTTGTCAATCTACACCTCCTCCCTGGGTCAGTTGATTGCATCCCATGGCTTTCAATATCATCTCTACGCTGATGACACCCAAATCTATCTCTCCACCCCCCAGCTCTCTCCATCTGTGTCCTCACGTATCACCAATTTACTAGCAGACATATCAGCCTGGATGTCACATCACTTCCTCAAACTCAACCTATCCAAAACCGACCTTGTGATATTTCCTCCCCCACGTGCCACTTCCCCTGATTTCCCTGTCAATATTAACAGTTCAACTATCAACTTGTTCCCCCACACCAAGGTCCTAGGTGTAATCCTGGAATAACCTTTTCGGCCCCACATCCAATTGCTATCCAAAATTTGCCGCCTCAACCTCCGCAACATCTCCAAGATACATCCCTTCCTAACCAATGTTACCACAAAGCTTTGAAACCACTTCCTGGTCATCTCTCGCCTTGACTACTGCAACTCTCTCCTCACTGGCTTACCTCTAAATAGGCTATGCCCACTTCAGTCCATCATGAACACTACTACCAGGCTCATCTACCTTATAAACCGCTCAGCGTCTGCTATACTCCTCTGCCAATCCCTACATTAGTTGCCACTCAACCAACAAATTAAATTCAAGATACTAATAATAACTTACAAAGCCATCCACAACCTGCCCCCCCAGCTACATCACTAACCTAGTCTCAAAATACCAACCTAATTGTTCTCTTCGTTCCTCCCAAGACCTCCTGCTCTCTAACTCCCTTATCACCTCATCCCATGCTCACCTCCTGGACTTCTCCAGACTCTCCCATCCTCTGGAATGCTCTACCCCAATCTGTCTGACTTTCTCCTACTTCGTCCACTTTCAGACGATCCCTGAAAACTAATTTCTTCAGAGAAGCCTATCTGCCCCCACCTAACAACTGTACATTTATTTTCTCCATCAGCACACCCCCCACAGTTATTACCTCTTGTAACTCTTGACCTTCCCTCTTAGATTGTAAGCTCTAAGGAGCAGGGCCCTCTGATTCCTACTGTATTAAAGTGTATTGTATTTGTACTGTCTACACTCAAGTTGTAAAGCGCTGCGTAAACTGTTGGCGGTATATAAATCATGTATAATAATAATAATAAAGATTTGATTTCAAATAAACTGTATATTTGTATGATGATTTAAAACAATTTATTAATATTAATTATTTATTTTAACTGTATCCCAAAGGCTTTTTTTCTTTATTTTTAAAGAGACCAGTAGCAGAGTACTAGAAGCTCCTCCTGCTTATGTTTCCCTGCAGACAGGCTGGGAAAGATCTGGACCATGTGACAGCTTTATATCGATAGGAAAAATGTACTTATTATTATTTTATTTCTTTATTAAAATAATCACAGTGCCATCATTCACATAAAGAAAGAGAAGGGGGAATGTAAATTAAACAGTGTGTGTTTAGTATTACTTTAATTAAAATATAAACATACCCAAAAATGTTTCTTGTGTAAATCCATCTTCAATTACAATGTCTGTCACCTACCAATTCACCGCAAACTCAAGCTGTCATCAGCTATATAAGAGAAGAGGCAGTGATAGTAATGACATAATTGCCCAAATATGGCCAGTCACTATATTTGGGCAGTGATGTAACTACATGCCTTTGCTTACATGGTCAGGGAATCCTAGCCATGTAAGCAATGCGCCAGTGACAGCGATGGTTGCTAGGGACACAGCGATCATCAGCACCCAGTACTTGTAAGCATGGGTTATTGGGTGGGAATAGTGGCTGTGGCCAGTCAGTTCTTTATAATCTTGATCCACAAGAGCCTGGGTCAGAGGGTGATGGGAATAGGCTACCCTTTGTATACTGATAGATAAGCTTGTAGCCTCAGGAAGGAAACCCTTTGGGGTAGGCCTGGGAGAACCCACTTTTAGGGGACTTAGAGTATAGACTATGGAAGAGTTGGGTGGCCACCTGATGTTAGTATCCTGCAGATGTATGGATGGATGTTGTTACTGAAAGGGCAGAGGTGAAGGTTGTGTAGTTAAAAAACTATGGATATTTCCCCTGCTACAGTAAAAACATGAAAAGGATGAATTTGTGGACATTCCTCATTTCTGGAGGTGGGACTGAGGCCTGGAGAATCTGAACATTTAGTGCAGTATGTGCCCAGAAACGAATGCCCACAATTCAATCAGCTTCTTCAATTGGCTTTGGGTGTAGGCGCCGGCAACTTAACTAGGGGGAAACTGGCAGTGAAGTCTCCTACTGTGCATGTGAATGGTCCCGCAGTCTTCTGGGACCTGTGATGTGCCCTAAAAGATTGCAGGGGAAGGGGCGAACTTCTGGCTCATCTGATTGGAAGTGGGAGCGGGTACCTGTCAAAACCAGATACCCGCTCCTCCCCCAAAAAGGGTCAAACATGGCAGTAGAAGGGGATGCAAACATGCAAAACTTCCCCTTTTGGGTGAAGTTTCGCTTTAAGCAGGTGCTTGTTGTGCACAGCAGCTATTGGAGCTAGGAGGGGGGATTTTACACTCATAGTTGTTTCTGGGATATAGCAGTGCAGAGGATTATTAAAGTTTTGCTTAACACTTAAGCTAAATTCTCATAGACATAAACATGTTACTGATCTTATTACGTGTTTTCTTTCTAGCACAAAAGTTCCTGCGTAATGATCAGTAAATATTTGCGGAAAATTGTCCTGTTTTTTTTTTCCCCAGTACCGGCATCTGGAACACATCTATATGCATGTCCTCAGATGCAGATATTTGGATTTTGTGTTACAAATCTGAACGCAGTGCATGTTTACACACCTGTTTGAAAGCCTCCATTTAAAACAATGCAGCTGCACCCTGAAGGGTCTGGTATGGACTTTGAGTGGGACCCCTATGCCATTTAAAAAAATAAATAAATTGGCACAGGGTTCCCATTAATATCCATACCAGCCCTGAAGGGCCTGGTATGGAATTTGTGGGGATCCCCACGCAATTTTTTTTACATTTTGGTCCGGAGTTACCCTTAATATTTATACCAGACCCAAAGGGCCTGGTAATGGACTGGGGGGGATCCCATGCGTTTTTTTTCAATGACTTTTATCTGTATTGCCAGGACCCGACAATTCATTATAGCCGCTAGTACTTTTAAATTACTTTTTTTCCTTTAGAAATGTCATTTTGTGCAGGGACTGTTCTAAACACAGGAAAAATGCGCCACTACAGGCATACTATAGACACCCCCCAGGTACGAAATTTAAAGGAATATTTCACTTTTATTGTTTCACTTTAAGCAGTATTAAAATCACTGCTCCCCAAAAAAACTTCAGTTTTTAAAAATTTATTTTGCATTGATACATGTCCCCTGGGGCAGGACCCCGGTCCCCAAACACTTTTTATGACAATAACTTGCATATAAGCCTTTAAAATTAGCACTTTTGATTATTCGTGTTCATGTCCCATAGACTGTAACGGTGCTCGTGTGTTCTGCCGAATTTTTTGCCTGTCCTCTATGTTCTGGTGAGAACCGAACTGGGGTATGTTCGGCCCATCCCTATTACTGACTATGGGCCCTGACTTTTGAGGGGACTCTATTCTTCGGGAGGTGTGTGCCTTGGGGACCCTTGGAGTGGTTTTGCTTCAAACTCGGGTCCATATCTTCCCGAAACAGACTCTCAGAACCTAGGACCTGGATACAGATTTGGGGTCTCTGTGCCCAAACTAGCAATGACTGCTTCAACCGCCCCCCCCCCCCCTAGACTCAGAGACTCTAAGCAGAGGATTATAATCAGTTCAAACAACCTGATGTTGGTGTTTCCTGCTGCTTTGTGTAAATCTGTTTATTAGGCTGTCTTTCTCTCATTATATAATTCCCCATTGTGTGCCTCTTAGGTGTAAATCCCCATCTTTAATTTAGTCACTTATTGTTTCTGTCTGTCTGCTAGTATTGTGTCCACTTCACCTATTGTGGGATCTTTATGTGATTATTTTTATGTTAGCTGTTCATTCGATGTACTGATATTACTGTTTACAGTTTACATTGCTTATGATAACGTGATAAAGCTCTTACCTGATTTTGTGTGGTATAAATTCTGTGTGAGTTTACAATAAAGTCAGTTCCAGTTTGCTCCTAAGCTAGTGTTGTCTAGTTCTTGGGTGCAATATTCAGCTATAATACCTTGTCCCCGATACCAGAGTGGTGGAAGCTGTATCTTGTATCACCTGCTGGTGGCACTGTGGCTCCCTGGCCTATAGGCTGCAGTTCCAATGTCCGCCAACAGGTATCTCAGCAGCTTGAAGCTCATAGTAATCAGTCATCACCTGATGCTCGTTGCAAAAAGAGCATTTGAGCTTTGCCTGTGATACTCCACTTTGTCTTGGTGTTTGTCCATGTGCCACTGACCTGTGTTCCTGATCCTGATCCTGGTCCTGCCCCAGCACCCTGATCTTGCATTCTGATTCCTCACCCACCTGCCCGTTCCTACTCCCGTATACCCTCTACCTGTCCTGGCTTGCTCCCTGCTCCTTCTGCCTGATCTTCCATGTATGACCCTGGCTCTGACACCGACTATGATTCTCATAAACTGCTGTCTGTATATATTTGGTTTAGGTAGTTGCTCATTGTTTGTTCACTAACTTATTAGATTCTCTGGTTTTGGTTTATGCAGTTCTGGTATATTGGAGGTGGTATTTATATTTTTGTTATTCACTTATTCATAAAAAAATTGCATTATTTTTCATTATACTTGGAAAAATACTTATGCCTGGTGTTCAATGTGCAAGTCCACACATTCTGTGTCATGCCTGCTTCACAGGATACCAGCACTCGGTATCCTTGAAACT
This sequence comes from Lithobates sylvaticus, assembly GCA_028564925.1. NCBI lineage: Eukaryota > Metazoa > Chordata > Amphibia > Anura > Ranidae > Lithobates > Lithobates sylvaticus. The sequence continues at coordinate 77,025,820 of CM053026.1, forward strand.
GGCAGAACTCCCAATCAGCTGACCACTGTGACAGCCAAATTAAGCCCCATACACACGGTCGGACAATCCGCGGACCAGGTCGGTCGGATTCTGTCCGTCGTACTTTGTCCGATGTTGGTGTTGCGTACACACGGTCGGACTACGTTGTCGGAATATCCGGTCTGCAAGAACGTTGTGACGTAAGTCGTCGTCCACGAGATTAGAAAAGGGAAGTTCAGCACCACGTCAGGCACCCGTTGGGCTCCTTCTGCTGATCCCGTGTTTATCGAGAGTTAGTCGAAGTTTGGTGACTTAAGATTCGCGCTTCTCAGTTTTCTGACTCAGATCGTTACTGCTCTTCAGTTTGTGCTTGTCGTGCGTATCTGTTTATTAGTGCGTGTAGTCAGTTCGCATTTGTTGGTCATTGCGGCCTATATCTTGATATAGGACGCTTTGATTTGCACTGCTTATTGTCTGCTCGTTTCTGGTATTCATTTCGTTCTTTCAGGCCTTGCTGTTTATCGGTGCTTTCTGTTTGTCCGTTCTGACCAGCCGACCTTTTGTGACCTTGTGAGCGATGTTTCCCGTGCGTACTCGTCGCCGAGTTCGTGCTGTACGCGGAATTGGTGTCGGGCTTTTAACTTTGAGCCAAGACCCGTCCATGAACAGAGTGACGAGGAGTATGTGGACCAAGAATTGGTTGCTTCAGCGTGACCAATTCTCGCACATGCCTTTGCTTCGTGAGATCCGGGAGAATAATCCTGATGATTTCAGGAACTTTCTCAGGATGACGGACCCCGATTTTCACCGTCTTTTGGCTTTGCTGACCCCCTTTATCAGCCGGCAGGATACCTGCATGAGACAAGCCATTACTCCGGAGCAGAGGCTTGTTGCCACGTTGAGGTACTTGGCGACAGGGAGAAGTCTTCAGGATTTGAAGTTCTCTTACGGTATCTCTCCCCAGGCCCTGGGAATCATTATTCCAGAGACCTGTTCTGCCATCATCCAGGTCCTGCAGGAGGACTATATTAAGGTAACATTTATACTTTACTATTCCCTTCTATGTATGCTCTGTTTGCTAATGTCTTCTATTTTTGACCTCCTTCCCTAATTACCATGATTGCAATATGTTCTAATATGCTGTGCCCCTTTTCTCCTTCATGCATTTTTCCCTTCACTTACCTCCCCAGCATGCTCTTCTGCCCCAATAGACACCTATGGCCTAGTCACTTAAGCAATGTCTTTTGTCTGCTGCATAGTATTGTTTGCCCCCAAACACCCCCTAAAATATGCACAAATGTTTGCTGTGTGGTTTACTTCATGTAGAGCCCCTTTTTTTTATTGTTTTTTTGTGGGGGGGGGGCAAACTCATTAGGAACCCCCTCCCCCAACTGCTCTGTCAGATGGTACCAATCCTTTATCTGCTGGCTTTCCCAAGGTCCATACACACTATATACCTACCTCTTTATAGTGGGCATCTTTAGGGATGAATTCAGCAAAGCATGTAGTGCAAGGGGCTGCCTCCATACTTTCCATTTCCTATTTTTTTGTGTTCTTTCCCTCCTATTAGCTTGCTTGGTAATTTCAGAATGTCACAATGTGCTTGCCTTTTTTTGGGGGGGGGGGGGGGGTTTAAATGTTATTTTATCTTTCCTGGGGGCTGCCAATAGTGTTAAGTACAGAGGGTCTGGCCAAACTAGCACACATTATTGAGCCATTTGCCAATCAATGAAGTGCAGAGGGTTACCTGTCCACCACCCCCCCCCCAAAACCCTAGTTCTTGCCAATGGCCCATCAGAAGTGGGGGGATTGATGGGGGGTGAGTAATCTGTGAAGGGGAGCCTCTACTTTTCTGTGCAAATACTTTCCAGCCTCCAATTTTAAAAAATGCTCTTGTTCCAAGATGTTGATTGTCTAATCTGCTTGCAATGTTTAGGTGCAAAGTGACTAATTATTTTTTCTTGTTTCACTCCACAGTTCCCTTCCACGCCACAGGAATGGCAGACTGTGGCCTCCCACTTTGCCAGCCGTTGGGACTTTCCTAACTGCGGAGGGGCAATTGATGGGAAACACGTCCGCATCATCCCACCGCCCAACTCGGGGTCCTACTATTATAATTATAAAGGGTTTAATAGTGTAGTGATGTTGGCGGTGGTGTCGGCAACATACGAGTTTATGTATGTGGACGTGGGGATGAACGGCCGGATCTCGGATGGTGGTGCCATTACGCACACGGAGTTCTACTGGCGTCTCCAAAGTGGCAGTCTGTGCTTGCCACCTCCAGAGGAGAATGCCGAAGGACTCCCCTTCGTCTTTGTCGCAGATGAAGCGTTTGCGTTGACTCCCCATGTGATGAGGCCGTTCCCGATGAGGACCCTCACCCCAGACCAGAGGGTCTTCAACTACAGGCTGTCCAGAGCCAGAAGAGTGGTGGAGAACACTTTTGGCATCCTGGCCAGCTGCTTCCGCCTGTTCTTGACGGCATTTAACTTGGCGGAATACAAACTGAACCACATAGTTCTTGCCTGTTGCATATTGCACAACTTCCTCAAAAGACATAACAGGAACTATGTGGTGCCCGTTGGCCTAGATGTGGAGGGCCCTCCAAATGCGGACCTCACAGCCCTTCAAGTGGCACGTCCAGGCTTGCCCCCTCTAAATGCGGTCCGCGAGCAATATATGGACTACTTTGTGGGTAGGGGGGCCATTGCTCTGCCTGACGATGTGTGAGAGGCGTTTTTTGATAAATCTGATATTTCAACCAACCTATGATTTCTTGTCATTTCAGTATTCTTTTTAGCTTATTTTACCTTGAAATTTTTTCCCTTTGCCTTCGACAGTGTGAATGCACTTTCTGGGCAAAAGGAGGTAACAGTCTCTTCTTCCCAAAAAGATTATTCTCATGTTGTGTGTTTGCTACCTAATCTTTGGTCTAGAGAAGGTTTGTACTGCATAACTGACACCCAAAATACTCCTTTTCATCACCAGGTCTGACATGTGTGTATTCTCAAAAATGCTGTGCTCCGTGTTTTCGTACAAAGCACTGTGGGTGTCATTTACATAAGTCAAATCCACTATGCTCTACAAGTGCAGTGAAAAAGTGCCCTGGAAAAGAAACTTGCAGTGCAAACTGGACTTGCCTTTAGTAAATAACACCCATTGCCCCCCATATCCTTTACATTTGACATACATAATGCATTGTGTTTTTTAAATAAGGAAGCCACACATTTAGAAAAATAAAAAAGTTTACTTGGAAAACATTCACAAGTGCGTTTACAATCTTCACGCCCAAACTGACAACATCTTGGTTATTTACAACATTGTTTACAAACATTCCGCAATTGGTAAAACCAGGCATGGAGCAAAACAGAACCTATGAACTAGGAAAGTTCAACTTTGTAAAGTGAAGACAAGATCAGACATGACTATATGTTCAAAGTGTGTTTTGATCTTGCCTTCATCACATGGGGGGGTCACCCCTGGAAAGTTGAAATTTAGAACATGCACACACTTTGGGTCTGAAAATGGTCATTAGATGGTAAAACACATGCCTAGAAGCTTCAAAAGTGCCATTTTCCATCATGGGGATGAATGGACGTTTTTTGGGGGTGCAACCCCTTCACCACAACCACTTTCGTAGTTCGTAAAGTGGTTGCACCCCCAAAAAAACGTTGCCATTCATCCACCATGATGGGAGCTAGCACATGTGGCCACAATGTGTGCATGTTCCAAATTTCACACAGTTCTTAAGTTGCAAATGTGTTCTGAAGCTGGCACAAATGTGTGTTAATTACTTGGTGCGTTTTCATATTTTTCCTAAAACATCAATGATGTTCTTCAATTTTTGTTGAACATCATTGATGTTTTGCTTTATGTAATCTAGATCTCTATTGCAGACCATTATCTCCCCGATGAGTAAGTGGGCACTCTCTGTGGTAAAGTGCGATTCTTCTTCCACAACATCCACGTCACCTAAAAAACACAAACATAAAAAAATCGGGTGTTGGAAATGAGGCAGCCAGACATTGATTAGCTTACCAGTAGCTGTGTTCTCCCACACTCACCTGTTGTGGTGACAATTTCTCCAAGTTCGATGATCTCTCCTTCCTCCTCCTCCTCCTCTGCTTCTGCTCTTTCACCTTTTTTGGGAGGTGTTGGTTTTGGGGTTTCCTCAGACGGCCCAAGTTTTCGCTCCCCTATGAGAATGTACAAAAGGAATATTTAGCAACACAATCTATTGAGGGCAGAAATAGGAAATGACAAACATTGCTTGAAAGTGTCGGACACTATTTTTGTTTGGCCAGTTACAAATGGCAACTACATGAATGTAGTCACTTTGTAAAGGTGCTAAACTTACTAGCTTTTTGGTCGAAGTTTGTGTGATGGAGACCCCCCTCTAGTATCCACTGGAGCACATGTGTGGAAAAGCATAATAAAAATGGGGTTTGGGTGTCCCAGCACTAGTGCTCTAGAGTCCAGATGGGTAAACAGCTACTGGGTGACCTCTCCTTTACATTGAATAAATTGGCTTTACATTCTTGATGACATTTCTAGTGAGAACAAACTTCCTTTCCACAAAAAAAACACCAAACATCGTATTATAAGTTTCCGAACGATCGAGGTTGCGTACGATCGAATGGACACACACGCTAATGACAGTGGCAGAAAGATCGAGGCTGAGTACGATCGAATGCACAGACGAACCTGAAAGTGGCCATTTTGGAATGTACAACTTTGTAAAAATCAAACAACATGGAGCAGTATGCAAGCAAGAACTAAAACACAAAACACAACTACTTACTTTTTTGAAGAATTCGCTTGATCTTTCTGTACTGATCGGCCTCCCTCAGTTTCAGGTCTGACCAGCGTTTCCTCAGTTGCTCCTTGGATCGTTGTACCCCAAACTGATTGTACAGCCTTCTCACAACTTTAGACATGATCTTGGCCTTGCGGACATTGGGGTTGAGGTAAGGCCCATACTTCCCATCATAGTCGCTCCTCTTTAATATGTCCACCATCTCCAACATTTCTCCAAATGACATATTGGAGGCCTTGAATTTCAGGCTCCGGGATCGGGACGTTTCTGCCTCCGGACTTTCCTCGTCCTCCTCCTCGTTGGTGGGATATTTGGGGCGCACCTGCTGTGTCCACGCCATGTGCTCTCCCCACTGCGCCGTAAAGAGAAGGGGTGGGGAATAGACGAGAAAGATCGTCAGGGGCGGACAGAGTTTGACGCATGCGCACTGTATATAAAACGTCACACGCCTGTGTCGTAGCCACGATCTGGGAGACGAGGGGAGAGAAAACTCACGCACGAGACGATCGCTACAAACGAAGGTACAATTTGACGTTGGTACATAACTAGCCTAGACTGATTCAAACTTGAGGCTTCTTTATGGAGAAGATTAGGAGAGTTTAGCCTGACATAATTTCTAGGGTTTTGTGTGGTGTTGTGTCTTGCAGAGATTATGAAGGGATTCAACGACATGAGTTTTCTCCCCCTCTTCATTGCCAAATACAGGGAATTTCCCATTTTATGGCAGGGTAAACACCCCCATTACACCAACAAAACAAAGAGGCACGCAGCCCTGGAGGAACTTGTGGAATTTGTCAAGCCAAGGTTCCCCGCGGCAACTGTTGATGATATAAGAAAGAAAATTGGCAGCCTGAGGAGTGCGTATATCAGGGAGCGCAAGAAGGTCGTGAAGTCTGAAGAAACTGCAACTTCAGCAGATGAGGTCTATGCCCCCAAGCTCTGGTACTATGAGAGTCTCCATTTTCTCAAAGACCAGGCTGATGTCACGGAGCCACTCTCGACTCCTCCTTCCACGCTTCCTTGCGCGCAGGCCACCCCTGATGAGGCTTCCGAGGAGCAACCTGGGCCTTCCAGTCTGGAAGAGGTGGAGGAGCCCAGCTTGTTCCAGGTATAGTAGTTTTGTTACCATTTATGTGAATAATGAATGATGTTCACTTAATTCAGGATCCCCAATTGCTTAGTTCCTAACGTGTTTGACATATCAACAGACAGTGGTGTTGGAGACATTTGGGGCCAGAATCTAAACTGCAGGGCTGAGAATTGTATGGTTTTCTATTTGTAAACATTTTGCACCAGTCACTAGATGAGAATTGTGTGTGTTTGATGAACAAATAACTGAAACTATGTCCCTTTTTCATACACAGGAAGACCTCAGCCAGGAGGTGGCTGTGGAAAGTGGCAGTCAGGAGGAGGCAGGGGTTAGTGGCAGCCAAGAGGTGGGTAGTGGCAGCCAAGAGGGGGCTAGGCCTCGGAGCCTGACTGACACCCAAACCCCTCCCCTCCGCCTTCCGTACAAAAGGGCGAGAAGGGGGGGTTATGCGGCAGAGTCAGCGCTCCGGATGATAAGAGAGGCTTCAGACTCCCTACATGCCACACCCGCCGACGAGGAGACCTTTGGCTCGGTGGTTGTCACTAAAATGATGGGTATGGAGGTGAGGCAACGCAACATGTGTGAGGGGCTCATCCTCCATGTCCTAAATAAGGGTAGGGCTGGGGAGATGACCCCACTCACACATGTTTGCCATAGTTACCATGCTCCGCCTCCTCCTCCTTCTGCCACCCCACCAGCACGACAGCCACAGCGTGCAAGGAAGCGTGGAAGGAAGACCTGAGAGTGACGACCTGGAATCAGTCTGGTCTGAGAGAAGATGGAGCCTCTTGTAGTACCAGAGCCTGGGGACCTAGATGGCATCTGCTGCAGTTCCAGATGCTTTGGACTTCAGGACCAGATTGCACTCCCCTTAATATACGTACTCCTCAGGCCCCCAATTTTCTACGCTTGAAAAATGATGGTTGCCGTGGGGGGCCAAGGCTTTGCAAATTCCCCAAGTTTCACCATGGCTGCGTTCCTCTTTGGTTTGTTGGTGAGACCTAAATAAAGGTTTTTTTGATTTGAAATAATCATTGACTATTGTGTTTTACTTTTCTACAATGACAGTTTTTCTTTGAGTAGGCAGGTACATTTCACTAATCCTAAAGTAGAATTAACAAGGGGCACCAACAACCAACAAACTCCTAGTACATTTAAGCAAGAAATACAAATGTTAATAATGTGGTTTTGCTAACCCCCCTCCAAAAAAAAAAAAAATCTCCTTCAAATATGTATTCATAAAATAAAATAAAAAAAAGACAAATCATGGTAAAAATATAACAAAGATTCTTTTACGATCTGAGTAAAAATAAACATGTAGTGTATAAATGCTGCAAAGTAATAAAGAACTAAGTTTGTGAGAAGTGCGGGTGAATAGGAGCAGCTAAAACATGTCATTCTTGTTGCATTGTAAAGAAAAAGAGAATGCGCTGCATTAAAGACATTTTAACATTGCAGCGTGACGAATGTGCTGTGTCGATTAGGAAAGGTAGTTTTACCTGACCGAGCGCTTCCGTCACAGAATTTCTTCTGAGCATGCGTAGCACTTTGTCCGTCGGACAACCGTACACACGATCGGATTTGGTGTGATCGGACCGTGTTGTCGGCAAATCTTTCCAGCAGGAGATAAGACTTTGTCCGTCGGACAAACCGACGTACACTGTCCGATGGTGCATACACACGGTCTGATTTTTCAACAACATTGTCCGATCGGACAGAATCCATGAAAAAGTCAGACCGTGTGTATGGGGCTTTACAGTGGTCACATGATCAGGCAGACCTTCCCACCTCCTTGGCATAATACATTGGAACCAGGTTGGAAGAGGTTAAATATGTAAAAGAAAATAAAACTATGCTATGCGGCAACTATGAAAAACAAGTACTCTGGTGACAGACTGCAACCTATAATTTACCATTAAGAAAAAACATAAAAACCTGATTTTGTATTAAAAAAAGAACAAATTCACACCTGCCCTCCACACTTTTTATGCAATAAATTATGTGAATCATGTTTAATTTGTTTCCTGAGTGTTTTTGCCATGTCTCACAGCTGTGAATTCAGATGAACACACAGGATGGAAGGTTAGAACAATGTGTTTTAGATAAAGGGCACACAAGTGAGGAGGTAATAGGGTTGGCTGATGATTGATTTTGGGAATTGGAGGATTTGCATTCACATTGCATTCACTTTTATTATGGAACCCGAATGAGTTTGTAAACTCTCTTTTGTAGATGATTGAAGAACATGGGCTCTCCACGTATTGCATTCATATGTTACTCAGAATATAAACTTCTGATTGGTTGAAAGTTGTCTTTGTTGAGACAATGCATGAATGAATGAACTATACAATGAAGAAAGAAAAATAGTAAGAGGATGTGTCATTGGTGCATATTACGGACAAGTGTCATTATTTATAGACTGCTTTTCACTATTTAGGATAAAGAAAATGAGTTTTCTATTCATATTCTATATCACTTCTTACGTGTGCCTTGTCTTCTTACCCACTTCTTACCTTGTCTTCCAAAATTTGCCAATGTAAAAAAACATTTAACTGAGGGAAAAATGAAGACTGTCATTACTTCTAAGACCCCTTTCACACCAAGGGCGTTTTGCAGGCGCTATAGCGTTAGAAATAGCACCTGCAATCCGCCCTAAAACAGCGTCACCATTGTCTGTAGTGTGAAAGCCTGAGGGCTTTCACACTGCAGCGGTGCGCTGGCAGGATGTCAGGAAAAGTCCTGCCAGCAGCCTCTTTGGAGCAGTGAAGGAGCGGTGAACTCACCGCTCCTCCACCGCTGCGCCCCATTGAAATCAATGGGGCAGCGCTGTAATACCGCCGGCAAAACACCGCTATTGCAGCGTTTTTCCGGGGGTTTTAACCCTTTCTCGGCCACTAGCGGCCAAAATGCATTGCAAATCCGACGGTAAAACGCCGCAAAAAATAGCGGCGTTTTACCGCCGACGCTATGGGCGGTGTGGTGTGAAAGGGGTCTTATTCTTTTGATGTTAGTTAGGCCCCTTACATATGGCCAGATCTGTTTTGCTCAGCAGGGGATCAGCCTGAGCCTGAGCAGGGCAGCTGGATGACAGGTTTGTGTCCACTCCACTTATGCAGAGAGGACACGGGACACAGCCCTATGCAAATGGACCGGCTGTCTGTTTACACACCACTGCCCACTTTCCACCGATCCGGCCAGATGAAGGGGAATGGATCCCCTTCTGTTTGTTTTTGCCGGACCATTTGCCGTTTACATCCGACTACCCACAGAGGAGAATGAATGTTCAGAATGATACAAAAAGCCGCGCTGATACCTAAATTAGAAAATTAATAAACTAAATGGTACAAATAAAAAATGATACAAGCCTAAAGCAATATCAAGTAGTGTAGTCCAAATAATGACAATGAAAGTCCAGTGAATGGGTGAATGGAGACCTAAAACAATTAAAGTGATATGGTCTAATAGAAAAACAAAACAAAAGTCCAATATGAAAACATGAATCCAGAAGTGATAAAGGTGAAAATCCAAAAAACAGTGACTGTCGTGATCCACCACCATAAGTTGAATGTGCTTACCAGAGGGCAAGCTCAAATAAGCCCATAAGTAGATGTCAGGATGAATCCCAGCCAGATGGACCTCAAATATGGCCTCCTTCACAGGGTTAACCAAGGACGGAAACCACGCTAGCAATCCTCCTTGGGACCGATTGTACCAAGGGCAATCTCCAATGATACTGAACCCACAAACTCTTCAATGGCCAATACGAACATGTAGAGAAGAGAGGGATGCTCCCATAGTGTGATATCAGAGTAAAAATTTTTTATTCAAACACAAAACACTCCTACTTACATCAAAGCGAAAATAAATGGGCAGGAATGGAAGATAAAAACATGTGGCGGCCGGCAAATCGTACACCCGCTCAAACGCGGAACGCGATGACGTCAGCGCGTCAGCCTCCCAAAAGGCTCCAGGCTCCGCTCCAGGTTACCTTTATGCCAGCAGGTTTTGCACAGCAACCGCCACCCCTGCTCCACCTCACCATAGAACAGGCGCCACCTCCTGGCAACTGATAAGAACAGATACTACACCTGATCTTAGCCAAAAGGCCGCTTCTGGTGGACTCGTCACCTAAACCAGGTACCGCACCAACTGGCTGCAATGTACGTTGCACTGGATTACCCATAGCAACTGCAATACTCCTCTTGCTTGACTTGTTGAGTGAACTTCTTGTAGTAGCTTTGCTTTGTATCACACCTGTGCTTTACTGACCCTAGTTCTCTAATCACCGCTAATGTACGCTGTCCGCTTTAAGACCACTATGGGGCCCGCGCGATGCCAAAGCCAATGCGTGTGGCCGGCGGCCGCAATGTCCACCGTCCACCCGCGATTGCTCCTGAGAGAGACAGAACGGGGATCTGTCAATGTAAACAGACAGATCCCCATTCTGTCAGGAGAGGAAATACAGATCTGCTGTTCCTAGTGATTAGGAACAGCGATCTGTCTCCTCCCCAGTCACTACACTGCCTCTACATTTAGAAACACATCCCTAGGGGACACCTAATACCTTGATCGCCCCCTAGTGTTACCCCCTTCCCTGCCAGTGACATTTATACAGTAATAAGTGACTATTTTTAGCTCCAGTCCCACTAAAAATCGCTGATCACCGCCATTACTAGTAAAAAAAAATTGTAATAATTAAAATACCATAAATCTATCCCCTATTTTGTAGACTCTATAACTTTACTAACTAACAAACCAATCAATATACGCTTATTGGGGATTTTTTTTTTACCAAAAATATGTAGCAGAATACATATTGGCCTAAATTTATGAAGAAAGTATTTTTTAAATTTTTTGGGGGGATATTTATTATAGCATTTTTTTTATAGCGCAAAAAAAAAACCTGCGGAGGTGATCGAATACCACAAAAATAAAGCTCTATTTGTGGTAAAAAAAATTGTTTGGGTACAGCATCACACAACCGCACAATTGTCAGTTAAAACGACGCAGTGCCGTATTGCAAAAAATGGCCTGGTCATTAAGGGGGCAAATCCTTTCCGGTCTTTAAGTGGTTAAAGAACTTCCGACCAGGTTTAGAACAGTTGGTGCAGCTTTTACTTGAATTATCTGCATAGTACAGTCCAACATGAACTAGTCCAAAATGTCTCTAACTATCTCTATCAGGCTGCCCAGGCATACCTCTATAAGGCAATAGTGCATGTTAGGTGTTCTCCAGAAGCTGGTAGATAACCGGACTCCTGGTGCCTCAGATGGACTGCATAATGCAGCAGTCCTCTTCTGTGTCCAACACATCACTCTCTTGAGTTGGAACCGGTCCCAGGACTCAGGCTTTCCCCTTTATATAACACCAGGAGGATAAGCTGGGCCAAAAAAGCCTGGGAGCAGTAAAGTACATCAATTATCTCTTCCCAGCCTGGGTCAGCCACTGTCTAACTAGCAAACTATAGGTAACCTGCCTACAATCACATCTCTTTGTGTAAAGCTGTACAGATATGCACTACCCTGAAATGAATACTGCTTTCAGGAGATGAGCAATCGCAGCTGTCTTCATAGGAAAAAAGCCTTGGCTGAGGCAGGTAAGAGTTCATCTGACAGGTTCTCTCTAATTCCTAAAAAAATTCCTAGAACCATATGCGTCCAAATTACTTTATTGGCTAGAATATTAATTTATTAAATTGTGCATTTATGAACAACATGCATGTGTAAACTATGCCAGTAAGCTCCTCTCTGAACATAGGTTTGAGCATTTTTCTTATGCCCCTGAATGCTGCCCTAAAATACAAACCTAAATGCTGCAATGTGCATGGGTACATTGGATGAAATGGAGTTGCGTTTAAATAAAAATGAAAAAATTACTCTAAAAGTAGTGTTTTTTATTGCCCATGTGCATAAGGCCTAATATATGATTGGTTAATTGATTGGTAATGAGGTTTTTGTAGTACAAGTAGTAGTAGTAGTAGTACAAGTAGAAGCAATTTATAAAAATCTGTAATAGCAATTTATAAAAATGTATAAAGCTTGTTTTGTGGGGTTTTTTTGCTTTTTTTTTAACATAAAGTTTATTTACTAAAGAAAACAGCAGTGGTAGATTTGTTTCAGAGAGGTGAGGATTACAGCAGTCATGATAAAAGCCAACAACATTGTGATAGACTTTGGGCTGCAGGAGAACCATGGACTGGAGAACTCTGTGCTATAATGTGTTCTTAAGTTATCCAGAGCTGGTCACTAATTACTTGTGGATTCTTATGCAAGTTAGTCCTATGGAGCGAGGCGGCCTGTGTAAGGAGGTCATTGTTATGATAATAGGACTAGCTCTACTGTGTAAGGTGACCTTTGTCTGAGATAATGGGAGTAGCACTTATCTTATGGTTTGCTGTATAAATTCAGTGTGTTTCCAAAAATAAAGCAGTTCATTGTCTGGTGTACTCCAAGACTGGTGTTGTCTGGTCCTTGGGGATTCTATAGCCAGATCCATTTGTCTCGTGTTCCAGGACTTGGGAAGCAGCTTCTTGGCGGAAATACCCAACAGGGTGTCCGGAGTCCGTCATAAATATATTACACCAGCGAACATTATCACAGGTCCAAAGACTACTCAAGACAAGACACAGGGCTTATTATTACCCTCTCCAGCAAAAAAAAAAGAAAAAAAAAGGGGGGGGGGTATAAAGTTTGATATTTTATGCGGAATGCAAAAAATAATTATTTTACAAAGTAGCCACAGTTAGTTCAAGAAAGACACATATCCATTGAGTTCAACCAGAAGGCAAAAATAAATCAAAATGTAGCACTGACCCCCGAAGGAGCTACTGATATTTGATTGGGCCTGCACTCTACTATTACACCCCAATAACCTTGCTCAATCTCCTTGACACAGCTGTGGTGCAGTGTTGGTGAGAGGATGGCCCCACAATGTACAATACTACAATAATGTACCTTTACCTGTACCTGGATATCCATTGCTCCACCTGTAGGAAAAGGAACAACACTGCACTCCAATTGTAATAAACCAAATGTGTTTTTACTGGAACTGGTATAAAACAATAATTACAATAACTGCACTGTCACACAAACGTAATGCGACAGTACAGTGGGTGTTTACAACAATTACAAAGTTTAAAGACTTTTTGGATAATCTTGAGAACGAATAATCTTGAGGACTAATGCTCAGAGCAATGTCTCTGACTCTGGGCACCTTCCCGCTTCCAGCACGCTGTATTAAACACAGGTATGCAAAACCATCAATCTTATACAATACAATACAATTTGTATTGGGAGCTCCCCCTACTTTAAAATGCAGTCCCCTTTTAGCCCCTGTACACACGGTCGGAAATTCCGACGGAAAATGTCTGATCGGACCATGTTGTCGGAAAATCCACCCGTGTGTGGACTCCATCTGACTTTTTCCGTCTGAATTCTGCTCTCAAATGCTCTCAAATTTTCCAACAACAAAATCCGATCTGACTTTTTCCGATCGCGTGTAGAGAATTTGACGGACAAAGTGCCACGCATGATCAGATCAAATTACGAGACCAAAGCTATTGGCTACTGGCCTCTATGTAGTTCTGTTGTACGCAACGAACGTCACCACGTTCAGAATGATCGGATTTTCGGACAACATTGCCCGACCGTGTGTATGCAACACCAGTGTCGGACAAAATTTGTCTGAAAAAATCAGACAGATTTTGTGGTCGGAATTTCCGACCTTGTGTACAGGGGCTAAGAGTAATTGAAATACAAGGCCTTGCAATAAAGAAGTAGCCTTCAGTCTTCTGTCTTCTGCTAGCTATTGTGTGGAAGAAATTGTAATCCAAAGGGTTCAACAACAAGAACATGTAGCACACTTATAACTGCCTCTGGTGTAGGTATCTCCAAATCACTTAGTGTGAGTTCTCAGTGTAGTGTAGGCTTGAGACCTGCTTAAACTCTGTCTAATAGTGTGAGACTACAGGTCCCAGCAACACTGTGATATGAGTCTAGGCGTGCAAAAGTGTGTTAATGACTATGGGCGGCAGCCCTCTCACCCAACCAGGCCTGGAAGAATAGGAAACCTCTGCTCCGGTGTCTCAGTCCTGCTTCACGCCGGCCAGCGCTGTCACACTGCTCAGCTCTGCAAGATGACCGGGGCCCTCAGATTGCTCCGTCAGGTGTCTCTGAATTCTTCCCGATCCGGTCACACTGTCTCTCTAGCACACAGGTGTAGAGCAGAATCGATGGTTGTTCCGCTGCTCCGCTACGCAATTCAAACAGGCCGTGCTCTCTGGAACACCTCCTCTGTGATCCTTGTAGGCAGGCCATGCGTCCAGAAGAGAGAGAAAATGGCCGCGCGTGTCCTTTTATAACCTACTCAGCATGCAGTTCAGTACTGATTGTTCCTGGGTAGGTCACTTGGCATTCTGGGAAGGTAGGTCATTGTAAAATGTAAACAAACAGTCACTTCCTGTTGTATTTCTAATACTCTTGGAATAGAAAATAATTGGAGTCCATTTCCAGTATAGGCCACTAGATGGTGCCAAATACTAAATTATAACACCGCTCATAGATTAACATTGCATTACATTAGCAGGCAAAAATACCGGTGCTACAAAAATAAAATAAATGTATCTCTTAATCCCTAAAGCCAAACAGATTCTCAATGGATTTACATTCTATAGTATCACTATCATTGCTTATGAATATTAGTAGCCAGTTAGATTTTGTGCATTGAAAAACAATCAGCCTTTTTTTTAACAGTCCACTTAAGCAGTTTGCTAAAACTATCTCCTGTTGACTTCTGTTCACAGCTGTTCTGTATGCGGAGGTTGAATCTCTTTTTCTCTATGCACAGAGTACTACCTTGAACAACTTTGCTCTAGGTTTTCATCTATGTATTCGTACAAGATAATCATATCCACCTTTATCATCTATAATTACAAATATAGTTTTTTTTTCACATCTTACAATGAAAAATGACACACGAATGAAAGCTTTTATTCAAATCACTTCACCTCTTGTATCTCTATACCCCTCATAGACTAAAGCAATTTCTACATTTCCATTATGGGCCTGTTTATTTAGTGATACCTTAGTCATTACTTAAAATAACAAAGTAATGCATACATTGTTTTTTGTTTTGTTTTTTTTGGCGGGGGAAGCTAGATTCTGTTTTGGCAATATATTCAATCAAAATTATTTTAGATTCTATTGAATCTAAACAAAAAGACAAAGTCATTTTAAACAGTTTTTTCTTTTGAATAGTATTTATGATTACTAATTAGATATTTGGTGCTGAGCTTCCCAATGTCATGACAGTCTTCCCTCCATGCAAACCACTGGCAGCTGCCTAGGGCTCCACAGCAATGACTGGTCCCAGGGCAGCTGCCCCTTTTGCCCCACAGTAAAGACGGCCCTGTATGGGATCTAGCATGTGGGACTCAGAGGGTGAAGGTAAATCAGCACCACATACCTCCATGCAGGGTTCCCCATTTGTGTCAGACTGGGAGTCCCTCCTGGGCCGACATTTGGCCAGACTTCTGGTGCTAGGAGAGAGAGGGAGCAAGTCAGGGCTGGCAACTGTGAGTTCAGAGGCTGCACGTCCGCAGCACAGATCTGTGACCGGCCACGGCCGTGCCATTCAGATTCCCGCCATCATCTTGTTGGAGATCTCATTGCATAGTGGGGGAAACTATTTTTTCAGCTGGGCGTCCTCCTGGACATCTCCGTGGGCTCAGGGTAAGGGAGCAATGCCGTGGAGCTGTAGAGGTGGCAGAGCGAATGTGGGATCCCTCGGAGGTGCACACAGAGCACACAGACTTTATGTGGCCATCTTGGCTAAACGGTCGCTCAGCCATGATGGCCAATGTTGATTTCCTTTCTATTTCTGTTCCAGTGACATGTACACATTTTGGGTTATCCCTTGCTCTCCGTCACAATGACAATGGTTATCAGGAAAAATAGAGAGGATGAATCTCCCCAGTGAAGAAATAGTAATAAAAACATGACAAGGCGAATAAACCTTACAACTTTATCCAATATTAAATAAGGACAAACGAGTGCTTTGATATCATTTAATGAAATGACTTAACTGTGTGACTAAAGAAACCATGTAAAAAAAGGATGACATTCTCATTGTTGATCCATAGAGGGCGCTGTTTCCTAATTCCAAACTATTTTCTTTTAACTTTGGAAAAATTACCTTTTGCAGACTGCAATTATGTTGAAGCTACAATGTATTATTAAGATGTGAAACAATATAGCGACGCAAGAAAACTTTGGAGACTTGTGCATAAAAGTAAGCAATAATGATTGTATTATTTTTCTTATCAGTTTTTACACCAGTCATTAAAGCAGAACTTCACACCAAACAGGAAGTTCTGCTTTTAGGAATCCTCCCCCTTCCCCTATTATTTTTTTTTTGGGGGGGGGGGGAGTGGGTACCTAGTTTGGCAGGTGCCCGCTCCCACTTCTGCTGGAATCACCTAGGCGACTCCACCGGAATTTCTCCCCCTGTCTCCCCCTCCCCACCACCCCTTGGGACACGTCAAAGGTCCCATTCACACAGGGGCGGATCCAGTCTAGTCTAGTCTAGTCTGGTCTCGGGAGTGGCACTGGCATACTTTTTTTTTTTTCTGGGCAATTTATCGGGGAAATGGCTGGTGTGCGCGCTTCAATTATCATGGCACTATAGTTGTTATGGTGTCAGGATGATTGAAGTCCATTATTTCTTTTATTACATTGTTATATAAAATGAAGTTCAACTCACCATGATGCAGAATCAGTGGGAGCCCCGAGCGTGTCACTTGCCACATCACCTGCCACCATATGCGCATTGTCACCTGCCACACGTTGCGGATTGTCACTTGCCACGTCAACTTCCACACATTGCTGATTGTCACTTGCCACGTCACCTGTCACACGTTGCGGATTGTCACTTGCCACGTCACCTGTCACATGTTGCGGATTGAGTTTGCCACATGTTGCAGGTTGTCACATGCCACGTCATCTGTCACATGTTGCAGATTGTCACTTGCCACACATTGCGGATTGTCACTTGCCACAAGTTGCCGGTTGTCACTTGCCTGCTACAATTGTCACTTGCTGTGTCACTTGCCTGCTAAGGTGCAGATTGTCACTTGCTGTGTCCCAGAGTGAAGTCAGGCAGCAGAGAGATGATGTATTCTCTCTGCTGCCCGTGGCTGCACAGTGAGGGTGGAACCACAGTGATACAGGGTGGGTGGTGAGAGATTATGTCATCTCTCTTCTCCTCCACCCACTGGCCCACTGATTGGCCAGCCTGCCTGCTCACCTGCCGACTTTTCTGTTCGCCGGCTCACCCGCGGACTGGCCCACCCGCCCGCTCAGTCACCTGCCGACCCCTCCGCCCGCTCAGTCACCCGCCGACCCCCCCGCCTGCTCAGTCATCCATCGATCCGCCTGCCTGCTCACTCACCCACTTATGGGCTGGCATGCCCTCTCACTTATCCGCCAGCCCATCACAAATTTCTCAGGCTGGGCAATTGCCCCAAGAACCCGGGTGAGGATGGTGCTGAATCCCTAAACAGGTAAGTGTCCTTTTACTATAGGTTAGCAGCTACAGTGTTTGTAGCTGCTGACTTTCATGTATATATATATATATATATATATATATATATATATATATACAGTATTTCAGAAAAGTGAGTACACCCTTCACATTTTTGTAAATATTTTATTATATCTTTTCATGTGACAACACTGAAGAAATTACACTTTGCTACAATGTAAAGTAGTGAGTGTACAGCTTGTATAACAGTGTACATATGTTGTCCCCTCAAAATAAACTCAACACACAGCCATTAATGGCTAAACCGCTGACAACAAAAGTGAGTACGCCCCTAAGTGAAAATGCCCAAATTGGGCCCAATTAGCCATGTTCCCTCCCCGGTGTCATGTAACTCGTTAGTGTTACAAGGTCTCACTCTCTCATACTGGTGAAAAACAAACAACCACCGCTCCAAGACTCTCCCTACAAGCGAATGCTCCTGCTCCTGTGTGAGAGCCCCAGGTGCTGGCTAATAGCACAATGATTAGAAATCAGCTATGAGCTATGAGTAAGCACTGAAATACAGTGCGAAACGCGTCAGCTCTGTACCCCCCTTTTTGCCGTGTTTGTATTGTAGTGTCTTTTTGCTTTTAAATAAACCCTTTGGATTTTATTTTCCCGGTGTGCGGCTGTCCGGAGTTCTTCTTTTTGATCTCTCTCATACTGGTCACTGAAAGTTCAAAATGGCCATGGTCGATCACAGAAGTTGAGTGCACGTGCTCAGTGTCATTTTCAGAGGTTGTCTTTGGGAAATAGATGTATGAGAGCTGCCAGCATTGTTGCAGAGGTTGAAGGGGTGGGGGGTCAGCCTGTCAGTGCTCAGACCATATGCCACAGACTGCATCAACTTGGTCTGCATGGCTGTCGTCCCAGAAGGAAGCCTCTTCTAAAGATGATGCACAAGAAAGCCTGCAAAAACTGTTTGCTGAAGACAAGCAGACTAAGGACATGGATTACTGGAAGACGACACTGCCTTGCTAAAGAAGCTGAGAGTAAAGGTGATGGACTGGCCAAGCATGTCTCCACACCTAAACCCTATTGAGCATCTGTGGGGCATCCTCAAACACGTGGCGGAGCACAAGGTCTCTAACATCCACCAGCTCCTTGATGTCGTCATGGAAGAGTGGAAGAGGACTCCAGTGGAAACCTGTAAAGCTCTGGTGAACGCCATGCCCAGGAGGGTTAGGTCAGTGCTGGAAAATAATGTTGGCCACACAAAATATTGACATTTTGGGCCCAATTATGACATTTTCACTTAGGGGTGTACTCACTTTTGTTGCCAGCAGTTTAGACAATAACCACTTGCTGACCAGCTGCCGTCATTATATGATGGCAGGTCGGCTTGTTCCCACGAATCGCCATACCTGTACGTCAGCTCCTTTAAGAGCCATAGCAGGAGCGCGCCCACTGCATGCCGGGGGACCCGATGCGTGCGGCTTGCGACCGCGACGTCTGGCGCGAAAGCCAGGATGGGGATCTGTGTATGTAAACACACAAATCCCCATTCTGACAGGGGAGGAGAGACAGATCGGCCGTTGCTAGTAATTAGGAACAGTGATCTGTCTCCTCCTCTAGTCAGTCCCTTCCCCCCACAGTTAGAAACACACATGAGGGAATACAGTTAACACCTTGATCGCTCCCTAGTGTTAATCCCTTCCCTGCCAATGACATTTACACAGTAATCAATGCATTTTTTTAGCACTGATCGCTGTATAAATGTCAATGGTCCCAAAAAAGTGTCCGATTTGTCCGCCGCAAAGTCGCAGTCCCGCTAAAAATCGCAGATCGCAAATCAATACCAAAAATAATAATAAAAATGCCATAAATCTATCCCCTATTTTGTAAACGCTATAACTTTTACACAAACCAATCAATACTGTATATGCTTATTGCAATTTTTTTTACCAAAAATATGTAGAAGAATACGTATCAGCCTAAACTGATAAAGACATTTTTTGGGGGATATTTATTATAGCAAAAAGTAAAAAATATTGTTTTTTTTTTTCAAAATTTTCGCTATTTTTGGATTTATAGGGCAAAAAACCAAAGAGGTGATCAAATACCACCAAAAGAAAGCTCTATTTGTGGGAAAAAAAGGACACCAATTTTGATTGGGTACAGCGCTGCACGATGCAATTGTCAGTTAAAGCGATGCAGTGCCGTAGTAGACTGGGATGCCATTAAAAGTGCATATGCGTGCAAAGGCAGGCATCCCAATACTTTTGAAAATATAGTGTGTATATATATATATATATATATATATTTAATTTTTTTTTTTTCTTCTAAAGACTGAAGATCCTCTTTAACATCAGTTATAAGCTATCTTTAAAGAGGTTGTAAACTCTGTATAAAAAAAAGAAAGAAAAAAAAACCTGTAAGACAAAGGCATAATGAGCTAGTATGCATAGCATACTAGCTCATTATGAAATACTTACCTTAGAATGAAGCCTTCCAGAGGCGCCCGCACACCGCCGGGGCTGACATTTTCCCTGGAGTTTCTTCCGGGTTCGCGGGCTTCGGCGCTGTGGGTGGCTGGAGCCGCGATGACGTCACTCCGGCGCATGCACGCGGGAGCCGCCGTACTCAGCAGAGGGTTCGGAAGCAGTGATGTCACTGGCTGCGTGTAATGTAATTATCTCCTAAATGATACACGTTTAGGAGATATTTACACTACCTATAGGTAAGCCTTATTATGTTTACTTCTTCTTTAAGTTTTGGTTTGAACAGATTGTCTAGAGAGGAAAGGTTCCTCCCTTGCTGTGTCTTAGGATGAACACATCGATTCCTGCATCTTTTTGCCAAAGTTGAAAACAATAAAAACCATGGGAAACATTTATTTATCCCAGCTGTAGTAAAATAAAAAGGGTGGATTTATTCATTTCCTTGGAGTTGAGCTTTAAGATTGCCAACCAATGCTGCTTAGGCTCAGTTGCACATGGGACTATTTGCCTTAGTTATAAGGCGCATTTGTTGTCCAAGCATTAACCATAAAATCAGGATTATGCAATCTTCCATGGAAATCCAAGATGTGGTTGTTCTCTGTAACTAGTCTGTTTTTGAACAGTCACTGTTTTAAAAAAAATATAATCATTAATTTAAAGTGATTCTAAACCTTAATTAAAAATAAAATAATAATAAACATGTCATACTTACCTGCTTTGAACAGCCCTGATCCTCCTCTTCTGGGGTCT
Source organism: Lithobates sylvaticus (assembly GCA_028564925.1). Taxonomy (NCBI): domain Eukaryota; kingdom Metazoa; phylum Chordata; class Amphibia; order Anura; family Ranidae; genus Lithobates; species Lithobates sylvaticus. Next base: position 77,046,474 of record CM053026.1, read on the forward strand.
CCCATAGGCACTCTTTGCTCCTTCTCTTCGACAAGTGCTCCCATAGGAATCTGGTTTCTATGGGGGGCACTTGTGCAGGCTCGATCCTGAGGGGGTCCATAGACACAAACAGCGCAGCTCGGCCCCCACTGACATATCACAGGATTTGATTGACTATGAAGAGAGAGCGGAAAGAGAGGCACAGCGCTGAATCAAGATAGGATCAAGATAGGACTCAAGGTAAGTATTTGGGGGGGCTCGGGGGATCCTGGTCACAGAAGGTTTTTTACCTTAATGTAAGCCTTTATAGAACCACTTTAATCAATGACTCACTATAGATTTCTATTGAGATATGATTACTGCACATCTGGAGCCCTTTAAATGGAAAGTTTATCCCTAAATCAGTATTAAAAACAGAACCCTTTTGGTCATTTACCACCAGATGGCAGTATGCGGAGTCCATCAATCACTCTTGGGAGGTCCTCATGAGGACCACATTACTTTTTTTTTTATATATACGAACATAGGTCAATCTGAGGTATTGCATGATATTTGTTATATGATGGGTCTTGAAATACTGCTTGCTTAGCGTACTTCTAGGCTTTTGACCATTGTAAATTACCGTATTTATTGGCGTATAACACGCACTTTTCCCCTCTTAAAATAGGTGACTTATAGCAGAACTGTAATATTGTGGCTGCTTTTACTAGGGAAAGAGATGGAATTTATTCTGTGCTTTGCAGGGACGCAAATTCCATCCCTCCCCTCCTGTCAGAACAGGGATCTACCTTGGCAGATCGCTGTTTTGCCTCTCTGCCTAACGATCGGCGGGTGCCGGAGGACATCAGGTACCATACAACCACCGATCAACTTCCACTGTGTAATTGCCCTCCCTACCTGAAAGTGTCAGATCTTGTATAGATATGTAGCCTCTTGGCGGGTAGGCCTTGGCACTGAGCGACCACAAATTTGCATGCATAATTGCAAAACAAGCTGTGCCGAGCGTGCGCGCCCTTCATGCACCCAGCACAGTTACCGGTGGCTAACGGAAAGCTCCCGTTTGTGCTTCACTCCGATCAAGGCTTATCCTATGAGTAAGCTCTGAACCTGTTAAGGCTTGTACATACCAGCTAGTACAGTCTGTATGAGTGAGAGCTTAATAAAGAGGAACTAAGGCTTTTAATTGGTGTGCGGAGTTTGTTGAGTGGGAGCCAGCCCACTGAGTCGAAGGATTAGTGAAGAATATTGCTTGCAGCGAAACAATAGCTTGTCTCTAATCCCCTGTACACACGATAGGATTTTCCGATTGAAAATGTGTGATAGTACCTTGTTGTCGAAAATTCCGACGGTGTGTAGGCTCCATCACACATTTTCCATAGGAATTTCCGTCACACAAAATTTTAGATCTGGTTCTCAAATTTTCGATCAACAAAATCCGTTGTTGGAAATTCCGATCGTGTACACAATTCTGATGCACAAAGTGGCACGCATGCTCGGAATCAAGCAGAAGAGCAGCACTGGCTATTGAACTTCATTTTTCTCAGCTCGTTGTACGTGTTGTACGTTACCGTGTTCTTGATGTTTGGAATTTCCGACCAACTTTGTGTGACCGTGTGTATGCAAGACAAGTTTGAGCCAACATCCGTCGGAAAAAATCCCATGGATTTTGTTGTCGGAAAATCCTATCGTGTGTACAGGGCACAATTTTTTACTATTTAATATATCATATTTATTCGAACAGTAAGGATTCTTTTAATACATAAATGTCAATTTCTGGTTGGATAACCTTTGGGACCTTTGGAATAACAGCTTTGCATCTTTTTAGCATAGAATGCACAACATTTTATTTTTATTTTTCTGGTGTGATAATATAAAGAGTCTTTGAGTTCTCATTTGTTTCTTGATCTTTCTTTTCCAATACCACACTAAAGTCTTGCCCAGAGGTATTGGGGTTTAGGACCAGGCTGTTTCCTGGCCAGTCAATAACATTAATATGATCAGATGAAAAACAGTCCTTTACATCCTAGGCAGTATGGTAAGAAGCATTACCTTGCTGGAAGGGAAATTCCTGTGAAGTGAGAAGCCAGTCTTCTGATTCCGCTGTCATCATTTGTTGTAGTCACCTTCTTTCCATCTCTTCCAGGTTTGATTTGGACATTTCCTGAAATCTCATACATCAATATCAGTTTCCAGATTCCAGAGTACTCCAGATTTTGTTGCACCATGACCAAGATGTTTTCACATTTTTCATGTTGTGTAGACACTGCCAATATTACAAAAAAAGCATCTTCCTTCTGCAATCGTCCTTTTATTATTCCCTCACATTTGACAGGAATTTCATTTGAAGCAAGTATATCCAAGGTAATGCATCCTAGGCCAGGAAGGTACAAAGCTGGTATTGTTTTTCAAGGCTATCCTACCAGATGCAATTTTTTTTTTTTTACATAGAAGCACATATCATTTCTGTTTGAATATCTATAATATTAATCAATTAACCACTTCAGCCCCGGACCAATTTGCATCCAAAGGACCAGGCCCCTTTTTGCGATTCGGCACTGCGTCGCTTTAACTGAGAATTGCGCAGTCGTGCGACGTGGCTCCCAAACAAAATTGGCGTCCTTTTTTTCCCACAAATAGAGCTTTCTTTTGGTGTTATTTTATCGCCCCTGCGGTTTTTATTTTTTTGCGCTATAAACAAAAATAGAGCGACAATTTTGAAAAAAATGCAATATTTTTTTACTTTTTGCTATAATAAATATCCCCAAAAAATATATAAAAATTTTTTTTTTTCCTCAGTTTAGGCCGATACGTATTCTTCTACATATTTTTGGTTAAAAAAAAATCGCATTTAGCGATTATTGATTTGTTTGCGCAAAAGTTATAGTGTTTACAAAATAGGGGATAGTTTTATAGCATTTTTATTAATATTTTTTTTTTTACTAGTAATGGCGGCGATCAGCGATTTTTATTGTGACTGCGACATTATGGCAGACACATCGGACATTTTTGACACATTTTTGGGACCATTGTCATTTATATAGAAATCAGTGCTATTTAAATGCACTGATTCCTATGTAAAGGACAGTGGCAGTGAAGGAGTTAACCACTAGGGGGCGGGGAGGAGTTAGTGTGACATGTTGTGTTTTTTTTTACAGTAGGGGGCGTGGCTGTACGTCTGACGTCATTGATCGGCTTTCCCGATGACAGGGAACAGCCGATCAATGACAGGCAGTGTAGCTCTGTGACCCGATCGCGGGACACCAGCGGCGATCGGGTCCGCTGGTCCCGCGGCCGTGGTCACGGAGCTACCGACCGGATCATGAGCACGCCGCCGGCGGCGCGCGCGCAACCCCAGGGCTAGGCAATTACAGGGGATGTATATATACGTGCTTTTGCCTAGCCGTGCCATTCTGTAGACGTATATCTACAGGAGGCGGTCGGGAAGAGGTTAATGCTTTTCAGAGCAAATACATCACTCCAAATTATACAAATCATGCATTTTTCAAGTGTCTGCCATTTTGGCCACTATTGTACATGTTGGAATCTCCACACAGTACCTTAATCCCCTCATAAGCTTTATCTGACCCCTGGACTGAAAAGCTGCGAGTCCAACAGCTCTGGTGAGTGGGGTTACCAGAGGGGACCGTCGCTCTATGGATCCTGCTTTCTCGTCCTATTTGAATGCACTTAGCACTTTATTTATTTTTTGACATTAATTTGTTACGTATTTAGCACTTTCTATTGCATACAGCACTTTATGTGATTTATGATTGGCACTTTATTATAATTTTTTTGTCACGTATTCAGCACTTCATATTGCATTCAGCACTTTATGTGATTTATTTATCAGCACCACATCCGCTAGCGCAGTTTATATATATATATATTGTATGTCATCCACTATTGTACATAAGACTGCTCAAAGTTTGAAGCTCCTAGTGCACTAAGGAAAGAAAAGGAAATCAATGTGGAGATATCTAGTTAGTCAGCCTAATGCCACGTACACGCGGCCGGACTTTACATCGGGCAAAACTCCGTCGGCATTTCCGACGGAAAATTTTAAAACAGGCTCTATATATAATTCCGTCGGAAATGTTGACAGAAAAAGTCCGATGGGGCATACACACAGTCGGAATATCCAATAAAAAGCTCCCATCGTACTTTTTCTGCCGGAAAGTCCGACCGTGTGTATGCGGCATAAGTGGCACCTTCACAGGGGTCCATCCATGTATGCTGTTTTGTTGCAGCCTTAATATAGTCCCAGTTATGTGGCATGCAAACAAAGGCATCACGTTTGTAATCAATCATCAGTGGTTGGAGAGGACCTATAAAGAAGAATTATAAAATTATAGTTAGTTGGGCCAGGAGGAGATAAAATGTCAAAAAATTCACATCAAAGCTACAATAAGCCTTATTGGTAAAATACTTCCTAGCAGCTTGTCAGGCCCTGGACTTGAGCCTGGGACCTCTGCTGTAGCTGGCAATGACTCTTCTTTCTGAGCCACCTGGAATGCTGTACAGTCTCCTGGACAACTCCTTGAATGATCCTGCCTTGAACCTTGTTTGTCTTGAACCTTGAACTCTTTGCTCCTTCCATGGACTTTCCGGATTAAGCCATGTCTCTGCACTTCCTGTTTGCCAGATTATTGTGCTCTCTCCAGCCAATATCTCGCTCTTGTCTCTTCTGCTGCATGGACACTGGCTTGCTCACCTCCTGGTGGGGTGATCCCGAGAACCGTGACCTGTAACTAACATGCAGCAAAACCCTTCTCCACCATCAGAAACTCTGGTGAATACCAGTTAGTACTTAGACCCTACACCTCAGATGAACCTGTGTCATCAGCCAGGGTGATCTGCTTGTATGCCTGTCCTGCTTGTCAGTGGATGCTTCTCCACTGCTATAGCTACTGGTCTCTAAGCCAGACTCCAGACCATGACACAGCTATCCTTCTCAGAAGTCTCAAGAGACTAATCTGAACAGATACAATCTATGATATTCCAGGGTAAATCTCTGACCAACATAGGTAGGAATGAATGTCTGACTCCTGCAGAAACTAGCACCACTCACTTCAAAAACACATCTGTCACAAACCTGGGTAATTTAAACTCAGTATATTATGGGGTAAAAAACAGGAAGATTCAGAGACACGGAACACTGGAATTGTATGCAAATCTAATTTTTTTTCCTGTACATGTTCAGCTTGATCCCTTCCTTTTTTCCTAACAAGCCATAAAATAGATTACTGAGCAGGCTTATAAAGAACAATACCTATACTGTGCAACATTCTAATTGTGCACTCAGCCTCTTTCTCCAGCCTGTGACCAGTCCGTGAGCTGTAACCTAGGCTGGACAGTTCTCTAGTCTAGTGTTTCTCAACCTTTTTTCGATCAAGGCACCCTTTAAAATCATACACAATCTTGGGGCACCCCATTCTAAAATGTTAAAAGCTAAACTAACAGTTTTACATAATGTAAAATTTTACACATGTAGGACACCCAATGTTAGAGATGTTTTATTCTTCCAAAGCAAATACACCTTTGCACACTGGTACTGACCAATGTTTCTCTTCTCCCTCAGTTTCCCTCCCTTATTCAGCTAATGTGAACCCAATGCTGACAGAAAGGGGCAGGGGAGGGAAGTGCAGTGCAGGCGCCCAACATTTTCCTTATCAACCAATTACGTCATTGGTTGTTAGGACATCGGGGGCTAGAAGGCTGTAATGGTGCATAATGAAAACACGTGGCTTTACGTAACTAAAAGGCAGGCTTGATCCACCCACTGGCTTGTATACAAATTTTGAGGAATTGTAGGCATTTTGCCAAGGCACCCCTGAAGAAACCTGAAGGCACCAAAGGTTGCTCTAGTCCTCTTCTGAGCCAATGGGGTTGTGTATAATTGTACTATTTTCCCTGGAAAAGTTGTGTAACTGCAGACTTGTTAGTAGCCAGTAGGGATTAGCCTGATGTTCGAGTTGAGCGTAAGTTTGACTCGAACATCGGGTGTTCACCTGTTCGCCGAATAGTGAACAATTTGGGGTGTTCGCGGCAAATTCAAAATCCATGGAACACCATTTAAAAGTCTATGGGAGAAATCAAATGGGCTAGTTTTAAAGGCTTATATGCATGGTATTGTCATAAAAAGTGTTGGGGACCTGGGTCCTGCCCCAGGGGACATGTATCAATGCAAAAAAAAGTTTTAAAAACAAAATTTTTTCCGGGAGCAGTGATTTTAATAATGCTTAAAGTGAAACAATAAAAGTGTAATATTCCTTTAAATTTCGTACCTGGGGGGTGTCTATAGTATGCCTGTAAAATGGTGCATGTTTCCCGTGTTTAGAACAGTCCAAGAGCAAAATGACATTTCTAAAGGAAAAAAAGTAATTTAAAAGTACTCGCGGGGGGGGCGTGGCCTAGCGCATGGAGCTGTAGGACGCACTTCGCGGCTGCTCCCGGTCCTCACGACACCCTCGGGGATTTAACCGCTTATCCGGTGACGATACATACCCCAAACTGCTCCGATGGGGAAGGGGAAGCCTCGGGACCAGTCCAAGCCCAGCAGCGATCGAAACCAGGGGGACATCGGCCGCTTTGTGACCCGCTCGTCCGCGGCCTTCATGAACCAGAAGCCTTCCAAGATGGCGCCGGCGTCCACCTCACCAGCCCGCTCTGAGCCAGCGGACGCCATACAGGTACACAGCAGGGGCCGCTCAGCCTCCCTAGCGGACTTAGAACCCCCCCTATACAACCCTCACAGCCCACACAGTCTCTCCCAGGCATCGCTGTGCTCAGGGGATGGATGGGACATGGAATCTCAGATGCGCTCCATGCATGCTTATTTGCGCTCTCTACCCACTAAACATGACTTTGAGCACTGTGTCTCCCGCATGGAGAAGAGCTATAAAAGGGAGATAGCTGACCTTAAGAGGGACCTGGGGGCACGCATGGAAGACATAGAAGACACTACAGATGGCATCTGTACCACCCTACAGACACATGAGGAGACCCTAAACTCCCACACAGTTATGATACAGCAGCTCATGTACCATCAGGACAACATTGAGAACCGTAATAGAAGGAACAATGTCAGAATACGTGGTATTCCTGAGTCAGTGGAGCCCAAGGACTTAGCTGGGGCAGTGACCGCCATCTTTAACCAGCTACTGCAGAAGCCCAAAGACGCCCACATAGAGCTAGACAGGGTCCACAGGACCTCTGGCCCCAGAAACACTGACTCCTCTTTTGTCAGGGACACGCTCTGCAGGGTCCATTATTACAAGGTCAAGGAGGAGATTATGAGAGCTGCCAGTACACAGGACTCTATCCGTTTAAATGATGTTCCAGTTATGCTCCTGCCAGACCTCTCACGCCAGACCCTGGCTATGCGCCGGGCCCTCAAGCCCATCACTGCAGTCCTCCAAGAGAAACAAATCAAATATCAATGGAGGTTCCCCTTCCAACTCCGAGTCCGCCATGAGGGGAAGACCGCACTGTTTCGCACACTGGGTGACCTCCCCAGGTTCCTAAGCACACTGGAACTACCCCAAATAGCCCTGCCTGACTGGCCTATACAACCCACGACCCCTGGCCTTCCATTCCAACCTCAATGGCTGAAGGGTGGCAAACACAAACGCCAAAGAAGCTCCCCACACGGACCCCCTGATGATTGAAACCAAAAAGATGGACGCTGTCACAACTTATTGATCCAGCCTGCGGGCCCCCCCTCACACCACTATGACTGGCACACGCTAACTGCCAGTTATTTACTGAGGTGGGGGTACACAACACCTGTGTACCTTGTATCCCCCAACATCTGAACTTTCGGATATGCTGTTTCGCCTCATTTGATCCCACAGGAGGCCCATCCTGCTGGACACAAAGAGCTCCCAGGCCAAACTCCGCTCTAATGCCAACCTAAGACTGCCGACATATAACACACCACTGCGCGGACAGAAGGCTAGACCAGACGCAGCTAATGTGAACCACCTCGAATTGCACTTACACGGGCAGTGTTACCTACTTCCCTTGGGTGATCAAGGATACTACAAGAGTACATTATACTACGCCAAGTCAGTCGGTCCTGCCACTGACTCTATTTTTCCCCGTTTTTTGCACTTTGTTTCCCACCATCATTATTTTTTTTACCCCCTATATCTTTTTAATTTTTTTTATTTTTAATTTTTTCATTATTTGGACCAGGCCCCGGGGCCTGACCTAGCCCATGTTTTATAAGCTTTGTGAACAATGTTATCGGTTATCCTTAGTAAACCTCTGTTTTGGCACCCCCAGGGTGTAGGGGGCCGGGAAGCACTCCATGCGCTTTCCACAGTTACCCCCCACTAGGACCACGAGTGCCGATTAGTGCACTACGTCTCTCTTTTTGAGAATTAGTTTGATACAGAAGATTGTCGTTTTACTATATATTTTCCTTGCTTGTTTATTGCTGCCACACTGTGGCCTGATGTCTCCCCCTCTCCTTCTCTCCCCCCCTATTCCCTCTCCTCTTCTCTCACCCCAAGCTACCCCCCCTAACCCCCCCGGGGTTTGGTCCGGGCGGACCCCAATACCGGCACAGGTAAGGATCCATAATCACACACCCCTCTTATACCTCTGTGATGATGTCACCTGATAACGTAACCCTAGCCTCCTATAACTGCAGAGGCTTTAATACTCCAGAAAAGAGAAGCCAGGTGTTATACCACTTCCATAAGGCCAAGACCAAAATTTTGCTGTTGCAGGAAACACACTTCCGGGAATCAGCGATCCCAAAGCTTAAAAACCCCCACTACCACCAGTGGTTCCATAGCACGAACCCACTATCGAAATCCAAAGGGGTTTCAATAGCTTTCCACAAGTCATTCCACCCAGAAATACTGGACTCCCTTATTGACCCGTTAGGACGGTACATATTTCTCAAACTAAAATGTAATTCTTCTATCTTCACAGTGGCTAATGTCTATGGACCCAATCAGGACCAGGCGTCCTTTCTCTCTAAGGTGGTTGGTAAGCTACTCTCATTTGGAGGTCCGTGCTTTATATTAGGTGGTGATCTGAATGTAACCCTTTCTCCGGCCCTGGACTCCTCCTCGGGTAAGTCAACCTTATCTCACAATGCACTCACACAGATAAAGACACTCCTGCACTCCGCACAACTTGTGGATGTGTGGCGGGTGCAACACCCGTTCGAGAGAGATTACAGCTGTTATTCTGTAGCACACAACTCATATAGTCGTATAGACTACTTTTTAATCTCCCAAGCCCTACTAGACACACCGCTGAAGGTTTCCCTAGGGAACATACTATGGTCTGATCACGCCCCAGTACACCTCAGCCTGGCCCCTCCACGGTTATCCCGAGACCGGACATCGTGGAGATTGAATGACAACTTATTAAAAGACACTCCATGTGTTGCAGCCATTAAACAGGCGATCCAGGACTTTATTGAGGTCCATCGCTCTGATGACACTAACCCCCTGACCAAATGGGAGGCCCTGAAGTGTGTACTGAGAGGTGTCTTCATCCAACATGGTTCCCGCCTTAAAAAAGCACGGACCGCGGAAATATCCCGGCTACTAGCGACAATAAAATCGCTTGAAGCATTGCACAAGAAAGACTCAAACCCGGTGACTTACGTAGACTTATCTAATGCCCGCAGAGAACTCCTCAGCCTATTAGACGCACATTCCCTCATAGCCAGAGACAAGGGCCGCAACTATCACTACGCTTTCGGGAACAAATGCGGACAGCATCTAGCCAGGGTCCTACACCCCAGGCCCCCACGTAAACCGATACCCTACATCTGCACACCTGACCAACGGAAGATACATAACCCCCAAGGCATATCAGAGGCCTTTAAATCTTATTACGCTGACCTATACAACCTGCGCCCCCAAACAGAAACTGACAGCGGGCGGCGCACACGCTTAACTGAAATGACGGACTATATAAGGGAGACTGCCCTGCCACAAATTGACCCCGAGCACACATCTGCCCTAGAAGAACCACTAACAACGGCGGAATTTATTCTAGCCGCTAAGGGCTTAAAATCAGGAAAATGCCCAGGCCCTGATGGCTTTTCCCCCAGGTTTTATAAAGCGTTCGCCCCCTCACTCTGCCCACTATTAGCCTCGACGTTTAATGCTATCGATAACGCACACCCACCCTCACACAACCTACTGTCCGCTAATATATCAGTTATACCGAAACCCGGTAAAGACCCTTCACAATGCGGGAGCTATAGACCGATTTCTCTTCTCAATATTGACATCAAACTCTATGCCAAGGTCTTGGCGACCCGCCTCTCCCCCTATCTGCCCACCATTATACATAGAGACCAGGTAGGTTTTGTCCCTGGACGCGAGGCCAGGGACAACACCACGAAGACCATCCACCTCATCTCCTACATAAGGAAACACAACTTAAAGGCTTGCCTACTCTCGTTCGATGCGGAGAAGGCCTTTGACCGAGTAAATTGGGACTTCTTACGCCTATCTCTAGAACAAATAGGTCTTGGACCTACATTCGTGTCCAAAGTAATGGCACTATATTCTAATCCCTCCGCTTCGGTCTTAGTCAATGGCACTTCATCCACACCGTTCCAGATCTCAAATGGCACGCGGCAGGGATGCCCTTTATCTCCGCTGCTATTTGCCATAGTAATAGAACACCTAGCACAGGCAATACGAGGCAACACTTCCATCCTGGGCATACAGACACCCTCCGCAGAATACAAACTATCTCTTTACGCGGATGACCTGTTGGTCTACGTACAACAACCACACACATCCTTACCCTCACTGTTACTGGAATTCAATCGATTCGGGAAGTTCAGCGACTTTAAACTAAATATAGCCAAAACGGAAGCCCTTAATATTTCCCTCCCCACACATACTCTAACCCAGGTACAAGCCAATTTTCCCTTCCAATGGAGTGCCAGGAGTATATCTTACTTGGGAATACAGATACCGGCCGATCTATCGGAACTGTATGCCCTAAATTATCTGCCCCTGGTGACCCGTTTACGTAAAGACTTAGATGACTGGAACACTACTCCCTTGCCATGGTTCGGACGCATAAACACTTTAAAAATGGACACACTCCCCAAACTACTCTATATCTTCCAAACAGTGCCCATCTCAGTCCCAAAACGCTTCTTCAATCTCCTACGTTCTATGTCCATTCGATTTGTGTGGCACCAAGGTATGCCCCGCATCAAACACACACTTCTCACATACCCCAAAACCCAAGGAGGTGCGGGTCTTCCTGACTTTGAGCTATACCACAAAGCAGCTCTCCTGGCCAGAATCACTGAATGGTTCCCACGCCCCCTCAATAAAGCATCCACTATGGTAGAACAGGACCTATCTCCCCACGATCTTCGAGCTTTGTTGTGGGGACACGGGCAATCTATACACCTATTCTCAACGTCCCCGCTAACAGCTGCCGCCTTACATCTGTGGTATAAGAAAGGGATGCAGCCCCTACTGTCCTCGGAACCCTCACCCCTTACTCCGCTATTCGACCACCCAGATGTACCTCAGGGAGAAGGATCACTCACAATAGGCCCCTATCTCCGCACTGAGTGGCCAGTGGCGAGGTCATTTGTAGACACCACCTCTGGCAAACCGGTTCTACCGGGGGGTCGGGGTAATTGGCTCACAGCCATAAGGATCACATCATTCTGTTCATCTCTCTTCTCCTCCTCTCAGATACACAGACCTCTCACAGAATTCGAACAGCTGTGCTCTCTCTCCGAACCTCCACAACACTCGCTCTCCGCTATGTACACACTACAACATACCCTCCTACACAAACATCCTCCATCTTACACCAGGAGGTGGTCCAGGGACCTGGGAAAGGAATTTACCGACACCGACTGGCTGAAGTCATTTTATTTTACGCACAAGACCTCAACGTCATGTTACAATCAAGAGAAAAATTTCAAGCTGTTAGCAAGATGGTATAGGGACCCTCAAACACTGCACAACATCTTCCCATCCGTGCCTCCCACATGCTGGAGGTGCGGCTCGGCTGCTGGCAGTTACTTACACATATGGTGGGAATGTCAACTTGTGCGCCCCCTGTGGACACAGGTTTTTTCAGTATATAGCAATCTGTATGACAAACCTCTTTCTCCATCCCCTGAAATTGCCCTCCTATCTATGCTCCCAGGCTCTATACCATCACAAAAACGCTCCCTACTGCGCTTCTTCCTCTCAGCCGCTAGACAAATAATCCCCATGTTCTGGAAGACCACCACCAGCCCCCCCCTATCTCTATGGGTTTCCACCGTCAATGACATTATGCGCATGGAGGAAATGTTAGCCTTGGAAAATGATTCCTTCGAAAACTATAAGCTCCAATGGCTCATATGGATCGAGTTCTCCTCATCGGATTCTCTGAAAAAACTAATATCACCACAGGGAGTGGGCTGAGCATCAGCCCAGCCAACCTGATTGAACGTGCTGTGCTGGGACCCGCCCGGGCCCGCCCCCCCCCCCCCTCCTTTTCTCTCTCTCTTACCTCTCCCCCCCCCCTCCCCCCCCATATCTACTCTGCTCCCTCTCTACCCCTCTAACCTTGTTACCTTATTTCTTTGAAGACCGATGTCAACCACTCCCCAGGGCTCAACCCTAGACGGGTGCCCCTACAGTTAATATGGCATGTATTGTTGGCTTTAGATAATATTACACCCCTGGGACCAGGGGCCGTTTATTTTATGCTGTTTGAATATACCTCATGCCAAATGATACTCACTGTTGACAATTTGATGTTACATATACGATGTATCCTGTTAAACTTCAATAAACACATATTTGACTATAAAAGTACTCGCGGCTATAATGAATTGTCGATCCCGGCAATACACATAAACCCCAAACCAATTTTTTTTTTAAAATGCGTGGGGGTCACCCCAAATTGGATATGGATTTTTGGGGGGACCCCACGCCATTTTTTTTTATTTTGCCACAGGGTTCCCTGAAGGGTCTGGTATGGTCTTTTTTTTACCATTTTCACAATTTTTTTGTGAAATGGTAGGGGTACATTTGTACCCCATTACCATTTCACACAGGGGGAGCCAGGATCTGGGGGTCCCCTTGTTAAAGGGGGCTTCCAGATTCCGATAAGCCCCCGCCCGCAGACACCCACAACCACTGGGCAAGGGTTGTGGGGATGAGGCCCTTCTCCCCATCAACATAGGGACATGTAGCCTGGTACAGTTCAGGAGGGGGGGTGCTCTCGTCCCCCCCCCTCTTTTCCTGCGGCCTGCCAGGTTGCGTGCTCGAATAAGGGCCTGGTATGAAAAATGAGGGGGTCCCACACCATTTTGTTTTTACTTTTTGGCACGGGGTTCCCCCTTAATATCCATACCAGCCCTTGAAGAGCCCGGTATGGAATTTGGGGGGACTTTGGGGGTTTTTCTAACTTTGGTTCAGGGGTTCCCCTGTGGGGGAATCCCATGCCGTTTTTATCAATGAACTTTTATGTGTATTGCTGGGACCGACAATTCATTATAGCCGCAAGTACTTTTAAATTACTTTTTTTCCTTTAGAAATGCCATTTTGCTCACGGACTGTTCTAAACACGGGAAACATGCACCACTTTACAGGCATACTATAGACACCCCCCAGGTACTAAATTTAAAGGAATATTACACTTTTATTGTTTCACTTTAAGCATTATTAAAATCACTGCTCCCAGACCCTGGGATGACAATAACTTACATATAAGCCTTTAAAATTAGCACTTTTGATTTTTCATGTTCATGTCCCATAGACTTTAACGGTGTTCGTGTGTTCGAACAAATTTTTTGCCAAATCGCATTTCTGCTGCGAACCGAACAGGGGGGTGTTCGGCTCATCCCTAGTAGCCGGCTTTTACATTAGAGCCTAGGAAAAAACTCAATTTAATGGATCATTAGGAAGGTTCAGGCAGGAGCATGACCAAGCTCAATGTGCTTGATAAATTTATATTCGCTTATAACTTCAGCATCCTGTATCTCTGGATCTACTAATCATTTTGACGTGTGGTTAACTGAACCTAACCTCTGCTTACACGTTTCATCACACACTTAGCTTTATTTGCTGAGATTTGTGGCTTGTTTATTTCATCCTTTTAAAGACTCAAGAAAAGATCCAATAAACCAGTACAGAAAGTAGAAAACCAATCATATTTCATTCGAGCTATGGGATCTCTTTTCCCAGCACTGCAATATCATCAGCTATGTGAACCACAAAGGTTCTGCTCATCTGTATTCCTTCTCATTACTACCTGTGAATAAATTGAAAACAAGACTTTGCTGTACTTTTTACCTTGTAGCAAAATACAATCTATTATCACATGCAACAGTGAATATCACAATTAACATCTTACTCCTTTTTTTACAGCACTGCTGGGAAGGGGATAACTGAACTAAAAAGTCAGAACCAAAATCTCTTCCAAGAATTGTTTGTCCCCAGACTTTTCTAATTAAACTTAAGAAGAAATGCAAGATGAAGAACATAGCTCTCTGATGAACAACGTCCTTGACTTGTGCAGTACATGTTATGGGTATAAATGACTAAATATGTTCACAGCAGAGTAATTATCACAGAAGGAAGTACACTTAGAGAAGGAGAGAAGACACTGGAACTTTTATTACAGTATAATCATCATTCCCGAACTGGATACATATTCTGGAGCTTTTAGGATACACACGACACTGGGTAACTTGAGAAATTGGGTTAATGATCTTTAAAGTATATGTATAGCCCAAACTGTTCCTTTTAGTTTTGAGTAGAGTAAGGTTGAACCGCCCATCATTTTATTTCTCGCAACTTGTGTCCCATTGGAGAGATTGCCTTCACTTTCTGTCCTGGAGACCCAACCCTAAAAAGAGAAAATCTCTCTAAAGTGATGGTAAATTCCCTCATAGGAGTCACAGGAACAGGTGTCCCCATTTTCCTTATATTTGTGTTCAGGTGACATTTTTTGATTTTGGGCTTCCCCTTACTTTCTGTCCTGGTGGCAACATTCACCTGGACAAAAAGAACAGGTGAATCTACCCAACGAGGACACAGACAGTAATTAAAAACAGAGGGTTCTTCTAATCCTTTACAAATTATATAAACAATAAAAAAAGTGACAACCGGGGACCACAACACGGTATCTCTTTACAAAATCAATTTTTTTTTTCAATTTATCAAATTGTAAACACAAAAATTATAAGCACACCTCCCAATGATTTTTTCAATGTAATTTTTTCAAATGACATTTTTTTTTTTGTTATTGCATTTTAGTCCAAATATGAGATCTGAGGACTTTTTCACCCCAGATCTCATATTTAAGAGGACCTTCCATGCTTTTTTCTATCACAAGGGATGTTTACATTCCTTGTAATAGGAATAAACGTGATCCAGATTTTTTTTTAAACAGTGAAAAAATTTATAAAATTAAGTAAAATAAATAAGAACATTTTTTTTTTTTAAAGCGATCTGTCCCGACGAGCTCTCACGCAGAAGCGAACGCATACTTGAGTAGCGCCCGCATATGAAAATGGTGGTCAAACCACACATGTAAGATATCGCCGCAATCGGTAGAGCGAGAGCAATAATTCTAGCCCTAGACCTCCTCTGTAACGCAAAACATGCAACCTGTAGAATTTTTAAACCGTCGCCTATGGAGATTTTTGAGGGTAAAAGTTTGACGCCATTCCACGAGTGGGCGCAATTTTGAAGCGTGACATGTTGGTTATCAATTTACTCGGCGTAACATTATCTTTCACAATATAAAAAAATTGGACTAACTTTACTGTTGTCTTATTTTTTTATTTAAAAAAGTGATTTTTTTTCCAAAAAAAAAGTGCGCTTGTATGTGTGCAAATACGGTGTGAAAAAAAGTATTGCAATGACCACCATTTTATTCTCTAGGGTGTTAGAAAAAAAAACAATATATAATTTGTGGGGGTTCCAAGTAATTTTCTAGCAAAAAAAACAGTTTTAAACATCCAAAACGAGGCTAGTCCTTCCTTAAGTGGTTAACATTGTTGTGCATTTCAAAGGTAAGGGATTAGGAAAGGAGTTATGGCTTAGTAAATAAGGTAAAGCTGTGTTTATTTGAGTACCTATATTATTATTATTATTATTATACAGTATTTATATAGCGCCAACAGTTTACCCAGCGATTTACAACTTGAGGGTAGACAGTAAAAATACAATACACTTTAATACAGTAGGAATCAGAGGGCCCTGCTCCTTAGAGCTTACCTATATGTCTGTATCTCTTCATATCCATTACATGGGGGGCAGGGCAAATGGTAATTTACAGAAGATTCCTAGGAAGGACACTGCATTTCTGGCAAGATCAACAATTATTTTCAGTACTTGCTTAAAATGTTCTTATCGTAAAAGTAAACTAATGTAGCCACCGCATCTAAGGCCTGTAAACTGCAATATATTGATTTTTTTTTCTTGGGTTTAATTTTCCTTTAAGGCACTATGCACAAAGGGCTTTTAGCCCTGGTGCATGGGGCTCTAGTGTTTAGCTGTGGGAGGGAGGAACAGATGCACAGGGCACCTAGCGGTTCTTACATTTAAGGCAATATGCATCTAAGGACGAATGCCCAGAACACAGACTTCTTGCAATCCAGGTACTCGCCCCTGGGTGCATACTGCCCTAAACAGTCATGCCGCTAGGTGCACCGTCAGACTGCAGCAGCTGCGAGCCTCTCAGAGAGTTTTACAAACTGCTAGCATTGGAACCGCGAGGAACACCTGTGCTCTCTGCCAGCAGCTAAACACCCGAGCACCCTCCACCAGGGCTAAACACCCAGTGTGCATGGGGCCTAAATCATTGGAGGATGGAGAAGATCAGAGATGGAGCTAAATGAACAGGTGAGAGAACAAATAGGTACCGTAGATCTATAGGTAATGTATAAATATAATATTAACATATTTAGTGTATGAGAGGATCAGAGAAAAGAGCAGCAGGTAGGAAGGTGGAAAATTTAGGAAGACTTTATAGGCAATGTATAATTTAACCATTTGAAAATAAAATACATAAACAAAGTGAATGCAGAGGAAGACAGGTAGGTAGGTACAATGCTGTGGAAGGTTTTATGAGTAACGTACAATTTACATTATCTACAGTAAAAATAATTGTGCATTGCTTCATTAATCACATCTGCATTATCCATATGGGAAAATTTTACACAGGTTGGTACACAGCTGCTAGCATGCAAACTATATGTAAGAAATTTTGGCTCATCAAGTTCTCACTAATGCCACTGATGGAAATAAAGTTCCTGCTGAAATGTCTTCACATTCCAGGCCAATGTTTACTGTAAACTTTAACTCTTGCCATATGCTGCAGTGGGGTAATACTTATTAACTATCTATCGCCTTTCGTGAAACAGGACAGACACATTGTTGTTATATTATGGAAAAATTTTACTTTTAACTATTTGTGATGTGTATTCTTGCCTTTGGTCAGTGGTCACCAAAGGACGTATATGCCAGGAGGAGAAACCGTTGTGTGTGGGGAGAGAAAAGGATATTATACCCACCCAACTGATCTAACATTTGCAGCAGGCAGCAATGAGGCTGTGAGGTTGATTAATTTAACCTTAATTGTGGAGGTGGTCTGGAAAAGGCTTCTGTCTTTTCCTGAATGCAGCCTGTGCTGGATCAAAGTCATGCGCTGCCATGGTGCGGGCCCTGGCTGCCACCACCATAGCAATAAATGACGTGGTGTAACCTGGCCCTAGAATGTCATGGGTTGTTATTGTGCTGGTGGCCAGCCCACCTCCACCTGGCAATTTATGGCGCTGATCCAAATCAAACTGGGGCAACCCAGATGGCACCCCAGGGTGGCACGGAACCTTGGTTGAGAAACAGTGCTCTATAGTAAGCACAGAAAGCGTATGTGTGTTGCCATCCTTGAACAGGATAAGATCAGCAGCTGAAAATAATAATAATAATAAAAGCCTAGAAAAAGGTAAACTAATGCAGACAACACATTTAAGGACTGGTAAGCTTCAATATAATACATTTGGGCTTTTAGGCTTAGATCAGTGGTTCTCAACTCCTGTCCTTAGGACCCACTAACAGGCCAGATTTTAAGTACCTATATACTCGAGTATAAGCCGAGTTTTTCCAGCACATTTTATTGTGCTGAAAGTGACCCCCTCGGCTTATACTTGAGTCAAGCACTTTTCTGCAGCAGAAAATGACATTTCCGACCCGATTTTGGGGCCCCGTATCTCAGGGCCTCATGGTGCTAAGAATCCCAAATTTGGTGTGAAAACCCAGTGGAATCAACACTACAACATATCCACAAAGTGTCCTGAAATAACATTGTTGCTGGTGGACACAGTTGACTAAATTTGGGGCCCCGTATCTTGGGGCCACTTGGTGCTAGGAACCCCGAATTTGGTATGCAAACTTAGTCGATCTAGCACTACAACATATCCAAGATGGGGTTCCTAGCACTAAGTGGCCCCATCTTTGGATATGTTGTAGTGCTAGTTCGACTAAGTTTGCATACCAAATTCCTAGCACCAAGTGGTCCCAAGATACGGCCCCAAAGTCGGTCAACTGTGTCCATCTGCAGCAATGTTATTTCAGGACCCTTTGGGTCCAGATACCCCAAATTCTGGCTGTAGATAGGGGGCATCTAGGAACCCTTAACTACCTATACTGGAGTCAATACGTTTTTCCATTTTTTTGTGGTAAAATTAGGTGCCTCAGCTTATATTCGGGTCGGCCTATACTCGAGTATATACGGTATTACCTTGGAGAGGTGCAGACTAGATTACTGCAACCACTGAGCAGCAATTGATATCACCTGTGATGTAATTCAGTTATATTGCAAACCTGACCTGTTAGTGGGTCCAGGGAACAGGAGTTGTGAACCACTGGCTTAGATAGATACCTTTCAATAATGAAGGAAGATGTTTCACCTGCCCCACCTAATACTGCAATTTGCTGTCCATGAGGTTCTGCAGCAATTTCTTTTACATGAATGTTACATCAATGCCAAAGGAACAAAAAGAATGCATTGCAGATGTAACTGACAACTCACAATGTTTGGAAATAGTTTAAAAATCTCACGCAACCACATACTATTCCTAAGGAAATCACACAGGATGTCACTACATTTTGAAAAATGAGATGAACTCCGATAGAGCAGTGAGTTATGTGTTTATTCAGGCACTGCAGAGAGTTTGTGTCAATTTACTGAATGTAATGGTGTGTTAGTTTTATACGCAGCTTGCAGTGCAGGAGAAAGCACTTACTTGCATTCACTTTGACATCTGGCATATGTTCCAGTACATTGTTAGCGCTATGAAAGATTCACCATAATGACTTCTGATTACTACAAACTAGTTACAGTAATAGAAAAACAATAAACAATTTTCATGAGAAACATCATGAAGTTTGGTAAGATGAGCTAGTAAAAGTGTCCTAGTTACTGCTCTGTGTTAAACAATAATGCTTTATTTATGTTAGTGGCTATAATGGAGACTGACTCTATTGTGTGACTGGTGGTTAAAATTAAAATTAAAGTCGTTTACATTTAGTCTGCTAAACCTTTGTATATCATAAACAATTGTAAGTTTTTTTTCCCCACAAAATTCAGTTTTAATTTTTTTTCCATTTTACTTCTGTTAATCTCCTTCAGCCCCTTTCAGTTCACATGCATTCACTCCAGCATCGGCTGGTGCTTCCTGATAGTGACAACGGCGGAACAAGATTTCTGTTGGCAGGGCTGTTTGTAGTTGTGTTGCCATGGCTGTTTTAGTGATTTTTTTTATAGCATAAATATATGGAATAATACATTTTACATATCATATGGAATTCTTTTCAAATGCTAATTAACTTGTTTAACTGGTTCACAAAGGTAGTTAAAGAAGAAGTGACATTGGCAGGAAATGGGGAAGGCAAGAAAGGAGCTAAAACTGCCATGTACTTACATTCTTTGCCATCTTACATTTAGGTATTAACTAATCCCCTCCTGAAAGCAGGGTGGTACTCATACACCTCTTTCTAGGAGATAAGCTCAACATCAATAGGCTTTGGAAATCTCCCGATAGAACTACCATTAGTGACACCTTATTGACTCTAAAGCCCCATACACACGGTCGGAAAATCCGACCACCAAATCCATCGGATTTGGTCCGACGGATTTAGTCCGACACTGGTGTTGCATACACACGGTCGGACAAAGTTGTCGGAAAATCCGATCATTCTGAACATGGTGACGTTTGTTACCTACGACGGGACTATGTAGAGGCTAGTAGCCAATAGTTTTGGTCTTGTAATGTGATCTGAGCATGCGTGGCACTTTGTCAGTCGGAATTCGCTACACGCGATCGGAATTGGTGTGATCGGACTTTGTTGTCGGAAAATTTTTAGAGCAGGAGATACAACTTTGTCTGTCGGACAATCCGATGGAAAATGTCCGATGGTGCCTACACACGGTCGGAATTTCCGACAACATTGTCCGATAGGACGGAAAATCTGACCGTGTGTATGGGGCTTTAGGGGACAATTCACTAAGAGTTAAATAATGGGTAATAACAATATTAGTTAATGCTGTAATTTACCGCATCGAGCGGGTTGCTAAGGAGCAGACCAAGAAGTCAGCCCATGTCCTTAACAACCGATGACTCATCAACTGTCAGCGGGCTTCCCTGTAAAAAAAAGAGCCGAAAATTAAAAAGTATCAAAAAAGAAACAGCATGCCCCCCAGTCCATACCAGGTCAATTTTGGCCATGCCAAAATTTAAGAAAAAAGCGGCGTGGGGTTCCCCCCAAAATCTATACCAGCCCATAATCCGAGCATGCAGCCTGGCAGCTCAGGAAAGGGGGGCGAGCGAGCGCCCCCCTCGCCAACCATACCAGACCACATGCTCCTCTTCCACCCCAAAGCACCTCGTCCCCTTGTCGATAGGTACAAGGGCCTCATCCCCACAACGACCTGTAGGATGGGATAAACAGTTAAATCTCTGTATTTGCGGATGATACTAAGCTAATCAGGGCAATAACTTCTCTGCAGGATGTGGAAACCTTGCAAAAAGATCTAAACAAATGAATGGGGTGGGCAACTACATGGCAAATGAGGTTTAATGTAGAAAAATTTAAAATAATGCATTTGGGTGGCAAAAATATGAATGCAATCTATACACTGGGGGGAGAACCTCTGGGGGGATCTAGGATGGAAAAGGACCTGGGGGTCCTAGAAGATGATAGGCTCAGCAATGGCATGCAATGCCAAGCTGCTGCTAATAAAGCAAACAGAATATTGGCATGCATTAAAAAGGGTATTACCCCTCCTTACCTCCTGAGACTCCTCATTGGTCAGTGGTGCCATCAAACACATTGAAGCACCAATACGGGGGGCGTGGGATGTGGAAGGTGCAGGTGCATGTGCATATAACATCATCTCCTGTATCTCTGCATCTATTGATCAATTTGACATGCAGTTTTAAGTAAAAGTAACTTTCGAGAAACAACTACCAAACATACGTATTATAAGCCGACCCGAATATAAGCCGAGGCACCTAATTTTACCACAAAAAAATGGAAAAACGTATTGACTCAAGTATAAGCCTAGGGTGAGAAATGCGCAGCTACTGTAAGTGGAAAAGAGGGTCAACAATGCCCATTTGCAGCCTCACTGTGCCCATTTGCAGCCATAGGTCCCCCAAACTTGGTAGTTAAGGGTTTCTAAATGCCCGCTAGCTGCAGCCAAAAATTGGGGTCTCTTGACCGAAAGGGTCCCGAAATGACATTGCTGCAGATGGAAACAGTTGACTGACTTTGGGGCCCCGGATTTCGGGGTCACTTGGTGCTAGGAACCCCAAATTGGTATGCAAACCCAGTGGAACTAGCACAATAACATATCCAAATGTGGTGTTCCTATAACCAAGTGGTCCCGAGATACGGGGCCCCAAAGTCGGGTCGGAAAATGTTAAGCACTTTTCTGCAGCAGAGAATTACATTTTCCGACCCGACTTTGGGGCCCCGTACCTTGGGGCCACTTGGTGCTAGGAACCTCCAAATTTGGTGCTCCTATCACCAAGTGGCGCCGAGATAGGGGGCCCCAAAGTCGGGTCGGAAAATGTAATTCTCTGTGCTTGACTCGAGTATAAGCCGAGGGGGGCATTTTCAGCACACAAAAAATGTGCTGAAAAAATTGGCTTATACCCGAGTATATACGGTATGTAAATATATAGTTGAAATACATACATAGGAGCTGTTTTACAATGTACTTTAAAAAAGTAAAGGTAAAGGTTTTGTATTTCTGCCCATCCAATCTAAAGACTTATAGAAGCCAGACAGCACAGTTGGCTCAATGACTTGTCATTTCTCAAATGCATCTAAGCAATACAGTTTGTTCACAATGAATAAAAAGTGTGCTATCCCTTTAAATGTAAATACCAATGCAAATAATTAAAGTGCTAAACATCCGTGCACACAATTGAAATTCATGTAAATAATCAGTGATTACTTAAAAAATGTATATCTTCAAATAAATCACTACTAATGAGAAATTCACCCAAACATCAATTAAAGGGTCCATATTCAATAAGTTCATGTTTCAAACTAAAGTGTCCATGTGCCTTCAAATTGCTTTGACTTTCTCACCATCAGGCTTTCAGGTGGCTCAGTGTCCCCGTCAGTGAAGGGATATTTAGTTTAACTACTTCTTTGTATTATAGTCAGCTTCCATTTTGTGTGTCTCTAACATCCATTTTGTGAAATATGCTCAAGTCTTGCTAATCTAGTTTCGTTTTTCCATAATACTGTAATCTTCTGTTGAGTTTCATTTCTTGTAAAGCACGTGATATTTTAGAAATAATTAGTTTCACTGTGGGCGTCAGACTGTACATGTGCGTCTCTGTATATGATTGGATAATCTGTTAAAGGGCAGTACTTTCTGAAAGCCCCTCTTATATTCACACCCAAGAATAAAGATTTAGATTTGCTCGGAGAGAAACTTGCTGTGTATATGTTTCATTGTCTCAAAGGGCAAATCTCCCAGGCCTGGTTTTCGGAATGCACAGCATACCAAAACAGTAACCCCTAATCTTGATTTATTTCCTTTCAGTCAGTAAGATGGAGCAACCCTGTCTCCACAACCAGAATACACGCCTTGATCCTTAGTCCACATAAAGGTCTCCAGCAACCATGTGAATTATACACAAAAAAGGAGAAGCCACATAGCGTAATATTGCAAAAGAAAGCTTTTTAAAAAAATGTATTGTGCTTACCGCCTATGATTGGACAGTAAAGGAGCAGAAGCAGACTTACATTAAAGTACTTACACTTAATGAGAAGTGTTCCTTTATGCTTTCAATACCTATATTGTAGCTTCCATCAATGTAAACTGCTTTATGAATGGAGGAGGTGCATCTTTAATTAATTTGCCTGTCTTCTACTCATAGATAGCTTTTGATTCACGGAAGCTATAGTACAGCTTCACTGAATGGAGGAGGGGGGCAGAAAGGGTGACATAATCAGTACTATTGATGAGTGCCTGTCACAGGTGCCTAAAGTCTATGGCTGCAGCACCAGAGACCAGGGACACTCCTCCATTTTGCTGATTTAAAAACTTAACAACTAAACTTAGGTTTTAACCAAACCGATTGACCTCTATTTGAGCTCCTCCCTCACCTAGGTTGCAATACAAGGGATTACAGGGGGCTGTTATCAAGACACATTCAGGTACTTTACATTTCTTTTTGTCTGTAGCAATCATTACCCACACACAAAATGCCTTTCTTTTTTAAATTATTGATTCTCATTCTTTGTCTATCAGGCATCTATCTATCTCAATCTTGATATGGACAAGAGATTCTATGGGCTATAGTGTTGGCACCACAATAAAATGGCAGCTTTTTGCTATTTCTGGTGCCACTATGGCTCAGAGTGTTAACTGCAGGCAGATCCCACCACTGACACTAATGTTTCACCAACTCTGCCTCCATCCACAAAGGCTCATTGTATCGAAGTCTATTCAGTGTATTGGAGAACAAATCTCCTCTTGGTGTTGTTGTCTGATCCACATGGTTATCTACTAGAGCCTCTGTAGAGTTCCCTCGTCCTAAGTTGTGATTATGGAATGGAAAACAGATCGGTGTAATCAGGTGACCTAATTAAACAAATAATACATATTTTATGGTACTTTCACAGTCTTTTTTTTTATAAGTGAAGGTTGTTAAAGCATATAAGGGTTTTGCTGTTGACCTATATCTTTTTTTCCAGTGCCCTGGCTTCCACTTTAATTTCAACTATTTTTAATAACACATTTGAACAATTACACCTGCCTTTAAACGCACATGAACTTTAATGACATCTCAGTCTTAGTCCATAGGGTTCTATATTGAGTTGGCCCACCCTTTGCAGCTATAACAGCTTCAACTCTTCTTGGAAGGCTGTCCACAGCTCATCCATGTCTTTATGGACCTTGCTTTGTGCACTGGTGCGCAGTCATGTTGAAACAGTAAGGGGCCATCCCCAAACTGTTCCTACAAAGTTGGGAGCATGAAATTGTCCAAAATGTCTTGGTATGCTACTGCCTTAAGAGTGCCCTTCACTGGAACTAAGGGGCCAAGCCCAACCCCTGAAAAACAACCCCACATTGTCCACCAAATGATTTGGACCAGTGCACAAAGCAAGGTCTATTAAGACATGGATGTGCGATTCTGGGGTGGAGGAACTTGACTGGCCTGCACCTCAACCCGATAGAACACCTTTGGGATGAATTAGAACGGAGAATGCAAGCCAGGCCTTCTCATCCACATTACAATATCCAGCATCCAGTATTAGAAATGCGCTTCTGAAAGAATGGTTAAACATTCCCATAGACACACTCCTAAACCTTGTGAACAGCCTTCCAGGAGAGTTGAAGCTGTTATAGCTGCAAAGGGTGGGCCAACTCAATAGTGAACCCTACGGACTAAGACAGGAATGCCATTACAGTTTGTGTGCGTGTAAAGGCAGGCATTCCAATACTTTTGACAATATAGTGTAGGTCCTTGGAAGCCATCAACATGAACAACTTGTGTATGTATTGTGTGCTGTTTATATTTTATAATGAAAAAATATAAATGCACAGTTGGCAAATGTTATGATAGTGAACTTCCAATGAACTCAGGGTAAAAATGTACAATGTACAGCTGTGATCATGTGTGTCCATATGGTACATACAAATGATTCCTTATTATTGCAGACTTATAACATTTCTCTAATCATACATTATAAGTTGGCGTATCACTTGTCGGGTTAAGCTGACACCATTCTATCAACATACAAGTTGAAGTTTCCTCCTTCACCTCATCCTTCAATGTGTTTCTTTGTTTTTAGATGCTGATCTGTCTCTCCTCTGACATTCTATTGTCTTGTTTTTATATTTATTTCCTTATATAACGGACAGATTTACTGTAGAAAAAGGATGCTTCTCCAATCTGAGGTCAAGTGGGAGTTTCTGAGCTATTATAAAATAACTGATTCTGCTTCATCTTTCATTAGCAAATGACTGTGTTGACAAATGTGTTTTATAAAATTCGAATGAGTAAAAGCATTATTGTTTTTTTTTATTTAGATCCGAAAGCCAACATCCAAGCAGAAGTAAGCACCATTTAACATAGATGTTAATATATTACCGAATAAATCTTGGCATTTTATTTTAATGTATTTATTTTTTATTTTCATTCCTTTATTATTTCTTTTACCAGTATTGCGAAAGATATGACCATAAGTAGGTATACTATTGATTGGGTCAAGTTTGGTCTCTTAGGTGCTACATTCCTAGAATCTGTCTCAGACATTGTGATGTTGTTTAGTCTTTTGGGTGCTCGAAATGCCCTCCATCAATGTTGCTACATTTCTGGATCCTGTCCCTGGCACTGTGACACACAGTAATTTACAAATTCCAATTAGCAGAAATGTCCATAAATGATTCTGAGATGAGCTTCTTCAATTTGGCCATTGTGTGGGTTTCTGCTCGAAAACCTCATCTTTTACTACACTCCAAAAGAAGAAGTCCACAGGTATCAGATAGAGTGAACATGGCAGCTAGCCATTACTCAGTCCAAGATATCACCATAAACCATATTTAGATAAACAAACAGGACTGTCATGAAGATCCTGCCAGAAATCTAAACCCGGGCCGTCCCGGCTCTCAGATTCCATTGCGCATGCGCGCCCGGGCGCGGGCACGTGCACAGCCGCGCACAGGGAGACGGGCGCGCGCCCTAGTTAGCACCAGCCGGCCTATTTAAGCCTGACCAGTGCAGACGGTCTTTGCTGTCTGCTCTACAGCGTTGTGGTGTAGTAAAAGAAACCTGATCCTGTTATACCTGTTCCTTTGACCCGGCTTGCCATAGACTATCCAGCTTTCTGCCTGTACCCGACCCCGGCTTCCTTTGACCATCCTCCTGCCTGATCCATTGTACCTTGCTTCCAGTTCAGATCCTCTACCTGGCTTCTTTGATGAACTTTGGTTCCTTGCTAAGTCTCTATCCAGTCTGCAGTCTGACCCCTGTACAAGCCTGATCACCTGTTGGCTTCCAGTCCATTCAGTGGTTCCGTTTCCTGTGTTCAGTTCCTGTCAGCTCTGCTATCCAGTTTACCTGTGAGCCTGCTTTCCAGAGATCCAGCCAGCTCTGCTATCCAGTTTACCTGTGAGCCTGCTTTCCAGAGATCCTGTCAGCTCTGCTATCCAGTTTACCTGTGAGCCTGCTTTCCAGAGATCCTGCCAGCTCTGCTATCCAGTTTACCTGTGAGCCTGCTTTCCAGAGATCCTGTCAGCTCTGCTATCCAGTTTACCTGTGAGCCTGCTTTCCAGAGATCCTGCCAGCTCTGCTATCCGGTTTACCTGTGAGCCTGCTTTCCAGAGATCCTCCCAGCTCTGCTATCCCGTTTACCTGTGAGCCTGCTTTCCAGAGATCCTGCCAGCTCTGCTATCCGGTTTACCTGTGAGCCTGCTTTCCAGAGATCCTGCCAGCTCTGTTATCCCGTTTACCTGTGAGCCTGCTTTCCAGAGATCCTGCCAGCTCTGCTATCCAGTTTACCTGTGAGCCTGCTTTCCAGAGATCCTGCCAGCTCTGCTATCCAGTTTACCTGTGAGCCTGCTTTCCAAAGATCCTGCCAGCTCCGCTATCCAGTTTACCTGTGAGCCTGCTTTCCAGAGATCCTGCCAGCTCTGCTATCCCGTTTACCTGTGAGCCTGCTTTCCAAAGATCCTGCCAACTCTGCTATCCAGTTTACCTGTGAGCCTGCTTTCCAAAGATCCTGTCTGCCAAGCCGTTGTTCAGTTCCCAATGTCATGAAGATCCTGCCAGAAATCTAAACCCGGGCCGTTCCGGCTCTCAGATTCCATTGCGCATGCGCATGCGCGCCCGGGCGCGGGCACGTGCACAACCGCGCACAGGGAGACGGGCGCGCGCCCTAGTTAGCACCAGCCGGCCTATTTAAGCCTGACCAGTGCAGACGGTCTTTGCTGTCTGCTCTACAGCGTTGTGGTGTAGTAAAAGAAACCTGATCCTGTTATACCTGTTCCTTTGACCCGGCTTGCCATAGACTATCCAGCTTTCTGCCTGTACCCGACCCCGGCTTCCTTTGACCATCCTCCTGCCTGATCCATTATACCTTGCTTCCAGTTCAGATCCTCTACCTGGCTTCTTTGATGAACTTTGGTTCCTTGCTAAGTCTCTATCCAGTCTGCAGTCTGACCCCTGTACAAGCCTGATCACCTGTTGGCTTCCAGTCCATTCAGTGGTTCTGTTTCCTGTGTTCAGTTCCTGTCAGCTCTGCTATCCAGTTTACCTGTGAGCCTGCTTTCCCGAGATCCAGCCAGCTCTGCTATCCAGTTTACCTGTGAGCCTGCTTTCCAGAGATCCTGTCAGCTCTGCTATCCAAGCTTACCTGTGAACCTGTCTGCCACCCCACAGGCCCTATGACTGTCCCATTGAACTCCTTCCCGGGGCCAAGATTCCCTTCGGTAGGGTTTTTCCGTTAACAGAAGTGGAGCAGGGGAAATTAAAGGACTATATTGATGATAACCTGAAAAAAGGGTTTATCCGCCCGTCTACATCTCCTGCAGGTGCAGGAATATTTTTCGTAGAGAAGAAGGACCGTTCTCTCAGACCCTGTGTGGACTATCGTGCCCTAAACGAGGTCACAGTCAAAAATCGCTACCCGCTCCCCCTGGTACCTGAACTGTTTCAGAGGCTTGGCACAGCCTCCATCTTTTCCAAACTGGACCTCAGAGGGGCGTACAACTTAATTCGTATTAAGGATGGGGACGAATGGAAGACGGCATTTCGGTCTCGATTTGGGCACTTCGAGTACCTGGTGATGCCGTTCGGACTCTGCAACGCCCCTGCTACCTTCCAGTCTTTCATAAATGATGTGCTTCGGGACTTCCTTGATGTTTTTGCTGTTGTTTATCTTGATGACATACTAATTTTCTCTTCCTCCCTAGAGCTGCATCGTGGACATGTTAAAAGTGTTTTGGGCCGTCTCCGGCAACATGGCCTCTATGCCAAGGCAGAAAAATGCCTCTTTGAGGTAGAAAGCATACCCTTCCTAGGTTTGATCATTTCCAGTAGAGGCATCCGGATGGACCCCCAGAAAATCTCAGCCATCCTGGACTGGCCAGTTCCCGCAGATAAAAAGGGGATCCAGCGATTCATTGGCTTTGCCAATTTTTATCGCAAATTCATCAAGGGATTCTCGGCCATAGTAGCACCCATTACTCAACTCACCAAACAAGGTACCCGTTTTCATTGGTCTCCTGAGGCCCAAGGGGCCTTCGAGGCCCTCAAGGGGCTCTTTACCTCAGCCCCTATCCTGAAGCATCCAGACCCTTCTCTACCCTTTGTTCTAGAAGTGGATGCCTCGGAGATAGCTGTAGGGGCCATCCTGTCCCAGAGACAGGGCATCAAAGCCCTGCTACACCCCGTGGCATTCTTCTCACGGAAACTGTTCCCAGCCGAGAAGAACTACGATGTGGGGGATCGGGAATTACTGGCCATAAAGACCGCCCTCGAGGAATGGCGCTACCTGCTAGAAGGGGCTACTCATCCAATCTTGATCTTCACAGATCACAAGAATCTAGAGTACTTGAAGACTGCCAAGAGGTTGAAACCTCGACAGGCCCGTTGGGCCTTATTTTTCTCTTGTTTTACCTTTCACGTGACATATCGTCCGGGTTCCAAAAACGCGAAGCCGGACGCTCTGTCTCGTATGTATCACAAATCCCAGGATGGTTCCCCTCCAGACACTATCCTTGCCCCTGGAAACTTTCTCCTGCTACAAGAAGACCTGCTGTCCCAGCTCAGGCGGGCTTCCAGTGGCCTCATACCCACTCCCGGTCCTGGGTTGCAGGCCAAGGATGGGCTATTGTGGCATGGGGATAAGATTTTCATTCCCGAGGGTCTGCGGGTAACCGTCCTGGAATTGTGCCATGATCATAAGCTTGCCGGACACTTCGGTGTCACCAAAACCACTGAATTGGTACAACGTACCTTCTGGTGGCCTCAGTTAAGGGAAGACTGTAGGAAGTTTGTGGAAACATGCACTGTGTGTATTCGGAGCAAAAGTTACAGAACCAAAGCCTGGGGCCTACTCAAGCCATTGCCAGTCCCAGATCGTCCCTGGAAAATGCTGTCCATAGACTTCATTGTGGAACTACCCCCAGCAGAGGACCACACTACGATCTTCGTGATAGTTGATCGTCTGTCAAAGATGGCACACTTTGTCCCCATGAAGGGCACCCCTTCGGCCTCAGAAACCGCACAAGTGTTCATCCGAGAGGTCATCAGACTCCATGGGGTACCGGCCAACATAGTGTCCGACCGAGGGGTACAATTCACCTCTCGGTTCTGGAAATCACTCTGCAAGGCCCTCAACATTGAGCTATCGTTTTCTTCCGCTTATCACCCTCAAACCAATGGGCAGACCGAAAGAACCAATCAGACCCTGGAACAATACCTACGATGCTTTTCTTCCTTCTCCCAAGACGATTGGATCTCCCTGTTACCAGTTGCCGAGTTTGCATATAACAATGCTATCCACTCGGCCACCCAACAGACGCCTTTCTTCGCCAACTATGGCTTTCATCCTTCATTCCTGCCCAATTCTCTTCCTGAATGTACGGTGCCCGCAGTTCAGAAAAAGATTGACTTCTTTGCTTCCAATAACCAACTCCTGCAGGACACCATGGCCCAGACCCAGGAACATAACAAGACAGTCTTTGACCGAAAGAGGCGTGGAGAATTGGTACTGGTACCAGGTGACACAGTATGGCTCTCTACCTTGAATCTGAGGATGGCTTGTCCCTCGAAAAAACTGGGCCCTAAGTTCTTAGGTCCCTTTCCAGTCAAACAAAAGATTAACGAAGTAGCCTATGAGTTGGAACTTCCTGATTCCCTCAAGGTCCATCCAGTCTTTCATGTTTCTCTGTTGAAACCCTCCACTCCCAACCCTTTTTCCAACAGAAGGACTGTACCCCCGGACCCAGTCTTGGTAGATGGCGAGGAAGAATATGAGGTAGAGGCCATACTAAATGTTAGAAAAAGGAGGAACCAGAATCAGTTCTTGATCAAATGGAAGGGATATGGTCCTGAAGAGAATTCTTGGGAGCCCGAGTGTAATATCCACGCTAAGAGTCTAGTTCAAGCCTTCAAAAGAGCACATCCTGAGAGATTTGCCCAGAGGGGCACCCGGAGGTTGCCCCTAGGAGGGGGGCAATGTCATGAAGATCCTGCCAGAAATCTAAACCCGGGCCGTCCCGGCTCTCAGATTCCATTGCGCATGTGCATGCGCGCCCGGGCGCGGGCACGTGCACAACCGCGCACAGGGAGACGGGCGCGCGCCCTAGTTAGCACCAGCCGGCCTATTTAAGCCTGACCAGTGCAGACGGTCTTTGCTGTCTGCTCTACAGCGTTGTGGTGTAGTAAAAGAAACCTGATCCTGTTATACCTGTTCCTTTGACCCGGCTTGCCATAGACTATCCAGCTTTCTGCCTGTACCCGACCCCGGCTTCCTTTGACCATCCTCCTGCCTGATCCATTGTACCTTGCTTCCAGTTCAGATCCTCTACCTGGCTTCTTTGATGAACTTTGGTTCCTTGCTAAGTCTCTATCCAGTCTGCAGTCTGACCCCTGTACAAGCCTGATCACCTGTTGGCTTCCAGTCCATTCAGTGGTTCCGTTTCCTGTGTTCAGTTCCTGTCAGCTCTGCTATCCAGTTTACCTGTGAGCCTGCTTTCCAGAGATCCAGCCAGCTCTGCTATCCAGTTTACCTGTGAGCCTGCTTTCCAGAGATCCTGTCAGCTCTGCTATCCAGTTTACCTGTGAGCCTGCTTTCCAGAGATCCAGCCAGCTCTGCTATCCAGTTTACCTGTGAGCCTGCTTTCCAGAGATCCAGCCAGCTCTGCTATCCAGTTTACCTGTGAGCCTGCTTTCCAGAGATCCTGTCAGCTCTGCTATCCAGTTTACCTGTGAGCCTGCTTTCCAGAGATCCTGCCAGCTCTGCTATCCAGTTTACCTGTGAGCCTGCTTTCCAGAGATCCTGTCAGCTCTGCTATCCAGTTTACCTGTGAGCCTGCTTTCCAGAGATCCTGCCAGCTCTGCTATCCGGTTTACCTGTGAGCCTGCTTTCCAGAGATCCTGCCAGCTCTGCTATCCCGTTTACCTGTGAGCCTGCTTTCCAGAGATCCTGCCAGCTCTGCTATCCGGTTTACCTGTGAGCCTGCTTTCCAGAGATCCTGCCAGCTCTGCTATCCCGTTTACCTGTGAGCCTGCTTTCCAGAGATCCTGCCAGCTCTGCTATCCAGTTTACCTATGAGCCTGCTTTCCAGAGATCCTGCCAGCTCTGCTATCCAGTTTACCTGTGAGCCTGCTTTCCAAAGATCCTGCCAGCTCCGCTATCCAGTTTACCTGTGAGCCTGCTTTCCAGAGATCCTGCCAGCTCTGCTATCCCGTTTACCTGTGAGCCTGCTTTCCAAAGATCCTGCCAACTCTGCTATCCAGTTTACCTGTGAGCCTGCTTTCCAAAGATCCTGTCAGCTCTGCTATCCAGTTTACCTGCGAGCCTGCTTTCCAGAGACTCTGTCAGCTCTGATATCCAGTTTACCTGTACACCTGCTTTCCAAGATCCTGCCAGCTCAGCTAACCTGCTTCCTTCCCACCGGTCTGTAGATCCTGCCAGGCACCCGTGCTCCTCCTCACTCCTGGCTCTCCTGTTCCCACACCAGGGGACCAGGAGTGGGAGACGCAAGGGAGGCCTCTCCCTGCAATCTCGGGCTCGCACCACCAGGTACGTGACAAGGACTCTTTAAAGTCACCAAAAGAAGGAAGCAATGTTTTCAGACCACTAGGAGCCTCTTCCTCAGGCATCAGTGGTCAATTCACTAAATCTGACACCTGTGGACTTTATGTTTTAGGTTGTAGTAAAAGATAAGGTTTTTGAGCAGAAGCCCACACAGAGGATGAAGTAGGGGCCTCTAGGGACCTCTTCCTCAGATAGTAGTGGTCAATGCTGCGTGAGGAAGAGGCCTCTAGTGGCCTCAAAATGTTGCTTCCTTCTGTTGGTGACTTTAAAGTGGTCCTGTTTGTCTTTCTATATATGGTGTACTGGTGATGTCTTGGATTGGACTTATGCCATTTTAACTGCAATTCCACCGCAGCACCTTCCTATGACTGTGTCTCATTGCTGTATGGAGTGCACTGGACTCTTTGGGGGAACTAACAAAGAGTTGTGCGAGCACAATGCTTGCATGAGTCTTCTAAATTTAAAAAATGGAGTAGATGCGAGAGGAGGAGATAGAGAGAGGGAAGGAGAGAGAGAGAGAGAGAGAAGGCGGGCATGGGGGTGTAAGGAAAGAAAGGGGTGGAAGAGAACAGGGCGAGAGAGAGAGTAATGGGGAAAAGAGTGTGTTGGGGGAAATAGAGAAAGAGAAGCAAAAGGGAGGGAGAGAGGGGGGGTAGAGAGAGAGAGCGAGGGAAAGGGAGGGAGGAGAGATAGAGAGAGGGAGGAGAGCGGGAGAGGGGGGAGAGAGAGAGGGGGGAGAGAGAGAGGGAGGAGAGAGGGAGGAGAGAGAGAGAGGAGGAGAGAGAGAGAGAGAGGGAGGAGAGATAGAGAGAGGACAGAGAGGGAGGGAGGACAGTGAGAGAGGGAGGAGAGCGAGAGAGGGAGGAGATGGAGAGGGAAGAGAGAGAGAGAGGGAGGAGAGAGAGGGGGGACAGAGAGAGGGGGGACAGAGAGAGGGAGGACAGAGAGAGGGAGGACAGAGAGAGGGAGGAGAGATAGGGAGGGAGGAGAGATAGGGAGGGAGGAGAGATATAGGAGGGAGAGAGGAGGGGGATAGAGGAAAGAAAGAGGGAGAGAGAGAGGAAAAGAGAGAGGGAGACAGAGAGGTAGGAGAGAGGGAGGTGAAAGAAGGACAGAGAGAGAAATGAGGAGATAGAGAGAAGGAGAGAGAGAGGAGGAGGGGAGAGAGAGGTAGAGAAAGAGGGGGAGAGAGGTAGGAGGGAGGGACACTTTTTTTTAGGTGAATGGGTAGGGGTACAATGTACCCCATACTCACATAGCGTGGGGGGCCAGGATCTGTGGACCCCCTTGTTAAATAAACTCCCCGCCCACAGACCCCGGCAACCAGCGGCTAGGGTTGTCGGAAGGAGGCCCTTGTCCTCGTCAACATTGGGACAAGGTCCTTTGGGGTGGGGGTGCACAGGGCCCCCCTGCCCCAAAGAATCCACACCCCCATGTTGAGGGCATGCGGCCTGGTACAGTTCCTTGAGGGGGGGGCGCTCACTGTTCGTTTTTTGTTTCTTTGTTTGTATGATTGCATGGGTTGTTTTCGAGCACCTTTAGAAATATATTTTCCTAGAAAAATGGTGATGTGTTCAATACTTATTTTACCCGCTGTATATTATTGCGTGTTAGTTTGTAATTTCTTGGCCACAAAGAACAAAAGATGCTGCACTGTTGGGACTTGAGGCTTTTGTTATTATAGAGCTATAGAATTTTCCAAGGCTGAATTCTTTTTCAGTTTGTTATATAATTGAGATAAATTTAATAGCACACATCTATACATGGACAATCTTTTTTCTTTCTTCATTTAATGTAACTAATTCATGGAAGAGCATCCTTTTACACCTTTCTCTGCTTTAAAATAAACAAATCAATTGAGTGGCAGCAGCTGCTTCCATAATGTGTAAGTATACACGGTATAATAGCCCATTATCAGAGACATATTCCTTAAGCCAGGTTCACACTGGTACGACACGACAGTCGTATCGCTTTAGATCTGACTTTGCCCTGCGAATTGAAGTCTGATATGCATCCGACTTCAGTGAACAGGGATCCGACTTTGATCCCCAACAATACCAGGCACTGGGGGTGATTTACTAAGAAGAGGGCACTACACCAGTTTATACATTAATTGGTGCACCAGAAAAGTCATTAATTGAATGCGCAAACCGGCGCACATTGAATCGCAAATAACGATAATAAATACCCGCATATGTAAACTGCAACTGGCGCTAGGGTAACTGCGGTTTTCTCATTGATAATAGCGCACGCCCAATACAATTGGTTAATTTCATCTCATTGGATGTGTCTTGTTAGGCAATTAGTAGGTGTTCTCAGTTAATTAACCCTTTTGATGCTAATCTCATTCCTATCACTTCTAATATATCTTTGAAAGGTTTTTTTTTTTCTTTTTTACCCAAATCTTTCAATACATTACAAAGAACAGAGAAGTGTTTCTAAACCCAATAAATTTATATTTTCAGATCTTGAGCTTTAAAGGTGACCATACACTGCAATCAGTTAGATCTTAAATAAATTAGATTTAGTGCAAAAGCATGTTTGATTTCCTATATTTTGAATTAATTGTTCAAGTGCGTCTTCCTATTACCTATTTTGCCTAAATACCGAGTTGTACAGAGATTGGCCAATCAGATTGCACAGTGCATGACCATCTTAAGTGCCAAATTTGGAATGTAAATGTGCCATGACCCACTTGTATTTTCCTAACGATATTTCTTGGGCATTATACAATAAGGTGACCAGATTTTTTAAATGAAATCCGGGGACATATTTATTTTTTTACTAGCAATGGTGGCAATCAGTGACTATCTGCCCATCGCCGCCCGCCTCACAGCCTGTCAAGTCTTACTCTTCGGGCCACGGCTACTACTGGGTGAGGAGCGGAGGAAGATCACTCAGCCAGGGAAGGCAAGGAGATAAGCAGGCAGGCGGCTGACCGGGACTTGAGCCAAGGCAGAAGAGCATGCGAGCGGAGCTGGATGGGCATGCACATGAAACTGAAGAAATAGTCCCTCCGCTCCGACCAGCACATAATCATCAGAAAGGGGCAGAGATAATGGCAAGAAATACACCCCCTCTAAGCAAGTAGCGGGGGTGTGTAATTCAGAATTTTTTTATTTTTTTTTAATTCTGCACTGACTGTCTTTGAAATTGCCCCAGCCCCTGTTCAAATACAATCCGGGGACAGACTTGGTCCAGGGACAGTGTCCTCAATCCGGGGACTGTCCCCGGAATCCGGGGATGTCTGGTCACCCTATTATACAAGGCACATGAAAAAACACCTTTTTTCAAGACATGCTAGAATGATCAGAAATATTCAAACTACAGCTCTCCAGCTGTTGCAGGATTACACATCCCATGAGGCATTGTAAAACTCTGACATTCACAGACATGACTAGGCATGATGGGAATTGTAGTTCCTGAGCAACTGGAGGGCCGTAGTTTGAAGACCCCTGTGCTAGACCATTATTATGCTCCCAGAATTGGGAGTGTGACATCTACCCAACTTCTCTCTGCTGGTAGACACAAGAACCTACATCTATAGATACAGTATATCTATATACATACACACTGAAGCAGGAAGCAATATACGTTGGCCCCGAAGTGAACCTGTACACAGGAAGTAGGTGTGTGTTTTCAGGCCAAATCATTTAGATATACACACATGACCCACACAAACACCACCCCTATGTAAAAATAAATCCAAAATTATCTTAATTTGCAAATAAGGATCATCTTTTCCTTAGAGAACAGTGAGCGTGGCATGGTGGTGGGAAGAAATTAGCAGCAGTACAAGCAACTTCCTGGAGGGGTTTGATATCATTCCTGTGTGCTGGCCACTGCTTCTGAGAACCAGATATGCACCACGGGTACATACCTCCGTGCACACAGCAGTTTTGCATCTCACATACACAGCGGTCGCACATCTAGATGCAGGAACCCAATTTTTATGGAAATTAATAGTAAAGCAGATGCAGATTTCCAAACACTATAACAAATGTTTATAGTGAAAGGCAACTGGTATCTTCTATTAAACAAGGTCTAAATGGGCCATTGACATGCATCACAGTTGAACTTAGGAATGTGTCTTTGTAAAGTTAAACTCAACTTAAATCCTTTCCTATTTTTGCTTGGGGATATAGTGCAGAGGGATTAGAAGTCTTGTCAGGTTTTGGGGATGTCTGCACCCCTGATAGGGTGAAGACACCGCCCAAATTTTGCCAGTTTCTCCTTCAAATTTATTCACTTCCTGTCACAAACCCAAACAGGAAGTGCGGGTAAAACCCTACCAATGTCTTTCCTTGGGGACACACAGGTCAATCTAAATAGTTTCCCCATTAGGTAAGTTGCACTCTAGCATTTTGCTGTGTACACCCCAAATTATCAGGTATCTTGGACTTTGGGGTTTATTTACTAAAGGCAAATCCACTTTGCACTACAAGTGCACTTGGAAATGCAGTTGCTAGAGATCCGAGGGGGACATGCAAGGAAAATAAAAAAAACAGCATCTTTGCTTCTGTGATTGGATGGTAAAATCACCAGTGCTTCCTCTCAGATTTACAGCGAGTATACTTGTATTGCAGAGTGGATTTGCCTTTAATAAACCCCAAAATACCTAATAATTTGGGGTGTACTCAACAAAGTGCTAGAGTGCAATTTGCCTAATGGGGACACTAGTTAGATTGACCTTTGTGTTCCCAAGGAAAGACATTGGTAGGGTTTTACCCTCACTTCCTGTTTGGCTAAGTGACAGAAAGTGAAGCCAATTTTCAGAAAAGGGACACAAAGCCCATTCTAAAAAAGACAAGCAGGGGTTCTAACAGTCACTTGGTTTCCCTCAAATGCCCACAATTAGAATAGGATTATCTTGAGCTAGATTTTAGCTCAGTGCTCTAAATCAGTGGTTCTCAACCCTGTCCTCAAGTACCCCCAACAGGCCATGTTTTCAGGTTTACCTTCATCTTGCTCAGGCGCTTTAAATCAGAGTCAATGGCTTGGTATTTTGGACAGCTATTAAGCTAAGATAAATTCCCAAAACATGTCCTCTCAGGGGTACTTGAGGACTGAGGCTGAGAACCACTGCGCTAAAATGGAAAATTGAAAACTTACCTCTCTGTAATTTTCCTATCCTGGTGCCTATCCATGGCAGCATACCCATGCATATGCTACCATATGCTACCATATTTCAGGTCCGGCAGTGCAGCGGGTGTCGTAATTGATGATGGCTCTACATCGGGGGACATTGTAAGGGTTCATTTACATTTTCAGTTTGGGGGTGGTAAAACCCCATAATTAAGACTTGTTTTTATCAACCCGCCCCAACCGCACCCCCTTTACCTACAGTGGCCAAGGCTGTACACATGTTACAGCCAAAAAAGAAGTCATATGCCCTGTCATGGTTGGTGGGTGTAGAACCTGCCAAACATGGCCCATTTAAGTGAAATGAGGCCACTCTGCAAATGCCTTGCAACCTTGTGCAGTACAGCACACAAGGGGTTAAAGCAGGCAGCATTGTGTTGCTTTCTCACCTCCTGCTTCAACCCCTTGGACCCTGCTGAAGCATACAGTTGTGGGGCACTTGCCAAGTGGCCCCATGTGCTTGAATGGGTCACGATTGGCAGTCAGTAACACCCACCAAAAGCAGAAGGTGGCTTAATTCCTCCTGCGGCATGTGTACACCTTTGGCTGCTGCCTCAGCAGCTAAAGGGGGTATAGATTGGGGGTGGTAAAACCAGGACTCAACCGCAGGGTTTTACCACCCACCAACTTTACGCGTGAACGCGCCCTAAGGCTGCATCCACACCTGAGCGTAGCGTCTTTGAGCGTTTTTTCACATATTTTTGGCGTGTTTTAGCAAGACTTGAGCGTTTGTATGCAGCGTTTTTTAACTTTGGTGTTTTTATCTGTTGCATCATTTGTTGCTAGGTATTTCAGCTTTTTTACATTAGCTTTTATTTCTTCTTTTATTATTATTCACTTTTATTATAATGTTTTTTCGTTAGGGTAAGGGGTTCGAGTTTAGTTTAGGTTAGGGTTAGGATTAGGAGTTGGGGTTAGGGTTATTTATTATTATTTTTATTTATTTGTATTTTATTATATTTATTATTATAGGAATAATAATAAATGAATAAATACATGAATAAATAAATGTAAAATAAATACACAAATAAATAAAAGTCATAAATAAAAAATGAATAAATTCAATAAATGAATACCAAGTTAAAATAAATAAATAATTAGCCCTTAACCTTAACCCTCAAACCCTTAAAAAAAGAAAATAATAATAAATAACTAAATATCCTAACCATAGAAATACAGAAAAAGGGGGTCTCAAAAGGTGACTTTAACCTCCTGAGATCCGCACTATAGCCGAATGACGGCTACAGCGCGGATCTAACTTGCCGGGACGACGTCTATTGACGTTGTCCCGTTCACGAGCGGCCTGCGTGAGACTGGCTGGATCACAGATCCCGACCCCTTACCACGTGATCGTGTGATAACAACAGAGCCGGTAATCGGCGATCACCGACGGCAGGGAGAGGGACATCAGTGCCGATCACTGCAATGTGCCCAAGGTCCATGGTGCCCACCTGTGCCCTATACAAGTGCCGCCTACTAGTGCCCACTAGCTCTACCTGTCAGTGCCCACTAGCTTCACCTGTCAGTGCCCACAGTGCCATCTGTCAGTGCCCACAGTGCCAGTGCCCACCATGTGCCTTTACAGTGCTGCACATCAGTGTCGCCTACCAGTGCTCATCAGTGTCACCTACCAGTGCCCATCAGTGCCACCTATCAGTGCTCATCAGTGCCACCTATCAGTGCCCATCCGTGCCACCCATCCGTGCCACCCATCCGTCCCACCCATCCGTGCCCATCAGTGCCATCTTATCTGTGCCCATCAGTACCGACTTATCTGTCCCCATCAGTGACACCTTATCTGTGCCCACCAGTGCAGCCTATCAGTGCCCACCAGTGCAGCCTATCAGTGCCCACCAGTGGTGCCTCATCAGCGCATATCAATGAAGCAGAAATATTACCTGTTTGCAAAATTTTATGACAAAATATTAAACATGATTTATTTTATTTTTTTTCAAAATTTTCCATATTTTTTTGTTTGTTTATCAAAAAATAAAAACCCCAGCTGTGATTAAATACCACCAAAAGAAAGCTCTATTTGTGGGAAAAAAAATATAAAAATGTAATTGGAGTACAGTGTAGTATGACCAATTGTCATTCAAAGTGCATCAGCGCCGAAAGCTGAAAATTGGTCTGGGCAGGAGGGGGGTTTAAGTGCCCAGTAAGCAGGTAGTTAAAGTCACAGTAAACAATAGGGATATGAAAAAATAGTAATATTTATTGAGACATAGATATATACATGGTATAAAAAGGGACATAGAAAAAGATTTTAAAACCATATACATAGAAATACATGATATATGACGTGACGCGCTATTTTTTCATATGCCTATTGTTTACTGTGCCTTTAAAGTCTGACCCTGGGTCACCTTTTGGGACCCCCCTTTTTGTATTTCCATGGTTAGGGTATTTAATTATTTATTATTATTTTTAAGGGGTAAGGATTAAGGTTAAGGACGCACTAGGGCTCACATCCATGGGCGTCTGCAGAACTTTTTTCAGGGAGGGCATCATTTTAGGGTCACCCATGCGCCGCCCCTTTTTGACAATGTCATTATCACATTGTCATGGTAAGAGACAGCAGGCGTAGTACAGTCCCTAGGATAAGTAATGGATAATGGCCGACACGCCCTCTTACCAGAACCAGCGAAACTACAGCAGTTATCCCTCCGGCTGGACAATTGCTCACTCTGGGTTCCCCGGGGGCAGTTCCG
Source organism: Lithobates sylvaticus (assembly GCA_028564925.1). Taxonomy (NCBI): domain Eukaryota; kingdom Metazoa; phylum Chordata; class Amphibia; order Anura; family Ranidae; genus Lithobates; species Lithobates sylvaticus. The sequence continues at coordinate 77,086,627 of CM053026.1, forward strand.
GTCAGTAGTGTAGCATGTCTGTACCCTGGCAGTGGCTCAGTCTTTCTCTCTCTGGTGGCGCTAAGCAGTGTGGCTCTCTCTGGTGACGCTGGATAGTGTGGCTCTCTCTGGTGGTTTTGGGCAGCGTGGCTCTCTCTCTGGTGACACTGGGCAGCGTGGCTCTCTTTCTGGCTTCCACTCAGCACACGTCTCTTTCTTTGTCCTGTAGCACTCACTCCCTCAGCTTTTTTTCAGGCTGCAGTCTCTCAATCTCTCTCTTGATCGAGCTGTAGCCTCCTTCCTGTGGAAAATGGGGCCACCAATCTTCCGGAATACATGTCCCATGATGCTCTCCTCTCCCAGTCTCCTTTGAATGGCCCTCAGTTATGGCCAATGGGGAAGGATTGAAGCGGGCAGGAAGCTGGGCGGGGAAGCTGGTGAGAGCCGCCGTCTCTTCTCCCTGACAGGAGAAAGGGGGGGAGGGGGCGAGCAGGGGAAACCTCTGACAGCCCGCAGCTCGCTTTTCTCCTGACACAGCGCTGCCGAGTTCTCTGCTTGACTGAGCAGGGAAAAGAGCCTGCACTGCCTGCACCCCCATAGCGACGCCACTGTGCTAAATGTGCCGATGCGATCCCTGATTCCAGGGGGAGGGGGCACTTGACCCCCCTTGCCCCTACCTGCGGACGCCCATGCTCACATCATATATCATGTATTTCTACGTACGGTATATGGTTTTTAAATCCTTTTTATGACCCTTTTCATACCATGTATATATCTATGTCTCAATAAATATTACAATTTTTTCATATCCCTATTGTTTACTGTGCCTTTAAAGTCCAACCTTGGGTCACCTTTTGGGACCCCCTTTTTTTGTATTTCTATAATTATCTACGGATGAGGCAATGTGAGTGCTTTTTTCTCCTATGTAAATACCCTAACCCTAACACAAAATAAATTATTATTGTTTAATTGTTTTTTGTACAAGTTTGGGTGTTTATTATTATTATTATTAATAATAATAATAATGTATTTTTTCAAGGTTACAGGTTAATTATTATTTATTAATGTATTATTACATATTATTAATTTATTTTACTTATTTATGATGATTTTTAGTTATTTATGTATTTGTTTTACATTTATTTATTCGAATATTACTACTATTAAATTTTTTACATATTTAATTTAAACAAAAAATGCAAAATGCGCAAATACACACAAAAACGCACTAATGGCATATTTCTATTCATTCCTATATCAATAAAAATGCACCAAAAATGCCCAAATCTGCCTGATTTGAGTGACAAAAAAAGCTCCAGAACTTGTTTGAGCTTCAGACAATTTGGAGTGGAGATGTGAACCATCTCCCCAGAGAATCATAGATTTTTCCCCCTCCGGCGTTTTGGAGCTTCAAGCTACAAAACGCTCAGGTGTGAATGAGCCCTAATGCCCCATACACACGGTCGGAAATTCCGACCACAAAATCCGTCGGATTTTTTCCGACGGATTTTGTCCGACACTGGTGTTGCATACACACGGTCGGACAAAGTTGTCGGAAAATCCGATCATTCTGAACGTGGTGACGTCCGTTGCGTACGACGGAACTACGTAGAGGCTAGTAGCCAATAGCTTTGGTCTTGTAATTTGATCTGAGCATGCGTGGCACTTTGTCCGTCGGAATTCCGATCGGACTTTGTTGTCAGAAAATTTGAGAGCAGGAGATAAAACTTTGTCTGTCGGAAAATCCGACGGAAAAAGTCAGACGGAGCCTACACACGGTCGGAATTTCCGACAACATTGTCCGATAGGACATTTTCCGTCTGAAAATCCGACCGTGTGTACGGGGCATAAGGGTGCTGCGGCCAAATGCAACTAAGGGCTCATTCACAAGTGCAGCAGGCACTGCTGCTTCTCTGAAAAGCGATCTGAGTGTTTGACATGTGGTGGGGAGATGTTGCCTCCTCACCACCCGATTTAAACTCATGATTGCCGTGCAATGCACCCGTTTGTGACACGATAGTGCGGAAATTAGAGGTTTAAATCAGGTGTGAGGAGGCAACACTGTACCCGGTGATCTTTGTCTTCTCCAATGTTCTTCAGGTAGATCTCCAACTCTTTAAGGTTGCCTACCCCTGATTTATATTAAACTCATGTCTTTATGGACCTAGTTTGTGCACAGGGGACAGTCATGCAGCAATTTACAGAGACACTGAGCTATAGTATGCAATAATTGATTTTGCAATGTGTTGCTTTAGATGTGTGTTTTTATTTCCACAATACGTTGAATGCTGTTATGTCACTTTACAGCACTGTCATGAATGCAAAACCACACATCCAAAAGAACAATAGCCATTGCAATTAAATTTCTGAAAAGAATGTTTATTGTTATTACAATAGTAAATGAATCACAACTTTTACATCATCATTTAGCTAAAATAAACGAATGGAGCAATCTTAACACAAATAGAGCTCAGCTCAGAGAGTTCGGGAGTATAAAGAGTGTTTGAGAGCGGGGAGTGCGTGAGAAATACGTAAATCTGTAAAGTGGTGGCACCTGCTTTCCTTCTTGCCAAAACTGCAAATTAAACCTTTGTGCCTTCAATATAATTTAGCAATAAAAGGTGTAATTTGCTGTGCTCATGAACATGTTCCTCATTGAGACAGTGCAAGGATTTCTCAGAGTTTAGATATTACCCCATTACTACAAGGGGCGGCTGGTGGTATATTTTGTTTTTGGGGGGAGGCGCCAAACAATCCAACAACCTCCACTGGTCGGTTGGGTCACAGGCACCCCCCCCCCCCCCCCGTCGGTCAGTGACCAGCCCCGCACTTACCCCATCTAGGTTGGGGGCAGCGCTTCCTTCTCCTGGTGTTTCACAGCGGCTTCCCCTGCATCTCCTCCTCCTCGGCGGCCAATAGGGTCGCTTCTCCTCTTGACCCATTGGGTGACAGGTCTCAGGACCCACTTCCTGATTGGCCGAGAGGAGAATCAGAAAGATAATACCAAATATTAATTCGTTATTGTCACACAACTGGGTGGGCTCTGTGTCCCAAGCCCACACTTTTTTGAAGCCTATGAGAGCCCCTGGCTCTGATCACGTGCTTCTAAACAAATGTAGAATAGGGGGCCGGACACATGGATTAGGGGGGCGGCGCCCCTGCACCCTGCATTACGGGCCGCCACTGCCCACTACTCCACTGATGTCCAGGCCAAATTTAGGAGTGCCAGCATGTTGGTTAACCACTTGCCAACCAGCAGCCGTCATTAAACTGCCGTAAGGCGGCACGATCCCGCAAACCGTCGTATCTGTACGTCGGCTCCTTTAAGCGGGATAGCAGACACGTGCTGCATTGCGGGAGTGCCGATGCTCGTGGCCGGTGGTCCCGATGGCCACCGGCCTTACGTGGGCACGAGAGGCAGAACAGGGACAAATCTTTGTTCCGTGAGGAGTGTCAGGAAATGTTCCATCCGTTGGTAATATCTGTCTTTTGGCGTGCAGTACTGCGGTCCACCAGCAGGTGTCTCCTGGCAGTTTGGAACTGTCAGGAGATCTTTTCCCTGCTGTTATGTCATCTTTGGGCTGCAGTACTGGCATCCACCAGCAGATGGATCCTGGCAGTGTGGGGCAGACAGCACCTCCTGCAATCAGGTGTCACTTGAGGCCAATCACAGGACTATAAATACCCGGCAAGCATTTACATGTTTGCCTTGGTTTTGTCCTTGAGCCCTGACCTGCATCCTGTTACCTGTTTAGCCTGAACCTGAACCTGTTGTACCTGATCCTGCCTATTCCTGCATCCCTGGAACCTTGTCCTGCAACCTGATCCCTTTCTCCTTTCCCCCCCATCTGCTGACCTCCCATTTATGACCCTGGCCTGGCTTGACTACGATTCTGGTATCCCTTTGTTATATATACTGGTTGGTTTGTGTCACTGTTATTTGGTTTTCTCACTCTGTTTGGTATTGGTGGTGTATTCACATTATATGCATTTATCTTAATAAAATCACTTATTTTCACCTACTTATGTTGGTTTACTCTGTTGCAGTCACACAGTTCTGGTCACATCCGTGGTATGACAAGGAGAGGCAGATTGTGAGTTCCTAATAGCTAGGAACCACGATCTGTCATCTCCTATAGTCAGTCCCCTCCCCTCACAGTTAGAACACACAGTCATGGAACACAGTTAATCCCTTGATCGTCCCCTAGTGTTAACCGCTTCCCTGTCAGTGACATTTGCACAGTAATCAGTGCATTTTTATAGCAATGATCGCTGTATAATTGTCAATGGTTTTAAAAAATGTGTCAAAATCAAACCATACCAGGCCCTTCAGGTCTGGTATGGATATTAAGGGGAACCCCACGCCAAAATAAAAAAATATGGCATGGGGGTCCCCCTCAAAATCCATACCAAACCCTTCAGGTCTGGTATGGATTTTAAGGGGAACCCCGCGACAAAATAAAAAAAATGGCGTGGAGTCCCCCCAAAAATCAAAACCAGACCCTTATCCGAGCACGCAACCTGGCAGGCCACAGGAAAGGAGGGGGACGAGAGAGCGCAACCCCCTCCTGAACCGTACCAGGCTACATGCCCCCCCAAAGCACCTTGTCCCCATGTTGATGGGGAGAAGGGCCTCATCTCCACAACCCTTGCCCGGTGGTTATGGGGGTCTGCGGGCGGTGAGCTTTTTGTAATCAAGAAGCCCCCTTTAACAAGGGGACCCCCAGATCCCAGCCCCCCCCCTGTGTGAATTGGTAATGGGGTACAAATGTAACCCTACCATTTCATAAAAAAAGTGTCAAAAATGTTAAAGACAAGAGACGGTTTTTGACAATTCCTTTTATTAATTTCTTCTTCTTTCCCCGCTTCTTCTTCCATTTTCTTTCTTCTGGTCTTCCTTCGGTGTTCTTATTCTTCCCCCATCTTCTGCTTCCCCCGCTTCTTCCTCTATCTTCCTCCGGTCTTATCGTCCGGCATCTTCTTCGCCCCTTCATCCTCCGCACAATCCGCCTCAGTGGGAGTCTTCCTCTGTGTTCTTCTGTTCAGGTGACAGTTCTTATATAACGGAGGGCGGGGCCGCCCGGTGACCCTTCCCCCCTCTGACGCACAGGGACTTCCCTATGGCCTTCCCCATGTTGTCAGAGGGGGCGGGGTCGCCCGTTTAACGGAACCCCTGGAGATTTGTAAGGGATAAGAGGTCACAATTTCCTCCTTTCTTCCTCTTACCCTCTACTGGATTCAATCAGCACCTCGGCACCCCAGTTGAAAAACCCTAGTCTAGAGATGTAATGGATAAGAGGTAACAAAGGCAACAATTTCCTCCTGCTACCCTCTACTGGATTCAATCGCCCCCCCCCCCCCGGTTGAAAAACCCTAGTCTAGAGATGTAATGGATAAGAGGTAACAATTTCCTCCTGCTACCATCTACTGGGTTCAATCGGCACCTTGGCACCCCAGTTTAAAAACCCTAGTCTAGAGATGTAATGGGTAAGAGGTAACAATTTCTTCCTGCTACCCTCTACTGGATTTAATGGGCACCTCTGCATCCCTGTTGAAAAACCCTGGTCTAAAGATGTAAGGGATAAGAGGTAACAATTTTCTCCTGTTACCCTCTACTGCATTCAACTTAAAGAGACAACTAAAGTACACCTCTGTGTTGGTTATTACATTTTATACTGAAATAAATCTGCGGATGCTTGACCACCACCACCTACTGTATGTAGGCTTGATAGACATTCTATTCAGAAACCATGGGTATTAATATGGAGCTGTTCTCCCTTTGCAGCTATAACAGCCTCCACTCTTCTGGGAAGGCTTTCCACAAGACTTTGGAGTATGTCTGTATGAAGTAGTACCCATTCAGCCGAAAAAAAAAGCATTTGTGAAGTCAGGTACTGATGTTGGCAAGGAGGACCTGACTCAAAATCGATGTTCCCTTCACCCCATTTAATTTAATAGGGTTGAGGTCAGACCACCAGAATTTTTCTACATTCAACTCATTAAACCATGTCTTTAAGACATTTTCTTTGTACACAGGGGCACAGTCACTCTGAGACAGAAAAGTTATTACTCCCACAAACTGTTGCTACAAAGTTGGAAATGCACATTTGTATTAAATGTCTTGTATGCTGTAGCCGTTCCCACCACTAGAAATATCTAAAATCATTATTTGGAGGGATAACCATATACTTGTTGGTCATACAGTGTATTTAGAGTCACCCACGGGTAAGTATTGTATTATAGTATCAAATGAGCCTTAATATGTACTGAGAAATAAATAGTAAATAGTACTTTGCAATGTGTTGCTTTAGACGCATTTTTTGTATTGCCCCAACACACTTGGGTGTTATATTATGTAAATCACACATGCCATAGAACAATAGCCATTTTACTCTGTGAGCAAATCTAGATTTATCAATAGCAAACTTGCTTTCACAACAGAATTATTTCCCTGTTATAATTAATAAGTAGGGATGAGCCGAACACCCCCGGGTTCGGTTCGAACCAGAACCTTCGAACGGACCGAAAGTTCGCGCGAATTTTCGAACCCTATACGTTATAATGGACGCGAACGTTCGAAATCAAAAGTGCTAATTACAACGGCCAATATGCATGTTAATGTCATAAAACAGGTTTGGGGACCCGGGTCCTGCCCCAGGGGACATATATCAATGCAAAAAGAACTTTTAAAAAAACTAACGTTTTTTCGGGAGCAGTCATTTTAATGATGCATAAAGTGAAAAAAAAAAAGTGACATTTTCCTTTAAATATGGTACCTGGGGGGTGTCCAAAGTATGCCTGTGAAGTGGCATGTGTTTCCCGTGTTTAGAACTGTCCTTGCACAAAATGACATTTGTAAAGGAAAAAAAGAAGCCATTTAAAACCACTTGCGGCTTTAGGTTTGATCTTAAGTAGAATCTGAACAGGTACATTATGAAGTGTAGCTCCATCCCAAAAAAATCTATTTTTAAGCTTTTTGGAGAACATAGGGAGGGGTTATCACCCCTGTAACATTTGCTGTCTTTGCACATCTGTTCAGAACATGTCACCTCACTTTCCGTCCCAATGATAAATGTTTTTGGAAAAGTGGGGTTTTAATTGAAACAAGGATTGGTGATAAAGTATCAGTAGAGAGGAGATACCTTTTTCCCAAATTAAATCTAACAGGATAGAATTTCCCTTCCTAGGGGTAGATTTCCTCTCACTTCCTGTTTTCTCTTTCCATTTGCAAGTAGGAGTCGTTTGTAAGTTGGATGTTTGAAAGTAGGGGCCTGGCGTATATACTCTGCAGAAATTTGCCCTATTAGATGTTGGTGTAGCCACAAGACTGGTGGGCACAGGAATGGGCCCTGCTGTGAGTTAATAGATCAAGATTTGTAATTGCATGCACCTGTTGAACAGGGCAGAAAAATTGGGGGTGGTGGTGGTGGTGGTGGTGGTGGACGGTTTTGCCACAAGACTGTAAGCTCTCACAGTTACTCTTGGTGGGCGCAGGAATGGGCCCTGCTGTGAGTTATTAGATCAAGATTTGTAATTGCAAGCACCTGATGAACAGGGCAGAAAAAATTGGGCCTTTGGCGGTGGTGGTGGACGGTGTTGCCACAAGACTGTAGGCCCTCATAGTTACTCTTGGTGGGCGCAGGAATGGGCCCTGCTGTGAACTATTAGATCAAGATTTGTAATTACCCGCCCCTGTTAAACAGGGGCTGAAAAATTGTGCCTTAGGCACTGGTGCTGGTGCCACAACACTGCAACCCCTCACAGAGACTGTACTTGGAGCACAGCAGTCACACGTGTTGCGAAGCATTTTTTAAAAAAATTGTAAGTACACGCCCCTGTTAAACAGGGGCTGAAAAATTGTGCCTTAGGCACTGGTGCTGGTGCCACAACACTGCAACACGGCCCTCACAGAGACTGTACTTGGAGCACAGCAGTCACACGTGTTGCGAAGCATTTTTTTAAAAAATTGTAAGTACACGCCCCTGTTAAACAGGGGCTGAAAAATTGTGCCTTAGGCACTGGTGCTGGTGCCACAACACTGCAACACGGCCCTCACAGAGACTGTACTTGGAGCACAGCAGTCACACGTGTTGCGAAGCATTTTTTTTTAAAAAATTGTAAGTACACGCCCCTGTTAAACAGGGGCTGAAAAATTGTGCCTTAGGCACTGGTGCTGGTGCCACAACACTGCAACACGGCCCTCACAGAGACTGTACTTGGAGCACAGCAGTCACACGTGTTGCGAAGCATTTTTTTAAAAAATTGTAAGTACACGCCCCTGTTAAACAGGGGCTGAAAAATTGTGCCTTAGGCACTGGTGCTGTGGCATGGATCATTGAGGAGGAGGAAGAGGATAGTCAGTGAACATAAGAGGACAGTCACTCAGCATCAGCATAGGCAGTCTTGAAGGGATGTGACATTAAAAATTATTCGGTTATATCCGCCTCAGGTGCCTGGTAGCTGGTGGTGATCCAAGACTGATTCATTTTGATGAATGTCAGTCGATCAACCGAGGCGGTGGACAGGCGCACCCTATGATCAGTCACAAATCCTCCAGCAGCACTGAATGTGCGTTCGGAAAGAACGCTGGAGGCAGGACAGGCCAGTAGCTCAATTGCATACTGTGCAAGCTCTGGCCAGTGATCCATCCTCAGGACCCAGTAAGCCAGAGGATTTTCGGTGGGAAAGGTGTCCAAGTCTGACCTTGCCCCAAGGTATTCCTGCACCATGTATATCAGACGCTGGCGATGGTTGCTGGAACCGATCATACCTTGGGGCTGCGGACTAAAAAATTGTCTGAACGCATCGGTCAGACGTCCACCTTCCCCACCGCTCCTTCTGCCACTGACCGAAGCCTCAGCAACTCGTCGCCCAGGACCAGGAGTTTGTAGCCTCCCAGTTTCTGGGAACGCGTTGCACAGACCTTTCTGCAAGGCCTCCCTGAGATGTCTCATCCTCTGCTCCCTCTGCGACGGCAAGATAAGGTCCGCAACCTTACCCTTGTACCGCGGATCAAGGAGAGTGGCCAGCCAGTAATGGTCCCTCTCCTTGATCCGAAGAACACGAGGATCCTTCCGCAGGCTTTGCAGGATCAGGGAGGCCATGCAGCGTAGGTTAGCTGAGGCATTCGGTCCGGAGTCTTCTGGGTCACTGAGGATGACATGATCGCCAGCCACCTCCTCCCAGCCACGTACAAGTCCACTGGCTTGTTGGGACTGTACATCATCCCTAAAAGACTGCTGCTGCTGATGCTGAGTGCCAGGCTCCACCTCCATGCTCACACAATCCTCCTCCTCCTCCTCCTCCTCCTCCTCCTCATCCTCTTCCTGTGTGATGGGTGGGACAGAAGGAACACTGTCCGGATAAAGGGGGCCTTGAGAGGCAAGGAAGTCCTCCTCTTCCTGCCTCTGTTCTGCCTCAAGTGCCCTGTCCATTATCCCACGCAGCGTATGCTCCAACAGGTGGACAAGAGGGACAGTGTCACTGATGCATGCACTGTCACTGCTCACCATCCTCGTGGCCTCCTCAAATGGTGAGAGGACAGTGCATGCATCCCTGATCATGCTCCACTGACGTGGGGAAAAAAACCCAAGCTCCCCTGACCCTGTCCTGGTGCCGTAGTCGCAAAGGTACTCATTGATGGCCCTCTGCTGCGTGTGCAGTCGCTGCAGCATGGCCAACGTTGAGTTCCACCTGGTGGGCATGTCAGATATTAGGCGGTTCTTGGGCAGGTTCAGCTCCTTTTGCAGCTCAGTCAGCCGAGCACTGGCATTATAAGATCGGCGGAAATGCACACAGACTTTCCTGGCCTGCCTCAGGACATCCTGTAAGCCTGGGAACCTGCCCAAGAACCGCTGCACCACCAGGTGAGGACGTGAGCCATGCAGGGCACATGGGTGAGCTGCCCCTGTCGCAGGGCGGAGAGGAGGTTGGTGCCATTGTCAGAAACGACCATTCCTGGCTTAAGCTGACGTGGCGTCAACCACCTCTCGGCCTGCCCCTGCAGAGCTGCCAGAACCTCTGGCCCAGTGTGGCTCCTGTCCCCCAAACACACCAGCGCAAGCACGGCATGGCATCTTTTTGCCTGCGTACTTGCGTAGCCCCTTGTACGCCTACGGAGCACCGCTGGTTCCAAGGACAGAGCACTGGAGGAAGAAGAAGAGGAGGGGGTGGAGGAGAGAGGTGTGTCACAACCAGTAGCAGTAGTCGCGTTTTGGAGGCGTGGTGGCGGAACAACCTCCAACACTACTGCACCTTGTCCTGCATCCCTCCCAGCTGCCAATAGAGTGACCCAATGGGCCGTGAAAGAAAGGTACCGTCCCTGTCCATGCTGCTGGACCATGAGTCAGCGGTAATATGCACCTTACCGCTGACCGCCCTGTCCAGCGAGGCATGGACATTGCCCTCCACATGCCGGTAGAGAGACGGAATCGCCTTCCGCGAGAAAAAGTGGCGTTTGGGAACCTGCCACTGAGGAACCGCACATTGAACAAACTCACGGAAGGGGGCCGAGTCTACCAACTGAAAAGGCAGCAGTTGAAGTGCTAGCAATTTAGCAAGGCTAGCATTCAACCGCTGGGCATGTGGATGGCTGGGAGTGTACTTCTTTCTACGGTCCAGCAGCTGGGGCAGGGAAATTTGCCTGCTGCATTCGGACGTCGGTGTACTGCAAGTACTTGGTTGTGACACACCGAATTCTACACCTTCAGTCCTCTCAGAGCAGCTTTCAGAGAGGACTGAAGGTGTAGTGGGGATGGAGATCCCAGCTGAGGAGGAGCAAGGAGAGGTCCGCTTAGTTCTTTGGTGTGGGTCTTTTATGTGTGCCTGCCAACGAGCTGCATGGCAGGTCGCCATATGTCTGGTCATGCTTGTCGTGCCCAAGCGGCTGATGTTTTGGCCACGCGAGATACGCTTGAGACAAATATTGCAAATAGCAGTGGTGCGATCTGCTGCACTCGTCTCAAAAAAGGCCCACACCAAAGAACTTTTCTGATAACGTGCAGAGGCAGCGCCCTGCACAGGCGGAGCTCTGCGGTGTTGTACAGTTGCTGTGCTGGCCTCTACCTGGCCTCCAGGGGGCATCCTGCCTCGTTGGACATGTGACGCCGCATCCTCCTCCTCCTCGTCCTCCTCCTCATCCTCTCTCCCTTGAGGCACCCACGTGGAGTCAGTGACCTCATCATCCCCTCCCTCTTCACCACTAGAGCAAACCTGGCAGTAAGCTGCAGCTGGTGGAACTGTACTGCCAGATTCCTCAAGCTGGGTATCGTCATCCGAGCCTTCGAATCGTTGGGCATCCTCCTGGAGCATGTACCCAACACTGTGCTCAAAGAGTTCGGGGGACTCCTCAGGAGGACATGGTGGGTCTAGGGAAGGGGTGGCTGATGATGCTCTGTCAGTACCCTGAGCCTGGGTGAGAGAGGATGAGGAGGATGAGGAGGGCTTGGTCATCCATTCTACCAAGCCTTCAGCATGATGCGGCTCCACATGTCCAGCTGCCGAAAACAAAGACGCGCGTGTCCCATGGCCACGTGCTGATGACGATGCACGACCACGTCCACGTCCACGGCCACGTCCACTAGAAACAGAGCCTGCCTGCCCTGTGTTCTTGGCTCTGCACGCTCTGCCTCCCCTTGGCGGTCTTCCAGCCATTGTAGTCGGTAGTCCTGTGGGTGCTGCTGAGAAGAAAATATAGGAGCTCTGTGTGATGCCACTAACACACTAGAAGTCCTATGGGTGCTTCTGCAAAGAAAATAGAGGAGCTCTGTGTGATGCCACTAACACACTAGAAGTCCTGTGGGTGCTTCTGCAAAGAAAATAGAGGAGCTCTGTGTGATGCCACTAACACACTAGAAGTCCTATAGGTGCTTCTGCAAAGAAAATATAGGAGCTCTGTGTGATGCCACTAACACACTAGAAGTCCTGTGGGTGCTGCTGAGAAGAATATATAGGAGCTCTGTGTGATGCCACTAACACACTAGAAGTCCTATGGGTGCTTCTGCAAAGAAAATAGAGGAGCTCTGTGTGATGCCACTAACACACTAGAAGTCCTGTGGGTGCTTCTGCAAAGAAAATAGAGGAGCTCTGTGTGATGCCACTAACACACTAGAAGTCCTGTGGGTGCTTCTGCAAAGAAAATAGAGGAGCTCTGTGTGATGCCACTAACACACTAGAAGTCCTATGGGTGCTTCTGCAAAGAAAATAGAGGAGCTCTGTGTGATGCCACTAACACACTAGAAGTCCTGTGGGTGCTTCTGCAAAGAAAATAGAGGAGCTCTGTGTGATGCCACTAACACACTAGAAGTCCTATGGGTGCTTCTGCAAAGAAAATAGAGGAGCTCTGTGTGATGCCACTAACACACTAGAAGTCCTGTGGGTGCTGCTGAGAAGAAAATAGAGGAGCTCTGTGTGATGCCACTAACACACTAGAAGTCCTGTGGGTGCTTATGCAAAGAAAATAGAGGAGCTCTGTGTGATGGGACTAACACACTTCAAGTCCTATAGGTGCTTCTGGGAAGAAAATATTGCTCTGTGTGTGTAATGGGACTAACACACTTCAAGTCCTATAGGTGCTTCTGGGAAGAAAATATAGCTCTGTGTGTGTAATGGGACTAACACACTTCAAGTCCTATAGGTGCCTCTGGGAACAAAATATAGGAGCTCTGCCTGCCTGCCACGAACACACTACAAGTCCTATAGGTGCTTCTGGTAACAAAATATAGGAGCTCTGCCTGCCTGCCACTAACACACTACAAGTCCTATAGGTGCTTCTGGGAAGAAAATATAGCTCTGTGTGTGTAATGGGACTAACACACTTCAAGTCCTATAAGTGCTTCTGGGAACAAAATATAGGAGCTCTGCCTGCCTGCCACGAACACACTACAAGTCCTATAGGTGCTTCTGGGAAGAAAATATAGCTCTGTGTGTGTAATGGGACTAACACACTTCAAGTCCTATAGGTGCTTCTGGGAAGAAAATATAGCTCTGTGTGTGTAATGGGACTAACACACTTCAAGTCCTATAGGTGCTTCTGGGAACAAAATATAGCTCTGTGTGTGTAATGGGACTAACACACTTCAAGTCCTATAGGTGCTTCTGGGAAGAAAATATAGCTCTGTGTGTGTAATGGGACTAACACACTTCAAGTCCTATAGGTGCTTCTGGGAACAAAGTATAGCTCTTTGTGTGTAATGGGACTAACACACTTCAAGTCCTATAGGTGCTTCTGGGAAGAAAATATAGCTCTGTGTGTGTGATGGGACTAACACACTTCAAGTCCTATAGGTGCTTCTGGGAAGAAAATATAGCTCTGTGTGTGTGATGGGACTAACACACTTCAAGTCCTATAGGTGCTTCTGGGAACAAAATATAGCTCTGTGTGTGTAATGGGACTAACACACTTCAAGTCCTATAGGTGCTTCTGGGAACAAAATATAGCTCTGTGTGTGTGATGGGACTAACACACTTCAAGTCCTATAGGTGCTTCTGGGAACAAAATATAGCTCTGTGTGTGTAATGGGACTAACACACTTCAAGTCCTATAGGTGCTTCTGGGAACAAAATATAGCTCTGTGTGTGTGATGGGACTAACACACTTCAAGTCCTATAGGTGCTTCTGGGAAGAAAATATAGCTCTGTGTGTGTAATGGGACTAACACACTTCAAGTCCTATAGGTGCTTCTGGGAAGAAAATATAGCTCTGTGTGTGTAATGGGACTAACACACTTCAAGTCCTATAGGTGCTTCTGGGAAGAAAATATAGCTCTGTGTGTGTAATGGGACTAACACACTTCAAGTCCTATAGGTGCTTCTGGGAACAAAATATAGGAGCTCTGCCTGCCTGCCACGAACACACTACAAGTCCTATAGGTGCTTCTGGGAAGAAAATATAGCTCTGTGTGTGTAATGGGACTAACACACTTCAAGTCCTATAGGTGCTTCTGGGAACAAAGTATAGCTCTTTGTGTGTAATGGGACTAACACACTTCAAGTCCTATAGGTGCTTCTGGGAAGAAAATATAGCTCTGTGTGTGTGATGGGACTAACACACTTCAAGTCCTATAGGTGCTTCTGGGAAGAAAATATAGCTCTGTGTGTGTAATGGGACTAACACACTTCAAGTCCTATAGGTGCTTCTGGGAACAAAGTATAGCTCTTTGTGTGTAATGGGACTAACACACTTCAAGTCCTATAGGTGCTTCTGGGAAGAAAATATAGCTCTGTGTGTGTGATGGGACTAACACACTTCAAGTCCTATAGGTGCTTCTGGGAACAAAATATAGCTCTGTGTGTGTAATGGGACTAACACACTTCAAGTCCTATAGGTGCTTCTGGGAACAAAATATAGCTCTGTGTGTGTGATGGGACTAACACACTTCAAGTCCTATAGGTGCTTCTGGGAACAAAATATAGCTCTGTGTGTGTAATGGGACTAACACACTTCAAGTCCTATAGGTGCTTCTGGGAACAAAATATAGCTCTGTGTGTGTGATGGGACTAACACACTTCAAGTCCTATAGGTGCTTCTGGGAAGAAAATATAGCTCTGTGTGTGTAATGGGACTAACACACTTCAAGTCCTATAGGTGCTTCTGGGAAGAAAATATAGCTCTGTGTGTGTAATGGGACTAACACACTTCAAGTCCTATAGGTGCTTCTGGGAAGAAAATATAGCTCTGTGTGTGTAATGGGACTAACACACTTCAAGTCCTATAGGTGCTTCTGGGAAGAAAATATAGCTCTGTGTGTGTAATGGGACTAACACACTTCAAGTCCTATAGGTGCTTCTGGGAACAAAGTATAGCTCTTTGTGTGTAATGGGACTAACACACTTCAAGTCCTATAGGTGCTTCTGGGAAGAAAATATAGCTCTGTGTGTGTGATGGGACTAACACACTTCAAGTCCTATAGGTGCTTCTGGGAAGAAAATATAGCTCTGTGTGTGTGATGGGACTAACACACTTCAAGTCCTATAGGTGCTTCTGGGAACAAAATATAGGAGCTCTGCCTGCCTGCCACGAACACACTACAAGTCCTATAGGTGCTTCTGGTAACAAAATATAGGAGCTCTGCCTGCCTGCCACTAACACACTACAAGTCCTATAGGTGCTTCTGGTAACAAAATATAGGAGCTCTGCCTGCCTGTCACTAACACACTACAAGTCCTATAGGTGCTTCTGGTAACAAAATATAGGAGCTCTGCCTGCCTGCCACTAACACACTACAAGTCCTATAGGTGCTTCTGGTAACAAAATATAGGAGCTCTGCCTGCCTGTCACTAACACACTACAAGTCCTATAGGTGCTTCTGGTAACAAAATATAGGAGCTCTGCCTGCCTGTCACTAACACACTACAAGTCCTATAGGTGCTTCTGGTAACAAAATATAGGAGCTCTGCCTGCCTGCCACTAACACACTACAAGTCCTATAGGTGCTTCTGGTAACAAAATATAGGAGCTCTGCCTGCCTGTCACTAACACACTACAAGTCCTATAGGTGCTTCTGGTAACAAAATATAGGAGCTCTGCCTGCCTGCCACTAACACACTACAAGTCCTATAGGTGCTTCTGGTAACAAAATATAGGAGCTCTGCCTGCCTGCCACGAACACACTACAAGTCCTATAGGTGCTTCTGGTAACAAAATATAGGAGCTCTGCCTGCCTGCCACGAGCACACTACAAGCCCCTCTTTGTCAATCAATCTTTGTAACTGAATCTATCTAACTCAATCTCTGCAAGTGAATCTCTCTCTCTATCTATCTAAATGCAGCAGAGTGTCACAGGAACAGCCTGCTCAATCTGCGCCGGAACAGCATGTGACCGGCGCAGACGGCGTGGCGGCGTTTTATAGGGGGGGGCGTGTACTACAGCCCCTGAGCTGTAATTGGCTACAGGCGTCCTGCCTGTAGCCAATTATGGCTCTTCGAGTTTCCGGGGCTGTGATTGGCCAAGCATGCGGGGTCACAGTGCATGCTTGGCCAATCATCAGCCAGCAATGCACTGCGTCGGCCGCGCCGGCCGCAATGCATTGCGGGGCCGCTCGCATCACACGAACGTGATGCGAGCGGCCAAAATAGTTCTGGGCTCGCCGAGCGAGCGAACGCCCGGTGCTCGATGCGAACGTGGGTTCGCATCGAGCACCGGGCCCATCCTTATTAATAAGTAATTTTCTAAATAATTTGAAGATAGATTGTTTATTAATATTAGTATAGTAAATAAACCTGTAGAGTTCAGGAAGTTTTCTGGGTATTTTGAGAGCTGTGAGAACACGGGAAATACATAAATCTCTAAAATGACACCTGCCTTCTTCCTTGCCAAAATTGCACTGGCAAATAGAACCACATAAGGTGCCAGGATTTTGCTTTTCATAAAGTTTTGTAATCACAGTGTAATTGACTGTGCTACCGTGAACATGTTCCCCATTGACCAAGTGTAAGATTTGAAGGATTTTTTCGAGTGTTGATATTAGCCATTACTCCTTTCGTGATCAGAGGTCATTGATGTCTAGATGCCCCAAATTTAGCATCTATGACTAATTTGAATATCTAATTTGCAAATCTAAATATTATTTATATATATATATTTTTAAGGACATATAAAGTTTTTTTTCTAGTTTTTACTATGGGCTGACAGATGCAAAAAACTTACAATTACTTACATGCAGTATAATTTCTTATTTACTTACAATCGCATTATTAAAATAATAATACTTTTTTTTTTTTAATTAATATAATAATATAATAATAAAATGTATATAATAATACATTTATATCTGAACTAATAAATAGATATCACTGCAGATAAAAACAGCAGCTTGAAGGCACCAGTGTTCATCTGCAGACTGAAGGCTTTTATTTTATATTTATCAATGGAGCCTCGAGTCTGCATTTAATTACTATGTCAGAACTGACATAGTGATCACATGACTGGGAACCATTCTGACTGGACATTGTGGACAGCTGAAATTGAGAAGGCTCTGACCTGAGACCCGACAATGGGTGGCAAGTATTTGATCAGTGAGCTGCAGCAAAATGTTGGAGTTGGAGATCCATAAAACTGGCTGTTTATTCAGAAACTCTGGGCCAAAACCTGCATTTTCCCAGCAAAAATATGCCTACAATGTGCCTACAATCTTCTGATAAGCAGAACGACCCCAAAACTATATTCACTTCTAGCACCTACCTAGGAGGGTGCTACACACACTATGAGTTTTTTGTTGGGTTGAACGAAAAAAAAACTGTCAGCTCCAATACAGCGATCTCCCCTGCTGAGGTATTGTCTGAGAGCGCTGATCTGGAGCTGGTCAGTTGCTGGTTTTCCAGTATGCTTGTCCAACAGTCGGACCAGCTCCCATACACACAGGCCGAAAGTCGGACGTTTTTTATTGGAGCAACCAATGTCGCCTGGCATTCGGCCCATGTGTACAGGGCTTAATCCTCTTCTCTCAAATTGTACTATTACTGTACTGTCTCCCTTTTATTTCGTAAATCACTGAGCAAACTGTTATATAACACAAGCAACACTATATGAATCCCGTACAATGATAAAAATACCGATCAGCACAAAACCAGAATATAGGGGGTTATTTACGAAAGGGAAATCCACTTTGCACGACAAGTGCAAAGTGCAATTTCAAGTGAACTTTGCACTTGTAGTTTGCATTTGTAGTGCAAAGTGGATTTGCCTTTCGTAAATAACCCCCATAGTGTTTTTGTTAAATTTTTTCTTTTTATTTGTTCTTTATTATGTTCAGGACTAAAAATAAGGATTAATAGGATTAAAAATAGTTTTGCATTCTTTTAGACCAGTAAACATGAGATACAGCATACCAATATTTCATATTTACAATTTCCATAGAGTGGGTGCAGTTCTACGCCTGTTTTACACATTTTCCAGACTAACCTTAACTGTGTTGCTGAAAATAATCTCAGGCTGGCCACACACACTTAAATCTAACAGATTCCTCCATTCAAGCTATAGAGCATGGATGAACAAATCCCCCTGCAAGTCCATTGTATTCAGTTAGCTGGCGGCCTCTGTCAGTATACCCAAACAGTAGCTGCATCTGAGGGGATGCAGCTGCTGCTTGGCCAACAATTTTCTGTTCATGGGGGGGGGGGGGGATCTATTAGGCAAATTTTGGCAAGTTCCTCAGGAATCCGGCCAATTTTAGCTCTTTCTCTCTTACTTGGTGTTGCACCAAAATCTTGGGACTTCTGCAGCTACCTGAACCAGGGCTGCTGTTAGAAATCACTGGGCCCCATACAGCCTACATGACAAGAAAGGGAAAGGCCAGTAAACTACATATTTACCAGCCCCTTTCCACGGCTCTCCATCCTAAAACATACATACATGGTAAGCTAGCACCAATACTAGGGTCTATCACGGTGTAAACTGGCACCAATACTAAGGGCTATTGCAGCGTAAACTGGCACCAATACTAGGGGTTATTACTGGGTAAACTGGCACCAATACTAGGGGCTATTACTGCGTAAACTGCCACCAATACTAAGGGATATTACTGCGTAAACTGGCACCACTATTAGAGGTTATTACTGTGTATACTGGCACCAATTCGAAGGGTTATTACTGTGTATACTGGCACCAATTTGAAGGGTTATTACTGCTTAAACTGGCACCAATATTAGAGGTTATTACTGTGTAAACTAGCACCAATACTAGGGTCTATTACTGCATAAACTGTCACCAATACTAGGGGCTATTACTGTGTAAACTGGCACCAATACTAGGGGCCATTACTGCGTAAACTGGCACCAATACTAAGGGCTATTACTGCGTAAACTGGCACCACTATTGGAGGCTATTACTGCGTAAGCTGGCACCAATAGTAGGGGCTATTACTGCCTAAACTCGCACCAATATTAGAGTTTTTTTACTGCGTAAGCTAGCACCAATACTAGGGTCTATCACGGTGTAAACTGGCACCAATACTAAGGGCTATTGCAGTGTAAACTGGCACCAATACTAGGGGTTATTACTGGGTAAACTGGCACCAATACTAGGGGCTATTACTGCGTAAACTGCCACCAATACTAAGGGATATTACTGTGTAATAGGGATGGGCCCGGTGTTTGATTCGAACCCATGTTCGAATCGAACATCGGGCGTTCGCCCGCTCCGCGAGCCCAGAACTATTTGGGCCGCTCGCATCAAATTTGTGTGATGCGAGCGGCCCGCAATGCACTGCGCCAGTCGCAGTGCATTGCTGGCTGATGATTGGCCAAGCATGCACTGTGACCCTGCATGCTTGGCCAATCATAGACCCAGCCCACATCGAATCTGACCTTACACCACTCCTGCAGTGTTCCTGGGAAGAAGAGATCTTTGCAAGCTGGTAGGGGTGCTGCGTAGCTCCGCCCTGACGCATTTCAGTATTTACTTTCATCAGAGAGCGGTCTGGTAAGTGCATCACCTATAGGGACCTGCACAGAAGGTGTGGTGAAGGACATGTTTGGCCATGAGTGAAACTTCCATAGATTTGGACTTTTTTTGCACGTTTGGCACAGAGAGTGTGAAAGAATTTTCTTGCACTGCTAATGTATTGCTGAATATATTAATGAACACTCTCATTTTGATCTAATATTATTTATGCAAGGCATTTGGTTACCTATATTAATATAGACGTTTGAATTTTAAAGCGCTGCTTATATCTTGAGTAAGAACGTTCCTTGGAATAATGTTTTCTGATGATATATAATTCTATGTACTTTGATTCTTGATAGTAGCTGCTGATACACATTTAGATTGTATTTCATAGGCGCTGAGGGAGTAGGTTTTGATATCATTTGAATCTTGCTCATTTTATACATATATATATATATATATATATATATATATATATATATAGATAGATAGATAGATAGATAGATAGATAGATAGATAGATAGATAGATAGATATATATATATATATATAGATATATAGATATATATATATATATATATATATATACTTCATTTTTTTTGTGGTAAGATTTAGTGGTGAAAATTATTAGTGCCCCCCCCCCCCCAGTTTTGCCTGTGGTATCTTATGTGCCCCCCCCCCCCATATATTGTTTCTAGAGTCACCACTGCATACGTCCCAGGAGTTTTCATGGGATTTTTTTTCCCTTTCATCTAGAGGTGGGGGAGGGGCCTTCTCAGCTAGACGCACCCTCCTGCCTGCATACCTAAGCTAAGGGCAGGTGGATTCCAGGAAGTAGATGCTACATGAATTGTCTGCTCTTGCTCAAGATGGCTTGAAATGCTAGGGGGGTTTTAAAAGTGATTTCTCAACATAAATAAAGCATGGAGACATGGGTGAGTTTGCTTTGAATATTAAAAATAAATGAAATAGTACTTTCAGTTTGTGGTGCTCAGATACAGTTTTTGGATGAAACATGTCAGGCTGGCTGATGCAAGTACGCGGATCTGTTTGTTTTTATATATGCCCTGATGTCTCTATATTGATGTAAGTAGACTACATACAAATAAAATTTTGAGTTTACCTTGCGGGCTTCACTATTGGTTGTTTCCTTCCTTTAGATTCCTTTAGCATATTCCATCTATCTGGTTCTGTGAATCCAGAATCAGGCCATGTAGTGGGGATGCGTAGCATATAGAACGAAAGGCCTGCATGACTGGGGGGGGCAGGGCAGGCTGTAGTTGGGCAGATTTTAAAATGTAATAAAGTAATATTTAATACCAAGGGTCAACAGCTATTGGTACAGAGCGAGGTGTGGCAGGGTGGAGTAGGTCAGGGCAGGGTGGAGTCAAAAGAAGGGGTAGGCAGTGTAATAGGAGTCTTGGGGTCAGTTGGAGATAGGGGCCCATTGGGTGCCCATTTAAAAGCTGAGGTGAAGGACAGGATTTGGAGAGGGGAATACGTAGAGCTTTTTGCTCTTTTGCCTATTGAAAAGTTTAACCTTGACAAGGTTAAACTGGACGACAGCAAGAGGGAAGAGGAAGAAAAGCGTCGGTATCGCTTGATTCCACGGACTTTCGGTAACTGGCTTCAGGCATTCAGCATTCTGGCCAGTGTAATTGGGGAGAAGACGCCGGAGTGCTGTTCGGCGCTTTTCTGTTATTTGGACTCTATTAGTGAGGCCCAAAGGGTTTATGGGGGCGTAGCGTGGCTACGCTATGACGAACAATTTCGTCAGCGCAAGGCGGTGAGGCCCTCCGTGAGATGGGACCACAAAGATATAGGTTTGTGGATGAAATTGATGACTCAGGCGAGAACATTTTCGCAGCCCTTTCAGGGGGGGGCCGGGGGTGCCAGCGCCCCATCATCATCGGCCGCAAACCGTAAGGGGTACTGCTGGCGTTTCAACGATAGCACCTGCAAATTTGGGGGTTCGTGTCGGTTTCGTCACGAATGCTCCGGATGCGGAGGTTCCCACCCATTGGCAAAGTGCTTCAAGCAAAGCAAAGCGAAGCCGGCCGACGCTGGAAAGAGGGAGAACACCGGTGAAGGTGGAAAAAATGGTCCCCTTCCTCAATAGGTATCCCGATAGGACTGCGGCGCAGTTTCTTTTCCGGGGGTTCACTGAGGGTTTTGTTATTCCGTGCACATTATCCACCGTTCCGGCTGTGGGGGAAAACTTGCGTTCGGCAAAACTGCATCCGGCGGTGGTTTCGGCCAAGTTGTCCAAGGAAGTGTCCATGGGCAGGATGGCGGGGCCGTTTTCTTTCCCTCCTCTGGCTGATTTGGTGGTTTCGCCGCTGGGGGTGGTCCCCAAGAAGGAACCTAACAAATTCAGACTGATACACCACCTGTCTCATCCTCGGGGTGGTTCGGTCAATGACGCTATTGACCCACGGTTGTGTGCGGTGTCTTACGCCTCGTTTGATGATGCCATTAAATGGGTGCGGAAGTTTGGGAAGGGTGCGCTGTTGGCGAAAACTGACATTGAGTCGGCTTTTCGCTTACTGCCCGTTCACCCGCTGAGTTTTAGGTTCTTGGGTTGCGTTTGGGAGGGACAGTATTTCGTGGACCGCTGCTTGCCCATGGGTTGCGCCATTTCTTGTTCGTTTTTTGAGACTTTCAGTTCCTTTTTGGACTGGGTGGTACGGGAGGTTTCTGGGTGGCAATCCGTCGTCCACTATTTGGACGATTTTTTGGTGATAGGTCCTCCCGGGGCCCGGATTTGCCAGATTCTGTTGTCTACGGTGCAACATGTGTTCCAGCTTTTTGGGGTGCCATTGGCTCCTGAAAAGACAGAGGGTCCTCTTGAGGAATTGAAGTTTCTAGGTATCATTATTGATACGATACGGATGGAATGCAGGCTTCCCGAAGATAAGTTGGAAGATATGCGCGTCACGGTTGAATTTGCACATGGTTGCAAGAAATTGCAATTAAGGTCCCTGCAGTCACTGCTGGGAAAACTTAATTTTGCTTGCCGTATAATGCCTATGGGGCGGGTTTTTTTGCAGGCGGTTGGCGGCTGCCACCGCAGGGGTGAAGGCGCCGCACCATTACGTGCGGCTTACGAAAACACATCGTGAGGACTTACAGGTTTGGAGGACGTTTCTGGCTCAGTACAATGGTAGGTCCTTATGGATGGAAGCAACGGTGTCCGATTTTGATTTGGACTTGTATACTGATGCGGCAGGTTCCATTGGGTACGCGGCGTATTTTGGTGGTAGGTGGAGTGCGGGGTGTTGGCCTGAGTCGTGGAGGGTTTCGAATTTCATCCGTAACATGGCGCTACTGGAGCTGTTTCCAATAGTGCTGGCGGTGGAAATTTGGGGACAAGAATTCCGGAATAAGCGGGTACGGTTTCACTGCGACAATTTAGGGGTCGTGCAAGCCATTAATTCCGTTACTTCTTCCTCCCCGCCGGTTGTATGTCTTCTTCGGCATTTGGTGTTGCAATGCTTGACTTTGAATGCATTTATATTTGCTGTTCATTTGCCCGGGGTAGATAACACAGTGGCGGATGCCCTTTCTCGTCAACAGTGGCAGAAGTTTCGGGAGTTGGCACCGGAGGCGGAGCAGCTCGGAATCCCGTGTCCGGACCACTTGTGGGAAGTCGTTTTGCCACAGTAGCTGATTTGATACGCCGGTCAGTTTGCCCTTCTACCTGGACAGCTTATGAGCGGGTGTGGGAGGAGTGGCGTAGGCTGGTGAGTTTGGTAGGGGGTTCTGAGCGGGAGATGGATAACTTGTCCATCCTTCTGTACTACATTGGCAGGAATTTTGAAGATGGTGTTTCTGTGGCCTCTTTAAATAGGAAGATGGCGGGTTTGGCATTCTTTTTCCAGCTATCTGGTTTTGAGGATGTCACTAAAGCGTTTATGGTCAAGAAAGCTTTGCGGGGTTACAGGAGGACTAAAGGGAGGCGGGTACCCGATTCCCGCCGTTCAGTTTCTTTTGATTTACTGCTAGCACTGTTGGTGCGTTTGCCAAATGTCTGTGCGGACCCCTTCGAAACGTTACTATTCAAGACTGCCTTTGTTCTGGCTTTTTTTGGGGCGCTGCGGATAGGGGAGTTGGTTAGCCCGTCCACTAAAGTTAGGGGTGGGCTTGGGGTGTCCGAGGTCACAGTTCTAGGGGACAAATTGTCCTTGTATATTAGGAAATCTAAAACGGACCAGTTGGGCCGTGGGGCTACAGTGGTACTCAGCAGAGTTCCTAATTCACCGGCCTGCCCGGTTGCTATGGTGTCAGCTTGGTTAGGCGTCCGGGTTTCGGGGGCGGGACCTTTGTTGACACACGCGGATGGTTCCGCATTGTCCCGTTTCCAATTTAGTTCAGTTTTTCGGAAATGTTTACGGGCTGTTGGTGTGGATCCAGGGGCTTATGCTTCCCATTCTTTTCGCATTGGGGCCGCCACGGAAGCGGCCAGGTGGGGGCTAGACGACCAGATCCTGCAGCGGATTGGTCGTTGGGAATCTAGGCGTTTCAGTTTATATGTACGCCCACATCTTCTTTAGAGATTCTGTATGTTGTGTTCCCCAGTCCCTGTGATGGTTATGGTCTGTCGTATGTGTTGTTTTGGAGTGTCTGGTTGAGTAGGGTGCATTGTATCTGGGTTTTGTTATTTTATGTTTTTCAGGCGGAGAATGTTTGATTTGGATCATCGGACACTCCTACGTGTCCTGGGGCGCGAGGAGGGCTGCAGTCAGACCGGATGGCCGACAGTTGGGTTTCCCGAGACACGTAGCTAGAGTGCGGTGGATAGGGGTCCCGGGTATGCTCTGGTCCAGAGTGTTGCCCGAAGTACATAGATATACTAGATTGGATAGGCCCCCGGACGTCTTAGTCATCCATGCTGGGGGTAATGATCTGGGGCTCCGTTCCGCTAGGGAATTAATTCGGGACATCAAATTTGACTTTTTACGTCTGCGGTCGTTTTTCCCAGACGTTATTCTGGTCTGGTCAGACATGATAGGTAGGGCCTCATGGCGTCTCGCCCGCTCTGTAGAGAGGCTGAACAAAGCAAGGGTCAAACTTAACAAGGAGGTGGCTCGCTTTTTTGTCCGGAATGGGGGCCTTGTTGTGCGCCATACGGAACTAGAGGGTGACAACTGGCTCTACCTGCGTGGGGACGGGGTACACCTGAACGCTGTTGGGATAGACATGTGGTGCCTGGGCCTGCAGGATGGTATTCAGAGAGCGTTGGGTGTGTGGCGGGCCGCTCAAGTGTGAGGTTTCACACTTGCTCGTCGTTGGCAGGGGTCTCAGAGTTTTGAGGGTGGGCATGGTCAAAATATTTGAAGTGGTGTATGGTGGGAGGGGCTCAGTTTTGGTATGGGTACCTTCCCAATTTGAGTGACGTCATTATGACGAAATGGGTATTGAGGCTGTATCAGCGTAGAAAGGCATTAAAATTGTCCTCGAGCCGGCGTATTCGCGGCTGAGGGCCGTGATATAGAAAAGGTAGCTGATACAGCAGAATTTTCTTTGGTAGACCATGCTCACCTCAAAAAATATAACGGTTCAATTTTTTCTGTTATTTTGTTAATAAAAGGCTGCTACGGCCATTTAAAACCCAAAGAAGTCTAGCGTGGTTATTATTTAGATGGCTAAGAAGGGTAAGTGGTCATGGCAGCCGGTAAGTCTGCAATACACCAGTCAAGAATCAGGCCATGTAGTGGGGATGCGTAGCATATAGAACGAAAGGCCTGCATGACTGGGGGGGGCAGGGCAGGCTGTAGTTGGGCAGATTTTAAAATGTAATAAAGTAATATTTAATACCAAGGGTCAACAGCTATTGGTACAGAGCGAGGTGTGGCAGGGTGGAGTAGGTCAGGGCAGGGTGGAGTCAAAAGAAGGGGTAGGCAGTGTAATAGGAGTCTTGGGGTCAGTTGGAGATAGGCAGAACGAGAGAATTTCCCTCCCGCCCTCCCCTTTTTTAGGTTTGTGATTGGATGATGGGTTGAAAAGGGGGGTTGTATGTCGTTTTGGTGTTGTTTAATGTGTTGGGGGGGGGGGGGGGGGGGGGGGGGGGTTTGGTGTGATGTCTTAGCTGTAGCAGGGGTCTCAGAGTTTTGAGGGTGGGCATGGTCAAAATATTTGAAGTGGTGTATGGTGGGAGGGGCTCAGTTTTGGTATGGGTACCTTCCCAATTTGAGTGACGTCATTATGACGAAATGGGTATTGAGGCTGTATCAGCGTAGAAAGGCATTAAAATTGTCCTCGAGCCGGCGTATTCGCGGCTGAGGGCCGTGATATAGAAAAGGTAGCTGATACAGCAGAATTTTCTTTGGTAGACCATGCTCACCTCAAAAAATATAACGGTTCAATTTTTTCTGTTATTTTGTTAATAAAAGGCTGCTACGGCCATTTAAAACCCAAAGAAGTCTAGCGTGGTTATTATTTAGATGGCTAAGAAGGGTAAGTGGTCATGGCAGCCGGTAAGTCTGCAATACACCAGTCATGTCATTAACAACTTATTGGAGGAGTCTGGATCCGGTCTTCACTTATCGCTTTCATCAAGTCTCACCAACCTCCGGCATCTTATGACAACATCGCTCATTTACAACTTGGTTCTGGTAAGCAGATCGAGATCACAAGATTTTGGATTGTTCACCTTTTTTGTTTGTTTTTTTTGTTCGTTTTGTGCACTGAACTTGGGTGGAACATTTGGTTTCATATTATCATTTTTGTCTTTGGTTTGCTTGATCGATCAGATTTAAAGATAGACTTTCACATTTTTGGATAATTTTTCCAATCATTTTTATTTTTTTATTTTTTTTAACACACACTCTTAAGCCCCATACACACGGTCGGATTTTTGCATGGATTCTGTCCGATCGGACAATGTTGTTGAAAAATCAGACCGTGTGTATGCACCATCGGACAGTGTACGTCGGATTGTCCGACGGACAAAGTCCTATCTCCTGCTGGATAGATTTTCCGACAACACGGTCCGATCACACCAAATCCGATCGTGTGTACGGTTGTCCGACGGACAAAGTGCTACGCATGCTCAGATCACATTACAAGACCAAAGCTATTGGCTACTAGCCTCTACGTAGTCCCGTCGTAGGCAACAAACGTCACCACGTTCAGAATGATCGGATTTTCTGACAACTTTGTCCGACCGTGTGTACGCAAAACCAACATCGGACAAAGTATGACGGACATGATCCGACGTGTGTATGGGGCTTAAGCGCTACATTTTGGATTTTATATTTTATTAGTTTGCTTATCAACAAACTGTGTTGGCTGCTATCACATTATACCTTTGGAATTAGCGCAGATATTTTGTTCACCCGTTTTTTCAGATACAGTTTAGTTCCGCTTTAGGCCTCATTTATATTGATGAACAGGCATGGACAGCGGGAAGAGACAGCACATTGGTGCAGGTAGACTCATAGTTTCATAGTTAGTAAGGTTGAATAAAGACACCAGTCCATCCAGTTCAACCTGAGTGAGTGTCTACAATTGTCCCTATCCCTGTACATCGCACACTCACATCGGTCCCTACCCTCAAGGAGCCCACAATCCAAGGTCCCTATTCATATACTGAATGAATGAATGATTTGTATAGCGCTGCAACTGCGAACTGAATCGCCTCGAGGACAATTTTTTGGACAGAAGCCAATTAACCTACCTGCATGTCTTCGTATTGTGGGAGGAAAACGGAGGAAACCCACGCAGGCACAGGGAGAACATGCAAACCCCAGGCAGGTAGTGTCATGGTTGGGATTTGAACCAGCGACTTTTTACTGCTAGGTGAGAGTGCTACCCACTACACCACTGTGTAGACTGACAAGTGGTTGCAGACAGCTGCCGCCGGGAAGCCCGTAGAAAGCAATGACAGCCTGACAGGAGCTGAAACTGTCTGCATGTGTCCAGATATTGAGTGGTTACCTGCATTTGGGGACAGATACCTGACCCTGGACGCACGCAGTCCCTAACTGAAGGTAACCAATGTGTTGCAGATACATACAAAGGTCGGCAGACAGCTGCGGCTCTTGTTAAGCTGCCATTGATTTGTACAGGTTGAGCAGAAGCAGCTCGCTTAAACTACCTGTCAGCCCAACTGCAGCAAAATGATGTCTCTTGCCGCTGTCTGTGCCTGTTCATCCATTTAAATGAGTCCTAAAGTTCCCTTCTAAGAACAAAAAAAAAAAAAAAGAGAAAAAAGTTTTTTACTCAACTGAACTTCCAACAAGTCTGAAGAACTTCTTGATTTAATGGATACACAAAAGTACTTTCTCCGTTTTTATTCTTTATATTTATGATTATTTAAATGCTAGAAAATACATTCAACCTTTTTGAATTGATGGATACACGAAAGTACTTTCTCCAATTTTTAGTCTTTACATTTATGCTTATTTAAATGCTACACAAGGACATAAGCTGGGAAATAAGTTTTCTTGTCTACCTTTTAGAAGTTTTTCTTTGTGATTTAATCACGAGCCATCATATTCATTGTACATCGGAATCTCACTAATTGCCTCTTTTCTATGTTTATTTGTTACATTAGAAAACAAGAAAAACCCACTGGGGCCAGTAAAAAGTTGTTATTCTGGTAAAGATGTGAAAAGGAAAGTTTAATGACTTGTCTATTTGTCACTCAACTCTATAACAAAGCATGATAATTATAAGTGTAGGAGGCTGTAAAGGGAATAGGCAATAAAATGAAAGCCAGGTTAGGCTGTTTTCTTCCCTTGTATGCTCATTCTATTATATTTTAATGTGTATATAAACAATCGTTTTCCATGCATTACACAGATGAGATCCCATGTTGGAAGTTTTTTTGTGCTCAGTTATATTTAAACAGTTAACTCGCATTCACATTATTGATTATGATGATGGCTGAATGGCCCATTATTAACAATTATAATAATCCGCATTTTCCTTCATTGCTATTTGAAGATTGAATAACATATGTATGAAGTCGTTTGAAAGAAAATTAATCCACATCATGTTTAAAGTAACACTGTTGTCACTTTTAAATGTTGAAAGTTAGTGGACCTTCACTTGAAAATTAAAGCATTGCTCATCCTGCTCATTCCTCTAGTATCGGATTACCAAATAGGCAGAGTAGGCACCAGCCTAAGGGTGCCGAGACGTTTAAGGGCCTACCGACAATGGATCAAAATAATATTGATTTGATCTTGAACGAAAATTACAATGAAGCTTTCTTAAAGCGGTTCTGCACTCATTTCATTTAGTAAATCTCTTTGCCTTCCAAATCAGGCAAAGAGTACTAAATGAAATGTTTTTTTTTTTTTTTTTTTTTACTTACCTTGTAATTGAAGACTTCCGGTCTTCTCCCTCTGCGGCGGCGGGCGGGGTCTTGCGTCGATCGTCGTCACGCCGCACTGTCTCCTGGGATCTGGTGTCATTGATCCCAGGAGTCAGTGCGGGCATCTTCCGAAATCTCGCGAGATTTCGGCCACATCTTCCGAAATCTCCCGAGATTTCGGCCGCATCTGCCGAAATCTCGTGAGATCTCGGCAGATGAGCCGTTACTGCGCACGCGCGAGTAACGGCAGTGCATGCTGGGCCATCTAAAGTCCCTGTGGGTGTTTCACATGCCCACAGGCAAGATGGCCCCCAGCACTAAAGAAGAAGACGAGGAACTTCATCGGACGAAAACCGGCGGCGATCGAGATGGAAGATGGAACAGGTGAGTCCCCTAATAAAGGTAAGCACACTTTACATTACATCATAAAAAAAAAAAAATTTTTTTCAGAGTGCAGAACCGCTTTAAATTGTTACAAAAGATAGAACAAATTAATCAGCCCAAAGAAACAAAAACTCTAAAGTGGTTCTAAAGACTCAAGGTTTTTTTACCTTCATGCATTCTATGCATGAAGGTAAAATACGTCCTCTGTGCAGTAACCTCAGGCCCCCTAATACTTTGTGAGCCCTATCTTCCTTCGTGCACGAGAGGCTCGGCTGTCCGGGGACTTTCCCTCCTCATTGGCTGAGACAGCCACAGGCGCCATTGAGAGCGAGGGGGTGGGGCAGAGCCATGGCTTCATGTCTCATGAATGAGCCTGCTTGGGTGCCCCCAGAGCAAGTTGCTTGCTCTGGGGGCACTTGGCAGGAGGGAGGGGCCAAGAGCACCAGCGAGGGACCTGAAAAGAGGAGGATCAGGGCTGCTCTGTGTAAAACCACTGCATAGAGCAGGTAAGTGTAACATGATTGTTATTTTAATTTTTTTTAAAGAGGCTTTTAATATCACTTTCAGTTAAGGACTCTATAGAGAGAATACTGCATTAATGTAATGCACCCAAAAACAACTTCAAGTACGTAAACCAAAGGAATAAGGTCCACATTACAGTTTGTCTCATAAAAGCTCATCTTCTTTCTGCTGGCAGTTTGTAAAATATTTTGGTGCAACCTACGTAGTGTAAGGGTAATCTTCATCTAGCGGCTAACGTGCACACTATAAGGAAAATGTGGAAATGGGAGTTTTGAGGTGCAAAATTACTTTACTTAACACATAATCAAAATATATATAATTTTATTGTATAAACATAAAAAAAATGTAAAACAACATATGAAGAGGATTTGTGGCTCGACATGTTTCACTATAAACATGACTTCTTCAGGAGATTATTGTAAACCTTATGTATAGTATCGCTGTAAATAAACAAAGAAAAACATTAAGTATATTTGGTCAACACATTAGAATAAACAATTCATTTTAAGAGACCATAAAGGTCTAAAACTACACAAAAAGTATATAAAATCATTTGCATAGATCACTGATGGCGAACCTTGGAACCCCAGATGTTTTGGAACTTCATTTCCCATGATGTTGAACTACACTGTAGAGTAAATGAGCTTCATTGGAAATGTAGTTCCACAACATGTGATCAAAGAAGATGCGGGTGGATCGGCGCAGGGAGGTGAGGCGACACCGCAAGCGCGGAGGTCTCGGCCTCCGACGCGTTATTATCCAGGGCCGGCTGATAGGCCTGTTCGCCTGCCAAGAAGCCCCGGGGTGATCAGTCAG
Source organism: Lithobates sylvaticus (assembly GCA_028564925.1). Classification (NCBI taxonomy): domain Eukaryota; kingdom Metazoa; phylum Chordata; class Amphibia; order Anura; family Ranidae; genus Lithobates; species Lithobates sylvaticus. The sequence continues at coordinate 77,117,031 of CM053026.1, forward strand.
CCCTACCTGCCAAACTGAAACAGCAGCCAGCTGCAGCTGGGCCCGTGCGGACTACACGCCACAGGCATAGCTCAGTGGGTGGGGCCACGGGCAATTTGCGGGACTGACACTTGGGCGACCTCCCCCAGCAGCTCTAAACGAGCTGAGGGGGGAGGTCAGAAGGGGGAGAACCACAGGCACTGCCATCAGGAGGGGAATGGAGCCCACACGGTCGGTGTCAAGCAGGACAAGATGGCGGAGGGAATACAGCACAGGCCAGCCCGGTTACAGCTAGAACAGGGCGACACAGTGTAACAGCGGGAGGCAGAGCTTCGGGGTGAGACAGGCCCCACAGCAGAGGGAGCATACAGCCTCTAGGACCTCTTCTCCTGGGGGCTAATATCAGGGATCAAGTACTCACCGAGGCCAAGATGCCGAGAGCGGTTGCCCTTGCGACTCAGCGCCCACTGCCCCTGGAGATGGTACAGAGGGCAGTTGGCACCAAGAGGCACAAGCCACCGGTTGGTGATGGCTAGGCGTGGGCCCAGGTGCTGCAGGTAGGAGATGGGCAGGAACTGGGATCCTGGCTGAGGTTCAAACACCGGTAGGCAGGCTGAGGGTAAAACACAGAAGGTTAGTCAGGCACAAGCTAGGGGGTCAAACACGGGTAGGCAAGTCCAGAGTGAGGTAACCAGGCGGAGAGACAAGGCAGGTTCAAAGACAGGCAGAGGGTCAGGTACTGGCAGCAAGGAGCAGATATCCGAGAGTACAGGCCGAGGGTCAAACACTGGAGACAATGGGAAGTCCGGTAAGCAAGCCAAGGGTCAAGGTTGGAGAGAAGCAGGATGGTCAAGGTGGTCCGGGTCGGCAACAGGTGATCAATCAAGATAGCAGAACAGCAGGTACAGGCACAAGGACAAGGGACAGCTGAGAGACGAACCAGCGTTGTTTTGGTGTGAAGGCCTCTCTTTTATAGGCCAGCTGGTGGTCACATGGTGGTGCATGCGCGCGCGCCGCTCAGTGGAGCCGCGAGCGCGCGTGCGCCGCCGCAGCATTACCCCATTTCTTCCAGTGCGCCGGAGCGCCAGCCTCGTGCGCATGCGCACTACAGTGCGCGACGGACGAGGTTCCTGATAGTGCCCCCCCCTGAGGGGCGGACTCCGGACGCCCAGGCTATCCATCAGTTCAGGGTGTTCTTGGTGAAAGGTCCTGATCATCCTTGGGGCATGGAAATTTTTGGATGGTTCCCAGGAGTTGTCTTCTGGAGGGTACCCCTTCCACTTTACCAAGTACTGAAGCTGGCGGCCTACCTTCCTGCAACCCAGTAGAGATTCCACTTCATACTCTTCATTACCATCAACTGTGACAGGAGGTGGAGGAAGTTCTTCTCTATCCGGAAAAGGACTGGGGACCAGGGGTCTTAGCAGCGAGGCATGAAATACCGGGTGTATTCTGTACGTCTTGGGTAGGGAGAGCTCAAAGGCCACAGGATTTACCATCTTTTTGATCTCAAATGGCCCGATGAATTTGGGGCCCAGCTTTCGTGAGGGGCATGAGAGTTTGAGATGGGTGGTTGACAACCATACTTTCTCCCCTGTTTTGAATGAGGGATTATCCCTTCTACCTCTGTCGTGAAATTTCTTGTAATCCTTTTGTGCCTGCTGCATTGTTTCCCGGAGTTCCTGAAAGTTGGACTGGATGGATTCTAGTCTTTCCTGTACCGCTGGAGCTGGTGATTCGGGGAAGGCGTTTGGGAGGAAAGATGGATGAAAGCCAAAATTTGCCCAGAAAGGAGTTTGATTAGTGGCTGAATGGGAGGAGTCATTATACGCAAATTCTGCGTAAGCCAGCAGGGAGGCCCAATCGTCTTGTGCTGAAGAACAAAAACAGCGTAGGTACTGTTCGAGCGTCTGGTTGGTACGCTCAGTTTGTCCATTGCTCTGTGGATGGTAAGCTGATGAAAGGCAGACCCTGATTCCTAGAGACTTGCAAAGTTCCTTCCAGAATTTTGAAGTAAATTGAGAGCCTCTGTCCGAAACAATGCTTTTGGGGACCCCATGGAGCCTGACAATTTCTTTAATAAAAATGTTGGCAGTTTCTAAAGCCGTGGGAGTGCCAACCATAGGCAGGAAATGGCCCATCTTGGACAGCCGGTCCACTACTACCAGGATGGTAGAAAAACCCTCTGAGGGTGGTAAGTCTACGATGAAGTCCATCGAGATGTCGGCCCAAGGACGCTCCGGGATGGGTAGCGGCTTTAGTAACCCCCAAGGTTTGTTTTTGGCTCCCTTATTCCGTTGGCAAGGTATGCAGGAGGAAATATAGGTTTGGCAGTCTTGTCGCCAGCCTGGCCACCAGAAGGTGCGGGAGATGAGTTCCGCTGTTTTCCGGACTCCGAAGTGCCCCGCTAGCTTGTGGTCATGGAAGGTTCTTAGGACTAAGGGTCTCACTTCTTGAGGGACAAAGACTTTGTCTTGATGCCAAAGCAGGTCTTCACGCCTCTCCAGGGAGGCCACAATGGGGTCTCTGCAATGGGTTGAGGCTGCATGGAGAGCAGAAGACAGGTCTGTTAGGGTGAGTAGTAAGAAATTCTGGGGAGCTAGGATGGTGCTGGGTTCTGTTATTTGGGCGGATTCCGGAGAGATGCGAGAGAGAGCGTCTGCCTTGCCATTCTTGGACCCTGGTCGGTAGGAGATGTGGAACGTAAATCTTGAAAAGAAGAGTGCCCATCGGGCTTGGCGAGGTTTTAACCTCTTGGCAGTTCGTAAGTATTCGAGGTTCTTATGGTCGGTGAAGATGGTGATTGGATGGACTGCCCCCTCGAGAAGGTACCTCCACTCTTCCAAAGCACATTTGATAGCTAGCAACTCTCGATCACCCACGTCGTAGTTCCTCTCGGGAGGACATAATTTCCGGGAGGCGAAAGCCACTGGATGAAGAAGGGCCTTCGGCCCATGCCGTTGAGAGAAAATGGCCCCAGTGGCAGAATCTGAGGCGTCTACCTCCAATACGAAAGGGAGCAGTGGGTCCGGATGCCGTAAAATGGGAGCGGTGGTGAAAAGTGTTTTTAACTTGGTAAAGGCCTCCTGAGCCTCCTGAGTCCACTGGAAGCGGCCCTGTTGACGGGTCAGTTGGGTAATCGGGGCAACGATGGCAGAAAATCCCATGATGAACCGCCGATAGAAATTGGCGAAGCCAATGAAGCGTTGCACAGCCTTTTTATCTTTTGGAGGTGACCACTCTACCACTGCCTTGACTTTCTGAGGATCCATCGAGGTACCTTTGGTGGAGATGATGAATCCCAAGAATTGGACTGTAGATCTCTCAAATTCACATTTTTCCGCCTTGAGGTACAGTTGATGGGCCCTGAGGATGGTAAGTACCCATTTGACGTGTTCCCGATGGAGTTCCAAGGTTGCTGAAAAGATGAGGATGTCATCCAGGTAAACGACTAAAAAATCATCCAAGTGTTCTCTGAAGATGTCATTCACCAAGTGTTGAAAGGTGGCCGGAGCGTTGCATAGGCCGAAAGGCATCACTAGATATTCAAAGTGGCCAAACCTAGACCTGAAAGCTGTCTTCCACTCATCCCCTGCGCGGATCCTGACGAGATTGTAGGCACCTCGCAGGTCGAGTTTAGAAAACACCTTGGCTGTTCGAAATCGTTGAAAGAGCTCTGGGATAAGCGGTAGTGGGTACCGATTTTTGACAGTAATTATATTAAGCTCCCTATAATCGATGCAGGGTCGAAGTGAGCCATCCTTTTTGCCTACAAAGAAAATGCCAGCCCCGGCTGGGGAAGTGGATGGCCGAATGAAGCCTTTCTCGAGGTTCTCGTCAATATAAGCTTTAAGAGCCTTCAACTCCGTCTCCGACAAGGGAAATATGCGTCCGAAAGGGATCTCAGAACCAGTGAGCAATTCAATAGGGCAGTCATAGGCCCGGTGTGGGGGTAGATGGTCGGCTTTTTTTTTATCAAACACATCCTTAAAGTCCTGGTAAGCTGGGGGGATGTGTTGCAGGTTTTCAGGTGCCGTGATGACAGCCAGATGAGCACTTGGAGGTGGTGCCAGGCAATGTAGATGGCAATAAGGAGAGGAAAAGGAGACCTCTTTCCGGTCCCAATGAATCTGAGGATCATGGGCTTGTAGCCAAGGGAGTCCTAGGATAATAGGGAACATTGGGGATGAGATGAGGTCGAAGCGTAGAAGCTCCTGGTGTCCAGAATCCGTGGTGGTGAGGATGGGTGCGGTCTCCTGTGTTACTGGCCCTGAATGTGGCAGGGACCCGTCAGCCAAGTGGACTAATAATGGTTTTCCTTTATCGAAGTATGGGATTTGCCATTCCTTGGCAACGGAAATGTCTAAAAAACAGCTGCAAGCCCCCGAATCAATTACGGCCGGTAACCGAATCTTCTTTCCCGCCAGCTGTAGGGAGACAGAGAGAGTCACATAAGCCTGAGCAAGGTTAATATTTTGACAGTTCATAGTGTGTTGAGGTGGCAACTTACTGGGCCGGATGGGACAATTCTGTAGGAAATGGCCAGACCCTCCGCAGTAGAGACACAGGTTGGATCTGCGTCTGCGCTGGCGTTCCTCCTGAGACAGACGGGGGCGGACTAGACCTAGTTGCATAGGTTCCCCTTCTGATGCCAGGGTGCCGGTAGGTAAGGGAGTAGTTGGATACATGGAGGAACCTCTTGGGGACCCCCACACTGGTCGAGGTCCTTGTAGGTGCTCGGAACGGCGTTCACGCATGCGCCGGTCCAGTTTGGTAGCCAACTGGATTAGGTCTTCCAAGGACGTGGGGGTCTCAACCCGAGCTAATTCATCCTTGAGGCTCTCGTTTAACCCTAGCCGGTACTGGTAGCGGAGGGCTGCCTCATTCCATGTTGTGTCGGCCGACCATTTACGGAACTCCGCTGTATAGTCCTCTACTGGTCTTCTCCCCTGGGAGAGGGTATGTAGAGTAGCTTCGGCTGTGGCAGTACGTTGGGGGTCATCATACAGTTGGCCCATAGCTTCAAAAAAAGAATCCACAGTGTTTAGCAAGGGGTTCCTTTGCTCCATGAGACCGTGAGCCCAGGTCTGAGGTTCTTCTGAAAGCAGAGAAATGATGAATCCCACCTTTACAATTTCTGAGGAGAAGGTCCGGGGTTGTAAAGCGAGATACAAGGAGCAGGCATTCTTGAACGACCTGAATTTTTTACGATCGCCTGAAAAGCGCTCAGGGACAGGTACCCTGGGTTCTGGCACAGCCATCATCATTGCAGGTGGGGTTTGCATTTGAGGTGCGGAGGTCCCGCTGGCTGACCCGGAAGCTGGGCTGGCAGGAGGAGAAGCAGTTGCTAGTTGTTGGAGGCGGGTATCAACCTGGGCATAGCCTTCCTGTAGCTTTTGCACCGCCTCCATGAGGGAAGACACCTGTTGACATAACATCTCCAAAGGAGAACCCGCTCTGTTGGCCTCTGTCATGGCTGGTTCGTACTATCAGGGATCAAGTACTCACCGAGGCCAAGATGCCGAGAGCGGTTGCCCTTGCGACTCAGCGCCCACTGCCCCTGGAGATGGTACAGAGGGCAGTTGGCACCAAGAGGCACAAGCCACCGGTTGGTGATGGCTAGGCGTGGGCCCAGGTGCTGCAGGTAGGAGAAGGGCAGGAACTGGGATCCTGGCTGAGGTTCAAACACCGGTAGGCAGGCTGAGGGTAAAACACAGAAGGTTAGTCAGGCACAAGCTAGGGGGTCAAACACGGGTAGGCAAGTCCAGAGCGAGGTAACCAGGCAGAGAGACAAGGCAGGTTCAAAGACAGGCAGAGGGTCAGGTACTGGCAGCAAGGAGCAGATATCCGAGAGTACAGGCCGAGGGTCAAACACTGGAGACAATGGGAAGTCTGGTAAGCAAGCCAAGGGTCAAGGTTGGAGAGAAGCAGGATGGTCAAGGTGGTCCGGGTCGGCAACAGGTGATCAATCAAGATAGCAGAACAGCAGGTACAGGCACAAGGACAAGGGACAGCTGAGAGACGAACCAGCGTTGTTTTGGTGTGAAGGCCTCTCTTTTATAGGCCAGCTGGTGGTCACATGGTGCGTGCGCTAGTGCGCATGCGCGCGCGCCGCTCAGTGGAGCCGCGAGCGCGCGTGCGCCGCCGCAGCATTACCCCATCTCTTCCAGTGCGCCGGAGCGCCAGCCCCGTGCGCATGCGCACTACAGTGCGCGACGGACGAGGTTCCTGATAGCTAATGACAACACCGGTCCCGGTCCACAAAGCCAGGTCAGAAGGCGAGGTGTCAGAGGAGGAGGAGCCATGCAAGCAAGAACCGTTGAGGGAGAACAGCGAAGCGGCTTTTGGGAAGACTCCCGGTCAGCCCGGTAAGACCACTGATAATTTGTCTCTGTCTAATGCTTTGAATGACTTGTTGGGGGTGGTGACAACGGGTGCAGCAGGGATGGTTGGCGGGGCAGGCTCCTGACCAACAACTGGCGGGCAGTAGGCCCGCCAGTTCAGGGTCACGGGGGCAACTGCGGGATCTACTGGAAGGCCTGCGGGATTTGGTAGGCCATTTTGGAGGGGGGCAGGGGCAGCCCCCACAAGTGGCCCTGTGGGCAAACACACCTAGTGTGACAACTGGGGACGGCGGAGGATCGACCCAGGCCAGGGTGGCGGAGGTCCCAATGGCCACGGCGGCGCCGACTACCGGGCCAACAGGGACTGGGCCTTGCAATGAAAAGGCAGGCGAAAAAGGGACCCCGGATTGTACCAGGAGGACAGACGTGGTAAGGATTGCAGACGCGGCAAAATGCCAGGTGTATGTTTGCTTTGAAGGACCGGTGGGAGCACACTTGAAACAGGAAGTTCGGGATAAGATTTGCAAGGGGGAATATGTGGAGATTTTCTTCTTATTGCCCTTGGAAAAATGTAACTTGGACAGGGTCAAACCTGACGACTCCAACAAAGAAGATGAAGAGAAGAGGAGGTACAGGTTGATCCCATGTACGTTTGTTAACTGGCTACAAGCGTTCTTGGCGAGAAGAACCCCGAGCATTGTTTGGCGTTGTTTTGTTACATGGATGCTATCGGGGAGGTGCACAGGGTATATGGTGGTTCTGCTTGGCTACGATATGACGAACAGTTTCGACAGCACAGATGCGTTGGGACCATAAAGATATTAGCATGTGGATGTGACTTATGTTGTCGGCTAGGGCACCGCCTCAGTTTCTTCAGGGGGGGGGGGGGGGGGGGGGGGGGGGGGGGGCGGGGGTAATCACTCCACGTGACTGCCGGCCGGGAAAAAATGGGGGGTGTGTTGGCAGTATAAAGAGGGCTCTTGTAAGTTCGAGGGGTCCTGCAAATTTAAGCACGAGTGCTCAGGGTGTGGGGGAGCCCATACATTGTCCCAGTGCTTCAAGAGAGGGGAGAGTACCGGCGAGCCTGCTCACAAGACGGACGACTCTGGTGAAGGGGGAAAGGATGAAGCCTTTCCTAAGTAGGTATCTGGGTAGGGCAGCAGTGTCGCTGCTTGCCTGGGGTTTTCAGGAGGGTTTCAAGATCCCGTGTTCATTGGAGGTGGTTCCACCAATGGAAAGGAATCTAAAATCAGCATTACAACATCCAGGGGTGGTGGGGGAAAAATTGGCAAAAGAAGTGGCCATAGGCCGCATGGGGGGCCGTTTGAGAAAAAACCTTTGCAGGACATAGTGGTGTCTCCATTGGGGGTGGTGCCAAAGAAGGAACCAAACAAGTTCCGTCTCATTCACCACTTATCCTTTCCAAAAAGGGGTTCTGTAAATGATTTCATTGTCCCTGACGCGTGCACCATGTCATATACTTAATCTGATGCGGCAGTCAGGTGGGTTAGACGCTATGCAAAGGGGACACTGATGGCAAAATCAGACATAGAATCGGCGTTCCACCTGCTTCCAGTACATCTGGATAGCTTCCGGCTGCTGGGATGCTGCTGGCAGGGGCAGTTTTATGTGGATAGATGCTTGCCCATGGGTTGCTCCATTTCCTGTGCCATGTTTGAGGCATTCAGTTCTTTTCTGGAGTGGGTTGTTAGGGATGTATCGGGCCTTGATTCAGTCATACACTATTTGGATGACTTTCTATGCATAGGCCCTTCTTCCTCAGTTTTGTGTGCGATTTTACTCTCTACGTTGCAACTCATTCCAGTGCCATTGGCAATCGAAAAAACGGAAGGCCCGACAACAGAGATTAGTTTCTTAGGCATTGTGATCGACTCAGTGGAGATGGAATGCAGGTTGCCGACAGGAAAGTTAGAGGACTTGCAGAAGGAAATTCGGGAGATCCATGAACTGCTGATAGTAAATTTGAGGACCCTGCAATCGTTGCTGGGTAAGTAGAATTTTGCATGTAGGATCATCCCCATGGGTAGGGTTTTTTTGCCAGAGGCTGTCGGCGGCTACAGCGGGGGTTAAGGCCCCCGACTCATTTCATTCGGCTTACCAGGGAGCACCGGGAGCACCTGAAGGTATGGTATCAGTTCTTGGCCTCGTACAACGGCAGGTTGGTGTGGATGTCTGGTCCCGTGAGTAACTTCGATGTGGAATTGGTCACAGACTCTGCAGGCTCTGCATTGATTTGCATCTTTTGTATCCTCCTGAAGTTCATATTTAAAGAAAAACTTTCATAATGCTGAACAAATATTAGGGAATCATCTCATCCACACCAGTGATAGCTGGATTGGAGTGAGGTGCCTGTAAATAGATTTTTCCTTATTTGCTCAAGTCTTTATGCAAAAACACTACACACTATTTGTTCGTATGAGTGGTTACCTTTGGCCCAACTGTCTTTTATGTGCATGGGAATTCCAGCATTTCTTTACAGAAGGAAGGAACAGGCGTCAGGACTTCACCCATCCATTATTGGATTTGGATAAATCTGATAAATCTTTCGCAGGCATGCTATGCAAAATCCTTGTTTAAATAAAGTGATTGCCACACACACGTGTATCTGACAGTTTAGTTTAATTAAAAGATTATAGAAGACAATTTCAACTCCTGAATGAGACAGTCCTTATTTTCCTTGTTATCCCCTTGTTTAACCACTAGACCTCCGGAAGGTTTTACCCCCTTCATGGCCAGAGCATTCTTTGCTATTCTGCACTGCTCTACTTTAATTGGCAATTGCACGGTCATACAACACTGTACACAAATTACATTTATATCATTTTTTTTCACACAAATAGAGTTTATTTTGGTGGTATTTGATCACCACTGCAATTTTTTGCGTGATAAGCGAAAAAAAAGAGAGAAAATTAGGAAAAAAACTATATTTTCTCGTTTCTGTTATAAAACATATCCAATAAAATCAAATTTCTTAATAAATGTACTAACTATGGTATTTATACTGGAATTTACTCAGCCAGTGGTGGCCCTACACTGGGGGCACACGGACACCGCTCCCCCCTATCCATGTGTCTGGCCCCCTAATCTACATACAGGGACGCCAGACCATGGATTCCAATGGCGGGGGTGTTTTTTTTTAAGCACATGATTAGAGCCAGAGGCTTTAATAGGCTTCAAAAAAAGGGCGGGCTCGGGGTGCAGAGCACTGCGCTCCGAGCCCACCCAGTTTTGTTACAATAGCGAATTCCTATTTGCTATTGTAACAATGAATCTCCTCCCAGACAGTCAGGAGGCGGGTCATGAGACCCGTCACCCAATTGGCAGAAAAGGAGATCTGATCGGATTGGCCGGCAAGAGGCGCACGGAGGAGAGGAGGGAGAAGACGCATGCATGGGAACCAAGCAGCAAGCAAGCAGCCCAGAGAGAAGCTGCCACTGCTTGATGGGGTAAACCCTTTACGCTGACAGGGGTGCTTTCAATCATCAGTACCATATTTATTTATGTAAAACCTTATGTAAAAAATAGTTTCTGGAACTGCTTAACCACTTGACTTCCCCTTTACGACCAGGCCATTTTTTGCAATACGGCACTGTGTTACTATAACTGACCATTACGCAGTCGTGCAACACTGTACCCAAATAAAATGTACTGTATATACTCGCTTATAAGTCGAGTTTTTCAGCACATTTTTTTGTGCTAAAAAAAAGCCCCCTTCAGCTTATACTTGAGTCAAGCACTTTTCTGCAGCAGAGAATGACATTTTCCGACCTGACTTTGGGGCCTTGTATCTCGGGGCGACACTTGGTGCTAAAAACGTTGGGGTGCAAACCCAGTGGAACTAGCACTACAACATATCCAAAGATGGGGTTCCTAGCACCAAGTGGCCCCAAGATAAGGGGCCCCAAAGTCGGTTCAGAAAATGTCATTCTCTGCTGACATTTTCCGAACCGACTTTGGGGCCCCGTATCTCGGGGGCCACTTGGTGCTAGGAACCCATCTTTGGATATGTTGTAGTTCCACGGGGCACCAAGTGACCCCAAGATATGGGGCCCCAAAATCGGTCAACTGTGTCCATCTGCAGCAATGTCATTTCGGGTCCAGAGACCCCAAAGTTTGGCTGCAGCTAGGGGGCATTTAGGAACCCTTAACTATCAAGTTTGAAGTTTGGGGGACCTATGGCTGCAAATGGGCACAGTGAGCCTGCAAATGGACATTGTTGACCCTCTTTTCCACTTACAGTAGCTGCACATTTCTCACCCTAGGCTTATACTCGAGTCAATACGTTTTCCCAGTGTTTTTTGTGGTAAAATTAGGTGCCTCTGCTTATAGTCGGCTTATACTCGAGTATATACGGTATGTCCTTTTTTCCCACAAATAGAGCTTTCTTTTGGTGGTGTTTGATATCCTCTTATCCTTTTATTTTTTGCGCTTTAAACTAAAAATGACTGACAATTTTGAAAAAAACAACAACATATTTTTCTTTCTAAAACACATCCAATAAAATAAAAAAATAAAAAATCAAATTTTTCATCAATTTAGGCCAATATGTACTCTGTTACATATTTTTGGTACAAAAAAATCCCGATAAGCGTAGATTGATTGGTTGCACAAAAAGTTATAGCGTCTACAAACTATAGGATTTTTTATTCATTTCATTTTTTTTTTACTAGTAATGGAGGCGATCAGCGACTTATAGCGGGACGGCAATATTTCGGTGGACATTCTGACACTGACACTTTTGACACTTTTTGTGGAGCCAGTGACACTAATACAGTGATCAGTGCTAAAAATATGCACTGTCACTGTACTAATGACAGCTGGGAAGGGGTTATCATCAGGGGCGTTCAAATGGGTTAACTGTGTGCCTAGTCAGTGTTTTACTATACTGTGTGAGGTGCTTTTACTAGGGGAAGAGATGGAATTTGTTTCCTGCTTTGCAGGGACACAAACTCCATCTCTTCCCACCTGTTAGGACAGCGATCTGCCTATGTAAACAAGCTTTTACTCTGCTTGATGATCGATAGGTCCCGGGCGGACATCAAGTCCCCGTTCCATGCATAATCACAGCGGGTGCATACACGCCCCCTTCCCGGAAGAGTCGGATCACATTAGACATGTGCACAACAAAAAAATTTGTTTATTTTCGTTTCGTTTTTTTCGTTTCCGAAAAAAAATTGTTTTTTTTCGTTTCGTTTTTTTCGTTTCCGGCGATTCGGAACAATTCGTACATTCGTAAGTCGTCGTTGTTCGGATTCGTAACGATTCGTACATTCGTAAGTCGTCGTTGTTCGGATTTGTAACGATTCGTACATTCGTAAGAGTTATTTTTTCGTTGATTCGTTTTTTCGTTAGTTTAATTTTCGGACACATTCGTATTTATTCATACATTCGTAACATTCGTAACATTCGTAGATTCGTAATCCGAGCATAATTCATAATTTGATGTAATGTGTATGCTATTATTACATTTTAATAATTTACGAATCGAAAAAAAAAGTTACGAATCGAAAAAAAAAAAATTACGAATCGAAAAAAAAGTTACGAATGTACGAATTTTTTGGTTCAATAGAGACACGGAAAATTACATATCAAAAAAAAAAAATAAAAAGTTACGAATTGAAAAAAAAGTTACGAATCGAAAAAAAAAAGTTACGAATCGAAAAAAAAGTTACGAATGTACGAATTTTTTGGTTCAATAGAGACACAGAAAATTACAAATCAAAAAAAAAAAGTTACGAATTGAAAAAAAAGTTACAATCGAAAAAAAAAAGTTACGAAAAAAAAGTTACGAATGTACAAATTTTTTGGTTCAATAGAGACACAGAAAATTACAAATCGAAAAAAAAAAATAAAAGTTACGAATTGAAAAAAAAGTTACGAATCGAAAAAAAAAAGTTACGAATCGAAAAAAAGTCACGAATGTACGAATTTTTTGGTTCAATAGAGACACGGAAAATTACAAATCGGAAAAAAAAAAAAAAAAAGTTACGAATTGAAAAAAAAAGTTACGAAAAAAAAAAAAGAAAAAAAATGTACGAATTTTTGGGTTCAATCCATTCGAAGCACGTTTAGCAGCACCATTGTAAGGGACACGGAAAAAATACCAATTCAACAAAAAAAAAAGTTACGAATGTACGAATTTTTTTTTGTTCGTTTTAGTTTTTCGGATTTTCTTCATTAGTACATTAGTTGTTTCTAATTTGTTATTTTTGGATTTTCGTCGTTTTTCGGATTCGTACGATTCGAACGATTCGTTACGATTCGTTATTCGGATTCGTACGATTCGAACGATTCGTTCATTCGTACGAAAACGAACGAACGAAAATAACGAAAAAAAACGAAAAACGAAAAAAAACGAAACGAATTGCACATGTCTAGATCACATATACATACGGAATCTGGCACAGAGGCGTCCCCCTGTAGCAGTGGAATTACTATAGGGCGGATCTTAAGTGGTTAAAAAGTATTAGCCAGAGTTTGAATTTAATTTGTTAGTCAAGTCCATTTAAATCTGCTAGTGCATCTAATGCCGCGTACACACGTGCGGACTTTTGCCGGCGGACCTAGTCCAGCGGACAATCCCGCGGGACTTTCCAGCTGGGTCCGCTGGACTTTCCGAGCGTGTGGACTTGCCCACACACGCACGGACTTGTCCAGCGGATAATCCGCCGGCCAAAAGTCCGCGGGACTTTTGAAAATGAACGGACTTGCCCACACACGGAGCAGTCCGTTCATTTCGAACGTAACTTCAGGTTACGTAGCTAGCGTAGGCAGTAAATGCCGCCGCGCTAGCTCCGCAAGCTGGCATGGATTTAAAGGGAATCCCCACGCCGAAAAAACGGCGTGGGGGTTCCCCCCAAATCCATGTCAGACCCTCATCCGAGCACGCAGCCTGGCAGGCCAGGAAAGGGGTGGGGACGAACGAGCGCCCCCCCCCTCCTGAGCCGTACCAGGCCGCGTGCCCTCAACATGGGGGGTGCCCTGGGGAAAGGGGGGCCGTGCGGCCCCCCCACCCCAAAGCACCTTGTCCCCATGTTGATGAGGACAAGGGCCTCTTCCCGACAACCCTGGCCGTTGGTTGTCGGGGTCTGCGGGCGGGGGCTTATCGGAATCTGGGAGCCCCCTTTAATAAGGGGGCCCCCAGATACCGGCCCCCCACCCTATGTGAATGAGTATGGGGTACGATGTACCCCTACCCATTCACCTAAGGTGTAAAATGTAAAGTACAAAAACACACACACTTTTGAAAAAATATTTTATTGCACTGCTCCGGGGGTCTTCTTCCGTCTTGGGGGTCTTCTCGCCGGACTCCTCCGCTCTCTTCTGCTCTTTTACCTAGCTCTTTCACGAGGGGAGGAGTCCGGCTACCTTCTTCGTCGTCGCCGCCGTCGTCTGGGGGTCTCGATCCGCCTTCGGGGGTCTTCCGGGGGTCTCTTCTGTTCTTGCGGCGGTCGTCGTCTTCCGCGCCGCCGGCGCCTTCTTCTTCTTGTCCTTCTTCTTGTCCTTCTTGTTCTTCTTCTTCTTCCGATGTTGACCCGACGCTCTCTCTGCCCGGAATGCCTGTGCCGCTCTGCGCTCGGACTTATATAGGGACATGGGGGACAGGGTCACATGCACATGTCACATGGTGACCCCGCCCCCTTGTGTTGTCACAGTCCCGGAGGATGCTGGGACTGTGACATCGCAAGGGGGCGGGGTCACCATGTGACATGAACATGTGACCCTGTCCCCCATGTCCCTATATAAGTCCGAGCGCAGAGCGGCACAGGCATTCCGGCAGAGAGAGCGTCGGGTCAACATCGGAAGAAGAAGAAGAACAAGAAGGACAAGAAGAAGGACAAGAAGAAGAAGGCGCCGCGGCGCGGAAGACGACGACCGCCGCAAGAACAGAAGAGACCCCCGGAAGACCCCCGAAGGCGGATCGAGACCCCCAGACGACGGCGGCGACGACGAAGAAGGTAGCCGGACTCCTCCCCTCGTGAAAGAGCTAGGTAAAAGAGCAGAAGAGAGCGGAGGAGTCCGGCGAGAAGACCCCCAAGACGGAAGAAGACCCCCGAAGGCGGATCGAGACCCCCAGACGGCGGCGACGACGAAGAAGGTAGCCGGACTTCCCCCGCTCGGTAAAAGAGCTTGGTAAATGGCGGGGGAGTCCGGCGAGAAGACCCCCAAGACGGAAGAAGACCCCCGGAGCAGTGCAATAAACTATTTTTTCAAAAGTGTGGGTGTTTTTTTTTTTACTTTACATTTTACACCTTAGGTGAATGGGTAGGGGTACATCGTACCCCATACTCATTCACATAGGGTGGGGGGCCGGGATCTGGGGGCCCCCTTATTAAAGGGGGTTCCCAGATTCCGATAAGCCCCCGCCCGCAGACCCCGACAACCAACGGCCAGGGTTGTCGGGAAGAGGCCCTTGTCCTCATCAACATGGGGACAAGGTGCTTTGGGGTGGGGGGGCCGCACGGCCCCCCTTTCCCCAGGGCACCCCCCATGTTGAGGGCACGCGGCCTGGTACGGCTCAGGAGGGGGGGGGGCGCTCGTTCGTCCCCACCCCTTTCCTGGCCTGCCAGGCTGCGTGCTCGGATGAGGGTCTGACATGGATTTGGGGGGAACCCCCACGCCGTTTTTTTCGGCGTGGGGAGTCCCTTTAAATCCATGCCAGGTCACGGAGCTAGCGCGGTGGCATTTACTGCCTACGCTAGCTACGTAACCTGAAGTCACGTGCTAAATGAACGGACTTGCCGATGAGCGGCAAGTCCCTTCATTTCAAAAGTCCCGCGGACTTGCCCACTAACGGCGGGATTGTCCGCTGGACTTCCAAGTCCAGCGGATAATTTGAAAACAAAACTTCAAACTTTAGTCCGCCGTACTTTGGCGCCAAAAAGTCCGCCGGCGCCCACACACGAGGGGGTTATCCGCTGGACTTCAGTCCAGAGGATAATCCCGCGGGATTGTCCCTTCGTGTGTACGCGGCATAACACTACCATCTCCCCAGGCTGACAATGCCGCTGTTCAAAGTGCCTCTATGGTGACACCCTAAGATTACTAGGTGAAAATAAAGGGAAAAAAAGCCTAAAACAAGAAAACTAACTAACTAAGAATAGTTCAGAAATAAAGTCCACCTCCACCTATAGAATCCTCCTACTCTTGTGGTGTGTGGGAAGGTTTGGTTCCCCAGCCATTCACTGTTATTCATGTCTCTAGCAAGATCTCACCCTCCATCACTGCTTTGGCAATCCTGAGGACATCCATTGGCTGGTGTGAAACACATTGGGTGGGGCTTCCGGTGGTGTCATTTCTGGCCCATGAATAGTGCGCCAGAGTGTCACTTCTGGGTCTAGATGCGAACATAGAAGCTTTTTATGCAAAGAATCAGCCAGGACAATAACATCAGAAGAGAGCCAGAGTAAACAGTAGGACTCGGGGATACGGCATTCGTTATTTCGGATAATTCGTAACCTTAGATAAATTCGTATTTGTTACATTCACTAACAGCCACATTTGGGAGGGAGGGAGGTGTTGTAGATATCCAGTGCTGTGAAAGAATATTTACAATCCCAGATTGTGACGCATTCACACTTCAGCGTTTTAAATCGTGGGCAGATTTGCTGCGAATCTGCCATGATTTGAAAGCGCCGATGTGTGAATGACAATTTGCGGGACTCGCATTTGAGATGCCATTCATTTGAATGACACCTCAAATTGAGGCACGGGCCTGCCGCGATTGTCACACGATAAATCACGTGTGCAATCGCGGCAACACTCATTGCAGGAAGCATGTCGTCCAAAAGTAGCTTCCAAACTTTTTTTGAGCGTCATGCTTCCTGCGATGCGTGTTGCTGCAATTGCAGCGCGATTTATCGCGCAACAATCGCGGCAGGCCCGCACTGCGATTTGAGGTGTCATTTAAATGAATGGCATCTCAAATGCGAGTGATTTGTCATTCACACATCGGTGCTTTCAAAACGGTGAAGTGTGAATGCAGCCTTAAAGTTGGTCTGATAATGTAACTACGTCTGAGTTTTCCATTTGTTCTTGCAACTATTCCCCTATCGGGTGCAGGAATCCAGCCATTTCCCACTATATTCACCAAACACATTTTTAACCAGTTCCCGACCGACGCACGACGATGTACGTCGGCAGAATGGCACGGACAGGCAAAAGGGGGGCGTACCTGTACGTCCCTTCAAATTTGCCACCGTGCCATCGCGTGCGCGCCGGCCGGGAGCTCCGTGAGTCGGGTTGCGGGTCCCGCGGACTCGATCGCTGTGGGGATACCCGCGATCGTCTCACGGAGAGGAAGAACGGGGAGATGCTGATGTAAACAAGCATCTCCCCGTTCTGCCTAGTGACAGTGTCACTGATCAGCTCTCCCTGTGATTGGGAGGGCTGATCAGTGATGTGTCACAGCTAGCCCACCCCCCCCCCCCCCCCCTACAGTTAGAAACACTCCCCATTTCTCTTTTTGGCTTTAGATATACACTATATTGTCAAAAGTATTGGGACACCTCCTTTACACACACAAACTTTAATGGCATCCCAGTCTTAGTCCGTATGGTTAAATATTGCGTTGGCCCACCCTTTGCAGCTATAACAGCTTCAAACTTCTGGGAAGGTTGTCCACAAGGTTTAGGAGTGTGTCTATGGGAAAGTTTAATCATTCTTCCAGAAGTGCATTTGTGAGGTCAGGCACTGGACGAGAAGGCCTGGCTCACAGTCTCCGCTCTAATTCATCCCAAAGGTGTTCTATTGGGTTGATGTCAGGACTCTGTGCAGGCCATTCAAGTTCCTCCACCCCAAACTCGCTCATCCATGTCTTTATTGACCTGGAAGGGTCAAAGCTGGTATAGCTGCAAAGGGTGGGCCAACTCAATATTAAACCTTACGGACTAAGACTGGGATGCCATGTGCGTGTAAAGGCAGACATCACAATACTTTTAACCAAGTAGTGTACTGTTGTGTTCTAACGAAAATGAAGTTACCCTTTACATTAGCGAAAACCTAGCAAGTAAGTAAACTCTTTGTATAACAGTTGTCAGCACTGAAATCCATCTCTGGACATTTCCTGCTCAGACATCACAATATGTCATTGCCTAATTGCTATTACAATTACTCACTGTGCTAAGCTTCTAGTGAACCCGGAATTGTCAGCTGTGGATTGGAATCTGCTGTGTTTTTTTTTCTTTGTATAAATAAGATATTGGATACATTGCAGTTTTTCTATTTCCCAATGTACGTACTGACAACTTCCTCCTGTGTGTTTATAATGCAAAGCAATCTAGGTGTCTATGTGTACAATGGCTTATGTAAAATAATAGCCACTGTGTCCCAAAGGAATTTTAACCACTTAAGCCCCGGACCATTTTGCTGGCCAAAGACCATAGCACTTTTTGCGATTCGGCACTGCGTCACTTTAACTAAAATTGCGCGGTCGTGCGACATGGCTTTAGATTTGGTGGCAGCTAGGGGTGGGCGAATGGTTTGGCCCGAGCATGAGTTTGGGCCAAACATTGGCTGTTTGCACGTTCGACGAACACCCGAATTATCGGGGCGTTCGACCCATCGAACGACCACAATGCACCGCGCCACCACACAGTGCATTGAAAGCCCTGATTGGCAGAAGCAATGAAAACTGCCCAATCAGGGCACAGAGCATTTTTAGACTGCTCCTAATGCCCCAAACACTATAAAAGTATTCTTTTAATAGCGGTCATTTTTTGTGTGATATCGACATGGAGAGAGATAGAACAGGGCTCTGTTCAGTGCACTAGACAGTTAGTGTGCTATTGTGATTCTATTGTCAGTGTAGAATATCGGTTTAGTGTGAATTTATGGATAGTTCAGTCCAGGGCCGTCTTTTCCATTGGGCACGCTGGGCAGTTGCCCGGGGGCCCCACTTGCCTGGGGGGCCCCACCTGCCCAGCGAGCCAAGCATCATCTATGTGTCACCCTCGTTTTTATTGCCTGTGACCCCGCGCTCCGGCCGCCATGTCCAGTCTCAGGCCGGCCCCTGGCGCCCTGTGATTGGACGAAAGGGGTCATGTGCAGCAGGTGGGGCTGGCCTGTCCTCGATCGTGGGAGAGCGGGCTGGCCTTCACTGTGAGCTGTGGCCGATATCTTCGCCTCCTCCTCTCCGGGTCACCGATCATGTCCCCGCTGGGGCAGGCAGGCTGGCAGTGTGACAGGCGGCGCAGAGCAGAGATGAAAGGAAAAACAGGTAAGGGACTCACTCGTGAGTTTTTTTTGCTGGCCGGGGGGGGGGGGAGTAGATATGGTCTGGGGAGAGGGAGAAGCCATAATGTATTGTGTGTAGTGTAGTGTAATGTATAGTGTAATGTATTGTGTGTAGTGTAGTGTAATGTATAGTGTAATGTATTGTGTGTAGTGTAGTGTAATGTATAGTGTAATGTATTGTGTGTAGTATAGTGTAATGTATTGTGTGTAGTGTAGTGTGATGTATAGTGTAATGTATTGTGTATAGTGTAATGTATTGTGTGTAGTGTAATGTATTGTGTAGTGTAATGTATTGTGTGTATTGTGTGTAATGTATTGTGTAGTGTAATGTATTGTGTGTAGTGTAATGTGTGTAGTGTAATGTGTGTAGTGTAATGTGTGTAGTGTAATGTGTGTAGTGTAATGTGTGTATTGTGTGTAGTGTAGTGTATTGTGTGTAGTGTAGTGTATTGTGTGTAGTGTAATGTATTGTGTGTAGTGTAATGTAATGTATTGTGTGTAGTGTAACGTATTGTGTAGTGTATTGTGTGTGTGTGTGTGTGTGTGTGTATGGTGTATTGGTCTGTGGATAGAGTATGCTGTAGCGGTCAGTATGTAGTGTATTGTGTAGTGGTCTGTGAGAAGTGGATAGTGTAGATTGTGTAGTAGTGGTCAGTATAGAAATCAGTTAGGGTGGTGTGTAGTGGTCAGTGTGTAGTGTACTGGTCAGTATAGGAATCAGGTAGGTTAGCGTTGTGTGGTGTGGTATGTAGTGGTCAGTGGGTAGTGTAGTTTGTGTAGTAGTGGTCAGTATAGGATTCAGGTAGGTCAGTGTGGTATGTAGTGTAGTGGTCAGTGTGGTGTGGTGTGGTGTGTGGTATGTAGTGGGTAGTGTAGTTTGTGTAGTAGTGGTCAGTATAGGATTCAGGTAGGTTAGTGTGTAGTGGTCAGTGTGGTATGTAGTGTAGTGGTCGGTGTGGTTTGTAGTGTAGTGGTCGGTGTGGTTTGTAGTGTAGTGGTCAGTGTGTAGTGTACTGGTCAGTATAGGAATCAGGTAGGTTAGCGTTGTGTGGTGTGGTATGTAGTGGTCAGTGGGTAGTGTAGTTTGTGTAGTAGTGGTCAGTATAGGATTCAGGTAGGTCAGTGTGGTATGTAGTGTAGTGGTCAGTGTGGTGTGGTGTGTGGTATGTAGTGGGTAGTGTAGTTTGTGTAGTAGTGGTCAGTATAGGATTCAGGTAGGTTAGTGTGTAGTGGTCAGTGTGGTATGTAGTGTAGTGTGGTGTGGTTTGTAGTGTAGTGGTCGGTGTGGTTTGTAGTGTAGTGGTCGGTGTGGTTTGTAGTGTAGTGGTCAGTGTAGTGGTCGGTGTGTAGTGTAGTGGTCAGTGTGGTTTGTAGTGGTCAGTGTGGTTTGTAGTGTAGTGGTCAGTGTGGTTTGTAGTGTAGTGGTCAGTGTGGTTTGTAGTGTAGTGGTCGGTGTGGTTTGTAGTGTAGTGGTCGGTGTGGTTTGTAGTGTAGTGGTCGGTGTGGTTTGTAGTGTAGTGGTCGGTGTGGTTTGTAGTGTAGTGGTCGGTGTGGTTTGTAGTGTAGTGGTCGGTGTGGTTTGTAGTGTAGTGGTCAGTGTGGTTTGTAGTGTAGTGGTCAGTGTGGTTTGTAGTGTAGTGGTCAGTGTGGTTTGTAGTGTAGTGGTCAGTGTGGTTTGTAGTGTAGTGGTCAGTGTGGTTTGTAGTGTAGTGGTCAGTGTGGTTTGTAGTGTAGTGGTCAGTGTGGTATGTAGTGTGGTATGTATTGTGGTGTGTAGTGGTGTGTTTTGTAGTGTAGTGGTCAGTGTGGTTTGTAGTGTAGTGGTCAGTGTGGTTTGTAGTGTAGTGGTCAGTGTGGTTTGTAGTGTAGTGGTCGGTGTGGTTTGTAGTGTAGTGGTCAGTGTGGTGTGTAGTGGTCAGTGTGGTTTGTAGTGTAGTGGTCAGTGTGGTGTGTAGTGGTCAGTGTGGTTTGTAGTGTAGTGGTCAGTGTAGTGTTGTGTAGTGTAGTGGTCAGTGTGGTTTGTAGTGTAGTGGTCAGTGTGGTTTGTAGTGTAGTGGTCAGTGTGGTTTGTAGTGTAGTGGTCAGTGTGGTATGTAGTGTAGTGTGGTGTGTGTAGTGGTCAGTGTGGTTTGTAGTGTAGTGGTCAGTGTGGTATGTAGTGTAGTGTGTAGTGTAGTGTGGTATGTAGTGTAGTGGTCAGTGTGGTGTGGTATGTAGTGTGGTGTGGTATGTAGTGTAGTGTTCAGTGTGGTATGTTGTGTGGTGTGTAGTGGTCAGTGTGGTATGTAGTGTAGTGGTCAGTGTGGTGTGTGGTGTGTAGTGTAGTGGTCAGTGTGGTGTGGTATGTAGTGTAGTGGTCAGTGTGGTGTGTAGTGTAGTGGTCAGTGTGGTGTGGTATGTAGTGTAGTGGTCAGTGTGGTGTGTGGTGTGTAGTGGTCAGTGTGGTGTGTAGTGTAGTGGTCAGTGTGGTGTGGTATGTAGTGTAGTGGTCAGTGTGGTGTGTAGTGTAATGGTCAGTGTGGTGTGGTATGTAGTGTAGTGGTCAGTGTGGTGTGTAGTGGTCGGTGTGGTATGTAGTGTAGTGCACACAGGGGCCCCGGTACACTGTATTGCCCGGGGGCCTATAATGCTCTTAAGATGGCCCTGGTTCAGTCATTGTGAGTGTAGTGACCACCATTCATCTTTATATTAGTGTGAATCTAGGAATGGTTCAGTCAGTGTGAGTGTAGTGATCACCATTCATCTTTACATTCATGTGAATCTAGCGATAGTTCAGTTTGTGTGAGTCTAGTGACCGTTTAACACAATATATTTCATTGCGTTACTGCAAGTTTAATGCAGTATATCTCAGTGCATTACGTGCCATTTAACACAGTATATTTCAGTGCGTTACTGCGATTTTAAAGCTGTATATTTTAGTGCGTTACGTGCCATTTAATGCAGTATATTTTTGTGCGATAGTGCACGTTTAGCGCTGTATATTTTAGTGCGTTACTGCAAGTTTAGCTCTGCATATTTCAGTGTGTTACATGCCGTTTAATGCAGTACATTTCTGTGCATTAGTGCACGCTTAACACAGTATATTTCAGTGCGTTACTGCAAGTTTAACGCCATATATTTCAGTGAGCTACCTTCCGTTTAATGCAGTATAGTTCAGTGCGTGACTGCAAGTTTAATACCATATATGTCAGTGCATTACGTGCCGTTTAGCACAGTACATTTCTGTGTGTTAGTGCATGTTTAACGCAGTATATTTCAGTGTTACAGCAATTTTAACGACGTATATGTTATATATACGTGTTAGTGCACGTATAATGCAGTCAAAAACTAATAATAAAAACCCTGCTTGGGCTCAACCAACTCCAATGGGGTAAATGGGAAATGGAAAACCGAGAAAGCAACAAGGAAAACAGCCCACTGTGCAATGGTAAAATCAAAATGTATTGAATCAAAAACACATAAATGGAATAGCCAATGATAAAAACTGGGTCATTCAAAACAATCATATTGTGATAAAAACTCAATGACCATTTTATCACAGTATGATTGACATGTTTTGAATGACCCAGTTTGACCCAGTTTTTATCATTGGCTATTCCATTTATGTGTTTTTGATTTAATACATTTTTACTTTACCATTGCACAGTGAGCTGTTTTCCTTGTTCCTTTCTCTGTTTTCCATTTCCCCTATACCCCATTAGAATTGGTTGAGCCCAAGCAGGGTTTTTATTATTAGTTTTTGATTATATGTCACTGAGAGCTCCCACTTCAATCCCCTTTTTTTGCTTTTTTATATGTATAGGAGCTATTTACACATGCATTTACAGTAATCACTAGCAAGGATTTGCACCTGGAGGGATCCTCATTTTTATGTTTCTAACCTTTAACACAGTATATTTCTGTGCGTTACTGCAAGTTTAAAGCCGCATATTTCAGTGCGTTACCATCTGTTTAACGCAGTATAGTTCAGTGCGTTACTGCGCGTTTAACGCAGTATATTTTTGTGCATTACTGCACCTTTGACACAGTGTATTGCAGTGCGTCAGTGCAGTTTGACTGCATTATATTATAGTGTAGCAGTGGAGTGTGTCTGTGTAGTGAGTATTCAAGTTAAAGTGCACCAAACACCACTTTTCATTGATTAAAGTGACTCCACATACACACTTCCACATCTTTATTACATTTTGTTAATAAGAATCCCCCCCCCCCCCCCATCATGTCCGGAAGGACAAAGAGAGGCAGACGTTTCCATGGCACTGTAAGAGGGCCAGCAGCATGTGTCCACAGGCAAAGGTGGACGTAGTCAGTCCTCAGGCAGGGCATAATTTCCTCTGTTTAGTGATGTTGCCAGTGCTATCCAGCCACAGTATGCAGAGGAGGTGGTGGACTGGCTTACTAAACCATCCTCATCCTCCTCATCCTCCGTCACACAAGCAGAGACTAGTGCGCAGTCCCCCCCATCTGCCAGAGTGGCAAAACCTGCCTCCTTTTCCACAGCTATTCCTGCCATAGCCCAAGCATCAGGAATGGAGGCGTCAGCTGAGTTTGAACACAGCATCAGCCACTTGGTCCTTGACAATGCACAACCATTATTTGATTCAAATGTTGGTTTTGAGGTTGAGGTTGAGGAAGGCAGGAACATAAGCCTACAGAGAGGGGAGAACACTGGTACACAAATTGGTAGTCATGTTGACCACCCGCTCCGTCTCAATAAACTCCATTCCCTTGGCCTCAAAGATTCTGCTCTATCCTGGTTCTCTGCCTATCTATCACAGCGCTCCTTCAGTGTTACCTACAACTCTGTCTCCTCCTCTCCGTTGCCCCTTTCTGTGGGGGTCCCCCAAGGCTCTGTTCTTGGACCCCTTCTCTTCTTCATCTACACCTCCTCCCTTGGTCACTTGATAACCACCCACGGCTTCCAATACCACTTATACGCTGATGACACCCAAATCTATCTGTCTACTCCTCACCTCACTCCTTCAGTCTCCTCTCGCATTACTAACTTACTAACTGACATCTCAGCATGGATGTCGCACCACTTTCTTAAATTAAATCTCTCTAAAACTGAGCTATTAATATTCGCCCCCGCCCGTGCCCCCCTCCATGACTTTTCCATCAAAATCAACAATGCAACCATCAGTCCCTCCCCTCACGCCAGGGTACTCGGTGTAATCCTAGACTCGGACTTGTCATTTCAGCCTCAAGTCCAATCGCTGTCAAAAGTTTGTAGACTTCACCTCCGTAACATCTCTAAAATTCGCCCCTTTTTAACAAATGACACCACCAAGCTCCTCATTCACTCCCTTGTTATCTCTTGCCTTGACTATTGCAACTCCCTTCTCATTGGCCTGCCTCTCCATAGGCTCTAACCTCTTCAGTCTATCATAAATGCTGCTGCCAGACTTATCCACCTTACCAACAGTTCAGTGTCTGCCAACCCTCTCCTCCAGTCCCTACACTGGCTCCCAATTACCCAGCAAATTAAATTCAAAATACTAACCACAACTTACAAAGCCATCCACAGCTCTGCCCCGAGCTACATCGCCAATCTTGTCTCCAAACATATCCCAAACCGTCCTCTCCGCCCTTCTCAAGATCTCCTCCTGTCAAGCTCTCTTGTTTCCTCCTCCCATGCTCGTCTCCAGGATTTCTCCAGAGCCTCTCCCATCCTCTGGAACTCGCTACCTCAACCTGTCCGGCTATCCCCTACTCTAGCTACCTTCAGGCGATCCCTGAAAACTCATCTCTTCAGGGAAGCCTATCATGTCTCCGACTAATCTTCTACCACTTCCATCAGCTCATTCCCCACAGTTACAACCTTTTGTATCACCTCCCCCACCCTATTAGATTGTAAGCTCTTCTGAGCAGGGCCCCCTTAATCCTCTTGTATTTTATTGTATTATAACTGAATTGTCTCCCTTTTTATATTGTAAAGCGCTGCGTAAAACTGTTGGCGCTATACAAATCCTGTAATAATAATAATAATAATGTTCCTCCAGCCACAGCATATTGCCAAGTTGTCTCCAGTGGTAATGAGAATGGAGGAGATGATGACGATGAGGCCACTGACGCGACTTGGGTGCCAGATACAGCAGAGGAGGAAAGTGAGGCACAACCCCAATGAGGTAACCATCATGGAAGAGTAGAGAGCAGCCACCCTATTCCATCACATTGTGAAGCTGTTATCTCCCAGTCCACTTCCCACAGCTCAGCTGTCTGGGCCCTTTTTAGCACATGTGCAGCCGATCGCACTGTTGCAATTTGCAAACTTTGTGGCAAGCACATTAAGCGTGGAAAAAACATAAGCCATTTGGGTACCACATGCTTGACAAGGCATTTAACCTCTCACCACTCAGCCCATTGGCAAGAGCACCTAAAAGCTAGACATGTGCATTCGTTTTCATCCGAATGCATTTTCGTCCGAATTTCGGGTATTTTAGTTATCGTTTTAACAAACGATAACGAACATGCAGAATCCGAAAACGGAAAGATCCGACATAAGCAAATGCTTCATGTCACAGTCCCAGCATCCTCCGGGACTGTGACAACACAAGGGGGCGGGGTCACCATGTGACATGAGCATGTGACCCTGTCCCCCATGGCCCTATATAAGTCCCAGCGCAGAGCGGCACAGGCATTCCGGGCAGAGACAGCGACGGGTCAACATCGGAAGAAGAAGAAGAAGAAGGACAAGAAGGACAAGAAGGACAAGAAGAAGAAGAAGGCCCTGGCGGCGCGGAAGACGACGACCGCCGCAAGAACAGAAGAGACCCCCGAAGACCCCCGAAGGCGGATCGAGACCCCCAGACGACGGCGGCGACGACGAAGAAGGTAGCCGGACTTCCCCCGCTCGGTAAAAGAGCTTGGTAAATGGCGGGGGAGTCCGGCGAGAAGACCCCCAAGACGGAAGAAGACCCCCGGAGCAGTGCAATAAAATATTTTTTCAAAAGTGTGTGTGTTTTTGTACTTTACATTTTACACCTTAGGTGAATGGGTAGGGGTACATCGTACCCCATACTCATTCACATAGGGTGGGGGGCCGGTATCTGGGGGCCCCTTATTAAAGGGGGCTCCCAGATTCCGATAAGCCCCCGCCCGCAGACCCCGACAACCAACGGCCAGGGTTGTCGGGAAGAGGCCCTTGTCCTCATCAACATGGGGACAAGGTGCTTTGGGGTGGGGGGGCCGCACGGCCCCCCTTTCCCCAGGGCACCCCCCATGTTGAGAGCACGCGGCCTGGTACGGCTCAGGAGGGGGGGGCGCTCGTTCGTCCCCACCCCTTTCCTGGCCTGCCAGGCTGCGTGCTCGGATGAGGGTCTGACATGGATTTGGGGGGGAACCCCCACGCCGTTTTTTTTTTTTTTGGCGTGGGGAGTCCCTTTAAATCCATGCCAGGTCACGGAGCTAGCGCGGCGGCATTTACTGCCTACGCTAGCTACGTAACCTGAAGTTACGTTCGAAATGAACGGACTGCTCCGTGT
Organism: Lithobates sylvaticus; assembly: GCA_028564925.1. NCBI lineage: Eukaryota > Metazoa > Chordata > Amphibia > Anura > Ranidae > Lithobates > Lithobates sylvaticus. Next base: position 77,143,090 of record CM053026.1, read on the forward strand.
GTGGGCAAGTCCGTTCATTTTCAAAAGTCCTGCGGACTTTTGGCCGGCGGATTATCCGCTGGAGAAGTCCGTGCGTGTGTGGGCAAGTCCACACGCTCGGAAAGTCCAGCGGACCCAGCTGGAAAGTCCCGCGGGATTGTCCGCTGGACTAAGTCCGCCGGCAAAAGTCTGCACGTGTGTACGCGGCAAACACTACCATCTCCCCACACTGACAATGCCGCTATCCAAAGTGTCTCTATGGTGACACCCTAAGATTACCAGGTGAAAATAAAGGGAAAAAAAGCCTAAAACAAGAAAACTAACATAGATACCACATTCAAAGTTGAAATCCAGGCATAAAAACACATATTTAAATACAGTATATTCCCCAATAGCCACAAAGGATATAAATGCACTTTTTGTGTACCAAATGCCTTTGCATTTTATTGTATTACCTTGTAAAAGTAGCAGTGACATCATCACCGTGCTGTATGTAGCCTTTGCAGAAAGCAGAGATGTGGGAGGGGCTCAGCAAGCTCCACCCACTACAGCAAACTATAGAAGGGGCTGAGACAAGACCGGCCACAATGCACAAGAAGGGAGTGGAGCAGTGACTGGTCTTTATTACAGAGGTCTTTGCACAGATTTGCACTGTATTACTGCACAGATCTGGAAGAAATACACAAAGCACACCAAGATTGATCTGAGAATACACATAACTCTTGAATTTAGACAATATTTGCTTTGGCCAGAGGTCATTTTTAAGGATTGGTAAGCTGCATTATGTTCAATTTTTTTTTTGGGGGGGGGGGGGGGGGGGGGGGGTCAATACTGCTATAAATAGGCCCTGAGAGAATAGGCACACATTGGTTAGTTCAGAAATAAAGTCCACCTCCACCTATAGAATCCTCCTTCTCTTGTGGTGTGTGGGAAGGTTTGGTTCCCCAGTCGTTCACTGCTATTCATGTCTCAAGCAAGATCTCATCCTCCATCACTGCTTTGGCAATCCTAAGGATGTCTATTGGCTGGTGTGAAATGTATTGGTGGGGCTTCTGGTGGCGTCATTTCCAGCCCATGAAGAGTGCGCCGGAGTGGCACTTCCTGGTTTAGATGCGAACATAGAAGCTTTTTATGCAAATGGCGCGTACACACGAGCGGATTTCCCATCAGAAAAATCTTGGATGTTTTTCCCGACGGAATTCCGCTCAAGCTTGGCTTGCATACACACGGTCACACAAAAGTTCGCTGAACTTTCGACCGCCAAGAACACGGTGACGTACAACACTACGACGAGCCGAGAAAATGAAGTTCAATGCTTCCGAGCATGCGTCGAATTGTTTCCGAGCATGCGTAGGAATTTTGCGCGTCGGAATTGGTACAGACGATTGGCATTTCCGATCAGAACTTTTTCCGACAGAGAAATTGAGAACATGCTCTCAATCTATTGCTGGCTGGAATTCGGCCAGCAAAAGTCCAATGGAGGATACACACGGTCGCATTTTCCAACCAAAAGCTCTACGCGGAAAAAAAATTCATAGACATAGTCAGTGGCGGAATTACCAGGGTCGCACCAGTCGCATTTGCGACTGGGCCCTTGGATCCGCCACTGTAGGGGGGCCCGCCGCCGCCCGGGAGATAGTACAGTACACTGGGAAGTGCGCTCCGCACCCCGGTGCTGCAGAGGGGGGGGGGCGCCGAAGCGTCAGGACTGCTCCCCTCTCTCCTCTCCTTGTGTCACAGTCACATAGCCGGTGCTAGCGAAAGACAGCTGCTCGGGCGCCAGGAGGGCACTGAAGCCGGGAGTGACAGACTGTCCCTGAAGAGTAGTTATGCTGCCGCCGCCCCCGCTCTAATCTGGCTCAGCAGCACAGCAAAGGTACACTCATAGCAGCTCTCACTGTACCTCTCTAACTATGCAGGGGGGGGGAGGGGGGGGCAATCGGCAGCTCTGTGATGTCCCTCCAGCCAGCACAGTTCACTTCCCGAGTGTTGGTCAGTGTATACTGGAGAGGGGAGGGGCCTCTGACCCGAGTAGACACCAGATTCAGTGCACAAGTTTGTCCCTCTGCTTGCACACTCTGAGTCTTGCTCGAGTCAGAGGCCCCTCCCCTCTCCATTGTATACACTGACACTCAGGAAGTGAACTGTGCTGGCTGGGGGGACATCCTGCAGATGTCACAAGGAAGCATGTACAAGGGCTGCTGCTGGGACTTCTCATGTAAGGTAAGCCCAACACTGCCCCCCCACCTGTGACACTTGCCCCCCACCTGTGACACTTGCCCCCTCACCTGTGACACTGGCCCCCACCTGTGACACTGGCCCCCTCACCTGTGACACTGGCCCCCCACCTGTGACATTTGCCCCCCCCCACCTGTGACATTTGCCCCCCCCCCCCCCACCTGTGACATTTGCCCCCCCCACCGACACTGGCCCCCCACCTGTGACACTTGCCCCCCCCACCTGTGACACTTGCCCCCCCACCTGTGACACTCCCCCCACCTGTGACACTGGCCCCCTCACCTGTGACATTTGCCCCCCCCCTGTGACATTTGCCCCCCCACCTGTGACATTTGCCCCCCCCACCTGTGACACTTGCCCCCCCACCTGTGACACTGGCCCCCTCACACTCCCCCACCTGTGACACTGGCCCCCCCCCCACCTGTGACACTGGCCCCCTCACCTGTGACACTGGCCCCCTCACCTGTGACACTGGCCCCCTCACCTGTGACACTGCCCCCTCACCTGTGACACTGCCCCCCCACCTGTGACACTGGCCCCCTCACACTCCCCCCCACCTGTGACACTGGCCCCCACCTGTGATGCTGGCACCCTCACCTGTGACACTGGCCCCCCTCACACTCCCCCCCACCTGTGACACTGGCCCCCACCTGTGACACTGGCACCCTCACCTGTGACACTGGCCCCCTCACCTGTGACACTGGCCCCCTCACCTGTGACACTGGCCCCCTCACGTGTGACACTTGCCCCCTCACGTGTGACACTTGCCCCCCTACCTGTGACACTGGCCCCCACCTGTCACACTGTCCCGTCATACTGCCCCCTCTTGTTACACAGCCCCCCTCCTTTCACAGTGCTCCTTCATTAGACTGCCCCCTCCTGTCATACTTCCCAGGTATTTTTTTTCCTGTCACACTGCCCCCCCCCCCTTGTCACAATATCCCCCTGTCACACTGCCCCCAATATACTGCTCCTTCTTGTCACACTGCCCCCCTTCTTTCACACTCCCCCCCTCTGGTCACATTTTCCAGATACCCTTCTTTGGTCACACTGCCCCTCTCCTGTCAAAATGCCCCATCACACTGCCCCCCCCCCCCCCCCCCCCATCTATTCACAATACCCACCATCATACTACGGTTCAGGGGCCCTTCAAGGTTTCTTGCACTGGGGCCCTGAAGGTTATAGACATAGTAGGTGAGGTTGAAAAAAGACACTGTTGTAGCTAAATTTTTTAGCTTACTTAAAGCGGTTCTACACTGTGTTTGTACTTTTTTTTGTGTGTGTGTTATGTGGTGTAATGTTGTTTGCATAAATGTCACTCACCTGTTTGAGTTCTTGGTCTTCTTTCTTCTGGTTTTCGTCCGGAATGTGCACTTTTAAAAAGTCTTCATGACGGCTTCCATCTTCAGTGTGGGCACCTGAAACGACTCCGGTCCTTTTCTTCCGGGTTGCTGGCCCACAATGCACCTGTGGATTTTCGCCGATTTCGCGCATGCGCAGTAACGGCGCCAACAGCTTGGTTGCCATCACAACGGGCGGCGTCGCTAATCCCGCGAGATTTCGCCTCGGGTTGATCCCAGGAGACACAGCGAGATAGCCCACAAGACACAGCGCCAGGTCCCAGAAGACATTGCGAACTCGACGGAAGTGACGACGATGGACGCAGAGAGCCCGCCCACGGCCGCAGGGAGAAGAACACAGATGAAGCCATCATTCAAGGTAAGCTTAAAAGATGCAGAATTGAACCGTCAATTCTGTCATCTTACAGGATAGGGAAGCCATAGAAACATACTTCTATGGATGGGTGCAGAACCGCTTTAAATGATTATAGATACAAAAAATAAAGTGATTAAACCTTTGTCTATATAAGAATAAAAACGAATGATAACAGTGCGAAACGATAAACAATTACATTTATTTATACAGGAAAGAAAAGTTAGAATAATTTAGAACTTATCATATAACTCAAGTGATGTTACAGGGTTGCTTAGGCTGCAAAGATAATTTAGGCCATATGGTTACAACAGACATACACTATCATTATGGTTATCAATATTTCAAGACAAGTCCTACGAAAGAAATAGGTTAAAGATAGAAATAGGTTAGAGATACAAGTATACATTACACAGACATCATGTAGCCCCGATGGTCTGGGCCTCTAGAGAGCCAACAGCTAGCTTTCCCCTAGTTTATATACATAATTGGCTAATTCTGGAGTCTAAATGCTCATTGGCTCTCGTGGGCTCACCCTCTGATTGGTACTCATTGGGTCACCCTCTAATTGGCTAATTCTGAAGTCTAAACTACTGGTGCCATTCAGTTTATGAATTAATGAACCACCTCTTTTGATCCCTTAGCCCAACCAGTTCCGACATTAGTATGTTAATGACCCCTGGGGAGAAGGTGCCGTCTGGGAAGATGATTGTTGAAACAAAGGGGATTCACTTAGCACCTGGGGACACTCAATGGCTCTTACGAGGCCATTGTATCTCCAACAGGTATACATATCAACCATGCGATCACAGACCACATTACACATCATATATATATATATATATATATATATATATTTATACATCCGATGCGGCATGGCAATCCAAGTCCCTGTTTTCTTGGAACTCCTTGATATAAATATGGATTTCAAAATCCCCACCACAACACAAGTCCATCAAGTCCAACCTATGTGTGTGATTATATGTCAGTATTACATTGTATATCCCTGTATGTTGTGGTCGTTCAGGTGCTTATCTAATAGTTTCTTGAAACTATCAATGCCCCCTGCTGAGACCATCACCTGTGGAATGGAATTCCACATCCTTGTCGCTGTTACAGTAAAGAACCCTCTACGTAGTTTAGGGTTCAACCTCTTTTCTTCTAATTTTAGAGTGGCCACAAGTCTTGTTAAACTCCCTTCTGCAAAAAAGTTTTATCCCTATTTTGGGGTCACCAGTTTGGTATTTGTATATTGAAATCATATCCCCTCTCGAGCGTCTCTTCTCCAGACAGAATAAGTTCAGTGCTCGCAACCTTTCCTCATAACTAATATCCTCCAGACCCTTTATTAGCTTTGTTGCCCTTCTTTGTACTCGCTCCATTTCCAGTACATCCTTCCTGAGGACTGGTGCCCAGAACTGGACAGTATACTCTAGGTGCGGCCGGACCAGAGTCTTGTAGAGCGGGAGAATTATCGTTTTATCTCTGGAATTAATCCCCTTTTTAATGAATGCCAATATTCTGTTTGCTTTATTAGCAGCAGCTTGGCATTGCATGTCATTACTGAGCCTATCTTCTACTAGGACCCCCAGGTCCGTTTCCATCCTAGATTCTCCCAGAGAATGACTCAGGACAATAACATCAGAGGGAGGTAGAGTAAACAGTGAGTGGGAGGGGTGGGGGTGTCGTAGTTATCCATAAGCTTGATTGACTCTTTAGCTTTATAGCAGGGAGACAAAAACCTCTGGTGAGTGTTGGAACGCCTGAGCTTTGGATTGCTCACAAGAGTCACCTTGGATGAATGTATTATTGCACAGGATTGGTGGACTTTTATCAGACTGTGCAACATTTTCTATTGGGAATTGAGAGACTTTATATTTTTGTTTCTGTTTATTATGTTTTTGTACATACATTTGGATGAGAAAGGGGACAGTGCTGTGAAAGAATATTTACAAGCCCAGATTGTGACTCATTCACACTTCAGCATTTTGAATCATGGGCAGATTTGCCACGAATCTGCCCACGATTTAGCTCCTGAACTTGGGTGACATGCTTCCTGCGATGCGTGTTGCCACATTTGCAGCACGATTTACCATGCAACAATCACGGCAGACTTGTGTCGGGATTTGAGGTGTCATTCAAATGACTGGCATCTCAAATGCAAGTCCCGTGATTTGTCATTCACATATCAGCGCTTTCAAAACGCTGAAGTGTGAATGCAGCCTTAAAGTTGGTCTGATAGTGTGACTGGGTCTGAGTTTTCCATTTATTCTTGCAACTATTCCCCTATCGGGTGCAGGAATCCAGCCATTTCCCACTATATTCACCAAACACATTTTTGGTGGCGCTGCTCTTTAAAATTCCTTTCGGACACAATGGTTATTATTTTATTTCATTGTGTTACATAAGGGAGGATCTCATCCATTGTTCACCTAGACACCTAGATTGCTTTGCATTATAAACACACAGGAGGAAGTTGTCAGTACGTACCTTGGCAAATACAAAAACTGTAATGTGTCCAATATCTTATTTATACAAAGGTAAAAAAAAAACATAGCAGATTCCAATCCACAGCTGACAATTCCGGGTTCACTCGGAGCTTAGCACAGTGAGTAATTGTAGTAGCAATTAGGCAACGACACAATTGTGATGTCTGAGTGGGAAATGGCCAGAGATGGATGTCAGTTCTGACAACTGTTATACAAGGAGTTTACTTACTTGCTAGGTTTTCGCTAATGTAAAGAGTAACTTCATTTTCGGTAGAACACAAAAGTACATTACTTTGTGAAAAGTATTGGGACACCTGCCTTTACATGAACATGGCATCCCAGTTTTAGTCTGTAGGGTTCAATATTGAGTTGGCCCACCCTTTGCTCTTCCAGGTCCATAAAGACATGGATGAGTGAGTTTGGGGTAGAGGAACTTGACTGGCCTGCACAGAGTCCTGATCTCAACCTGATAGAACACCTTTGGGATGAATTAGAGCGGAGACTGCAGGCCAGGCCTTCTCATCCACATCATGTTGAGAAAAGAGCGCGACTTGTAAGAAGATCCAAGTGCGCATGCTCGAGAAACGCGTCCTACACCGATGACGGTATCCCCCTGAGCCAGCTGTCTTCTGCGTCTCAAGCCTCGTTCTGAGGCCGCCTTCCTGAGCCGGCATCTTCATCTATATGGAAGTTAACCAGAGCACAGAATGACACAGCACCAGGAGATACCACTTCCTTACTTGCATACCATGCCTGATTTTATCACAAAAATGTGAGTTTTACTATTGAGCTACTAATAAATTGTTATCCCTGTTAAAAAACTATTGCACCCAGAGGCGCCTCTCCATTTGTTTCTCATCCACATCAGTGACTGACCTCACAAATGCACTTCTGGAAGAATGATCAAACATTCCCATAGACACACTCCTAAACCTTGTGGACAACCTTCCCAGAAGTTTGAAGCTGTTATAGCTGCAAAGGATGGGCCAACGCAATATTGAACCTTTTGAACTAAGACTAGGATGCCATTAAAGTTCATGTGCGTTTAAAGGAGGCGCCCCAATACTTTTGACAATATAGTGTATATATAAACCCAAGAAGAGAAATGTATTATATTGTACATTACCTGTCTTTAGATTTGCTGGCAGCTAGGGGTGGGCGAATGGTTCGGCCCAAGCATGAGTTTGGGCCGAACATTGGCTGGTCGCGTGTTCACCGAACACCCAAATTATTGGGGCGTTCGACCATTTGTTCGGCTCGCAGAACAACCACAATGCACTGCGCCGCTGAAGCAATGAAAGCTTTGCCCAATCAGGGGACAGAGCACTTTCAGAGCCATGATTAGACGCTGTCATGATGACTTTATCCATTGCTCTTAATCCCCCTGACACTATAAAAGTATTCTTTCAATAGCGGACATTTTTAGTGTGATATCAACGTGGAGAGAGATAGAACAGGGCTCTGTTCAGTGCTACTAGACAGTTAGTGTGCTATTGTGATTCTATTGTCAGTGTAGAATATCAGTTTAGTGTGAATCTATGGATAGTTCAGTCACTGTGAATGTAGTGACCACCATTCATCTTTATATTAGTGTGAATCTGGGGATAGTTCAGTCAGTGTGAGTGTAGTGACTATTTAACACTGTATATTTCATTGCATTACTGCAAGTTTAACACTGTATATTGCAGTGCGGTACGTGCCATTTAATGCAGTTTATTTTAGTGCATTACTGCAAGTTTAACGCAGTGTAATTCAGTGCGTTACTGCAAGCTCAACGCCATTTATTTCAGTGCATTACATGTCGTTTAACACAGTACATTTCTATGCGTTAGTTTGCGCTTAACGCAGTATATTTCAGTGCGTTACTGCAAGTTCAACGCTGTCTATTTCAGTTTGTTACTGCAAGTTTAATGCCATATATTTCAGTGCGATACCTTACATTTAACGCAGTATAGTTCAGTGCGTTACTGCAAGTTTATTGCCATATATAACGCAGTACGTTTCTGTGCCTTAGTGTACACTTTATGCAGTATATTTCAGTGCATTACTACAAGTTTAACGACGTATATTTCAACACGTTAGTGCATGTTTGACGCTATTTATTTCAGTGTGTTACCTTACGTTTAACGCAGTATAGTTCAGTGCTTTACTGCAAGTTTAACGCTGTATATTTCAGTGCGTTATGTGCAAATGAATGCAGTATATTTCAGTGCATTAATTCACATTTAGCACAGTATATTTCAGTGCTTTACTGCAAATTTAAAGCCACATATTTCAGTGTGTTACCATTCGTTTAACGCAGTATTCAGTGCGTTACTGCACATTTGATGCAGTGTATTGCAGTGCGTCAGTGCAGTTTTACTGCAGTATATTATAGTGTATCAGTGGAGTGTGTCTGTGTAGTGAGTACTCAAGTTAAAGTACACCAAACACCACTTTCCATTGATTAAAGTGACTCCACGTACACATTTCCACATCTTTATCACATTTTGTTCATAAGCACCCCCCCCATCATGTCTGGGTGGACAACAAGGAGAGGCAGACATTCCCATGGCACTGTGAGGGGACCAGCAGTGTATGTATACACAGGCAATTCTCAGAAAATAAATTTTGGGACTTTAAATGAGGCGTGGGGAAGCACCTCCATCCCGGGGGTTAGTTACAGAAACAAGAGGGTGGGACTTTAGATGAAGTGGCTGGGGTGCGCACAAGAAAGTACATGTATAAAATACAAATACATTTATTTAATCACAAGTAGATAAAACAATAGTCATTGGATACGCAAATTGTACATCTGTTAGGCACATAGTGTATACATGATAATAACATGAGCATGTATAGAATCGCATAAATCTAGAATACATGCATGGTTGGATACAGAGTATATAGAGCAAGGAAGTAGCCATAGTGACTCAAATGACATGGACTAGTATCTATTATATAAAGTCAAAAAATGGTATACAGGTATAAAATTCCTAAAAGAGTCGCTGTAGCATCTATTGTAGCTCGACGCGTTTCGTGGATGTATTTCCACTCATCAGGAGCAGATGCGACAAGTACCTGCAAAAGGTAAAAAAGTGATATGGTACCACACTCCGTTGTAGAGGGGAAGGAAAAGGATTTGTCAATAACAATTAATTCAAGTATATCTACCAGCCAGGGCAGGCACAGCAGGCATTGGCAGGCACATGGTGAGGCGGGGGCATATGCATCACCCCCACGGAAGCTGAGGCGGCGTATACAGACAGCATCGGTTGGAATGGAGAGTGCCACAGTGTGAGGAGAAACTCCTTATGTCAAACGGGTTGGGTATGATGACGACAAATAAAGTGTCTGTGGTGAAAAGAAGAGAAAGATATAAAATATAAAAATAAGTGTAAAAAATGAGTGTAAAAAATATAGTGAGGGAATTCGTGGATGTGTGAAAAATTATCATAAGGTTTGAAGCTAGATATTGTTGATGGGTATATGTAGTGGACTGATGAAATAGTTTAACTGCAGAAACCATGGAGCTGCAGAAATGTAGGTAATGTTGAGTAGGCAATAGAGTAGTCATGTAGGGTGCATGTAGGGATATGGTAGGGTTATATGAAATGCTGGTAGTCAGGTATATAAGACAGAGAATGTATGGATGAAAATGTATAAATTATATCTGGCATGAAGTGAGGTACATCGTTGGATAAATAGTGTAAGAGGTGTAGTGAAGGTGATGTGAAAAGTTTGTGGGGGTATGTATATGTGAGTGTGGGGAAGAAAAAGCCATTATAAAAAGAAATGTGAAGTATATACCAGGGTGGTGAGATAGCTTGGACGTGAGGAATAAGTGGCACTTACCCGGTGCTGTAGGTCATGCAGCATCAAGCACAAATATGGCTGGTGTGCAGGAACTCCAGAGGGAGACTGACCATATGAGTGGCCAGCTCCGACTGGGAGATTGTATGTATACGCCGCCAACACCACATGTGTGGGCGTGTGGGGGAGGGGCGCCAACACCAAGACTGAGTGAACGCTTGGCTTATGGCGCCGAGGGACACGCCCCCAGCGTGACCACGCAGATGGTAAGAACACCACGTCAGCGCACTGACGCAGACTATACAGTGCGCATGGCATGGGAGACGTGGTGCCGATTCAACAGGGGACAACCGCCCGAGCCTCCCAGACGCAGAAGGCGTGTGGGGAGGGGGGGAGGAGTCCACACAGGGAATCGCAGCTCCCATGGGTGTAAAGCAAAAACCCCCAACAACAACATAATGCTGATAGCCCAATGACTGCAGGACAACTGCCAAAGCCGCGGTCGTGGACTGATGCTGAAGATGTCATGGGTGACTGTGGCTACTAATGGTGTGGCTAAAAAAGTAGGTTTGTATTTAATGACCATATCGGGTATTCATATCCCTTTGAATTAGGGCATATGAACATCTAAGATTATGGTGAAGTTTGGCGCATAGGTGGCAGGGGAACACTGCAGGATCAACCACCCGGACACTGCATGCATGTATTCTAGATTTATGCGATTCTATACATGCTCATGTTATTATCATGTATACACTATGTGCCTAACAGATGTACAATTTGTGTATCCAATGACTATTGTTTTATCTACTTGTGATTAAATAAATGTATTTGTATTTTATACATGTACTTTCTTGTGCGCACCCCAGCCACTTCATCTAAAGTCCCACCCTCTTGTTTCTGTAACTAACCCCCGGGATGGAGGTGCTTCCCCACGCCTCATTTAAAGTCCCAAAATTTATTTTCTGAGAATTGAATTCAGGGATGGAAGTGTCCGGGTGGTTGATCCTGCAGTGTTCCCCTGCCACCTATGCGCCAAACTTCACCATAATCTTAGATGTTCATATGCCCTAATTCAAAGGGATATGAATACCCGATATGGTCATTAAATACAAACCTACTTTTTTAGCCACACCATTAGTAGCCACAGTCACCCATGACATCTTCAGCATCAGTCCACGACCGCGGCTTTGGCAGTTGTCCTGCAGTCATTGGGCTATCAGCATTATGTTGTTGTTGGGGGTTTTTGCTTTACACCCATGGGAGCTGCGATTCCCTGTGTGGACTCCTCCCCCCCCTCCCCACACGCCTTCTGCGTCTGGGAGGCTCGGGCGGTTGTCCCCTGTTGAATCGGCACCACGTCTCCCATGCCATGCGCACTGTATAGTCTGCGTCAGTGCGCTGACGTGGTGTTCTTACCATCTGCGTGGTCACGCTGGGGGCGTGTCCCTCGGCGCCATACGCCAAGCGTTCACTCAGTCTTGGTGTTGGCGCCCCTCCCCCACACGCCCACACACGTGGTGTTGGCGGCGTATACATACAATCTCCCAGTCGGAGCTGGCCACTCATATGGTCAGTCTCCCTCTGGAGTTCCTGCACACCAGCCATATTTGTGCTTGATGCTGCATGACCTACAGCACCGGGTAAGTGCCACTTATTCCTCACGTCCAAGCTATCTCACCACCCTGGTATATACTTCACATTTCTTTTTATAATGGCTTTTTCTTCCCCACACTCACATATACATACCCCCACAAACTTTTCACATCACCTTCACTACACCTCTTACACTATTTATCCAACGATGTACCTCACTTCATGCCAGATATAATTTATACATTTTCATCCATACATTCTCTGTCTTATATACCTGACTACCAGCATTTCATATAACCCTACCATATCCCTACATGCACCCTACATGACTACTCTATTGCCTACTCAACATTACCTACATTTCTGCAGCTCCATGGTTTCTGCAGTTAAACTATTTCATCAGTCCACTACATATACCCATCAACAATATCTAGCTTCAAACCTTATGATAATTTTTCACACATCCACGAATTCCCTCACTATATTTTTTACACTCATTTTTTACACTTATTTTTATATTTTATATCTTTCTCTTCTTTTCACCACAGACACTTTATTTGTCGTCATCATACCCAACCCGTTTGACATAAGGAGTTTCTCCTCACACTGTGGCACTCTCCATTCCAACCGATGCTGTCTGTATACGCCGCCTCAGCTTCCGTGGGGGTGATGCATATGCCCCCGCCTCACCATGTGCCTGCCAATGCCTGCTGTGCCTGCCCTGGCTGGTAGATATACTTGACTTAATTGTTATTGACAAATCCTTTTCCTTCCCCTCTACAACGGAGTGTGGTACCATATTACTTTTTTACCTTTTGCAGGTACTTGTCGCATCTGCTCCTGATGAGTGGAAATACATCCACGAAACGCGTCGAGCTACAATAGATGCTACAGCGACTCTTTTAGGAATTTTATACCTGTATACCATTTTTTGACTTTATATAATAGATACTAGTCCATGTCATTTGAGTCACTATGGCTACTTCCTTGCTCTATATACTCTGTATCCAACCATGTATGTATTCTAGATTTATGCGATTCTATACATGCTCATGTTATTATCATGTATACACTATGTGCCTAACAGATGTACAATTTGTGTATCCAATGACTATTGTTTTATCTACTTGTGATTAAATAAATGTATTTGTATTTTATACATGTACTTTCTTGTGCGCACCCCAGCCACTTCATCTAAAGTCCCACCCTCTTGTTTCTGTAACTAACCCCCGGGATGGAGGTGCTTCCCCACGCCTCATTTAAAGTCCCAAAATTTATTTTCTGAGAATTGAATTCAGGGATGGAAGTGTCCGGGTGGTTGATCCTGCAGTGTTCCCCTGCCACCTATGCGCCAAACTTCACCATAATCTTAGATGTTCATATGCCCTAATTCAAAGGGATATGAATACCCGATATGGTCATTAAATACAAACCTACTTTTTTAGCCACACCATTAGTAGCCACAGTCACCCATGACATCTTCAGCATCAGTCCACGACCGCGGCTTTGGCAGTTGTCCTGCAGTCATTGGGCTATCAGCATTATGTTGTTGTTGGGGGTTTTTGCTTTACACCCATGGGAGCTGCGATTCCCTGTGTGGACTCCTCCCCCCCCCCCCTCCCCACACGCCTTCTGTGTCTGGGAGGCTCGGGCGGTTGTCCCCTGTTGAATCGGCACCACGTCTCCCATGCCATGCGCACTGTATAGTCTGCGTCAGTGCGCTGACGTGGTGTTCTTACCATCTGCGTGGTCACGCTGGGGGCGTGTCCCTCGGCGCCATACGCCAAGCGTTCACTCAGTCTTGGTGTTGGCGCCCCTCCCCCACACGCCCACACACGTGGTGTTGGCGGCGTATACATACAATCTCCCAGTCGGAGCTGGCCACTCATATGGTCAGTCTCCCTCTGGAGTTCCTGCACACCAGCCATATTTGTGCTTGATGCTGCATGACCTACAGCACCGGGTAAGTGCCACTTATTCCTCACGTCCAAGCTATCTCACCACCCTGGTATATACTTCACATTTCTTTTTATAATGGCTTTTTCTTCCCCACACTCACATATACATACCCCCACAAACTTTTCACATCACCTTCACTACACCTCTTACACTATTTATCCAACGATGTACCTCACTTCATGCCAGATATAATTTATACATTTTCATCCATACATTCTCTGTCTTATATACCTGACTACCAGCATTTCATATAACCCTACCATATCCCTACATGCACCCTACATGACTACTCTATTGCCTACTCAACATTACCTACATTTCTGCAGCTCCATGGTTTCTGCAGTTAAACTATTTCATCAGTCCACTACATATACCCATCAACAATATCTAGCTTCAAACCTTATGATAATTTTTCACACATCCACGAATTCCCTCACTATATTTTTTACACTCATTTTTTACACTTATTTTTATATTTTATATCTTTCTCTTCTTTTCACCACAGACACTTTATTTGTCGTCATCATACCCAACCCGTTTGACATAAGGAGTTTCTCCTCACACTGTGGCACTCTCCATTCCAACCGATGCTGTCTGTATACGCCGCCTCAGCTTCCGTGGGGGTGATGCATATGCCCCCGCCTCACCATGTGCCTGCCAATGCCTGCTGTGCCTGCCCTGGCTGGTAGATATACTTGACTTAATTGTTATTGACAAATCCTTTTCCTTCCCCTCTACAACGGAGTGTGGTACCATATTACTTTTTTACCTTTTGCAGGTACTTGTCGCATCTGCTCCTGATGAGTGGAAATACATCCACGAAACGCGTCGAGCTACAATAGATGCTACAGCGACTCTTTTAGGAATTTTATACCTGTATACCATTTTTTGACTTTATATAATAGATACTAGTCCATGTCATTTGAGTCACTATGGCTACTTCCTTGCTCTATATACTCTGTATCCAACCATGTATGTATTCTAGATTTATGCGATTCTATACATGCTCATGTTATTATCATGTATACACTATGTGCCTAACAGATGTACAATTTGTGTATCCAATGACTATTGTTTTATCTACTTGTGATTAAATAAATGTATTTGTATTTTATACATGTACTTTCTTGTGCGCACCCCAGCCACTTCATCTAAAGTCCCACCCTCTTGTTTCTGTATACACAGGCAAAGGTGGATGTGGTCATTCCTCAGGCAGGACATAATTTCCTCTGTTTAGTGATGTTGCCCGTGCTATCCAGCCACAGTATGCAGAGGAGGTGGTGGACTGGCTTACTAAACCATTCTCATCCTCCGTCACCCAAGCAGAGACTAGTGTGCCATCCACTGCAGCTGCAACTGCCACAGCTCCCACAGCTATTCCTGCCATAGCCCAAGCATCAGGCATGGAGGAGTCAGCTGTGTTATTTGAACACAGCATCAGCCACTTGGTCCTTGACGATGCACAGCCATTACTTATTTCAGATGTTAGTTCTGAGGTTGAGGAAGGCAGAAACATGAGTCTACAGAGAGGGGAGAACACTAGTACACAAATTGGTAGTCATGTTCCTCCAGCCGCAGCATATTGCCAAGTTGTCTCCAGTGGTAATGAGGATGGAGGAGATGATGATGATGAGGTCACTGATGTGACTTGGGTGCCAGATGGAGCAGAGGAGGAAAGTGAGGGTGCGGTACAACCCCAATGAGGCAGCTTTAATGGAAGAGTAGAAAGCAGCCACCTGATTCCTTCACATTGTGGAGCTGTTATCTCCCAGCCCACGTCCCACAGCTCAGCTATCTGGGCCTTTTTTAGCACATGTGCAGCTGATTGCACTGTTGCAATTTGAAAACTTTTGCCGCGTACACAGGTTAGGAAATTTGGCCAGCAAAAGACAGATGAGAGCTTGGTCGGAAAATGCGACCGGGTATATGGGATTGAATGATATATTTTATTTTTTGTGGTTGAACTGGATGGACTTGTGTCTTTTTTCAACCTAACTAACTATGTAACTATGTATGCTCCATCGGACTTTTGCTGGCGGAATTCCAGCCAGCAAAAGATTGAGAGCATGTTCTCAATTTTTCTCAAAAGTTCCGATCGGAAATTCCGATCGTCTGTACCAATTCCGACGCGCAAAATTTGTACGTATGCTCGGAAACATGGCTGTAGTCCCAGAAGGAAGCCTCTTCTAAAGATAATGCACAAGAAAGCCTGCAAACAGTTTGCTGACGACAAGCAGACTAAGGACATGGATTACTGGAACCATGTCCTGTGGTCTGATGAGATCAAGATAAACTTATTCGGTTCAGATGGTGTCAAGCATGTGTGGAGGCAACAAGATGAGGAGTATAAAGACAAGTGTGTCTTGCCTACAGTCAAGCATGGTGGTGGGAGTGTCATGGTCTGGGGCTGCATGAGTGCTGTCGGCATTGGATAACTACAGTTCATTGAGGGAACTATGAATGCCAACATGTACTGTGACATACTGAAGCAGAGCATGATCCACTCCCTTTGGAGACTGGGCCGCAGGGCAGTATTCCAACATTATAATGACCCCAAACACACCTCCAAGACGATCACTGCCTTGCTAAAGAAGCTGAGGGTAAAGGTGATGGACTGGCCAAGCATGTCTCCAGACCTAAACCCTATTAAGCATCTGTGGGGCATCCTCAAACGGAAGATGGAGGAGCGCAAGGTCTCTAACACTAACCAGCTCCATGACGTCCTCATGGAGGAGTGGAAGAGGACTCCAGTGGCAACCTGTGAAGCTCTGGTTAACTCCATGTCCAAGAGAGTTAAGGCAGTGCTGGAAAATAATGGTGGCCATACAAAATATTGACACTTTGGGCCCAATTTGGACATTTTCACTTAGGGGTGTACTCACTTTTGTTGCCAGCTGTTTAGACATTAATGGCTGTGTGTTGAGTTATTTTGAGGGGGTAGCAAATTTAAAAGCTGTACACTCACTACTTTACATTGTAGCAAAGTGTAATTTCTTTAGTGTTGTCACATTAAAAGATATAATAAAATGTTTACAAAAATGTGAGGGTGTACTCACTTTTGTGAGATACTGTATGTGCATTAGGGATGAGCCGAACACCCCCCCGTTCGGCTCGCACCAGAACCCGCGAACGGACCTAAAGTCCGTGCGAGCTTTAGAACCCTATTAGTTACAATGGATGCGAACGTTCGAAATCAAAAGTGATAATTTTAAAGACTAATATGCATGTTATTGTCATAAAAAGTGTTTGGGGACCTGGGTCCTGCCCCAGGGGACATGTATCAATGCAAATTTTTTTTTTTAAAAACGGCCGTTTTTTTTTCAGGAGCAGTGATTTTAATAATGCTTAAATTGAAACAATAAAAGTGTAATATTCCTTTAAATTTCGTACCTGGGGGGTGTCTATAGTATGCCTGTAAAGGGGCGCATGTTTCCTGTGCTTAGAACTGTCCCTGCAAAAAGTGTCATTTTTGCAGGAAAAAAGCTATTTAAAATCACCCGCGGCTAATGTATTGACGGCTCCTGTAACACAGAGAACAGTCATTCATTGAAAGTCATTCATAAAAAAAAAGTCATTGATAAAAAATAAAAAAAATAAAAAAAAAGCATGGGGGTCCCCCCAAATTTAATAACCAGGCCCTTCAGGTCTGGGATGGATATTAAGGGGGACCCCAGCCAAAAAACAAAATGGCGTAGGGTCCCCCTCAAAATCCATACCAGACCCTTGAGGTCTGGGATGGATTTTAAGGGGAACCCCAGCCAAAAAAAATGGCGTGGGGTCCCCCTCAAAATCCATACCAGACCCTTATCCGAGCACGCAACCTGGCAGGCCGCAGGAAAAGAGGGGGGGCGAGAGCGCCCCCCCCTCCCTCCTGAACCGTACCAGGCCACATGCCCTCAACATTGGGAGGATGCTTTGGGGGTCTGAGACCCCCAAAGCACCTTGTCCCCATGTTGATGAGGACAAGGGCCTCGTCCCCACAACCCTGGCCGGTGGTTGTGGGGGTCTGCGGGCGGGGGGCTTATCGGAATCTGGAAGCCCCCTTTAACAAGGGGACCCCCAGATCCCGCCCCACCTGTGTGAAATGGTAAGGGTTTTGTACCCCTACCATTTCACCAAAAAAAGTGTCAAAAATTGTAAAAATGACAGGAGACGGTCTTTGACAATTCCTTTATTAAAATCTTCTTTCTTCTTTCTTCTGGTCTTCCTTTCTTCATCCTTCGGTTTCTTCATCTTCTCCTTCCGGCATCTTCTTCCATCTTCTTCTTCCATCATCTTCTTCCTCCGATCCGCTTCTTCTTGCGCTGGTATTCTCGTCCTTCTCGTCCGGCATCTTCTTCCATGGCATCGCGTCTGTTCTTCTGTCGGGCCGCTCCTCAAAATGGGAGGCTCCCACTGTGTGAGGCTTCGCTCCGTCTGACAGGTCTTTTATAATGGAGGGCACCTGGTGACCCCGCCCCCCTCTGACATCATGGGGAAAGCCATAGGGAATTCCCCATGACGTCCCCGTGCGTCAGAGGGGGCGGGGTCACCAGGTGCCCTCCGTTATAAAAGACCTGTCAGACGCAGCGAAGCCTCACACAGCGGGAGCCTCCCATTGTGAAGAGCGGCCTAAGAAGAGACACCGACGCCGGCGCCATGGAAGAAGATGCCGGATGAGAAGGACGAGAAGACCAGCGCAAGAAGAAGTGGATCGGAGGAAGAAGATGATGGAAGAAGAAGATGGAAGAAGATGCCGGAAGGAGAAGATGAAGAAACCGAAGGATGAAGAAAGGAAGACCAGAAGAAAGAAGAAAGAAGATTTTAATAAAGGAATTGTCAAAGACCGCCTCCTGTCATTTTTACCATTTTTGACACTTTTTTGGTGAAATGGTACCCTTACCATTTCACACAGGGGGGGGGGGGCGGGATCTGGGGGTCCCCTTGTTAAAGGGGGCTTCCAGATTCCGATAAGCTCCCCGTCCGCAGACCCCCACAACCCACCGGCCAGGGTTGTGGGGACGAGGCCCTTGTCCTCATCAACATGGGGACAAGGTGCTTTGGGGGTCTCAGACCCCCAAAGCATTCTCCCAATGTTGAGGGCATGTGGCCTGGTACGGTTTTTTTTGGCTGGGGTTCCCCTTAAAATCCATCCCAGACCCCAAGGGTATGGTATGGATTTTGAGGGGGACCCTACGCCATTTTTTTTTGGCTGGGGTCCCCCTTAATATCCATCCCAGACCTGAAGGGCCTGGTTATTGAATTTGGGGGGACCCCACACTTTTTTTTTTTTTTTTATCAATGAATGACAGTTCTCTGTGTTACGGGAGCCATCAATTCATTAGCCGCGAGTGCTTTTAAATAGCTTTTTTTCCTGCAAAAATGACACTTTTTGCAGGGACAGTTCTAAGCACAGGAAACATGCCCCCTTCACAGGCATACTATAGACACCCCCCAGATGTGATACTGCAATGCTGTACTAACAGCACGCACACACTAATCCCCAGAAATACAGCACATAATGTCAGCAGTCAGCAGCACACTGACACGCTGACACTGAAACACAATATGCGAGGCCGGCGCCGCGGCGGCCTCTTATACCGTGGGGCGTGTACTAAAGCCCCTGAACTATAATTGGCTACAGGCATCCTGCCTGTAGCCAATTATGGCTCTCCTCGCTGCCGGCGCTGTGATTGGCCAAGCATGCGGGGTCACAGTGCATGCTTGGCCAATCATTAGCCAGCATTGCACTGCAACTGGCGCAATGCATTGCGGGCTGCTCGCATCACACGAATGTGATGCGAGCGGCCCAAATAGTTCTGGGCTCGCCGAACGGGCGAACGCCCGATGTTCGATTCGAACATGGGTTTGAATCGAACACCGGGCCCATCCCTAATGTGCATAAATAAATAAAGCTTGCTATTAATAAAATGAATGAATAGTGCTGTTTATTCCATAGGATTAATAGAAGTCAAAGAAAATATAACAATCAGAATAAAAATGACTAATGACCTAAGGATAGATAGTGGGGGAAACAATCATCCGGGAGGATTGCTTGGGGTTGGTTAAACACCAATCAACATCCGGAGGAGTGGAGAGGAATTCCGGGTCCCATAAGGGGAGTGTACTGGCTGCTAGCTGGAACCGCTAGCTCCGGAGTGATTTCCGTGGCTGGATAGAAGAATAAACTAGGCAGCCTGTGTGATGGTGATCGCTCCTGGGAGAACAACCAAGCCGCGCAGAGTCGATACTCTCAGCGCGCCTGCACGCCTCCTGTGACGTCAATGCTGTGCCAGAGAGGGGAGGGGAATCACTGAGGTCAATTGCTTCAAACATCCACTGTTCTGTTCTGTTTCTGTAACTAAGAGGTTCCAGCTAGCAGCCAGTAAACTCCCCTTCTGGGACCAGGAATTACTTTCCACTCCTCCGGATGTTGATTGGTGTTTAACCAAGCAAGCCTCCCGGATGATTGTTTCCCCCACTATCTATCCTGAGGTCACTGGTAACTTTTACCACTATCAGTCATTTATATTCTGATTGTTATATTTTTCTTTGACTTTTATTAATCCTATGGAATAAACCACACTATTCATTCATTTGATTGGAAGCTTTATTTATTCATGCACGTAGCATCATTACAATCAATCAATTTTTCAGAGCGCTGAATTTTGTTTTTTCTTAAAATTTGTCTCAAGCACATCAAGCATGGTAAAAACACCAGCCATTTGGGTACCACATGCTTGACAAGGCATTTAACCTCCAACCACTCATTGGCAAGAGCACCTGAAAGCCACACAAAAGGGGCGCAAATCTGTTCCTCCTCCTTACTCACCTCAGTTTGCCCCTGCTATACCTCATGACTAGGGATGAGCCGAACACCCCCGGGTTCGGTTCGCACCAGAACCTTCGAACCGACCGAAAGTTCGCGCAAATTTTCGAACCCTATACGTTATAATGGACGCGAACGTTCGAAATCAAAAGTGCTAATTACAACGGCCAATATGCATGTTAATGTCATAAAACAGGTTTGGGGACCCGGGTCCTGCCCCAGGGGACATATATCAATGCAAAAAGAACTTTTAAAAACTAACGTTTTTTCGGGAGCAGTCATTTTAATGATGCATAAAGTGAAAAAAAAAAGTGAAATTTTCCTTTAAATATGGTACCTGTGGGGTGTCTAAAGTATGCCTGTGAAGTGGCATGTGTTTCCCGTGTTTAGAACTGTCCTTGCACAAAATGACATTTGTAAAGGAAAAAAAGAAGCCATTTAAAACCACTTGCGGCTTTAGGTTTGTTCTTAAGTAGAATCTGAACAGGTACATTATGAAGTGTAGCTCCATCCCAAAAAAATCTATTTTTAAGCTTTTTGGAGAACATAGGGAGGGGTTATCACCCCTGTAACATTTGCTGTCTTTGCACATCTGTTCAGAACATGTCACCTAACTTTCCGTCCCAATGACAAATGTTTTTGGAAAAAGTGGGGTTTTAATTGAAACAAGGATTGGTGATAAAGTATCAGTAGAGAGGAGATACCTTTTTCCCAAATTAAATCTAACAGGATAGAATTTCCCTTCCTAGGGGTAGATTTCCTCTCACTTCCTGTTTTCTCTTTCCATTTGCAAGTAGGAGTCGTTTGTAAGTTGGATGTTTGAAAGTAGGGGCCTGGCGTATATACTCTGCAGAAATTTGCCCTATTAGATGTTGGTGTAGCCACAAGACTGGTGGGCACAGGAATGGGCCCTGCTGTGAGTTAATAGATCAAGATTTGTAATTGCATGCACCTGTTGAACAGGGCAGAAAAAATTGGGGGTGGTGGTGGTGGTGGTGGACGGTTTTGCCACAAGACTGTAAGCTCTCACAGTTACTCTTGGTGGGCGCAGGAATGGGCCCTGCTGTGAGTTATTAGATCAAGATTTGTAATTGCAAGCACCTGATGAACAGGGCAGAAAAATTGGGCCTTTGGCGGTGGTGGTGGACGGTGTTGCCACAAGACTGTAGGCCCTCATAGTTACTCTTGGTGGGCGCAGGAATGGGCCCTGCTGTGAGTTATTAGATCAAGATTTGTAATTGCAAGCACCTGATGAACAGGGCAGAAAAAATGGGCCTTTGGCGGTGGTGGTGGACGGTGTTGCCACAAGACTGCAGGCCCTCATAGTTACTCTTGGTGGGCGCAGGAATGGGCCCTGCTGTGAACTATTAGATCAAGATTTGTAATTACCCGCCCCTGTTAAACAGGGGCTGAAAAATTGTGCCTTAGGCACTGGTGCTGGTGCCACAACACTGCAACCCCTCACAGAGACTGTACTTGGAGCACAGCAGTCACACGTGTTGCGAAGCATTTTTTAAAAAAATTGTAAGTACCCGCCCCTGTTAAACAGGGGCTGAAAAATTGTGCCTTAGGCACTGGTGCTGGTGCCACAACACTGCAACACGGCCCTCACAGAGACTGTACTTGGAGCACAGCAGTCACACGTGTTGCGAAGCATTTTTTTAAAAAATTGTAAGTACACGCCCCTGTTAAACAGGGGCTGAAAAATTGTGCCTTAGGCACTGGTGCTGGTGCCACAACACTGCAACCCGGCCCTCACAGATACTGTACTTGGAGCACAGCAGTCACACGTGTTGCGAAGCATTTTTTTAAAAAATTGTAAGTACCCGCCCCTGTTAAACAGGGGCTGAAAAATTGTGCCTTAGGCACTGGTGCTGGTGCCACAACACTGCAACACGGCCCTCACAGAGACTGTACTTGGAGCACAGCAGTCACACGTGTTGCGAAGCATTTTTTTAAAAAATTGTAAGTACCCGCCCCTGTTAAACAGGGGCTGAAAAATTGTGCCTTAGGCACTGGTGCTGGTGCCACAACACTGCAACACGGCCCTCACAGAGACTGTACTTGGAGCACAGCAGTCACACGTGTTGCGAAGCATTTTTTTAAAAAATTGTAAGTACACGCCCCTGTTAAACAGGGGCTGAAAAATTGTGCCTTAGGCACTGGTGTGGTGGCATGGATCATTGAGGAGGAGGAAGAGGATAGTCAGTGAACATAAGAGGACAGTCACTCAGCATCAGCATAGGCAGTCTTGAAGGGATGTGACATTAAAAATTATTCGGTTATATCCGCCTCAGGTGCCTGGTAGCTGGTGGTGATCCAAGACTGATTCATTTTGATGAATGTCAGTCGATCAACCGAGGCGGTGGACAGGCGCACCCTATGATCAGTCACAAATCCTCCAGCAGCACTGAATGTGCGTTCGGAAAGAACGCTGGAGGCAGGACAGGCCAGTAGCTCAATTGCATACTGTGCAAGCTCTGGCCAGTGATCCATCCTCAGGACCCAGTAAGCCAGAGGATTTTCGGTGGGAAAGGTGTCCAAGTCTGACCTTGCCCCAAGGTATTCCTGCACCATGTATATCAGACGCTGGCGATGGTTGCTGGAACCGATCATACCTTGGGGCTGCGGACTAAAAAATTGTCTGAACGCATCGGTCAGACGTCCACCTTCCCCACCGCTCCTTCTGCCACTGACCGAAGCCTCAGCAACTCGTCGCCCAGGACCAGGAGTTTGTAGCCTCCCAGTTTCTGGGAACGCGTTGCACAGACCTTTCTGCAAGGCCTCCCTGAGATGTCTCATCCTCTGCTCCCTCTGCGACGGCAAGATAAGGTCCGCAACCTTACCCTTGTACCGCGGATCAAGGAGAGTGGCCAGCCAGTAATGGTCCCTCTCCTTGATCCGAAGAACACGAGGATCCTTCCGCAGGCTTTGCAGGATCAGGGAGGCCATGCAGCGTAGGTTAGCTGAGGCATTCGGTCCGGAGTCTTCTGGGTCACTGAGGATGACATGATCGCCAGCCACCTCCTCCCAGCCACGTACAAGTCCACTGGTTTGTTGGGACTGTACATCATCCCTAAAAGACTGCTGCTGCTGATGCTGAGTGCCAGGCTCCACCTCCATGCTCACACAATCCTCCTCCTCCTCCTCCTCCTCTCTCCTCCTCATCCTCTTCCTGTGTGATGGGTGGGACAGAAGGAACACTGTCCGGATAAAGGGGGCCTTGAGAGGCAAGGAAGTCCTCCTCTTCCTGCCTCTGTTCTGCCTCAAGTGCCCTGTCCATTATCCCACGCAGCGTATGCTCCAACAGGTGGACAAGAGGGACAGTGTCACTGATGCATGCACTGTCACTGCTCACCATCCTCGTGGCCTCCTCAAATGGTGAGAGGACAGTGCATGCATCCCTGATCATGCTCCACTGACGTGGGGAAAAAAAACCAAGCTCCCCTGACCCTGTCCTGGTGCCGTAGTCGCAAAGGTACTCATTGATGGCCCTCTGCTGCGTGTGCAGTCGCTGCAGCATGGCCAACGTTGAGTTCCACCTGGTGGGCATGTCACATATTAGGCGGTTCTTGGGCAGGTTCAGCTCCTTTTGCAGCTCAGTCAGCCGAGCACTGGCATTATAAGATCGGCGGAAATGCACACAGACTTTCCTGGCCTGCCTCAGGACATCCTGTAAGCCTGGGAACCTGCCCAAGAACCGCTGCACCACCAGGTTGAGGACGTGAGCCATGCAGGGCACATGGGTGAGCTGCCCCTGTCGCAGGGCGGAGAGGAGGTTGGTGCCATTGTCAGAAACGACCATTCCTGGCTTAAGCTGACGTGGCGTCAACCACCTCTCGGCCTGCCCCTGCAGAGCTGCCAGAACCTCTGGCCCAGTGTGGCTCCTGTCCCCCAAACACACCAGCGCAAGCACGGCATGGCATCTTTTTGCCTGCGTACTTGTGTAGCCCCTTGTACGCCTACGGAGCACCGCTGGTTCCAAGGACAGAGCACTGGAGGAAGAAGAAGAGGAGGGGGTGGAGGAGAGAGGTGTGTCACAACCAGTAGCAGTAGTCGCGTTTTGGAGGCGTGGTGGCGGAACAACCTCCAACACTACTGCACCTTGTCCTGCATCCCTCCCAGCTGCCAATAGAGTGACCCAATGGGCCGTGAAAGAAAGGTACCGTCCCTGTCCATGCCTGCTGGACCATGAGTCAGCGGTAATATGCACCTTACCGCTGACCGCCCTGTCCAGCGAGGCATGGACATTGCCCTCCACATGCCGGTAGAGAGACGGAATCGCCTTCCGCGAGAAAAAGTGGCGTTTGGGAACCTGCCACTGAGGAACCGCACATTGAACAAACTCACGGAAGGGGGCCGAGTCTACCAACTGAAAAGGCAGCAGTTGAAGTGCTAGCAATTTAGCCAGGCTAGCATTCAACCGCTGGGCATGTGGATGGCTGGGAGTGTACTTCTTTCTACGGTCCAGCAGCTGGGGCAGGGAAATTTGCCTGCTGCAATCGGACGTCGGTGTACTGCAAGTACTTGGTTGTGACACACCTAATTCTACACCTTCAGTCCTCTCAGAGCAGCTTTCAGAGAGGACTGAAGGTGTAGTGGGGATGGAGATCCCAGCTGAGGAGGAGCAAGGAGAGGTCCGCTTAGTTCTTTGGTGTGGGTCTTTTATGTGTGCCTGCCAACGAGCTGCATGGCAGGTCGCCATATGTCTGGTCATGCTTGTGGTGCCCAAGCGGCTGATGTTTTGGCCACGCGAGATACGCTTGAGACAAATATTGCAAATAGCAGTGGTGCGATCTGCTGCACTCGTCTCAAAAAAGGCCCACACCAAAGAACTTTTCTGATAACGTGCAGAGGCAGCGCCCTGCACAGGCGGAGCTCTGCGGTGTTGTACAGTTGCTGTGCTGGCCTCTACCTGGCCTCCAGGGGGCATCCTGCCTCGTTGGACATGTGACGCCGCATCCTCCTCCTCCTCGTCCTCCTCCTCATCCTCTCTCCCTTCAGGCACCCACGTGGAGTCAGTGACCTCATCATCCCCTCCCTCTTCACCACTAGAGCAAACCTGGCAGTAAGCTGCAGCTGGTGGAACAGTACTGCCAGATTCCTCAAGCTGGGTATCATCATCCGAGCCTTCGAATCGTTGGGCATCCTCCTGGAGCATGTACCCAACACTGTGCTCAAAGAGTTCGGGGGACTCCTCAGGAGGACATGGTGGGTCTAGGGAAGGGGTGGCTGATGATGCTCTGTCAGTACCCTGAGCCTGGGTGAGAGAGGATGAGGAGGATGAGGAGGGCTTGGTCATCCATTCTACCAAGCCTTCAGCATGATGCGGCTCCACATGTCCAGCTGCCGAAAACAAAGACGCGCGTGTCCCATGGCCACGTGCTGATGACGATGCACGACCACGTCCACGTCCACGGCCACGTCCACTAGAAACAGAGCCTGCCTGCCCTGTGTTCTTGGCTCTGCACGCTCTGCCTCCCCTTGGTGGTCTTCCAGCCATTGTAGTCGGTAGTCCTGTGGGTGCTGCTGAGAAGAATATATAGGAGCTCTGTGTGATGCCACTAACACACTAGAAGTCCTGTGGGTGCTGCTGAGAAGAAAATATAGGAGCTCTGTGTGATGCCACTAACACACTAGAAGTCCTATGGGTGCTTCTGCAAAGAAAATAGAGGAGCTCTGTGTGATGCCACTAACACACTAGAAGTCCTGTGGGTGCTTATGCAAAGAAAATAGAGGAGCTCTGTGTGATGCCACTAACACACTAGAAGTCCTGTGGGTGCTTCTGCAAAGAAAATAGAGGAGCTCTGTGTGATGCCACTAACACACTAGAAGTCCTGTGGGTGCTTCTGCAAAGAAAATAGAGGAGCTCTGTGTGATGCCACTAACACACTAGAAGTCCTGTGGGTGCTGCTGAGAAGAAAATATAGGAGCTCTGTGTGATGCCACTAACACACTAGAAGTCCTATGGGTGCTTCTGCAAAGAAAATAGAGGAGCTCTGTGTGATGCCACTAACACACTAGAAGTCCTGTGGGTGCTTATGCAAAGAAAATAGAGGAGCTCTGTGTGATGCCACTAACACACTAGAAGTCCTGTGGGTGCTTATGCAAAGAAAATAGAGGAGCTCTGTGTGATGCCACTAACACACTAGAAGTCCTGTGGGTGCTTATGCAAAGAAAATAGAGGAGCTCTGTGTGATGCCACTAACACACTAGAAGTCCTGTGGGTGCTGCTGAGAAGAAAATATAGGAGCTCTGTGTGATGCCACTAACACACTAGAAGTCCTATGGGTGCTTCTGCAAAGAAAATAGAGGAGCTCTGTGTGATGCCACTAACACACTAGAAGTCCTGTGGGTGCTTATGCAAAGAAAATAGAGGAGCTCTGTGTGATGCCACTAACACACTAGAAGTCCTGTGGGTGCTTCTGCAAAGAAAATAGAGGAGCTCTGTGTGATGCCACTAACACACTAGAAGTCCTGTGGGTGCTTATGCAAAGAAAATAGAGGAGCTCTGTGTGATGCCACTAACACACTAGAAGTCCTGTGGGTGCTTCTGCAAAGAAAATAGAGGAGCTCTGTGTGATGCCACTAACACACTAGAAGTCCTGTGGGTGCTTCTGCAAAGAAATAGAGGAGCTCTGTGTGATGCCACTAACACACTAGAAGTCCTGTGGGTGCTTCTGCAAAGAAAATAGAGGAGCTCTGTGTGATGCCACTAACACACTAGAAGTCCTGTGGGTGCTGCTGAGAAGAAAATAGAGGAGCTCTGTGTGATGGGACTAACACACTTCAAGTCCTATAGGTGCTTCTGAGAAGAAAATGTAGGTCTGTGTGTAATGGGACTAACACACTTCAAGTCCTATAGGTGCTTCTGGGAAGAAAATGTAGGTCTGTGTGTAATGGGACTAACACACTTCAAGTCCTATAGGTGCTTCTGGGAACAAAATATATGATCTCTGTGTGATGGGACTAACACACTTCAAGTCCTATAGGTGCTTCTGGGAACAAAATATATGATCTCTGTGTGATGGGACTAACACACTTCAAGTCCTATAGGTGCTTCTGGGAAGAAAATGTAGGTCTGTGTGTAATGGGACTAACACACTTCAAGTCCTATAGGTGCTTCTGGGAAGGAAATAAAGGTCTGTGTGATGGGACTAACACACTTCAAGTCCTATAGGTGCTTCTGGGAACAAAATATATGATCTCTGTGTGATGGGACTAACACACTTCAAGTCCTATAGGTGCTTCTGGGAAGAAAATGTAGGTCTGTGTGTAATGGGACTAACGCACTTCAAGTCCTATAGGTGCTTCTGGGAAGGAAATAAAGGTCTGTGTGATGGGACTAACACACATCAAGTCCTATAGGTGCTTCTGGGAACAAAATATATGATCTCTGTGTGATGGGACTAACACACTTCAAGTCCTATAGGTGCTTCTGGGAAGAAAATGTAGGTCTGTGTGTAATGGGACTAACACACTTCAAGTCCTATAGGTGCTTCTGGGAACAAAATATATGATCTCTGTGTGATGGGACTAACACACTTCAAGTCCTATAGGTGCTTCTGGGAACAAAATATATGATCTCTGTGTGATGGGACTAACACACTTCAAGTCCTATAGGTGCTTCTGGGAAGAAAATGTAGGTCTGTGTGTAATGGGACTAACACACTTCAAGTCCTATAGGTGCTTCTGGGAACAAAATATATGATCTCTGTGTGATGGGACTAACACACTTCAAGTCCTATAGGTGCTTCTGGGAAGAAAATGTAGGTCTGTGTGTAATGGGACTAACACACTTCAAGTCCTATAGGTGCTTCTGGGAAGGAAATAAAGGTCTGTGTGATGGGACTAACACACTTCAAGTCCTATAGGTGCTTCTGGGA
This sequence comes from Lithobates sylvaticus, assembly GCA_028564925.1. Classification (NCBI taxonomy): domain Eukaryota; kingdom Metazoa; phylum Chordata; class Amphibia; order Anura; family Ranidae; genus Lithobates; species Lithobates sylvaticus. Next base: position 77,171,550 of record CM053026.1, read on the forward strand.
ACAAAATATATGATCTCTGTGTGATGGGACTAACACACTTCAAGTCCTATAGGTGCTTCTGGGAAGGAAATAAAGGTCTGTGTGATGGGACTAACACACTTCAAGTCCTATAGGTGCTTCTGGGAAGAAAATGTAGGTCTGTGTGTAATGGGACTAACACACTTCAAGTCCTATAGGTGCTTCTGGGAACAAAATATATGATCTCTGTGTGATGGGACTAACACACTTCAAGTCCTATAGGTGCTTCTGGGAAGAAAATGTAGGTCTGTGTGTAATGGGACTAACACACTTCAAGTCCTATAGGTGCTTCTGGGAACAAAATATATGATCTCTGTGTGATGGGACTAACACACTTCAAGTCCTATAGGTGCTTCTGGGAAGAAAATGTAGGTCTGTGTGTAATGGGACTAACACACTTCAAGTCCTATAGGTGCTTCTGGGAACAAAATATATGATCTCTGTGTGATGGGACTAACACACTTCAAGTCCTATAGGTGCTTCTGGGAAGAAAATGTAGGTCTGTGTGTAATGGGACTAACACACTTCAAGTCCTATAGGTGCTTCTGGGAAGAAAATGTAGGTCTGTGTGTAATGGGACTAACACACTTCAAGTCCTATAGGTGCTTCTGGGAACAAAATATATGATCTCTGTGTGATGGGACTAACACACTTCAAGTCCTATAGGTGCTTCTGGGAAGAAAATGTAGGTCTGTGTGATGGGACTAACACACTTCAAGTCCTATAGGTGCTTCTGGGAACAAAATATAGGAGCTCTGCCTGCCTGCCACGAACACACTACAAGTCCTATAGGTGCTTCTGGGAACAAAATATAGGAGCTCTGCCTGCCTGCCACGAACACACTACAAGTCCTATAGGTGCTTCTGGGAAGAAAATGTAGGTCTGTGTGTAATGGGACTAACACACTTCAAGTCCTATAGGTGCTTCTGGGAAGAAAATGTAGGTCTGTGTGTAATGGGACTAACACACTTCAAGTCCTATAGGTGCTTCTGGGAACAAAATATATGATCTCTGTGTGATGGGACTAACACACTTCAAGTCCTATAGGTGCTTCTGGGAAGAAAATGTAGGTCTGTGTGTAATGGGACTAACACACTTCAAGTCCTATAGGTGCTTCTGGGAACAAAATATATGATCTCTGTGTGATGGGACTAACACACTTCAAGTCCTATAGGTGCTTCTGGGAAGAAAATGTAGGTCTGTGTGTAATGGGACTAACACACTTCAAGTCCTATAGGTGCTTCTGGGAAGAAAATGTAGGTCTGTGTGTAATGGGACTAACACACTTCAAGTCCTATAGGTGCTTCTGGGAACAAAATATATGATCTCTGTGTGATGGGACTAACACACTTCAAGTCCTATAGGTGCTTCTGGGAAGAAAATGTAGGTCTGTGTGATGGGACTAACACACTTCAAGTCCTATAGGTGCTTCTGGGAACAAAATATAGGAGCTCTGCCTGCCTGCCACGAACACACTACAAGTCCTATAGGTGCTTCTGGGAACAAAATATAGGAGCTCTGCCTGCCTGCCACGAACACACTACAAGTCCTATAGGTGCTTCTGGGAACAAAATATAGGAGCTCTGCCTGCCTGCCACGAACACACTACAAGTCCTATAGGTGCTTCTGGTAACAAAATATAGGAGCTCTGCCTGCCTGCCACGAACACACTACAAGTCCTATAGGTGCTTCTGGTAACAAAATATAGGAGCTCTGCCTGCCTGCCACTAACACACTACAAGTCCTATAGGTGCTTCTGGGAACAAAATATAGGAGCTCTGCCTGCCTGCCACGAACACACTACAAGTCCTATAGGTGCTTCTGGGAACAAAATATAGGAGCTCTGCCTGCCTGCCACGAACACACTACAAGCCCCTCTTTCTTAATCAATCTTTGTAACTGAATCTATCTAACTCAATCTCTGTAAGTAAATCTCTCTAACTAACTAAATGCAGCAGAGTGTCACAGATCTAGCCTGCTCAATCTGCGCCGGAACAGCATGTGACCGGCGCAGACGGCGTGGCGGCCTTTTATAGGGGGGGGGCGTGTACTACAGCCCCTGAGCTGTAATTGGCTACAGGCGTCCTGCCTGTAGCCAATTATGGCTCTTCGAAATTCCGGGGCTGTGATTGGCCAAGCATGCGGGGTCACAGTGCATGCTTGGCCAATCATCAGCCAGCAATGCACTGCGCCGGCCGCGCCGGCCGCAATGCATTGCGGGGCCGCGCGCATCACACGAACGTGATGCGAGCGGCCAAAATAGTTCTGGGCTCGCCGAGCGAGCGAACGCCCGGTGCTCGATGCGAACGTGGGTTCGCATCGAGCACCGGGCCCATCCCTACTCATGACCTCTTAGCAGCCTCCACTGACAGGTATGATGGTATAGCACAGGGTGCCCCAGGTCCTTGTACCACATCTGCCAGCAGAACACCACTAGCTGTAGACTATAGCTGGCAAGTTTTTTTTCTGCCCCATCTGCTGCAGCGAACAATAAAATACAGTCCCTGCTACCCACATGCCCAGCATCTAAATGCAAGCTTGTCAAAGCTTCTGGCTCTACAATTTCTGCCTTTCCGTCTGGTGGATTCTGCCCCCTTCCATGAATTTGCAGAATGTGCTGTACCACAATGGCAGGTTCCCAGTCGCTATTTCTTTTCACGTAAGACTATTCCAGCTCTGTACCATCGTGTGGAAGGCAATGTTGTAGCATCATTGGGCAAGGCAGTCAGCTGCCCAACGCCCAAATTGCCCCAGGCTCCCCTGACAGAAGGGGCTCCCCTCTATACAAAAATGATATAAAACAATATAAATGAAATACACTGAGCAATATTATAAACAAATCACTTTTGTGTTTGCCCCTATTTGTCATAAGCTGAACACAAAAATCTATGACTTTTTCTATGTACACAAAAGGCCTATTGCTCTCAAATATTGTTCACAAATCTGTCTAAATCTGTGTTAGTGAGCACTTCTCCTTTGCCGAGATAATCCATCCACATCACCGGTGTGGCGTATTCAGATGCTGATTAGACAGCATGATTATTGCACAGGTGTGCCTTAGGCTGGCCACAATAAAAGGCCAGTCTAAAATATGTAATGAAAGCATATGTAACGAAACAATTTTTATTTTATTAAAATTAGTGTGCTGAGGTTTGTATGTATGTACACTTTTGCTTGTGGCACAGTCATCAACGCATATTTTGCTGGCAAAGGAATTGTAGCATATGTGGGCTAAATATAGGGAGAGTAGGCTCAGGTTTTATTTAGCTATGTGCGTGCAAGCCACTTAATTGCTTCAAAAGATTTTTTTGGGGGGGGGGGGGATAAAAAAAAATGATCGCCTGCCTGTTGCCAGATATGCTAGGTACACCACTGGGTGGTGGTCACTACAGATACTTACAACACTGCAATACTCTACAAATGCACTACTTGCAAGTTTTAAAGTCTGGAACACTAGGAACGAGCTGCTGAAATTTGAATTGGAGCAGCGGCGCAAAAGCAATTTTTACTTTTATGAATGATCTGTCTATTTATTACACTGTATTTGAAGCTATCAGCAAGTTTCCAAATGTTTACCAAGCCAAATACTTTTTTACTAATTTATATTTTGTGCCATTAATGAGCGACTCATTTTATCATTTACCCATATGTCTTACAAATCGTATTATTTCGATTCATTTAATTTCCCAAGGTGAGCTTGATAAATGGAAACTGTCTCCCACTCTGTTCATCATAAAACATTTCCAATTAAAGGAAAAAATATGTATAATTTTTAACTGACTTGAGCATCTATCTTGTTGAAAACAATCAACAGCTGACTAATCCTGTAATTGAGAGCAATAACAATTCCCAAGCTAAGTTTACAAATTATAGCATAATACATTGTATATTATTGGCACCTTGAAGGCTGTGTGTGTCTTTTTTAATTATATGAAGTAAAGATAGAACAAACAATAACAGAAATAACTAATGAGATACAGAAACACTATAATCATACTAGTTTATTGCTACATTAATTCAACAATATTCTCTAGATTTGCAAATAATGTTTTAAATACCGTACAAGTTGCCTCCTAATGTATTGTCTATATATATTTTAGTAAATAAAGAGTGATTGGTAAAAAATAAAGTTGAACTACAGACAGATATAAAAGACATATTAATGAAAGTATGTGATAATTATTGCGTCTATAAATATTTTTTTTTTATGCAAGCAGTGTGAGTGCCTGAATTTAACATGGAATCAGCCTCATGTATTTCTCTAGCAGAGCTCACAGAGGGGTAGGGAGAGCAGCACAAAGACCCAACAAAGTGTGCTGCAATGCAAGAAGCAAGAGCAGAGTAACAGAGAGATGAACTCATCAGTGTGCTGCTTCTTCTTTCACTGTCCAGTCACAGGGTGGAGATGGGGTGGAGACCTGTGAGTGAAAGTGAAAACGCAGCATAGGATAATCAGGCTTGGTCCCCCATAGACAAGACTTTGCTGTGTGGTAGAGCTGTTTAAATTTCAGGACTGGATGTACAAAATGTATTTGGCTGATAAAGCAGCTTCCATATACTGTATGTATATTAGACATGTGCATTCGTTTTCGTCCCAATGCATTTTCGTCAGAATTTCGGGTATTTTCGTTATGGTTTTAACGAGCGATAACGAACGTGCAGAATCCGAAAACCGAAAGATTCGACATAAACAAATGCTTTATTTTTGTTTTCGTTGCAACAGTTCGATATAGATAGGAGATTCGACATGACGCTGACAATAGCAATCTGTGTCCATCGAACCTGTGGTCATGTGTCTAACCTTCTATTAGTTCAAGATTGTTCTACATAGAGCGAAAAGATTTGACATAGAGAGAAAAGATTCGACATGAAGATTCGATGAAGCAGTCGGCACGAGCGGACATTCATGGTCAAATGCTCTGCCCATAGGCTATAGAAGAATTCTAATGTTGGTTGACTAGTAATAATAATTAATAAATATAATTATTACTAGTGTCATACAACATTAGAATTCTACTATAGCTTGTAGGCGGAACATTCAACCAGAAATGTACGAGTCTTCTTAGAACATTCGACAGACACCATAAGTCTTCAATGACAGATTCAACCTTAATTATTTCGGATTTTCGGACAAATGCATTTTTTAACGAAACAAAATAAATAAAAACGAATTTTGGTAGTAACTAAATAAATTTATTTTTCGGACGAAAACGAAATTCCGAAATGAAATATTTCAGTTTGCACATGTCTAATGTATATCATCTGTGTATTTAGCAGTTTGCCCAAAATTCAGCTTTAAAACTGACACCGATATTTTTTGGACACTGAAAATTTGCAATATGCATCAAAGCGAAATTAGACAGGTGCATAAATTTGGGCACCTCAACAGAAAAATCACATCAATATTTAGTAGAGCCTCCTTTAGCAGAAATAACAGCCTCTAGACGCTTTTTATAGCCTGTAATGAGTGTCTGGATTCTGGATGAATGTATTTTGGACCATTCCTCCTTACAAAACATCTCCAGTTCAGTTAGGTTTGATGGTTGCCGAGCATGGACAGCCTGCTTCAAATCACCCCACAGATGTTCAATGATATTAAGGTCTGGGGACTGGGATGGCCATTCCAGAACATTGTACTTGTTCCTCTGCATAAATGCCCGAGTAGATTTTGAGCAGTGTTTTGGGTCGTTGTCTTGTTGAAATATACAGCCCCGGCGTAACTTCAACTTTGTGACTGATTCCTCAACATTATTCTTGAGAATCTGCTGATATTGAGTGGAATCCATGCGACCCTCAACTTTAACCAGATTCCCAGTACTGGCACTGGCCACACAGCCCCACAGCATGATGGAACCTCACCAAATTTTACTGTGGGTAGCAAGTGTTTTTCTTGGAATGCTGTGTTCTTTTGCCACCATGCATAACGCCCCTTGTTATGACCAAATAACTCAATCTTTGTTTCATCAGTCCACAGCACCTTATTCCAAAATGAAGATGGCTTGTCCAAATGTGTATTTGCATACCTCAATCGACTCCGTTTGTGGCGTGTGTACAGAAAAGGCTTCTTTCGCAAGAACTGTGCCTGTGGTCTTCCATTTCCTCACTATGTTCCTCACAGTGGACACTGACAGCTTATATCTCTGCGATAACATTTTGTAGCCTTCCCCTAAACCATATAATAGAACAATCTTTGTTTTTAGGTCATTTAAGAGTTGTTTTGAGGCCCCAATGTTGCCACTCTTCAGAGGAGAGTCAAAGAGAACAACAACTTGCAATTGGCCACCTTAATCACCATTTCTCATGATTGAATGCACCTGTCTATGAAGTTCAAGGCTTAATGAGCTCACCAAACCAATTGTGTGTTCCAATTAATCAGTGCTTAGTTACAGCTATTCAAATCAACAAAATGACAAGGATGCCCAAATGTATGCACCTGTCTAATTTAGTTTTGATGCATATTGCGCATTTTCTGTTAATCCAATAAACCTAATTTCACTACTGAAATATTACTGTGTCCTTCAGTTATTTGATAGATCAAAATGAAATTGCTGATCCAAACACCCAAATATTTATAAATGTCAAGCATGAAAATTGTCAGGGGTTCCTAAAATTTTGCATAAAACTGTACATAGTCCCTGCTATTTCTGTATATGGGTGATGGCACTGTAGTTATTTTAATGAAAAAAATCCATCTAATCCATCAAAATTGAGTACCTTTTTCCTAATCGATATACAGCTGTCACATGACCCAGATCTTTCCCAGCCTGTCTGCAGGGTAACATAAGCAGGAGGAGCTTCTAGTCCTTTTCTGCTGGTCACATGTTAAAAAAACAAACAAAAAAAAATCTTGGGAATACGGAGTAATAATAAATAATTAATATCAATAAACTGTATTGAATTAGAATACAAATATATACAGTTGTGTAAAAAAGTAATTGCCCCCTAAACCTAAAAACTGGTTGTGCCACCCTTGGCTGCAACAACTGTAATCAAGTGTTTGTGATAACTGGCAATGAGTCTTTCACATTGCTGTGGAGCAATTATGGCCCAGTCTTCTTTGCAGAATTGTTTTAATTCAGCCACATTGGAGGGTTTTCCAGCATGAACGGCATGTGTAAGGTCATGATACAGCATCTCAATTGGACAATTGGATTAAAGTCCGGGCTTTGACTAGGCCACTCCAAAACCTAAATATTGCTTTGTTTACACCATTTGGAAGTGGACTTGCTGTTGTATTTTGGATCATTGTCTTGCTGCATAACCCAAGTTCACTGATGGTCGGACATTCTCCTTTAGGATTTTCTGGTAGAGCTCAGAATTCATGGTTCCATCAATTATAATAAGTTGTCCGAGACCTGAAGCTGCAAAGCAGCCCCAGACCATCACGCTACCACCACAATGTCTGACTGTTGGTATGATGTTCTTGTTATGAAATGCTGCATTCGTTTTATGACAGATGTAACGGGACGCACACCTTCCAAAGAGTTACATTTTTTCAGTCAACTGAATACTTGCCTAAAAGTCTTGGGGATAATCAAGGTGTTTTTTGTTAAATGTGAGATGAGCCTTTGTGTTCTTTTTGGTCAGCAGTGGCTCTGACCTTGGAACTCTCCCATGAATGCCATTTTTGCCCAGTCTCTTTCTTATTGTTGAAGCATGAACACTGCTCTTACTTGAGGCAAGTGAGGCCTGCAGTTCTTTTAGATGTTGTTCTGAGTTTTTTTATGACCTCCTGGTTGATTTGTTGTCATGCTCTTGGAGTAATTTTTGTAGGCCGGCCACTCCTGGGAAGGTTCACCACTGTCCCATCTCCATTTGTGGATAATGGCTCTCCGTGGTTCACTTGAGTTCCAAAGCCTTAGAAATGGCTTTGAAACCCTTCCTAGACTTATACATGTACATTATTTTGTTTCTAATCTGTTCTTGAATTTTGTTAGATTGTGGCATGATGTGTGGCTTTTTGTGATCTGTTAGCGTGCTTCACTTTGTCAGACAGCTTCTATTTATATTGATTTTTTGATTCAACGGGTCTGGCAGTAATCAGGCCTGGGTGTGGCAAGTGAAATTTAACTCAGCTTTCCAAAAAATTGTGGTTAATGACAATTCATTCATGATTCAGCATGGGAGGGGGCAATTACTTTTTCACATAGGGCCAGGGAACATTTTTTTCCCTTAATAAATTAAATAATAATTTAAAAACTGCATCTTGGATTTACTCAGGTTATCTTTTTGTAATATTAAAGATTGTTTGATGATCTGAATCATTTAAGTGTGAGAAATATGCAAAAAATTTAAAATCAGGAAAGGGGCAAATACTTTTTCACGCAACTGTATTTGAAATGAACATGGTGGGGGCAGATTTCTGCGAGTCACAGGCTATCACACTGTAAAGATGATCCACACAACCAGATGTTGCTCTTCAAAAGTCTTGGTATTTATTCAGAAACCACAGTGTACAAGCGCATATAAGGTCAGTAAACGCTCCTCCAGCCTGTGTCTTACAATAAGAGGGAGGTGAAGCCACTATGAATCTACATGTAAAAGGCCACCTCCATTGTGTTTAGCTGGCTAGTGGGCATGAAGGAGGAGAGAGGGAATGGGCTGTCATATACTGCTGCGTATACGCCCACATGTGTCACTCTATAGTCACATGGGCTGCTCAGAAGTGATAGGGAGAAAATGCTCAGCATAAAAACTCACTGAAAACTGGAAAGGAGGACGGGGGGTGTGGCTCTGCAATGGCGGAGTAGAGAGTGAGAGAGCGTGCAGTGCACCCACCACTCCCTCCAGCTGAAGGAAGGCAGCTCTAAACTTTTCCTATGGACTAATATAGCAGAGACCTCCGGTGCTGTAGACATTACGGACGACGAAGAAGCCTCAAACCTGCCGCCCTGCTAACAAAGGGATGAGTATTGAGAAGAGGAGGAACTTACACAGAGCCCCGGCACAGCAGGAGATCAGAAGCTATTTCACCCGGGCGGCGATAGCACGAGCAACGGCATCCGAGCTCCGGGGGCCAGCGTGTGTGGAGACACCACGGGCGGCCCCGCGTTTGAGCCTGCCGCCATCCCTGACATCATTTACACAGGAGGAGCCGTGCCTGCAAGCATTAGACACTGAGGAGTGTTCATTAGCAGGTACGGAGATGGCGTCCCAGGAGCAAGGAGGAGCAAGCCTTGATGACCTGAGAGCGATCCTGCAGGCGCTCCCGACAAGAGGTGAGATGCAAGCAATGGTGGCACGGGTGGAAGAGGGCAATCGAAGTGAGCTACAGCTGATTAGGCTGGAGATGCAAAGCCTAGTGGAAGGCCTCCGAGATGAGAAGAAAGTGACGGCTGAGCTGGAAGCCCGGGTCAGCAAGATAGAGAAAGATCAGACTGCCCAGCAGATACAGGCGTCTGCAATATACCTGAAATTGGAGGAAATCGAAGACAGAAGTAGAAGGAGTAACCTGAGATTCAGAGGGATCCCGGAGGAGATCGAGGGAAAATTGTTAGAGGAGACAGTGGGTCTGATTTGCCAGAAACTATGTGTGGGCTTACCACCGGGAGAAGTCGAATTTGAGAGACTGCATAGAGCCCAAGGTCTACGCTCAACAGACCCCCACAGACCTAGAGATGTCATCGGCCGATTTCACCGATTTTCCCAGAAGGAACAGATCAGCAGGAAGGCCTGGGAGCAAGGCCCGATTGATATTGAAGGGGCTATGGTTAAAATTCTGCCGGACCTATCCCGGGCTACCCTACAGAGAAGGGCGCAACTGCGGCCACTGCTGGAGCAGATTAAGAAGGCAGGCGCTTCATACCGCTGGGGGTATCCGCTCTCCTTGAAGGTGAAGAAGGGCGCACAATCTCTCCCCGTATGGTCCCAGGCAGACCTACCAGCTCTCTTCGCTTTCTTGGAGGTAGACCAGTGTGACCAGTGTGAGGTCCCGGACTGGCTTGCACCACTAGAAACAAAATCGCAGCGAAAGGCGAGTGGTCGGCAGCAACCGGGAGACAGTACCGCGGCAGACTGAGATAGATGGAAAGTGAAAGCGAAAGTGAGATCCTGAGTGCAGAACTTTGAAATCGGAACAGTAAGTAACCACGTCTAATCCCGTATAATGGAGATGAACTTAATGACTATACAGGACTGTATATATACTTTATATTTCTACATTTCTCCAGTCGGCTTAGCTTCCTTTTTCCTCCTTTTATTGTTTTTCCGCCGCATGTGTTTTTGTTGATACTTTATTTTTGGACCTCCTGGCCCCCGAGATGGATACTCTGTGCCCCTTTAGACTTTTGTTTTTTTTTTATTTTTTTCTTTGGGGGACACTCAGGGGGGCACAATCAATAGGACCGCCCGCCAGCCACCTCACACATATGCCCCCCAGGACTCCCCACTAGGTAGAGACTCAGAGGACTTAGAGGGCCTCAACAGGATTCTGGCCCCTCCTAGGGTCACCTCACTGCCCTGATCCCTCTGGGCGCCGTCTCCTCTCTCTTTTTTTTTTCCCTCTTTTCCCCCCTTTTGTATGTTTTGGTCTCTCCCGGTCCCTGGGATTTACCGTGTGGCGCCGTTCTTTGGTAATTTGGGACCGGAAGCGGCCTAAACTTACCCCCTCTCCCTGGCCTGGCGAGAGAGACAGAGAAACCTACCATATTGTCTTAGAATGTGTTAAAATTTTGATATGAATTGGTATTGATATGAATGGGAAGAATGAATAGGAGGAAGGAGAGGGAACAAGGGACATAGGGAAGAGGGAAGATACGGGGGGGGGGGGCGGTAAACTGAAAATAGTTTATGAAAGCAGAATAAAATAGAATCAGATATAGGTCAGAATAGGAGGAAGCAGAAGTAGAGAAATAGAGGTAAAGAGATGTAATAAACAACCGGGGGAGGCCTCGGACCCTGAGGAACCTACTGGTAAAAGAGAATGAGTTACACCAGAGGGGGGGCGGGAGGAGGATTAAAAGAATGTAAAGGGAAATACACTAAGAAATGCTTCTGTTTTGCTGTGTTTGTTTTTGACATTTTTTTTTTTTTTTTTTTTTATTTTTTTTTTTTTATTTTTTTTGTGTTTTTAGCACCAAAGGTAAAGAAGGGGTAGTAGGGGGAGGGGGTGGGAGGAGAGAAACCTGAGGTTATCCGGGGGAGGGGTGGGGGTATACGGGAAGGGGGAGGTTAAAAATGGGTTAAGAAAAGAAAAAAAAAAAAAAAAAAAAAAAGGGTGGGGGGGAGGGATAGCGGGGGGGAAAGAGGGGAGGGAGGGGGGAGGGGAGGGGGGGGGGGGGAACAAGACACTAAATTAATACACTCAGAGCACATCTCATACACACGATCATATAAGCACACAAATACACAGTTATATAAATACACAAATACATAGACACACAAATATACAAATATACACAAATACACCCAAGGGGTAGAGTAGATAAATCACTCGGGTAAATAAGACTGGGGTAACTTATGTACGTACATAATACGTAGGGAGAGGAGGGGGGGGAGTGTGGGGGGGGCAGGCGGGGGGGGACTTGTAAGGGGGTGCAGGAGGAAACTAAAAACATTTGTGATGACGGAATAAGATATAACAGAGAAGGAATAGAAGGGGTGAAGGGGGAAGAATATATTAGAGAAATTATAGGGGGGAAAGAAGAAGCTCCCACAGAATTATAGAAAATAGATGTCACTAAAATTGAACTGTTATGTTGTTTGGGATGGGACGATACAGGATAAGGGACGATAAATGAAATGTGAAATGTATATGGTATATAAGGTCTAAATGTATATATAATAATAAGTGGCTTCAAAAAGGAAGTATATTAAGATGAATAATGGGAAATAAATAGAAGGAGATTGGATACAGTACAAGGTTGCGACAGAGTGTGGGACTTAGAAATAGACTCAGTATCAATGAAAGCCAAAATTATAAGCTGGAGGAGGTGAGTGGGGAGTACTGCCCCACGAGCCAAAGCTAGTCACCCCCCGACTCAGCGCCTACGGGAAACTTAGTACCCTTAGGTAGGCACTGGGATCTGGCAGGTAGCTCGGGAATCCCTGAAGGGAGAAGCAAACTCATAAGTTACCCCTTTTTTAAGACATATTGAATTTTTTTTTTTTTTTTTTTTTTTTTTTTTTCTCCCCCCTCTCCTCCCTCTCTTCTCTGGACCCCGGTGGTAGGGGTTGGGCTCTCGTTGTCTCGTTCTCCTGGTCCTGTCACCTCCTATTCCATGCTTAATACGAGACCCTGGGGCTACTAAGTAGACGGCTGGAGGGTTTGAAGACGAGGAGAAGATGGAGGGGCTACGATTGACCTCCCTAAATGTTAAAGGGCTCAACAGACCAGAGAAGCGCAGGATGTTAATAGATGACCTAAAACGCTTAAAAACAGATGTGGGAATGGTGCAGGAGACACATTTGAAGCTGGGAGCTGGCCGCTATCTGAAAAGTAGACAGTTCCCTAGCGTATATCACGCGAATGCACAGACTAGAACAAAAGGTGTGGCAATTCTGATCTCAAATCGATTGGAATGGTCTCTCCTAGAGAAATGTGCGGACATAGGCGGGAGATTTTTGTTTGTGAAGGGATTCATAGGTAGTATAAAAGTGACCATAGCTACGATCTATGCACCGAATGTACATCAGGATAGGTTTATGGAGAAAACCCTGTCAAAACTAATGGACTTCAGAGAGGGTAAACTGATAGTAGGGGGGGATTTTAACGCCCCCCTGGACCCAATACTAGATACCTCTACGGGAACATCCTCTGTACCACAGGGAACTAGGAGAAATATCAAAAGGAAAATACAGGAATGCCAATTAATAGACACATGGCGGGCACTACACGAAGAGGAGAAGGACTTCACCTTCTTCTCAAACCCACATCAATCGTACTCCCGGATCGATTTTTTCTTAGTACCACATCAGTTACTGCCATCGGTGCAAGACATATTAATTGGGAATATAACCTGGTCGGACCACGCACCGGTTACTATGAGGATAGACCTGAAGGGGGCAACCCAACCAGTAGACTGGAGATGGAGCTTAAACGAAAGCCTATTACACCTCCCAGATATTAGAGAGGACATAATAAAAGAAATTAAATGGTACTTTGAGATAAATGATAAAGGGGAGAACGACCCAGGAATGGTTTGGGAAGCCCATAAAGTAGTCCTCAGGGGAATTCTAATTAAACATGGCACCAGAATAAAGAAGGCTAGAGAAGAACAGATAAGAAAATTGCTAGAAGGAATACAGGAAATGGAAACTAAACATAAAAAGTCAGTAGACAGGGAGATGGGAAAGGAATTAGCGTCCCTGAGGAGAGAGCTGGCTGACCTCCTGAGGTATAAAGCTAAAGCAGTAATACAGAGAGGTAGAAAGATGACATACGATTCGGGAGACAAGTGCGGTAAACTGTTAGCAAACAAACTAAAAAAACAACAAAAACGCTCATACATACCATACATTAAAACAAAGAATGGACAGAAACGGGCACTCCCGAAGGAGATCGCAAACAAATTTAGAGAATACTACTCGTCCCTATATAACCTACCAGAAACGACCTCGCCACCCTTGTCCTTAGAAGAATACCTTTCGACATCACACTTAGTAAGACTTGCGTCCCCCGAACGACGAGAAATAGAGAGACCAATAACAACGGAGGAAGTGCTCAAAGTAATTAAGACATTTAAACAGGGAAAAGCACCAGGGCCGGATGGGTTCTCTATTCAATACTTTAAAATTTTTTTTGAAAACCTAGGCCCACATATGGTCAAAATGTTTAACGAACTAGGACAAACAACAAACCCCCCCCGGATACCTTGAGAGCGCATATTACGGTGATCCCGAAAGAGGGGAAAGACGGGTCGATATGTAGTAACTATCGACCGATATCGTTATTAAACGTGGACTTAAAAATATTCACGAAGACACTGGCTTCTAGGTTACAGAAACACCTGACCCAGTTGATAAACTGGGATCAAGTGGGGTTTATTCCAACAAGAGAGGCAAGAGACAGCACGATTAAAGTGCTGAACCTTGTCCAGTACGTAAACCAAAAGAAAATACCAAGTGTCTTCGTGAATACGGATGCGGAAAAGGCCTTCGATCGGGTCAACTGGGCATACATGATGGAGGTCTTAAGGTATACCGGGACGGGAGATAGATTTATTCACTGGGTAGCAGGGGTTTATGCTTCCCCCCAAGCTCGAGTGAAAGTAAATGGGATATACTCTGAAAACTTTACCATATCTAATGGGACCCGCCAGGGTTGCCCCCTTTCGCCTCTATTATTTGCTCTTACGCTGGAGCCATTGCTCAACAGAATTAGACAGAACCCGGATATAAAAGGCATACGAGTGGGAAAACAGGAATACAAGATCTCCGCGTATGCAGATGACTTACTCTTTTCATTAACGAGCCCACAAATCTCACTACCAAATCTGATGAAAGAAGTGGAGAGATACGGTGCTCTGTCTAATTTTAAAATAAATTACAGCAAATCGGAGGCAATGGGGGTAGCCCTGGAGGCTCCCATACAAAATAACCTGCAGAGTAACTATAAGTTCAGATGGACTACAGTTGCCCTGAATTACTTGGGACTACAAATATCACCAAGACTAACAGATATATTTGAGATAAACTTTCCACCACTACTTAGAGAAGTAAAGAAACTATTAGGGGGGTGGAATAAGGATACGCACTCCTGGTTCGGGAGAAGTAACATTTTAAAAATGAGCATAGTACCAAAATTTTTGTATATGTTCCAGGCAATGCCTATCCGTATTCCTATGAAATATTTTAGTCAAATACGGACTGAGTTTACAAAATTTATCTGGGCAAGTAAACACCCAAGGATAAAGAGAGAACTGTTGGTGTTGCCGAAGGATTCAGGGGGTATAGCAGCACCGGATCTATTCAAATACTACCAAGCGGCCCATTTAAATAGAATAACTGATTGGAATAGACACGAGGAACAAAAACTCTGGATTGCGTTAGAAAAACAAGTAAGTCAAATACCGTTGAATAGAGCTATCTGGTGCTACGCAGAGATACCGCAGGAGCTAAAGAAACACCCCTTGATTGGACCAACTTTGCAGATAGGGGCAGGGCTTATCCAGAAACATAGACTCTCCACTCCGAATTCACCCTTGTACCCGATCCTGGGGAATCCAAAATTTTTACCTGGTCTAGAGACAGGGGTGTTTAGGAGATTGAGGGAGAAGGGAATCTATCAAGCCTCTCACTTTATGAAGACGGGGGGATGGTTATCAATAGAAGACTTAACAAAAGAAGGAGGATTGTTAGAAATTCCTTGGTGGCAAGCAAGACAATTGAGACACTTTTTAGAAACTTTAGGGCCGGCAGGAGAATTTGAGAGACCCAGAACAAAGTTTGAGATACTCTGCGAGGAGAAAGAGCCCTTGACCCATACTATTTCCAAAATGTACGCGCTCTTGATCGCCCCACCAGAAGGATATACACTGGGGAGCCTGGATAAATGGGGGAGAGACCTGGAAAAAGAATTTACTCCAGAACAGGGACAAAAAATAATACACCTGACAATGAGATCGTCAAGGTGTATAAAAATGCAGGAATTAAATTTCAAAATACTAACAAGATGGTATCTAACCCCAGCGAGGATGAATAAAATATTCCCAGAGGTTACAGAGAGTTGCTGGAGGGGATGCCAGAGTAGAGGAACGATACTACATATATTTTGGACATGTCCAGCAATTAAACAATTTTGGCAAGGAGTACATAGAATTACCCAACGACTAACAGAGCTTCAGGTCCCATTTGAACCGGCGTTTTTCCTACTACACTTGGCACAGATCCCAACTAAGGCATATAAAAATTCAATAGTATGTCATCTGGTAAACGCAGCGAAGAGCTGCATTCCTAGATGCTGGAAGGAAGTACAGGCCCCTAGCATCCCTATGTGGCTTAATACAGTACGAAGAATAGAGATAATGGAAAGTTTAATACCAAGATCCGTAGAGGGAAGAGAACGAGTTAAACAAACATGGGCCCCATGGGAGGAATACCTGCAAACAGAAGAAGGTAAGAAATTGATGGAGGAGGACACGGGAGAATAAGAAAAATAGAGCAGGACGGGGGGGGGGAGGGGAGGGCCCTTCGCCGATGGACGGGGGGGGGGGGGAGAGAGGGGAGAGCCCCCCCCCCCCTTGTCCCCTTTTTTTTTTTTTTTTTTTTTTTTTTTTCTCCTTCTTTTTTTTTTTTTTTTTTTTTTTTGTTGATATACGAAATTCCCTTGGGTTTTTTTTTTTTTTTTTTTTTTTTTTCTCGCTTTTTGGGTCATGGGGGTAATGGGGTTTACTCTCCTTCCAGGGAGGGGATGGGCCTCCAGGGTACCCTAGGGATTAGGGCCCATAAAATAAGAAGAGGCACAGGGAACCGAGCTAGACAGGAATTGTATATAAAATAGAAAGAAAAAGGGAAGAAAGGGACAGTAAGAACAATTAAGCAATCGAAATATGATGAAAATATAATTTGTTAAAAATGGAAGGAGAATGACTCAGAATATTTGTAATAGTATAAAATGTATTTACTTTATTGGTACTGTATCCCTTTAATGAAATAAATAAAGAATTTAAAAAAAAAAAAAAAAAAAAAACTAACTGAAAACTGAGCATGTGCAGAGTTGCCACCACAGCTCCAAAATCCCTATCTGAATTGGGGACATGAACAGAAGTTAGAGTTAGAGAGCAGCAGGATCAACCAGGTTTTTCAGCATGTAATACACTATTTAATGATTTTTTTTTTATGATGTGGGTTTGGTGACATTTTAAGCATTAGAAACCGCACTTTGCAGATGTGCCTTGATGCAGCAATGTGGCTTCTGATGTATTTGGACATTTTTATACAAGTATTATAAAGCACCAACAGTTTGCACAGTGCTTTATGAATTGAAGGGAGACAGTACAGTTACAGAGGTGTTAACATGTTACTGAGCAACTCAATATGTTATCTTTTATTTAATTGCCAAAATGTGGTCCGTCATGAACTGTGTCATTAATGAGTTGCCTGTTCGTGTGTGCCTCCTTGTCTTCAGACTGACGCCATTCCCCGGGAAGCAGGAGGTCATAGCCTTTATTTAGAAAAAAAATAGGAATCTGTAATTTCCTTTGCAAAATTTCAGCCGTTTTTATTGATCAGTCATTTAATTATGGTATCAGAAAAGTATTTTATTAAATAACCAGAGGAAGCAATAAAATGTGGAGAAGACTTGTGATTTTGTTAATTGATGTAACAAAAGAGCCATTTCCTGAGCAGAAAGTTTGTTCTGATGTCAAATTAGGGCCATTTTTAAATTCTATTGCTGAAAGCCATAAAATGTACTTTGCAAACATTGTTTCTGTGTACAGTATAGTAAAATAAAAATGAAAACATTACCAAGCAAGATATTATATTGACGTAGAAAACAGTATTATAGACTTTTCATGTTTAGATTTTTTTATTTTTTGGGCTAGAGCAGGGGTCCCCAAACTAAGGCCCATGTCCAGCCCAGCTACAAATTTTTATCCAACCGGCAGCTAGGGTGAGTGGCATATCCTCAATGTACACAGATTTAGGATTCAGGTCACAAGAGGCTGCCTATGGTCTGTGCTTTTCCCCAGTCGAATCTTAGCAACCAATTACATGCTTGCCCCAGTATTCATAGAAGGATGGAACTTCCACATTTCAGACCTGCTCCACCTCGCAGCTCCTGCCCTGCTGCTACATCCACTCTGTAAACCTTATGGGGGTAAGGGGGACTCTGGTGTAAGGATGGACCCTAATGACCCTGATATAAGGAGAGTACTTTGATGGAGACCCTCATGTAAGGGAGTAGACCCTAAAGTACGGGGGAACACTGATGCAAGGGGGAACTCTGACGGGGACCCTGATATAAAGGATGACTCCGATGGGGACCCTAATGTAAGGGGGAACTCTAATATAGAGGAAATCTAATTGGTAATCCTACTAAAGTTTTTTCTCTCTTGTTCTGAATCATATCATGCTGATTATCAAAGGATCCAAGTAAAACACATTTATTTATTCAAATTTTCTTCAGTAATTTATAACACTGATATTTCTTTTTTTATTGCCTGTGAATATTTGTAAAATATATGATGTGGCCCTCATACTGAAAAGTTTGGAAACCCTAGAGCTAGAGTATGGAAAGGTAAAAACTATATCAGGCTATTTCCTGCTGTCATTGTGAAGCTAGGGTAATTTTCCTTCACTTCCTGTCCTGAAGACACCACAGAGATGGAAATCTCCCCAAAGTTTCCACTTTAGAGAGTTGTCATTGAAACATTAGAATATTGCCCTAAACTCTTGAGCAGGTGAATTTTCTAAAATGATGGCTTCTCACTTTCTGTATTGGTGTTTGCAAACCAAAAAGGCTTTATTAAAATCTAACCTTGTCCCCAGCAACATCCCACCGACTTGATGATTGTTCCAGAGATGACTCTTTTCCAATTTCCCAAGGGACTGAGCCCTGACTGAGCCCTGTTAAACAACTGACACCAACGTGGGAAGCCTTTATTACCAGATGCCCCCCCCCTGTAACCATTTTACCTTTTCACAGACCCCCAAAGACCCCTTTACACTCCAAGCTGCTGTGACAATCAAGCAATGAAAGTCAGGTGGGACAACCTTATTCCTCTCTGATCTTTCCAGAAAGGACTCCCAGCAGCCCCTGCAAGTCCAACCCTTGAAGCTCATCCCTACCAACTAAACCCATGACCTTCAAGCAGGCCTGCTGTTTTGCTCTGGCCTTTTGACTCCCCTCCATTTATTTCTTCCAGATTTCTCTTTAAAGCAGTATCAAACCAGAAAGCAAACATTTATTATATTGCAGCTTACCAATTCTTAGATATGATGGCAGCATTAGTTTTATTTTTTTATGCTTTCTTTCCTTTAGTTTTATCTGGTGATACAGCCAGTAAGTCTGTTGTTTTTCAACAGAACAAGATCTTCTGCAGCTGTAGCCGTTAGACGTTAAAGACAAACCATTTAACACTGACAGGGGTGCATACAATGATCTGCTTTTACTAATTTATGTAAAACCGTTATCCCTGTAACTGCTTATAAAGTGTGAGCTAGAGTTTGGCTTCCATTTGTTAGTGTATCTAAATCTGCTAGTACAGCCGTGTCCAAAGGTTTTTGAGAATGACACAAATATACATTTTCACATAGTCTGCTGCCTCAGTTTTAATGATGGCAATTTGCATATATTTCAGAATGTTATGAAGAGTGATCAGATGAATTGCAATTAATTTGCCATGAAAATTAACTTAATCCCCCCCCAAAAAAAACATTCCACTGCATTTCAGCCCTGCCACAAATGGACAAGCTGACATATGTCAGTGATTCTCTTATTAACACAGGTGTCAGTGTTGATGAGGCAAATAAAGAGAAAAGGTGCTGTGCACTGCCAAAGTGATAAATAAAATACAGTGACCTAATTTAAATTGACCTCTAAGCTGCTGCAAATACAAATTGTGTTCACACAATGATAATTGCTGATGAGGACAAGGCTGGAAATCACTCTGTAATGCTGATTGAGTTAGAATAACAGACTGGAAGTTTTAAAAGGAGGGTGGTGCTTGAAATTATTGTTCTTCCTCTGTTAACCATGGTTACCTGGAAGGAAACACATGCAGTCATCATTGCTTTGCACAAACAGGGATTCACAGGCAAGGATATATTTCTGCTACTAAGATTGCACCCTAATCAACCATTTATCAGATCATCGAGAACTTCAAGGAGAGAGTTTCAATTATTGTGAAGAAGGCTTCAGTGTGCTCAAGAAAGTCCAGCAAGTGCCAGGACCATCTCCTACAGTTGATTCAGCTGCGGGATCGGGGTACCACAAGTACAGAGCTTGCTCAGGAATGGCAGCAGGCAGGTGTGGGTGCATCTGCAGCACAGTGAGGTAAAGACTTTGGAGGATGGCCTGATGTCAAGAAGGGCAGCAAGGAAGCCACTTCTCTCCAGGAAAAACATCAGGGACAGACTGATAGTCTGCAAAAGGTACAGGGATTGGACTGCTGAGGACTGGGATAAAGTCATTTTCTCTGATGAATCCTTTTCCGATTGTTTGGGCCCTCCGGAGAAGAAAAGGTGAGTGCTACCATCAGTCCTATGTCATGCCAACAATAAAGCATCCCAAAGCCATTAGTGTGTGGGGTTGCTTCTCAGCCAAGGTGGTAGGCTCACTCACAGTTTTGCTTAAGAATACCGCCATGAATAAAGAATGGTACAAAAACATCCTCCGTGAGAGCAACTTCTCCCAACCATCCAAGGACAGTTTGGGGATAAATAATGCCTTTTCCAGCATGATGGGGCACCTTGCCATAAGGCAAAAGTGATAACTAAGTGGCTTGGGCAACAAAACATCAAATCTTTGGGTCCCTGGCCAGGAAACTCCCCAAACCTTAATCCCATTGAGAACTTGTGGTCAATTCTCAAAAGGTGGGCCAAACCCCCTGCACCACCACTAATTCTAACAAACTCCAAGCATTGATTATGAAAGGATGGGCTACCATCATTCAGAATGTGGCCCAGAAGTTGATCGACAGCATTCCAGGGCGAATTGCAGAGGTCTTGAAAAAGAAGGGTCAACACTGCAAATATTGATTCTTTGCATAAACTTAAAGTGATTGTAAAGTCTTGTTTAAAAAATAAAAATAAATAACAAACATGTTATACTTACCTGCTCTATGCGGTTGGTTTTGCACAGGGCAGCTCAGATCCTCCTCTTTTCGGGTGCCTTTTTGCTGCTCCTGGCCCCTCCCTCCTGTCGAGTGCCCCCACAGCAAGCAGCTTGCTATGGGGGCACCCGAGCCTAGCTGCCGCTCCGTGTGTTCATTCAGACATGGAGCTGCCGTTAGGCGCCACCTCCTCTATCTCCTGAATGGCTAACTGACTTTAATTGTCAGCCACGGGAACCATTGGTGCTGCTGCTGTGTCTCATCCACTCAGGAGGGAGAGCCTCTTGGACAGCCGAGGAACTCATGGACATTGCTGGACAGAGAGGGAGCTCAGGTAAGTATTAGGGGGTGCTGGGGGGGGGGTGCTGCACACATAAGGCCTTTTATCTTAACGCATAGAATTCTTTAAGATAAACAACCTTCTGCCTTTACAACTCCTTTAACCGCTTCCCGACCGTCGCACGACGATGTATGTCGGCAGAATGGCACGGACAGGCATAAGGGCGTATATATAAGTCCCTTTTAAAATGCCGCTGTGCCATCGGGAGCGTGCCCGCGCCGGTCGGGACCCCCGTGAGTCTCACGGGAAGGCTGAACGGGGAGATGCGGAAATAAACAGCATCTCCCCGTTCTGCTTAGCAACTAGTGACGCCGATCTCTGCTCCCTGTGATTGGAGCCGAGATCAGCATTCACTAGCTGACAGCCACGCCCCCTCACAGTAAGAAACACACCCCTAGGCATACTTAACCCCTACACTGCCACCTAGTGGTTAACCCCTTCACTGCCAGTGTAATTTGTACAGGAATCAATGCATTTAAATAGCATCGATTGCTGTATAAATGACAATGGTCCCAAAAATGTGTCAAAAATGTCCGATGTGTCCGCCATAATGTCGCAGTCACAATAAAAATCGCTGATCGCCGCCATTACTAATAAAAAAAAATTATTAATAAAAATGCTATAAAACTATCCTCTATCTTGTAAACGCTATAACTTCTGCGCAAACCAATCAATAATCGCTTATTGCGATTTTTTTTTTTTACCAAAAATATGTAGAAGAATACGCATCGGCCTAAACTGAGGAAAAAATATGTTTTTTTATATATTTTTGGGGGGATATTTATTATAGCAAAAAATAAAAAAGAATGCATTTTTTTTCAAAATTGTCGCTCTTTTTTGTTTATAGCGCAAAAAAAAAAAAAAACGCAGGGGCGATTAAATACCACTAAAAGAAAGCTCTATTTGAGGGAAAAAAAGGACGTCAATTTTGTTTGGGAGCCACGTTGCACGACCGCGCAATTGTCAGTTAAAGCGACGCAGTGCCGAATCGCAAAAAGGGGCCTGGTCCTTTGGCTGCAAATTGGTCCGGTCTGAAAGTGGTTAAACTGACTTCCTCTTTGGAATGTCTTCTGTGGTCATCAGTGCAGAATTCATATTCTTTCGGAGTTGCGGAATTGTAGACTTCCTAAAAAGCCTTTTCTTATTACCTGTTTTTCTGAGCTAAGGAAATCTGCCTTCTCTTTTCTGCTCCAAACTCAATTTATTATCTCGTCTGCACAAGGGGACTTCCACGCAGAAATCTCTACACAGCTAGATTAAAATCAAAGGTCTGGAAGAAGTGAAGAGAAAAAAAAATACTTTTCATACTTTTGTAGTTATTATACAAGCAGCTCTATTAGGTTTTCTTTTGGGAGACTTGGATTAATCAGAGATTGTAACTTTTGTCATCTTATTTCTGAACTTTATTTATGATGCAATATGCCAAGTTCATGAAGCTATGCTCTGCTACACTGCATTTCCTTCTAAAAGAGTCAACCCCACAGGTCAGTACAGCCATACTCTGGGTCATTACATCACAGAAATTTTGGAACTGACTGAAATACCCAAACAGGGACAAAAAGAGCAGAATGTTGGGAAAAAAGAACAATGAGTTTAAACAGTTGACTAGTAAGGAAAGTTTAAAGGGTTAGTTCACATTTACCAAAAAACTGCCTATGCAGGTAAGGGTTGTCTGTAGATAACCACTTCAGCCCCGGACCAATTGGCAGCCAAAGGACCAGGCCCCTTTTTGCGATTCGGCACTGCGTCGCTTTAACTGACAATTGCGCGGTCGTGCGACGTGGCTCCCAAACAAAATTGGCGTCCTTTTTTTCCCACAAATAGAGCTTTCTTTTGGTGGTATTTGATCGCCCCTGCAGTTTTTATTTTTTGCGCTATAAACAAAAATAGAGCGACAATTTTGAAAAAAATGCAATATTTTTTACTTTTTGCTATAATAAATATCCCCAAAAAATATATAAAAAAACATATTTTTTCCTCAGTTTAGGCCGATACGTATTCTTCTACATATTTTTGGTAAAAAAAATCGCAATAAGCGATTATTGATTAGTTTGCGCAAAAGTTATAGCGTTTACAAAATAGGGGATAGTTTTATAGCATTTTTATTAATATTTTTTTTTTTATTAGTAATGGCGGCGATCAGCGATTTTTATTGTGACTGCGACATTATGGCGGACACATCGGACATTTTTGACACATTTTTGGGACATTTGTCATTTATACAGCAATCACTGCTATTTAAATAGCACTGATTCCTATGTAAATGACAGTTGTAGTGAAGGGGTTAACCACTAGGGGGCGGGGATGAGTCAGTGTGACGTGTTCTGTTTATTTTACTGTAGGGGGGCGTGGCTGTACGTGTGACATCATTGATCGGCGTTCCCGATGACAGGGAACCGCCGATCACTGACAGTCAGTGTAGGAAGCGCGGGGAGAGGTTTGTTTACACAAACCTCTCCCCGTTCTTCAGCTCCGTAACCCGATCGCGGGACACCAGCGGCGATCGGGTCCGCTGGTCCCGCGGCCGGGGTCACGGAGCTCCCGACCGGGTCGCGAGCGCGCCGCTAGCGGCGCGCGCGCGACCCACAGGCAGGCACATGCACGATCACGTACAGGTACGTGATTCTGCCTGCCCGTGCCATTTTGCCGACGTATATCGGCGTTAGGCGGTCGGGAAGCGGTTAAAATGACTGCTCCCGAAAAAACGTTAGTTTTTAAAAAGTTCTTTTTGCATTGATATATGTCCCCTGGGGCAGGAGCCGGGTCCCCAAACCTGTTTTATGACATTAACATGCATATTGGCCGTTGTAATTAGCACTTTTGATTTCGAACGTTCGCGTCCATTATAACGTATAGGGTTCGAAAATTTGCGCGAACTTTCGGTCCGTTCGAAGGTTCTGGTTCGAACCGAACCCGGGGGTGTTCGGCTCATCCCTACTTCTGGGAAGACAATATAGGAACTCTGTGTGATGCCACTAACACAGTACAAGTCCTATGGGTGCTTCTGGGCAGAAAATATAGAAGCTCTGTTTGCTGCCACTAACACACTAGAAGTCCTATGGGTGCTTTTGGGGTGCAGTGCTGTACTAACAGCACTGCGGTTGGTACTACTGAAATACTGTACTAACAGTAAGACACGTACCAGACTAACCCCCAGCAGCAGCTAAAAACACACTAACCAGCAGCAGCAATGGACGATCAATGACAGGTAGCAATGGTTTAGCAAATAAATAGCCAATGGTTTAGCAAAGTAGAGCAAATCTTTCTATATGAATCTAGCAAAGAGTGACACAGAATCAGCCTGATCTCTCCTAAAGCCGGAACTCATGTGACCGGCGCCGACGGCGTGGCGGCCTTTTAAATGAGGGGGCGTGTACTAAAGCCCCTGAGCTGTAATTGGCTACAGGCGTCCTGCCTGTAGCCAATTATGGCTCTCCGAGTTTCTGGCGCTGTGATTGGCCAAGCATGCGGGGTCACAGTGCATGCTTGGCCAATCATCAGCCAGCAATGCACTGCGCCGGCCGCGCCGGCCGCAATGCATTGCGGGCCGCTCGCATCACACGAATGTGATGCGAGCGGCCAAAATAGTTCTGGGCTCGCCGAGCGAGCGAACACCCGGTGCTCGATGCGAACATGGGTTCGCATCGAGCACCGGGCCCATCCCTAGTTCCAAATACAGTATATATTTTTCTAGCATGATAAAGATTTCTTGATAAAAAATTATTTTTAATTCATTATTTATTTTTCTGCTTCTTTTTTTTTTTTTTCTTATTGAGTGTCAACAAGCTTTTTTTCTTTAGTTCCCATGTATGCATATTTTGTTTTAAGTTAAGACTGCACAGAAACATGCTATTATTTGTAATTCTATGCACTGCTTTAGGTAGACAAAGAAAATGTGTACTTTTCATAAGAGCTTTAAAATATGTCCCCATACCAGGTAATCTAAATAAATGAAAGTCTTGTTTTAGTGCATTTGTAGTATTACATATGCCATGCCTACCTAGGGAGTGAAGGTAAGGTAAGTATGTGCTAATGGATATTAGGGCTTTAAAACAAGCACGTTGCTTTCACTTGTATGGGCATATACACATGTTTGCTTTAAGTCATGCCTCATCAGGCATCTATTGTAGTTGTTATTGGTTGTTACATCTACATGTCCGAAATTAGAGAATATTTAATAACTACACCAGTTACAATTATTTTGAAGAGAGGACTTGGCATGTATTTAAAGATACAAGTTGATAAAACCAATATAGACTTTTAGCTGGGAAAAGAAACATTTTAACTTTGTAGCAATCTAAAATATTTCCAAAATATACATGATTTATTAATGCTGTGGGCCACATTTATCAGAATGTCTAAATAAAGAAATATTCCTGTATCCATTATAATAAATCAGGGTTATCCCTTTTTATTTTTTACTACAGTGCATATTGAGGGAAGAGGAATATCTGATTGGTAGCTCTGGCTAACATAACATTTTTTCGAACACATTCCTAAATAACATCTAGCATTTCCAACCTGCTTATGTGCTGATTGTATTTTATCCAGACCAACAAGCCGCAAATCAGGTTGTCTCATTGCTGAGATCTCAGCTCAGGGTGCACAAAAGTGTACTTTTAGTGCTGAAAGCATAAATAAGGCCGTGTACACATGAGCGGACTTTCCCGCGGGAATGTCTGCCGGACTAGAGTCAAAAGTCCGGCGGACTAAGTTTTAAGTTTTAAGTTCAGACTTAAAATTGTCCGCTGGACTCGGCAGTCCGGCGGACAATCCCGCCGTCTGTGTGCTAGTCCGCGGGACTTTTGAAATGAACGGACTTGCCTCGCACACGGTGGAAAGTCCGCTCATTTAGAACGTGACTCCAGGTAGACGGGACTAGCGAAGGCAGTGAATGCCGCCGCGCTAGCCCCGTCACCTGGCATGGATTTAAAGGGGAATCCCTAAGCCGAAAAAACGGCGCCCCCCTCCTGAGCCGTACCAGGCCGTGTGCCCTCAACATGGGGGGTGCCCTGGGGAAAGGGGGGCCCTGCGGCCCCCCCACCCCAAAGCACCTTGTCCCCATGTTGATGAGGACAAGGGCCCCCCAGATACCGGCCCCCCACCCTATGTGAATGAGTATGGGGTACGATGTACCCCCTACCCATTCACCTAAGGAAAAAAGTGTAAATAAAAAAAAACACAATTTTTTTAAATATTTTATTGCACTGCTCCAGAGGTCTTCTTCCGTCTTGGGGGGTCTTCTCGCCGGACTGCTCCGCTATCTTCTGCTCTTTTACCTAGCTCTTTTACCTAGCGGAGGAGCCCGCCTTTTCTCCTTCGTCGCCGCCGTCGTCGTCGTCTGGGGGTCTCGTTCTGCCTTCGGGGGTCTTGTCCCGCTCTTTTGTTCTTCTTGCCGCTGTCGCCGCCGCCGCCTTCTGCATAGTCGTCGTCGTCATCTTCCTCTTCTTCTTCGGCTCATGTCACATGGTGACCCCGCCCCCATATGATGTCACAGTCCCGGAGGATGCTGGGAATGTGACATCATATGGGGGCGGGGTCACCGCCCCTTGTCCCTATATAAGTCACAACACCGCGTGTCTCTGCCATTCCGGCCAGAGAGAGCGACGAGTCAACATCGGAAGAAGAAAAAGAAGATGACGACGACACAGAAGACGGCGGCGACAGTGGCAAGAAGAACAGAAGAGCGGGACAAGACCCCCAGACGACGGCGGCGATGAAGGAGAAAGCCGGGCTCCTCCGCTAGGTAAAAGAGCAGAAGATAGCGGAGGAGTCCGGCGAGAAGACCCCCCAAGACAGAAGAAGACCCCCGGAGCCGCGCAATAAAATATTTAAAAAAATTGTGTGTTTTTTTATTTACACTTTTTTTTCCTTAGGTGAATGGGTAGGGGTACACCATACCCCATACTCATTCACATAGGGTGGGGGGCCGGTATCTGGGGGCCCCCTTATTAAAGGGGGCTCCCGGATTCCGATAAGCCCCCCGCCCGCAGACCCCGGTGGTACAGCTCAGGAGGGGGGGCGCTCGCTCGTCCCCACCCCCTTTCCTGACCGGCCGGGCTGCGTGCTCGGATAAGGGTCTGAGATGGATTTGGGGGGGACCCCCACGCCGTTTTTTCGGCGTAGGGATCCCCTTTAAATCCATACCAGGTGACGGGCTAGCGCGGTGGCATTCACTGCCTTCACTAGTCCTGTCTACCTGGAGTCACGTTCTAAATGAACGGACTTTCCGATCGTGTGTCGGCAAGTCCGTTCATTTCAAAGGTCCCGAGGAATTTGGCCAAAACTCCGGCGGATTTTCCACCGGAAAGGTCCAGGCGTGTGTGGGCAAGTCCACACGCTCGGAAAGTCCGGCGGGCCTCCGCTGGAAAGTCCGGCGGACAATCCGGAAAGTCCGAGCGTGTGTACGCTGCATAATGAGCACCTGGTTTTAGGAATTGTTAGGGGTTAAAGCAGAACTTCTCCTAAAAGGGGAAGTTCTGCTTCTTTGCATCCTCCACCCCCTCTTTAATTATAGTACGTTTTTGGGGGGTGGGGGGGTGCGGGTACCTGGTTCCCCCGCAGCATTCTGAGACACATCACAGATCCCAGAAGACTGTAGGACCATTCACAACGCACAGCTTGAGCATGCACAGTGGGAACCAGCTGTGAAGCCATAAGACTCCCTGCCGGTTTCCCATACTTAAGATCCTGAGGCCTGGGCCCAAAGCCGATTAAAGAATTGGCTCGGGTGAGGACAACACTGGATAACTGGACAGTTCAGTTCCCTTATATTAAAAGTCAGCACCTACAGTATTTGTAGCTGCTGACTTTTAAATTTTCTGGGGGAGAAAATGTTATGAGTAGGACAGTAGTAGTTGTAGTGTCAGTAGGACGATTAGGTTACCCTAGTGTTGCATTAACGTTATGGGAACAATTGTTTCAAAGTTAGGTTAAAGGTTCATTTTAAGTGTTGGGAGAAGTTATTTATATTTAAAGAAGAAATGTGGACAGTTGTAAAACTCTTTTCTGCCCTATGCTCTGGAAGCTTCTTTCAGAGGCAGGTGAGAGTAATCAAACTCTCAGCTCAGGAATCCCTGAACAGACCAACATAATTAATCACTGCTCCATTCACTACAATGGAGCCAAAAACTACATTTACCTTGCAGCCTCTACTAGAGGAGGGCACATGCTGTATTATTAATGCTATTTTCATTGCATTTTTGAAGACATTTATTTGAACTGACTTGAGTGGCAACCATAAGCCAGTCATGGCTTAAGTTACTTATACTGTATCTCTGGGGTGAACAGAGTGTTGTCAGTAAAACTGATTTTGCAGTTGCAACATTTTACTGTAATGGAAACTCACAATTTTATTAATTGAACATCTTAGATGAATTGTATTTTTATTTTTATGTGCTTGATTTTTTTAATGGGTATTTAGGGGACAAATATTGACAGGGGGTCCAACTCTAAAAAGAAATGCTTTGCCTTTACATACAGTATATAAGACAATTACACCAATACCTTCACCTTCTCCTTGACGCCAGTGCATTCATTCTTCCATAAACTCTAATAAGTAACCTCTAAAAAATGTATAATTGCTGCAATGTAGGTTTCAGGATCATTTGTGTGTGCATGGATTTGTTGACATGAAACAATATTGTCACCTATATCAGACATCACTAAATGGTAGACATGGTCTGAACCTGAACTGAGTGACAACCCTATCTGGATTACCACAGCCGTGCCACTCGGCAGTCCAGATGTCCTTTCCCTGGTCTCATTGGTTGACAAAACCTGGAGCGGACCTAGCAAAGACGTGAAGGGGGGATTATGATGAAAAGTGAGGGCTCAGATGTAAATGGGACTGTATTGTAAAAGGGGGGCTTTGATATGAAGGGGCCTGTTATGTGGCGGGGACTGTGATGTAAAGGGGGTGACTGTGATGTGAAAGGGGGGCTGTATTGTGATGGGGATGTGTGATGTGAACGGGTATTGTGATGTAAAGTGGGGGGAGGGGGCTGTGATGTAAAGGGGGCTTGTAATGTGAAGACGGGGATGTGATGAAAAGGGAGGGTGGCTGTAATGTAAACGAATAGGGGAACTGTGATATAAATGGGATCTGTGATGCGAAGGGGGATTGTAATGTAAAGGAAGGGACTCTGATGTGAAGGGGGGGGGGCTGTGATGTAAAGAGGGGACTATGATGTAAAGGGAGGAAACTCTGATGTAAAGGAGGAAGGGGGCACTGTGATGTAAAGAAGGGACTGTGAAGGGGACGTTGATGTGGGGGGGGGGGGGGGCTGTGAATGGGAACTGTGATGTAAAGGGGGGACTGTGATGTGAAGGATGTGTGTGACATGAGAAGGGGGCTGAGGACACTGATGTAAATGGGGTGTGATTTAAAGGGGTAAATGGGGGTGATTTAAAGGGGGGGCTGTGATATAAAGGGAAGGGCTGTGATCTGAAGGGGGAGGGATGTATTGTAAAGGGGGGAGGGCTGTGATATGAAGGGGGACTGAGGACACTAATGTAAATGGGGACTGCAAGGGAAAGGGTGGGGAGGGCTGTGATGTGAAGGGGACCAGGGACATTGATGTAAAAGAGGGATTGTGATGTAAAGGGGGTGACTGTGATGCAAAAGTGGGGCTGTCCTGTGATGGGGGTGTGTGATGTGAAGGGGATTGTGATTTAAAGGAAGGGACTGTGATGTGAAGGGGGGGCTGTGACGTAAAAAGGGGACTACGATGTAAAGGTAGAAAACCATGATGTAAAGGGAGAAGGGGGGGCACTGTGATATGAAGGGGGGACTGTGAAGGAGACCTTGATGTGGGGGGGGGGGGGGCTATGAAGGGGAACTGTGATGTAAAGGGGGGACTGTGATGTGAAGGATATCTGTGATATAAAAGGGGGACTGAGGACATTGATGTAAATAGGCAAATGTGAGGTAAAGGGGGCCTATGATATGAAGAGAGGGGCTGTGATGTGAAGGGGGAGGGCTGTATTGTAAAAGGGGCAGGGCTGTGACATGAATGGGGGACTGAGGACATTGATGTAGAGGGGGACTGTAAGGGAAAATATGGGGGGGGGGGGTTGTGATGTAAAGGGGGCCTATGATATGAAGAGAGGGGCTGTGATGTGAAGGGGGAGGGCTATATTGTAAAGGGGGTAGGGCTGTGACATGAATGGGGGACTGAGGACATTGATGTAGAGGGGGACTGTAAGGGAAAAGCTGGAGGGGGGTTGTGATGTAAAGGGGGCCTATGATATGAAGAGAGGGGCTGGAATGTGAAGGGGGAGGGCTGTATTGTAAAGGGGGCAGGGCTGTGATATGAAGGGGGACTGAGGACACTGATGTAAAGGGGGACTGTAAGGGAAAAGGTGGGGGGGGCTCTAATGTGAAGGGGATTGAGGACATTGATGTAAAGAGCTGTGATGCAAAGGATCTGAATCATAACACAAACATGAGATTTAGACCTCTGCTGCAAGAACGTTTGTCTAAATGGACTTCTGTGAAGTTTAATATAATACCAGTGACCTATAACACTTAGTTCCATTGTAAACTTTTTTCTAGTGAATGCATATGAATGTGATTGGTTATGGTTGGGTTTTTTTTTTTTTTTTTTTTGCCACACCGGGTAGTGTTCGTATTTACTGGCACAGAGGGAAAGACACAGACCCAAAGATCAAGGGTCAAATAAGAGTGCTGCTCACCCCTAAAGGGTAGAAATAGGAGAAGGAAACGATCCCCCACGTTGGGGTTTTTAGGCAGCGTACAATGAAAAATAAGTCAGAGTTTATGAGTAAAACAGTTGAACGTTTTATTTTATAGGTAAAAAATGATTGACATCATTGAGTCAGAACATGAGCTCCAATGGGAACAATAACAAGTAATTTATACATTAGTGTAAAGGAAAAATATGGATATACAATATGCAGACTAATATTCACATAACAACAGTGACAATCTGTCGTAGATATGAGAAATTATCCCTGACGCGTTTCAACCCGAAAAGGGTCTTCCTCAGAGGGAAAGAGGGTCTGCTAGATAGAGAGGAATGAAAGGTCAATGTTAGTGGTAAGTGCAGTTTGTGAAATAAAGCTAAGCTCATACAGTGTGCCGAGCTGGATATGACAATGCATATTAAACTTTATATTTACCACAATGTTGTATATCCTGTAAGTAGAAGATGTGATATTCCCACTGGAGGGTTTCTATTTGCATAGGGAGGGCGCCGTCCACTCGTATGGGGCACACCGGACAAGTTCCACCGATTACTACCTGGGTCATGGGGCGTGGTACGCCTTGCGGGAGGTCACACGTGTGGGGTTCCACTCCTATTGGTTCTGCTATCCAAGCAGGGGTACCAGGGGAGAAGGAACAACCCGGGAAAGACCCAAAGAGCACAGATGCCTCCAATGACCGGGTCTATAAGAGAATAAAGGTCATGTTATAGCTAAATGTCTTAGCGGGTAGTGCAGTATCTGACAGCTACAACAGAAGTGAATAGTTGGACTTCTGTATGTAGTTGTTCTGACCAGGTGGGATAACTAGGACATGTGATGATTGGGGTGTGTAAAAGGCTGTGCAATAGCCCGAGGGGGTCTAAGAAACTAAAAAATTGAAAAACAAACCAAAGAAACCAAAAAGTAAATGTGATGACAGAGGTTCCCCTCGGGGCAAGACGGGAATAAGGAGTGAAGGTGTATAGTGTGTGGTGGGATTAGGATGGGTGTGGGAGTGTGTGAAAAAAAGGGTGAAGGAGTGGGGGAGTGAGTGAGGGAGTTATTTTGTGATGAAGTGGTACAAAGTGAGTGAAGAAAAAAAGGGAAGTCGTGAGGAAAAGGAAAGGGAAGGGAAGGGGGAGAAGGGAAGAGGGAAATGCAAGGGAAAGGGAAGGAAGGGAGGGGGAGAGGTTGGGGGGAGTGGGGAAAAGGGGGGGGAGGGGGGAAGGGGGGGGAGGAAATAAAACAGGGGGGGGGGGGGGAGAAAGGAGGAAGGGAAAAGGAGGAAAAATTGAAGAGATGGGTGGGACGGGGGTGGGAAGGGGAGGGAAGGAAAGAGGGAAAAAGGAGAGAAAGAGAGAAAGGGAGGATAGGGAGGTGAGGAAGGGGAGAAAAGGAGGGGAGGAATCACGGGGATAGGATGTGAAAGAGTGAATGGTGGGCATACTACCTAATTAAAACGTGGAACAATATATATAAGTGAGATATTATCTATGTGTATGGACTGGCATTGTAATCCTACCTGGAATGAAAAGATGCTGTAATGTAGTCACGAACTAGGATCCATGAGATTATCTCACAAGCCAATGATATATTTTCAGGGGGGAGGGGGGGGGGGACCCCTAGTTTTATATCACTGGTATAGTGATGGTAGGACTACTGGATCGGTGGGGTGGGGATCACCCGATCTGAAAGCACAAATTAGTAATGATCAGTCAGATCAGAGATGCAGCATCTATTATTAAAATGCACCACAGGATTGTCCTGTGGGGACCTTCCAGAGGTCCGCAAGGTTAGGGTGGTGAATATCACCGTCTGAGTGTGTCTCTACCTACCGCGTGTGCGTCTTGGTGGTAGTCCGGTCCTTTGGCGGTCGCTGCATTATAGTAAGAAGCTAAATAGCCCTTTTATAGGGTAAGTGAGAATGCTCATGGCCGGAAATAGATGACCGGAAATGGTCGATGAACTGCTGACCCGGCGGGTGGGTGTGTACCTGCACTCGCTGGGTCCTCCTTCAGGTGTGGATGGCCGCCAAACGGGCAGGCCGCGTGTGGCGTCCCCGGCGTTCCTGGCGGCCATCCTGTGGCCCGTGACTGACGTCATCCCTGACGCAAAGCCGCGTGACGTACGCTCGTCACGCGCACCAGCGGCGTCCCGCGCGTGCGCAGTGGCGAGCGTCGTCCGGGGATGTGCCAGGAATGCCGCCGACGAGGGTATTCCAACGATCGATCGCATGGGACCAGCCCAGATGCGTCGATCGTGGAGAAAAGGAGGCGCTTGGTGGTAAATGTAGCGTCACTCCTTACCCTCGTCGGGAAGGCGTGTGGGCGCCCCCTGGTAGTCCAAAGTGGCACGGCGGAGTCAGGTGGTCCTCCATAGTGGGCAGGCCTCCCTCCCATGCAAATATTGGTCGGCCCGTGGCAAGAAGGTAGTGGAAGAGTTAAGCTGGGGTACAAAAGGAAAAAGAAGATGAATGTAATTGAACTGGAATAATGAAATAAATAAAATACATGAAATGAAAATAAATATAAATATAAATATAAATATAAAAATAAAATAAAAATAGAAATAAATATAAATGTGAAAATAAAAATAATAATAAAAGTGAAAATGGAAATAATAATTAAATAATGAAAAAATAAATAAAATAAATACAAAGAATTTAATGCGGTATGGATGATGGAGAGAAATGAAGGAAGAACCAAGGAGAGAGAGCCAAGAAAATACAAAAACAGAAGAAATGAAGAAATAAGCCACAGCGTAAACAAGGCCACAGGGGGATCATTATGGAATAGTTCAGTTTCAATGGTAAGTTACAGACAACTCTGACTAATTCAAGTATGAGAGCATAAAGCAAAAAATAGTTTTGTAAATTATGTTGATTGAGTACATACTTTAATTTGTACAAAAATATATATAGGACACATTCATTAGATGTACATCATATATATACATGAAACTCAGGTTGGAAATCGTCACTCTAGCTGTATGTTAATTTGGCACAGTCTCATTGTATATCCTCGTCTAAATAAAAGACGAGATAAAAGCAGTGTATTGTAAACATATTATTACGTTACATTTTGGTTGAATATAATTCAAAAAGAAGTTGCGAGATAGATTCACGGGGAAAGAGGGATTTTTTTCCCCACTATTATTAGCAGGGGGATCTGGGTATTCACGAGCTGTCATGGGAGGAGGAAAAAGAGGGGGAAAGAAAAAAACAGTGGGGTGGTGTGGGGAAGGCGAAGCAGGAGCTGCAACAACGGAAGATCCAGAATTTGAATAAAGTGGACTAAAATAGACCACAATAAATAAGGGGTGAATGCCCTTATTGGGTCTTGCCAGAAACAAATCCTTTTAAGAATGGGGCGAAAGAGATGGACTCATTTAGGCCCGGCGTTACTGTAGCGCCGAGTCTATGGATCCACCTCTGTTCGCACTGAAGGAGTACTTTGTTCCAGTCGCCGCCTCGATCGGGTATATGAATCCGATCGAGAGCGGCGAATGCGGCAGTGGGCATCATGTAGTTATGTGCAGTTACCACATGCCGTCCAAGAGGTAGGTAGTGGTTGCCAATCTGCATGCAATAAATATGTTTGGATATACGTTTATGGAGTTCCTGCTTCGTCTTCCCTATGTAAAATGCACCACATTCACATAGCATAATATAAACAATCCCTTTAGTTTGGCAGTTC
Organism: Lithobates sylvaticus; assembly: GCA_028564925.1. Classification (NCBI taxonomy): domain Eukaryota; kingdom Metazoa; phylum Chordata; class Amphibia; order Anura; family Ranidae; genus Lithobates; species Lithobates sylvaticus. Next base: position 77,206,025 of record CM053026.1, read on the forward strand.
ACAAAGTGGGATGGATGAAAAGTTAGCCCATTGGGAAGGAGAAATATTTTTTCACGTTTTACATATTTACATACTGAACAGTGACTGCAAGGGAAAGTACCCAGAATGGAACAGTGTTTGCGCCTTTTGGTCTCATTTTTGTATTCACTTTGTACGTGTGAACTGAGATACAAAGGATGCTGTGCAAAAGGACGCAAGGCCAGTTCTAGATTGTTAATCTCTATGTCCAAAAGTGACATTTGTCTGGTATATTCTTTTTTGAGAATGCTCATCATTTGCTGTGAGCATTTCTTAAGGTTATCTTCCCATTCGAGTTTACACTCGGTGCTAATCTGGTCCAGATTAGGAAAAATTTGGACTCTAAGTCCCAATGGGTTTATGTTTTCTTGGCTATATCTATCGAGGGATTTTATGTGCCAATATAATGCTGATTTGTGTTCAAGGATTTTAGTAAGCTTTAGGGTGAGTGTGGAAATTGTAGTTTCCACCCGATCACCTTGTTCAAAATCTGTTTCATATCCTAGCATGAGGGTGGCCCATTCATCACCCTGGAAAATACTCGACATATCTTAAGGAATGTTAATGCAATAAAGAAAAATATATATAAAAAAGAGAGAACTGTATACCAAATATCAAAACAAATACAAGAGGGCAATTTACATCCCAGAGCTCATGTTTTAACTCTTTGTGTCATAGAGGGGAAGGGGTGTTTAGCCACCCAATATATATGGCACAGAGGGAAAGACACAGACCCAAAGATCAAGGGTCAAATAAGAGTGCTGCTCACCCCTAAAGGGTAGAAATAGGAGAAGGAAACGATCCCCCACGTTGGGGTTTTTAGGCAGCGTACAATGAAAAATAAGTCAGAGTTTATGAGTAAAACAGTTGAACGTTTTATTTTATAGGTAAAAAATGATTGACATCATTGAGTCAGAACATGAGCTCCAATGGGAACAATAACAAGTAATTTATACATTAGTGTAAAGGAAAAATATGGATATACAATATGCAGACTAATATTCACATAACAACAGTGACAATCTGTCGTAGATATGAGAAATTATCCCTGACGCGTTTCAACCCGAAAAGGGTCTTCCTCAGAGGGAAAGAGGGTCTGCTAGATAGAGAGGAATGAAAGGTCAATGTTAGTGGTAAGTGCAGTTTGTGAAATAAAGCTAAGCTCATACAGTGTGCCGAGCTGGATATGACAATGCATATTAAACTTTATATTTACCACAATGTTGTATATCCTGTAAGTAGAAGATGTGATATTCCCACTGGAGGGTTTCTATTTGCATAGGGAGGGCGCCGTCCACTCGTATGGGGCACACCGGACAAGTTCCACCGATTACTACCTGGGTCATGGGGCGTGGTACGCCTTGCGGGAGGTCACACGTGTGGGGTTCCACTCCTATTGGTTCTGCTATCCAAGCAGGGGTACCAGGGGAGAAGGAACAACCCGGGAAAGACCCAAAGAGCACAGATGCCTCCAATGACCGGGTCTATAAGAGAATAAAGGTCATGTTATAGCTAAATGTCTTAGCGGGTAGTGCAGTATCTGACAGCTACAACAGAAGTGAATAGTTGGACTTCTGTATGTAGTTGTTCTGACCAGGTGGGATAACTAGGACATGTGATGATTGGGGTGTGTAAAAGGCTGTGCAATAGCCCGAGGGGGTCTAAGAAACTAAAAAATTGAAAAACAAACCAAAGAAACCAAAAAGTAAATGTGATGACAGAGGTTCCCCTCGGGGCAAGACGGGAATAAGGAGTGAAGGTGTATAGTGTGTGGTGGGATTAGGATGGGTGTGGGAGTGTGTGAAAAAAAGGGTGAAGGAGTGGGGGAGTGAGTGAGGGAGTTATTTTGTGATGAAGTGGTACAAAGTGAGTGAAGAAAAAAAGGGAAGTCGTGAGGAAAAGGAAAGGGAAGGGAAGGGGGAGAAAGGGAAGGAAGGAAGGGGGGGGGGGGGGCGGGGGGGGGGGGGGGGGGGGGGGGGGCGGGGGGGGGGGGGGGGGGGGGGGGGGGGGGGGGGGGGGGGTGGGGGGGGGGGGGGTGGGCGGGGGGGGTGGGGGGGGGGGGGGGCGGCGCGGTGGGGGGGGGGGGGAGCCCCGGGGGCGGGGAGGGGGAGGGGGGGGGGGTGGGGGGGGGGGGGGGGGGGGGGGGGGGGGGGGGGGGGGGGGGGGGGGGGGGGGGGGGGGGGGGGGGGTGGGGTGGGGGGGGGGGGGGGGGGGGGGGGGGGGGGGGTGGGGGGGGGGGGGGGGGGGGGGGGGGGGGGGGGGGGGGGGGGGGGGGGGGGGGGGGGGGGGGGGGGGGTGGTGGTGGGGGGGG